>CM060880.1:33035000-35435000 GCA_030762935.1 Hymenopus coronatus
CCACTACCACTACTACCACTAATACTATTACCACTACCACTACTACCACTACTACTATTACCACTACCACTACTACTATTACCACTACCACTACTGTTACTACTACTACTACTACTACTGCTGCTACTACTTCTACTACCACTTGCCGTCTTTGTCAGTTCCCAGGGGAATTATACATTGATTCTTGCAGGGGATTTTTTTAGTTGGTGAGAATCCAACTCGTCTAAGGGGTCTTTGTAAGATTGTTTCCCCTGCTCAAAAAAAAAACAATTACACCACAACCACTACCAATATTACTACTACTACCACTACTACCATACTACTATGAAAAAGTCATGTGAATAGAACACATCAGTTTTATACTTTCTCTACATAGTACATGGTATGTAGGTAGAGAACGTTTTGCACTTCCCCCAAAATTTCAGTACCGCGATTTCACCAGAAGAATACGTTTTACAGTCCCTTGTATCCAGAAAAAGCATTTTTAGAAAAAAAAAAGTTCAAAGTGTGTCCGTGTGTCTGTGAACACGATAACTCAAAATCGAAAAATTGGTGTAATATGAAACTTATTAACTAACTTCTTCCAAGGATGAGATGTAATTTAAGAAAATCTCGTTACCACGAACTTCCCTTTTTCGAAAATTTTGATTTTCTCAAAAATGGCTCAAACGATTTCGATTAAAACTTCGTATATTAAAGATATTTACATCCCAAATAAAATGCATATCTTCAATGTTCTGGAAACAGCCTCTCAAGACCTCTTTATTCTAGGTGAATTTTGCCGAATTTTGCATAACTGCTAAACCGTAAGAAATGAAAAAAAAACTTACTGCACAAAAACTGTAAAAACACACAATGTATGTACTTTGTGTTTTTGTTGCGGAGATAAAAGTTTCCGGGATATTCCTTGTTATTATTTTCAATTGTGAAGTATTTACTTTTATCAGACAAGAAGTGTATGTTTTGTTTTACTCCTGGCCAAGCAAAGAAGCGGATTGCAGTGACAATCGCATACCGATAGCTTTTAAAATATTTAACTATCACTTTAGCCTGATGCATTCCCTTAGTTTCCTTCTACATGTAAGAAACGAGGTGATTAAAAACATTCTGCTAATGTTTATCTTGATTAGCATTGTGGAAAAAAGAAAATCTTTTGTAGGAAGTTTGTAGAGCAGCTAGAGAAAGTCATGTGAGTGTAACACACCAGATTGCATTTACTATTGTTTTAGACTGAATGTGGAAGTTTATCGAATATGGCGACCGACGGAAACCACAAAAATCCTCAGCCAGATTTGATAGTGCATGGGATTTGAACCCAGGCCATTCCGGTTGGTATTAGTGAAGTTCTCTTTGCAGCATTCTTGCGTATTATTTGCTGGTAATTTGTGTTTTCCCCCTTTGTTTTCATTTTTGTATTTCGGTCAGATTATTCCAATTATAGTGGTCTGTACTTTATATTCAAACATTGCGAGAACTGCCAATTAGAAGGCTCAAGGGTTTTGAGACACTTGAAGCTGCTACAATGTATAACTGTGAAGTATTGTCTGGAGAGGTTCGCTTCCATTCCAGTGAACAACTCGTTTATTCCGTTGTGAACCCAGCTGGCGGGCGTGTCGGTGTGAACCCAGCTGACACTCCTCTCGGACCACCAAGACAATATTGACACATTCCATTAAGTTGGTACCGTCCGGCCGCGCAGCACAATGAAGTCATCTCCCAGAAACTCAAATTAAACTAACACAATGCGTCCCAGCAGACAATTGCTAAGGCGAAGTAACACAAGGGTGAGGGACGCTTTTTAAATGCATGCGTTACATAATTCCGAGGAGAGGAGGAAATGTCAAATATGGCTGTGTTTGGAGAACCATGACGTCGAGGGCAAGAACGGACGGCACAAAAGTTAACTCCGGAGCAAAGTGTGTTTAAAGGACAGTAATCTAATGGAGAGGGTCTGGGACTTGGTGAGCAAAAGTAAACCTTCAATTGTTGAAGAGCGTTTTGGCCAGTAACTTCCGCTCTTGGGTAATTCCTCCATGTTGAAGGGGCAGAAGTGACACTTTTCTACTAAACCGTATTATTTAATGAACCACTGGTGGTAGATGTTTTTTTTTTTTTTTTTTTTTTTTACCTTTTCTAGCCCCGTATGTACAATATACATACGGATAGAGAAGTATTATATTCCACCCAAAAATTCGATACCGAGATTTCACCGGAAATACATGTTTTAGAACCCCCTGTATCCAAAAAAAGCATTTTCACAAAAAGGTCCGTGTGTGTGTGTGTGTGTCCATGTGTCCGTGTGTCTGTGAACACGATAACTCAAAAACGAAAAGTAGCTAAAATACCAAACTTGGTATTTAAGTTTAGTATCTTACAGGGATACGACAGGAAGACTATCCTTCACATGGAACTTTTTTCAAAAATTTTAATTTTCTTAAAAATGGCTCTAACGATTTTGATTAAAAGATCGTATATTAAAGATATCTACCTGACAAATAAAGTGTATATCTTGAATTTTCTGGGAATAGCTTCTAAAGACCTGTTTATTCTGGATGAATTTTGCTTAATTTGGCATAACTAGTAAACCGTAAGAGATAGACAAAAACTTACTATACAAAAAATGTATGTTTTGTTAAAATACATAACCTACGTAATATACATTTTTTCGTGGAGCTTACCGTTTTCGAGGTATTCGTTGTTATTAGTTTCAGTTGTGAAGTACTTATACTTTTCTCAGACGGCAGTGTCCGTTTTTCTTTTGTTCTATTCCTTGCCAAGAAAAGAAGCGATTTGTAATGACAATCGCATAACGACAGCTTTTAAAACATTTGAATATTGGTTTAGCCTAGTGTATTCCCTTATTTTCTTCCTACTTATAAGGAACTAAGTAATAAGAACGTTGTACTAATGAGTACCTCGATTAGCAAGGTGCAGAAAGAAGAATAATGTTATCTAAGAAGTTTGTAGAACAGCTAGAGAAAGCCATGTGAGTGTAACACATCAAATTTTTAATATAACAATTGGATGTGAATCAGTCACACAGTCTTCTCTAGTCTCTTACACAACTTATTCGATTTTTACTTTCTCTACACTTATTAAGTATATAGTGTATACAGAAAGTATTGTAATGCAACCAAAAATTCGATACCGAGATGTCTGTGGACAGCATAGCTCAAAAAGTTTGGTATCTTCCAAGGATTCAACACTAACATTTTCAGAAAATCCCCCGACCCCAACTCTCCTGTACATGGAAATTTTTTTCGAAAATTTTGATTTTCACAAAAATGCCTCTAACGATTTTGATTAAAATCTCCTCTGTTTAAGATATTTATATGACAAATAAAATGTATATTTTCAATTTTCTGGGAATAGCCTTTGAAGACATGTTTATTCTGAATGAATTTTCCGAAATTTTCCATAACTGCTAAACCGTAAGAGAAAGACAAAAACTTACGACACAAAAAATTATTTCTCGTAAAAACATACACTTTAGGCCATATGTATTTTTTTTTCATGGAATTGACCATTTCTGAGATATTCATTGTTATTAGTTTCAGCTTTAAAATACCTATATTTTTCTCACACTAGAATTTGTCTGCTCATGTACTTCAATCATATAGCAACAGCTTTTAAAAGTTTTGTCTATCACTTTAACCTATGGTACTTCCTTATTTCCCTTCTACTTATAAAAGCAAGTAATAAGACACTTTCTGCTAATTTTTCTCGATTAGCATGAAGTAATTAGAAGAATAAGCTGTTAAAGAAGAAATTATTATAGAGATGTAGGAAAGACAGCTAATACATCTGGTTTTTACTTTCTCTATACGTACTATGTACATAGTGACAGAGAAGGTATTGCACTCCACCCAGAAATTTGATACCAAGATTTCACCGAAAATATGTGTTTTGGGGTCCCCTGAGTGCGAAAAAAAGCATTTTTAGAAACAAGTCCGTGTGTATCGGTCTGTCTGTCTATGTGCCTGTGGACAGTATAGTTCAAAAACAAAAATACCGTTAAATGCCAAACTTTTTATTTAAGTTTAGTATCATCCAAGGTTGCGACATAAAGAGTTTCAAGAAAATTCCCCCACCACATGGAATTTTTTTCGAAATTTTTGATTTTCTCAAAAATAGCTATGTGTGTGTGTATTTGGACAGCATAGCTCAAAAACGGAAAGGCCATTAAATACCAAACTTGGTATTTAAGTTTGGTATCTTCCATGGATGCGACACGAAGATTTTCAGGAAATTCCCCCACCACAATCTACCCTTTACACGGAAAATTTTCAAAAATTTTGAATATCTCAAAGATTGCTCAAATGATGTTGATTAAAATTCGGTATATTGAAGCTTATTACATCCCAAATAAAATATATGTCTTGAATTTTCTGGAAATAGTCTCTGAAGACATCTTTATTCTGGATGAATTTTGCGGAACGTTGCGTAACTGGTAAAACATATGAGATAGACAAAAACTTACCAAACAAAAATGTTTATCTCGTTAAAACACACAATTTATCCTATATACAATTTTTTCGTGTAGATGACCGTTTTTTGAAATATTCCTTGTTATTGTTTTCATATGGGAAATTGTCAACTCATGTGCTTCAATCACATAGCAACCAGCATCTACTTACAAGGAAGCAAGTAATAAGACACTTTCTACTAATTTTTGCTCGATTAGCATGAAGTAAATAGAAGAATAAGCTGTTTAAGAATAATTTATTGTAGATATGTAGAAAAAGTCAGCAAATACATCATGTTTTTATGAAAAGAAATGCAAATACTGCCTAACTGTTACAAATGCCACGATATTCTTTCTTCGACGTCTCCTAGGAGTTTTCTCTGCTGAGAAACAGAGGACGGAATTATTAAATATTATAGATAATGTAAATGAAGCAATTGAGCTTGAATGAACATAATATGGGTATGTGAATGGTGATAGTTGTAAGTTATATGCCTCAGCAGGCAGTAGCTGGTGGAAAGTACTCCTCTCCAAGAAGCGTTAAGGGTAGAAGAGGGGAAACAAAGTCATCCTTACAAAGTGGCAATCCACATATCCCACCTGGCTGTTGAGGGTGTATTTAGTAGTTCTCCTTAAGTCGTGCACATTTGGGAGAAAAGCTTTTCTCTCGGCCCCTTTCTCTGTTAAAACTGCGGAGCTCGGTGGCAGAAAAGGTCAACTGGAGAAGAGCAAAGCGTAATCAGGTGCCTAATGAGCTGCAGAACTGCACCCGCGCCGCCCCGCAACTCGCCATCACATCTTTTGAATCCAGACAGAATGACCCTAACACCTTTATCTAAGTAGCACCAAAACTCTCCGTCTTCCTCTCCTATGCTTATAGAAATTAGTAATAAATTATGCTCAACACATTTGCGCTTGGAATTTGTTCGAACATTTATGTAACAATATTTGGTATATATTTAACAAAAGTGGTACTAATTTTATGCACTTTTTCATTAAGATAACCTTCAGAATACAGTATTGCATTAATATCTTATTCAACATTATACTTATCCGCTAAATTAGAGTTAGAAAGTGTTAGAATAATGCATTAAGAAACCTTTTACCATCGCCTGCCACCTGTAGTAAAACCGTGCGTTAAACAATATAAAAAATCTTTATGTTCCATTCACATAACTTTCTCTATATCTCTGCAATAAATTATTACTTTCTCCATACGCACTATGTACATAGTGTATAGAGAAGGTATTGCACTCCACCCAAAAATTCGATACCGAGATTTCACCGGAAATATATGTTTTAGGGTCCCCTTTATCTCAAAAAAGCATTTTCGGAAAAAGGTCCATGTGTGTGTGTGTCCGTGTGTCTGTGAACACGATAACTCAAAAACGAAAAGCAGGTAAACTACCAAACTTGGTATTTAAGTTTAGTATCTTCCAGGGAAGACCCTTTACCTTTTACATAGAATTTTTTTCGAAAATTTGGTTTTCTAAAAATGGCTCTAACGATTTTGATTAAAATATCGTATATTAAAGTTCTTTACCTGACAAATAAAATGTATATTTTGAATTTTCTGGGAATAGCCTCTGAAGACTACGTTGTTCTGGATGAATTTTTCATAACTACTATACCGTAAGAGACGGACAAAAACTGAACCCAGAAAAAATGTAGAGCACGTTAAAACACACAATTTATATAATATACATTCTTTTCGTGGAGTTAATCGTTTTTGGGATATTCTTTTTTCTTGGTTTCAGCTTTGAAAAACTTATACTTTTCTCATACAGGAATTCGTGAACTCCTGTCCATACAAACAAAGGAACATCAGTCACATAGCAACCAGCTTTTGGCTTTCACTTTAACCTATGGTACTCCCTTATTTCGCTTCTACTTACAATAAAGCAAGAAATAGGACTATTTCTGCTATTTTTTCTCGATTAGCCTGAAATAAATAAAATATATGCTTATTAAAAATAATAATATACAGAGATCTAGAGAAAGTCATGTGAATGGAACACATCAGATTTTTTTGGATACAGGGGACCCTAAAACATATATTTCCGATGAAATCTCGGTATCAAAATTTTTGGTGGAGTGCAATACCTTCTCTATACACTATGTACATAGTGCGTATAGAGAAAGTAAAAAACTTTTACCAAAACATTTACCAAATTTTAAAGTATACAATTTTATAAATATATATTTAAACATTTAAGTATTTATTACTTTCTCCAAAGGTACTATATACATAGTGTATAGAGACGGTATTATAATGCACCAAAAATTTCGATACCGAGATTTCACCGGAAAGACATGTTTTGGGTGCCCCTGAATCTAAAATAGCATTTTCAGAAAAAAAAAAAAAAAGTGTGTGCGTGTGTGTGTGTGTATGTGTGTGTGTATCTGTGGACAGCATAGCTCAAAAACGAAAATACCGTTAAATACCAAACTAGGTATTTAAATATGGTATCTTCCAACGATTTGACACGAAGATTTTCAAGAAAATCCCCCACTACTCACTACCATTTACATGAAAATATTTCGAAAAGTTTTATTTTCTCAAAAATGGCTGTAACGATATCGTTTAAAACCTCTTATATTTAAGATATTTACAAGACAAATAAAATTAATATCTTCAATTTTCTTTGAATAGTCTCTGAAGACTTCTTTATTCTGGATGAATTGTATTGAATTTTGCATAACTGGTAAATCGTAAGAAATAGACAAAAACTTATTGCACAAAAGACGTAGATCTATAAAACACACAACCTATGTCTTACTACTTTCTCTATACGTGCTATATATAGTGTATAGAGAAGGTATTGCACTCCACCAAAAAAGTCGATAGCGAGATTTCACCGGAGATATATGTTTTAGGGTCCCCTGTATCCAAAAAAAGTATTTTCAGAAAAAGGTACGTGTGTCCATGTGTCTGTGAACACGATAACTCAAAAACGAAAACTCAGTAAAATACCCAACTTGGTATCTTCCGGGATGCGACATGAAGATTTTGGGGAAAATCCCCCACCCCAAACTACCCTTTACATGGAACTTTTTTCGAAAATTTTGATTTCCTAAAAAATGGCTCTAACGATTTTTATTAAAATATCGTATATTAAAGATATTTACATAACAAATAGAATGCATATTTTGAATTTTCTGGAAATAGCCTCTGAAAACTATTTTATTCTTGATCAATTTTACGGAATTTTGTATAATTGCTAAACCGTAAGAGATGGACAAAAACTTACCACACAACAAATGTAGAGGACCTTAAAACACACAATTTATGTTATTTACATTTTTTTCGTGGAGTTGATTGTTTTTGAGATATTCCTTGTTTTTTTTCTGCTATAAAGACATACTTTTCTCATACAGGACTTTGTGAACTCGTGCCCATACAAATAAAGGAACTTCAAGCGCAGAGCAACCAGCTTTTGACTATCACTTTAACCTATAGCACTCCCTTTTTTCGCTTCTACTAACAAGGAAGCAAGTAATAAGACTATTTCTACTAATTTTTGCTCCATTTTGTGAAGTACATAGAATAGTTTGTTACAGTGATATAGAGAAAGTCATGTGAATGGAACACATCAGATTTTATTTTTATTGTGGAGTTTTGGGGTGTGTGAAAGTTCTTGAAATCTTCGTGTCTCATCCTTGAAAGACATTGAACATAAATACACCTGTTAGGTACTTAGCGGTTTTTTCGTGTTTGATCTATGCTGTATACAGTCACACACAGACAGACAGATGCACACACACTGGTCTTTTTCTAAAAATTCTTTTTTCTGTCTATCTCTTACAGTTTGGAATTTACGTAAAATTCAGAAGAAATCATTTAGAATAAAGTGGCCTTTAGAGGCTATTCCCAGAAAATTAAAGATATACATTTTATTTGCAATATAAGTATATTTAATATACCACACTTTAACCAATGTTGTTAGTTATTTTTGAGAAAATCATAATTTTCTAAATGTTTTCCATGTAAAGGTTAGTTTGGAGTGGGTGAATATTTCTCAGAATCTTCGTGTCGCATCCCTGGAAGATACTAAACTTAAATACCAAGTTTGGTATTTTACTGACTTTTCGTTTTTGAGTTATCGTGTTCACAGGCACACGGACACGCTGACCTTTTTTTATTTTATTTACACGTACTATGTACATACTGTATAGAGAAGGTATTGTAAAGCACTCAAAAATTAGATACCGAGATTTCACCGGAAATACATGTTTTGGATCCCCTGAATCCTTGAGTTGATCGTTTTTTGAGATATTCCTTATTATTGGTTTCAGCTTTAAAAAAAACTTATACTTTTCTCATACAGAAATTTGCCATATCCTGTCCATACAAACAAAGGAACTTCAGTCACATAGCAAGCAGCTGTTGACTATAACTTTAACCTATGGTACTCCCTTATTTGGCTTTTACTTACAAGTAAGCAAGTAATAGGATTATTTTTGCTAATTTTTATCGATTAGCACGAAGTAAATAGAATCATAAGCTTTCTAACAACAATTTGTAGTCGAGAGGTCAGCGAGCTGACTTCTCACCGGAGGTCCCGGATTCAATTCCCGGCTGGGGCGGGGAATTTTTCTTTAGTCAGAATTATCCCACTCTCCGAAAGAGTCTGGAACTATGTGTGTGAGAGAAAAAAAAAAGAACCTATAGACAACGAGTTGTTTCAAGTGCAAAGCCCCCGATATGATCTTAGATGTTAAAGGGGGCTATATAAATGAAACAATTAAAAAAAATAAAAATAATTTGTTGCAGAGATGTAGAGAAAGTCTTGTGATAAGATTTTTTTGGATTCAGGGGATCCTAAAACGTCTATTTCCGGTGAAATCTAGGTATCAAATTTTTTGATGGATTGCAATACCTTCGCAAACCCTATCTATGTACATAGCACATGTAGAGGAAGTAACAATATTTTCCCGTGATGCAATGTAGCTTATATTCAAGAGGGCATATAACGGACACGTTTACAAGCAGTTAGGTGATAAAATTTGTTATCAAAAGGACAGGAAGATTCACACCTGAATTCAAAACGTACTCTAAGAAAAGGAGGCTAAAGACGACAAAAAGAAAAAAGAAGAGAAAAAAAAATGTGGAAGAAAAGAATCCCAATTTATATAACTTGTAGTGCTCTCAGATGTGGTCCTCCTTATTTCCTTCCTTCAAGTTTGCTGCTCTTTCTTTATCCGCATTTTTCTCGTTCTTCCTTATTTATTCATAAAGTTGGCGAGCAGTGTGTTTTACCTTTCCTGTTCCCTCCTACACACATCTAGCTTGTTAATGTCTCTTATGAGACGTAGCAAACTCCTTGCAACACTTTACAAATGATGTCTTGTTAGCCAGCGAACGATGAAAATCTAAACCAGCTACTTTCCGTCGCCGGAAAGGAAAGAAAAACCCAGGAAGAGAACTTTTTAATAATGCTCTTCTCCTCCTTTCCCAACTTAGACACAAGTTTAACGATGAATATTAGTTACATTTATCCTACGCTGCTGTCACGTGCGTACCTTGCGCAGATTGGTCTGCGATAAATTGCGCTTGCCACCTTCTTCCTAGAAGAAACTCGAGACTCTTTTGTCAGCATTCTCTTTATTATTCGTATCCCTCCGCGTATACTCCTCATTACCCCTATAATCATTGTATGATGAAATTTCTCTAGCAAGATGTAGCTCCTGCACACTCAGTATGCTCCCAACAGTAATTCATTCCTTGTTTGCAAAAGTGAGTAGCTAAACGGTCGTACATTTATGAATAGGTAGAGTCAGACTGATAAATTCTATGACGAGCGGAGGACGATGGATTTTTCGGGTGTAAAAATCCATAGCATGGCTTCTTTCGGAAGGGAAGTAAAGCTGTGGGTCCCGTGTCGTAAATTTGCGGCACGTAAAAGAATCTCAAGCCTGATAGAGAGGCTTCTAAGCAAAATTAAGCGGTCTTTCGCGCCCAATTTAGAATGGGACACTGAGAGCCATAGTAGTTAAAGAGTGTCCATAAATAACACGCCATTTATTTCCCGGTCTCTAGCCGTTTACTCTACCATGGCATTGAATTTCTCAACTGATTCGCATATTGACAACAGAAGTTCAATGCTATGCCGGCTTGTTGCCATGGTGGCTCAGTGGTAGATCAACGGCTAGAGATTCGTGGTTCAAATCCCGTCTGACTCTATCTATCCAACTTCTGCGCTACACACGGTTTATGTGAGAAAACAATTAAATTATTACATTCATTCATGTCTAAGTACAGTATACTGTCGATTATTCGGGGTAATGTGGGGCAGAAGAAGCACGGATAATTGAGAAACCCATAATTTAATGCCTTTAAGATACTACACACATATGTAAATTGGAGGTTATGTTTAAAAGGTTTTTCCAACACACATTCTTTGTTCAAAAGTTGATTCTCTTTCGGAGTTCTGTGCATACGCGTATTATGTACATAGTGTATAGAGAAGATATTGTGTTGCACCCAAAAATTCGATAGCCAGATGTTACCAGAAATATATGTTTTGGGACCTCCTGAATCCAAAAAAAAGTATTTCTAGAAAAAGGCCCGTTTGTGTGTGTGTAGGCGCGCGCGCGTGTGTGTCTGTGGACAGCATTGCTCAAAAACGAAAAGAACGTTAAATACCAAGGCTAAAACGAATGTAAAATCACAAAAGCTGGTTGCTACGTGGTTGAAATCCGTTTATATGCATGGCCAGGAGTTTACAACTTTCCATGTGAAAAAGTTTAAGCATTTCAAATCTGAATATCTCAGAAATGGTCAACTCCACAAAAAAAAAAAATATATATATATATGTCTAACGACTTTGATTAAAATATCGTATATTAAAGATATTTACCTGACAAATAAAATGTACATTTTGAGTTTTCTGGGAATAGCCTCTGAAAATTACTTTATTCTGGGTGACTTTTACGGAATTTTGCATAACTGCTAAACCGTAAGAAATGGACAAAATGTTATCACATAAAGAATGTAGAGCACATTAAAACACGCAATTCATGCTGTATACAGTTTTTCGTGAACTTGGTCGTTTTTTAGATATTCCTTGATATGAGTTTCAGCTTTTCTCAACACAGGAATTTGTCAACTCCTGTCCATTCAAGCTAAGGAACTTCAGTCACATAGCAACCAGCTTTTGACTATCACTTTAACCTATGGTACTCCCTTATTTCGCTTCTACTTACTTGGAAGTAAGTAATAAGACTATTTCTGCTAATTTTTTTCTGATTAGCATGAGTTAAATAGAAGTGTAAGGTTTTTAAGAATAGTTTGTTGCAGAGATGTAGAGAAAGCCATGTGAATGGCACACATCAGATTTTTTTAGTCATTATTGTGCTTATTAAATGTATATTTATGATTTACACTTTGATATTTTCGTATAGTCCAAGTTTTTTGTAATTCGAGGTAGCTTCAGCCAACAATTAGCTCAAAATAACTAATTTCCACTGTATTATCACAGATAAGAGGTATCTTCGCATGAAAACACGGAACCTCTGATTAAAAGACTCTGTTTAGTGTCGCAGAACACAGTTTAGCTCATAGCTACGGAATAACATCAGTTATCTCCGACCTCCTTCGTACAACACCCCCTGAGGAAATTTGTCTGATATCAACAAAGGATCGTGATCAAAATTATATGACTTCATGTGAAATCTCATGGCGTGATTAGTTAGCATATCAATACGTACCCCCAAATTCTCAAAACTAAAATAATTCCTTTGTGAAATAATTGGAAAACGGGTCTTAGATTACAAACGATTCAATATCGATCATCTTTAAAGATCACCATTATCACCTGACCTGTTTGCGCTGTAAATGCCGTGTTATTTATGGACGCTCTTTAACTAATGTGGTTCTCAGCGTCCCATTTTATATAGGGTGTGAAAGACCGCTTAATTTTGCTCAGAGGTCTCTCTATCAGGCTTGAGGTTCCTTTACGTGCCGGAAATCTACGACACGGGACCAACGGCTTTACATTCCTTCCGAAGGAAGCCATGCTAGGGATTTTTACACCCGAAAAAAGCATCGACCTCCGGTTTGCGCTGTAACTCATTTCGTCAATTTGAAACGAAAATGTTTTAAAAAATATAATGTGTTCCATTGTAACAAATTAGTGTTAAAAAGCTTATTCTTCTGTTACTTTATGATAATATTAGCAGAAATGCTTTCTAGTAAGAAGAAGGTTGCCATGTGGACGAAATACGTTCCTTTGCATTGCTCGGAGTTCAAAAATCCCCATATGTGAAAAGTTTAGTATTTTAAAACTGAAACCAATAACAGGGAATATCTAAAAATGGTAGGCCCTACCAAAAAAAAAAAAAATTATAAGACATAAATTTTGTGTTTTAAAATTCCAACAAATTTCATCCAGAATAAAGACGTCATCAGAGGCTTTTCCCAGAAAAATCAAGATTTAAGTTTATTTTCCCTGTAAATGCCTTTAATATGCGGTATTATAATCAAAATCGTTTGAGTCATTTTTGAGAAAATTAAAATTTTTAAAAATTTTACCATGTAAAGATTACTTTGGGGTTGGGGGATATTCCTCAAAAGTTTCGTGTCACATCCTTGGAATAAACTAAACTTACATACCAAGTTTGGCATTTTACAGACTTCATTTTTACTTTCTCTATACGCACTATGTACATAGAGAAGGTATTAAACTCCACCATAAAATTAAATACCGAGATTTCACCGGAAATATATGTTTTAGGGTCCCCTGTATCCAAAAAAAGTATTTTCAGAAAAAGGTCAGTGTGTGTGTCCGTGTGTCAGTGTGTCCGTGGGTCCGTGTGTCTGTGAACACGTTAACTCAAAAACGAAAAGTCACGAAGATTTTTAAAAAAATCCCCCACCTAAAATTACTCTTTACATAGTACTTTTCTCGAAAATTTTGATTTTCTAAAAATTGGCTCTAACGATTTTGATTAAAATGTCGTATATTAATGATATTTACCTGACAAATAAAATGTATATTTTAAATGTATACTTTATTCTGGATCAATTTTACGGAATTTTGCATAGCTGCTAAACCGTAAGAGATGGACAAAAACTTACCACACAACAAATGTAGAGCACTTTAAAACACACAATTTATGTTATACACATTTTTTTCGCGGAGTTGATTGTTTTTTAGAAATTCCTTGTTTTTGGTTTCAGCTATGAAGACATACTTTTCTCATACAGGACTTTGTGAACTCGTGTCCATACAAACAAAGGAACTTCAGTCACATACCAACCAGCTTTAACCTATAGTACTCCATTATTTCGCTTCTACTTACAAGGAAGCAAGTAATGAAACTATTTCTGCTATTTTTTTCTGGATTAGTAGGAAGTAAATGGAAGCATAAGCTGTTTAACAATAATTTGTTGCAGAGTTGGAGAAAGTCATATGAATGGAACACATCAGATTTTAAGGTATCGTTTTCACATACAGACTGACACACTAACACACACGGTCCTTTTTCTAAAAATGTTTTTTTTACAGGAGACCTTAAAACGGTTATTTCCGGAGAAATTTCCATATGGAATTTTTGGGTAGAATGCAACACCTTCTCTATACCTATGTACATATTACGTGTAGAGAACATAAAAATTACCAAGAGTCATAGGAAATTAACAAATCAGACTTTAATGTCGTAAACAATATACTTTTTCAATAATTAAAGGTTACCATCTCTAATATTACATTTTAAGTAATTTGTTTTCGAAGAGACCAATGCAAACGGAAACAAAAGAAGGTGCCAAACAAATATGAGACATTGCACCATTGATAAATGCTTACACTGCATACTCTTTGCTAATATTTCCAGCACCTTTCTTCTTTAAAACTACCGTCATAACGGAGCACTTTTCCTAAGAAAATAAAGGTACAGGATGGAAGAAAGAAAAAAAATTATAAGAGAATCCGTTGGTTATCGGTTCTCCTTCATTCTTTTATGTATTTCATAGCCTTCCAACATCCGAATCGCTTCCTATGCCTGCCGCATTTTCCACCCCTCCACTACTCTTTGAACTCTCATGATGAAACGTAAATTACACGGAAAACTTTTTGAGTTTCCCCTCTACCCTTATAAAAGAAGTAACAGTGGCAAGAAGGAGGAGAAAGAGTAGCTTAAGACGGAGTAAGAGAAGAGGAAAAAAAGGGAGAGAAAGGAAACTTTGCTGTATCTAAGTTGATACACGAAGCGGGGCTGTTTGGTGTATAACCGAAAACCATTTGGCCTGACTTGTATTACACACTTCTTGCAAGAGTACACAATTTCTTCTTATCCTTTTAGAATTCATGAGAAAGTAAGGGGAGGTTCATACTTTCCTCCCTCTCATTCTCTCCCTTTTTGCGCAGTTTTCAAAATAAGCAAGTGATAGAAGACATTTGCTTACAGTTTGTATTTTAAAGTGGATCTCTTAGTGCAAAGTATTTAAACATACATTTAAAGTGCATCATGTGAATCGTTCAGAATTGCTTTTGCACATGTGTGTCTATTAATAATTACAATATTAACCTTCACCTTTTATAGAAATACGATGGCGATCCAGAAAGTTTTAGCATGTGTCAAGATAGTTCTGGGAATTTGCCAATAAAACACAAAAACTGAATTGTTCATTCAATTTTATTTTATTGCCTTCAAAGTAAGCCCTTTCTGAAATTATACATTTATGCCAACGAAACATCCAATCAAAAAACATTTTTGTAGGCTCTTTTAGGAATGGATGTCAATTGTCGCTGCGAATTTTCCTTTATGTCTTTTATTAACAGAAAACGGGTGCCTCGAAATGGTAATTTGAGTTTGGAAAGAGAAAGAAATCATCAGGAGCCAGATCAGGTGAATACGGCGCTTGTTCGATGAAATTTGTTCACAATAATAGCCTTGTGAGCTGGTGCGTTATTGTGGTGCAGAATCCATGAGTTGTCGTTCCACAAATCTGGCCTTTTTCGCCGTATTCGTTCCCTCAAACGCCGCATAACGCTCAGATAATAATCTTCATATACCATCTGACCTTCTGGCAAAAACTCTGTGTGCACGACACCGCGATAATCGAAAAAAACTGTCAACATAACCTTCAGTTTTGATCGAGATTGACGTGCCCTTTTAGGTTTCGGTTCAGTTGGAAGGCGCCATTCGGAAGCTTGTTGACTGGTTTGTGTGTCAAATTCGTAAACCCACTTCTCATCACCAGTTACAATGCGTTTCATGAATGTGGGGTCGGAACTGGCTCGTTCTAGCATGTCTTCCTTACGGATTGAGTTTTTGTAGAAAATTCAAGTCTTTCGGAACTAACCGAGCTGCAACGCGTGTCATGCCCAAACAATCGTTTAAAATGGTACAAATCAATTCTTGAGACACAGAAAATTCAGCGGCAATCTCTCTCAGACCTAAATGACGATTTTCAACACCATTTTCTTCACTTTATCGATGTTCACTTCAGTTGAAACCGTTGATGGCTGACCAGAGCGAGGCAAATCTTCCACCACATCTCGACCACTTTTGAATGCACTGTACCACTCATATGTACGTGTTTTTGATAAAGTCAATTATCCATAAGCCCTCTGTATTTTATTATAGAGATATATAAAAAATCTGATGTGTTTCATTCACATGACTTTCTCTATTTCTGTGTAGCAAATTATTGTTAGTAAGCTTATTCTTCTATTGACTTCATGCTAAGCGAGAAAAAATTCGCAGAAATAATCTTCTTACTTACTTCCTTGTAAGAAAAAGCGAAATATGGGAGTATCATAGGTTAAAGTGAAGTCAAAAGCTGGTTACTAGGTGACTGAAATTCCTTTGTTTGTATGGACACAAGTTGACAAATTCCTGTATGAGAAAAGTACAATTTTTTCAAAGCTGAAACCAAAAATAAGGAATATCTCAAAAACGATCAACTCCTGGAAAAAAAAGTTATGTAACATAAATTGTGTGTTTTAATGTGCTCTACATTTTTTGTGTGGTAAGTTTTTGTCTATTTCTTACGGTTTAGCAGTTATGCAAAGTTCATCCAGAATAAAGTAGTCTTAAGAGGCTATTCCTAGAAAATTCAAGATATACATATTATTTTTCAAGTAAATATATTTAATATACGATATTTTAATCAAAATTGTTAGAGCAATTTTTGAAAATATCAAAATTTTCGAAAAAAGTTCCATTTGGGTAGTTGGAGGTGGAGGGATTTTCTGGAAAATCTTCGTGTCGCATCCTTGGAAGATGCCAAACTTAGATACCAAGTTTGGTATAAAACGGTCTTTTCGTTTTTGAGCTATGCTGTCCGCAGACACATACACGCACACACACACAGGCGTTTTTCCAAAAATGTTTTTTTGAATTCAGGGGGACCCAAAACGTATTTCCGGTGAAATCTCGGTATCGAACTTTTGGGTGCATTACAATACCTTCTCTACATATTATGTACATAGTACGTGTAAATAAAGTAAAAATGATGCGATTGCTTCCTGTTATGTAATTATCTTTGTTTAGTTTTTACTTTCTCTATACGTACTATGTACATAATGTATAGAGAATGTATTGCACTCCACCAAAAAATTCGATACCGAGATTTCACCGGAAATATATGTTTTAGGGTCCCCTGTATCCAAAAAAAGTATTTTCAGAAAATGGTCCGTGTGTGTGTGTCCGTGTGTCTGTGTGTCCGTGTGTCAGTGTGTCCGTGTGTCTGTGAACAGGATAACTCAAAAACGAAAAGTCGGTAAAATACGAAACTTGGTATTTAAGTTTAGTACCTTCCAGGAATGCGACACAAAGATTTTGAGAAAAATCCCCCACCCCAATTTACCCTTTACATGGAACTTTTTTCGAAAATTTTAATTCTCTAAAAAACGGCTCTAGCGATTTTGATTAAAATATGATATATGAAGGATATTTACCTGGCAAATAAAATGTATATTTTTAATTTTCTGGGAATAGCCTCTAAAGACTACTTTATTCTAAATGAATTTTGCATAACTACTAAACCGCAAGACATGGACCAAAACTTAACACACACAAAATGTAGATAACGTTAAAACACACAATTTGTGTTATATACATTTTTTTCGTGGAGTTGATCGTTTTTTAGATATTCCTTTTTCTTGGTTTCAGCTTTGAAAAACATACTTTTCTCATACAGGAATTTGTCAACTCCTGTCCATACAAACAAAGGAACATCAGTCACATAGCAACCAGCTTTTGGCTTTCCCTTTAACCTATGGTACTCCCTTATTTCGCTTCTACTTACAATAAAGCAAGAAATAAGACTATTTCTGCTAATTTTTCTCGTTTAGCATGAAATAAATAAAAGATAAGCTTATCAACAATAATTTGTTACAGAGATATAGAGAAAGTCATGTGAATGGAACACATTAGATTTTTTTGTTTGTTAAGGTCTATTTCAGATTCATATGTTATTTCGCAACCTAGGAAATTAAATGCTGACACTTTTTCTGTGCTTTTATTTTGTATAATTATTTTAGTCCGGACTGAGTGAGTATCTATAATTACCATGCCATCTGCTTTTTCAATTGAAATTTCCATATGTGTATCTATCAGTAATTCCAATAGCATCCATCACCGGTTAGGGAAACATTTAATTGAAATTTAATTCTGTAACCAATTTAACTGAGAATTTAACCATATATTTGGTTTACATAGTTACTGCGTCACTGTAGCATCAGTTTGTTGGAGGTAGATTCTATTTTCTCTACATAGTAGATGGTATTAGGTAGAGAGGATATTGCACTCCACCCAAAATTTCGATCCCAAGGTTTTCCGGAAATACACGCTTTAGGATCCCCCATATCATAATTAAAAGCCCTTTTAGAAAAATCTGATGCGTTCCATTCACATGACTTTCTCTATATCTCTGCAACAAATTATTGTTAAAAAGCCTATGCTTCTACTTCATGCTAATCGAGAAACAATTAGTATAAATAGTCTTATTACTGGCTTCCTTGTAAGTAGAAGCGAAATAAGGGAGTAACATAGGTTAAAATGATAGTCAAAAGCTGGTTGCTATGAGACTGATGTTCCTTTGTTTGTATGGACACGAGTTCTCAAAGTGCTGTATGAAAAGTCGTCTACATTTGTTGTGTGGTAAGTTTTTGTCCATCTCTTACGGTTTAGCAGTTATGCAAAATTCCGTAAAATTGACCGAGAATAAAGTAGTCTTCAGAGGCTATTCCCAGAAAATTCAAAATATACATTTTATTTGTCGGGTTAGAGTCATTCTTGAGAAAATCAAAATTTTCGAAAAAAGTTCCATGTAAAGGGTAGTTTGGAGTGGGGGAATTTTTCTCAAAATCTTCGTGTCGCATCCCCGGAAGATACTAAACTTAAATACCAAGTTTGGTATTTTACCGACTTTTCGTTTTTGAGTTATCGTGTTCATAGCTACATTTGTGGCTACAGGGGACCGTAAAATATATATTTCCAGTGAAATCTCGGTATCGACTTTTTTGGTGGAATGCAATACCTTCTCTATACACTATGTACATAGCAGGTATAGAGAAAGTAAAAAGGGCCGCGTGTGTGTCTGCGTGTCCGTGACTCTGAACGTGGTATTTAGGTTAGGTATCTTCCAAAGATGTGACACAAAGCTTTTTTAGGAAAATCCCCCCAACTCTAATTATCCTTTACATGGAAACATTTTCGAAAATATATATTTGCTCAAAAATGGCTCTAAATACCAGTGAATTTATTAAAATACCATATATTAAAGATATTTATATGACAAATAAAATTTATATCATGAAGTTTTTGGGAATAGCCTCTGAAGACCTCTTTATTCTGGATGAATTGTGCTGAATTTTGTATACCTTTAAATAAACCGTAAAAGATAGACAAAACTTACTAAAATAAAAATGTAAACGTATTCTATACACATATTTTTCGTGGAGTTGATTATTTTTAGATATTTCTTGTTATTGGCTCAGTTTCAAAATGTATAAACTTTCTCATATGGGAATTTTTCAACTCCTAGCCATGCAGAGAAATGGATTTCAACCACATGGCAGCCATTTTTAAAAATTGACTGTCACTTTAGCCTAGTGTAATTCCTTAATTTTCTTCTACTCTTAAGGAATCAAGTAATAAGAATATTTCAACTAATGTTTACTTCGATTATTTTGAAGCAGATAGAAGAATAACCTTTTTGTTACAGAGATATAGAGAAAGTCATGTAAATAGAACACAACAGACTTTTTAAAGTACAATGCCCTTTTTAACCTGATATAACGAGAGTAAAATGGTGCTTAAATAAGCCCAGATACATGGAGCTTCCCAACATTCGGCTCTCAGTATAAGCGAAAACCACGTCAAAAATCTTATCCAGGTAATTGCCCTTAACTGAGATGAACTCAGGACCTCTTGATTGTGAGCAAGACACGCTACCACCACACGAAAGAGGCGGGCTAATAAAGTATTGTGATGATTGTCAAGATTATACCGGATATCTATATATTGACGTCCACTGAACCTAAAAAGCATACCTGAATAAAATAATTTAAAATAGAAATTCGCATGAATAGCAAGTTCACTATCTTTGAAAAATGTGACTGGAGGAATTTCAAGAAAATCCCTCCCCAAATCTGAATTCCCATTTCCCACTTTGATTAAAATAAATATGTTTAATATATTTAAATTGGTTGTAAAATGCTTGTATAATGAATTTTCTGAAATTCCTATAAAAATGTTTTCATACTCATGAACTTTGTATAATTTGGAAATCATAAGCGATGGGCAAACACTTATTCTACAAAAATCTGATGTGTACCATTCACATGACTTTCTCTACATCTCTGTAAAAATTATTCTTAAAACACTTATGCTTCTATTTACTTCATGCTACTCGAGAACAAATTAGCAGAAATAGTCTTATTACTTGTTTCTTTGTAAATAGAAGCGAAATAAGGGAGTACCATAGGTTAAAGTGATAGTCAAAGTGGTTGCTATGTGACTGAAGTGAACTGATGTAGTGTAGTGTTGATTGTCACAGTGGGAACCTTCAAGATGGATTTTTTTAAATAATGAACAGGTAAATAGTAAATATTGATGAATATAAACACTTCTTCAGTCCAAGCTTCTTCCAGGTGTTGAAAAAATGTAAAGGAATGGTGCCCCGAGCTCCGAGCATCAGACCAAATACCTCTATAATATTCAGATCGTATTTTGTCTTGAAGTATGAGACCGTGGGTGTGTAAATATCCCTTTTCTCTTTGTCGACGTCCTCTGGTTGTTCTTTGAGCTTTTAAAACCTAACGGTAAGGTCAATGATAAATCCTAGTTTTGTGTCTCCTAGTGCTACTGTCAGTTTCCAGTCTTCTTCAAAGACTTTGCCTATTTGCAAGCAGTGTCGGGTCGGAACAGAATTCCAATCAGAAAGTGGTAAAGATAGATTCTAAGCCTAAATGTAAAGTTTGCCATTCTAGTTGAGAACTAAGTACATATGGTAAACACTTAAACGAGTTTAATCACAAAAAAATGTCAAAATTAGTAAATATGTATGGTGCAATTAAACCTACTCTGTTCTGTTAGATCTGTGGAATGTACAATTATCAAAGGGGCCGCTGCATGTCTGCCTCACATTCAAGAGGTTCAGAGTTCGAATCACAAATAGGGAAGTTAACCAATGGTTTACTTTGGGGCTTTCCCTTGTCCAGTATCTTTAAGCTACATGGACCCCAAACTCTTTTGAGCATCATTTCAAGGACTTTTTTCATTCGATATGACCTATCAGTTTAAAAGATGTAGGGGCAGACAGCTGTATCACTTTCGGTATTTATAATCCCCCCAAAATAAAATGAGAACAAAGAATTTGTCGCTAACTTAGTTTGCTCTTTTTGTAAATCCTCTGCATTTCGAATCTGAACGCTGTAGATCGATTTGCAACTATAGTTAATATCCGTAAAAATTATATTTTTTTAAATATATGTGCCACGGTAAATATGGTATAGATCTACAGGGTTACTACAAAAGAAATAGACAACTTTAACTGCCTGTAAAACAAAAACTATTAGAGATAGTAACCTAATTATTTTGGAGGTATGTTGAGAAACTCTCAAAGTTTTGTTTGTTACTATTGGTAACGCTGTAGTATTTTGTTTGTTGTTGCAGAAGCTGAAATGGCGGGAAATCCTGTGGAAAAGGCATATTGCGTGTTGGAATTTGCTAGAACGCAATCAGCAACTGTTGTCCAACGACATTTTAGAACACGTTACCACAAAAATGAAATGCTGCGCTCACAAAAACCAGCATCGTCTTCATCATGTCGCAACATGTCGATGCAAAAGTCACGCCGTATGACCTTATCTTCTTCACTCAGAAACTGCAACATCTGTGTTCTGTAAGGCATCATGTGCAGTCGCTTCCGCAAGATTTTCCATACAGTTTGCTGTGGAATTTGTAATTGCATGCTTGTCGATTTCTGTGGGCTTCTTATGTAGGCAGAACGAACACGTTCAACGTTTTCTTCCGAAACTCTTGGTCTTCGCGAGCTCTTCCCTTTGCACAAACATCCCGTTGTCTCGAATTTTCTATACCAGTCGTAGATTGACTGTCTAGTCGGTGGCGTTTTGTGGTAACGTGTTCTAAAATGTCGTTGGACAACAGTTGCTGATTGCGTTCTAGCAAATTCCAACACGCAATATGCCTTTTCCACAGGATTTTCCGCCATTTCAGCTTCTGCAACAACAAACAAAACACTACAGCGTTACCAATAGTTACAAACAAAACTTTGAGAGTTTCTCAACATACCTCCAAAATAATTAGGTTGCTATCTCTAATAGTTTTTGTTTTACAGGCAGTTGAAGTTGTCTATTTCTTTTGTAGTAACCATGTATTTAAACAATCGACAGTTACAAAACGCACATAATTAAGATTCATTGCAGCTAAACTTTTGGATATGTTTGCGTCTCCATATTTGTGTAAACAACTGTTTTAAGAGATGGATTATGACTGACGAACATCTGTTGGCCCCGGTAAAAATAGTTCTATCGGAGTAAACTAGATTTTAACCAATTAAATGTAAATGTAAAAGAATGCTATTAAAACATTATACTGTTAGTGTTATTTTACTGTGACCTAAACTATACACAGATTAAATCGGCTCTATTTAGTCAAGAATCACCAACAGCCACTGCACTAATTGCCTGTTATTTCCCTATCTATCGGTTCTTATGTGATGATAGTGGACTTTATGGGTTTGCCCATGTCTGTCCTACGGTTACATTTCACCACTTCACCACGATATAGGGTATAGACCGTTACAGAAACAACAGAGAGGCTACTAGCGAATATCATTGTCAAATATCCAGTTGTACACCCATCAGAACCAACTTGTCAGATTAACCCAGTTAATATGCTCAGTCGGAAGGGCTGTAGTGAGAAAGGGAGGGAGGGAAAGATGGAGTAAGTTGGTGGGCGGGCATACAGTGGGCAGGCAAGTAGGCAGGTAGGTAAGTAGTGAAATACAGCAAAGTTACTAGCTCCAAATTTACCTCTATTAAATTGTACTTCTACAAAGCATAGCAAAATATTTTCTTTCGGCTGTTAGTACTAGAGCCTTCATTTGAACTTTATAATACCTAACCTACTGCAACAGTCACAAAATGCATTTTTTAACACGTATGCACAATGTACATAATGGGTAGAGAAGGTATTGTATTCCACCCAAAATTCGATACCAAAATTTCACCGGAAATTCATGTTTTAGGGTCCTCTAAAACACACTTTTAGAAAAAGGCCCGTGTGAGTCTCTGTGTGTGTCTATGGACAGCATAACTCAACGACGAACTGTTAGTGAAATACCATACTTGGTATTTAAGTTCAGTGATGCCACACAAAGATTTACAGCAAAATCTCCTCACCCTCAACTATCCTTTACATGGAATGATTTCCAAAAATGTTGATGTCATCAAATTTGGTTTAACGACTTTATTTAAATACTATGTGGTTAATATACTTTTATGACGAACAAAATGCATGTATTGAATTTTCTGGAATGACATTTGTATAACTTTTGTATAACTAGTAAACCGTAAAAGATAGACAAAATCTTGGGTACTACTAAACGTGTGATCTCATTAAATCTGTGTCATATAATTTTTGTCGTAGAGTAAAGCGTTTCCGAGATATTCCGTGTTATGTTTCAGTTTTAAGCTACTGAAACTTTTCTCAAATGAGAAGGCGTCTTTCCTTTGCCTTCTCCTGGGAAGCAAAGAGAACTGAATTTTAGTTCTTTTATAAAACGATCAGCTTTTAAAAGACGTGACTATCACTTTAGCCTAGTGTATTCTCTTATTTCCCTTCTGCTTACAAAGAAGCAAATATTAAGACTGATTCTGCTAATATTCATCTCGATTAGCTTAATGTTTTGTAAGAAAACTTTGTAGAACATTCAGAAAAATGTATGTGAATGGAACACATCATATACTTAGAAACTTAATCATTTGAAAAGTAATGAAAGTGTAGAAGTAAAATAAATAAACTGTTATGGAACACAGTCCCCCCATATAACGTGTCCTAATCATATTGGATAAGTCAAGGGTTCGATTCCTGTGACTGGTCTGTTTGTCTATGGGTCCAGGCGGAGATAGAAGCGTTTAATCCGGAGCCGTTAGGGACCCCGCCCATACCTGGACCCGTCGTCATCCGGATCTCGTTGCCCTTCTGGTGTCTCTGTTCATTCTTCCCACTGGAGACAATTTTCTAAGGGGTGTTCTGCCCCAGTGTCTGGAATCCCGTCCATTAGTAATTCTAATACCATCCCTTTCGAACATAACACAGTATTCATGTTTACTTTCTCTACATGTACTATGTACATAGTATATAGAGAAAGTATTGTATTGCACCCAAATATTCGATACCGAGATTTCACCGGAAATATATGTTTTGAGATCCATTGAATACAAAAAAAGCAATGTCCATGTGTGTGTCTGTGTGTGTATGTGTGTACCTGTGGGCAGCAGAGCTCAAAAACGAAAATACTTTGAAATACCAAACTTGGTGTTTATGTTCTGTGTCTTCCAAGGTTGCGAAACGAAGATTTTTGAGAAAATCCCCCACCTCAACTACCCTTCATATTGAAAAACTTTCCAAAATTTTGTTTTGTTTTAAATTGCTCTAATTTTTTGAATTAAAATACCGTATATGGCAAATAAAATGTATATTTTAATTATCTGGTAATAGCCTCTAAAGATCTCTTTATTCTGGATGATTTTTATTGAATGTTGCATAAAACTGATAAACCGTACAAGACAGACAAAAACTTACTACACAAAAACCGTAACCACGATAAAACACACAACTTATGTTATATACATTTTTTTTTTTTTTTTTTTTGTGGAGTTGTCCGTTTTCGAGATATTCCTGGTTATTGATTTCTGTTTTAAAATATTTAAACTTTTCTCATACAGTAGCCTGTCAACTCCTGGCCACGCAAAGAAACAGATTTCAATTCCACAGCAACCACATTTTAAAACATTTGACTGTTGGTTTAGTTTAATGTATTCCCTTATTTCACTTCTACTAATAAAGGAACTAAATAATGAGACAGTTTCTGCTAATGTTTTAGCACGAAATGGATCGAAGAATACGTTTATTAACAATAATTTGTTACAGAGACGTAGAGAAAGTCATGTGAATGGGGCATATCAGATTTTTTTTCTGTCCACATTACATTACTCAAGAGAACTTTACACGTAGCAATTACATTCAAAGTGTTCTGGCCCGTATGCGGAAGGGTACCGAGTTCACCAATCTAGCTGGGTGTATTTCGTGGTTCCCCTCGATCTCCGAGGGGAATTAGCCGAGGTAAATGCCGGTTTGGATATTATATACTATGACCCAAAGTTACACTCCAGTCTATAACAATAGCAAAATCTGAAGATACATGATAATTGCGATTGTTTTAAAATTTAATCACAGATACTTTAAGCTATAGACTGCGCGGCGCCTGCTTCCTATCTGACTACAGATGGCAGAACAGCTAGACAGGATGGGCATTCAACACCATCTGCGTTGTTATGGATATGTATGAAAGAAAACTTTGAGTGTTTTAAAAAAAACAAACAATTATTTGCGGCTGATCATGACCAGTCCAGAAACAGAAAGCTTTATGAATCGTAGACTAAACACTGATTTTAACGAAAGCAAAAGAGGTTTCAATCGAGAGGTTTCTATAATTCCGCATAGAGAGCACGAACATCATTCTTAACCGAGTGGGATGGCCCGCATTCGGAGGCAACAGTCTGTATTCCCATGGAGAGTTAGAAGCATGTTGGGCGCTACTGGAAGGCACGGAAGACGCGGTCGGGCTAGTAAATTTCTACTTAAAGCAAGACAGCTGGGATCTGAAAATGCTGATAATAGGGAAGAGAGGGGGGATAACAAGAGTTAAACAAAATGAATATGTTTTACATATATTTTATGGCATTCTTCTTGGTCATTGTTAGTATTGTGTGTATATATTTCTTATAAATGTATTTGTTTACTATAATAGGGTGCATTATTACATCGGAATGCGGTTTATTTTATGCTGTGAATTTAAGTTGCTGTATTTTAATATCTTTGTCATTTTAAATTCGTGTTTACTCTTTTAATTTTTTTTTTTGTTTAACAAAACTGATTACTACATTGTGTATTGCAAAAGCATGCACGGTCTGTGGACTCGAGTGAGTGATATGAACCAATGTATGCATTCCGGTATTTCAATATATACACTTATTCTTTCATTCATGTACCTCAGTGTACATGCGTGCTTAAGAAAGTACTAAAACACATTGCTCGTTGTCTAACTATTGCTTCTTTCAGAGCAGAAGTATATGAAATGGCTACACTTTAATTTATAACACAATAACTTAATGGAGAAAAATCTGATGGGTTCGTTCACATGACTTATTCTACATCGCTGTAAAAAACATTGTTAAAAAGCTTATTCTTCTATCTACTTTATGGTAATCGAGATAAACAGCAGGAAAATGAGAGAATACACTGGGCTAAAGAGATATTCAAATATTTTAAAAGCTGGTTGCCATGTAATTGAAGTCCGTTTATTTACAGAGATCGGAGTGTTTTAAATCTGTAACAAATAATAATAAATATCTCGGAAATGAACAATTCCTCGAAAAATACGCATATGATATAAATTGTGCGTTTTAACGTGATGTTCATGTTTTGTGTAGCAACTTTTGTCTGTCTTACGGTTTACCGGTTAAGCAGAATTCAGCTAAACTCATTCAGAATAAATAGGTCTTCAGAGGCTATTTCCTGCACTTTCAAAATACAAATTCTATTTGCAATATATTAAAATATTTAATATACGGAATTTTAATCAAAATCGCTATAGCCATTTCTGAAAAATCAAGATTTTCGAAAAGTGCCCCATATAAAAGATAGTTTGGAGTGGAAGGATATTTCTCAAAATATTGGTGTCATATTACCGGAATATAATAAACTTACATTTTACCAACTTCTCGTTTTTGAGTTATCGTGTTCACAGACACGCGAATACACACGGATCTTTTTCCAATTTTTTTTCTTTCTCTATGCGTAGTATATACATAGTGCATAGAGAGGGTATTGCATTGCACCCAAAATTAGACAAAGAGATTTCACCGAAAATATATGTTTTGAGATTCCCTGAATCCAAAAAAAGCATTACTAGAAAAATGTCCGTGAGTGTGTCTGTGTGTATGTGTGCTCAAAAACGAAATTACCGTTAAAAACCAAACTTGGTATTTAAGTTTGGTATCTTCCAAGGATGCGACACGAAGATTTTCAAGAAAATTCCCTCACCCAACTGGGAAAAATTTCGAAAATTTTGATTTTCTTAAAACTGGCTCTCACGATTTTGATTTAAATCCCTTATATTTAAGATATTTACTTGCCAAATAAAACGTATATATTGAATTTTCTGGGACTAGCCTTAAAAGACCCCTTAATTCTGGATGATTTTTACTAAATTTTGCATAACTGGTAAACTGTAACAGATAGACAAAAAATGACTACACAAAAATGTAGATTACAATATAACACACAATTTATGTCATATATATATTTTTTTCATGGAGTTGATCGTTTTTTAGATATTCCTTGTTATTGTTTTCAGCTTTAAACAACTTACACTTTTCTCATACAGGAATTTGTCAACTCTCGTCTATACAAAGGAACTTCAGTCACATAGCAACCAGCTTTTGACTATCATTTTAACCTATGGTACTCCCTTATTTTGCTTCTATTTACAAGGAAGCAAGTAATAAGACTATTTCTTCTATTTTTTTTCTCGATTAGCATGAAGTAAATAGAAGCATAAGCTTTTGTTGCAGTGATGTAGAGAAAGTCATTTAATGGAACACGTCAGATTTTGTTTGGGTGGAGTGCAGTACCTTCTCTATACACTATGCATATAGTACGTGTAGAGAAAGTAAAAATCTGATGTGTTCCATTCACATGACTTTCTCTATATCTCTGTAACAAATTATTGTTAATAAGCTTATCTTGTATTTATTTTATGCTAATCGAGAAAAATTAGCAGAAATAGACTTATTTCTCGCTTTAGTGTAAGTAGAAGCGAAATAAGGGAGTACCATAGGTTAAAGTGAAAGTCAAAAGCTGGTTGCTATGTGACTGATGTTCCCTTGTTTGTATGGAAAGGAGTTGACAAATTCCTGTATGAGAAAAGTATGTTTTTCAAAGCTGAAACCAAGAAAAAGGAATACCTCAAAAACGATCAACTCCACGAAAAAAATGTATGTAACATAAACTGTGTGTTTTAACGTGCTCTACATTTTTGTGGGTTAAGTTTTTGTCCATCTCTTACGGTTTAGCAGTTATTCAAAATTCCGTAAAATTCATCCAGAATAAACTACTCTTCAGAGGCTATTCCTAGAAAATTCAAGATGTGCATTTTATTTGTCAGGTAAATATGCTTAATATACGAAATTTTAATCAAAATCGTTACAGCCATATTGTAGAAAATCAAAATTTTCAAAATAAGTTCCATGGAAAGGGTAGTTGGCGGTGGGGGGATTTTTCTCAAAATCTTCGTGTCGCATCCCTGGAAGCTACTAAACTTAAATACTAAGTTTGGTATTTTACCGACTTTTCGTTTTTGAGTTATGGTGGTCATAGACACACGGACACACACACACACGCACACGGACCTTTTTTCTAATTTTTTGGTGGAGTGCAATACATCCTCTAGACACTTTGAACATAGTGAGTATAGAAAAAGTTAAAATGTTACATTTGGTTGTTGTTTTTGCAAAGAATTACGTCTTGTATATCATTACTTGTTGCACCCTTGAGTTTGCTCTAGGTTTTTGATCATGTTGGTTTTCTTGTGTTTGCAGTGAACACGAAACCTCTTACGTTCGACGAGGTGTACAACCAGTCAAGCCCTACCAACTGCACGGTGTATTGCGGAGGTCTGACTAATGGCCTCACGGAGGAGCTGATGCAGAAAACTTTCTCGCCCTTCGGGAACATTCAGGAGATCCGGGTCTTCAAGGATAAGGGCTACGCCTTTGTTAGGTGAGTGACTTCATCTCTGGTATCAGAGTAAGAATATGTGTAACTCAGTGAGAGCAAAAATTTCTCCACAGTTTCCTTTTGCCGCTGTCTTTGACAGCTGCCACGTTTCTCAGCGCTCTGTACTTTTAACCGCTTCATAGTTACAGTATCATCTCGCTCGGGTCGTTAGTTCGAGTGTAGAATAAATCTTGTGTTTCTCTTACTCCTCGTGGCTGGGAAGATCTGCATTGATTTGAATTTCATTCGGTAGAATTGCACATGGCGGCAGTATTGAATGATAATATTATTTTTTACCCATCTCCGTGGTATGAAGGAGAGCATACATCTGCCTTAATTCAAGAGGTCTGTACTACAACCTTCGATATGGTGAGTTACCCGGGTGAAGTGTTTTTCGGGCTTATACTTCTACCTGTGGTCGTCTTTTTAGCACATTTTTTTTACTTTCTCTACACGTACTATGCACAATCCAAAAATTCGTAAATATATGTTTTAGGGTCCCCTGTATCCAAAATAAGCATTTTCAGAAAAAGGTCCGTGTGTTCTGTGGCTGTGAACACGACGATAACTCAAAAAATGAAAAGTCGGTAAAACACCAAACTTGGTATTTAAGTTTAATAGCTTCCAGGGATGCGACAAGAAGATTTTGAGAAAAATTCCCCCACCCTAAACTACCCTTTACATGGAACTTTTTTCTCGAAAATTTTGATTTTCTTAAAAATGCTCTAACAATTTTTATTAAAATATCATATATTAAAGACATTTACTTAACAAATAAAATGAATATCTTGAATTTTCTGGGAATAGCTTCTGAACACCTGTTTATACTGGATGAATTTTGCTTAATTTGGCATAACTAGTAAACCGTAAGAGATAAACAAAAACTTACTATAAAAAATGTAGGTCTTGTTAAAATACACAGTTATGTCATATACATGTTTCTCGTGGAGCTTACCGTTTTCGAGGTATTCATTGTTATTAGTTTCAGTTGTGAAGTACTTAAGCTTTTCTCAGACGGTAGTGTCCGTTTTTCTTTTGTTCTACTCGTGGCCAAGCAAAGAAGCGATTTGTAAGGAGAATCGCATAACTACAGCTTTTAAAACATTTGATTATTGGTTTAGCCTAATGTATTCCCTTACTTTCTTCCTACTTATACGGAACTAAATAATAAGAACATTGTGCTAATGAGCACCACGATTAGGCAAGGTGCACAAAGAAGAAATATCTAATGTATGAAGTTTGTAGAACAGTTAGAGAAAGTCATGTGAGTGTAACACATCAGATTTTTTTACTTTCTCTACACGTACCTATGCACCACCCAAAAATTCGATACCGAAATTTCAGCGGAAATATATGTTTTAGGGTCCTCTGTATCCAAAAAATAGCATTTTCAGAAAAAGGTCCGTGTGTCCTGTGTCTGTGAACACGATAACTCAAAAATGAAAAGTCGGTAAAACTACCAAACTTGGTATTTAAGTTTAATATCTTCCAGGGATGATATACGAAGATTTTGAGAAAAATCCCCGCAACTCCAACTACCCTTCACATGGAACTTTTTTCGAAAACTTTGATTTCCTTGAAAATGGCTCTAAGGTTTTTGATTTAAAGTATCGCATATTAAACATATTTACCTGACAAATAAAATGTATATTTTGAATTTTCTGGGAATAGACTCTGAAGACTACTTTACTCTGGTTGAATTTTACGGAATTTTGCATAACTGCTAAACCATAAGAGATGGATAAAAACTTAACACACAGAAAATGTAGAGTATATTAAAACACGCAATTTATGTTATGTACATTTTTTCGTGGAGTTGATCATTTATTAGATCTTTCTTGTTTTTGGTTTCACGTTTAAAAAACTTTCCGGCACCGAAAATATCCTCAAGTCTGATAAAGATGCATCTAAGCATAGTTAAACGGTCTTTCACGCCTAACATAGAGTAGGTGACTGAACACCGCAGAAGTTAAAACGTGCCCATAAAAAACACTCCATTTCATTTCAGTACAAATGACAATGTTATCAGAAGCTACTTTTTAGTGCACTTAAAGGGTTATCATGTGTTCCATTCACATGATTTTCTCTACATCTCTGCAATAAATTATTTTTAAAAAGCTTATGCTTCTATTTACTTCCTGCTAATCGATAAAATCCTGTTTCCTTGTAAGTAGAAGCGAAATAAGGAAGTACCATAGGTTAAAGTGATAATCAAAAGCTGGTTGCTGTGTAACTGAAGTTCCTTTGTTTGTATGGACACGAGTTCACAAAGTCCTGTATGATAAAAATTTGTTTTTTACAGCTGAAACCAAAAACAAGGAATATCTCAAAAACAATCAAATCCACGAAAAAAATGTATATAAGATAAATCGTGTGTTTTAAAGTACTCTACATTTCTTGTGTGGTAAGTTTTTGTCCATCTCTTACGGTTTAGCAGTTATGCAAAATTCCGTGAAATTGACCCAGAATAAAGTAGTCTTCAGAGTTTATTCCCAGAAAATTCAAAATATACATTTTATTTGTCAGGTAAATATCTTTAATATACAACATTTTAATTATAATCGTTAGTCATTTTTAAGAAAATCAAAATTTTCTAAAAAAGTTCTATGTAAAGGGTAGTTTTGGGGTGGGGGGTATTTTCTCAAAATCTTCGTGTTCTTCGTGTATCGAATTTTTTGGTGGAGTGCAATACCTTTTCTATACACTATGCACATAGTGCGTGTAGAAAAAGTAATAAGTATTTGTATTAAGCAAGCAAACAACATAGGTCAATGGTACACCTCTTTCATCTTTAAGTTGTTTGTAAAACCGTAAAATAGCGATTTTATGGCCTCCAACCCTTACCAAAGTAACAGATTTTTTTATTTATTCACACGGCCTGCTGCTGTGCAGTACCAGAGATTCTGAATAATCTATTGGAGACCCAACACAACGTCTGCAGCGTCCCTCGTCTCTCGTAAATCTTAGGATCAACTGAACCACAACGCGGCGTGTTTGCGTGTCTTTTATTTTGCTGGCTTTTTTGTTGTTGTGACGGATCGGAGACAAGGGGTACCAACTGGTACTCATTAATTATGCAACTCTCTCTCTCTTTCCCGTCGCTTAGAAAACAGGAGTGGCTCACCTGATAACGCTTCTAAAAGTGGTGTCAGCCGTGGGATTTCCAGTTTCTCTCTTAGTGACGGTGCTATGTGTTGTGGTATTCGCGAAACATATGTACCTCTATCCAAATGTTGGTGGTTTTCGTTTCTGTCTTTTGTAGATTCCAGTCTGCCCGTAAATTAGCTTGCTTTCATTTGTTCGCTTTATGTAGGCAAAAGCGGTTACCTGCAGATTCTCACTGCGTCTGTTCTGAAGCATTTCTGAAAAATTCATGTGCTACGTTTTTAACTTTCTTCTGTTCCTAATACATGAAAAGCATGAGTTTTTTGTTTTTAAAAAGTGTTCTTTTACAACCAATATGAAGAAGAACCCGCAATGAAGAGGAATTCGGAGGCTATTCCCAGAAAAATCAACATATACATTTCATTTGTCAGGAAAATAACTTCAACATATAGTAATTTAATCACTTTTTTTCAGATTTAAAATTTAGAAAAAAAAAAAACCATCCATGTTCTAGTGGTGTCGCATCCTTGGAATATCAAGTTTGCAATTTAACCATCTTTTCGTTTTTAATTTATGATACACTCACACATGCATACACACGAACGGACTTTTTTACTATTTTTAATTTCAGGGGTTTGCCAAAACATAATTTCCGATGAAATATATATAACATAAATATGTTTTATCGAGCTCTAAATTTTTTTTGTGGTAAGTTTTTGTCTATGTCCAACGGTTTACCAGCTGTACAAGATTCCGCAAAATTCATTCAGAATAAACATACTTTCGGAGGGTATTCCCAGAAAATTCAGGATATACATTTTATTTCTGATGTAAATATCTTAAATATATGAGATTTTAACAAAAATCGTTACATCCATTTTTGAGAAGATCAACATATTCGAACATGCACTCACACGGATGATGTTCCAATTTTTTTAATTCAGGGGGACTCAAAACATGTATTTCCGGTGAAATCCCGGTATCAAATTTTTGGGTGCATTACAATACCTTCTCTATATACCATGTACCTACATGCATAGTACGTATAGAGAAAGTAAAAAGTAGCGGCATCAGGTTGCATAAGACCGCATTAACCGGCCGGGAGGGTCTCGAGGCGCTAACCACGTCCCACCTTCCAGTACTCCATCCCATCCATGACGCCTGAAATGGGCAGAGATGGAGGATGCAGCGGTTGGGTGGTAAGCCTGCCTCGACTTTGGACTGTTGTGCCAAAGGGTTGTTTTAGTATGTTATGTAATGAAACCAGACAACCTATACGTTTAGGAACAACTAACCTAAAATTTTAGTATTGGAGCCCTAATGGTTAAAGGCTTACTGCACGAACGCTGTAACTTCTGCCTCCGTTCATATAGAACATCATGGAATGTTAGAATGTAGCAATGGAAGATCATACCGCTACTTTTCTATCAAGGAGCTTCTCAATTGGTTCGTAAGAAGACCTTTACGAACAGCTGCTATAATGAAAGATTCGTTGTTAATTTATTATTCGTAATATTTAATTTACTAAATTTTAAGTGGTGACTTTTATAAAGAATTTTCATTTTTCAGGTAAGACTTTTTTTTTAAACACTTTCCCCAAGGATTAAGAATCTAGAAGGGGAAAATATGAGTGCCATTTTTAAAATGGGATATTAAATAGAACGTTATAAGTGGTAAATGCTTGTTTTTCAGTTTCACAGCATGAGACGATTTAGTTTTCGAACTTCATTCCACGTTTCGTTTAGATTTTGGACACCACTGCATCTCTCATTTCATTTGTTTCTCTACAAAGAGAAACTTAAAAATAGTGTCAATAAATTCTGCCCTGACAAAGTTAATGAATTGGTTTGATTATGGTTTAAACAAGAACATAGGATTTCACTGTTTTCATCTTGATGATATACAGGTTGATTTATATAGAGCTGACACATTTCTGTCATTAATTGTTTCAAAACGTGTTATGCTAACGACAACTTATTATACCTAAATTATAGAGGACTTTTGGGAGATTATTTACCTCTATAGCAAATGTTGAAAATGTCCTGCATCCTGCATTAGGCACAACTCAACACTCGTTGGAGGACTCTGTTGTCAATAATTTGAATCTCCTATGTGATGTGCTTCAGATCGTTCAATGTCTGGGGACGTGTGATATAAACCCTGTCTTTTAAGTGACCCCATATGTCCGGCGATGTCAAATCCGGAGATCTCGGTGGCCACAGGTTCCTGGAAATTAACCGTTGATCAAAGAAACTTATAATTAGGTTCATGGACTCATTTGATGTGTGGCAAACAAGTGATGCTTCACAAAGAAGAGTCGTTGATTTTATGTGTTGACTACAAGAACAGAATGTCGAAACTGTTGCCAACAATGCAATTAGGAATAATATACAAACATCAGCGCATCTAGTGACAAGGAATCGAAATTCCAGAACATTCTGCTTAATTTAGTGCTAAAATTTGGTCACTGGATGAATTTCCAACGGAATAATTAAAGAAAGAAATGTTCTACATAAACTTTTCTAAGAAAATTCTTGTGAGATAGAGAGAATAAAATGCTAAATATTAAACTAATCAAGTTAATGGATAACAACAAAAAGTGCACTGTCATCGCATGCAAATAGAACTAAGAAAATGAAGACACAAGTAGATGAAAGGCTTTTTGTTCAAATTTTTAACTTCATCGGGATCCATACACCTTTGGACGAAATGTCGATCGTTTGTACGTATTTTTCTTTTTCCTCTCCCTGTCCTGAGCTGGAGAAAATTGACTCAACAGATTAAAACGGTGTTCTGCAGGAGGAATAAGAGGAAATGACGTGTGGAAATGACGTCATCTTAACGAGAGACTGCCGTGACTAATCTACTTCCTGTCTTCAAAACACCCGGTGAAATAGGTGTAGCAAAAGTTTCAGCCGGGGTTTACATGGAAAAGGCGTGCTGGGTGCGACCTAAAGCATTCATTATTTATTTATACGCCCTTACGTAATGGAAAGCAAAAATCACTAGCCGCGTTTCTCTTTTGTTGCTTCTTTTTTCTTAAACCTGACCATGCGGCAGTTAGTGTAGTGTTTTTTTTTTATGTCTCAAGGTTTATACAGATTCACTCGAACGCTCTTTATCTTTCTAATGCAGTTTTAGATGATTTATAAACGAGCAATATCATAAAGCATATTATTATTACTACTTTCTCTATACGTACTATATACATAATGCATAGAGAAGGTATTGCAGTCCACCTAAAATTCGATAGCAAGATTTCACAGCAAATATATGTTTTCAGACTCCCTTAAAAAATTTTAGAAAAATTTCCCATGTCTGTCTGTCTGTCTGTCTGTCTGTCTGTGTGCTTATGTGTGTGTCTGTGGGCAGCATAGCTCAAAAATAAAAAGACTGCTAAAAACCAAACTTGGTATTTAATTTTGGTATCTTCCAAGGATGCGACATAAAGATTCTCAAGAAAATCCCCCCACCCGAAACTACCCTTTACATGGAAAAAAAATCTAAAATTTTCATTTTCTCAAAATTGGCTGTAACGATTTTGATTCAAATATCGTATATTAAAGACATTTACCTGACAAATAAAATATATATCTTTAATTTTCTGGAAACAGCCCCTGAAGACTACTTTATTCTGGATGAATTTTACGACATTTTGCATAGTTACTAGACCGTAAGAAATGGACAAAAACTTGCCACACTAAAAGTGTAGAGCACGTTAAAACACACAATTTATGTTATATACATTTTTTACGTGGAGTTATCGTTTTTGAGATATTCCTTGTTTGTAGCTTCAAATTTGAAAAACTTCAGTCACATAGCAACCTATGATACTCCCTTATTTTGCTTCTACTTACAAGGAAACACTAAGGAAGGCTATTTCTACTATATGCTTCTCCATTAGAATGAAGTAAATAGAAGCATATTTTTTTAACAATGGAGAAAGTTATGTGAATGGAAAACATCAGATTTTTCTATTTCTCAAGCTTTATACAGATTTACTCGAACGCTCTTTATCTTTCTAATGCAGTTTTAGGTGAATTATAAACGAGCAATAACATAAAGCATATTATTATTATTATTATTATTATTATTAGTAGTAGTATTATTATTATTATTATTACTGTATTTCTATATTAATACATTTTTCTTCTGAGTGTTTTATCCCTAAACCCAATCAAAATCTCTTGAGTTTAAGTTGAAGCCTAGATTTTAGATACACTTTCTTGATTTAAAAAAGCAGTAATAAATACACATATAGTTAGGCATTGGCCGCGCTGTGGCTCGCATCTCACCAAGGCGGTCCCAAGCTACCGCATGTGGGATTTGTGGTACACAAAGCGGCGTAAGGGCAGGTTTTCTCCGGTTTCCCCTCCATCACATGCCAACAGTGTCCTTTCCTCATTTCATGTATCATCAGTGTGACCGCCTGCTGTGCCTTTATAGTTTTTTTTTTTTTTAAATTTTCAAATGATTGAAAATAATTTATAAATCACTTGTACTTAAGGACAAACACATTGGAGTTATAAAAGAACGAGCTTGCGAAGTGTTGAGAATGCCATTGTGTAGAAAATAGTTGAATATGCATTTAAAAAAATCTAATGTGATCCAATCACATGACTCTCTCTACTTCTCTGAAACAAATTATTATGAACAAGTTAATGCTTCTATTGAATTTATGCTAATCGAGAAAAAATAAGCAGAAATAGACTTATTACATTCTTCCTTGTAAGTACGAGGTAAATAAGGAAGTACCATAGGTTAAAGTGAAAGTGATAGATGGTTGCTATGTGACTGAAGTTCCGTTGTTTGTATGGACATGAGTTGACAAATTCCTGTATGACAAAGCTGAAAACAACACTAAGGAATATCTCAAAAATGTTCTTTTCCACGAAAAAAATGTATATTACATAAATTGTGTATTTTAACAAGTTCTACATTTTTTGTGTTTTAAGTTTTTGTCCAGCTCTATACAGTTTAGTAGTTATGCAAAAATCCGTAAAATTCATTCAGAATAAAGTAGTCTTCAGAGGCTATTCCCAAAAAATTCAAAATATACATTTTATTTGTCTGGTAAATATCTTTAATATACGATGTTTTAATCAAAATCGTTATAGCCTTTTTTTTAAGAAAATCAAAATTTTCGATAAAAGGTTCCATTTAAAGTGTAGTTTGTGTGAGGGATATTCTTGAAAAATCTTCGTGTCGCTTCCTTGCAAGATACCAAACTTAAATACCAAGTATTTTACGGTCTTTTCGTTTTTGAGCTATGCTGTCCACAGACAAACACGCACACATAGACACTCACAGACACACACACATAGACATTTTTCTAAAAATGTTTTCTTTTGGATTCAGGGGGACCCAAAACATGCATTTTTCCGGTGAAATCTTGGTATCGAATTTTTGGGTGCATTACAATACCTTCTCTGTACACTATGTACATAGTACGTGTAGAGAAAGCAAAAATAGAAAAACACAGAATTTTTGTTGTGGAGGTAACCATTTCCGAGATATTCCTTGTTATTGGTTTCAATTGTAAAATGCTCATTATTTTCTGACAGGAAGTGTCCGGTTTGTTTTGCTCTACTCCTGGCCAAGCAATGACACTCACATAACGACTGTTTTAAAACATATTTACTTTCTCTATACGTACTATGTACATAGTGTATAGAGAAGGTATTGCACTCACCAAAAAATTTGATACCGAGATTTCACCGGAAATGTATGTTTGTATCCAAAAAAAAGTATTTTCAGAAAAAGGTCCGTATGTGTCCGTGTGTCTCTGAACACGATAACTCAAAAACGAAAAGTCGGTAAAATACCAAACTTGGTATTTAAGTTTAGTATCTTCCATAGATGCGACACGAGGATTTTGAGAAAAATCTCCCACCCCAAACAATCCTTTACATGGAACTTTTTTGGAACGTTTTGATTTTCTAAAAAATGGCTCTAACGATTTTGATTAAAATATCGTATATTAAAGATATTTACCTCACAAATAAAATGTATATTTTGAATTTTCTATGAATAGCCTCTGAAGACTATTTTATTCTGGGTCAATTTTACGTTATTTAGCATGACTTTTAAACCGTAAGAGATGGACAAAAACTTGCTACACAGCAAATGTAGAGCACTTTAAAATACACAATTTATGTTATATACATTCTTAGTGGAGTTGATTGTTGTTTTAGATATTCCTTGTTTTTTGTTTCAGCTATGAAAAATTTATACTTTTCTCATACATGAGTTTGTGAACTCGTGTCCATACAAACAAAGAAACTTCAGTCACATAGCAACCAGCTTTTGACTATCACTTTAACCTATGGTACTGTCTTATTTCTCTTCTACTTACAGGGAAGCATGTAATAAGACTATTTCTGCTAATTTGTTGTTAATTAGCATGAAATAAATAGAAGCATAAACTTTTTAACAGTAATTTGTTGCAGAGATGTAGAAAAAGTCATGTGAATGGATCACATCAGAATTTTATTGTAAGGAACTATGTTATAAAAACAATCTACTAATGATATCTCGATTAGTATGGTGTAGAAAGAAGAATAATCTTAGAAAGAAATTTGTAGAAGCTAGAGAAAGTCATGTGAGTGTAACACATCTGATTTTTTTCCTGTGTGTGCTAGGCAATTACAATTGAAACAACGGCTCCACTCACTTCAATTTCTTATTCTAAAAGACAAGATACTGGTTTCCACTTTGAGATGTGTATAAATGTTTCGGATTTCTTGCTTAGCTTCCATACGCCATCTTCAAAATTTTACAAGAGTTTTGTTGTTTCTAAGTTAAATAGATCACGGAAAAGAGCACAAAGGAGGAGAAACTGAGAGTGAAAAACAAAACGAGCGGGGGATGAGGGATGCCAGAACTTGTGAAGAAACGGAAGACTTAGAGGGGCAGGGGGGGGGGGGAGAAAAGAGTAAAGAAAATGCTACTTCACAATTTAGTCTTCTTGAAGTGTTTAAAAGATAACATAACGAGTTTTACATTTCTCGGTGAGCCTTTCATTGTGTTACGAGAGTCGGCCCGGGTTTCCTATATTAATTTCGGTGCAGGAAACTTTTCAGCTGTGATTTTCACCAGACTTGTTTCTTTTCCCTTTCTTGCCTTTTTCCTCCACCTCATCCGCTTCTTTCCACGAGAATTCACGCACAAGAATTCAGAAATCTTTGGAAAAATCCGCTTTTCGTTGCTCATAGAGGAGCGAGTGGCTCAACAGCAACGCGCGTATAAAAACCAGGGTCGAGTGTCTTGGGTAAACCTCGATTCTGCTTGGCCGGGTTTTATTAAACTGAACGCGCTAAGGGTGTAACGTGAGAAAAAAGACTGTTCCACTTGCATGCCCTGGCATAGGTCATTATACCTGTCTGAGCAAGCACACAAAACACTCGTAAGACCGGAGTTCGATCCCAATACAGAACCCAGCCACGGTTCCATTTGCCTTTACAATTTCGGTATCCATTGTGACCCAAAGCGAAAAGTTTTGTTTCTAACGCAATTCCTTATTCAGATATTGTACATCTGATTAATAACCACACCATGATTCTAAATAAATACATTGATATTTACTGATATTCCACCCAAAAATTCGATACCGAGATTTCACAGGATATACATGTTTTGGGTCCTCCTGAATCCCCCCCCCCCCAAAATAACATTTTCGGAAAAAGGTCAGTGTGTGCCGGTCTATTTGTCTGTCTGTGTGTCTGTGGACAGCATAGCTGTAAAACGAAAAGACCATAGAATACCATCCAAGGATACGGCACGAAGATTTTTAAGAAAGTTCCTCCACCCCTAACTACCCTTTACATGGAACTTTTTTCGAAACTTTTGATTTTCTCCAAAATGGCTTTAACGATTTTGATTAAAATCTCTTGTATTTAATTTATTTACTTGACAAATAAAATGTATATCTTGAATTTTCTGGGAATAGCCTCTGAAGACTACTTTATTCTGTATCAATTTTACGGAATTTTGCATAACTACTAAACCGTAAGAGATGGACAAAAACGTACCACACAAAAACTGTAGAGCACATTAAAACACACAATTTATGTTATATATATTTTTTTCGTGGAGTTGATCTTTTCTTAGATATTCCTTGCTTTTGGCTTCAGCTTTAAAAAATGTATACATTTCTCATACAGGAATTTGTCAAATCCTGTCCATACAAACAAAGGAATCTCAGTCTCATAGTAACCAGCTTGTCTATCACTTTAACCTATGGCACCCCCTTATTTGGCTTCTACTTACAAGGAAGTAAGTAATAAGACTATTTCTGCTAATTTTTTTTTTCGGGATTAACATGAAGTAAATAGAAGCATAAAGTTTTTAACAATAATTTGTTGTAGATATGTAGAGAACGTCATGTGAATGGAACACATCAGATTTTTTTGGATTCAGGGAGATCCAAAACATGTATTTCCGGTGAATTCTCGGTAGTGAATTTTTGGGTGCAATACAATACCTTCTGTATACATAGTATGTTCATAGTAGGTGTAGAGAAAGTAAAAATACTGTACGGTACCAGACTTCTGGGTGTCCAGTAGCACGCCAGCGTGACATCGACTGTGCTGCAGCCACCGGCATGCAACCTTGACGTACCTGTTTTAAGCTTTTGTCCAATGCGTTACATTATAAGTGCGCTGCGGCGTCAATGTGCAAGAAATTAAACTAGATAATAAAGGTTGCTGAATCAGAGGTTGTAGCACACTTGGTGGTTCCCGTCATGGTCAGACGAGGGAGCCACCAGAGCGTGGCTGATGGCGGGGCTGTAACAAGAGAAATCCACACAAGTGTAACCAAGGCTAGAAAGGCAAGCAAATGTCTGATGAAATTAACGGCTTTGCTCAGCGTTATGACTGGGAATCCCCTGTGCGCCTCGCTGATTCGTTTAATGGCTGACCGAACAAGCGCTTTGTACGTTTCGATAGAGACAATCAATTATTAATCGATTGTGGATTTGGCCATATTTTGAAGCTCCCTTGCATTTGAGGTGTTGTAATGAGCAATAACTATGAAATGCAAAGCTAAATAAAAATCTGATGTGCTCCGTTCACATGAATTTCTCTACATCTCTGCAATAAATTATTGCTAATAAGCTTATTCTTTTATCTACTTCATGCTAATCGTGGCAAACGTTAGCAGAAACTGTCTTATTACTTAGTTCCTGATAAGTAGAAGGGAAATAAGGGAATACAATAGGCTAAACCAACAGAGAAATTTGCCCACCTCGGTAATGTGCAGGTAGCGTGTCACTTAGAGTGAGTTACCCGGATGGATAAGTTTTTCTCGGGGTTTTCCCTTACTCTGAGAAGAAGAATGTCGAGTAACTTGAAGCTCCATTGACCCTGAGATCATTTGAGCATCATTTCACCAATTCCATTCATCGTCCGATATGACCAACTAGGTTAAAGGACGTTAAACTACAAAAAGAAAGTGGTTGTTATGGGATTGTAATCCATTGATTGGTTTGCCTGGGGCTGAAAAGTTCCCATATGAGAAGTGTTTTAAGTATTTTAAAACAAACCAATACCAAGGAATATCTCTACATGAAAAACGTATATGCCATAAATTACAGATCTACAATTTGTGTATTTGGTTTTTGTCTGTCCCTTATGGTTTCCCACTTATGTAAAATTCAGAAAAATTCATTCATAATAAAGAGGTCTTCAGAAGCAATTCACAGTAAATTCAAGATATACATTTTATTTGTCATATGAATATGTTTAACATAAGAGATTTTAGTAAAAATCGTTAGAGCCATTTTTGAGGAAATAAAAGTTTTAGAGCTTTTTCCATGTAAACGGTAGTTGGGGAGTGGGGAATTTTCCTGAAAGTTTGGTATTTAACGGTCCTTTTGAGCTTTGCACACATAGACACACACGGTCCTTTTCTTAAAAATGCCTTTTTTGGATTCAGGGTGATCCAAAACATATATTTCCGGTGAAATCTCGGTATCGAATTTTTGGGTGCATTACAATACCTTCTCTATAAACTATGTACATAGTACTTTAATAATAATAATAATAATAATAATAATAATAATAATAATAATAATATAAAATAAAGAGCAACGGTATAATTAGAACAGATATTAAAGAATTTTATATATAATTATAATAATAAATAAAAAATAAATTATAATATGTTATGATTAAAATTAATAATAATAAATTAAAATTAAATACATTGATAAAAGGATAATAATAAATAATTAAATGTATTAAATTATAGTAAATAAAGTGATATTAATTAATTAATTAATTAATTAATTAATTAATAATAAATTAAAATAATAACCTAAATTTTAAATATATATATATAATAATACATATACATTTAAATATTACATTTAATTTTGATAAATATATAGTTTCAGTTGCATAATTTAATTTAAGTTATTTAGGTTAAGTTATTAATCTGACAATTGTATATCTATTTTATTTTGTAAAATTTAAAAAAAATGTTTGTTAATGAATTAAATAAAATCTGAGTAAGTAATTAGATATCGGGGTATAGTATACAGATTCTATTTTTATTTTCATATTTACTTGTAGAGATAGCGAAATACTTAAGTGTACCATTCACATGACTTTCTCTACATCTCTGCAACAAATTATTCTTAAAAAGCTTATACTTCTATTTACTTCATGCTATTCAGAAAAATTTAGCAGAAATAATCTTATTAATTGCTTCCTTGTAAGTAGAAGCGAAATATGGGAGTATCATAGGTTAAAGTGATAGTCAAAAGCTGGTTGCTATGCCACTGAAGTTCCTTTGTTTGTATTGACAGCAGTTGACAAATTCCTGTATGAGAAAAGTATAAGTTTTTCATAGCAGAAACCAAAAACAAGGAATATCTCAAAAACGTTGAACTCCACGAAAAAAATGTGTATAGCAGAAGTTGTGTGTTTTAACGTGTTCTACAATTTTGTGCAGTAAATTTTTGTCTATCTCTTAAGGTTTAGCAGTTATTCAAAATTCGGTAAAATTCATCCAGCATAAACTACTCTTCAGAAGCTTTTCCCAGAAAATTCAAGAAATACATTTTATTTGTCAGGTAAATGTCTTATATATACAATAGTTTAATCAAAATCGTTAGAGCCACTTTTGAGAAAATCGAAATTTTCGATAAAAGTTCCATGTGTGTCGCATTCCTGGAAGATACTACACTTAAATACCGAGTTTGGTATTTTACCGACTTTTCGTTTTTAAGTTATGGTGTTTACAGACACACAGACACACGGACACACACGGACCTTTTACTAAAAATACATATATTTCCGGTGAAATCACGGTATACACTATGTACGTTTTTTTTTTTGTTTTTTTTTTTTTTGGTAGTGTTTAACGCCCGCTTTAACTACTAATGGCACCGCAGGCGGAACACTATGTACGTAGTGCGTATAGAGAAAGTATTATAAAATAAAGCTGTAACGCCCTTTGCACGCAAAATCTGACGAAAACATTAGCTGTTTCAGTATATAGCTTGTCTCTTGCACATATATCGTAACCTAACCATATTTATGTAAGAGCAGACAGAATTATCCGTTAAATACCCCGATGCCCATCATGATACATACCTGTTCACTTCGCAAATTGACGCAATCCCCTGCACGGTTAACACAATTTCTAAAACAAAATTCAATTTCACAAACGAGCATGTAGCCGTTATTTAATAGTAATCACACGAATTAGTTCTGACGAAGGGAGAGGCTTGTTTGTGGAGCCGAGGATTTCTAAAATTACATTAAAATCCTTGTTTATAATTAGTTCAATTGTGTTTGGGAATTCCCTTGTTTTGTAAACTGACACCGCACCCGGGACTATAGTCACATCAATCTGCAGGTTGGCCTTTGACACCCAAAATACATACCACTATAAAAATATGTGTTACATTCACATAACTTTCTCTACATCTCTGCAAAAATATATTATTAAAAAGCTTATGCTTCCATTTACTTCATTTGCTTCCTTGTAAGTAGAAGCGAAATAAGGGAGTACATAGGTTAAAGTGAAAGCTAAAAGCTGGTTGCTATGTGACTGATGTTCCTTTGTTTGTATGGACAGGAGTTGACAAATTCGTATATGAGAAAAGTATAAGTTTTTCAAAGCTGAAACCAAGAAAAAGGAATATCTCAAAAACGATCAACTCCACGAAAAAAATGTATATAACATAAATTGTGTGTTTTAACGTGCTCTACATTTTTGTGGGTTAAGTTTTTGTCCATTTCTTACGGTTTAGTAGTTATGAAAAATTCATCCAGAATAAAGTAGTCTTCAGAGGCTATTCCCAGAAAATTCAAAATATACATTTTATTTGCAAGGTAAATAACTTTAATCAAAATCGTTAGAGCCATTTTTTTAGAAAATCCGGATTTTCGAAAAAAGTTCCATGTAAGGGATAGTTTGGAGTGGGGGGATTTTTCTCAAAATCTGCCTGTCGTATCCCTGGAAGAAACTAAACTTAAATACCAAGTTTGGTATTTTGCCGACTTTTCGTTTTTGAGTTATCTTGTTCACAGACACACGGACACCCACACACGGACTTCTTTCTGAAAATACTTTTTTTGGATACAGGGGACCCTAAAACATATATTTCCGGTGAAATCTCAGTATCGAATTTTTTGGTGGAGTGCAATACATTCTCTATACTCTATATACATAGTGAGTATAGAGAAAGTAAAAAGCTTATGCTTTTATTTACTTCGTGTTAATCAAGAAAAACTCTGGTGTGTTAAACTCACATGACTTTCTCTAGCTGCTCTACAAACCCCCTATAAAAGATTCTTCTTCTTTGTACACAACGATAATCGACATAAATTTTAGCAGAATGTATTACTTAGTTCCTAATAAGTAGAAGAGAATAAGGGAATGTGCTATGGTGAAATGATTGTGAAAATTTTTAAAAGCTATCGTTATGCGATTGTCATTGCAAATCACTTCTTTGCTTGGCCAGGAGTAGAACAAAAGAAAAGCGGACACTTCCTGTCTGAGAAAAGTTTAAGTATTACATAATTGAAACCAATAACAAGGAATATCTCAGAAACGGTTACCTCCACAACAAAAACGCAAAGGACATAAATTGTGTGTTTTGTCGTGATGTACATATTTTGTGTAGTGAGTTTTTTTCTATCCCTTACAGTTTAGTAGTTAAGCAAAATTCATCCAGAATAAAGAGGCCTTCAGAGGCTATTCCCAGAAAATTCAAAATATACGTTTTATTTGCCCTGTAAAAGTCTTAAGTATACAGTTTTTTAATCAAAATCGTTAGAGCCATTTCTGAGAAAATCAAAATCTTCGACATTTGTTCCATGTAAAGGGCAGTTCGTGGTGGCGTGTTTTCCGCAAAATCTTGTTGTCAAATCCTTGGAAAATTCTATAGTTTTATACCAAGTTTGATATTTTATCGAATTTTCGTGTTATCGTGCTCACAGACACACGGACACATGGACACACACACGGAGCTTTTACAAAAGATCCCTTTTTTTTTAAAACAGGGGACCCTAAAAACGTCTCTCCCCGGTCAAATCTTGGTATAGAATTTTTGGTGGAATGCAATACCTTCTCTATACACTATGTACATAGTGCGTGTAGAGAAAGTAAAAATATGATACGTTACATTCACATGATTTTCTCTACATCTCTGTTGAAAAGCAAATTCTTTTATCCACTTTTTGCTAATCGAGATAAATATTAAGAGCATCTGTCGGATTACTTGCTCTCTAACTAAAAGAGAAATAATGAATTACACTGGCTATAGGGATAGTTAAATATTTTAAAAGCTAGCTCTCAGGTAATCGAAATCCATTTCTTTGCTTTATCAGGGCTGGACAAATTCCCGTTTGAGAAAACTTTTAAGTTTTTTAAAACTTAAACCAATAACAACAAATATTTCTGAAATGGCTAATTCCACGAAAAAATGTATATGACATAGATTATGTGTTTTAACGAGTACTACATTTTTTGCATATTAATCTTTGTTCACCTCTTACGGTTTACTAATTTTGCAAAATTCAGCAAAATTCATCCAGAATAAAGAGGTCTTCATAGGTTGTTACCAGAAAATTCAAAATAAACCTATCTACACAGTATTTTAATCAAATCATGAAAGCTATTTTTCAGCAAAACAAAATTTGCAAAAACATGTTTAATGTAGATGGTAGTTTGTGATAGGGGGATTTTCTTGAAAATCTTCGTGTTGCATATGCACAACGTACAGAGTGGATAGAGAAGAATCCAAAAACAAAACTTTTAAAAACATCTGATGTGTACCATTCACATGACTTTCTCTATATCCCTGCAACAAATTATTCTTAAAAGCTTATACTTCTATTTACTTCATGCTATCAGAAAAAAATAGCAGAAATAGTCTTTTTACTTGCTTCCTTGTAAGTAGAAGAGAAATAAGGGAGTACCATAGGTTAAACTGATTGTTAAAAACTGGTTGCTATGTCACTGAGGTTCCTTTCACGAGTGACACGAGTTCACTAAGTCCTGTACAAGTTTTTTTATAACTGATACCAAAAACAAGGAAAATCTCAAAAACAATCAACAACAGTAAAAAAATGTACATAACATAAAATGTGTGTTTTAAGGTGCTCTACATTTGTTGTATGGTAAGTTTTTGTCCATCTCTTACGGTTTAGCAGTTATAGAAAATTCCATAAAATTGACCTCGAATAAAATAGTCTTCTCAGGCTATTCCCAGAAAATTAAAAATATAAATTTTGTTTGTCTGCTAAGTATCTTTAATATAAGACATTTTAATCAAAATCGTTAGGGCCGTTTTTTGGAAAATCAAAACTTTCGAAAAAAAGTTCCATGCAAAGGGTAGTTTGGATTGGGGGGATTTTTCTCAAAATGTTCGTGTCGCATTCCTGGAAGATACTAAGCTTAAATACACGGACAAACGGACACACTGACACACGGACACACACACACACGGACCTTTTTCTGAAAATACTTTTTTTGGATATTGGGGACCCTATAACATATATTTCCGTTGAAATTTCGGTATAGAATTTTGGTGGAGTGAAACCCTTCTCTATACACTGTGTACATAGTACGTATAGAGAAAGTAAAAATGTCAGTGTTTGTATCTGAGGACAGCATAATTAAAAGTCGAAAGGTTCCTGAAATACCAAATCAAGCCACCTTTTGATTTAATCTTCCTGGGGTATTTTATGGACAATGCTCAGAAATCTGTGGTGCAATGTTCGACTACTTGAAGATGATAATCTAACAACTTTACCAATAAAGGTATTAAATCGAATTCTACTTACATCTGAAGATGTAATCCAAACAATTCCCTTAAGTTCAGCATCTTCCAAAGCTGTGACACCAAGATTTTAAACAAACTTTTCCCACTCCAAATTACCCTTTACATGTAAAAATATTCGAAAATTTTGATTTTCTCAAAAATGGCTTTTAAAAATTTTGATTAAAATCCGTATATTAAATATACTTACATAGCAGGTAAAATGCATATCTTGAATTTTCAGGGAATAATTTGCGAAGATCTACTCATTCTGGATGAATTTTACTCAAATTTGCATAACTAGTGAGCCGTAAGTAATATAGAAAAACTTACCACACAAAAAAATATATCTTGTTAAAACACACAATTTATGCCATTTACATTTTTTTTTTTTGTAGAATTGACCGTTTCCGAGAATGTCCTTGTTATTGGTTTCAATTTTAAGCTACCTAAATAACTATTCTCATACGGGGTCACCTTTCTTTTTATTGCTATTTTATTTCAATGGAAATCCGAAACAAACCAAATTTCAACTACTCACAATTCAGCTTTTAAAAAGTTGAGTATCAATTTAATTTAGTGTATTCCTCCTACTTAGAAGGAAGCAAGTAATAAGGCCTTAATAAATCATTTATGAGGTTATCTAGTATTTTAATAAATGAATTTAATTCAGTGAGTGTAAGGGATAGAGAAGTATTGCATTCCACCTAAAAATTCGATGTCGAGATTTCACCGGAAATACATAGTTTTAGGACCCCATGTATCCATAAAAAGCATTATCAGGAAAAGGTCCATGTGTGTGTGTGTGTGTGTGTGTGTGTGTCCGTGAACACGATAAATCAAAAACTAATAGTAGCTAAAATACCAAACTTAGTATTTAAGTTTAGTATCTTCCAGGGATGCGACACGAAGATTTTGAGAAAAATCCCCCCTCCCCAAACTACCCTTTACATGGAACTTTTTTCGAAAAATTTAATTTTCTTAAAAATGGCTCAAACGATTTTGATTAAAATATCGTATATTAAAGATATTTACATGACAAATAAAATGTATATCTTGAATTTTCTGGGAATAGCTTCTGAAGACCTGTTTATTCTGGATGAATTTTGCTTAATTTGACATAACTAGTAAACCGTAAGAGATAGACAAAAACTTACTCTACATATAATGTAGGTTTTTTTTAAAATACACAACTTATATCCTACACATTTTTCTCGTGGAGCTTACCATTTTCGAGGTATTCATTGTTATTAGTTTCAGTTGTGGAGTACTTATACTTTTCTCAGACGGTTTTCTTTTGTTCTACTCCTGGCCAAGAAAAGAAGCGATTTGTAATGACAATGGCATAACGACAGCTTTTAAAACATTTGACTATTGGTTTAGCCTAGTGTATTCCCTTATTTTCTTCCTACTTATACGGAACTAAAGAATAAGAACATTGTGCTAATGAGTACCACGTTTAGCAAGGTGCAGAAAGAAGAAGAATTTTATATATGAAGTTTGTAGAGCAGCTAGAGAAAGTCATGTGAATGTAACATCAGACTTTTTTTATTTAATCTCCTAATTTTCATTTCTGCTAATGTTTATCTTGATTAGCATGACAAAGATGAAAGAATAATCTTTTGTAAGGAAAGTGAACGGACCACATCAGATTTTTTAAAGATGTAATGCCCCACACACACACAACTATCATGAAAACCGAAACCAAATTATAGAAAAAGGTACTAACGGGTTTCTGTTCTGAATTTCAAAACAATACGGTCAAAATTATTCTGCAAAGAAGTTTTTATACCAAGAAAAATGTAGTTTTGAGAGATGTAGAAAATATGGATGCTCTCATTACTAGAAAGGAAGTCAGCTCTATTTGGAAACGACAATTTAAAAAGAGCGCAGAGTGAGCAAGTATATTTGTTAAATATAAAAAGAAACAAATAATTGTAATAATAAAAAATCACAAGTTTGATCCAAAACCCTAGATTTTCAGGTGACTCCCCTTAAGCTAGTATAGAAATATAAAATCAGGGTAAAGTCGCTTCCTCACTAACCGACGTGATTCCGCTGCGATGTGCACCTGCCATCTCTGGGTGGGTTTTTACACTAAGAGAGGTCTCGCTGGCTCTTAACTGCTGGAGCGTCAGGTAATGGCAAATGGATATTGAGAGTCGGGTCATGAAATTGCATAGATAGCAGTTAGCCCTAACTTCCAGTAAAAATTGGTTCTACCCTTCTTTCCAAATGTTGTTCTTTTATTACTCTCTCTACACGTACAATTTACATAGTGTATAGAGAAGGTATTACACTCCAACCAAAAATTCGATACCGAGATTTCACCGGAAATAAATGTTTTAGTCCCCTGTATCCAAAAACTGTACTTACAGTGTACCATGTGTGTGTCTGTGAACACGATAACTCAAAAACGAAAAGTCGGTAAAATACGAAACTTGGTATTTAAGTTTAGTATCTTCCAGGGAAGATTTTGAGGAAAATCCCGCCACCCCAAGCTACCCTTTACTTGAGTTTTTTGAAATTGTTGATTTTCTCAAAGATGGCTCTTACGATTTTGACTAAAATGTCATATACTAAGGATATAGACTTGACAAATAAAATGTATATCTTGAATTTTCTGGGAATAGCCTCTGAAGACTACTTTATTCTGGATGAATTTTACGGAATTATGCATACTTGCTAAACCGTAAGAGATGGACAAAAACTTACCACACAAAAATGTAAAGCGCATTAAGAAACACAATTTATGTTATATACATTTTTTTCGTGGTATTGATAACTTTTTAGATATTCCTTGTTTTTGGTTTCACTTTAACCTATGGTACTCCCTTATTTCGCTTCTACTTGCAAGGAGGCAACTAACTAATAAGACTATTTATGCTAATTTTTTCTTGACTAGAATGAAGAAAATAGAAGCATAAGCTTTTTAACAATAATTTGTTGCAGAGATGTAGAAAATGGCATGTGAATGGAACACATCAGATTTTTAATCATTATTTATAATTACAGTAAGCAATTGAACTAATTGAAACACGAGAAGACGCCACGGAAAAGCGAATTCATGTTCAGGTTGCATTATGATAGTAAAATATCCGTGTTTTTGCCTTTATATGTCACTTCATAACCTCAAATTGTTATGAAATATAATAATAACACTGCGTCTTAATATGTGGACTTTTACATTGCAATTTAAGAAAATACGAATGTAATAAGATTGAATTTCATCCTAATGTAACACGTGTAGAAAGGGAAATATTTATTCTCGTATTTCTAACACTGCTTCCTTCTTTTCCCTTTTGTTTTTATTAGCTTTTCGATACACAAAGCTAGGAGAAAGGTTACAACACTGCTGGGCCGAGCTGTTGTAGAAATAAAGAGGAGGGTTTACAGTAAATCATCCAATTTCTTTAATAAACGAAGAGCAGCTGTGAGAGCTGTATTCTAAATTTTCGTTTTTGAGTCTGCTGATAGGCTCTTCTAAGTTGGCAACCGAACATTGGCCAATTTGCGATCACAATTTACGAGTGCTTCTGCACAGTTGTAATTCGGAATATCCCCCCCTTCCCCTCTTACCGCCTGTTTGAAGGCTGTTCTCCCTGTCGGAAGATGTTCCCGTTTAAGGAACGATAATAAAAAAGGGAGCCATGTTTCCCTTTATGGCTTGGAACGGGGTAAAAAAAAGGAAAGGTTGGCAGTTGCGGAGCAAATGCTTTTCCTCTATTAGATTCAGATGGCTGCCGATGACTTCTTCCTCTTGGTGGAGAATTGAACTTGTATGGAGGACTTTTAATCTGCATGACCGAAATGGAGCTGTGCTCTGAACGAGAATGGAAGCTGCAGAGAAGCTAGAAATATCCAAGAGAAATTTTATTGTCCTCAATTTCTTTTTCTTAGTGGTGCTCTTGAGGAGATTTTACCTTGGAGCGCGGATATCTTGCACTAATCACCATTCCGTTGTTATTCGTAAGTCTTTTTTTTTACTTTCTTGTACATAGTGTATAGAGAAGGTATTGTATTCCACCCAAAAATTCGATACTGAGATTTCACCGGAAATACATGTTTTAGGACCCCCTGAGTACAAAAAAAGAATTTTCAGTAACAGGTCCGTGTGTGTGTGTGTGTCTGTCTGTGGACAGCATAGTTCAAAAACGAAAAGGATGCGACGCGAAGATTTTCAAGAGAATCCCCAGACCACTAACTACCCTTTACATGGAAAAATTTTCGAAAATTTTGTTTTTCTTAAAAATGGCTGGAACGATTTCGATTAAAATATCACATATTAAAGCCATTTCTATCACACAAAAAATGTATATCTTGAATTTTCTGGGAATAACTTCTAAAGACCTGTTTATTCTGCATGAATTTTGCTTAATTTAGAATAATTACTAAATCGTAAGAGATAGAAAAAAACGTACTACACAAAAAATGTACCTCATGACAAAACACACAATTTTTGTCCTTTACGTTTTTGTTGTGGAGGTAACCGTTTTCAAGTGTTCCTTGTTATTGGTTTCAATTGTGAAGTACTCAAACATTTCTCAAACAGGAAATGTCTGTTTTTCTTTTGTTCTACTCCTGGCCAAGGCAAGAAGTGATTTGCAATGACAATCGCATAAGGATAGCTTTTACAGCATTTGACAATAATTTTAGCATAGCACATTCCCTTATTCTCTTCTACTTATTAGGAACTAAGTAATAAGATTCTGCTAACATTTATCTCAATTAGCATTGTGTACAAAGAAGAATAATCTTTTGTAGGTGTTTTGTAGAGCAGCTAGAGAGTCATGTGAGTGTAACACATCAGATTTTCTACTTTCTTAACACATACTATGTACATAGTGTATAGAGAAGATATTGTATTCCACCCAAAAATTTGATGTCGAGATTTCACCGGAAATACATGTTTTAGGACCCCCTGAATCCAAAAAAAGCATTTTTAGAAAAATATCCCTATGTGCGTCTATGAGTCGGTGTGTTTTTGGACAGCATAGCTCAAAAACGAAAAGATCGTTGAATACCAAACTTGGTATTTAAGTTTGGTATCTTCCAGGGATACAACACGAAGATTTTGAGAAAATTCTCCCTACCCCAAACTACCCTTTACATGGAACTTTTTTCGAAATTTTTGATGTTCTTAAAAATGGCTCTAACGATTTTGATTAAAATATCGTATATTAAGGATATTTACCTGACAAAATGTATGTCTTCAATTTTCTGGGAATAGCCTCTGAAGCTTACTTTATTTAGAATGAAATTTACGAAATTTTGCATAGCTCCTGATTCTAAGAGATAGATAAAAACACACTACAAAAAAAATGCAGGGCACGTTAAAACACACAATTTATATTATATACATGTTTTCTTGGATTTGATCGTTTTTTTAGATATATCCTTGTTTTTTGTTTCAGTTATAAAAAACAAACTTTTCTCATACAGGAATTTGTCAACTCCTGTCCATACAAACAAAGGAACTTCAGTACAAAGGTACTCCCTTATTTCGCTTCTGCTTACAAGGAAGCAAGTAATAAGACTATTTCTGCTATTTTTTTCTGATTAGCATAAAGCAAATAGAAGCATAAGCTTTTTAACAATAATTTGTTACAGAGATGTAGAGAAAGCATGTGAATGGAACACATCAGATTTTTAATTGTTCTACTTCTATAGCCCCTTTTAATATCTATGGTCATATTGGGGGCTCTGACTTACGAAACAACTCATATATTCTTAAACGTTGAGTGTTTAATCATTTTCGTACACATTCAATCTTATATATATATATTTCTGGAATGACTCCGGTTAAAGAAAACTTCCCCGCTCCAGTCGGGAATCGAACACAGGACCTCCGGGTGAGAGGTCAGCTTGCTGATCAGTAAACTATGTTGGCAGTCGGTCAAGAGTTTCTGAACAAAATAGAATCGTTATTGCTTTGGTGAAGGATGTCAACATGTATTTGTTTATAATGACTGAATCAAGATATTTCTAGGCTGTTGTGAGGTGGATATTGAGAAACTTGGTCCAGGTAAGACTTGCTCAGTACCAAGATCAAATTCGTCGTAATAAGTCAAGTGCACATTAGCCTTAATTGGGAAGAAGTGTCAACAACAAGCTCAATAAAAATCCATTCTTCACAAGACTTTCTTAACTCCCTATAACAAACTATTGTTAAAAGGCTTATTACTTTCTCTATACGCACCACTACCCAAAAATTCGATACCAAGATTTCAACGGAAATATATGTTTTAGGGTCCCCTGTATCCAAAAAAAAAACATTTTTAAAAAAAGTCCGTGTGTGTGTGTGTGTGTGTGTGTCCGTGTGTCCTTGTGTCTGTGAACACGATAACTCAAAAACGAAAAGTCGGTCAAATACCAAACTTGGTATTTAAGTTTAGTATCTTCCAGGAATGTGACATGAAGATTTTGAAAAAAATATCCCCCACCCCAAACTACCCTTTACATGGAACTTTTTTCAAAAATGTTGATTTTCTTAAAAATGGCTCTATCGATTTTGATTAAAATTTCGTATATTAAAGATATTTACCTGACAAATAAAATGTATATCTTGAATATTCTGGGAATAGACTCTTTATTCTGGATGAAGTTTACAGAATTTTGAATAACTGCTAAACCGTAAGAGATGGACAAAATCTTACTGCACAAAAATGTTAGAACACACAATTTATGTTATATTAATTTTTTTCGTGGAGTCATTGTTTTTGAGTCATTCCTTGTTTTTGGTTTCTGCTATGAAAACTTATAATTTTCTCATATATGAATTTGTCAACTGCTTCCATACAAACAAAGGAACTTCAGTGACATAGCAACCAGCAAGGAACAAAGCAAACATAGCAACAAGAAACCAAGTAATAAGATTATTTCTGCTATTTTAGTCTGATTAACATGAAGTAAATAGAAGTATAAGCTTATTAAGAGTAATTTGTTGCAGAGATATAGAGAAAGTCATGTGAACGGTTCACATCAGATTTTTTTTCTATGTATTCCATGCTAATCTAGATAAACTTTATCAAAAATTGTCTTTCTACATGCTACCTTGTAAGCAGAAGGGAAAGGGGAATACAGTAGGCTAAAGAGATAGTCAAATCTTTTAAAAGTTGTTGCAAAGTGGTGTAAATCCGTTTCTTTGCATGGCCAGGAAATTACAAATTCCCGTATGAGAAAAGTTTAAGTGCTTTAAAACTGAAACCATTAACACCTCAGGAATTGGTAACTTCACGAAAAAAAAATCTATATGGCATAAAGTGTGAGTTTTTGTCTATCTCATACGGTTTGCAATCTTCAGCAAAAATTATACAAAATAAAGAGGTCATTGGAGGCTATTCCTAGAAAATTCAAGATATGAATTTTATTTGCCATGTAAATATATTTAATATGCAGTATTTTAATCAAAATCGTAAGAGCCATTTTTAGAAAATAGCAATTTGCTAAATGTTTTCCATGTGAAGGGTAGTATGGGGTTGGAGGAATTTTCTTTAAATTCTTCGTGTCATATCCTTGGTTACTTAAATTCCAAGTTTTTTATATTTAACGCACTTTTCGTTTTTGAGCTATCGTGTTCACAGATATACGGACACACACGGATCTTTTTCTAAAAACATTTTTTGTATACAGGGGACTCTATAACGTGTAATACCAGTGACATCTAGATTTGGAATTTTTGGGTGAAATAAAATACTATTATGTACTAAGTAAAAGTAAAAATGTAGGATTTGATCTCCATTGGTTGTGATTTTCTCATACCTCTGTTAAGTTAATTAATTCTGGCACTAATTACGATAAGGTATTGTAAATAAATACGATAAACCTTTGAACAAAATCCATGTAAATTCCAATCATGTGACATTTTCAAAAAGACCAAGAACATTTTTGTTTTAGTCACTAATAACACCTCTATTATTTATAGTTTTAGAAAATGTATACTTTTAGGAGTTTAACAAAATTTTAATCAATTTAAATACAATTTAAATGCTAGTCTACGCTCCTTTATAGTTGTTATGTTTAAAGCATTTGTGTCTTTAAGTGTACCTTTTACTTACGTACCTTTTTCTCAGAAAGTATGAGAGTTGGAAAGCTGAGCTTTTCGAACCACATTCGTGATGTAGTATATATCCGTCTTATTAAGCAAGCTTAAACATTGCAAATTTTCCATATTTTTACTTTTTTGAATTTACAAATAATGGTTTCTTTTTAATTTCTACTGAAATTGTATAATGGCTAAATAATTTAGGTTCAGAAGATTATACTAAGAACAAGCATGCAAAAGTGTGAATATATATTACAAGCAGTATCAGAGAAAAAGGTACATGAATTCACATGTTTTATAGACTAAGTTTTATTACTTTTCTGTTGAATGAGATATTTTTATAGACTCAACCAGATTAGCTATTAATGCAAACAACCACTTAAAATAATTGTCGTGATTTACAGAATAATTCATTCAAATGTCTGGAAAAACAATTAAATACTTTAAGAACAGTGGTTTTTCAACTCACTTGTCCCCTCAATTCAGAAGTCTCGGGATCCATTCTTGGTTAGTCAGAGAAATATTTCTTACATTATAATAATCTGTCCCTACTGTGCCTACATCTGGAAGTGAGTGTGATTTCAAATTATATCTGGTTAAATTAAAGAACCTGCATCAAATCATTTTTTGTAAATAGAATCCCGCGATATGATTACAGAAGTTAAATGACGCTATATATATTAAACAAGTAAACAAAAATAAATTTAATAAAAAATTGTAACGCCTTCCCCACTAATTAAAAATCAAATAAAGTATGTGCTATTTTATCAGATTTGAATTCTAGTGCAATAACACTATAGAGATTAATAGGAAATCTAAAAATTATCACCCAAGAAACATAAACTGCCGAAACAAGTACTAAATTAAAGACTATTGAAATGCAGAGGTCCAGGAAAAAACTGCTCAATCAGTGAAATCCGGTCAACAGGTAATCCTTGCATATAATGATCTCTTTAATACTATAGCCAATTCTATATTGTATAAAAAGGTATATCGGCGCCGTGGGTGAGTAGTTAGACCGCTCGCCTCCCATCTAGGCGGCCCGGGTTCGATCACAAGCGCCCAAATGTGGGATTCGTGGTGGAGGAAGGGTTTTCTCTTGGTCCTCCGGTTTCCCCCGCCCCTCATTACACCAATTGCTCCTTCATCACATTTCCTATCATCCATGTCACTTACTTTTCATATAATTCCCTTCCGCATGTTTATGCCTCCTCGTAACAGGTTATTTATTCTATGGTTTCGTGCCGTTGGCTCCCTAAGGCTCCATTCATAGGGGGATATATACTTTTAGGCTTTCATGGCCGGCATTAATCCAATAAAAAGTAGATTCCAGGCTTGTAGGACGTGTTCGAGTCGATGCGGTCCCTTCTGACGTTTCGCCCATAGCACCGTTTGACATCTTCAGAGAACAGGACATATATAAATCATATTCTCTGACGATGCTTAACGAGCCGGTCCCCATGGCCGCGCTCGCCAAGGCGTCCCGCTTTGGTGCTTCGTAGCGCTGGGGATCGTGGGTTCGAGTCCCGCCTTGGGCATGGGTGTTATATGTTTGTGTATATGTGTGTGTTGTAAAAGTAAGAAAACAGTAATACTACGGCAAAACAAGGTAAAAAGACAAAGGTAAATAAAAGTAGGGTATAAAAAAAAAAAATTCTCAAATGGTAGATGACACATTCGACCATGTTTATTTCTTTAGCCGGTCTCCATGGCCACGCTCGCTAAAGCGTCTCGCTTTGGTGCTTCGTGGGCAGGAGATCGTGGGTTCGAGTCCCGCCTTGGGCATGGATGTTATATGTTTGTGCAATGTGTATATGTTTGTAAAAGAAACAGTAAAACCAGTAAACCAGTAATCAGTAAAACCTACGGGGGGAAATGTAAATAGGGATACAGTACCGGAGTCCTGATCAGAAAAAAAAAAGAAAAAAAAAAAAAAAAAAAAAAAAAAACGGAGCTATGGCGAAACATCAGAAATACCCGTGTTGTGCCCTCGTGAGCTGAGAAAGATATTGTGTCAATTTCAAATTGTTTTTGTTATCAAACTATCTTATCTTAATTTAGAAATGCCCGTTTTATGCCCTCGTGAGCTGAGAAAGATTTTGTGTCGATCTCAAATAGTGTTTATTATCAAACTGATTTATAAATGTCCGTTTTATGCCCTCGTGAGCTGAGAAAGATACTGTGCAGATCTTAAATTGTTTCGTTGTTTCAATCGAAGACAGTGGGAAGCAGGAAGGTACATGTTTTATAGACAGGAGTCTTCCGTCGGACTAGTGTATCTGCAACCTGTTGCACTTTTCGGTTGACACTTAACCTGAAGGCAAAGGGTTGGGGAAGGAAGAGAAAAGGAAGAGAGAGGGAGAGAGAAAAATCGAAGCTGATATTGTCCCTCCAGGCTGTTGGAGCTTTTGCCTTTGTATGCTGGCGTAAGGAGAAGCATTCTTCCAGGAAGGCTTCTTTGCTTTGACTGCTTGCTATCTTTTGTATAAGAATCGATGCCCACTTGTTGAAGACGGATCTCTTCTACAGCACCTACTGGTTACCCTAAAAAACAGTCAGCTTCCGGTGGCAGCTGAAAAGGGGAAACATATGACTGTTTCCTCCAGTTATTTAACCTCTCATAAAAAAATAAATTATTGTTAAGAAGCTGATTGGCATAGCTGGGTGCTATGTGATTGAAGTACCTTTGGTTTGAACACGAGCTGACAAATTCCTGTAAGAGAAAATTATGTTTTTTCAAGTTGAAATCAATAACAAGGAATATCTCAAAAACGACTAACTGCACGAAAAAAATGCATATGGCATAAATTGTGTGTTTTAACGTGCTCTACATTTTCTGTATAGTTCGTTTTTGTCTATCTCTTACGGTTTACCAGTTATGTAAAATTCCTTAAAATGCTTCCAAAATAAACATGCATTCAGAGGCTATTCCCAGAAAATTCAAGATATATATTTTACTTGTCATTTAAATATATTAAATATACGATATTTTAATATACGATATTTTAATAAAACCTTTTAGTTATTTTTGAGAAAACATACAATTTGTCGATATAAAGTGTAGTTTGGGTGGGGGGATTTTCTTGAAAATCTTAAATTTTATGTTTGTTATTTAACATTACCTGCAAATAGTTATAAATTTGTTACTTTGAAGGACACTTTCTTACGTTTCGAAATGGCTCCATTCTTTCTATTGACAAGCATGTACAATTATAAAATTTATATCACTATTGTTAAAGTTCTAACACCGTATCTAAATTAAGCATGATGATAAATGATTTCCTCTATAAGTCCCACAATTCATTAAAAGACATGTTTTTTGAAAACAAAAATCTGAGATCTAAGCTATAATCAGCTAGAAAAATTGTGATGTGTTCCATTCACATGACTTTCTCTACATCTCTGTAACACGTTATTGTTAATATCTACTTCATGTTAATCGTGATAAGCAGAAACAGAAACGGTCTTATTACTTAGTTTCTTATAAAAGAAATAAGAAAATATACTAGGTTAAACCGACAGTCAAATGCTTTTAAAATGTGTGGGCTATGGGATTGAAATGTATAGCTTTGCATGGCCAGGAGTTAATTTCCCGTATGAGAAAGGTTTGTTTTTCAAAATTGAAACCAATATGAAGGAATATCTCAAAAACGGCTAACTCCACGAAAAAGGTGTATGTAACATAAATCGCGTGTTTTAAAGAGTTCTACAGGTTTTGTTAAGTTAGTTTTTTTTTTTTAGCAAAATTCCGTAAAATTCATCCAGAATAAACCTGCCTTCAGAGGCTCTTCCCAGAAAATTCAAGATACAAGTTTTACATGTCATGTAAATATCTTTAGTATATGATATTTTAATAAAAACCGTTAGTTATTTTTTAGAAAATCAACAATTTGTCCATGTAAGTGTACTTGGGATTGGCGGATTGGCTTGAAAATTTTCGTGTCACATCCTTGGAAGATACTCAACTTAAATTTTGTTTTTGGTACTTAACGTTTCTCGTTGGATTCAAATCAAATAGTTATAGAGTTGTTACTTTGAAGGACACTTTCTTACGTTTCAACATGGCTCCATTCATTCTATTGACAGGCATGTACAATTATAAAATTTAGGCCACCATTGTTAAAATTCTAACATCATATCTGAATTGGGCATAGTAAGAAAGTAATAATTTCTTGCATAAATCCCACTACCCATTGAAAAAACTTATTTGTTGAAAAAAAATTCAAAAGGTCTCATTTTCCATTGAGATTACGTCCTGAATTATTGAAAAAGGTCCGTGTGTCAGTGTGTCCGTGTGCGGTGAACACGATAACTCAAAAACAAAATGTCGGTAAAATACCAAACTTGGTACTTTAGTTCAGTAACTTCCAGGGATACGACACGAAAATTTTGAGAAAAATCCCCCTCACCAAAATACCCTTTACATGGAATCTGTTTCGAAAATGTTGATTTTTAAAAATGGCTCTAACAATTTTGATTAAAATGTCGTATATTAAAGACATTTAACTGACAAATAAAATGTATATCTTGAATTTTCTGGGAATAGCCTCTGAAGACTACTTTATTCTGGATGATTTTAACTGCTAAACCGTAACAGATGGACAAAATGTACAGCACGTTAAAACACACAATTTATGTTATATATAGTTTTTCGTGGAGCTGATCGTTTTTTAGATATTGCTTGTTTTTGGTTTAAGTTTAAAAAAAACATTTACTTTTCTCATATAGGAATTTGTCAACTCCTGTCCATACGAACAAAGGAACTTCAGTCGCATAGCAACCAGCTTTTGACTATCACTTTAGCCTGTGGTACTCCCTTATTTCGCTTCTACTTACAAGGATTTTTTCTCGATTAGCATGAAGTAAATAGAAGCATAAGTTTTAACCATAATTTGTTGAAGAGATTTGGAGAAAGTCATGTGAATAGACCTTTATTGGTTGAAAATGTTCCCTTTAAAATCCGGTCTCTGGTTATAGCTATTGGAGAAACTGCAAGTTTGTCTGACAGGACTTCATTAAGCTCTGTTGGAAAGAATTCATTGCATAGCCGGTCGGCTAGGTCAGAAAGCAATTGGCAGGAAGCTGCTGGCACAGTCCATAGGGCGACCCGCCCCTCCTGTGTTCAGTCCCTAGGGTGCAGCGTTGTCAACAATCAGCTGCCTATGTCATGTCTGTCCCAAGGGATAGCTAATTGATAGCTGTTGTTACCTCCTGCAGGTTCTCCACCAAGGAGTCCGCCACCCACGCCATCGTGGCGGTCCACAACACGGACATCAACGGCCAGACGGTCAAGTGTTCCTGGGGCAAGGAGTCCGGGGACCCCAACAACGCCCAGGCTGCCGGTCAGGTGAGTGAGCAGGTGAATGTCGTGCCAATATTCCTTACTCTCTTCTATACCTCTAAGTGCATGCTGGTCTCACGTACAGGGTGTTTCACAATCTAGGTCACGTATTATGCTGCATTCACAATTAAATGAAATGGTGTTTTAATTATGGACGCTCTTTAACCCTAGAAAGGTGGCGCGGGATCACCTGCGACCCCAGGAATAAAATGGTTGTTGTAAGCGAGCTAAATAAATATTTTTGAAAAATTAGTGCTTATATTTACCTATCAAAATATAATACATTAAAATAACTGTTGGTAGTATAAAGATTAACTTAAAAATAAAAGTTAAACCTTTACAATAAACGTTACTTTCTAAAATTACAGTAAATTGAAACTGAGGTGCAGCACAAAACACAGCCTTCAGTGTTCACTTCACTAGTATAATGATAATAAGTCAGTTAATATTTTTTTTTATCTCAACAGTAAAAACACTTGTTTTTAGCCCTTTTATAATTTAAACACAGTTCTTACACACAATTACACTGTGGTTTGTAAAGGAGATTTTGCATTTTGTTTTTTTTTCTGCTGCTGATTTTACACAAAGTGAGTCTCCATATTGTGGGAGCGAGTGCGCGAACATCGAGTTCTTCCTCTTCTGCTTTCTGTTCATTCTCACTATTTTCACCACCTACATTTCCTCTTCTTCACTTCCCTTATTAGGGCCAACATCCTTGTCTGTTGTTTCTCGTAACTCATAATGAGATTTAAAACAACACTACGTTGCAAAATAAGTACGTATTATAGCCACAACTTCTCGGAGGACGAGCTATAACTACAGAAACCGTTTGCCAGACGAGATACAATAATGAATGAATAAGTGTATTTATTGACATAACAATATCATATGTACATAGAATTTCAACAATCGCACGGGTCCACAGACCGTACGTGCGTTTGTAATACACACTAAAAACAATAATAAAACAACAACAAATCATTAAGAGTAAACGCGAAACTAAAAAGACAAAGGTAATCCACAATCAAAAGCGATATTAAAACAACAATAAAGAATTAAGGGTAAACCCGAAAAAAAAAAATACAAAGATATTCAATTAAAAAATGTAAATTTACAGCAAAGAGTACACTTTTCTAAATGCACCCTCTTATAATCGATAATTACACGTAATATATATACAATATATAAAAACCATAATACAACAGTGACCTTAGTAAGACATAATATATATGTATGTAGAATATTGTAATCACTTTTGTTTAATGGATCTCCTTAGCTCTCAGCTGTCTTACCTTAAGTATAAATTCACGTCCTTCTTTGAGCCGATGCTCACAAATGACCTATTTTCTAGGAACGTGCTGCCTGTACTCCAATGCATGACTTCAAACAAAGGCCAAGGAATGTAGGGAAGGGTAAGGGAAAGACAGAGCGCAGGTATCCAAAAACATTATTTACATTTTGCAAATAAAACTGACTGGGGTCGGAAAATACCCCGCGCCACCTCTCTAGGGTTAACTGCTGTGGTTCTCAGCGTCCCATTCTATACTGGGCGTGAAAGACCGCTTAATTTTGCTCAGAGGTCTCTCTATCAGGCTTGAGGCTCTTTTTACGTGGCGTAAATCTACGACACAGGACCCACGGCTTTACTTCCCTTCCGAAGGAAGCCATGCTAAGGATTTTTACGCCCGAAAAAATCCATCGTCCTCCTCCGGGTTTGAACATTCACAATGAGATGCAAGCTCAAACATAACATGAATGAATGAACAAGTGAATTTATTGACATAACAATATTATACATTGAACTTCAACAATCGCACGGGTCCGCAGACACTAAAAAGCTATACTAAAACATCCCACCTGGTTAGTGTGGTGGTAGCGTGTCTGCTTAACATTCAAAAGGTCGTGAGTTCGAATCTCGCTTAGGGTGAGTTGCCCAACTAAGACTTTTTCTGAGGTTTTCCCTTATCCTGAGAAGACGAATGCCGAGTAACTTTAAGCTCCATGGACCCCGACATCAATTGAGTACCATTTCACCAATTTCATTCATTCGTCCTATATGGCCAACCGGGTTAAAGGACGTTAAGCTACATAAAAAATATATTAAAACAACAGTATACACGAAAATAAAAAGACAAAGGTAATACACAACAAAAAGAAATATTAAAACAACAAGGAATTAAAAGAATAAACACGAAAATAAAACTACAAAGCTATTCATATACAGCAGTTTAATTTTACATCACAGAATACACCTTCATAAATGTACTCTTTTATAGATAAATACACTCAAAACAATAATAGACACATAATATATACACAATATATAAAACCATAACGCAACAATGACCTAAGTATGACATAAAATATATGTATGTAAAACATTGTAGTAATTTTTGTTTAGTTGTTCTTATCCCCCCTCCTTCTCTATTGGCAGACGAAAGGAAACACCATTCACAATGCAATCGTAAGAGCAACGCAAGAAGTTGTCACGGGTTTCTAGATCCGCAAGTTGCATGCGAATATCTTCCAAGCGCTCCGCAAGTTGCATGCGAATATCTTCCAAGCGCTCCGCAAGTTGCAGGCGAATATCTTCCAAGCGCTCCGCAAGTTGCAGGCGAATATCTTCCAAGCGCTCCGCAAGTTACAAACTGAATAACATAGCCAACAATACCACATAAGAAAGTTCACTCAATCTTTTACAAATAAATGCATTGCATACTAACAACTGACGCTCGCGGCAGTGACGTCACAATAATTGCTCATTCTTCGATTTATAAGAACCAGTAAATCTATACACAGATGATAGTTACTCCATTAAACCAAAGAAAGATTCGCAAGGAGATTGTCATAACCTCTTGAGAGAAATTAGAGATAGCGCGGCACTGCACGGCCCAATAGAAGAACATGCATGTACAGCAGGCCGTGCAAAATCTTGCAGTGTGATCGTTTGTTATTGAATCCATAGGCAATGCATAGAGAAAGGAAGTAGAATTCTTCCTCTTTACATGCAATGCAAGGATAAAGTTTGGAGTTTGCAAACTCTTGCGTTGCATTGCGTTGCGTCTTGTGTGTTTCTGTGTGAATGTTTACATTAATTAATAATATGAGTTCAAACTCTTGTGCTTACGTTGCGTCTGCGCCTGCATTTCATTGTGAATGCAGCATTAGACTTAATCTCTAAGCATACTGGTAGGTGGATTTTTATATAAAACTTTAAAAATATGTTTTCCCAACAAGTATAGCAATTTGAAATTCTTTTTTAAATGGTTCAGAAGTTTTAATTGGAATAAATACTAACGACCTTATAGTTTAACACCCTGTATAAATGCATGGAGGTTCAAATTGGCTTCTGTTTTAGTTTTAAGGTTATATTTGGAAGGGTTAACAGAATGATACATTTATGATTTCAAAGAATAATATAAAATCTGATGTGTTCCATTCACATGCAAACAACAAACTTTTTACAAAAGATTATTCTTCTTTCTACACAATGTTAATCGAGATAAACATAAACCGAATGTTCTTATTACTTAGATCCTTATAAGTGCAAGGCAACTAAAGAAATGTGCTACGCTAGCGATAGTCATATCTTTCAAAAGCTGTCGCTATGCGATTGTTATTGACATTCGTTCCTCTTTGCATGACCAGCAGTAAAACAAAAATAAACACAAGCGACTTCCTGTTTTAGAAAAGTATACGTATTTTAAAATTTAAATCAGTAACATGGAATATGTAGGGAGTGGTGTTTCCACAAAAAAAAAAAAAAAAAAAAAAAAAAAAAAAAAAAAAAAAGAAAGAAAGAAAGAAAAAAAAAAGGTATAAGACTGTCTAAACTTACATACAAAGTTTGGCATTTGTCGAATTTTTCGTTTTTGAGTTATGCTACCCACAGGTATACACGATTATTTTTTTTCAGAACATGTATTTTCAGTGAAATCTCTCAGAATAAAGTTTTAGGTGGAACAAAATACCTTCTGTACCTATTATGTACATTTATTGTACATACGTGCTAGAGAAAGTAAAAGGGGCACTAAACACATTTGAGGTACTTGGGGTCAAAATATTCTCTAGTTATGGAAATTTTCTATGGTCAATTTGAACCACCCTCTTAGAATGTTGTTTTTCACTGTCTTTTATTACAACTTTGTATCACTTAAATGTCTCTGAGTATCCAATATGCCATATTGTACTCCGCCTCAGAATCCCACTGTAGCATCTACAGTTTATATCATAAATAGAGATGGTGATTCTTCGCAAATGCGATATAGCACGAAATGTTCATAAAGTCTCGTGCTCTTGTATTTTCATTTTTCACGATCTCTAAATCACATTTTAATGTGTGTGTGTTTTTTTCATTTATATATACCCCCCCCCTTTAACATCTAGGGTCTTTGCACTTAAAACAATTCGTTCTTTACGTTTGGTTTAAATCATTTTATTTTCCTCAAACGCACACACACACACGTACACACATTCACTCTTACATACATATTCCCAGACTCTGTGGGGGGATAGGGAATAATTCCGGCTAAAGAAAAATTCCAAGCCCCAGCTGGGAATCGAACCCGGGACCTCCGGGTGAGAAGTCAGCTCGCTGAGAATCAACCACGATAAAATACGAAATTGACTCAAAATGCGAAAATTATAGGTACTAAAAGCGATATAAATACGAAATCGACGATTTTTTTTAAAATTACTGTATTTATTTATTTTCTGCCAGAAATTGCATTTGATGAGTTTGTGAACTCTTGGAATGTTTATGATTCTGACACACTGGTCCATCGTACTGATCTGGAATGCGGAACTAATTCCCTCATCCCTCATCTGTTTATAAAATACATGGCATACAGATTCATCGATTTCATAGTTATCAAATTTAAATAACAATAATATTTTCTTGTTAACAAATATTAAAGAAAGGGACTCTATTTATTAGAATTAGTGTATAAATTTGAATAAAAGATGAGAATAAAAAGTCCAATAAATACCTATACCAGTCTTATGTATACATTACTATCATATGATTTTTATCTCATACGGTGACGGTTTATGTCAACAATATTTTAATATTTTGTCATTGTTGTGAGTATCAGTGTCATTGGTATTGTTGAGAGTTCAGGTCTCGTTTACTAATGTGTTATTAATGTCACATTAATTATTTTTCATGAGACAATATCTGTTTACTAGAATCAATTAAAGATGTATGTTTTTCTCCAAAATGCTATAAAATGCTAAATGCCCAAATCAAAATGCTAATTTTCTTATTTAAAAACGCTAAAAATCACCACCCCTAATCATAATTCATGTAGATAGACCTGGAAAGACAGGAATATCAAAATCTCTCAGGAAAGACAAGAAAATTACTTGTGGAATGATCAAAATCAGGAAATCAATTCTGATTGACATAAAGGTTAGGAATTTTGGAAAGTAATGATCTAATATGAATGAAAACCTTGAACAGTGTGAACTAATATTTTAACTCTTGTTGAGAATTAACCACCTCTTCCATATTCAACATTAAATCCTTTAATAGTATGTATTGAAACAATTAGAAATATTATTCGACCCGGTACATTAGCAATTCGATTAGTCAATAAAGATTAATGCATCAGATTCTTTTGCACTAATTGATAGGGTATGTATTAACTTCTAATTGCTTTATATAATTTGAAATTCCTTTCGTGCAAAAACAACACTTAAATAACGACAGAGGTTAGAAAGATGTTTGCGTAACATTCTGTTGCTTGATTAGATTGTGCCTCTATAAAATATTTTAACAATAGAAATGAAATCAAGAGCTGGAGGTGAGTATGGATGCTTTTGGGGACAGTAGAGGTCGAGAAAAATTTCAAACTTATATATAATTTATTTTACATGTGTTTTATAATCTGTGTTGTCACTTAAAGTAAAAAGTATGCTCACAATAGTATGTATTACTCATATTTGCCATAATACATTTCTTGATTGAGTAAAGGAAAGTCAGAGAAATTAAAATTAATATCCAGGGAAACTTGGAGGAAATAAATATAACAATTTCTGTGTAATCTATATACAAATTTAGAAAACATTCACATGACTTTCTCTACATCTCTGCAACAAATTATTTTTAAAAAACTTATGTTTCTATTTACTTCCTGCTAATCGAGAAAAAATTAGCAGAAATAGTCTTATTACCTTCTTCCTTGTAAGTAGAAGCGAAATAATGGAGTACCATAGGTTAAAGTGATAAAGCAGTCTTCGGAAGCTATTCCCAGAAGATTCAAAATATACATTATATTTGTCAGATAAATATCTTTAATATACATATTTTAATCAAAATCGTTAGAGCCATTTTTTAGAAAATCCAAATTTTCGAAAAGGTTCCATGTAAAGGGTAGTTTGAGGTGGGGGAATTTTTCTCCAAATTCTTCGTGTCGCATCCCTGGAAGATACTACACTTATATACCAAGTTTGGTATTTTACCGAGTTTTCGTTTTTGAGTTATCGTGTTCACAGACACACGGACACACACACACATGGACCTTTTTCTGAAAATACTTTTTTTTGAATACAGGGGAGCTTAAAACATATATTTCCGATGAAATCTCGGTATCGAAACCTTCTCTGTACACTATGTACATAGTACGTATAGAGAAAGTAAAAATAAGTTTTAGGTTTGGTTCGGGTTAGCAGTGGCCTTTTTCTTTTTCAGAGAAAACGATCTTGATAAGTTCTACTTTGTTATTGATGAAGGGCGGGGAGAGGGGAGGAGTGAATGACGTCAGCAACGTTTAGTGGAAAACCTTGCATGCAGTCTATCGGTCTATCAACATAATTCAACCCACTTTTTATGTTTATCATTATTATTATTTCTCATAACTATAGTGGACTAAAAATCCGCTGGCAGACTGGAGGCCTTCGAGATCTGCCCACGATAGAGGGAATGTTTGGGTTGTGTTGCCAAGGTAAGGCGTGACTACAGCGCAGACATGAAACCCCCAACAGTGACCTGTTAGCGATTTTCGATATGAGAACTGTAGACCTCAACAGAAAACGCCAATTCGAACCCCTTCGAGAACTGATGGACACTATAGAAGGCTTTCGACAATCGAATATTTTACGAAATGAATGTCGAATGAAACAATCTAATGTGTTCAATTCACATGACTTTCTCTACATCTCTGCAACAAATTATTGTTGCTAAAAAGCTTATGCTTCTGTTTACTTCATACCAATCGACAACAAATTAGCACAAATAGTCTTATTACTTGCTTCCTTGTAAGTAGAAGCGAAATAAGAGAATACCATAGGTTGCTCTCTGACAATTTCCTTTGTTTGTATGGCCAGGAGTTGACAAATTCCTGTATCTGAAAAACATGTTATTACTTTCTCCATACGCACTATGTACATAGTGTATAGAGAAAGTATTGCACTCCACCAAAAATTCGATACCGAGATTTCACCGGAAATATATGTTTTAGGGTCCCCAATATCCAAAAAAGGCATTTTCACAAAAAGGTTCGTGTGTGTGTTTATGTGTGTGTGTGTGTGTGTGTGTGTGTGTGTGTCCGTGTGTCTGTGAACACGATAACTCAAAAACGAAAAGTCGGTAAAATACCAAACTTGGTATTTAAGTTTAGTATCTTCCAGGTATGCGACACGAAGGTTTTGAGAAAAATCCCCCCACCCCCAACTACCCTTTACATGGAAATTTTTTCGAAATTTTTGATTTTTTCAAAAATGGCTCCAACGATGTTGTTTAAAATTTCGGATATTAAAAATATTTACCTGACAAATAAAATGTTTATCTTGAATTTTCTATGAATAGCCTCTGAAGAGTAGTTTATTCTGGATGAATTTTACTAAATTTTGAATGACTGCTAAACCGTAAGAGATGGACAAAAACTTACTACACAAAAAATGTAGAGCACTTTAAAACACACAATTTTTTTTCTATACATTTTTTCCTGGAGTTCGTCGTTTTCGTGACATTCCATATTTTTGGTTTCCGCTATGAAAAACGTATACTTTTCTCATACAGGAACTTGTCAACTCCTATCCATATAAACAAAGGAACTTCATTGACATAGAAACCAGCTTTTGACTATCACTTTAACCTACGGTTGTCCCTTATTTCGCTTCTACTTACAAGGAAGCGAGTAATAAGACTATTTCTGCTATTTTTTTCTGATTAGCATAAAGTAAATAGAAGTATAAGCTTTTTAAGAATTGTTTGTTACAGGGATATGGAGAAAGTCATGTGAATGGTACACATCAGATTTTTTAAAGCTAAAACCAAACACAAGAAATATCTAAAAACGATCAAGTGTGGTAAGTTTTTGTCCATCTCTACCGGTTTAGCAGTTATGCAAAATTCTGTAAAATTTATCCACCATAAAGTAGTCTTCAGAGGCTATTACCAGAAAATTCAAGGTATACATTTTATTTGTCAGGTAAATATCTTAAATAAACGATATTTTAATAAAAAAATCGTTAGAGCCATTTTTAAGAAAATCAAAATTTTCCAAACTTTTTCCATGTAAAGGATAGTTTGTGGTGGCGGAATTTTTATCAAAATCTTCGTGTCGCATTATTGGAAGATACTGAACTTCAATACCAAGTTTGGTATTTTACCGACTTATAGTTCTTGAGTATCATGTTCGCAGACACACGGACACACAGACACATGGACACACACATATACACATCGACCTTTTTCTGAAAATACCTTTTTGGATACAGGTGACCCTAAAACATATATTTCCAGTGAAATCTCGGTATTGAATTTTTGGGTGGAGTGCAATACCTTCTCAATACACCATGTACATAGTATGTGTAGAGAAAGTAAATATCTGATGATGATTTTCTCTACATTTCTGTAAAAAATTGTTGTTAGTAAATTTGTTCCTCTATATATTTAACCCTAAAACATTAGCAGAAACAGTCCCATTACATAGTTCCTTTATAATGAGAAGAGAAATAAGGAAGCACACCAGGCAAAACCGACAGCCAAATGTTTTAAAATGTGGTAGCTATGGGATTGAAACCCGTTTCTTTGCGTGGCCAGGAGTTGACAAGTGTCCGTATGTGAGAAGTTTTAAAAGTTTTAAAACTTAAATTAATAGCCTCCTTATATCTCGAAAACAGCCGACTCCACGAAAAAATGTAAATGACATAAATTGTGTGTCAACTTCTGTCCATACAAAAAAAGTTACTTCAACCACTTAGCAACCAGCTTTTAAAAGATTTGACTATCGATTTAGCCCTTATTTTCCTTCTCCTTGCAAGAAAGCAGGTAATAGGACGCTTTCTGCCATTTTTTTCTTGATCAGCATGAAATAAATAGAAGAATAAGCTTTTTAACAAATTTTTTGCAGAAATGTAGAGAAAGTCATGTGAATGGAACACATTGGTTTTAACTTTCTCTATACGAACTATGTACATAGTCTATAGAGAAGGTATTGTATTGTACCCAAAAATTCGATACCGAGTTTTCACCGGAAATACATGTTTTGAGACTCCCTGAAACCAAAAAAAGCATTTTTAGAAAAATGTCCGTGTGTGTGTGTGTCTGGCTGTGTGTATGTGTGTGTCTGTGTGTCTGTGGGCAGCATAGCTCAAAAACGAAAAGACCGTCAAAGTCCAAACTTGGTATTTAAGTTTGGTATCTTCCAAGGATGCCACACGAAGATTTTCAAGAAAATCCCCCCCTCTCCAAACTACCCTTTACATGGAAAAAATTTTGAAATTTTTGACTATCTTAAAAATGAGTCTAACGATTTTGATTAAAATATCGTATATTAAAGATATTTACCTGACAAGTAAAATGCATATTTTGAATTTTCGGGGAGTAGCCCCTGAAGACTACTTTATTCTGGATGCATTTTATGGAATTTTGCATAAGTGCTAAACCGTAAGCGATGGGGAAAAACTTACTACACAGAAAATGTAGCTCACAATAAAATACGCAATCTATGTCATACACATTTTTTTCGTGGAGTTGATCATTTTTAAGATATTCCTGGTTTTTCGTTTTAGCTTTGAAAAGCTTATACTTTTCTTATACAGGAATTTCTTAACTCCTGTCCATACAAACAAAGGAACTTCAGTTACATAGCAACCAGCTTTTGGCTATCATTTAACCTATGGAACTCCCTTATTTCGTTTCTACTTACAAGGAAGCAAGTAATAAGACTATTTCTGCTAATTTTCATGAAGTTAATAGAAACATATGCTTTTATCTGCAATTTGTTGCAGAGATGTAGAGAAAGTCAGGTGAATGGAACACATCAGATTTTTTTTTACGACATTATACGAGTCGTTTTACTTGAACCCAATTTACAGCTAAAGAAATAACTTTAAACAACGACTGCAACTTTGTTATAATTATTCTTTTATTCCTTACTAAATCCGAGTACTTTACAGGAGAAAAATACTTCTTATATGTTTCTTTGAAAAATCACAAAGCTGAAATACCGTAGTAAAGAAATGAATTTAGTTCACCCAAAGTTTATTAATAAAAGAACCGCCTGTTGTGAAATCAAATTTGAAGCTACAAAAATTCAAACAGTAAAAGGCCCTAGATATTAAAAATCTGAAATTTATAGCTGCGCCAGGTTTCCTTGATTGCAGGGAATAGAGAGTTACAAAACTAAAGGATTGGAAGTGCATCGAAATCGCAGAAATGAAACTTTCGCTATCTGGAAACAGTAACAATACATACAGAAAAAAATTAATAAACGATGCGAATGTCCTGAGGAATTGAATGGGGAAAACGAATTCAGATATTGCATTTATAAAATACTGCAGCTTTCATTTGAACATAAACTTTATTAATTCATTTAACAACATAGCCTTTGGTTAGATTATCAAAGTATCGAACGCTTTAAACACATTACCAGTTAGAATCACTGACTTGAATTGAAATTGTTTTGGTTTTTTTCTTCTATTTTTTATTGATGTATTAATGGTGACAAAATTAAATTTTAACGGCATTTTAAAAAAGAAAAAAAAATCTGATGTGTTCCATTCACATGTCTTTTTCTATTTCACTGCAACAAATGATTCTATTTACTTCATCTAATGGAGAAAAAATTAGCAGAAATAGTCCTATTACTTGCTTCCTTGTTAGTAGAAGCGAAATAAGGGAGTACCATAGGTTAAAGTGATAGTCAAAAGCTGGTTGCTATGTTACTGAAGTTCCTTTGTTTGTGTGGACACGAGTTCACAAAGTCCTTTATGAGAAAAGTATATTCACAGACACACGGACACACGGACACACACACGGTCCTTTTCTGAAAATATTTTTTTTTTTGGATACAGGGGACCCTAAAACATATATTTCCGGTGAAATCTCGGTATTGAAGTTTTTGGTGGAGTGCAATAGTTTCTCTCTACACTATGTACATAGTACGTTTAGAGAAAGTAAAAAGGATTGTAATTATTTGTTTTGAGATATCTAGATTGCTTAGTAGTACATTTTCGTCTATCTCTTATCGATTAACAGTTATACAAATTATACAAAATTCCCTCCGAATAAAGAGGTCATCACTGGCTATTCACTGGTGTTATTTAAATATTTAATATGCGATATATTAATCAAAATCGGTTGCTCCTATTTTGAGAAATAAAAGTTTCGAATAATATTCCATTTGGAGTTTGGAGTAGGAGATTTTCTTGAAAATCTGAGTGTCGCATTCTTAGAAGATTACTTAATTTAAATAGCCAGTTTGGTTGAACCGAAATTCATTGTTGAGTTATGCTGTTCAGATGCACACACATTTACACATGCGCGCACGCAAGCACGTAGGTACCTACCCTGTTTCTAAAATATTTTGTATTTCGGATAAAAGAGAGCTCAAAATATATATTTGTACTAAAATCTCAGCATAAACCTTTTGGATACTTTTCCAGGCCTGCCTGTTTAGTGTGTTGGTAGCGTGTCTGACTCACGCTCAATAGGTGTGAGTTCGAATCTGTGTAAGGTTTTCCTTTATCCTGAGAAGACGAAAGTCGAGTTATTTTAAGCTTTGTGGGCCCCAAGATCATTTGAGCATCATTTAACCAATTTCATTTATCGTCCGATATTACCAACCAGGTTAAAGAACGTTAAGGATAAAAAATCGGATGTTCCATTCATATAACTTTCTCTACATCTCTGTAACAAATTATTGCTAAAAAGCTTATTCTTCTATCTACATCATGCTAATCGAGATAAACATTAGCACAAATTTTCCTTATTACCTTCTTCCCGTGTAAGTAGAAGGGAAGAAATCTAATGTGTTCCATTCACATTATGTCTTCTAGCAAAATATTAACTTGTTATCTACATAACACTAAACAAGATAAATATAAGCACGATTAGTCTTATTACAAGCTTCCTTGTAAATAGAAAGATTATATGTAAATTCACAGGCTAAAGCGATAGTATCATCCTTTGAAAGCCGGTCGCTATGTGAAACAATTGAAATTCCAATCTCTTTGCTTACCGGGATTAAACAAACGAGAAAAAGTTGTCTTTCCGTTTGACAAAAGTTTGAGTGGCTAAAATTGAACCTACAACCCGGAATATCTCGAAAACAATTAACTCTACAAAAAATGTATGTAAAATAAATATTGTAGCAGGTTTTTGTGTATCTCTTGACGGTTTGCCAGTTATACAGAAATCATCCAGAGTGGAGAAGTCTTCAGAGACTATACCAGAAAATTCAAGATATACATTTCGTTTCTCATAAAAATATCTTAAATATGAGGTATTTTAATCAAAATCATTAGAGCTATTTTTGAGAAAATCAAAATTTTCATAAAATGCTCCATGTAAACGGTAGTGTGGGAGGGGGGATTTTCTTCAAAATTTTCGTATCGCATCCTGGGAGGATACCAAACTTAAATACCAAGTTCGGTATTTAACAGTTTTTTCATGTTGGAGCTATGTTACACTCACAGATACACATGCACATTTTTCTAAAAAAAAATTGTGTACTCAGGGGGTTTCAATCTCGCTATTTAATGTTTGGGTGGAATACAATACTTTCTCTATACACGATGTACATAGTGCGTGTTGAGAAAGTAAAAATACAATTGCTAGACAGTTTTCTAAACAGTGTAAATATTGAATTTGTGTCGGAACAGATATAACCCAGGAGGAGAGTATGAGGTTAGTTATAATGGGGCCCATAAGGGCTATTTTGGGCCGCGCTGCTGAAAGCCCTACAAAATACGTTAATTATGCAGTAATATAACTGCAATATACGCAATTTTGTGGTAAATATTTTTAGTCCCACTGTGTAACCAAGTCGTTTATGACGGAAATTAAGGTTGAATGGGTTTTATTTTGAAGTGCAAACCCTAAATTAAAAATAACATTTCACCAGCATTGGAAAGCTGCCCATTTGATAGCTGAAACATGAATACGGTAATAAGAGAGCACAGAAAAACAAAAATTGCCACATGTTTTCGAAAAGGAAAATTCAATTTTAGCGTTCATTCGACCCCTCTCCCAAATACCAATCCCTCCCCCTCCACTCTCCCTTGCTTTTCATGCAATAGCCAATTAACGGCCCTGATAGTTTGCAATTCATGTAAAAGATGTGCATCATGCGTTTTGATCGATTTCCAATCCTATCTCTCGGCAAAAGTTTATGGGTATTTACATGAATTCTCCTGTCGGGCAAACCAAAAATAGTCTTTAAATTGGCATTCGCTTACATTTGGGACATTATTTGCCCACTTTGCTGCTCTCTTTGTCCCTATCGCACGTGGCAGTAATATCAAAATGCGTTTTCTTTGTGCAAGTCAACCGAACTCATCCGAGAGAATTTAAATAGTGCTCATATGGATGCTTGATTCTAACAAATTTCAGGGGCGAGCGTTTCATAATTAAAAATCTGAAGTGTTCCATTCACATGACTTTCTCTACATCTCTGCAACAAATTGTAGTCAAAAAGCTTATGCTTCTACTTACTTCATGCTAATTAGCAGAAATAGTCTTATTACTTGCTTCCTTGAGGGAGTTTCATAGGTTAAAATGATAGACAAAAGCTGGTTGCTATGTAACTGAAGCTCCTTTGCTTGTATGGCGAGGAGTTAAAAAATTCCTGTATGAGAAAAGTATAAGTTTTTCAAAGCTAAAACGAAAAACCAGGAATATCTTAAAGATGATCAACTCCACCAAAAAAATGTAAATGACATAAATTGTGTGTTTTATCGTGAGCTACATTTTCTGTGTAGTAAGTTTTCCCACATCTCTTAAGATTTAGCAGTTATGCACAATTCCGTAAAATTCATCCAGAATAAGGTAGTCTTCAGGGGCTATTCCCAGAAAATTCAAGATATACATTTTATTTGTCAGGTAAGTATCTTTAATATACGATATTTTAATCAAAATCGTTAGATCCATTTTTAAGAAAATCAAAATTTTCACATTTTTTTACATGTAAAGGGTAGTTTGGGGTTGGGGGATTTTCTTGAAAATCTTCGTGTCACATCCTTGGAAGATACCAAACTTAAATACCAAGTTTGGGCTTTAACGGTCTTTTCGTTTTTGAGTTATGTTACCCACAGACACACACACACACACACACACATATGTACTCACAGACAGACAGACTCACACATGGACATTTTTCTAAAAATGCTTTTTTTATATTCAGGGAGTCTCAAAACATGTATTTCCGGTGAAATCTCTGTATCGAATTTTTGGGTGCAATATAATAGCTTCTCTAAACACTATGTACATAGTTCGTATAGAGAAAGTAAAAACTCCGCAGATCTGTACCATCAAAGTGTGTTTGCATATTCAGCAATAGAGGTGTTCTTCAAAAGTTAATTATTTAGCTAAGATATCTTTTTACTTTCTCTACACGTACTATGTACATAGTGTATAGAGAACGTATTGTATTGCACCCAAAAATTCAATACCGAGATTTCACCGGAAATATATGTTTTGGGTCCCCCAGAAGCCAAAAAAGAGTATTTCTGGAAAAATCACCGTGTTTGTGTGTGCGCGTGTCTGTGTGTGTGTCTGTGGTCAGCATAGCTAAAACACAAAAGACCAAGCATGGTATTTAGGTTCGGTGTCTTCCAAGGATGCGACACGAAGATTTTCAAGAAAATCCCCCACCCCCAACTACGCTTTACATGGTACTTTTTTGGACAATTTTGATTAAAATACCGTATATTTAAGATATTTTTATGACAAACGAAATGTATAAATTGAATTTTCTGGGAATGACCTCTGAAAACCTCTTCATTGAGGATGACTTTTGTATAACTGGCAAAACGTAAGAAATAGACAAAAACTTATTATATAAACATTTTAGATGTCATTAAATACATCCTTTTTGTAGAGTTAACAGTTTTGGAGATATTCCGGATTTGTAGCCACTTAAACTTTTCTTAATATCTTTCTTCAAGTTTCTCGTTTATTTACTCCTGGAAAGCAGAGAGATTGGAATTTCAATTGTTTCACATAGCGACTGTCTTTTAAAGCACGGGACTATCGCTTTAGCCTGTGAATTTTCTTGTTTGCCTTCTACTTACAAGTAGCTAGTGATAAGACCATTGTACATCAGCTTGACGTAGATAAAAGATTAACCTTCTGAATACATTTTTTAGATTTTTTTACTTTCTCTACACGTACTATGTACATAGTGTACAGAGTAGGTATTGCACTCTACCCAAAAATTCGATACCGATATTTCACCGGAAATATACGTTTTAGGCTACCCTGTATCCAAAAAATGTATTTTCAGAAAAAGGTCCATGTGTGTCTGTATCCGTGTGTCCGTTTGTCAGTGTGTCCATGTGTCTGTGAACACGATAACTCAAAAACGAAAAATCGGTAAAATACCAAACTTGGTATTTAATAATAGTTTCTTCCAGGGATGCGTCACGTAGATTTTAAGAAAAATCCCCCCACCCAAAACTACCCTTTACATGGAAAAAATTTCGGAATGCTTGATTTTCTCAAAAATGGCTTTTAACGATTTCGATTAAAATGTCGTATATTAAAGATATTTACCTGAAAAATAAAATGTATATCTTGAATTTTCTGGGAATAGCCTCTGAAGAGAAGTTTATTCTGGATGAATTTTACTGAATTTCGAATAACTGATAAACCGTAAGAGATGGACAAAAACTTACTGCACAAAAAATGTAGAGCATGTTAAAACACATAATTTATGTTATATACATTTTTATCGCGGATTTCGTCGTTTTGGAGACATTCCTTATTTTTGGTTTCTGATATGAAAAACTTCCCATACTGGAATTTGACAACTGCTGTCCATACATACAAAGGAACTTCAGTCACATAGCAATCAGCCTTTGAATGTCAGTTTAACCTATGGTACTCCGTTATTCCACTTCTACTTACAAATAATCAAGTAATAAGACTATTTCTGCTAATTTTTCTCGATTAGAATGAAGTAAATAGAAGCATAAGCTCTTTAACAATAATTTGTTGCAGAGATGTAGAGAAATTCATGTGAATGGAACACATCAGGTTTTTTTAAACAGTCTCCTTCCTCTTCCATATTGAGTTTCTTACTGAAACAAATGAATGTTGCTGAATAAGTGTACGGCCGCGTTAAGAAGTGCAGATGGAGAAGAATCACCGAGAGCGCAGGGTGCCTGAGGGCTCACCGCTCTGCCCAAAGCAATGCCTGCGGCTAGTTCTGTTGTTGTTGCTACATATTTTTGTCACACGTGTGGCATATCTTTGTGCCATATAATTCCGGTCTAGCCCCCGCCTCTCTCTCTCTCCCTCTCGAGGGGGTGAGAAGCGACGGTCTCCCACCCTCGATATTTGCATTCAAATTAGCGCGTGGGGGCATCAAGCAAACTAATGTATGACGCTATACTTCAAAGTGGATAGCGATCACTGTGCCATGCACAACGAATCCCCGATAAAGACAAACCCCAACCAACCCCTTTCCACCCCCTTAATGCCGCCGCCGTCCACCCCAACATCGCCTATGGCTTTGTCCAGCCAGAGAGGGGTTGCGGGAAGGGTAGCTACCCCTAACTCTATGCGGTATGTGTAGTCTAACCCCCTTTTTCTCCCTTCCGAACCGTACATTTCTCTCCACCCCAGGAAATAACAACTTAGAATGAAAAATTTCAATATTAAAATAATAAATTAATACACTTGTACCGTTAAAATGATTTTAATTTATTTTTCTCTGTTTGAGGCTGCGGTAATATGCGGGCCTGTGGCCACTGGCCTTTTTTTATCTCTTATTTCTTTTGCTCTTGTGTTTTGTGTTCTATGCTGTATCTACATTACCATTATTGTAGTTACTGCTTTCATAAACTGTCCATAGAGGGAGTATCCTTTCGCTACTTGGAAGCGTTTTCTGTTTAAGGGGACAGGATACTCTGAAGTGGCAAAAACATTTGGGGGGTTAAGATAATTTTAATAAACTTAAATAGAATTTAAGTTCTAGTCTATATTTATTTAAAACAGTTATGCAATGCTCCTTTTTAGAACGTTTGTATCTTAAAATTCAGTTTTCTCAAAACAGCATTTTTGGATAGTTATATACGTTTTTCTCAGAAACTATAAGAGCTGGAAAGCTGAAACTTTCAGCATATGTACACAACACATAGGTGACCTTTCTGAACCAAAATCGTAATGTTATAATATATATTTATCATATTAAGAAAGCAACAACTTTGCAAAATTTTCACATTTTTACTTTTTTGAATTTGCCAATAATTTTTTACTTTCTCTATACGTACCATGTACATAGGGTATAGAGAAGGTACTGCACTCCACCCAAAAATTTGATACCGAGATTTCACCGGAAATATAGGTTTTAGTGTCCCCTGTATCCATAAAAAGTATTTTCAGAAAAAGGCCTGTGTGTGTCCGTGTGTCTGTGAACACGATAGCGCAAAAAGAAAAGTCGGTAAAATACCAAAGCGCATAGCTTAAGTTTAGTATCTTCCAGAGATGCGACACAAAGATTTTGAGAAAAATCCTCCCATCCCAAACTACCCTTTACATGGAAATGTTTTCGAAAATTTTGATTTTCTCCAAAATGGCTCTAACAATTTTGATTAAAATCTCGTATATTAAAGATAATTTACCTGGCAAATAAAATGTATAACTTGAATTTTCTGGGAATAGTCTCTGAAGACCACTTTATTCTGGGTGAATTTTACGGAATTTTGCATAACTGCTAAACCTTAAGAGATGGACAAAAATTTACAGCACAAAAAATGTAGAGCATCTTCAAACACACAATTTATATCATATATATATTTTTGTGGAGTTGATCATTTTGACACACTCCTTGTTTTTTGTTTCAGCTTTAAAAAAAACATACTTATCTCATACATGAATTTGTCAACTCCTGTGCATACAAACAAAGGAACTTCAGTCACATAGCAACCATATTTTGCTATCACTTTAACCTATGTTACTCCATTATTTCGCTTCTACTTAAAGGAAAGAAGTAATAAGACTATTTCTGCTAATTTTTTCTCGATTAGCATGAAGTAAATAGATGTATAAACTTTTTAACATAAATTTGTTGCAGAGATGTGGAGAAATTCATATGAATGGACTACATCAGATTTTTTTTTTAATTTCTATTGAAATTGTAACATAGCTAAATAACTGAGCTTCAGAAGATAACTGATTATACTAAAAACAAGCATGCAAAAGTGTGATTATGTATTGCAAGCAGTATCAGAGAAAAAGGTACATGAATTCACATGTTTTCATTAGAGAGGGGCTCGCGTGGATTAGACTAGGAGCATGGAGGAGCACGAAAACTTCTGACGAGAATGGTATAAGAATATGTCCCATTTGCGAGGAGGAAGAGTCGTGGACTCACATCTTGGCAAGATGTAGGGGTACGGAGGAATGGCGGGAAAAATATTTGCCGCGATTTTTTACCACTGCGAATGTAGGGCTAGAAGCATGTTGGACGCTACTGGCAGGCACGGAAAACATGGACGGGCTAGGTAAATTTATACTTAAGGCAAGACAGCTGAGATCTGAGGAGGCTGCCAATAGAGAAGGGGGGGGATAAGATCAACTAAACAAAAGTGACTACAATGTTCTACATACATGTACATTATATCATACTTAGGTCACTGTTATGCTAGGGTTGTATATATTATGTGTATATATGTCTTTTAAGTGTAATTATCTATTATAAGAGGGTGCATTTATGAAGGTTTACTCTGTGCTGTAAATTTAAATTGCTATATTTGAATATCTTTGTATCTTTATTTTCGGATTCACTCTTAATTTTTATTGCTGTTTAATATTGCTTTTGACGGTGTATTTCCTTTGTCTTTTTATTTTCGTGTTTACTCTTTTAATTCTTTGTTGTGGTTGTTGTTTTAATATTGCTTGTAATGTGTATTACAAAAGCACGTACGGTCTGTAGACCCGTGCGACAGTTCAAATTCTATGTATGATATTGCTATGTTAATAAATACACTTATTCATTCATTCATTCAAGACTATGTTTTTATTACTTTTCTGCAGAATGAAATACTTTTTATAGATTCAGCCACATAAGCTATTAATGCAAACAACCACTTGGAATAATTTGAATTCTTGAATACTTTAAGAGCAGAAGTAACTTAACTAACTTAAGGTATAATTTCCGTTGTTGAACTGTTTGTTAATCGTAATCAGACCACGCTGAAATAGTATCACCACTTTACTAATCAATTCCCTTGTTAATTATTTCATAATCCGTATTCATCCAAAGTTATTACGTGTGTTTGGTTTTGAAAGCCTCTAGCGAAGCTTTACACTTACCTAGAGAAACTTTGCTATTATAGCAAAAACTTTATAAGCATTTCACTAGAAACATGTAAAATGGTAATGGGGTTTAATTTATGGACACCCTAAATGAAACCATAAATGGTGTTTTTTTAACTGCTGTGGTTCTCAGTGTCCAATTCTATATTGGGCGTAAAAGATCGCTTGATTTTGCTCAGAGGCCTCTTTTTCAGGCTTGAGGTAAATCTACGATAAGGGACCAACGGCTGTACTGCCCTTCCGATGGAGGCGATGCTAAGGATGTTTACACCCGAAAAGAATCCATGGTCCTTCACCAGGTTTTTCTCCCGTGACCTTAGCAAATATAAGTTAATAGAAAAGTTTAATGTGTGAGGGGGGGGATTGAGTGTGTACTTGTCTCTCACCTAGACGGGTTCGATCCCAAGCGATCGCATGTGGGATTTGTGGTGGTCAAAGCGGCGTAGGGGTGGGTTTTCTCCGGGTTGTCCATTTTACCTCACCATCGTATTTCACCAGTGGTCCATCTTAATTCCATATATCACCAGTGTCATCGCCTTTGGTGCCACAAGTAGTAAAAGCTGGCGTTAATCACTACCAAAAAAAAAAAAAAGGATTCAGTGTGTAAAAGCGCGCACATGCTGTGAATACCAAAACTCAAACACGAAATATCGCATAAATAGCAACTGCTTCACTAGCTCAGAATGCACATAAGGACGTAAAGTCAAGGTTTTCAAGAAAATCTTACCAAACCAATGAAAACTTTACATGTTTTGTTACAGTCTCTAGTAGGTAGAATGTACCCTGTAGGTTGGGAGGTCATTGCATTCCACCCATAAATTCGATACCGAGATTTCACCGGAAATAAATGTTTTGGGTCCCCTGAATCCAAAAAAGAATTTTTTGGAAAAAAATGTCCGTGTGTGTCTGTGTGTCTGTGTATGTGTGTGTGTGTGTGTGTGTGTGTGTGTGTGGGTAGCATAGCTCAAAAACGAAAAAACCGTTAAATACCAAACTTGGTATATAAGTTTGGTATCTTCCAAAGATATGACACGAAGTTTTTCAAGAAAATCCCCCCACTTCAAACTACGCTTTACATGAAACTTTTTTCGAAAATTTTGGTTTTCTCAAAAATGGCTATAACGATTTTGATTAAATTATCGTATATTAAAGATATTTACCGGACAAATAAAATGTATATCTTGAATTTTCTGGGAATAGCCTCTGAAGACTATTTTATTCTGGATGAATTTTAAGGAATTTTGCATAGCTGCTAAACTGTAAGAGATGGACAAAAACTTACTACAAAAATTTAGAGCATATTAAAAGATACAATTTATTTTATATAATTTTTTTCCTGCAGTTAATCGTTTTTGAGATATTCCTTGTTTTCGGTTTCAGCATTAAAAAACTTATAATATTCCCATAAAGAAATTTTTCAACTCCTGCCCATACAAATAAAGGAACTTCAGTCACATAGCAACCAGCTTTTGACTATCACTTTAACCTATGGTAATCCATTATTTCGCTTTTACTTACAATGGAGCAAATAATAAAACCATATCTGCTCATTTTTTCTCGATTAGTTTGAAGTAATTAGAATCATAATATTTTTAAAAATAATTTGTTACAGAGATGAAGAGAAAGTAATGTGAATGGAACACATCAAATTTTTGTAAAAGCGTGTGTATGTGTGTGTGTGTGCATGAACATATAGAAATATTCAAAAACGAAAAATCCCTTAAACACCAACATTGATATTTATGGTCAGCAAATTCCAAGGATACGACTCAAAAATTTTCAAGAAAATTCCCCAACCCAACTACCATTTACTTGCAAAAAGTTTCGAAAATGTTAATGTTTTAAAATATCTCTAACAATTTTGATTAAAATACCACCTGTTTAAGACATTTTCATGATAAATAAAATGTATATCTTAAATCTTCTGGGGATAACCTCTAAATTCTCTCTGAATGACTTTTGCATAACCACTTACCAAAAATGTTTATCTCGTTAAAATAGTAAGATTGCTTGTTTTTTTTTTTGTTTTTTTTTTTGAGGAATTCGTTATAACACATAGCCGCTAACTTTTAAAAGATTTGACTACCGCTTTATCCTAGTGTATTTTCCTTTGTACCTACAAGAAATTAAATAATAGCAATATTTCTTTTAATCTGTATCTATAGAGTAAGTATAGTAGAAGAATAAGCTTTTGTAAGCATAGCTGTAGCAGAATATTAGAGAAGCTCATGTCATGTAAGACACAGGATTTTTACTTTCCCTATACGTACTACCTATGTATATAGAGTATAGAGAAAGTATTGTATTACAACCAAAAACTCGATACCGAGATTTCAATGCAAATATATATATATCGAGGTCCGCTAACGCATACACACACACACACTCACGTATACGGAATATTTTCTGAAAATGTTTTGTTTTGGATTGAGGGGGGGATCCAAAACATGTATTTCCGGTGAAATCTCGGTATCAAATTCTTGGGTGGAATGCAATATCTTCTCTATACACTATGTACATAGTACGTGTAGAGAAAGTAAAAATGTAGAAGTTTCAAATTGCTTTAGTCAGCTAGGATTATAGTAGTGAAATTTGCTCTACCAAAATAAATAAAACATTGTAAAAAGAGCACTAAATATCTGAGAAAAGGAAGGTAAAATAATTGTCTTGTGTTTATATGTTCAGCCCCTGACTGGTGCACAGTACCCGTACGCCTATGGTCAACAGATGGGTTACTGGTACCCCCAGAGTTATCCTGCCACGGCCGCTACGGCAGCTGCGGCGCAGATGCAGGGCCAGTTCCTCCAAGGGATGCAGGGCTACACGTATGGGCAGTTTGGCTACCAACAGGGATACATGGGGTGAGTAACCATACTCAACCCACGCTTTCTAGAGCTACGCTTGCATAGGATGTTATATCTAAGAGGGTCAGTCAATAACAATTTTTTTTCTTTTTTAATTTACAAGAAAATTAAACATTGATTACACAACATGAAAGCCACAACATTGAGGATTAAATTGTCACTTTTCAGTGTAATTTCCATTCTTTTCTTAATTTTAGTCCACCTTTTAACAAGGACATGCATTCCTGTGAGGTAAAATGCACAGTCTTGCTTCCGAAGTCATTGGCAAACAGATTTTTTCACGGCCTCTGCATCTGGAAAGTGAATCCTGCAATGAGCTTCCTGTCCCTCCAAATTGAAGCACTGCAAATGTTCCGAGGCTTTTGTTTTTCGTGTCTCCTTATTCTGCTCGATTAAAATTCAGCGTAACCACCGCTTTTCAGTCATCTGATGTATATTCTTCAGATAAATTAGAAATTCAGTTGATTAAATTATTAGCAGAAGTGGATTCAATTACAATTGGTATGAATCTAAGGTTATCACCACAGATGTCTGAGCAATGTCCGTAAAATACCCCATCAATATCACCTCTATTATTTTTTTAACAAACATAAGTGACCTATCCTACATTTTATAAAGATTTAATTCCTTAAATCACAAAAAATCATTAAATTTACATTGTTTATTCAAGTATTACCTCTTGGTAGTCCACTTGAATATTTGTTCTTGAATAATTGTCATTACACTGCCTTTGCTGAGAGACGTAATGCAAAACAATTCAACCGTTGTTATCCGCTGTTCAGCTTGAATGATTTCATCCATTCGCTCAATGTTGTGTAGAGTCACTGCAGTCACGGGTCATCAGCCAACCTGTTGGCCCTTCAGTTTCAATACAACGCCGAACCCATTTTCTGCTGACATCCTCTGTTGCATCACCATACACCTTGGGCGTTTCACCTTCCACCTTCAAGAATTCAATGACAGAATGCTGTCTAATACAAACATCAATGTCAGCCAACAGGAAGCAGTTCTTCCACTGGTAGACGTATGAAGTTGCTATTGCAATGGAGTGGAGAAGAAGGTTTGAGGAATTGTACGAAACTTAAATTGTTCACATAACTTACTTGGTTCAGGAGAAGAAAAAATAGGAGGAATTACTTATGGACTGACCCTCATAGTTGAATCTTACTTCTAGTATTTGAATCACAGCGTTTATCTGAAGCACGTTTTGTGACCAGCCGCCATCTTGCGATTCTATATACAACCATATACTTCATAAGCAACATCTGTCAAAATAATTGGCAATGGCAATGGAAGTGGAGAGATCTCTAGTTGAAGGAACATTTAATAAAGTTACATTTTTGGGCCTGTCGAAGGTTATTATTGATAAATTGGTATTATTGCAGTAAACATTGTGACTTAATATTGCTCTAATTTTTGGTCTAAAGCTGAAGGGGAGGTGCAAAATATTAGATTTTGACGAAACCTCATTTTTGGTCTCTCATGCCTATAGCCATTAATTCCACTGCATGAACTTATAAATAAGTTCACAACAAAAAAAGCGTGACAAGTATCAGAGACCATCTCAAAGATTATAATGCCTTTCACTGTGGACTGCATGTATTGCATTCCGAGACCGAGGAGCACGCTCCCTATTCTCACAGTTTGGTATGATAAGCACATAATTTGATACTAATTATTTCTTGCGATGACTGTTAAATGAGCGAATTAGCAGAAGGTTTCTTATAAAACGGATAGATTGCCAATTTTGACTGCTTCTCAACGGTTTTTCCGAGTTGGAAATCTAAAATCTAACAAAAATACAGAATCGTTCTGTTGAACATACTTCACTAAGTGTACTACCGAAAAATCACTTAAATAAGTACACTAACTTATATTTTGAAACACATTTCTCTTTCTTTGTTTGTCTTTCTGCTATTCGAGGAACTACAACCACACACAACACATGTATTTTCCATTATACTGGTTTTAAACTTACACTCTAAATTTACTGCTTAATTGAACATTAACACCACAAAATCATTTAAATAGGTACTCTAACCTATGAATTGAAACACATTTCCCTTTTCTTGTTTTCGCTTCTGCTATTCGAGAAACTACAATCAAACGTCACACACGTATTCACTATTATACTGGTTTAAAACCTACAGTCCAAATGTACTGCCTAATTAAAACTTAACACCAGAAAATCATATGTTGGGTGCATATTTAACCCACAAAAGCCTTACTCATCTCAGAAGTGTAGACCCAAAATAAAGGGACTTGGCAAAAACGTGCTTCACCAACCACAGTGCATAAGGATAGGACATTTCCTGTCTAGTATCTCTAGATCCGTGATTTGAAAGCTATATCAGGTGGCCCAACTGCCCCGCATTTCTCGTGTGCAGGTACCCCTTCTTGCTTTAAAATAGTTGCAGAACTTAATAGGGTAAGAGGAGGACTGGCTGAGAGACTTTCGTTTAAACCCTCTTGCTTATCAGCGTAGACAGTGCGCGGATGGTGCTCATTGAGATGTTTCAGTTTTCACTTGAAACAGCCCCGTTGAGTTCCGCAGATCTTAACACACGAAGGGATATCTGCACACGACAAATACAGGCAGTATGGCTACTAGATAGGTAGTTTTATATTTTGGTCAGTCTTTTGAGACAGAAGAAAGGGGAGACAAAGGCGTCATGTAGCTTCACTGATGGCTATCAAAATGTGTAGACACACGCAACTGAACTGTGCATAAGCAACCTGTTACCTATTTGCCCTTTCCAATGGCTTAAAAGGCACCCCGACCAAAGAATATACTTAGCATTAGCAGGGTGAGTGTATATACCACTCTACAGTGACTTTTAAATGTGATGAGGTTTGCCCTTGAGCGCCACCAGGCCGGCAGCCATCCGGAGTGCTGCTATGTTAACAAATTGCGTTCCCGCTTAACTGGGGAGTAACGTGATAAGTCTGTCATAAATACTATTTGCGCTAAGACAAAATATTCAAATTTTGCAAAAAATAATTCACGAGGAAAAGGGAGTAATGTTTGTAGCAGAACCGTAAAATCCACAGCTTTTTAGCTCAAATACTTTTCATAATACACATGAGTAAATATTATATCGCCAGACAGATTTGTATGCTCAGTGTGCGAGTGAGAGGGAAATATGAAAAGAGTAGTGACCTGGCAACGCAGAGCACATTAACGCATCCCATTCGCTACAGCGTAGAACTCTTCCCATTTGAAAAAAAAAAAAAAAAAACATTATAGTTATTGAGGGATGTGTTGAAGAGTTGATAACCTTACATTTTGTCACATTTATTTCAACTACTGAATTTCAAACATGACCCAACCTCAAAAATAAAGAAGATATTACATTAACAGAATAAAATGTGAAGCTTCTGAAAGAATTTCGTTTTTATTTTTAAACTAAATAATTAACTTTACGATGTAAGATTCTGCCAAACCATCAAGTTATCAGTTTTGTTTTAAATCGTCCAAAAATGGAAACAACCAAACCACGCCTGATTAATATACAATATTTCCTTAATTCGTCCTCTTGTGCTTGCATCGCTTGAGTGAAATATTACTGCTATTAATTTTGTAAACTTTGGTAACCCATTGCTACAAATTTTAATAAACAAATATTGCATATCAGTATTACATGGTGGTGTTTGAACAAACAACAGCTTGCTTAGAATACAGGTGGCCCAACCAAAATCAGAGTTGTGTTCAATGCAATAAGCTATCTTTGACAGCATTTGGTGTTCATGATCTAAATGAATTTTGATAATGCAGAGGAAGAAAACGAAAAGCATGTTTTCAATATACTGATATCTTTTCACTTTACATTATCTTAAGTCCATACATTGGATTACTAATTGAACATCAAATAAAATTTCATAATGGTCAAAGTAACGTATGTTTGATCATGACTCGTGATGAACAATTTACATTCTAATTATATTTTCTAACGTTTCCCAACGTGCCTCTTTATTAGTTCGCTGATGTGCAGTGAATTGGTAAGTTTGTTTTGTAAGTTTAACGTCATTTAACCTGTAAAGTCATATCAGACCATGAATGAATGAAATTGGATGAAAAGAAACTCAAATGAGCCTGGAGTCCATTGAGCATAGAGTTACCTGGTTATGGAATAACCCATCTTAATGGAGATTTGAACTCAGAACCTCTTGAATGAGAAGCAGACACGCTGACACCACACTACAGAGACGGATAATGTGTTTTATCCTGGTCTATTTTTACGGTGGAGAGGAAAAATGCACTACTGCAATCGACTCCCAGCCGAAGTGCAGTGGCTGGGAGGATATGTGGGGCTCTTCCCTCGAAAACCCTCCACGAGCTGAAATATCACGTGCTGTTGTAGGTAGCGCGGTTCCGCATAGCACCCGCGTTAGTAAGCGATATATAGAAGCTGCCGCACAATGTAAGGGAGCTGCTAGGCTACATCCATAAAAACCTGACTGCTGTCTAGGGAGTGAAGGTATATAGGATATCGATGGAGAGTTTAGGATAGAATGTTGGAATGTTCGAAGGAGCTTTCTTGTGCTGTTTCTTCCTCTGGAAATCCTCGCGGATTCTCTTCCACTTCGCCGCATCGTAATCAAACTCCTGGTCGAACAAGAAATACCTTGGATACACCTGATGGTGTCGCCTGGGAGATGTCACTATGTCCTCCAGCCAATTAAACTTGAAATCCTAATAGACTGTTGTCCTCAGCGATGTTTTCGGTAGCCATCCCCTTTTGAGGTTGTCGCACGTAAATTGCGATCAACAAGGTGGCCGGGTTATAAAATAGGTACCAGCCTAATGTAAAACCCCATGGATTTGATCCCTGGGACGAATGGTACTACTGCCTGCTACGAGATTTGAACTTAGCACTTCTTGAATGAGAGGTGGAGACCCTTGAATAAAGAATATCAGGCTCTACTAATTTTCTATCTAGATTTCAGCAGAGAATTCTGCACTTTGATACAAAGGCTGTTCGAATTCCACTCATCTGAGTCAGAATACTTGAGGTTCTCACCCTAGACCGCTGAACTGGGCTGGAGCGAAAGAGTGATAGCATATGCGTCATTGAAAGAAGACCATACATGCTTGTATCCTGCCACTTCATCATTTTCAATACTTGATTCAGCCGTAACTTGCTGTACTGTATTAGATGTTGGATGTAGACCCCTGGAAGTCGTCGTCCTCCGTGGTGTAATGGTTACCATGCTAACTTCATATACCTAAAGTCGCGGACTCGAACCCGGCAGAGGACGATGTATTTTTTCGGGTGTAAAAATCGTTAGCATGGCTTCCTTCGGAAGGGAAGTAAAGTCGTTGGTCCCTCAAGCCTGATAGAGGTCTATGAGCAAATTTAAGTGGACACTGAGAACCACAGCAATTAAAGAGCGTCCATAAATAACACTATATTTCCCTGTAAGTCGTGAGTAACTTGATGCTCTTTGCTAGGTGCTCAAGTTGAAACAGCTTTTATAACATTTTTTCATCCTCGCCATCAGAATGCCACTTCAAGGAAAGTCTTAAAAGATATTTCCTGATTCCAAGAACTCTTATTGTATCATCGTTGGTACATAGATTTGATGATATGCCCTCGTGCTGCCTATTTGCACGCTGCAAGGTTAGCATAGTTACATTGTTACCAAAGTTTACAAGATTATCCTAATAAGACACTGTTGCCAATTTGTACTCGCCCGAATAAATATCAGATATAATCATGCAACTATAGCCTCAAGAGAAGTGAAAAGAGAGTGTTTGGCACATCTGATGAACTGGTGCTGGACCACGTGCATACGTTTTTAGACTTGGGCATTTTCGGAAATGTGGTGTCAAATATGTGCAAACGTGGATTTTACTTGATGTTTGTTTGTCATCCCATCAGTAGGATGGGGATGCAGGTCCCAGCGGCCTGGCAGGGGATGCCTGGCCAGCCTCAGATTCCAGCCGCAGCCCAGCAGATGGCAGCAGCGGCGCAAGGAGCAGCCATGCAGCAACCTGGAGGAATGATGGCCTACCCCATGCAACAATTTCAGGTAGCAGTCTCTTTTTTACTATTCTGGTTCAGACTTCTGTACACTGGGTATAAAAAGGCGAAACTAACATCCGTAAGAAATTTTTCCAAAACGACTTTCTGCGTAAATGTCTTCAAAAACTGATTTGTTTTGACTATGACTGCATTCAGATGTACAGTCCCTCCGCCCATTTAAAGTTGAATAGATTTGTCAGTGTTCAAGACAGAGCATGCAGTTTTCTGTGCACCGTCCTTGTTTATATATGTTGTGCATTAAAACCAAATACAACATCCAAATTGATTAATTATGCATCAAATGATATTTCATTTAATAACAGAATATTTTGTTATTATCGATCTAGTGTGGTTATTCCTAGTTATCTAAATTTCCCACATGAATTTCGTTTTTGCGGTGATTTCTGATTTTGTTAAAAAAATAACTAATATACTTGCTAAGTGATGCGCAATTAAGTAAATTTGACTTTAGTTTTGGATTCAGCTCCCAAGAAACCTTGGTATAGTTACATTGGCAGAAAGATTTCGAGAAGAAACCTTCCCGCGAAATTCTATGAAATCTTATGAAGTAATTGCAATATATATGTTTCAAGTCTCACCGTATTACACAGTTTAAAAACAAACGTACGCATTATTTGGCGTCCTACATTTCTAAACGTCACATGCTAGCTTCTGGTTACGAAAGTTGCGAGTTCAAAACTGGCGGAGGGTGATGGATTTTATTAGGCGTATCCTTCGGAAGGTGTTGGTCCCACGTAAAAAAAGCGGAGACCTGTCAGTGAGGCTCATGAACAAAATTAAGCTATCACGCTGAGAACAGTAGAAGCTAAAGAGCGTCCATAAATAACACTAAATTTACTTTGATTTCAAATATTACGTATACTCACTGATTCAATCTAGTATAAAAAGGGTTGCGTAGTAATGTTGAGTGTAGGCCACTACAGCCTACAGATCTCAACACCACCAGCTCTTAAAATCGCTACATACTTCGTGTGAAGTAAATTCAGTGGTTACCAAGGTTTCGTACGGCTTCAAAAATCAATTTATGCAACGGGAGTCGCCAATATAAAAACCTACACGTTCAATATTTCACTCAGATGCTATTTGAACAAAACTAAATAAGCATATGTATTGTAATTTTGAATAAACTTTACGGTCCTCTCCGTTAAAGCGTTCTGACTGCGCTAGTGACGGAATCCTTCAATTAAGTGTATACAAAAACTTAACTCTTAATTTCAGCCATTTAGCAATCCCTAAATAAATTAAAGGAGCCAAAAATAATGTTTAGCCGACGGAAGATTATCCACCGTTATAACTGCTTCGTTAAGGACTGTGTAATATTCTATTACAATGTTTGAATGTGTCCCAACACCAAAGTACATAATCTGTGCTGTTTGCTCTATTCTTGATACGCATACAGACATTTACCAAATAAACTGGGTTTTCCAAAAATACTTTTATTGAGTTGACATGTGTACAGAAGTCTGTTTACAGAAATAAACGCATCGCTGATGATGTACAATTAGCCAATTATTTATTATGAATTATATTTTAGTTTCTTCACTGATAAACTGGTCACATTAGAAGTGTTTTCCTTAGAAATAGCAACCATTTGGCTTCATCCCAAGCAAGAATCGTATTAAATATGTTTCCCCTTGTCCAGTTAATGTTATATAAAAGTCCTTCTATTACGACTACGACTACGATTCGACTACGACTCGATTACGACTACGACTCGGCTACGACTACGACTTGACTACGACTACGACTCGACTACGACTACGACTCGACTACGACTACGACTCGACTACGACTACGACTACGACTCGACTACGACTACGACTCGACTACGACTACGACTCGACTACGACTACGACTTGACTACGACTACGACTACGACTCGACTACGACTACGACTCGACTACGACTACGACTCGACTACGACTACGACTCGACTACGACTCGACTACGACTACGACTCGACTACGACTACGACTACGACTACGACTTGACTACGACTACGACTCGACTACGACTTGACTACGACTACGACTCGACTACGACTACGACTACGACTACGACTACGACTACGACTTGACTACGACTACGACTCGACTACGACTTGACTACGACTACGACTCGACTACGACTACGACTCGACTACGACTACGACTCGACTACGACTTGACTACGACTACGACTCGACTACGACTACGACTACGACTACGACTTGACTACGACTACGACTTGACTACGACTACGACTCGACTACGACTTGACTACGACTACGACTACGACTTGACTACGACTACGACTCGACTACGACTCGACTACGACTACGACTCGACTACGACTACGACTACGACTACGACTTGACTACGACTACGACTCGACTACGACTACGACTCGACTACGACTTGACTACGACTACGACTACGACTTGACTACGACTACGACTCGACTACGACTACGACTCGACTACGACTACGACTCGACTACGACTACGACTGCTGCTACTACTACTACTACTACAACTACTACTACAATATGAACATGATGCTGTGTGAATTGTGCTCCATCTTCTGGTCCTGTCGAATATTATTTGGCTTTTCAAAACATTTGATCACTGTCTCGTGGACCCCTATTATTTTCTACCATGGACTCCCAATTTTCTGTTAACTTTTGTCTATCTCTTATGGTTCACCAGTAATACAGCATTTCGTAAAATTCATTCAGAATAAAGTAAGCTTCAGAGGCTATTCCCAGAAAATTGAAGATATACATTTTATTTACTTGGTATTTAACGGTCTTTACGTTTTTGAGCTATGCTGTCCATAGACACACGCGCACACAAAGACCTTTTTCTAAAAATGTAATCAAGTAATTCCGGTGAAATCTCGGTAACGAATTTTTGGGTGCATTATAATATCTTCTTTATACATTATGTACATAATACGAATAGACAAAGTAAACCATGCAATTCTATGTGAAGATAATTTGCAAAATGTACACCCCCAAGTACAAAAATTTTATGTTGAGCAATATTTGCAGAGTAATGTCTGCTTATTCACGAACTGCAGTTATGTGATACGTGTGTTTATTGCTTAAAAGTTGTTAAAATATGGTGCCTTTCTGGTGGTTCTTACCTTTGTCACAAATATTCCAGTAATCAGGCCAAGTCCCCTACGAAAATTGCTTAGTGCGTTCTTTGCTGTATGCTACGCATAAGTATTACGTGTCCACTTGTACTGATTTTAGATTAATTAACTTTCTCTAAATAAGAGTGAATAAAATTGATGTTTAAAGTGTAAAAATCACATTGATTAATCTCTATGCAGAATTTTGAGAATAGGACACAAAAAATGTGATGTGTTCCACTTACATGACTTTCTCTATATCTCTGAAACAAAATATGATTGTTAAAAGTTCTATTTACTCCATAATAATCCAGAAAAAATCAGCAGAAATAGTCCTATTACTTGCTTCCGTGGAAGTAAAAGCGAAACAAGGGAGTACTATTGGTTAAAGTGATAGTTAAAAGTTGGTTGCTATGTGACTGAATCTCTTTTATTCGTGTGGACAGGAATTGTTAAATTCCTGTGTGGGAAAGATATGTTTTTTAAAGCTGAAACCAAAAATAAGAAGTATCTCAAAAACGATGAACACAAAAAATTGTGTATAATATAAATTGTGTGTTTTAATGTGCTCTACATTTGCTGTGCGGTAAGCTTTTGTCCATCTTTTACGGTTTAGCAGTTATGCAAAATTCCGTAAAATTCATCCAGAATAAAGTAGTCTTCAGAGGCTATTCCCAGAAAATATACATTTTATTTTTTTGGTATTTAACGGTCTTTACATTTTTGAGCAATGCTGTCCACAAACACACACAAAACATTTTCTAAATATGCTGTTTTTGGAGTCAGGGGAACCAAAATCATGTATTTGCGGTGAAATCTTGGTATCGAATTTTTGGGTGCATTACAATACCTTCTTTATACACTATGTACTTAACACGTGTAGAGAAAGTAAAAAAAAATAATTTCTGCATTGTTCATTCACCACGCAAGTCTATGTGAAAATAATTTGGTAAATATACATCCCCAAGTACCAAAACGTTGCAAAAGACTCATTTTATCTTGAACAGAGTAATGTCTGCTTATTCACGAACTCCAATTATGTGATAGGTGTATTTATTGTTTAAAAGTTGTTAAAATATGGTGCCTTTCTGGTGGTTTTTACCTTTGTCACAAATATTCCAGTAATCAGGCCAAGTCCTTAACGAAAATTGCTTAATGCCTTCTTTACTGTATGCTGCGCACAAGCATTACGTGTCCACTTGTACTGATTTTAAATTAATTAACTTTCTTCATCTACATGCAGAATTTTGAGAACAGGATAGAAAAATTAATTAAGGGTTTACGCATACGGAAAGACATTCCGCAAACTCAAACCCCCAATGAGTCCAAAATAACAAGTGATGTACGTCCCAATAAACATTACCGTTAAAAGTGAAAGAAATATTCAAATTGCAAAGTTAGGTGCAATATTGGCAGTTATTTGAACGTAAATGATTATGAAAGCTCGATTCCTCTCTTGGCTTTCTTTTCAATATTTTGCAGTTATTTCAGCGTATATGATTATGTAAGCTGACTTTCTTTCTTTTCAATATTCACTCATACAGTCTCTCACTTCCCATATTTCCTGCTGATATACAAACTGAAAATTGATTTGCACAATGGAATCTTGTTGTCTATTGGAAAACTAACCTTAGGCGTGGTCAGTGTTGGTAGCGGTGAACCTCTGGAATTGAACCAGCGTTCATGCCGCGGGGAACATCTGCAACGCCAGAAGTATGACATGTCCCATTCCATGTAGGAAGAGAAACGTAGCAAAATTGTTCGTTATAACGATGAGGTCATTGGGAGGGGGAAGAGATGTTGGGGCTACCCACAAATGAGATTACGCTCCCCCAGCCTCCCCTCCCGCAACCCACAGAGAGAGAGAGAGAGCGGCCGTGCTTGGTGCATCAGAACCAGGGGTCCCAACGGATTAGGTCAATGCAGCCCTCAACCTCCCCTCTTTTTAATTGTATTTACCTTACCAATGTTGTTCATCAAAAGATTGCAAATTATCACATGGAAAATATTGGCTTTCAGTAAAAAATTCACAAAATTCTTTAAGGTTCTTTAATTCTTCAATTTAAGGGGACAAGGTAGTCTGAACTTACGCAAGTTACATATTAAGTGAGTTAAATTACCACTATTCAATTGTTTTTCCAGAAATGTGTATGAATTAAGGGATTGTTTGTATTAATAGCTTATTTGTTTGGGTCTATAAAAACATTTCATTCAGCAGAAAAGCAATAAAACTTAGTCTTAAAACATTTGAATTCATGCATCTTTTTCTCTGATACCACTTGCAATACATAATTGCACTTTTGAATGCTTGTTCATAGTACAATCAACAATTTTAGTAGACATTTAAAAAAATTGCAAATTCAAAAGAATTGCTTTCTTAATATGATCAATATCTACTATAACATCACAACTGTGGTTCCGAAAGTTCAAATAAGTGTTGTTTATGTGTGCTGAAAATTTCAGCTTTTCAGCTCTCACACTTTCTGAGAAAAAGGCACACAAGTATCCAAAAGTGCTGTTTTCAGAAAACTGAATTTAAAGATACAAATGTTCTTAAAAGAGGCATTACATAATAACTTTAAAGACTAGTAGGCTAGTATTTAAATTATATTTAAATTCATTAAAACCCTCTTAACCCCCAAAAGTATACGTTTTCTGAAACTAGATACAATAGAAATTCTATTAGTATCTATTTTTTGCCACTTCAGCGTACCTTGTTCCCTTAAAACTTTTTAAAACTTTTAGCTTGTAGGTTGCCTTACATAAACACCAGGTTTTAAAAAGCTTCGAGCATGTGTATATAGAGAGTGCATGACGTCACACGCTTGAAACCAAGATCTCAATCAGCTGACAACGGTATAAGCAATGAATGCAGGCTAGCTTTAGCGTGGGACTTTTTCCTAAATGTCCATTAAATTTAAGAATACACACAATTAACACTAATTTCCTTCAAGGGAATATATTTTAATGCATTTATTACGTAAATTTATCACTTTGGTCCCTTGTGTTCTTAAATAATTCTGCAATAAAATATCATAAATAGAAAGGAAGTCAGGTTAGGCCCTGTGGATTAATGTTGGATAGAAGTAGGAGCGATGAATAATAGCCCACGTATAAAACTGTAAAGAATAAGCGAGATTTGTTTGTTGATATGGTTTAGCATTTGAAGAGTTTTGTAGATTATTTCGTTACACTTTTTTCCTCACATATGAGAGACAATCACACATTTGGGAATGAATATTAACTTTAATAACATTACATAAGGTCAACTTTTAAGTTATCACTATGCAGTCCACAAAACATGAACTTCTGGAAACACATTCGCCAATGTCCAAAAACATTTCCAATAAAAATAATAGTTGCACATTTTAGCACACTAATGTGCTAATTAGTTACATTCTCGTAATATGGTTAAATACTAACATCTTCTTCATAACAAAAAATAACTAATTTTATAACAACTACATAACCTATCTTTCACAATATTAGCTTTTCAGTTTTAAATATAAAATGGACGCTACCTAGTGCTTTATATTACTGAGGTATCAAATGGAAATCTTAAAGTTACACACTTTTATTGTTAATACGGAAATTCAGCTTTATTTTAACATTTTCGCCAGAGCTTTCCATTGCAGCTTATGGGAGAGCTCGCACTTTTCTACCTTAGTCACGTGACTTTGATGTTGGTTTCCACTGTTAGCAAGGGAGAGGTTGGGCCATACGCTCTCTATCCATGTATGCTCGATGGTAAAAACAGTGTGGCAGCATATGTGGCATGAGCCAGCAATTTGACGTACGTGAACATTAATCGCACCTCGGCTACTGCGGCAATTTTGGAACAATTACCTTGCGCGCAAGTGTTTTTGCGCACTCGGCTCCCGTCTTCATCCGGTAGCTTTCGCGCAGTTTCAAAAACTTAGCAAAGTGCATTGAGACACGTATGCTATACACCTTGACATCTATAATTACTTCAGTGCTAAAGATTCTTTCTGACTGTAGATTCAGGTGTTTGCGATAAGTTAGATACCCCATTCACCATATTGGTTGGTGGCCACAAACAAAGATACTCTCTTTAGTTGGCAACACTGAGAGACCGAGTGGGATAGCTCAGGCGATGTCTGTGTCTAGGGTTCAAATCCCATGGCTGACCAATCTGATAAGGACTATGTGGATACTTTTTTCTTTTTTGTTTTTCTTTAAATAAAGTTCCGGAGTCTTATCTCTTTTCATTTTCCTAATATTTACTTTGTTTTCTGTTTGATTACCGTTTGATTTTTGCTTCTAATAAACACACATATACACATTTTACAAACATATAAGGCGGGACTCCAACCCACGATCCCATGCGCCACGAAGCACCAAAGCGAGACACTTTAGCGAGCGCACCGTGGAGACCGGCAGGTACCACGACCCAAGAGCCCCCTTTAGTCTAAAACAACAACAAAACTGAAAATAGATGATAATTGCAATTGCGCTGCCATCTATCTACAAATAATGTGAGCAATAAACTGGTAGGCACCCTAACCCCGTTATTTTTCGTTAAGCGAAATAGCATAGTACACGGGGATGTGGTCTCGAGGGCCAGATTTAATTCTTATCGTCTGACTGTGCATGATGTAGAGATCTCTGGCTGTACGCTCCATTCTGACTACAGATGGTGAAAGCAGCCAGATTCTGGCACCCTATCGACATCTACTTGGCACGAAGCGAAAGTGGTATATTACTATGAAATTCCTGAACATCGCTTACCGTTAACGAGACATTCCACGATACAAATCCGTCGTGATATGATCTAGAAGCTAAAGCCATGTAAAATGAAATATATTAACAAAAATCTGATGCGTTCCATTCATATGACTTTCTGCACATCTCTGCAACAAATTATTCTATTTACTTTATCTAATCGAGAACAAACTAGCAGAAATAGTCTTATTACTTGCTTCCTTGTTAGTAGAAGCGGAATAAGGGAGTACCATAGGTTAACGTGATAGTCAAAAGCTGGTTGCCATGCGACTCAAGTTGCTTTGTTTGTATGGACAGGAGTTGTCAAATTCCTGTATGAGAAAAGTATGTTTTTCAAAGCTGAAACCAAATCAAGGAATATCTCAAAAACAATCAACTCAAGAAAAAAAAATATATATATATAAATTCTGTGTTGTAAGTTTTTGTCCATCTCATATGGTTTAGGCAGTTGTGCAAAATTCCGTAAAATTCATCCAGAACAAAGTAGTCTTCAGAGGCTATTCCCAGATATACATTTTATTTTTCAGGTAAATATCTTTAACATATGATACTTTAATCAAAATCGTTAGAGCAATTTTTAAGAAAACCAAAATGTTCGATATTTTTTCCATGTAAAGAGTAGTTTGGGGTGGTTGGATTTTCTGAAAAGCTCCGTGTAGCATCCTTGGACGATACCAAAGTTAAATACCAAGTTTGGTATTTGACCGCCTTTTCGTTTTTGAGCTATGCTACCCAAATATATACATGCACACAGACAGATACACACACACGGACATTTTTCTAAAACTGCTTTTTTTGGATTCAAGGGATCTCAAAAGATATATTTCCGGTGAAATCTCGGTATTGAATTTTTGGGTGCAATACAATACATTCTCTATACACTATGTATATAGCACATATACAGAAAGTAAAAGTACATTAAGGTAGAATGAGCCACCCTTCCCCCGCGACCCTCGTTACCCGTAAATCTAGTATATAAGAAAACGTGTGCGCTTAGTATAGCCTTGTAGCGTCTTAGTAGCGTTGCCGACTTATATTGCTAGTGACTCATGTGTCTGTAATTGTTTTGAATAGTTTATTGAACAGGAAGTTTAACTATAAACCCCAGGAGTAATTCATACACAACTATTTATAACATCGCATATTCTCTTCCCCAATACCGGTCATGTCCTTCAATATTTTTATAGCATTCCTTCTGGCAGCTTTCTGATAGGCATATATAAAGGTAAAGGATCATCGCATCCACTGTGTCCTATATTATGTACTAATCCCCCTCTCCCAGGATCAAGGGATGAAGTGAAGGCAGACAGGCCACAAAGACACGCAGAAGTCCTTAACTCAGTAACGTCAGATATGCCAATGTGCATGTATCCGCGCGGTATTTACCATCATGAGTCTAGAAGTACACCTGAAAGATGATAAAGGAATGGTATGAAATGAAGTGACAAGGGGAAACGACGAAAAACCCTAAGTCAAAGTGTGCAACCGATGGGGATCGAACCCGCGACCTCCTAAGTGCACACGCTTCCACGGTGCCATCTCGTTCAGTCTGATATAGACATATTCAATGTGTCATATGCTTATAGTTCAGTTCCGTAATGTCTACCATTTCCTAAACATATCCATGGAATTATTTGTAATATGAGGTATAAATTTAAGATAACTCACTAACATAACTGGAGTTGGACTTCCAAATCCGGATTTCGGTCCTGAATTACAACCATTTTCAATGGGTTTTTATTTCACACTGTTTTGTTGGTCGGTTTCTCCGGAATCTATATTTGGAAGTTCAACTACAGCTATACGAGTGAGTAATATTAAATTTTCACCTCATATTACAAATAATATACCTAGTTAATTCACTTTAAACAAGGTTTTAAAAGCATTTTATCCATGGGATTTGACAAGACCTGACATGACTTGACAATATCATAGATGTGTATATACTTCTCTATTTGCTAAATTGAACCCCTTAAGTTCTGCAACTCTTTTAACGCACGAAGGGATATCTGCACACTCAAAGACGGGGTAGCTGGGCCACCTGGCACAGTGACAATACGCAAAATCAGAAGGTAGCAGCCGATCTGCCTATTAGTACAGGCAGCTGAAGCCCATTTCTCCTAATAAAATTGTTTATGTCCATCATTACTTCTCAGAAACTATGCAAATCCTTTTAACATACACGACAGGAAGGCTGTAGGCAAGATTAAAACATCTGAGGTGCTCCATTCACATGACTTTCTCTAGCTGTTCTACAAACAAACTTCTTAGAAAAGATTCTTCTTCTTTCTACTCCATATTAATCGAGATGAGATGATACTGAAATTCGCTTCTTTGCATGACCAGGAGTAAAACAAAAGAAATACGTACGACATCCTGTTTGAGAAAAGTGTAAATGAGTATTTTAAAATTTAAACCAATAAATACGAATATTTATGAAATAGATAGCTCCACATTAAATATACAAATGCCATAAATTTTACGTTTGATGAAATCTATATCTTTAGTGTTTTAAGGTTTTGTCCGTCTGTTACGGTTTACTAGTTATGCAAAAGTCATTCACAATGAAGACGACTTCAGAGGCTTCCCAAGAAATCAAGATATACATTTTATTTCTAATGTAAATATATTTTAATATTCGGCAATTTAATCAAAATCGCTAGTGACACTTTTGAGATGATCAACTTTTTAGACAATTTTTCCATCTGAAGGGTAGTTTGGGTGGACGGATTTTCTCAGAAATTTTTGTTTACATTTTGGCGATATTAAATTTAAATACCAAGTTTTGTTTTGAGTTATGGTTGGTTTTCGTTTTTGAGTTATGCTGTCCAAGGACAGATACACATACAACACAGACGCACTGACTTTTTTTTTTTTTTTAATTCAGGGGGTCTGAAAACATATATTTCCGGCGAAATCTTGGTATTAAATTTTTGGGTGAAATTACTTTGTCTATTGTACATGTGCGTTAGAGAAAGTAAAGCGGGTGGAATCCTATCCTAGTATCGTGCAAAGTGTTGCAGGCAACGTGAATTGCAGCAGTTTGGTGAAAACTAACATCTTGTAAACTTAGCTTCAACTCCCAAATGTCTGGTAGCATTCAAGGAACTTTAAAGAAACAGAACTTCTAATGTGACCAAATATGTTTATCAAGCTTGCACTTTAGGAACTCATTCAATTATTTAGACTTTTTTTCAGACTATTTATCATAATATTGTTGATGCTGCCTTCTATAGAACAGGAAGCATGTTTTACAATGGTTTACTGTTGGATATCAATCGCATTTGTTTAGCATTTCTTGTAAGTTGTGTGTGGTATACATTGATTTTATATACACTATATAACAAATAAAGGTGGTGATTATGAGCTTATGTGTTAGAATTACTTGGAAGATCGTAGGTTTGTTGTTTGGTTCAAGAATGTGAGTGCGTGTGTGTGTCTTCGTTTTCCTTTCTGTACTAGAAGAAAGTTCTAAACATAAGGGAACTGTGGATGTCGTTCTTGTATGAAATGTAGAGGAGTTTTTATGCATTATTAACCCTCATTTTTCTCTTCTAAAATAAACAGGCTCATACAAAATTTCAATTTAAAATAAAAATAAACATTAAAATTAATACTAAAGTTAATTATATAAGGTTTAGAAACCCAGTTTTTACTCAATTGCATCTGCTACGTTAGTATATTCCCTTTTAGATCAGGTAAAATGCTGAAGAGGTTCTTTAGAAAACGAATATTATCACATTTGGACATGTATATTTTCAGAATGCGATGAAAACAATTCAACTCCAGTTCCGCTGGCGCATTAGGCCACTTTTTGGTGATGTCTTGATCAAGAGAAATTCTAGTTCACGAGTTCACCACTACGCGCACATGGTGAAGGATTTATGGACGCTCTTTAACTGCTGTGGTTCTCAGCATCCCATTCTATACCGGGCGTGAAAGGCCGTTTAATTTTGCTCAGAGGCCTCTCTATCAAACTTGAGGTTCTTTTACGTACCGTAAATATACGACACGGGACCAACGGCTGTACTTCCCTTCCGAAGGAAGCCATGCTAAGGATTTTTACGCCTGAAAAAAATCCATGGTCCTCCGCTGGGTTTGGACCCGCGACCTTGGGTATATGAAGTTACCATGGTAACTATTACACCACGGAAGGCGACTACACATGGTGAAGAGACATCAACTCATCGCCCATTAACGTCAATAAAAACATTGCTTCTGACGAAAGAATTTATTACTGAATTATATAATAATATATTATAGATTCGGCTAGGTATATGAGCCCGCCTCTGTAGTGTGGTGGTAGCGTCTCTGCCTCACATTTAAGGGGTCCCGAGTTGGAAGCTCTTTAAAATTAGTTACCGGATAAGGTTGTTTCCAAGGGTTTCCCTTAGCGTAAGATGAAAAATGTCCGGTAACTCTAATCACTATGGATACCAGGCTCATTTGAGCTTCCCTTAGCGTAAGATGAAAAATGTCCGGTAACTCTAATCACTATGGATACCAGGCTCATTTGAGCTTCATTTCACCATTTCATTCATTCATCTGATATGACCCTCCAGGTTAGAGGGCGTTAAAACAAATACTATAAAGGTATGTCCAAAATGTCCGGCCGAATACTGAATATTGGAAGTTAGTACCACCCACCTGCCACAGCTACTGGATTAATAACAGTAAAAAGCAGCTTCCTAAGACCTTATTCTTTCCTAAAATACATATTCATTTAAAATTAATTGTATTTTGTTTTAAATTTCTAATTACACATTTCGTGACGGGCCATGGAAAATTTTCAAAATTATTTTAAAGCTTTCATATTAATACTGATAGTACTCACCAATGTTTTTGTGGTACTGAACAGACGAAAGCCTTTATTGTTTGATTGTAAAGTCGTATAATATAAAAAGCACTTCATTGTTAAACGTTTATATCAATGTAATACTCAAATTTTCATACCTGTTTATTACATATTAAAAAAATTGTCATAAAAATTTCATAGGGTTTATCTTCTATGTTTATGGTACATTCTATAGGATACAAGTTACCTCTATCTTCACTAGACGGGTGCATCGCTAGGAGATAGTAGGATTAGAGTAGAGCGCATGCGAAAGGTGGTCTCAGGGTTTCAGCTGTAGGAGGATAGATCGGGAGCTATAAATAAGTACACCAAGGATGCATTCTTAAAATAAAGAAGAATAAATAACAAATATAATATAATACAGTAGTTAGTACAACATCACTTCAAACTCAACATATTTCAACCGTCTAATTGGAATAGTGCGTCTACCGTTGAAAGTAGAGTTAAGCTATATTCTGCAGAATATCTACTAATATATCTTTGCTATGGCAGCGCATGCTCATAAGATTATTAACAATTGCTTTATCTAAACAAATCCGATTTTTCTTAATTATTAATTCTGGTGTTGAGCATGCGTGCCTTCCGAATTCGAATCTTGTTGTCCCCAGGGTGTTTCAAGTAGATTTAGGGTTCCAAGTTTGTATGGGCTATCGTATGTGTCTTGCTGTAATTGCTGCAGGAATAAAAATATTTTAAAATATAAAGAAGCACTGACGCCGTTATGGTAGCACTTAAATTTGTGCAGTAATGGAACCAAGTGTCCTCGCTCATCGGTAAACTATCTTTCGCGCCTAGTGAGGGTAACAGCTTTTGACTTCTAACGTTGTATTGCATGCTGTAAAAAGAGAATAACGAATTGAGTATCTGTGTTTACTGTGAGCACTTATAGTGTGTACTGCAGAACAGATTATGCTGGATTTGCTGGAACTGAATCACGTGCGGACTGACATATTGAATTTACACAAAAGTTTCTTGGTGTCAATGTTCTAGCCAAATTGACGGTATATTGGTTGCTAGAAAAATATAATCACCTAGGTCCCTGTTATACAAAAATAAAAGTAGTTTACCAATAGTTTTAACAGAGGAAAAGTTAAAAAGAGACATGAGCTGTCTAGCTGCCTCGCTTATTACTTTGCCTACTAGTACAGCTGTTTGTAGACAAAAAATGATCCATAAAATCGTGGGAGTGCAGTGTGCTATCAGAATTATTGGGAGAATTACCTTTTAATAAAACATAAACACATCAAAATTTGATACTTTTCTTTATCCATATACTGGGTGGTTATTATAGAGCAGAACAGCTTTTCGGCCTATGTCTGGCCGGCGGTGCTGCTTGTTTGCGCGATGCGAGAGGTTGACAGCACCTCCGCTGTAAATATACTACGGTTTATCGAGTAAATTATTTCTGCTAAAGAAACAAATAATAAACACATTAAAACAAAAGCACTCACATAGTTCAAGCATGGAGATGTTGGAAACAATACTAAGAGCAGCTGTTATAGCATAACTTCGGATAAATAATAACAGTTTTTACTTCTACCTCCTTCTATTATTTTATTAATTATTAGAAGAACTGTTGAAAGAAGTGACGGAACAGGGTGAACAGTATATTTACTCCTTTTAGCAAGAATTGCTCACACAGGAGTCTCTCTTCATTTTTCAAGCATTTATGACCCCTGATTAGGAAATTGGTCACTAAACGCTGCAGTTTCCTCTGAAAAATGGCAGCAATTTCTTGACAAATGTTATTTTTAAGTTTCTCTATAGTGTGTGGATTTTAACCCCCGCACCAGAAATAAAAATCGCATGGGGTCAAATCAGCGGAACTCGGGGGCCAGCCTCAGGTTCTTTACGATGTATGAGTTATAAAGATATACCTTTTGGAGAACAGAATATCGGTACATTTCACTTAATATGCACTATATTGCGCTAACTAACAAGTACGTGCACACTGACACCTTGAGTTTCACCGCCGTCCTACTAAAAGCCGTGAACGTTTCTGCTTTATACTGATCACCTGGTACAAGCACACATTTAGCAAATCAGTCTATGGAAGCGCATTTTAGTAATAGAATAATAGACTGGCAGAATAATTAATTTCTGTGGGGAATGCTTGAATATAAATTTTATGCAACAAATCCCCATATGCTCGACGAATTATAAGCCAATGTTCGGTGTGCGTTTTCCAATATTTAGATTGCAAAAATTGGTCGAGTATTCAATAACAGGTTCAACAGGTATTATAAAGAGCAAGCTATTTAAGGCAGAAACATCGAGCCGGTTTGCCGCTACTGTACACACGAATTCGCATAGCAGTGTTTTGGAAAAGACGGGCTGTCAGTTGCGTCGTTCAGGAGAAATCCCGGATAAGCTTGGATGAATTCAAATCTCACGAGAGAAAGAGCAACGTGGTTTTCAATTCTCAAAGTGTTTTCACTCTGTTGGAGATGCAGAAACTGTTGTTGTCTGATAAGTTATAAACTACAAGGAAATATGTAGCAGATAATGTTTTTACAAATAATCTCCTCTCTCTGAACGACATTGCACGTTGAAGAGGGGAATTTCGCTCTTTCATTAAAACGAATTTCCCAGATAATACGTGAAATGACACATGAGAACGTTAAGTGTCCGATAAGCGCCTAAAGATCTCTCATAGCTAACAAAGCGCTTTGAATAAAAGAGAATTAAAAATATCTAGAATGTTTTTCGGCTTCCAAAACCGGAGTGTTATCTACCACAAGTTCACGTATGTCTAACACAAACATTTTAGAGAAGCAAATAGTTATAAAAATACGTACTATCATGCTAAAACAAGTTAACGTGTACATTAATTTATCGTAAAGGTATTTTATAAATATTAATAATTTTAACAACTTTAATTAGAGGAATTTAAAAGCCCGCCTGGGGTTTTCCCTTATCCTGAGAAGACGAATGTCGAGTAACTTTAAGCTCCGTGTACCTCGAGAACATTTGAGCATCATTTCAGCAATTTCATTCATCGTCCGATATGACCAACCAGGTTAAAAGACGTTAAGCTACAAAAAAAGAAAAAGAACTTTCTTCAGCATTTTCCAGAATCTCAAACAAAGAACCAGGGCTACATCGGACTGGTGGAAAAAAAAATAAACGTATAATTCATTGTTTGATAATATTCATTGTGCGAAATCATTCATTCAAAACATTATTTCTTAAACATTTTATTATAAGATAACATAGATAAGACCAGCTCTTTCTTTAATCAGATATTTTCAATAAAAGTAAAATAAATTTGGTCACCTCCAATAAATAATCCAGGTATTTCATTTACCCAAATATGTTCTCTTAATAATAAAATACACTCAGGAAAATTACACTAAAGGTGAAATTGTTTAATATCTTTAATAGAAAGCAGAGAAAAAATACATTTTGAGATTCCACTAAATGTCTCGGCAATATTTGAGACTAACATTGCGATGTATAGATGCTAAAAGGCATTTGAAGGCATAACATTTATTTAGGGTTTAAGAATGCTCATGAGTTTGTTTAGTTTTGTTTGAAATGGGTTAGCTGTTACTGAGTGTGTATGTTTGAGTGTGCATGCTTTCGATCTTTTTCTATATCCTTATTCTTTTTCTACATTCATTTGGGATTGCTCTATTTCATTCTTCCTACCATTAATGCATGAGTTTTAATGTATTCATTTTGTCATGCACGTTTTTTCTCTCACATTAACTATCACTATTTATAAAGAAAACATTAAAATTCACGTCAAAAATTTAACGCTTGTTTAAAAGGGTGTGAACATTACATTGTGATAGGTATTGAATTTTTCCCTCAACAGTTGCGTGTTTGTGATGAATGACATACTCCTAACATATGATTTTAATATATAATAATAAATAAACTGGGAGGATTATGAAGCACAACTTTTTTTGTAAGGTAATAAATTCTTGAAGATGTTTTACTTATACCTGTTATTGCTTTTGAGTAACTTTAAAGCACCTGGGCACAAAGCAAACATGCATTTGAGGCGTACTTTTGAATTTTAAATTTACAATTGCAAATAGATATTCTGCTTTCATACTCTAGAGATAATTAGACTTAAAAAAAGCAAAAAAAAACAAAGTTACTTATCCCCGCCGTTTTCTTTTAAGATGAAAATGGAGAACTGGGATGAAGTTAAGTTATTTAGAATTCAAGTTCATAGATTCACTAGGATACTTCATTTTACTAATAAGAATAATCAATACATACGGAATATGGAGAATTTGTTTAGCGAAAACAGTTACACGTCTCATCTATTTATTAAGCTTCAACAATTAATATTATAACTGACTAGCGGGCCACGCAGCTGTGCAAACATTACTGGATTAATGCGAATATCTCTCATTCGCTTTCTCACTCATATTACCTCTGTTCCCCCTGTCTCTCCCTACATTTCCGTCTTTCAATCACTGCTTCTCTTTCACCTCACACCATCCTCTTTGTGCAACTTACATGCCATGTGTTGTTTTAAAAACCAGCCTTGAAACTGATTTATCCTGACTCTAAATAAAAAATAATTTGATGTGTTCCATTCACATGACTTTCTCTACATCTCTGCAACAATATATTGTTAAAACGCTTATGCTTCTATTTACTTCATGCTAAACGAGAAAAATTAGCTTCCATGTAAGTAGAAGCGACATAAGGTGAAACCAAAAACAAGGAATATCTCAAAAATTATCAACTCCACGAAAAAAGTGTATTTAACATAAAATGTGTGTTTTAACGTGCTCTATATTTCTGTGGGTTTAGTTTTTATCTATCTCTTACGGTTTAACAGTTATGCAAAATTTGGTAAAATTCATCCAGAATAAAGTAGTCTTCAGAGGCTATTCCCAGAAAATTCAAGATATACATTTTATTTTTCAGGTAAATATATTTAATATACGATATTTTAATCAAAAACGTTAGAGCCATATTTGAGAAAATCACAATTTTCGAAAAACGTTCTATATAAAGGGTAGTTGGGGGTGCGCGCGCACGCGGACCTGTTTCTGAAAATGCTTTTTTTCGATTCAGGGGGTCCTAAATCATGTATTTCCGGTGAAATTTCGACATCGAAATTTTGGGTGTAATACAAAACTTCTCTATTCCTATCTACATTATTCATAAGCGGCTAGAGAAAGTAAAAAAAAAAAAAATAATAGATTTAACACTCCCCATACTTGTGCCTGCTCTTAGCTATGGGATGTGAACTTTACTGTCTCACTTTTTAACTGAATTTTGGATACCAATAAAACGAAAACAAAAGGTTATAACATCTTAAATATGTTTCCTAACGACATTTTGTTAATAAAATAATATATGTTATATACCATGTTTGATATAATGACCGTTCTGCTGAAAAGCTAAATGCACACAATATACACTCACACATTTACAAACAAAATTCTTTTAAATTCCAATTTCTGGCTTCAGGGTTGCCATTATACACGTTAGTATAAAAAGGTATTGATTCAAAAGCACCAAAGAGTTTTGGCAGTTTTGTTATACACATTATATAGATACCTATAAGTGTCTTAGGACCGTTCATTGCACAAGCCATAGTGTAGTATTTGCACTCTTTGCACACTCCCTTCTTCAATTCATTGCTCCTCTCTGTCTTACTCTCCTTACACTTAAACAGCAGTATTAACCAAATCGTAGGAACAATGAACCCATACTATAAACACTCATTTTACCTGCCACTGTCTTTCTACTACCCTGTAAGGAACAAGTAACAATACAGTAGGCTATTCCAACTCTACTCGTCTGAGTCAGAATACCTTGGAGCCCGGCTAGAGAGGAAGGTGATATTACAATTCTTTCCCTTTTATTCTGATACTTATTCAGCCGTGATGAAAGGTTACCCTCCAATGTATTGCATATTGCAAGCACACCCTTGTAAGTAAGTAAAGCTACATTCACAATGAGATGCAAGCACATGCATAATGCAGAATAAACGCAAGTGCGAGGGAAGATCATTCATAATGTAGTCGTAAACACGCAAGAAGTTGGTACGGGTTTATAGACCTGTAAATTACATGTAAATATCTTCCAAGAGCCCCGCAAGCTTCAAACTGAATAACATAACCAACAATACCACATAATAAAATTCACTCAATCTTATACAAATAAACATGTAATAGAATTACATAATAGCAACTGACGCTCGTAATAATTGCTCATTCAAAATTATTGAAAACAGTACAAGCACAGGACTACGAAAAGTGATAACGCTACACATTTAATGAACTAAGAATTATCTCTCTGCATTTTCGATTTATGGCAATCAAGAAATCTAGACGCAGATGATAGTTACATCCATTAAATCAAAGAAGGATTCGCAACGAGACTGTCATAACCTCTTGAGGGAAATTAGAGATGGCGCGGCACTGCACGGCCAAATAGAAGAGCATGCATGTACAGTAGGCGTTATAAAGTCTCGCAGTGCGATCGTCTGTTGTTGAATTCATAGGCAATGCATAGAGAAAAGAAGTAGAATACCTCCTCTTTGCACGCAACGCAAGGATAGAGTTTGGAGTTTACAAACTCTTACGTTGCATTGCGTCTTGCGTGTTTCTATATTAAATAACATGAGTGCAAAGTGTTGTGCTTACGTTACGTCTGCGCTTGCATATCTTTATTTTTTTTTTGGTAGTGTTTAACCCCGCTTTAACTACTTATGGCACCGCAGGCGGTGCATATTTTTGTGAATTACGTTACTCGCTGCTGGCGCACATCTAAGCTGGTGCATTACCACATGTGCAGTTTGATCAGCTATAATTGAAGTAAAGAGATAATAAACATACCTTGGGTTTAAAAATGCGATTTTTTTAATTTTTATATTCATTCGTTATGTGCATTAATATTGACCGCTTATCCAAAATCGAAAACTAACAGAAAATTTTAGGTTTCAATTTTAATAATGGTAAGGTAGACAAATAATAAATGTCCACATTTTAGTTTAGTAACAAATTTGTTCCCTCAAGAAAAACTTAAAAGTTTAATATTTGGTGGTATAGGCATTTATAAGGGACACTCGGACTGAAATTTTGACTATAATCTGTCAAAAAGTCCAAAACTGTTTTTTTTTATTCCAATTAATTTTTGGAAACTTTGGAAATCTATAGAAAATCAGTTTTAATTGTACTCCTCTAGCTTCGGGTTCTGCAGTAATTTAAAGAGCGTACAACACACCTGTTTCCTAACATATTATTTCAATAGAAAGCGTTTTTCTCAAAATATTCCACCCATCTCAGTTTTGATTAAATACAACTAAAGTTTGCCAGAATGTGCAGTATGTGTAGTACATATTGTAATATTACAAAGGGAAAAATTATCCAACACCAATAATAATAATGATTAATTTTAAGGATTAAAATGTCTATATTTGTAAACATATTATATTAATTTAATAATACAAAATATTCGAATATCTCTCCCTAAAGTGATGCATCTGTAAATTAAAATTGTGAAAAATTATCAAATTATTTTATTTAAAAATAAAATGATTTTGACTCTGTTTTTTGCTTTGTTTTGTAGTTTAACGTCCTTTAACTTAATTGGTCATATCAGACGATGTATGAAATTGCTGAAATGATGCTCAAATGATCTCGGGGTCCATGGAGCTTAAAGTAACTCGACATTCGTCTTCGAAGTATAAAGGAAAACCCCTAAATAAACCTTATCCGGGTAGCTCACCCTTAGCGAGATTCGAACTCAGAACCCTTTGAATGTGAGGCAGACACGCTACCACCACACTGCCCATGCGGGCTGTAAACCTAAAGATGTAGATGGGTAGGCGCATTTTTTTTAGCACTCTGAACTTTAAACCTTATTTGCTTGCAAATTTTATCCAAAACTTTTCCATGTTGAAAATGTTCTACACAATGCAAATTTGAAAAATAAAATATCAAATTTTGAAAAATCAAGAGTTTCGAAAACTACGAGAGTAGCAGTTTTTCTACGATAGTTAGGGCTAATATGGCAGATCTATTTGCAAACTCATTTTCTGCGAAACTGCATTTTTGTATGAGAATAGTTATAAAAACGGATCACGTGGAACGTGGATTTATTGGAACAATGCATTTAGACGGCAAAAAATTACAAGCTAGAATTTTGATATATAGCAAAAAATATCAGTCACTGGTATAAATTTCAATAGAATATCTTAGATATTTGGAATTTCCAAATTTCACAGATTTCATTAACCTTAAAGTGGCATGGTTTAAAGCTTCAATTCAAAAAAGACAACCCATTTTCTCAAATTTTGAGACGCGTGGAACATTTTAACTGTGCAACATATTTACATAATATAATTTATAAACTAATTTACATCCTCCAAGGTATTTATTCAGTTATTCAGTAAATATATAATTTTTTGAGGGTTTTACACCAGTTTTTACTGCAATGGTACTGCAGGTGATCACACTGATGATACATGGATTGAAGCTGGAGCATTGGTGAAATGCGATGGCGGAGGGAAACGGAGAAACTAGAAAAAACCCGCCCTTGCGCCGCTTTGTCCATCTCAAATCCTACATGTGGTCGTCTGAGATCAAACCCGAGCCACTTTGGTGAGAGGCGAGTACAACGGGTACAACGCGGCCAGTAAATATTTCAGAAAAATCTATACAGAAATATGGAAATTGAAAAAATCGCTCCCAGTGCCCCTTAATATTTGATATCGTTGTTGACAATTAACACTTTTAGAAATGTTATGATCGCTTATGTAACCTCCACGCTTATTAACAGCACCAGAGTTTAGTATAGGCAAGTGCAGAAGTAAGAAGCGTTGAAACAGTTGAATTAGAGGCGAAGAACGCGGCCTAACCCCCGCCGCGGAATCCTTACACTTGACAGTTCAGGTGACTTCGCGTAATGTTGGCTATATACTGGCTGCGACGTTGCCAAGCTGATTATGAACCTTTCTCTCGTGTCTAAAGACGAATATAAACAGTGTACATAGTAATGACTTCCCATGAATAAAACAAAAGCATTATTGTTTTAATTGAAAATAACACATGCATAACATCTAGCAGAATAAATTAGAAGACAAGATTTTGAGAAGCGAACAAGCACGTTTTAGAGAGGGAAGATCCTGCATAGACCATATCAATACAATATCAATAATTTCAGAACAGTGCTATGAATATCAAACTCCGCTATCTGAGTTTTATATATTTTGAAAGGGCATTCGATTCAATTACTCGAAACAAAATATGAGTAGCTATGAGAAATTTTGGAATCCCAGAAAAGATTATAAGGATTGTATAAGAAATGTATAGCAATTTTTCATATCTGTTGGAACATAACGAGAAGCTATAAGAACCCTTTTCAGTTAATAGTGGTGTCAAACAAGGATCTGTATTATCACCAATTCTATTCATGGTGATTTTAGATAATAAAATGAGCAAAGCCATGAATAGAAAAATAGGTATACAATGGGGATTATATGGCAAATTAGAGATCTAGATTTTGTTGATGTATATAAAATGGCACAAAGGTTTAAAAATATTTAAATGAAACTATAGGATTTAAAAGTTGAAACTCAGGATATTTATATGAAAATAAATACCACAAAGACAAAAGAAATAAAAATAAAATAAAAACTAACAAATAAATTCTACATAGACAACCACAAGGTAGAAAGAAACCGCCTGCGGTACCATAAGTAGTTAAAGCGGGCGTTAAACAATACAAAAAAAAAAAAAAAAAACAAGGTAGAAAGAAGCGAATGTTATAGATATTTGGGATGTATTCTATCCCAAAACGGAGGAATGGAACCAAGATATACGAGGTACGTCCAGAAAGTAAGTTCCGTTTGGTAATAAAATTTAATTATGTAAAGATACAGAATAATTCTACAACTCTTAAACTACTTATCCACATAACTGCCGAAATTTTGCAGGCATTTGTCATAGCGTGGCACAAGTTTTTGTATACCTTCTTCATAGAAGTTTGCCTGTGTCTTCAAAAAGTTGGAAACATTTTCTTTCAGCTCTTCGTCATTGTTGAAGTGTTGACCGCCAAGGAAAGACTTGAGATGTAAGAACAGATGAAAGTCGCTAGGAGCGAGGTCAGGGCTGTACGGAGAATGGTCAAACACGTCCCAGCCAAATCCCTGTAGGAGGTTTTTCGTCACATTTGCAGTGTGTGGTCGTGCGTTGTCGTGAAGAAAAACAACATCTTTTGACAGCAATCCTCGGCGCTTATTCTGTATTGCGCGGCGCAATTTCCTAAGTGTCTCGCAATAAACATATGCTTTGATTGTTTGACCACGCGGTAAGAAATCAATGAGTAAGATGCCCTTCCAGTCCCAGAGCACTGTGCGCATTATTTTTCAAGGTGTCAAGATTTGTTTCGGCTTAACCTTTGCTGGGGATGAAGTGTGCCTCCATTCCATTGATTGCCGCTTACTTTCAGGGGTGTCGTAAGAAACCCAAGTCTCATCTCCTGTGACTATCTGAGTCAGAAATTCTTCGCCGTCTTCATCATAACGGGTTAAAAACTGAAGTGCACTACCCATCCGTTTTGTTTTGTGTTGTTCAGTAAGAATCTCTGGCACCCAAAGTGAGCAAAGTTTGCAAATTTTCAGTTTTTCGGTAACAATTTCATGAATTAGTGATCGTGAGCTTTGAGGAAATTCCATAGCGAGAGCACTAATTGTAAACTTGCGGTTTTGCTGGATCTTGTCATCAATCGCATGAACCAGCTCTTCTGTAACCAAAGATTGACGCTCACTTCGTTGTTCATCGTGCACTTCACTACGTCCTTCATTGAACTGTCGGATCCATCTTCTCACCATTGAATCACTCATGGCATTTTGTCCGTAGACTTCGCAAATTTGCCGATAAATTTCAATTGGTTTCACTTTCCTAGCATTCAGAAAACGAATCACAGATCTGATTTCAAAAGCGGCGGGATTTTCAATCAACACCGACATTGTAAACAAGCACAACAAAGCGTATGTGGCTGACAGCGATCTCAAAATGGCGCAAGTTTCTTCTCCTTGATACAGAGCGTCTACCGCGCATGTGTGCAACTGCGATCGCAGCGCTGCATCAGAGATAAATGGAAACGGAACTTACTTTATGGACGTACCTCGTATTTCAGAAAAATCTCTACAGAAATATGGAAATTGAAAAATCGCTCCCAGTGCCCCTTAATATTTGATATGGTAGTTGACAATTAACATTAAACAGTTAAATTAGAGGTGAAGAACGCGGCCTAACCCCCGCCGCGGAATCCTTACACGTGACAGTTCTGGTGACTTCGCGTAATGTTGGCTATATACTGGCTGCGACGTTGCCAAGCTGATTATGAAGCTTTCTCTCGTGTCTAAAGACGAATATAAACAGTGTACATATTAATGACTTCCCATGAATAAAACAAAAGCATTATTGTTTTAATTGAAAATAACACATGCATAACATCTAGCAGAATAGATTAGAAGACAAGATTTTGAGAAGCGAACAAGCAAGTTTTAGAGAGGGAAGATCCTGCATAGACCATATCAATACAATATCAATAATTTCAGAACAGTGCTATGAATATCAAACTCCGCTATCTGAGTTTTATAGATTTTGAAAGTGCATTCGATTCAATTACTCGAAACAAAATATCAGTAGCTATGAGAATTTTTGGAATCCAAGAAAAAACTATAAGGATTGTATAAGAAATGTATAGCAATTTTTCATATCAGGTGGAACATAACGAGAAGCTATAAGAACCCTTTTCAGTTAATAGTGGTATCAAACAAGGATCTATATTATCACCAATTCTATTCATGGTGATTTTAGATACTAAAATGAGCAAAGCCATGAATAGAAAAATAGGTATACAATGGGGATTATATGACAATTAGAGATCTAGATTTTGTTGATGTATATAAAATGGCACAAAGTTTTAAAGATATTTAAATGAAACAATAGGTTTTAAAAGTTGAAACTCAGGATATTTATATGAAAATAAATACCACAAAAACAAAAGAAATGAAAATAAAATAAAAACTAACAAATAAATTCTACATAGACAACCACAAGGTATAAAGAAGCAAATGTTATAGATATTTGGGATTTATTGTATCCCAAAATGGAGGAATGGAACCAAGATATAGTTAACGAAATATTCAAAGCAAAAAATGTTTTGAAGAGGAATATTGTGTGGGCACAGTATGCACTACGTTCAGGGCGCCCAGTATGAAGCGTTTTTACGTAGGCCCCACGAAGACGGTAGCCAAGTATGCAACGGAGCAATGTGCCCCATACTCAGATGTACGATGACGTTGGCGGTGCTTCAAGATTCACTCCACTAACAGATGAGTAGATCCACGTACCTGTTGATGTGCAGATCTGCTACCGTTGATGTGCCTTCAACTAGACTCAGTTTAGACACACGTTACTTTCCTTCAATTTATTTTAACTAGAAGACACGAGATAAGAACTTTGCTTTACAATCTGCTAAGTCAATTATTTACTAGGAGCTTTCTCTATTGACAAAATTTTCAACATTTTCGAAGTTTTTTTTCATGTAAAGGGTATTTTGGGATGGGGGGATTTTCTTGAAAATCTTCGTGTCGTATCCTTTCAGTTTTGAGCTATGCTGCCAAAAGACACACATAGACATCTTTCTAAAAACGTTTTTTTTTTTTGGATTCAAGGGGTCTCAAAACAATAATTTCCGGTGAAATATCGGTATCGAATTTTAGGTGCAATACAATACCTTTTCTATACACTATGTACATAGTACGTATAGAGAAGGTAAAAAAGAAAAAAAAATCTGGTATTGAATAAAGTAGAATGCTAATTTTAGGACTTTTCTTTAAATAGTATATATACCATATTATTTTAAATAGGTTTTGTACTCTAGAATGATACACTGGGAATTTGTATATGTAAGGCCACTGGATGACAACCTAATATACTCAGGAACATTTGCTGAAGTGTCTGCCCTAAAGGGCATCTCTTTCTTGATTTCATAATTTTATCGCAAGCAGTTTGTGGTCAAATGTTGACATCCCCATTATCCGGATGTCAAAAATCAGTTTTTTTAAGCTTAACATCCTTATTTAACCTGATTGGTCATATCAGACAATGAATGATGATGTTCAAATGATCTCATGGTCCATGGAACTTTAGTCAGGGACTTTCGTCTTCTCAGGAAAAGAGAAAACCCCGATGTGTGCGAGATTCGAAATCGCGACCCCTTGAATTTGAGGCACACACGCTACCCCCACACCACATAGGCAGCAATACGTCATAGTTTTACTTTATCTATACGTACTGTGTGCATAGTGTATAGAGGAAGTATTGTATTCCACGCAAAAAGTCGATACCGAGATTTCACCGGAAATATATATTTTTGAGGTCTCCTGAGTGGGAAAAAAGCATTTTTAGAAAAAGGTCCGCGCGTGTGTGTCTGTCTGTCTATGTATGAGCCTGTGGATAGCATAGCTCAAAAACAAAAAGACCGTTTAACACCAAATTTGGTATTTAATTCCTGTATCTTCCAAGGATATGTCTAAAAGATTTTCAAGAAATTTCCCCCCACCTCAACTACCTTTACATGGAACATATCTTGCATTTTCTGGGAATAGCTTCTGAACACCAGTTCATTCTGGATGAATTTTTCTGAATTTTGTATAACTGGTAAACCATAACAAAATTTACCCCACAATAAATGTAGCTCTCGTTAAATCACACAATTTATGTCCTATACATTCTTTTCGTGGAGTTTACCGTTTCCGAAATATTCCTTGTTCTTGGATTCAGTTTTAAAATACTAAAACTTCTCTCATACGGAAACTTGTCAACTCTTGGCCACGCAAAGAAACGGATTTAAAGGCCATAGCAACCATATTTTAAAGCATTTGTTTGTTGGTTTAGGATAGCGTATTCCCTTATTTCCCTTCTACTCACAAGACGTTTCTGCTAATGTTTATTTAAGATGAGCATGAAGTAGAAGAATAAGCATATTAAAAATAATTTGTTATAGAGATATAGAGAAATTCATGTGAATGGAACATATCAGATTTTTATTGAAAGTTCAAAATCCTGGGTTACTGAGCCTTTATGGATAGTTTTCCTGATTTTAAAGGTACTTTTTAAAAACACATATACACTTATAAAGTATACGTTAGAGACATTGAATCTCCCATTACATGTATCCTTAGGAATAAATACTTGAATGAATTAATACATAGTCTTAAATACCTGAATTATTTAATTATTGGATTAATTTACATATTGTTGAAAAATTAAAAGGTAGGCGGGATCAAGCTGGTCTGTTTTTTGAACTTACAGTAAAATTTCTGAACATGCTTTGAACAGCCCTACAGTAATAAATATCATTTTGAAAATCACAGAACAGGGTAATAGGAACTAGTAATGGTTTTCTTTTATATCGCCACTCCCTTGTAGAAGTGCTTTTATTGGTTCTATAAACGGTTAACAGTTAACGCTGCTTTGTATAAAATACGCATTGAAAATATCTTGTGTTCCATTCACATGACTTACTCTATATCACTATAACACATTGTTATAAAGCATATGCTTCTATATACTATATGATAATAGAGGTTAAAATTAGAAGAACTTTTTAATTAATTGCTTTCTTGTAAGTATAATGAAAATAAGGTAGTACACTAGGAGAAAGTGACAGTCAAATCTTTTAAAAGCTAGTGGCCATGTGGTTGAAATCCGTTTTCATGCATGGCCCGGAGAAAAGTGTGAGAAAAGTTTTAAGTATTTTAAATCTGAAACAAATAACTTGAAGTATATCAGAAATGGTAAATTCCAAGAAAAAATTCAAAATACATATTTTATTTGTGATGGAAATGGCTTTAATATGTGGTATTTAACCAAAATCGTTAGAGCCATTTTTGAGAAAATCAAAATTTTCGAAATTTGTTCAATGTAAAGAGTAGTTTAGGGTGAGGGAATTTTCGTGAAAAAATCTTCGTGTCGCATCCTTGTAAGATAGTAAACTGGTATTTTACCGAGTTTTCCTTTTTAAGTTATCGTGTTCACAGACATACGGACACACTGACACACAGACACACATGTGGACCTTTTTCTAAAAATGCTATTTTTGGATACAGGGGATCCTAAAACATATATTTCCGGCGAAATCTCGGTATCGAAATTTTGAGTAGAATGCACTACCTTCTCTATACACTATGTACATAGTACGTGTAGAGAAAGTAATAAGTGTCTCAAACAGACACTGCACGTTATGCGTAAGCGAATGACTCATAAAAAGCATGTAACAGCACGCACAATAGAAGTTTTGTAATAAAATCTATCCTCACATAATGTAATGCCGTACATACGAGTATAATGATAAAGCTTTTACACTAACTACTGACATCTGTACGGTCAATATGACATACATGAGATATATTGAGGAGCTACTTGAAGGAGAAGTAGCGGCTCCAGGTCATGAGGACCGCATTAACCGGCCAGGAGGGATTGGAGGCGCTGACCACGTCTCACCCTCCAATACTGCAGATGGGGGACGCAGCGGCCGGGCGGTAGGCCATGGTTTCCCGTCAGCTGTCGTGCCATAGAGTTATTATTATTATTATTATTATTATTATTATTATTATTATTATTACTTTTATTATTATTATTATTATTATTATTATATATATTAAGGTCATATATATTAAATTCTTTAACCTGACAGATCATATTCGACGATTGAGGAATAAAATTGATGAACTGATGTTCAAATTAGCGTGAGTCCATTAGCTTGGTCACTCGACATTCGTCTTCTGAGAATAAGAGAGAAAACCAGAAGAAAATTTTCATGTGTTACACTCACATGACTTTCTCTAGCTGTTCTACAAACTTCTTACATCAGATTATTCTTCTTTCTGCAGCTTGCTAATCGAGGTACTCATTAGCACAATGTTCTTATTACTTAGTTCCTTATAAGTGTCGAAAAGGGAGAAAATAAGGGAATACATTAGGCTAAACCGAAAATGCGATTGTCATTACAAATCGCCTCTTTTTTTGGCCAGGAGTAGAACAAAAGAAAAACGGACACTCCCGCCTAAGAAAAGTATAAGTACTTCACAACTGAAAATAATAACAATGAATATCTCGAAAATGGCAAGCTCCACGAAAAAAATGTACATGACATAACTTGTGTATTGTAACAAGACCTACATTTTTTGTATAGTAGGTTCTTGTCTATCCCTTACGGTTTACTAGTTATACCAAATTAAGCAAAATTCGTCCAGAATAAACAGGTCTTTAGAAGCTATTCACAGAAAATTCAAGATATACATTTTATTTGTCAGGTAAATATCATTAATATACGATATTTTAATCAAAATCGTTAGAGTCATTTTAAGAAAATCAAAATTTTCGAAAAAAAGTTCCATATAAAGGGTAGTTTGGGGTAGGGTATTTTTCTCAAAATATTCGTGTCACATCCCTGGAAGATAGTAAACTTAAATACCGAGTTTGGTGTTTTAGCGACTTTTCGTTTTTGAGTTATCGTGTTCACGGTACACACACACACACACACACACACACACACACACACACACACACACACACACACACGGACCTTTTCCTGAAAATGCTTTTTTTTGGATACGGGGGGCCTAAAACATGTATTTCCGGTGGAATCTCGGTATCGACTTTTTGGGTGAAATCCAATACCTTCTCTATACACTATGTACATGGTACATGTAGAGAAAGTAAAAACTTATCCAAATGATTCACTCTAATCGCGATTTGAACTCGGGACCTCTAAATATGAGATAGTCATGCTGCCAATACACTATGTACATGGTACATGTAGAGAAAGTAAAAACTTATCCAAATGATTCACTCTAATCGCGATTTGAACTCGGGACCTCTAAATATGAGATAGTCATGCTGCCACTACACTACAGAGGCGGGTCAACATGATAATTAAAATTAAGGTCTGACTACAGTGCGCAATTGCCCCCAAAAAGAAATGGTTTTACTTATGGACGCTCTTTAATTCTTGAGGTGCTCAGTGTCCCATTCTATAAGGCGTGAAAGACCGCTTAATTTTGTTCAGAGGTCTCTTTATCAGACTTGAGGTAAATCTATGACACGAGACTAACGGATTTGCTTCCCTTCTTATGGAAGCCTTGCTAAGGATTTTTACCCCCGAAAAAAATCTATCGTCCTCCGCCGAGTTTGAACCCGCGACCTTGGGTATATGAAGTTAGCATGTTAACCGTTACCCCACGGAGGGCAAATCGGCTGCGCCGTGGCCGAGTGGTTAGACCACTCGCCTCTCATCTAGACGGCCCGTGTTCGATCCCAAGCGACCGCATGTGAGATGTGTGGTGGACAAAGCGGCCTTGGGCGGGTTTTCTCCGGATTCTCCGGTTTCCCCCGCCATCGCATTCCACCAGTGCTCCACCTTCTTTCATGTACCATCAGTGTCACCGCCTGCGGTGCCATAAGTAGTTAAAGAGGGCGTTAAACACTACCAAAAACCGGAGGGCAAAACCCCGCCACCTCTTGCTTACGAGCGGAGATGGTGGGCGGATCGTGCTCATTGAGAGAGGTAAAACGAAGGTCGCTGTTGAAGGTCCTCTCCGTTGAGTTCTGCAACTCTTTTAACACACGAAGGGATATCTGCATACGTCAAATATCTGGTATTGTTAAAATAGTTTATTACTACCTATGATATTAATAGAAAAAAAATGACTTGAAAATTTCTAGACATAACTATTTCGATAATTTAATCGGCCGGGACTATGATTCTGTTTCAATTCCCAGTGGCTTTAAAGGTTATGGTCCCATGAACTCTCATTTATGTTGAAATGTAGTTTTATTTCGTATTCTCTAGCTGCAGGATATTTACAGTAAACCGTCTCAATGCCGTGTTGACGCATGCGTTAACGCATCGACTATTATCGGTGAGAAATTACCTTGTGATTGACATTCTGCTGACACTTGGCCGTCTCGATACGCTGTTGCCATATTTACTCGCTGTCCGTCTGCAACGGCATACGTTCCACTACTTCCTCTAAAATGCCCTCTCGCCATACATACCTCTCGTATGTTGAATTATTTTTCCCCATTTCTAGTTAGATCATCTATTCCTTTCCACATTGGGTCCTGTACTGCACTAAACGGAAAAGTTTTATTATTTCGGCTAAAGTAGCCTCAACTTACTTATCACGGATGTAAGACATTTTCAAATTACAATGTCACTCGTGATAATTCTAGGAGCAATGTCCGCAATATATAAAAGGTAGTAATGGTTTTAAATGTAAATCCTTACGGAGTCACTGTGTATAGCATAACCGAACTTTTAACAGAATGAAATCAAACAATCAGATGCAAATAATTGACCAGTCAAGCATGAGAACGCGCGCGTAAATTTCCACTGAACCACGTAATTGTTGCAACGCCGATGACGTCACGTCTCTGGCGGTTATGTATTCTTGCACTATGATTGGTCAGGAACCTGAAGAGCCCCTGCCAGCAGACGACACACCCCACAAGTGTCAATCACAAGGAAATTTCTCACCAATAATACCTTACTTACTTCAGCGGTTACGGTAACTGTGAATAGGCTTCCAGAAAATCACTAATAGCTGTTAACTGTCTACAGTGACTTTCAAAAGGGATGAGGTTTGTCTTTGAGCGCCACCAGGACAGCAGCCAATCAGAGTGCTACTGTGTTGACTTATTGCATTCGCGCTTAACTGGGGAGTAACGCGCTGAGTGATTCCATCTTTCATAAATACTACCTACGTTAAGATAAAATATTCAAATTTTGCACACAAAAAATCACAAGGAACTTAGAAAGTAATGTTCGTAGCAGAACCATAAAAAACCACAGATTTTTAGCTCAAATAGTTGCCATAATACCATGAAAAAACATGTCGCCAGGCAAATTTGCATACTCGGTGTGCGCGTGAGAGGGAAATATGAAAAGCGTAGCGACCTGGCAACACAGAGCACGATAACGCATCTCATTCGCTGCAGAGTAGAAGTCTCCCATTTGAAAAAACATTATAGTTCTCTCAATCTTTTCGTGACACTCCCGTTCCTTCCAACATATGCATTTTCAACATAGAAAAATGAAATAAAATTGTATTTATGGACACTTTTTAACTGTTATGGTTCTCAGCGCCCCATTCTGTGTTGGGCGTGAAAGTGCGCTCTCCTTGTCAAGCTTGAGATTCTTTAACGTGCCGTCAATGTACTCAAGGGACCACTGACTTTTCTATCCTTTTGAAGGAAACCAGTCTAATGATTTTTATGCCCGAAAAATCCAATGGCAACATGGAGACATTAAAGATAACAGGAACATCTCTGATACATTTGAATTCAATGAATCGTCCATGATATTTATTTATTTAACCTCCAGTTTTTCGAACTGTTAACAAACACTTATATCGTCTAGAAATGGAGTTTTTTGTGTGAAGCCGTGTAGTTTGGCTGCAATGAAAAATTGGTGTTTGAAACAGCAGTTATAAATGCCATTTTATCAGAAAAATATTTAAAATCCATTGCTTCAAGTGGTGTAATAAGTCAAGAGTCAGCACGTAGATGTGTCATAATCAGTTTGTGAATCGTTTCCTCTGTGAATCATGGCTTGCGTGAGCATAATGTCACGAGCCCTTGAATGAATGCTGAATAGCATTCCGTATTTGGTTCTTCCTGTATGTAGGCGGTCTACATACCGTACGTGATATGTGAATATAATTTCACCTCAAAATTTGAAACATACAAAAGTTGCCATAAAATCACCATGGATTAGGCAGTCGTACATTACCAGATGGCACGTGCCTGGCCCACTCCGTGAGAGATGCCGGTTGGTAGCGAAAGTCCCAGTCGCATGGTGTAGGCGTAGTGTGATAGACACACCAGCGCGGGACAGGTCACCTTAGTAATGGAAAACATAGCATGTAGGTGTGGCGTATGACAACCGTTGTTCCTTCACTGCCTAATCCCAAATGGGTGCGATTTTTAAACACACATAAAACTTTAAATAGAAGAGATTGAAAGTTACAACATCAAGTATCGGATAAGCCAAAGTGTAAGCTACTATCTTCGTTTGGTGTCATTTTGAAACGGCCTGTATATAAGTCGCACTTGAAACGGTATGGCTTAAAGTTATAAATATTTATTATTTTGGAACTCTAGAATTCGATCTACGCCGTCGTGTAATACCTGTGGCATTAATATGAAGACACTAACGTGTGAGCAGTAATGTCTTTCACAAAAAATTAGGTCACGACATAAAGACTGATGAAATAGTTAAATGCAAAAAAGTATAGATGTCGTTTGTGCAAATATCTGTAATAATAGATCGTTCCCCCGCCTGGGTAGTGTGGTGGTAGCGTTTCTATTTCACGCGCAACAGGTCGCGAGTTAGGGTGAGTTATCCGGATAAGGTTTTTTCGGGGTTTTCCTATATCCTGAGAAGACGAATGTCGAGTAACTTTAAGCTCCATGGACCCCGAAATCATTTGAGCATCTTTTCACCAATTTTATTAATTGTCCGATATAATCAACCATGTTAAAATATGTTAAGCTACCAAAATAAAAAAAAAATCTATATAACGATAAGCAGCAATAAAAAAAACAAAATAAATGTAAATATTATTGATCTAACAATATGACCTTAACGCCTTGAATTTATTTTCAGTTTATTTGGAAGAATAGAGAAAAAATGAATCTTGTAATTGGTATTTTTGTCATATTTTTTGGAATTGAATAAACATAATTTTCGTCAATTTGTTGTTTAGTTGATCAAAATATTGTTAGTTCTTTGTTCTACCGTTATTGCCAACAAAATTCTATAGTTGGTTAATTTTTGAGTGGAGTTTTTTTTTATTACGGAAAACTCACTTTACGGAACTTCTTTGTGACTGATATTATTCAGTGAGCTGGTCAAAAGCTTGTAGTCTGCTCCGTGTTTGCTGTGTTTAGGTATTCCTTCATGAGTTAAAAGAGTTGCAGAACTCAACGGGGCTATTTCAAGTTAAAATCGGCCAGTGAAGAACTGGTATAGGCGACCTTCATTTTAACCCCCTTGTTTATCAGCGGAGACGGTGGGCGGGTCGCTCTCATTCAGAGGAGTAAACCGAGGGTCGTCTATGCGACCTCCTCCCTGACCGGTTTTAACTTGAAATAGCCCCGTTGAGTTCTGCAGCTCTTTTAGCGTTAGAGGGAATTTCTGCATACATCAGATACGAAGCAGTTAGGCTACATAGTATATGAATTGGCTTTTATTCGCGTCTCAACATAAAGTTACAATTTTTACTACTCTAAAATAACGTAATTGAACTCAATTAACTTACACCGTAATAAGTTTAATTACAAATTAATGTTGAACTGTATGTTTCATACTCTTCACACAGCATGTTGACCCTTGATGCTTCTAAACAGGTTAATTCATTACAAACTTCACAAACACGCTTCTGTACAGGGGAAAATAGTACAAAAGACGCTCAACTGTTTAATAAAACTATATAAATTAAACTTTTGTTTGTAAAATTCATGTCTTGATAGCTTTTAAACATATGGCTTTCCAAAGCTGTGTATGGGAAAAAAAAGTGCCATATTGCTTCAAAATTTCATATCATGAGAAAATTACCTGATAGCTAACTGATTAATTTAATTTATTTATTTTAGTTTGTGAACATACATACACTTTAAAGCACAGCAAAGATAAATCGAAAGCTAATTATCTAATATTCAGTAAATGTGCTAAATTAATTTGATCGTGGACCCCCGTGATCTAAACAAAGGGTATATCTGTCTCTCTTTCAGGCATAAACAAACTAGCGGAAGTCGTCTCCCAACATGCCACGCGCTAAACACTAAACAATCTGAAGGAAGAACTTCCTCTGACATTCATTTGTTTGCTTTAGCGTTAACATTGTACAATGTTTTGTTTTTGTTTTTCACAACCAAGAAAGAGCCGGTTGTTAAAAGTTTGAGTGTGGCATTGTATGAACCTATTTCTTTACTGAAGAGAAAATGAACGTTGTAAAGTGCTGCATAAACAAAAAAAATTGTTACATTTATAGCCAGTAACACTGTAATTTGGAAGAAGAGCAGTATTGTTGTTTATACATTATATTGTAAGCTCCCTAGATTTTAACGTTTAAAGTAAGAGATCTTCAAACATTACATCAGACGGGGTGAAAATATATTTTTCTTCAAAACGAAGTAATAAATGTGAAAAATTTAAAAAAAAAAAGTGTTGTACGTAGTTTAGAATGTAAATACCATTTCGTGGCTTGCTGGCGAAATTACAGCTGTTCAGTCCATCCACTTTTATTGTTAATAAAATTGCACGAGCCCGGGCTAAAAGAAAAACTATAAATTTATTTGTATAATTTGTAATAATTTGTATTACAATTTTAGGCATCGTGTAGGTCTCTCCCAGCCACAACAACCTGACCTACAGTCCCTTTTTTCGGGTAACCTTTTATCTTCTGCTCCTGAAGCTGAACTGAATAGTAAAATAGAGTAGGCATATTAGAAGCAAGATTGTCAACTTGTTTATGAAGCTACGCGCTTTTAGGCAGTAAAAAAAACGGTAGATTTTAAGCTTGTAGGCTAAAATTTTACGCATAAAAGAGTTAAAAGTGAATACTTCTAGGGTCTGGACAGTGTACTTTCTGTACTGTTGCCGAGTTATTCCATTATGAACAGTTGAATGTATAATCGAAGCAAAAATAGCAACCTTTCTTGAAAAATTGAAAAAAAATGTCTAGCTACAAAAATCAAAGTAAAGTTATTAACTCCATGTATAAGGAGAAGGTGATACATCTGTGAAATTTCAACAAAAAATAGTGAAAAATTGAAAACTTGCTTCATAATAAAATTTTATCAATTCTCAAATTTGTAAAATGTATACTTTTTCGCATTTGGCGTATTTTGACTGCCAATTTGCTGAAGCTATAGATGGTTAGGTGCATGCTTTTTAATAGGCAGTCACAAATTTAAATCTTATTTTCTCACAAACTGTTCTCCAACACTTTTTCATAAACAAAATGTTCCACACGATGCAATTTTTCAATAATTTGTATAACATTTTTAGTACTACTTTTTAAAAGCATATTAAAGAAAATGATCATATTAATTTCTCGAACAATGCTCTAATTTTGTTAAATAAATTATTAAATTTTGAAAAATCAAGTGTTTTGGGGAGTGAGAAAAATAATTATATTTCACCGTTAATTAGGGATAATATATAAAAATATAACATCACAGATCTATTTTTAAACTCATTTTATGCAAGCCTGGATTTTGGTATGTTGATATTTTTAAAAATGTATCATATAGTTTATTTTTATCAGAACAATGAATTTAAACAGCAAAAAATTACTATTTAAAGAGGCTTGTGAGCTAGAATTTTGATAAGTGGCAAAAGTATTTCTATTAATGTGTTTGGTATACATTTGAATAAAATGTCTTACCTGCTCTGGATTTTCCAAATTTCATACATGCTCTGGATTTTCCAAATTTCTTACATGCTCTGCATTTTCCAAATTTCACACATGCATTTCCTTAACTAAATCCATGTCTGCTGCAAGGTGAGATAAATAAGACAACAAATTAGACATGCATTTTAGGATTACATAATATAAAATTGGATGAAGCACATTCCTCATTTAGGAGTATGGGGATTTATAATGTAGAAGTGTTACAGAGTAAAACAAAAAAGTTTAGAATGTTTATTTCGTATATAATGGTAAAAAATAAAAGTTTACATTCTTATTAAAGGTCAACTACTTGTCTAACAGGATACATTTTAAATTTACAAAGCTTTATAGCTCACTTAAATATTAAAGTGTACATAGTGGCCTATAGAGCCAGTAAAAAGTCAGTTATTTTTGTTTGTCTCTTGCCTCTGAATTACTGCCACCCTTCCTTAAATTAAAAATAATTATTAATTATTTTTAAATGTATTAACTTAAATATTGTTATTTATTTATTAATTTTAAAAAGAGACTGTAATTTGATTTTAGAATTAAATAGATTAAAACCCCTTCAATAATAAGTTAATAGCCTTTACTCGATCATCACACTTTAGTTGGAATATTATAATTAAATTCTATCATTAATAGTGACATAACTCTAATTTGGTTTCAATTAATAAATGGTTTGCCTCAACAACAGTCTCTTTTTATTCATAAAGTGAGCATGCGCGTTAAAGACATCTGTCTGACAGTATTTTTCAACAAAGTTCTGTATAACACGTGACATTAGACAACTTAATTTAGTTGAAGAGAATAGAAAAAGCTACACTTTCTTAGGTCTTATTATGTTTTAATTTATATTATTATTATTATTTTTTTAGTTAACAACAAACTTTTTTTGGCACAGTATGGAAAAAATTCAGCTGAATAGGAGGTATGTACTGTACAGGCCCTAGTTAAAAAGTGATTGATGAAAATAAATCTTGAATTGGTACAAACGCTTACTTGCTAATCTTTGATATTTTGAAGATTATATTTATAGCAGGATCTTAAACATCAGAGCCTTTGTTCTTTTGATTTGATATCAATACTATGGTATATTAACCTTTAGTTGCCTGCACTAGTGTACTATATATGTCGTTTAAAACCGGAGCTCTAGTAAAAATATTTGGGAATAAACCTATAAACCTATTATATAAAATAATAGAGAAAATAGAAATGAAAATAAATGTAGATCCTTTATTAATATTTTTCTTTCCAATTAAAGGTTTAAATTCCTCTAAACCAGTTTTCATAATACTGGTACTACCAAAAAAATCTGATGTGTACCATTCACATGACTTTCTCCATATCCCTGCAACAAGTAATTCTTAAAAAGCTTATACTTCTATTTACTTTATGCTAATCAGAAAAAAATTAGCAGAAATAGTCTTATTACTCGCTTCCTTGTAAGTAGAAGCGAAATAAGGGACAACCATAGGTTAAAGTGATAGTCAAAAGCTGGTTGCTATGTCAATGAAGTTCCTTTGTCTATATGGGTAGGAGTTGACAAGTTCCAGTATGAGAAAAGTATACGTTTTTCATAGCAGAAACCAAAAATAAGGAATGTCACAAAAACGACGAACTCCACGAAAAAAATGTTTCTAACATAAATTGTGTGCTTTAATGTGCTCTACATTTTTTGTGTAGTAAGTTTTTGTCCATCTCTTACGGTTTAGCAGTTGTTCAAAATTTAGTAAAATTCATCCAGAATAAACTACTCTTCAGAGGCTATTCCCAGAAAATTCAAGATATACATTTCATTTGTCAGGTAAATATGTTTAATATCCGAAATTTTAATCAAAATCGTTAGAACCATTTTTGAGAAAATCAAAATTTCCGAAAAAAGGGTAGTTGGGTTGGGGGGATTTTTCTCAAAATCTTCGTGTCGCGTCCCCGAAGATACTAAACTTAAATACCAAGTTTGGTATTTTACTGACTTTTCGTTTTTGAGTTATCGTGTTCACGGACACACGGACACACACACACACACACACGGACCTTTTTGTGAAAACGCTTTTTTTGGATATTGGGAACCCTAAAACATATATTTCCGGTGAAATCTCGGTATCGAATTTTTGGTGGAGTGCAATACTTTCTCTATACACTGTGTACATCGTGCGTATGGAGAAAGTAAAAATAGTTCAAATGGCCAGGAATGTTAGGTGATAAGGTAATGGACTGGCGACCCATTCAAAGCCAAATGTTGCAAGTTCAAATCCCAGTGACTGTGGTAAATGACGGGGAGGGCCCAAGTAAAATAATCGGTGTGATGCTTGGTTATGTCCGTTTTTGTCTTTTATTTATTTAAAAATTTCATTGCAATTTTAGGGCAAACATTGTATATATTTTACAATATAAAACAGTCCTAATTACTTGTAGTTTATGGTTGAAGGTTAGTATAACATAAAATTAGTTCTAGAGTACATCCCTATTTGTATAGCTACTTTTAATCAAGTGGAACTTATAGGTACCGACAGGCAACAAAGGGTTAAGTTGAAAACCAAGGGTGTGTTAATAAACTTTGCACCGGATAATTTTGAGTTACGAATTGCTTTTTTGTAAACTCGGAAATTCAAAGTGAAATGCATTTTTGTATTCTACCCCACTCCTGCATTAATTACAAGCCACAGTCTATTGAAGTGATAACACCACAAATATTAAACTTTCTTGTTCTTCTTTCTTTATTTGTTGAACACAACAAGATTCTCTCTCATTTTTCAATTCAATATTAACATTTCAGAGCCAACCGCTTTAAAAAGGATGTCTCACGCACGGCTTTCATTCGAAAGAAAGGCAAAGACTGGAAGAATCGTCTAATGGGTTGATTTCACTAAAAGATTTTATCAGTAATGTGTATGTAACGAAAGAATATTTATAATGGGATATTTTGTGCCAAAAATTGTATTTTCATAGTATATTTTCTCAGGTATATCGAGGATTCTTTTACTTTTAAGATAGCTCACTTGTCTTGGCATGAGATACTTCTATCCATGACTATTAACCTATATACAGGGTGCTAATGAACTACACCGAAATATTTTCACAGAATATATAGATTACTTGAATAAGTAATTTGAGATAGGAGACTTGTGGCCTATTTATTACAATTTCGAAATAACAGCTATAAATTTCGGAAGAGCCAGTACGCCACGTATCGCGGCGTTTCGTCTGGAATGAAAAAAAAAATAATCATAAAAAACATTTATTTAAGACAGAAATCGAACTCGTGACCTTTAAGATAGCAGCTTCCCGCGGTACGCCTTAAGCCACCAGAGCAGTTGAAAAAACGCCTTCAGAGAAGGTGCATAACTCAAGAACGTTGTTATAAATGCTCAGTGTCGCACTGTTAAGTGATCAGTTCTAGATTTTACACATTTTTTCGACATTAAATCTTGAGAACGCTAGTAACGAGCTGCTAAAAATCGATATTTCTATCCTCGGGCAGTAGTTTTAAAGACATTCTAAGCTATTTTTTAACCTCCTTTGCTTTAACACCGACTTGTCAGCACCTGATACCCACACGTTTAACGCTATGTAGTTGCGTTATGTTTATCCGGGGACCATGTATCGCCGATCTCAAATTACTTATATCAGTCACGTGCACAATCTCGCAAAGTATTTCGGTGTAGTTCATTAACACCCTGTATGTACCGGAAATATATTTCCAGAGGATGAAAATGAAAGAGAATGGCAAAATAAGACTGAAATAAGAAGGGAATTTGACGTGATGTAGATGCTATTTTTCTCGATTTACAATATAAATAAATATCCAAATATTTTATGTACAAATTCCTATATTCCATAAAAATTGGGTCTTGTTCCCTTAGACTCTTACATTTACACAGTATTATATAAAACAGAAATGGGGCAACACACCATAAAGCATACTAAAAATAATGATATCCTTAATTTCAAATTTCACTTTTTTTTAAAATGAACCTTTTGGACTTTGATCCTTATTTGAAGGGTGTCAAGGACACAGTAACGAGAGATTGTAAGTTTTAGCATGCGGGAGCAAATATACTTTTTGAACCAAATTATTTGGTAGTCCAGTTTCCAAGAGTGTCATTATGAAACCTTGATACCTGTATAATTTGATCAAACGCTTCTCCTGGCAGGATCCAGGCACCGATTTGTTTTCCTTGCTGGTGATACCTTGGTATCCGCTAAACCTATTGTTTACCTGCAATAAAAATTACTGACTTTTGTGTAAAATATGTAGTTCGATTAGTGCTCTTCTATTTATACTCGTTCTGGGAAGTTTAGGCAGGTCCTATTCCCATCGCGCTGAATTTTCCTTACGTGAAGAAGCGTATACCACAAACTCCTTCATTTAAATGTAAACATGAATACAGAATCTCTATGTTAATATCCTGCAAAATATAATCACAAAATATTTAATAAAAACGAGCTAAGGTAGAATGTAATTTCTAACGCATGAACTATTTTCAAGTATTAAAGCATTTTGAGAATGAGAAAACGTTAGATTTGCTAGTTAGGCCATCATTTTGTACATTTCAGAACGGCTATAGATTTATATAAAAACTACATATAACTATATATTAGATACTAAAGTAGAAATTATTAAGGACTTAATGGAAAACTAGCTATTTAGAAAACATTACTATACTCTGAAATATATATATTTCGTACATGCCAATTAACTATCACACATATGCTAGCAAGATTAATAATTGATAAGCAGTTCCCATTTATTGGGAAATACAAATGAAAATAGTTAAGGCCAAAAGCTTATTTTTACATGGCTGAACATTGGCTCTGTGGTACAAAGGAATCGTAGTTTATACTAGGCTTTGAAATACTGGTAAATTAATACGTAGAAAATAAAACTAATTAGATTTGTTCTGGCGCGTAGGTCATGGTAGAAGCAGTATAATATATCATAGGTCAGGTTGAAATACTCCTTCAGGCTCTTGCAAACGCAACAAGCACAGGCGTATGGTATATTGCAGTTACGTTTTTATAGATTTAAGCATTAATACTGTAACAAATGCTTTATTGACTTAAAAATTAGATACAAATAAAATCTTTAGTTCCATCGGCTCACACTGCGCACTAATACTCTAGTCACTCACAACTAATACACACACTGGCTTGCAAGTCTTCCTCCTTTTATAGCTAGAAAATGATGTCACAGAACGTTTGAAGCTTGTAGAAACCAACATTTCTGGAAGAAGAATCGCGTTTTCGAAGCTTCCGGTTACAGTCGTGCCACATTTCCTGTGTTGTTACGCATTCCAAGGTCTCCAACTGCGACTATTGTCAAACTAAGGTGAACGTGAGAACCACTGCAGAAGACAGCACTGTCACAATATATAAATTTACAAATTTCTCTGAAAGATAACACGCATTGTTTACAACATTTGATATTTTTTGAATTACTAAATTATCGCACGGCTCTACAAGTGCATCATTTCAAAATAAAATAGGTCATATCCTACATCTTGCACCAAGCAGCTCTAAGTCAGTTTACTGCGAAATAGTTCAGCTAATGCAATTCCAACTTATTAATATATACAATACGTAACATTTAGAAATAGTTCTATAAAAGAAAGTGAGAAAGACAATGAGAATACTGTAATGTTTTCGTCAGGTTGGTGGTTTGAAAATGTCCCTTCAAACTCAACTAAATTTTAGTAACTGGTAATGCGTTGTATTTCTCTCTTACACATTAACTTTAAAAAAAAACTTACAGTTTCAAAATGGCGAGAAAAATACCAAGAATACCCTCCAAACTACTTGGCTTTTGCATTAAAGTATCTTAACCTGCAATAGTGTATAGTAGCTTCACGTAAGTTTACTTCGTTTTCTAAAATTGTGGATTTTAAAGATTCTTACACCAAAGCTCTTCGAATTAGACAATCGCATAAACATTCATGTTGCCGTTATTAAATTGAAGCTAGCGAAGTAAATGCCTTATCTTCGTTACAAGTAAGCATTTAGAGAAAGAGTATCAACATTTTGGCATTTCATAGGTTTACACGTTAGTTTTTTGAAAGCCCTAAAACTTGCAATAATATCATTTTAAAGAGCATTGATCAAAATGTGATATTGGAAATGCTATTAAATAAAAAGCTGATGTGTACCATTCACAAGACTTTCTCTACATCTCTGCAACAAATTATTCTTAGAAAGCATATACTTTTATTTATTTCATGCTAATCAGAAAAAATTAGCAGAAATATTCTTATTTCTTGCTGTATTGTAAGCAGAAGCGAAATAAGGGAGTACCATAGGTAAAAGTGAAAGCCAAAAGCTGGTTGCTATGTGACTGATGTTCCTTTGTTTGTATGGACAGGAGTTGATAGATTCCTGTATGAGAAAAGTATAAGTTTTTCAACGCTGAAACCAAGAAAAAGGAATATCTCAAAAACGATCAACTCCACGAAAAAAATGTATGTAACATAAACTGTGTGTTTTAACGTGCTCTACATTTTTTGTGGGTTAAGTTTTTGTCCATCTCTTACGGTGTAGTGGTTATGAAAAATTCACCCAGAATAAAGTAGCCTTCAGAGGCTATTCCCAGAAAATTCTAAATATACATTTTATTTGTCAGATAAATAGCGTTAATATACGATATTTTAATCAAAATCGTTAGAGCCATTTTTTATAAAATCAAAATTTTCGAAAAAAAGTTCCATGTAAAGGGTAGTTTGGGGTGGGGGGATTTTTTTCAAAATCTTCGTGTCGCATCCCTGGAAGATATTAAACTTAAATACCAAGTTTGGTATTTTACTGACTTTTCGTTTTTGAGTTATCGTGTTCACAGACACACGGACACACTGACACACGGACCTTTTTCTGGAAATACTTTTTTTGGATACAGGGGACCCTAAAACATATATTTCCGGTGAAATCTCGGTAACGAATTTTTTGGTGGAGTGCAATACATTCTCTATACACTATGTACATAGTGCGTATAGAGAAAGTAATAAAGGAAACTAGTAGTACCGAAATTTAAGTGACTACCTCTCATACCGCGGACCTGGTTCAAATCCACCTGTGTCAATTTGTCTGTTTGGCTGGTCGTTATATTTAAACACTCTCTCAGGTGTTAGTTACTCCTTGGCAAGCTCACTAAGAGCCCTGGCCTACCGCCCGGCCGCGCGTCCCCCATCTCGGTCCATTACAGACGTCATGGATGGGGTGCAGTATTGGTCAGCGCTTCGATCCCCCCGGGCTGTTAATGCGTTCTTCACGACCTCGAGCCGCTACCTCTCTATCAAGTAGCTCCTCAATTGGCCCCCCAGGGACCTCACGAGGCTGAGTGCACCCCAGTCCAGATACTGGGAATCGAACCCAGGTCTCCCGCTTGGCAAGCAGCACCGAACTAAGCACCCTCTGCCGTTAGGACGAATGGTATATAGCTCAAGAGCTTTAGGACGAGTTAATTTGCTCATTTAAATGATAAATCCTGCGTGACCTCGCCGGATAAAAGACGTAAAGCTTAAAATAAAAGTGCACATGTTTCATAATCCATCCTGTGCACTGTATAAATCATTAAAAGCTCTGCAATAACACAAATAAAATAAAGTTTTGAAATATGAGTTTATACCTGCAACCAGAAGCTGTGAGATCTTCTTATGCCAAAATAAAAATTCGCATATTTTCCACTAGATATGTCCAGTCCTCCACTAGAAAACACCGTTACCTTCACAAAACGGTTGCTGACAGAACAGGGAATGTAAAATAAAGACATAAATTAACTTAGGAGGTTTAATGTCTGGTATGAGATACAACAATGCCTCAATTTGAGTCAGTTTTCTCATAAAATAGTATAGTTATTTACGCCTAAGAGGTGCAGTGATAGATGTATGGGTCATTTTGAATATATGCTATATTTAATGTAAGCAGAAAGGGATAGCTTACGCACTGCGACCTATTTACTGTAACTAACACTTCCCTGGAGCCAAATTGCCATATATTCAACCAAATACAGCATAAACCATAAAGCACTAATACAGAGTGGTTTATGTAGAACTGACACATTTCTTTCTTTAATTATTCCGTTGGAAATTCATTCAATGTGCCAATTTTAGCACCAAATTAAGCAGAATGTTTTGGAGTTTCGATTCCTTGTCACTAGATGCGCAGATGTGTATGTTTTATTCCTCATTGCATGTTTCGACATCTTGTTCAAGTAGTGAAAACGTACTACGATGGAGAGCTGAGTCAAGGATATTTTCAGCAAGATGGCGCTACATGCCATATATTAAATGAATCCATGAGTCTAATTGCAAGTTTCTTTGACGACCGGATAATTCCCATGAACCCATGGCCACCGAGATCTCCGGATTTGACATCGTCGGACTTCCTTCTAAGGGGTTACTTAAAAGACAGGGTTTACGCCACACGTCCCCAGACATTAGACGATCTCAAGCACATCACAAAGGAGATTCAAGCTATTGACAACAGAGTCCTCCAACGTGAGGCCAGTAAAATGGAACGACGTGTTGAATTGTGCCTTTTGCAGGATGGAAAACATTTTCAACATTTGCTATAGAGGTAAATAATCTCCCAAAATTCCTCTACAATTTAGGTATAATAAGTTGTCGTTAGCATAACACGCTTTGAAACAATTAATGAAAGAAATGTGTCAGCTGTATATAAATCAACCTGTAGAACAGATTAGAATGGTCCATCGACTTTGCAAGGATTAAAGCACGGGCCACCATGGAAACGAACTTGGGGACAGATTGGCTAAAGAAGCTGCCCAAGACACCAATCTTCGAATTTGATACAGAAAAATTTCCAAAAGTCAAGTTATAACAACTGAGAGAAGCTAGCAGCAATAGATGGGAGAGGGAATAGAAGAACAGCTCAAACGGATAACTAATAAAATCATTTTTTTCCCAGAGTTAAAGAAAGAATTATAATTAAAATAAATATCTACCAATATAACAAAAGCATTAACTGGACATGGAAAACTTATTACCACCGATTTAAGATAGCAGACACCCCAATGTGCCTCTGTAATAATGAACAAACAGTACACCATATTCTCTATGAGTGTATTAAGTTGAAAAGAGGAAGAGAAATATTTTCAAAAAATGTGACTCTGAAAGGCTAATACAAAAGAAGGAAATGGTTAAAAACTTAAGAAAATACTTTTATAATTTTTTTAATTCTAAACTGTAAATCATATGTATATACATTTTAAAATTCTCATAATTGAAAAAAAAATTAATACTAACTTACAGGAATATTGCCAATTAAGTATGAGATACAATCAAGCATGTAGTATTACTATATCAAAAGGGACATGCACTAATAAAGGCTGAAGGGAAGGATGGGATGAAGTGAGAAAACCACAGGAGTCACCAGTCACAAGCAGACATGCCAGAGAGACGCGCGGAAGACTATCGTTACCAAACTCTATGACCGTCCCATTGTTAGTGCCACCAGAGAGGACATTCAAACGACCCTCAATCTAGCCCTCTAGTATTCGCAAGGAGCATTCTTTCCATTGAGTATGTATCCGCCCATACTACACGAACCCAGGAGATGAGTAGATTAGAAACCACCCCAGTATTAGCCTACCGATCCGGGGAAACTACGAGAATCAAAGTCAGAGTGGGCGATCAGCGGGGTTGAACCCGGGACCTCCCGAATGCGAATGGAGTTTCATTTATGGATGTTTTTATCTGCTGTAGTTCTCATTCTAATGTTGGGCGTGAAAGTCCGCTTAATTTACTCAGAAGCCTCTTTATCAAACTTGAGATTCTTTTACGTGTCATAAATCTACTTCTCTTCCAATTGTAATTATTTGTTCATCACTATTCAATAATTAACATGAAATAAAATAATTGCTCCTTTACTTGTCTCCAGCATTGCTTAAAATTGCAACTTTTAAAATAAAAACTGTGCCTCTCTGTTAATAATTTGTATATAAGAACATATTTGAAACTGTATTCATAAGTATGTTCTACAATATTAACGTGAAGTAAAATCGAAAAGTACATTAGTACATAAGTACGAAGTTATAAAACTGTCTTCAACATTATGAGTTTTTAGTGTTTGATTCTAATAAAGAATCTAATTTATAAAAATATATTAATTTATTAGTAATGTTAACCAGTTTCCTAGAAACAATTTCAAGTGTTAATTTTCACCTTAAAGCAAGAAAATTAATTAAATTCAATATAAATAAAATTATTTTAAATATCTGGTCCTCTGGACTATTTATTAGATTAAATTAAAAACAATTAATAGAAAAATATTCTAAAACTCATACAGATTAGAGGAAACAGAAACCCTCTAAACCAGAACTGATAATTAAAAGTTTTATCACATCAGAAATGGAGGGTATAACGTTAACCTCCCCCCCCCAATGTTTGGCGCTGTGTGAAGCCATTGTTAATTGAGATAATGAAAACAGATGACAGTAATTCCCTTTACAGTCCCAGGTATCTATTCTCGACAGCAGAGTTAAAATTTTTCCAACAATCAAAAGATCAGTTATCTGCATTATACCATACATTCCCTGTGCAGTGTTTATTCCGTTTCTATTTTCTTAAATAATTTTAAGGAATCTTGCCCAAAGAGAACAACTTAGTTTATCTTCCCGAACGATGTTTCCAAAAACTTTTTAAATACTTTTTACACAATAAGAAAACAGCATCATTATGAAGAAAGGTGGTTGGAAAAAAAAAGGTCTCATTAATCTATTTCGTATAATTATTACAAAGGTCAGATGATAATTTACTAAGAATATCAAATTATTTTAATACGTTACAGAGTTTTTAGGATATAACATGATTTATCTTTATGAGGATTATACAATTATTTATCTTTTAGATACATTTTCACCAAAATATGTGTTCCTTTGCATCTTAACTTCGGTATAAGTTCTTATAAGGAAAACCAAAAGACTGTCAAGGGCAGTTAGAAATTCATGAACTATACATTTGTGTTGTGATGGAAAATGGATGTTTTCCTTTAAGTGTTGCACATCGCCATGCAGTGTTAGGATGCAGAAAACACAAACACTGTATGGTAGATGATTGCTCAATTCATCCCAGTTCCCATATGTAACAATAGTGTGTTCTCAACAGCTATGTTTGTGCAAATAAATCAGTTTCATTGTTATCGTGAACTTTCTTTGTGTCACGGTGTGTGCGTGTGTGAATAAGTGACAGGCGTCGATAATAAAAAGCAAAGAAAAACAAAGACCTTGTTGTGTGTGTGTTGGTTTATTTGAACCGCCCGATTTTTTGTGCCCACCACAGTTAGCTGACGATGACTGGCTTGCCCCTAGTCTACTGGTTTGATGGTAAAGATGTCAACCTCCTGTTGCTTCAGCCAGCGCCACTTCAACTGCATCAACCAAGAGTATAATCAAGAAACTTACTACTATTAGTGCGTGAGATTGCGAACACCCACCCTGGCCTTTCCCAAAACCACCGCCACTACCACCTCCACCACCACTCCCCACCTTAACCACTCAAGAGTGTTCAGTAGAGAGGACAATGGTTTGTGCATGTAAACAACTAGCACACACATACAAACATATTTTACATAAAAATATATATGTATGTAAATGGCAGGCATGATTATGGAACTTTTTAGGTACTGCAAGGGTGAAGAGAAACTCAGCATCAAAGTAAAAAAAATTAAAAAAAAAAAAAAATAAAAAATATAAAAAAAAAAAATAACAGCCCATTGATGTAAAACTAACTGGTGCACTAATTTTTTTGCTCCAGGGAAAATGAACAGTGAACGAAATGAAGTATAAAGAGTGAAAAAAAAACAAAAAAAAACAGTTGTCTTATATATAAATATATATAAAAAGCACTATATAAATATTATCTAGAAAATGGAAGCCGTGTGAACTGCAAAGAGTTTAAAAAAATTGGGAAGGGCTTATTTTCATAGTACTGGGGATATGTAAGGGATATGTGCATTGAGTGTAGTTGTTAAAAATAAAGTGAGGGAATGCAAAAGGGGGAGAAAATGCCCTCCCTTTAATATGTACAAAGTTCAGAGTAGTTAGACATCAAGATGCTAATGAGAAAAAAAAACCTACCTAACTGTAGCTAGTAATACACTCACAATAGCATTATTAAAAAAAGAGAAAAAAAAAAAGAAGGTTGGTACAAGCAAGAATATATACGAGAGAAATTGTAAAGGGTTGGTTGTTGGTGATACATAAAAAAAATACACAAAAATACCAAAAATAGTTGAAGTAACCAATTAGTTACTGGTAGCATAGATTTTAAATGTAGTGTTGAAAGCATAGAGCTATGTAACCCAATGTTATTATCTGTAACCACCATGACGTGACAAGTGAAATAATTATTAACAGAGAACTGGGATGCCTAACCTATAATATGCAGCAGCACTTTATATTTAAAGAAAATTAAAAAGGTCATAAGATGCTGAAACAAATCTATAAATAAATATATCTATATAATATACGAGGCAAAAGGAGTTAGGTATAATCTAGAACTATAGTGTTGTTATATAGTGAAATATCATTGAAAAAGAAAAATCAATGATGCAGTGAAAAAATAAAAGTAGATTTAGGAGAAGTAGTTTATATGGATTTGGTTGTATATACTGAAAGCCGAATAGCGTTTATTCAAGGCTCTGTATACTGGGGGGTAGGCATCTCAGCTCTGAGTTCTGACAAATGTAGTGTATGAAAAATGTACACCCCTCTGATCCCACCCACACCCTTTCCACCCTCCTCCCAAAAGCCCATGTTCCATATTACATTGGTAAGGGATGCCACCTTCCAAATTAACCACCACGAATCAGCAGTTGTTTAGTTATAGCATCGTATAAACTAAAACAAAGGCACAGTAATAGTAAAGTGCAATGTTTTCATTGCAAAATTAAACTCATTTATCTCCATGAAAACCCCCAGATAGCTCATACTTATAAAGTTTTCAATTATCATAATTTTATATGTTGAGAATGATATTAGAATGCAATCCAGCAAGAGGAAGTGTCACTTGTTAAAATGAGCAGAATAATTCTTATGCAGTTTCTGCACAATAATATTTGCATTCCAATGTAAAAATAAAAAAAGAATAAAGCCAACTGTATTAGCAGATTACTGTGAAAACTTGTTTAGTTAACAGTAATAGAAGCAAAGAAATGATAGTCTTTTATTGCAGTTTTACGTAAGCAAAATGCTCCAATTTGATATATTTGCAAATATTTTGTAACGTTAGATTTGTCTTATTTTATACAAAATGACTATTTTTGTTATAGATTTCAAATGATAAATATAAAAAAAATATTTCATGGGTATTCATATTGATATATAAGAAACATAAATATATTGAGTGATACTAGATAGATCTCAAAAGAAATATAATCAGTACTTTTTCTCATATTGGAGCAAGACCAAGAGTCTTCTCTCCCCAAATGGTCCATCCCTTACCCGTACAGCATCTTCTCATCATTATGTACTTTTTACTGATTTTATTTGTATGAGAAATTTCCATGTATAAGGCTCTGAATTGCTTGAAGGTGTTCAAACACTGGTATGGTATGAGAAGGTCAGACATGAGGGGTAATTATGTACATCATGGCAGATTACTGCTGTGTCTCCATGGGAACAGGTAAGCAGATCTGCTTCTATGATCATTTCTATAGTGCAAAACCAATAGAAGATAACACTTTGCATATATCTTCATTTTTTTCCTTTATATAAACAATGATTTGAAAAATTGAGAAAAACAACCCATTTTCAATGATGATACTTAAGTATCAGCAATTTCCAAAAGTTTTGACACCAACATTATTAATTATTCAATATAAAATGGTCTGATTTATGAAGGAATCACATACTTTGTTTCTATAAACATATTCTATAATACTGAAGGTGGCAGTTACTTCATATTGTCCCTTATTCACATCATTATTTTAACCCTTAGTTGGCTGCACTAGTATGCTATATGTACCGTTCAAAACCGGAGTTCTAGTAAAACCTTTATTAACATTTTTCCTCCCAATTAAAAGTTTAAATTCTTCTAAACCAGTTTTCATAATGCTGCCAAAGGTACTACCAAACATGTATTTCAAATGGCCATGATAGGTAATGGACTGGTCTTCTATTGAAATCCAAATGTTGCAAGTTCAAATCCCAGTGATTGTGGTAAATGACGGACGGGGAGAGCCCAAGTAAAATAACTGGTGTGATACTTGGAAGTTAATGGGGTTACATTTGGCTGTAGTTATGTGGGTTTTGTCTTTTATTTATTTATAGAAGTCATTGCAATTTTAGGGCAAAAACTGTATATATTTTTACAATATAAAACAGTCTTGATTACTTGTTTATGATTAACATGCAATTAGTCCTAGAGTATAACCCTATTTGTATAGTTACGCTTAAAACAAGCGGGACTTATACGTACCGACAGGCAACAAAGGGTTAAATAATTAGATAGTGTTTATTGTCATCAGCTATTACAGTATAGCAACATCATAAATTAAAAGCTACCAAACTAACTCATTTACAGAGTACAATGGATTAGCCATCAATGTATGGTGTATAGTCCTTTTAAAAATTGAAATAGGGAGCTCTCTAAATCTTTGGGGTAAAATATTATAAAGTTTAGTAGAAGCAACTGTAAAGCTGTTTTGAATTGTCGTATGATTAAATTTGTTTATATATAAGTTATGACAATTTTGTATTGTATAATTATGGATATTCGAGCAATCTGTAAAACTGCTAAAATTTTGCTTAACATATGAGATAGTTCAGCACATACATTTATGTTGAAGTTAAGATATTTAATTGGTTTACAATGTTCTTTTGGATGAACTCTACAAATTGATCCAATAGCTGTTTTTTGCAATAAAAAGATTTTCGTTGCCAAGGAGTGATTCTCCAAAATCATTTTAATACTTCAAAATGGCAAACAATTGATTTAAAATCAAATAAAACAAGGTATTTTGACAGCATAATCCGTTTATGCCTAAAAAAGCATTTATTATTTTTTTACACTTTAGTTCAAACAAATACCTTTCTAGACTTGCTGACATTTTTCTGGATGAACAAGAGAGATTTTTAAAACTAATGCTGAAACATTGGTTATTTTCTGCAATATCTGGTTAGAATTTGTAGCTGCAAATTATGAAAATGTGTGTTTTACATTTGAGGTGCACAGTCATAAAACATGACTGCCACCATAAATGTTTAAATTACATATCTAGTTTAAAGAACATGTTTTAACGACTTTAAATAATATTGTTAATTTGTTTAAAGGTGGCTGCATATTTAAATTAGGTAGAAATATAGTAAAAAGTAGTGACCATACCACAAAAGCTGTTCTGAAAATAACTGCATTATTTTAAATTTTACTTGATGTATTTCATATTGTACAACAAAATGCCTCCAGTTACCAAATGCAGGAGATGAACAAAACTGTGAACTACAGTTTTATTTTTATGATCGTACATTTCATAAAACAGTGCATAAAGGATAAACCAAATGATTTTTAAAACAATACATCACATTAATTAGCAATTAACGTTCACATCAAGGTCCTATATATTATATAAGTAGGTCATAAAGTATTTTTGTCCCTTTCATAAGTATTGAATTCCTACTCTTTGGTCTTCTGTCATCTTTGGATCAGAGATATGATGAGATATATGCATCTAAACCAGAAGCTTATGTTAAATACGTAGTTGAAAACCATTCCAAATATCTCTGCTAACAATTTTAATGTTAATCAAGTTGAGCACTAATCAAATTTAACTTAGCAAGAGTATATGTGCAACAGGGGGGGGGGGGGGGTCTCAAACATAAATGACTTACAACTTCCTTCAATGACCACTTTTAGAAGTATAACCATGTGAGGAGGATATTAATAGTGTATGCTGACTAAAACTAAGTACATAAAGACTAAATTCTCAGTCAGGATGCATAATTCATACTCAGTTAGGTTAACTCCTATAAATATAATTTTTAAGTCAGGTGTGTTAACCTTTAGACCATAGAAAGGCAAACTCCGAAGTTCCACTTTCACTTTCATACACAGGTTTTCTGTATACGTCTAACTAATGTATTATTACAAAAAACTAAGCAGAGCAAATTGTTTAATAAATGATACCTGCCAACATATGATTTTCTAAAAAAACACATTAATTTTATCGTTGTGCAATGTTTAACATTGTTTTCATTGTATATTTAATATTTTATTTACCTCTGTGGTGTACTAATTCTCTAAATGTAAAATCGTTACAGAAAAAAAAAAGAAACTGAGTGCTTGCTTCAATATTACAGTTTTGAATACCAATTTTTGAGGGCTTAGACTTCTATTCTTCTATTTTTAAGACACAAAGCTGTTTTATTATAATAAAATTCTGATATTCGTGACATTTTCTTGAAGCTTTCAAATTCCCTAAATTTTCAACACTCAATCTGCCCCCTTTTCGTTCCAATGATTTGGTGTTCATTACAGATATGATATGATGAAGATAATTTCAGTAGGTTAATTATTTGTTTTATAAACAGCACAAATAAAAGAGATCTGATCTTGTTTCGAGGAGAGATATTTTAGCTTTGTAAATTGTAAAAATAAATTAAAACTTTTAAGATAAATTAGAAACTAATGTACATTTCCAAAAGAAAAGAACTAGGAAAATTTCTAAAGACATGCATTGCATGTGTGAAAGTGGAGAATATTTTCTGCTCAATCTAACAGAATATGAAACAGAGAGTATGGGATAAAATCTGCAATGAAAAAGGAAAATTTTGTCAAAATTTAATAGCAACTCTAGTATTAGCACATAAGGCTACAGAAAACTAATAAAATGAGTAATTTGAAATAGATTTTCAGAAAACAGTAAGAGAGTTTACTTATATTATTGGTATATCTGTTGGAATTAAAACTACATGCATTTCAGTATATTTTCAATATAAAATAGGTATGGAATAAACAGTAAAATAAACGACATACTGATGATAAAAATCTCCCAAAATATTATGTGACATACAAGCACGGTTACATTATTAGGCTAAATCGGTCACACTTCTATAATTTCAATTATATTCTATATAAAATTGAGATATTTTTATAGCTTGTCATTAGAATATTGGCAACTGTCTACAATAATGTGATGGAAACAGTCGTTACCTATAAATATTTCCATTTTATGTATTATTTCTTTATAGCAATATACATATGCCTGTTATAATTATTGTAGTACTAATCAAATTGGCCTGTTGTATAAAGAAGATGTTAAAACTAAAATAAATTACTGTTGGAGTGAAATGTAGATGCAGTAAGATCTTAAAATCTGCTAGTTTTGCAACAAATTTGATCAAAATATGTCTAATATTTAAAAATACTTATTGGAATAAAATATGCACACGAAGTACTAAAAATCATTGATAATTTGTTCACATTTAGTAGTATTTTAACTGTAATAATAACATATATTAGCTTAATTATTTGACCACCACTCTACATCCAGAAAATGCAGCATCTAACATTTAAAGAATTATTCAAATTAAGTGTGAAATATTAAAAAATTGTTGTTCTACCTTTATATAAAAATCTAGTCATACAGACATTTAACGAGCTTGTTACCAAATGAGGGCAAAAAATGAAACCATTAAATAAAAGATTTGAAGCTATAATTACAACTTTTTTTTCTTTTTTAGAATTTAGTCATTTAAATTTAATGCACACTATATTAAGTAAATTTAAATGCTGGATGACATTTAAAATTAGTAATATATTTTACAAAGTTGACTCCTAGAACCTCTCTTGTATGTAGTTATTTTTAAAATTTGAAATTAAAAGAAAATATTCACATCTTATGGACAGGTTATGCGAATGTTAGTGCCATCTTTGTCTGAAACTGTTAATTACAACTAGCTCGAGTATTTAACATGACATTTAACTTATTCCATTATAAAATACTTTATGCAGAAAGAAATGTATTATTCAAATTCTCAAAGACTCCATACGTATGTGCTGCCACCTAGAGTTTATTTATAAAACACGAATTTGTAACATGGCAAGGAACATCCAATTTACATCAAGTTGGCAGCAGGATGATACGTAGGTTGAAAAAACTAATTGCTACCTTATACACTGCAAGAATTATTATTTTCTTTTATCTTTTTGATCTAGAACAGTCTGCATTTATAGATCCTGTATTTTTCAGAATGAACTATAGAACTGACAAGTTGGTTTGTATTAAAAATGGACATAATGCCTTTCATTTCTGAGTTCCTCATTTCATTTTGTAACTTGATATCAAAGCAGTCATACGTAAAGAAGAATATTATTATGAGAAAGGTGTTTGGCGGTGGGTTCTATCAGGCTTCTTTGTCAGGAAATTTCTACAATATGGACCAAATAGTAACTCAGAAATTGATTCCTTCCTGCACACTCTGCTTATTCATAATAATTTGTCCTGCAATGTCACCAACTTAATATTATTAATAATTTTAATTTCTCATGGCAACAGTATTCAATAATATTTAATATTTTAAATTTTTAAAATTTCAGTTGAAAGCAACAACTAGTTTTATTTAAAACTTATAAGCTTTTTCCAAAATTTAAATAATTAGAGGAATAAAATATATATTTTATTAACCTTTTGTTACTAAAATGATGATATATTAATCCACAGCTGATATATCCCAAATTTTATTTAAAACATAGTCAATTAAAACATCCATTTATAATCAGGGAAATGAAAAAGTCTTGCTGCTTTCAATATTCATTGCTGATCAAATTTACAACAGTAATTTAATATCTGTAAAGATATGTGTAATCTAGGTAGACTACACACACTTTCTGTAGGCATATTGAAAATTATAAGAAACGTAAGTGTTATTAAAATCTTTTTCTAAGTTTAATAAACCTTTGTCCATTTTATATGTAAAATTTTAAACAAAAATTGAATTTTTTGTACAGTAATAACAATGCTAAGGATTTCTTATGTTTTTATACATCAAAACAGTTATGCTCATTTCTGCTTTAGGTATTATTTTTATCACAATTTATTTGCTCACCTAAAATCCTAGCATTTAAGAGGTTTAAAGATTTCTTAGCTGAAAGACATGTTCTCAAAGCATTACATATTTGTCACCACATACTGTGAAAGACTGTTACACCATCTGTTGAGCCCACCGCTGAATGTAACAGAGATTATAGCCTAACTGTTTATACTGTAGCCTAAATGTGATTGTAAAGGGTAGTAAAACAATTTTGTATACTGTGAAAGGAAAAGAACATTTTGATACAAGATTTAACTAAAAAATATACTAAAAATAAGTATGAATCAAAAGTGCCATTTTACACCACCATGAGCAGTTACTGAGGTATTGTCAAATTTACTATAGAATGCAGATGCTTTGGGTTTTTAACATGAGTGAAAAGGTTATGTGGTTTTAAAATGGCTGATCAACATTCGCAACTTCAACCTATAAGTTTGCCTTATGCATGTTTTAAGGCTAGTGAATACATTTTAGTTTATTTTGTTTTATTCTTAGTTATTTTAGAATGTTTATACTTCACCATATATTGGCGTTTATTTTCATTTAAAACATTAAAAATTTGCTTTCTTATGAGTTTGATAAGTTATATTAACTCTTCTAATATTTCTAATGTCAATGCAATCACAACGTGGTACAATGCTGTACGATAGGTGCTCACAGAATAAAGGTTGCATAAAGGTTCTTAAAATTCTATAAATAACATTTACATGGGAAAACATAACCTCAAACATTTTAGTGTGTTTAATAAGTTGTATTTCTTTAGCAGAAAGCTTAGTACCAGTTCTATAAAAATGTGCATAACTAAATAAAAATGAATGCATAACTTATTGTGACTATTCAAATCCAAACCAAATATATTTTATTTTCTGTTAAATTTCTCAAGTCTGTTCATTTCAGGTGGTGAAGATGGCACGTGCTATGGTCGATGTTTTCCCTTCCTATCCGAAACCTCTTCCTATTTTACACCAAATCCTGCTAAGTTCTCCTTTGGAGACCTCTCCCTCCAGCCCTCTCCTCTCCTTTGTCCCTCTATTGTGTGTAAGAACACAAAAGAAAAAACAAAAACAAACAAAAAAAAAAGTAACACAGCACAATAGATGTAGACGCACTATGCATATATGGATGTTAAGTTTTTGTATGTTTGGATGTGTGAATGTATGGCTGTAATCATTGTTTGGTTGTTTGTTGGTTTGTTTTCTGTGCGTGAGATAGGATATTGGGGCTTTGACAAACGAATATATATGCTATATACATAAATATAATATAAGAATTTAAAAGAAAAAGAAGGCCCCTGTGCATCTTAAGAGGAAATGGTGCAGTTTTGTCATAAAAAATGGTTTCCCCCGTAGAAAGAAAGGGAAAAAGAAGCAAAAAGATTGTGAGAGTTAATAATAATGAAAACTTATTAACAGGAAATCGCAACGAAATAAAGTATATTATATTGCATAAGTAAAACATTAAAAAAAATACAAAAAGAAAACTATCGAAGTTAGCTTTTACGGTGTTTGCACCTCCGCTAGTGCTATCATGTTGATTGCCAGCAACTTTGCACACTTATACTATGGATACCTTATTTGTTTTGTGTTTATTCGCTCACTCATTTGTTTGTTGTGTGAACATGATTATATGTGGGGGGAATATTAGAGCAAAGAGAGAAAAAAATATTTGAGCTTCCAGTCATAAGGTTATGATTATCTATTTTTGGTACTGTACATCAACAATGATTGGAAATCAAGTTATAAAAAAAAATAAAAGAAGTAAGAGGCTCTGCAATTTTCTTAAATAATGTTCCAAATCTATCTGAATTGTTTGTAAACAGTGTTATTACATAACATTAGCAAAACATTACCTATGTATATGATGTATTTAGTGGTACCATGCTTGGATTTTAAAAATGTTTGCTAAGGTACTTGTTATGGTTTTACTCTTTTTCTCTTTCTATTTCTCTCACTTTTTCTGTTCACAAAACAGAGTGGCCAGCATCTTTACTGTTAAGGATCTCTCTGATGTAATAATTTTTTAAATTGAAGCACGATTTTCTTCCCATACAGATTGATGATCATTATATGGTCAGAACCAAAATTTCAAAACCATTGACTCCAGATACCTCTTGATAGAAAACCCTAATCGAGGGACATTTTTACTATACCTACTACCCACAAAATTTTGAGCTATTTAGTTGCATGTGTTGCAATGAGTTTGGTCCTTGGATATTTATAAGTTTGTTCATATTTAAGTAAAACCTGCAGTTAAGGATTTTCCTCAAAACTATCTACATACTTACGAATTTTGGGATTTTTACCTGCAATAAGCAACCAACAAAATAATATACATCGCAATGGATTGGAAATTAATTTTCCCTTTATCTATTAAATAGCAGAACCTATGTCTCTGCTTGTATTATTCTGTTAAAGGGATTATTCTCTGCCCCCCTCTTGTCCCCCATTCTGCCTTATGTCTGTGTTTTCCCTCACTGTTCATTCCTTTTATTCTCTCCTCTTCTGCTTACGCAAGTTTACATGTCATGATGTTTTGGGAACTGGTAATAAAACTGCTTTCTCTTGGGCAAAAGCAAATAATTAAAACAAAATAAAGGTTTAGCAGTAGATAAACTATGCCTCCTCAAGTCGCCCTCCGTGATATAATGGTTACCTTGCTAACTTCATATACCTAAGGACAATGGATTTTTTCGGGCGTAGAAATCCTTGGCATGGCTTCCTTCAGAAGGGAAGTATAGCCATTGGTCCCCTGACATAAGAGAACCTCAAGCCTGATAGAGAGGCCTCTGAGGAAAATTAAGCGGTTTTTCAAGCCCAATTTAGAAGTAGTTAAAGAGCGTCCATAAATAACACCCATTTACATTTACATTCCTTAAGCTTGCAATGCAATAAGCAGTAAGTGGGGCTTCATAAACAGAGCAGCCATATTACCACACAGGATACAGGTGACGTCACTGTGGAGAACATAGCTCTTTACAACAACCGGTTTCTTTGCGAACGGTGCATCTTTTACCGGTGCGTAACTAACTGAAGCAATTGCCTTCTAAAAACCAGCTCCGTGGTAAAAAGTATACTGTTTCTTAACTAATGCAGTGGAGGAATAGTAACAAAACATTATATAAATTCTTTAATATTAAGATTATCAACAATTTTAAAATAAAAAACACTTAGTAGAAACGTTATGATTGTTATATTGTGATAAAAATGTTCTAAATGATTTTGAATCATATAAAGAAAAAGTATAAGTACTGACCTATACTAAACTTTCCATACTTTGCTTTCTTTTAAGGAATAGAAAGCTAAATTGTGTTCCAAGTTACCTCATTTTATAGAGTAATAAGCAAGAAAAGGCGGTGCCATGATCAAGTGGTTAGACCTCTCATGGGTAGATGAAGAATTAATTAAATTTAATTCCAAGAATGGCATTATGATGATTTTCAAGGGACCGCATGTGGCTCTGGACAAAGCGGCTTCAATATCATCTCTTTACATCTATTTCACCATTATCTCAAATCACCCTCTTCCTCACTTTCATACCAAGCATTGTGATAATCACCCATCCTGGCTTCTCTATGATCCAGAGCCTCTGCATCTGTAAATCCTAGGGGGTTTGAGTCCTACATACGAAGGTAGCAAGCAAAGAACCTAAGTACCTATTTTCTAAGCTTACCCTTTCCCAATTCTCCAATTTGGTGCTATAGTATGTTTTATACCAAGTGTCATAATATGATGTTGCTGTGTATTTTATTCATATTTTATTTATATTCCAGAAGTATGATTTCAGTTTAGCTCAGAACATGAGCATGTAAGTCAAAATTCAGGATGTTAAAAAAGCCAAATATACAGTACTACATATTTACGTTACAGAGTATATCTAAGTTGTTTTTTTTTTTTTTTTTTTTTTTTTTCATTATTGTTAGTAAATATTTTTGTTGGTTGCTGTTAAGCTTTGCTTTCTGATTCCATAGATCTTCTGCAAAAAAAGTCAAGATGCTTTCAGATAGCCACTCTGTTTGGTGAATTCAGAATCTAAAATTATTCTTAGCACATTTATTCAGTTAAGAATTGTATAAAATCAAGACTTTTAATGGTGAAACGTTTGGGGATGTGAAGAATATGTATCTGCCCTAAATAGTGAACAAACAATTGACAATTGACCCCAACACTAAACTTCCTTCTCTGTAAATGGCCTCCTCACCTTTCACCCTACCTTCCCCCCACGTCCCATGTATTCTGTATAGCAAAAGTTTTATACCGGCAAAGTGTAATGGCTAATCCCAAATAAACGGGGTAACATATACAAAAAATATGATAAAATATAACCAAAACAAGTGAACCAAAACTGTAGATAGACAAAACAAACCTAGATTGGTAGTGAAGAATGGAATTGAGAATAAAGAAAGTTATAAGAAAAGTATTTTTACATCAGTTTATACTTCCACCTACCTATAAATTTCCTTCACTCTTACCAACTGCTTTGATACATTGTAATAAGCATTCAACTAAAAAAAAATCTGATGTGTTCCATTCACATGACTTTCTCTACATCTCTGCAACAAATTATTGTTAAAAAGCTTATGTTTCTATTTACTTAATGCTAAAATATAGCATGAAAAAAATCAATATAACATAAATTGAGTGCTTTAAAGTGCTCTACATTTTTGTGTGGTAAAATTCGTCCGAATAAAATAGTCTTCAGAGGCTCTTCCCAGAAAATTCAAGATATACATTTTGTTTTTCAGATAAATATCTTTAATATATGATATTTTAATCGAAATATTTAGTGCTATTTAGGAAAAATAAAATTTTTCGAAAAAAGTTCCATGTAAAGTGTAGTTTGGGGTGGGCGGATTTTTCTCAAAATCTTCGTGTCGCATCCCTGAAAGATACTAAACTTAAATACCAAGTTTAGTATTTTACCGACTTTTCGTTTCTGAATAATCGTGTTCACAGACACACACACACACACACACACACACACACACACACACACACACACACACACACACACACGGAACTGTTTGTGAAAATCTTTTTCTTGGAATCAGGGACCCTAAAACTATATTTACGGTGAAATCTCGGTATCGCATTTTTTGGTGGAGTGAAATACCTTCTCTATATACTATGTACATAGTGCATGTAGAGAAAGTAGCAAGATAAGATTAAAGATTTGCACACGTAACTGTGTGTAATTCAATTACGATACAACTTTGTCTGACAAATCTTCAAGGTAATTTTGGATTTCTGGATACCGGCGTAGTTCAGTGGCCTCATGCTGAGGAACTGGCTATAGAGAGGCCCCTTGTAGCTTATGTGAGGTATCACCAAGACAAAATTGTTCAGAATCCATGGTAAGAGCTGTAGATCCTTTTGTTCTACCCCATTTACTATTATAATTTCCTTGTCAGAAGTAATTGAACGCCATTCTCAGGAAGCCTCCAGTTGATAAATGGATCCATTGATTTAATTGTTTTTTCACACAGGAATCATAACATTGAATTGTAAGTCAGTTGAAAGTTTCCGTGCTATGCCAACATGTTGCCATGGTGATAGAGCAACCGGCTACAGATCGAAGGATCCGTGGTTTAAATCCCGGATATGGCATTGCATTTTTCAGTCTGACTCTGCCTATCCAACTCCTATCCTTCACGGCTGGTGTGAATAAAACAATTAAATCAATACAAATTGACCATAATAGTAGGTTTTACTTTGAATCCTGAGACTTTAAATATTTGCAACATTGGGTTTGTCATCTCAAAATAATTTGAGATCACTTGTGGTGTAATGGGGAACATGCGAGTCAGTTGAGAAATGCAATGCTATGTCGGTATGTTGCCATGGTAGCTCAGTGGTAGAGCAACGGGCTAGAGACTGGAGATTCGTGTTTTAAATCCCGGCTATGGCATTGAATTTTTCAGTGTGTCTCTACCTATCCAAATGGATCCAAGGCTTCGCTGGAGGTCATTCACATTTTGAGGAGCATTATAATTCACCCACCATTTTGTTTCTTTCTTTGACAGTAACTATTTCAGAAATGTTTAAGTGAGTATGGGACTCCAGGACGGCCCAGATCTTGTAGTCAACATAGAAGAGGAAATACGTGTGCAACACCTATAACACAAAACTGCTGAAACAATATAAATAGACTTAAAGTTGATCTCACTATAATACTGTGACGTAACTGATCTGTTATGACATCTATAATACTTCAACGCCTCATACTGGGCTGTGGCACTGCTATCTTATCACTTATAGGTTTCAACACATTCAAAAAACCAGTCTGAGATGGCAGAAATAGCAGTCTGCTTTGAAGGCGACAGTGAATAATAAAATCTAACACCACCAAAATTTCAGACACAGGTTTGAATATTTACAACAGGTTATTGTCGCAAAAAATCAAGAAAGCAATATGAAAATATCTGATGTGTTCCTTTCCCATGACTTTCTTCACACTTCTACATTATTCTTCTGTTTACCCAACGCTAATCGAGAAAAAATTAGCAGAAATAGCCTAATTAATTGCTTCCTTGTAAATAGAAGGGAGCTAAGGAAGTACCATAGGTTAAATCGATTGTCAAATCTTTTAAAAGCTGGTTGCTAAATTGGTAAATTCTTGCAAGAGGAAAGTATAAGTATTTTAAAGCTGAAACTAATAACAAGGAATATCTAAAACACGGTCAACTCCACGAAAAAAAATAACATAAATTGTGTGCTTTAACGAGATCTACATTTTTTGTACGTAAGATTTTGCCTATCTCTTATGGTTTACCAGTTATGCAAAATTCTGTAAAAATCATCCAGAGAAAAGTAGTCTTTAGAGGCTGTTCCCAGAAAATTGAAGATATAAATTTTATTTGTCATGTAAACATCTTAAATATAAGAGATTTTAATCAAAAAGCCTTTTTAAAGAAATCAACAATTTCGAAATTTTTTTTTCATGTAAAGGATTTTCTTAAAAATTGTCGCATTCTTGGAAGATACCGAACTTAGATACAAAGTTTGGTATTTAACGGTCTTTTCGTTTTTGAGCTGTTTCCTAGAGAACCACACACAGACACATTTATCCATTTCTTTTTTTTTTTTTTTTTGAATTCACGGAGTCTCTAAACATGTATATCAGGTGAAATTTCGGTATAGCATTTTTGGGTGCAATACAATACCTTCTCTATACACTTTGTACATGGTGCGTGTAGAGAAATTAAAAAAGTATGTGCCGTTCAAAATTTTTTTCTGCAAAAAAAAAAAAAAAAGAAAAAACAATAAATACCTTATAGACGCAGCAATGTGGTCATTTGTTGCTCTTGCAAACACGCTCAAGATCCTGCCATCAGATCCTGCTGTCATCCGATCAACATTTAATTACACACAATTAACAAGGTAGGTAACAAAGTTAAATTGAAAATATGGTTGGGTTGGCCGAAATAGTTATTTATGATACAAGAGTTAAAAGTGTAGATTTATTTTGCGAGAAGGAAAGTTTACGTAACGAGGCCTTAGGGCCGAGTGAAGCAATCCTACGAGAATAATAAAAACACTTTTAGCTTGAACGTCATACACTATTTTTTAGACAGCACAATATTTCTAGATTTATCAATAAATGTATTACATAGGGTTCAGCATTTCTTTTGTTCAAGGAATAGTACGTTTTCCTATCGCTTGGAGGTGTGTGTGTGTGTATGTGGGAATAGAATTCGTCTATCGATATAGATTGGTAATCGATGTAGTAATGTCAGTTCTTTACTGTTTACTATAAATCTTATAAATTAACAATTCCATTCCATTCATTCTGCTATTAAATAACAAACCAGAGTATGTTATAACCAAATACCCAGCAAACACGTTTTATATATCTGAAGTTGCCAATCGAAGAAAAATGTTGTCTAGTTGAGCATGTTTAGACACGAGAACGAACTAATAAAGAAGGCGGTGGTACTATTGTGAGTTTTATTTTTGCTCTCAGGAACATAACCTCACTTATTTTTATACAGATAAATAACAGAAAACAAATATATACAATTCTTATTAATAATAGGCAACATTAGGTTCTTAATTGTGCAATTATGACGAAAGTGTGGTATTTATTGTTTAATTATTACAATTGGAAATGTTGATTCCTTGTGATGAGGTAGTTGGTGTGCTTGTGTTGCTATATTCAGACATCATACTGTTATCAGGTGATACTGCAACATCAGTAGGGGTGTAGCTATCTTTTTCTTCTTATTTTCTATGGCGCCCTCTGTACATTAAAAGTAACGATATATCGATCGGACTCCACTAGCAATGTGACTCTTTCAAAATCACAACATTCAGTGATAGTAACTAAACTTAAGTTGGTAACATTGGATGGTATACATTTTTTACTTTCTCTATACGCACTATGTGTATAGAGTAGGTATTTCACTCCACCAAAAGTCGATACCGAGATTTCACCGGAAATATATGCTTTAGGGTCCCCTGTATCCAAAAAATGTGTTTTCAGAAAAAGGTCGTGTGCGTGTCCGTGTGTCTGTGAACACGATAACTCAAAAATGAAAAGTCGGTAAAATACCAAACTTGGTATTTAAGTTTAGAATCTTCCAGGGATGCGACACGAAGATATTGAGAAAAATCCTCTCACCCCCAACTACCCTTTACATGGAACTTTTTTCGAAAATTTTGATTTTCTCAAAAATGGTTCTAACTATTTTGATTAAAATTTCGAATATTAAACACATTTATCTGACAAATGAAATGTATATCTTCAATTTTCTAGGAATAGCCTCTGAAAAGTAGTTTATTCAGGATGAATTTTACTAAATTTAGAATGACTGCTAAACCGTATACGATGGACAAAAACTTACTACACAAGAAATGTAGAGCACTTTAAATCACACAATTTATATTATATACATTTTTTGGAGTTCGTCGTTTTTGTAACATTCCTTATTTTTGGTTTCTGCTATGAAAAACGTATACTTTTCTAATACAGGAACTTTCAACTCCTATCCATATAAACAAAGGAACTTCATTGACATAGCAACCAGCTTTTGACTATCACTTTAACCTAAGGCTGTCCCTTATTTCGCTTCTACTTACAAGGAAGCGAGTAATAAGACTATTTCTGGTAATTTTTTCTGATTAGCATAAAGTAAATAGAAGTATAAGCTTTTTAAGAATTATTTGTTGCAGGGATATGGAGAAAGTCATGTGAATGGTACACATCAGATTTTTACTTTCTCTATACGCACTATGTACATAGTGTATAGAGAAGACATTGTACTCCACCAAAAAAGTCGATACCGAGATTTCACGGGAAATATATGCTTTAGGGTCCCCTGTATCCAAAAAAAGTGTTTTCAGAAAAGTGTATCCAAAAAAATCCAAAAAGCGTGTCCGTGTGTCAGTGTGTACGTGTGTCAGTGCGTACGTGTGTCCGTGTGTCTGTGAACACGATAACTCAAAAACGAATAGTAGCTAAAATACCAAATTTGGTATTTAGGTTTACTATCTTCCATGGATGCGACACGAAGCTTTCGAGAAAAATCCCCCCACCCCAAACTACCCTTTACATGGAACTTTTTTCGAAAATTTTGATTTTCTTAAAAATGGTTCTAACTATTTTGATTAAAGTATCGTATATTAAAGATATTTACCTGACAAATAATATTTATATTTTGTATTTTATGGGAATAGCTTCTAAAGACCTGTTTGTTCTGGATGAATTTTGCTTAATTTGGCATAACTAGTAAACCGTAAGAGATAGACAAAAACTTACTGCATAAAAAATATAGGTCTTGCTAAAATACACAAGTTGTGTCATATACATTTTTCGTGTGGAGCTTACAGTTTTCGAGGTATTCAGTGTTATTCGTTTCAGTTTTGAAGTACTTACACTTTTCTCAGACGGGAGTGTGCGGTTTTCTTTTGTTCTACTCCTGGCCAAGAAAAGAAAGGATTTGTAATGACAATCGCATAACGACAGCTTTTAAAACACTTGACTATAGCTTTAACCTAGTGTATTCCCTTATTTTTTCCTACTTATAAGGAACTAAGTAATAAGAAAATTGTGCTAATGAGTACCTCAATTAGCAAGATGCAGAAAGAAGAATAATTTTTTGTAAGAAGTTTGTAGAACAGCTAGAGAAAGCCATGTGAGTGTAACACATCAGATTTTTACTTTCTCTAGCCCTGTATGTACAATGTACATAGGGATAGAGAAGTATTGTATTCCACCCAAAAATTCGATACCGATATTTCACCGGAAATACATGTTTTAGGACCCCCTGTATCCATAAAAAGCATTTTCAGAAAAAGATCCGTATGTGTGTGTCCGTGTGTCTGTGAACACGATAACTCAAAAACGAATAGTAGCTAAAATACCAAACTTGGTATTTAAGTTTACTATCTTCCATGGATGCGACACGAAGCTTTTGAGAAAAATCCCCCCACCCCAAACTACCCTTTACATGGAACTTTTTTCGAAAATTTTGATTTTCTTAAAAATGGCTCTAACGATTTTCATTAAAATATCGTATATTAAAGATGTTTACCTGACAAATAAAATGTATATCTTGAATTTTCGGGGAATAGCTTCTAAAGACCTGTTTATTCTGGATGAATTTTGCTTAATTTGGCATAACCAGTGAACCGTAAGAGATAGATAAAAACTTACTATATAAAAAATCTGATGTGTACCATTCACATGACTTTCTCCATATCAACAAATAATTCTTAAAAAGCTTATACTTCTATTTACTTTATGCTAATCAGAAAAAATTAGCAGAAATAGTCTTATTACTCGCTTCCTTGTAATTAGAAGCGAAACAAGGGACAACCGTAGGTTAAAGTGATAGCCAAAATCTGCTTGCTATGTCAAAGAAGTTCCTTTGTTTATATGGATAGGAGTTGACAAGTTCCTGTATGAGAAAAGTATACGTTTTTCATAGCAGAAACCAAAAATAAGTGATGTCACAAAAACGACGAACTTCACGAAAAAAATGTATATAACATAAATTGTGTGTTTTAAAGTGTTCTACATTTTTTGTATAGTAAGTTTTTGTCCATCTCTTACGGTTTAGCAGTCATTCAAAATTTATTAAAATTCATCCAGAATAAACTACTCTTCACAGGCTATTCCCAGAAAATTCAAGATATACATTTCATTTGACAGTTAAATATATTTAATATTTCGAAATTTTAATCAAAATCGTTAGAGCCATTTTTGAGAAAATCAAAATTTTTGAAAAAAATTCCATGTAAAGGGTAGTTGGGGGTGGGGGGATTTTTCTCAAAATCTTCGTGTCGCATCCCTGGAAGATACTAAACTTAATTACCAAGTTTGGTATTTTACCGATTTTTCGTTTTTGAGTTATCGTGTTCACAGACACACGGACACACACACACACACACACACACACACACACACGGACCTTTTTGTGAAAATGCTTTTTTTGAATATTGAGGACCCTAAAACATATATTTCCGGTGAAAGCTCGGTATTGAATTTTTGGTGGAGTGCAATACTTACTCTATACACTATGTACATAGTGCGTAGAGAAAGTAAAAATGTAGGTTTTTTTTTTAAAATACACAAGTTATGTCATATACATTTTCCTCGTGGAGCTTACCGTTTTCGAGGTTCTAATTCTTATTAGTTTCAGTATTGAAGTACTTATACTTTTCTCAAATGCGAATGTCCGTTTTTCTTTTGTTCTACTCCTGGCCAAGAAAAGAAGCGATTTGTAATGACAATAGCGTAACGACAGCTTTTAAAACATTTGACTATCGGTTTAGCCTAGTGTATTCCCTTATTTTCTTCCTACTTATACGGAACTAAGTAATAAGAATGTTGTGCTAATGAGTACCTCGAAAAGCAAGGTGTAGAAAGAAGAATTATCTTATGTAAGAAGTTTGTAGAACAGCTAGAGAAAGTCATGTGAGTGTAACACATCAGATTTTTATAAATCTAGGGTTATAAATAACAATTTTTAGTTCGAGTTTTTTTGTGTTAAAAAGCTTAATTATAACAGTGTCTGTCTGAAAATAGTAGCATGTACCTTGCCTCTAGTGGTACTTATGATGATCATGTGTAAATATTAAAACAAGTGACATTCTCACATGCTTTAAGTATACTATTGTAGTCTTGATGCACAATTCAGCATGGATTAATGCTAAAATGTGGTTCTTGATAGAAGCGTTCGAGTATGATATAGTAAAGACCCTTATTTAGAATGAAAACGCTTTTTTTTTTTCAAAACGTTTTAATTTTTGTCAACATAGTTCTATTTTAGGGATACTATACATATACAGGATGTTAATGAACTATACCGACATATTTTCACAGAATATGTAGATTACTTAAGTAATTTGACTTATGGTCTGTTTATTGACATTTCGAAGTAACGGCTATAAGTTTCTGAAGTGCCAGTACGCCACGTATCGCGGCACTTGGTCTGGAATTTAAAAAAATAATAATAAAAAATATTTACTCTATGACAAAAAAATGGCGTGTTATTTATGGACGCTCATTAACAGCTGTGGTTCTCAGCGTCTAATTCTAAATTGGGCGTGAAAGACCACTAATTTTTCTCAGAGGCCTCTTTATCAGGCTTGAGATTCTTTTACGTGCCGTAAATCTACGACACGGGACCAACGGCTTTGCTTCCCTTCCGATGGAAGCCATGCTAAGGATTTTTTACATCGTCCTCCGCCGGGTTTGAACCCACGACACTGGCTATATGAAGTCAGCATGGTAACCATTACACCACGGAGGACGACTACTCTATGACAGGAATCGAACTCATGAGCTTTGGGATAGCAGCTTCCCGCGTTACGCATTAAGCCGCCAGAGTCGTTGACAAAACGCCTCCGGAGTAGACTACATCAGAACGTAATTTAATGAATGCTCAGTGTCGCACAGTCAAGTGATTAGTGCGAGATTTTATAGATTTTTGCGACATTAAATCTTGAGAACGCTAGTAACGAACTACTAGAAATCGATATTTCTATACTTGGGCAGCAGTTTTAATGACATTCTAAGCCATTTTTTTCAACCTGCTTTGCTTTGACACCGACTTATCAGCACCTGATATCCACACGTTTAACGCTATGTAGTTGCGTTGTGTTCATCCGAGGACCAAGCATCGCTGCTCTTAAATTACACGTGCACAATCTCGCAAATTATTTTGGTGTAGTTTATTAACACCCTGTATATGTGTGTATGTGTGTTTATATAGCCAGACAGAGGTTGTCAAGAACTTTCCAGAGCTATTACTGTCAAACTCGAGCTCACGATGATCTAATTTGTTTAAATTTTGTTCTGGCAAGCCATTTCTTCGTGTTTGGATACCAAAAAAAAAAAAAAAAAAAAAATTGTAGGGAGTCATAGAGCGCATGTGGCAGCGATTTGTTACACAGTTCATGTAGTTTGGCTTCGAATGTGCTGGTGTGTTAACATGGTGAAACTGCACTTTCTTCTTTGCCATGTCTTCTTAACGTATTCTCAAATCGGGCCAATAAATCACTCTAGACTTGACCAGTAATTGTTTCTTCTTTTTCTAAGAAGTCAATCCTTCGCATCCCTTCGCAAAATCTGATGTGCTTCATTCACATGCCTTTCTCTACATCTATGCAACACATTATTGTTAAAAAGTTTATGCTACTATTTACTTCATGCTAACCGAGACAGAAATTAGCAGAAATAGTCTTATTACTTGCTTCCTTGTAAGTAGAAGCGAAATAATGAAGTACCATAGGTTAAAGTGATAGTCGAAAGTTGGTTGCTATGTGACTGAAGTTCCTTTGTTTGTATGGACAGCAGTTTACAAATTCTTGTATGGAAAAGTATACGTTTTTTAAAGCTGAAACTAAAAACAAGGAATATCTCAATAACGATCAACACCACGAAATAAATTTATATAACATAAACTGTGTGTTTTAATGTGCTCTACATTTATTATGTGGTAAGTTTTTGTCCATCTCTTAAGTTTAGAAGTTATGCAAAATTCCTTAAAATTCATCCAGGATAAATTAAACTTTAAAGGCTATTCCCAGAAAATTCAGGACATATTTTATTTGTCAAGTAAATATCTTTAATGCACGATATTTTTATCGAAATCGTTAGAGCCATTTTTGAGAAAATCAAAATTTTCGAAAAAAAAGTTCCATGTAAAGGATAGTTTGGGGCCGGGTTATTTTCTTGAAAATCTTCGTGTCGCATCCTTGGAAGATACCTAAATAGCAAGTTTTAAGCTATACTGCCCACAGACACACACACACACACACATACAGACAGACACACAGACAGACAGTCACACACACAAATGCTTTTTATTTTTGGATTCAGGGGTACCAAAACATGTATTTCCGGTGAAATCTCGGTATCGAATTTTTGGGTGCATTACTATACCTTCTATATACACTACGTACATTGTACGTATAGAGAAAGTAAAAATCGTCGCTATCACTTTTACGGCCGATGGGATCGTTTCCTTTTTTGGAGCAGATTCGCCGGAAAAGCACACTATTTTTGGCTATTACTTGGTTTCGGAAGTATAATGCTGAATTCTGGACCTTCAGACTTCGCTTAAACAGCTCCAAACACAGAAGTGTTAAGCCGCACCCGCTTTTTGTCGACTATAAGCATTCGGGCTGACAACTTTTATATCTCCAACTTATTATGCAAAATATGAATTGTTCCCATCGACACACCTATGGGCTCTACGACATCGTAAACACAGACAGAATCATATCATGCACTTTGTCAATTATTTCCTGTGGGCGTCCTGGGCGCTCCTAATAAAACAATTTTGATGTGTTACATTCACATGACTTATTCTACATCTGTGCAACAAATTATTGTAAAAACGTTTATGCTTCTATTTACGTCATGATAATCGATAAAAATTAGCAGAAATAGTCTTATTATTTGCTTCCTTGAAAGTAGAAGCGAAATAACGAAGTACCATAGGTTAAAGTGATAATCAAAAGCTGGTTACTATGTGACTGATGTTCCTTTGTTTGTATGGACAAGAGTTGACAAATTCCTCTATGAGAAAAGTTTTTCAAAGCTGAAACCATAAAAGAGGAGTATTTCAAAAACTATCAGGTCCACGAAAAGACGTAAATGTCAAAAATTGCCTGTTTTATCCTGATCTACATTTTTGTGTAGTGAGTTTTAGTCTATCTCTTACGGTTTACCAATCATACAAAATTCAATAAAAATCATTCAGAATAAAGAGATCTTTAGAGTCTCTTCCCAGAAAATTCAAGATATACATTCTATTTGACAAGTAAATATCTTAAATATAAGGAATATTAAACAAAATCGTTAGAGCCATTTATAAGAAAATCAAAATTTTCGTAAAAAGTTCCACGTAAAAGGTAGTTGGAGGTGGGAGAATTTTCTTGAAAATCTTCATGTCGCATCCTTAGAAGATACCAAACTTAAATACCAAGATTGGTTTTTAACGGTATTTTCGTTTTTGTGCTATGCTGCCCAAAGATACACACACACTCACACACACATGCACACAGACACACACACACTGGGGCATTTTTTCTAATTATGCTTCTATACACTATGTACAGAGTACATTTAGAGAAAGTAATATACCTTTAAAGTCATTGAAGCATCTGCTGATAGATGACGAAAGCTTCTCATAAACAACATCCACTTTCGCTTTTATCTCCTCACAAATTTGCCCATCCAAACGTAAAATGCGAATCACTGAACCATACTGCACTTTTAGCGAAAACAAATTGACATGTCGGCCACATCCAACCAGCGTATGAACTTTGTTTATAGACAGTTGATGATGGTAACACTAAAGTTCCTTCTGTACTGAAACACGAATACTTGAACCAAATTAAACTTAACCACATTTTATATGTCAGGTTTAATCTCAATAAAACTGATGCTTGCTTGTTTTTGTTTCTGATATACGTTTGTTCCATACAAATAAATTAACTTAATATAACTTACCTTACACTTTTAAGGACAAAAGTTCAATATTTGCAAGGTGAATGTAAAATTCCACCCGGTGAAATATTAATCAACGCTGTGCCTGTGGGTACCTATAAATTCCGCTTATTTTTAGGCGTAACAATACAAATAGAGTTGTACTCTAAGATCAATTTCATGTTACACTAACCTTCAACCATACACTACTTTATACTGTAAAAATATACATAATTTTTGCCCTAAATTTTCTGTGATTTTTTTAAATAAATAAAAGAGAAAACTGAATGAATGAATGAATGAATAAGTGTATTTATTAACATAGCAATATCATACATAGAATTTCAACAGTCGCACAGGTCCACAGACCGTACGTGCTTTTGCAATACACATTACAAGCAATATTAAAACAACAACCACAACAAAGAATTAGAAGAGTAAACACGAAAATAAAAAGACAAAGGAAATACACAGTCAAAAGTAATATTAAACAACAATAAAATTAAGGGTGATTCCGAAAATAAAGATACAAAGATATTAAAATATAGCAATTTAAATTTACAGCACAGAGTACCCTTCATAAATGCACCCTCTTATAATAGATAATTACACTTAAAAGACATATATACACATAATATATACAACCCTAGCACAACAGTGACCTAAGTATGACATAATATATATGAATGTAGAACATTGTAGTCACTTTTGTTTAGTTGATCTTATTCGGGGGGAGAAGGGGGTTCTCTATTGGCAGCTTCCTCAGATCTCAGCTGTCTTGCCTTAAGTATAAATTTACCTAGCCCGTCCATGTTTTCCGTTCCTGCCAGTAGCGTCCAACATGCTTCTATCCCTACATTCGTAGTGGTAAAAAATCGCGGCAAATATTTTTCCCGCCATTCCTCCGTGCCCATACATCTTGCCAGATGTGAGTCCACGACTCTTCCTCCTCGTACCATTCTCGTCAGAAATTTTCGTGCTCCTCCATGCTCCTAGTCTAATCCACGCGAGCCCCTCTCTAATGAGTTTGGTACCTGTTTTGATATATTGCTCCATACCCCACTCCGATTTCAGCCCAGACTGTACTTCTAATGACATCTTCTCTGTGCATTGCGCAATCATTTGCTGTCTGTCTATATCACAGAGGCGGTTCTTAATTTTTCTCCAAATACTTCGCCTGTTTTCCTGCCCCGCCATCCAAATGTCTCCCATCCCAATGGTTTCCAACCCTTTCTTTAATTTTGATGCTCACGTCAAATTACCTGCCATTCGCAACTGTTCACGGTAGCAGACTGCCCTAATTAGAGATTGGTTTCCGTGAACGATTCTCATCCAATATTTAACTGCTCTGATTTTGCACTCTATCGTTTCACTATGTGCCCCGAATTCCCGCATTATTCCGCAGTTTGCCGTATCCCTAAACTGATATAACTACAGTCAAACGTAACCCCAAGCATCACACCGATTATGTTACTTGAGCACTCCCCGTCCTTTACCACATTCACTGGGATTTGAGCTTGGATTTTAATGGATCACCTAACACTCATGGCCTTTTGAACTTCTTTGGCAACATTACGAAAACTGGTTTAGAAGAATTTAAGCTTTTAATTGGGAAGAAAAATATTAATAAAGGATCTACATTTATTTTCATTCCCATTTTCTCTATTATTTTTTATAATAATTTTATAGGTTTATTCACAAATATTTTTCCTAGAACTCCAGTTTTAAACCTGAATTAAAGGAAAAACGGTATATGTAGTATACTATTGCAGGCAACTAAGGATTAAAGTTTGAAAACAAACATTTATCTCATTTTTCTTCGAAAATCAATTCAACACGTAAACTTAGTACAATAAATATCTTAGAAAAGTCTAAATAATACAAACATTTTCTCCATTTATCTTTTTACAAAATGTCATACTTTCGATAACCAAAATTACATTACATATCTATTTATTACCATGGACGTATGTTAAGAATTATGTATCTCCACACATTTATACTTATCAATTCACATGGACTGCTCTACATAAGACACCTATAGTTATTTAGCTATTTTTAGCATAATATGCAAAAAATTAAAACTTATGTTATACTATCTTGCTGATTTTTCTTCAAAGCCCATATGGGGTACAAATAATTATTAAGAGAATGGGGGTTAGAGCTTTACATATTTTAAAGTTTGAAGTCACTTCAAACCTAAATCATTATAAATGTTACGAGTATATTTGAGATAGGATAAACACAAAAGAAGTCATCTTGAGCAAACAATGGGGTTTGGTTTTTTTTTTTTTTGGGTACAGTTTTTTTTGTACAAAACATACCTATGATTTTATTCATATTGCTCTAAGAATTTGTAAGTCAGAAATCATGATTCTGTAGCTAAATGATAGAATACAACTGAATCAATGAAAGCAAGAGGAGTATTTTCTCAAGGTCTGAGAAAATAGAGAATTTAGGAGCATCTCATGTTCCATTCGTAATTATGGGGACTTATTCAGGAAGTATGGTTCGGTTGCTTGTAAGAAGAAATCTGTTGCTGAGGTGCTTCAGATCTACACAATTAATTGCCCACTGTTTGGCGATTACGTCATCAGTAGACACCTTCCAACAAACTGGCCGCCACGATCCTCAGATTTCAATCCGACCGACTTTTGCTCGTAGGATTACCTCAAAAACATCCAACAACTGAAATATGCTATTCTTCCAATAAATTGATAATATTCCAAAACATTACCTGCAAAATACTGTGCATGGTGTCGCAGAGAAAATGGTGTGCGCTGAACAAGAGAATGGAATATCTCAAATAATATAATGTTTATAACAGTTTTAAGTTTATATATATTTTTCTAACCTCTGCAATAGCAATCCTAAGCAATGGAAACTTTGGTTACATATTATATCAGATATATAACATGAGTGCAGGACGAAATACACACTAATCATAAAATAAATGTTCAGTTTATAGTAAACAAGAACCTTACATGCACAAATGCCACCACTTTCAACCCAAAATTTTCCAAAACTGAACATACTGTTGGTCCAAAAAGGTTTGCTTGTAGCTTTATGTTACTACGATTACTAGTATTGGTCTTCTTACAAAAATCTATATCTTCAAGAAAGTTCTTGCTAGAAGTACATTCATCAGGTGAGTACCTCCTTTCCCTTCCTTGCTTTATCTTGAAGGTTATCTGCCTTATGGACGAAAGATGCTGCTGACAAAACATCAAGAAAGGGACATGGCTAGGAAGGTAAGTAAATAGAAGGATTCTTTTAATTTTTACTTTCTCTACACATACTATGTACATAGTGCATAGAGAAGGTATAATATTATATCCAAATTTTGATATTGAGATTTCACTGGAAATACATGTTTTGCGGCCCCCTGAATACAAAAAAAAGCAATTTTATAAAACTGTCCGTGTGTGTACTTGTGTGTGCTTCTTTGTGGGCAGCATAGTTAAAAAAATCTGATGTGTTACACTCACATGACTTTCTCTATCTATTCTACAAACTTCATACATAAGATTCTTCTTCTTTCTGCACCTTGCTAATCGTGGTACTCATTAGCACAATGTTCTTATTATTTAGTTCCGTATAAGTAGGAAGAAAATAAGGGAACACACTAGGCTAAACCAATAGTCAAATGTTTTAAAAGCTGTCGTTATGCGATTGTCATCACAAATCGCTTCTTTTCTTGTCCAGGAGCAGAACAAAGGAAAAACGGACACTCCCGTCTGAGAAAAGTATAAGTACTTTACAACTGAAACTAATAACAATGAATACCTCGAAAACGGTAAGCTCCACGAGAAAAATGTGTATGACATAACTTGTGTATTTTAACAAGACTTAAAATGTTTTGTATAGTAAGTTTTTGTCTATCCCTTACGATTTACTAGTTATGCCAAATTAAGCGAAATTCATCCAGAGTAAACAGGTCTTCAGAAGCTATTCCCAGAAAATTCAAGATATACATTTTATTTGTGAGGTAAATATTTTTAATATATGATATTTTAATCAAAATCGTTACAGCCATTTTTAAGAATATCAAAATTTTCGAAAAATGTTTCATGTAAAGGGTATATGAAACTTTTTCCGAAAAATTTTATGTTCCTAAAAATTGCTCTAACGATTTTGATGAAAATGTCAAACATTAAAGATATTTACCTGACAAATAAAATGTATATCTTGAATTTTCTGGGAATAGCCTCTGAAGCCTACTTTATTCTGGATGAATTTTACGAAATTTTGCATAACTGCTAAACCGTAAGAGATGGAGCAAAACTTAAAACACAAAAAATGTAGAGCACATTAACACACACAATTTATATCATGTATATCTTTTTCGTGGAATTGATGGTTTTTGACATGTTTCTTGTTTTTGGTTTCATTTTTGAAAAAATTATACTTTTCTCATACAAATTCCTGTACATACAAACAAAGCAACTTCAGTCACATAGCAACCAGTTATAGTTATCAGTTTAGCCAATAGTACTCCCTTATTTCCCTTCTACTTCAAGGAAGCAAGTAATAAGATTATTTCTGTTATTTTTTTCTTGATTAAAATGAAGTATATAGAAGCATAAACTGTTTAACAATAATTTGTTGCAGAGATGTGGCGAAAGTCATGCGAATGGAACACATCAGATGTTTACTTTCTCTATACCTTCTATGTATATAGTGTATAGAGAAGGTATTGCACTCCACCAAAAAATTCGATACCGAGATTTCACCGGAAATATAAGCTTCAGGGTATCCTGTATCCAAAAAAAGTATTTTCAGAAAAAGATCCGTGTGTGTGTGTGTCTGTGTGCATGTGAGCACTATAACTCAAAAACGAAAAGTCGGTAAAATACCAAACTTGGTATTTAAGTTTAGTATATACCAGCGATGCGACACAAAGATTTTGAAAAAAATTCCCCCACTCCAAACTACCCTTTACATGGAACTTTTTTCGAAAATTTTGATTTTATATAAACGGCTGTAACGATTTTGATTAAAATATCGTATATTAAAGATATCTGCATGAGGAATAAAATGCATATTGTGAATTTTATGGGAATAGCCTCTGAAGACTACTTTATTCTCGGTCAACTTTACGGAATTTTGCTAAACCGTAAGAGAACGACAAAAACTTATCACACAACAAATGTAGAGTACCTTTAAACACACAATTTATGTTATATACATTTTTTTCGTGGAGTTGATTGTTTTTCAGATATTCCTTGTTTTTTTTTCAGCTATAAAGACTTATGCTTTTCTCATACAGGACTTTGTGAACTCGTGTCCATACAAACAGAGGAACTTCAGTCGCAGAGCAAGCAGCTTTTGATTATCACTTTAACCTATGGTACACCCTTATTTCGCTTCTACTAACAAGGAAGCAAGTAATAAGACTATTTCTGCTAATTTTTGCTCCATTAGCTGAAGTAAATAGAATAATTTATTGCAGTGATGTAGAGAAAGTCATGCGAATGGAACACTTCAGATTTTTGTGTATTGTAAAAGCAGGTACAGTCTATGGACCAGCGCGAATGATGAAGATCAGTGTATACCAGGTTGGCCAAAAGTTCTGTAACACGTATGGAGATATCCCTTAATGCGCTAAAAGCGTTACAGAACTCAACTGGGCCATTTCAAGTTAAAACTTGGCAGTGAGGAACTGTGCGAGAGCGACCTTTGCTTCACACGTCTTGCTATCAGCGGTCGCGTTCATTGCAAGGGGTAAAACGAAGGTTGCTCCCGTCCAGTTCACTTAAGCAGGTTTTAACTTAAAACAACCCCGTTGAGTTCTGCAACTTCGTTAACTTACCAAGGATATCCGCATATGGCAAATACGTTGCAGTTGGGCCTCCAGATATATACTGGTATTTAAATAAATACACTTATTCGTTCAAATAGAATGAAGGGGACCGATGGGGTTATTGCACCTCTGCTAGTCGAGGATTGGTTTATGGAGTAAATTCAGTAAAAGAAAATACAAAGCCCTATCCTCCCAAGTAATCAAGTAGTCCAAAATTCTATTTAAACGAGTATTTTAAAGCATTATATAGTCTGCAGTTTAATTCTATCAATATAGTGTCGCCCTCCATGGTGTAATGGTTACCATGCTAACTTCATACACCCAAGGTCGCGGGTTCAAACCCGGCCGAGGACGATGGATTTTTTCGGGCGTCAAAATCCTTAGCATGGCTTCCTTCGGAAGGGAAGTAAAGCCGTTGGTCCCGTGTCGTAGATTCACGGCACGTAAAAGAACCTCAAGCCTGATAGAGAGGCCTCTGAGCAAAACTTAAGTCTATCACGCCCAATTTAGAATGGGATGCTGAGAACCATAGCAGTTAAAGAGCGTCTATAAATAAAACGCCATTTACATTTTTATCAATACAGTAATCATTTTAAATGTATATTAAATCTTTAAATTAAATGGACTAATGTATGAAAAGATGGGTTTAGAAGAGACACCAGGTTGCGGAACCAGAGGCGACTACACAGCAGTAACACAAAGTAACATTAACTGATGTCAGAATTATGTAAAGTCTGTACAAAAATAATGGTGTGATATAACTTAAAAATTAAATGTTTAGAACGTTTTTATCCAGGGTTTTAAGACATACTGATTTTTCTACATCTTCGTTTGCGTAACTTCTCAAGTAACTTATCTTTAAATGAAAATATTTAAAACGAAAAGCAAAAATGCATATAAATTGTGTTCGTATGATTTTCTCTGTTCATTCTTTTAAAAAACTATTCTTGTAAAAGTTTATTCCACTTTTTATTTCATTCTAAACGATATAAACATTTACTGAAATAGTTTATTACACAGTTCTTTGAAGGTATAAGTGGAACAAGGGAATGCACTAGACTACAGCAATAGTCAAATCTTTGTAGAGCTGGTTGCTATGTGATGACTTAGAGATTCCTTTCTCTTTGGAAGATTGGGATAAACATTAATTATTTTGGTAGTTGAAAGATATTAAATATCGTCTGTTAAGTCCCATAACATAGACTATCTCGGAAACGTTTAACTCCATAAAAATCACATTTGTAATATAAAACGTGATCTATGCATTTAATGCAGTAAGTTTTATGTATCTCTCTCTTTTATGGAAGGAGTTCCAACTCGACTCGGTTGAGTCAGAGTACTCACACGTACACAACCACACAACTTGGACCTGGCTGGTGGTAGAAAGTGAAAGCTAATACGTCAGTGGGCTTTCTCTTCCTGCCAGTCCAATCCACAAGCCAAGACAATAGCCTGCCCTTATATTTCGTGCTTATTTCAAGCAGACTCCTGTGAGTCATGAGTAATTCGCCTCTTTTACATCCATCCAAACAGGAGCAGTATGTGTCACTTTTAGTAATTATGAAAAATTCATCCAAAATAAAGACGGGTTCTCAGGTTTTTACCAAAGAACTCAACACATAACTTTTATTTGTCATAACAATTTAAATATCCTATAATGCGGCATTTGAATTATTTTTATAACATGACATCTAAGATTATAAACTCGTTGTGTATAGGTTCTTTACATTAAACCCCAAGAAGTGTGTTTACAGTTTAAACATCTCCCAATAATAATGATTAACTCTTTGTTGGAAATGGAAATGAGAAGTATGTCTCATTGAGATCATATAATGGAGCTTGGTAAGCACATAGTTAAAGGTCTTTCTTTATCTTAGCATTGTATTTTAATTCTTAAATTCTTAAAAGTATTTTGTAGTAAATATTAACATTGGAAAGTGGTTGATGTTACGTTTTATTTTTTCATAGAACGTGGATTCAAGGAATTAGAGGGGCAATGAAGGATTAGCAAATTTAAAAAAAATGTGTAATCCAATAGGCAGGAATGGAGATAAGTCATAAGATATTAAACACCGTAGTAATAGGTACCGGAAAAGTTTTTCTACTTTGCGAAACCGGAAGTTTATTATTATTATTACTATTATTATTATTATTTCGTCAGAGGCAGGACATTTCACTCATTTCTCCAAATTTAAATATTTCATTTGGTATGAAATTCGTCTCAGTAATAAAAAATCTGATGTGTTCCATTCACATGACTTTCTCTACATCACTGTAACAAATTATTATTAAAAAGCTTATTCTTCTACCTACTTTATGGCAATTCAGATAAACATTAGCAGAAATATTCTATTATTATTAGTTGCTTCCTTGTAAGTAGAAGGAATATAAGGGAATACACTAGGCTAAAACGAACATTAAAATATCTTAAATTCTAGTTGCCACGTGGTTCAAATCCCTTTCTATGCATGGCCAAGAGTTTCCAACTTTCCGTGGGAGAAAAGTATTTTAAATCTGAAACAAATAACAAAGAATATCTCATATATGGTCATTTCCGCGAAAAAAACTGTATATGACATAAATTGCGTGTTTTAACGTGATCTACATTTTTTTATGTTGTAAGTTTCTGTCTATCTCTAAGGGTTTAACAGTTACGCACATTTCAGCAAATTCATTCAGAATAAAGGGGTCTTTAGCGGCCATTCCCAGAAAATTGAAGATATACATTTTATTTGCCATATGAATATTTTTATTATATGGCATTTTTGGAAAAAATCAAAAGATGTAAAGGGTAGTTTGCGGTGGGGGGTTTTGCGTCGCATCCCTACCAATTTCGGTATTTTACTGACTTTTCGTTTTTGAGCTATTGTGTTCACAGACACACGGACACACACAAACACACGGATATTTTTCTGAAAATATTTTTATTTGGATTCGTGGAGTTTCAAAACATGTATTCCTGGTGAAATTTCGGTATCGAATTTTTGGGTGTATTACCATACCTTCTCTGATTCCTCTTTGGCAGGTATAAATGTAGGAGTCGATGGCATGCAAGTTGTGCTTGCTTTGAATAGGTGACGCCCGCCCTAGACCATAGGTTAGACTTCGAAGACCTCTTCATTCTGGATGAATTTTGAATAGCTGGTAAACTGTAATAGATACACAAAAAATTATACACACAAATGTAGATCCCGTTAAAACAAATAATTTATATGATATACCTACATTTTTTGCAAAGTTTACAGTTTTCGAAATAACGTAACGTTTCATCTCTCTTGTTTTACCGCTGACCATTCAAAGTGGATCGACTTCAGTTGTTCACTTATTGACCAGCTTTTAAAATATTTGACTATCGCTTTAGTCTAGTGCATTCCCTTATTTTCCTTATATTTACAAGGAAACAAGTAGTAAGACAATTTAAACAAATGTTTATCTCAATTAGCGTGAAGCACATAAAAGAAAAATCTTTTGTAAGAATAGCTTGTTTGCAGAAGAGATACAGAAAGTCATGTGTATGGAACATACCAAAAATTTGTATTAGGTGCGTATATTAATGATGACACAGAAGTCGAAGTGCAGATTTTATATATAATCCATTTCGATCTTTCTAAAACGTTTTTAAGATTACTCTGTTTATTATAGGTATTACTATTGTGTCTGATATTCCATTTGATTGCACTTGTGTTGACGAGCAACATGATTACATAAGTCTGGTTCATAACTTTGCTATTTAGACTACATCTGCTCTCTCTCTCTCTCTCTCTCTCTCTATATATATATATAGGGTAATTATATATATATATATAATTATATATATATATAATTATATATATATATATATAGGGTAATTTTCATATATATATGTATATATGAAAATTACCCTTGTATCTAGCAAAGTTAATATTCATAAATTCTTATTGTGTAGGTGAGTACATGTTGATATATACCCTCTGTATATAATAGATACACAGGTGTTCTAAAACGAGATATAACCAAAATGTGGGCATTATTTCTTAGATCCTATTTGATACAAAAATTAGTAAATAAACATACGCATATTAATAAAACCTCTCTTGGTCGTAGTGGATTAGTTAGTCACCTAGGAATTAAGCTTAATGGCTGGTACACATTATTGGAGGTATACAAGTTATATTGGGAAGCACTGAGACGTTATTCTTCAACATTTAGCGATCAGCTTGTAATAAAACCATTTCTGGTAATATTTATCTTTATTAGCCTGAAATAGATAGGATATTAAAATATTGTAAGATTTTTTTTTCGCAGAATACATAGAGAAAATTATGTGAATGTAAAACATTATATTTTTATTACTTTTTCTACACGTACTATATACATAGTGTATAGAGAAGGTATTTGCATTCCACCCAAAAATTCGATACCGAAAATTCACCAGAAATACTTATTTTAGGATCCCATGGATCCCAAAAAAAAAGCATTTGTAGAAAAAGATCCGTGTGGGTGCATGTGTCTGTGAACTCGATAATTCAAAATAGAAAAGTCGTTAAAATATCAAACTTGATATTTAAGTTTAGTATCTATCGGGCATGTGACACGAAGATTTTGAGAAAAATGCCTCCACCCTAAACTACCTTTTACGTGGAAAAAATGTCGAAAAGTTTGATTTTCTCAAAAATGGCTCTAACAATTTTGATCAAAATACCGTATATTAAAGTTATTTATATGGCAAATAAAATAAATGTCTTGAATTTTTTTGAAATATTTGAATGAATTTTGCTTAATTTTGTAACTGGTAAACCGTAAGAGACACACAAAACTACAATGTAGATCACGTTAAAACACACAATTTAAGTCATATACGTTTTTTCCTGGAATTTGCTATTTCTGAGATATTCATTGTTATTTGGTCAGATTTAAAATCCTTAAAAATTTGTAAACTCCCGGCCATGCATAGATACAGATTTCAACCATCATAAAGTAGAGAAAAATAAACTTTTTAATAATAATTTATTACAGAGAGCATAAAAAGTCATGTGAATGAAACATACCAGATTTTTATAATGTTCATATTATAAATTTACTTCCCAAGCATACGACACTCTGCTGGACATGTTAAAAATTTCATGTTCTCTATTCCTTCCTTAACGCAGCTGAAGACTTAAATGCTATTTTCGTATGTTGTCAGTAGATCGCTTAAGCATTCCAGCTTAATTTCCAATAGTTGCAACATTTATACTGAATAAAAAAATCTGATGTGTTACACTCACATGACTTTCTCTAGCTGTTCTACTAACTTCTTACATAAAATTGTTCTTCTTTCTGCACCTTGCTAAGGGAATACGCTAGGCTAAACCGATAGTAAAATGTTTTAAAAGCTGTCGTTATGCGATTGTCATTACAAATTGCTTCTTTTCTTGGCCAGGAGTAGAACATATGAAAAACGGACACTCCCGTCTGAGAAAAGTATAAGTAATTCACAACTGAAACTAGTAACAATAAATACCATGAAAACGGTAAGCTCCACGAAAAAAATGTATATGACATAACTTGTGTATTTTAACAAGACCTACATGTTTTGTATAGTAAGTTTTTGTCTATCTCTTATAGCTTACTAGTTATGCCAATATAAGCAAAATTCGTCCAGAATAAACACATCTTTAGAAGCTATTCCCAGAAAATTCAAGATATACATTTTATTTGTCAGGTAAATATCATTAATATACGGTATTTTAATCAAAATCGTTAGAGCTATTTTTAAGAAAATCAAAATGTTCGAAAAAAGTTCCATGTAAAGGGTAGTTTGCGGTGGGGGGATTTTTCTCAAAATCTTCGTGTCGCATCCTTGGAAGATACTAAACTTAAATACCGAGTTTGGTATTTTAGCTAGTTTTTGTTTCTCAGTTATCGTGTTCACACGCACATACGGACACATGGACACACGGACACACACACATACACGGACCTATTTCTGAAATTTTTTTTTGGATACAGTGGGTCCTAAAACATGTATTTCCGGTGAAATCTCGGCATCGAATTTTTGGGTGGAATACAATACTTCTCTATCCCTATGTACATTGTACGTACGGGGCTAGAGAAAGTAAAAATACTATATATAACGGTTTAATGTGACGTCACTGGCATAGAAGCTAGTTGAAAAGTTCTCATCTATAGGTACTTGTTAATTACATAAATAGGTAGATGGCTTCATGATATAACTGGCTCAAACATGAAACAAAATGCCTTTTGTGTTTCACCACACGACCAATCACGAGGAAGAAGAAAGACTAGTGGCCAATAACAAAATGGCGAAATTAGAGCTCTTGATTTTCAAAACAAGCTTATGGTATAAATTCATGACTTAGAAATGATTATGATTTATTAATAGTAATTTTTACTTTCTATAGCACGTATGTACAATGCACAGAGTAGGAAGAAAAAGTATTGTATTCCATCTAAAAATTCGATACCCTGATTTCACATAACCCCATGCATTAGGGAGTATATGTATATTCTGTGTGTGCGTGTAGTGTGTCTATGTGTGCCTCCAAAATGAAAAGTTGGTTAAATACCAAGGCCCTTGACTCCTAAGAGGCGGGTTCGATCCCAAGCGCCCTCATGTGTGGTTTGTGGTGGACGTAGCCACGTCTGGGCGAGATTTCTCCGGGTCCTCCGGGCTTCTCCGCTACTCATTTCATCAATACCACCTTTCCTATCATCCATTTCGTTTGCATTTCTCCAGCCAATGTGTGAGGTAACTTTCGGACATCCACTTGCTGTTGAACGTTGATATACTGCCAAAAATTTTGCAAGAAGAACTGATGTGTGTTTGAAAAGCAAAATGTAATTTTAAAGCTTCAAGTTGGAGGACTGTTGTACCAGGTGGCTGGACTGCCCCGTATTTGACGTGTGTAGATATCCCTTCGTGCGTTAAAAGAGTTGCAGAACTCAACGGGGCTATTTAAATTTAAAACCGCTAAGTGAGGAATTGAGTGAGTAACCTACTTTTTATCCATTAGGGCTGACATGCGAGTCAGTTGAAAAATTAAATGCTATGCCGGCATATTACCATGGTGGTGGCAGAGCAACCGGATGGAGATCGGGAGATCCGTGGTTCAAATACCGGCTATGGCACTGGATTTTTCAGTCTGACTCTACCTATCCAACTCCGGTCCTATTGATCATAATAGTTGACCATACTATTAATCCTGGGTCTAAAGTACTTACAACATTGTATGTCGCCATTGGGGTTGTCATCTCAAAATAATTTGAACTCACCTTGTAGTTTACCGGGGAACATGCGAGTCAGTTGAGAAATTCAATGCTAAGCCGGCATGGTAGCTCAGTGGCAGAGCAACCGCTATGTGTAAAAGATAGTTATTCCATACTTTTTATCCCTTTTGCTTATCAGCGTAGACATTGAGGAGTTACGCTCATTGAGGTGGAAAAACAAACGTTGCTTTCGCCAGTTCTCTACTGGACGGATTGACACTTTCTTTTCGATTTTTGTTATAAAAATGTGTTTAATTAAAATAAATTTAGAGGATTAAGAGAAAAAGTTGCTTTTTTTTCATTTAATAAATATAAAATATTAAAATAAAATTACAAGTTTTTATGAAAAAGTGGTATAAGGAACACTTAAGTGTCCTAACAAAAATGTTGGCAACTCAAACTTTTGGTTCACTTTTCTTCTAAAATGTTGGTTGCACATTCACCATTTTATTCCTGGGGTAACCAACAGATATTTTGAGATTGTGAACACAATTAAAATTTCTTACTATAAAAATGAGAAGGGTAAAAAATTAACATATCTACTGACACAAAATACCTATTTTGTTTACATGTCATTTTTTCTCATTAAATATATTACTGAATAAAATAAATCTCTTAAAAGCCTCTTGCTATGTGATTGAAGATCCTTTGTATGTATGTATGTATGTATGTATGTATGTATGTATGTATGTATGTATGTATGTATGTATGTATGTATGTATGTATGTATGTATGTATGTATGTATGTATGTATGTATGTATGTATGTATGTATGTATGTATGTATGTATGTATGTATGTATGTATGTATGTATGTATGTATGTATGTATGTATGTATGTATGTATGTATGTATGTATGTATGTATGTATGTATGTATGTATGTATGTATGTATGTATGTATGTATGTATGTATGTATGTATGTATGTATGTATGTATGTATGTATGTATGTATGTATGTATGTATGTATGTATGTATGTATGTATGTATGTATGTATGTATGTATGTATGTATGTATGTATGTATGTATGTATGTATGTATGTATGTATGTATGTATGTATGTATGTATGTATGTATGTATGTATGTATGTATGTATGTATGTATGTATGTATGTATGTATGTATGTATGTATGTATGTATGTATGTATGTATGTATGTATGTATGTATGTATGTATGTATGTATGTATGTATGTATGTATGTATGTATGTATGTATGTATGTATGTATGTATGTATGTATGTATGTATGTATGTATGTATGTATGTATGTATGTATGTATGTATGTATGTATGTATGTATGTATGTATGTATGTATGTATGTATGTATGTATGTATGTATGTATGTATGTATGTATGTATGTATGTATGTATGTATGTATGTATGTATGTATGTATGTATGTATGTATGTATGTATGTATGTATGTATGTATGTATGTATGTATGTATGTATGTATGTATGTATGTATGTATGTATGTATGTATGTATGTATGTATGTATGTATGTATGTATGTATGTATGTATGTATGTATGTATGTATGTATGTATGTATGTATGTATGTATGTATGTATGTATGTATGTATGTATGTATGTATGTATGTATGTATGTATTTATTTCTCTGCAAGTGGGTATCACCCGGTGGCAGAGTTATATATGTATACAAGATATATAAACAATAAATCACAGCTGCCAGTTTATGGCTTTGTAAGCTAGATATAATAGTTATTTACAACAAATATGAAAACAATATTTCTCTCAATTCAGATTAATTAATTTCATAATTAGAATCACCAACCAATTTAACATTTGTATTTACAACAATATAAAATCACAAGCATTTCATTTAAGGAATATTTACAAAAATTATCCAACATTAATATCAAGATTTCTCCTAAATTTCTTCAGAGACAGAGGGCAACCCCGAAAGGCTGATCCAGGCATTTCATTCCAGTCTTTTATGGTTCTATTTACAAAGGAGAACTTTCCCACGTCAGTTCTGTATCTTGTACCCTTCATTTTGAACGAATGATCGTTCATAGTAAGTTGGGTTTTGCAGTTTGTCAGTAACGTCCTCCCATGCATTCAAGCCAGCGTAAGCTTTAAATAAAGCGCACAACCACTCCCATTTTATCTCCTCAGCGTTTGTAGCCCCAAAATATTTACCCCTTTTTATGAATTTTATAGCCATTTTCTGGATATTTTCTAACGAATCAATTTGATTTACTCTATACTGGTCCCAACAAGTTACTCCAAATTCCATGACCGGCCGCACTAAGGACTTGTACGCGATTAACCTGGACTTTGCACTCCCCTTTTTTAAAATCCTCAATCCTTATGGCCACCAGTTGACCAATGAGTATGAGAAAAACTAGAACTAACAACTAGGAATATCTCGAAAACGTTCAACTCCACGAAAAAAGTGAATATAACATAAATTTTATATTTTAACGAGCCCTTTATTTCTGTGTAGTATGTATTTGTCAATCTCTTACGGTTTACGAGTTATGCAAAATTCAGCAAATTTCAACCAGAATAAAAAATGTTCCAGAAACTGTTGTTAGAAAATTCAAGATATACGTTTTATTTGTCATGTAAATATTAATTGTTAGAGTAATTTTTGAGAAAATCAAAATTTTCCATGTAAACATACTGAATTTTAATACCATATTTTGTATTTAAGGGACTTTTCGTTTTTGAGTTATGCTGCCCACAGACACACACACATCACACATACACATTTACACATTGACAGACACACAAGAACATTTTTCTAAAAATCCTTTTCTCTTTCTTACTTTTTAATTCGAAGAGTGTCAAAACATATTTCCTAAGAAATAGCGGTGTTGAATTTTTGGCTGTAGTTTTATAACTTCTCTGTACACTTTGTGCATAGCAATGAATAGAAAGTAAAGACACTATTTATTCAGAAAGCCTAAAAACATGTTTTTCCAGTAAAATCTCGACATAGAATTTTTGGAATGCAATATTTTCTTATACTGCAAAGTACACAGTAGAAAAAATCTGATGTGTTCCATTCACATGACTTTCTCTATAACTCTGCAATAAATTATTGTTAAAAAGCTTATGCTTCTATTTACTTCATGCTAATCGAGAAAAAATTAGCAGAAATAGTCTTATTACTTGCTTCCTTGTAAGTAGAAGCGAAATAAGGGAGTAGCATAGGTTAAAGTGATAGTCAAAAGTTGGTTGTTATGTGACAAGTTCCTTTGTTTGTATGGGCATGAGTTCACAAATTCCTGCATGAGAAAAGTATGTTTTTTATAGCTGAAACCAAAAGCAAGATATATCTCAGAAACAATGAACTTCACAAAAAAAATGTATATAACATAAATTGTGTGTTTTAATGTGCTCTACATTTGTTGTTTGGTAAGTTTTTGTCCATCTCTTACGGTTTAGCAGTTATGTAAAATTCCGTAAAATTGACCAAGAATAAAGTAGTCTTCAGAGGCTATTCCCAGAAAATCCAATATATAAATTTTATTTGTCAGGTAAATATCCTTAATATACGATATTTTAATCAAAATCTTTGGCGCTATTTTTAAGAAGATCAAAATTTTCGAAATTTTTTTCATGAAATGGGTAGTTTGGGGTGGGGGGATTTTTCTCAAAATCTTCTCGTCGCATCCCAGGAAGATACTAAACTTAAATGCCAAGTTTGGTACTTTACCGATTTTTCGTTTTTGAGTTATCGTGTTCACAGACACACAGACACACTGACACACATACACGGACCTTTTTCTGAAAATGCTTTTTTTGTATACAGAGGACCCTAAAACATATATTTCCGGTGAAATCTCGGTATCGAATTTTTTGGTGGAGTGCAATACTTTCTCTATACACTATTACATAGTACGTATACAGAAAGTAAAAAGTAACAAATTGTTTCCACGTGCCAAAAAACAAATGAATAGTGTTGTCGTTTAATATATGTTGCAAAAGTGTTGCAGCTGTGTATATTATATTTTCAATGTTGGTCACACTGTTAAAAGATATACGACACTCCACCTTTGTTTCCATATCCACAAAGGAAGTAAATAAATGTGCGTGAAAATGGATTTTATACCCCAAGATAAGCAATGTATGTAAACCTTTTGGAGGTGCAGAACATCACGAAAACTGCTCTGCACTGCAGCTGTAACACAGTATGGAGTCTAGTGCCATCTAACGAGAGAATACTCAATCTCCCGCAAGTAGGTCAGGCATGCCTCTACGACTCTTCCGTTTTTGTACTGGCCAGGTTGAAAAGATGTTCAATAATGCTGCAAAATGGATTATCTTATGTTCGAAGACTGTTTTAAATAACTTAATACTTAACAGAAAATCTATGTTAAAAAGCTTATGCTTCTATTTACTTCATACTATTTCAGAAAAATTAGCATAAATGGTCTTATTACTTGCTTCCTTATAAGTAGTAACGAAATAAGGGAATACCTTATGTTCAAGTGATAGTCAAAAGCTGGTTCCTGTATGAGAAAAACAGAAAAATAAACAAGGAATGTCTCAAAAACGATGAACGCCACGAAAAAATGTGTATAACATAAATTGTGTGTTTTAACGTGCTCTACACTTTTCGTGTGGTAAGTTTTTGTCCATCTCTTACGGTTTAGCAGTTATTCAAAATTGCATAAAATTCATCCAGAATAAAGTACTCTTCAGAGGCTATTGCAGAAAATTCAAGATATACGTTTTATTTGTGAAGTAAAATCTTTAATATACGATACTTTAATCAATCGTTAGAGCCATTTTTGAGAAAATCAAAATTTTCAAAAACCATTCCATGTAAAGGGTAGCTGGTGGTGGTGATCTTTTTCAAAATCTTCGTGTCGCATGCCTGGAAGATACTAAACTTAAATACCAAGTTTGATATTTTACCGACTTTTCGTTTTTTAGCTATCGTGTTCAGACATACGGACACACGGATACACACAAACATACACACGGACCTTTTTCCGAAAATGCTTTTTTTAGATAAAGGTGACCCGGTGAAAGCTCAGTATCGAATTTTTGGGTGGAATGCAATACCTTCTCTATACACTATGTATATAATACGTATAGAGAAAGTAAAAACTGAATCTATCAGCCATATAAATGAGTACAGACTCAGAATTCATGAAATGACACGGCCCTTTTTTCTTTCCTTTTTACTTTCTCTGCATGTGTATGTACATGAATGAATAAGTGTATTTATTGAAATAACAGTATATCATACATTGAGCTTCATCAATTGCACGGGTCCACAGACCGTACATGCTTTTCCAATACACAAAATAGTCAACAATATTAAAAACAAACTCATGTGTTACACTCACATGACTTTCTCTGGCTACTCTACGAACAAACTTCTTACAAAAGAAAAATTCTTCTTTCAACATCATGCTAATCGAGATAAACATTAGCAGAATGTTATTACTTAGTTCCTTATAAGTAGAAAGGAACTAAAGGGAATGCACTAGGCTAAACTGATAGTCAAATGTTTTAAAAGGCTGGCGTTATGCGATTGTCATTACAAATTGCTTCTTTGCTTGACCAGAAGTTGAGCAAAAGAAACGCGGACACTTCCGCCCGACTATTTCTGTGATATTGCTTATTATTTCTTTTAATTTTAAAATACTTTTCTCTAATAGTAAGTCGTCAATCGTGTCTCTTTTGTTTTATTCCTAGTCCTGAAAAGAGAATAATTTTTATAAGAGTTTTATTTGCAGAACTGGTAAAGAGAACTATGTGAATGGAACGCATTAAGTTTTCAAAAGTTAATAATTTCCAACATTTCTTTGAATTTATTAAATGTGTAGTCCTATTTTTACTTTTTCTTGACGGTACTATATACATACATTGAAGGTAGAGAAGGTATTGTATTCCAGCTAATGTATATTAGATAATCATTTCCAAATTATTCCTTGTTATTGGTTTCAATTTAAAAACGTGTATACTTTCTGAAATGGTAACACATTTTCCGTTTCATATATATTTTATTTTTAGTCCATCGAATCGAATTTCAATAATTTAAAGGATTTGACTATCGCTTTAGTCCAGAATATTCCCTTCTTCTTACAAATAACTAAATAATAAGAGCATTTATCTTAATGTTTACTTCCATTAGCATATAATACATAGAAGAATAATCTTTTGTAATAATAGTTTATTGCAGATTAGGTAGAGAAAGGCATGTGAAAGGAATGCATATATTTTTGCTTTCTCTACATAGTACATGTTACGTAGATACAGAAGATGTTGCACTCCACCCAAAAATTCGTTACCGAAATTTCAGCGAAAGTACATGCTTTTTGGTTCCCCGCATCCAGAAAAGCATTTTTAGAAGCGTGTATGTGTGTGTACATGTGTCCGTGACTCTGTCTACCTGATAGCTCAAACACGAAATGTCAATAAGATACCAAAATTGGTATTAAACTCTAGGGATGTAACAAGAAGACAGAAAAATCCTCCAATCCCAAACTAACCTTTACATGGAAAATATGTAGTAAATTTCAGTTTTCTCATAAATGGCTCTGAGGATTTTGATTATAATACCGTATATCAAAAATATTATGACAAATAAAATGTATATCTTAAATTTTCTAGGAATAGCCTCTGAAAATCTCTTTATTCTGGTTGAAATTTGCTGAATTTTGTATAAATGTTAAACTGTAAGAGAGACAAAAAATTTAGCTCTCGTTAAACACAAAATGTATGTAATATACGTTTTATTCGAGGAGTTGACCATCTTTGAGATATTTTTGTTTTTGGTTTTAGTTTTAAAATATTTAAAATTTTCTCATACTGGAATTTGTCAACTTCTGACAATGCAAACAATCGAATTTCAATCTTATAGCAACCAGGTTTTAAAAGATTTGATAATCACTTTAGCCTTGTGCACTCCTTTATTTCCCTTCTACTTACAAGGTACCAAGTAATTAAGAAAATATCGGCTAATATTTATCTGGATTATCATTTAATAGATAGAAGAATACCCTTTATAACAATAATTTGTTACAGAGATGTAGAGAAAGTCATGTCAATGAAACACATGAGATTTTTACTTTCTCTACATGGTAGAGAAGGTATTGCACTCCACCTAAAAATTTGATACGGAAATTTCACCGGAAATACACGTTTACAGATCCCCTGTATCCTAAACGACATTTTTAGAAACATGTCCGTGTGTGTGTGTGAGTGTGTGTATGTCCATGTGTCCGTATACCTGTGAACACGATAACGTAACCCAAAAACGAAAAAAAATTGGCATTTAGGTTTAGCATCTTCCAGGGATGCGAAACGAAGACTTTGAGGAACATTCTTCCACCCCAAACATGGAAAAGATTTCGAACATTTCAATTTTTGGTATTGTTATGGCAAATAAAACGTATATATTGAATTTTCTAGAAATAGCCTCTGAAAATCTTTTTATTCTGGTTGAAGTTTCCTGAATTATGCATAACTTGTAAACAGCAATTGATAGATAAAAACTCACTACCCAGAAAATGTAGATCTCGTTAATCACAGAAATTATATCATATACATTTTTTTCGTGGTGTTGATCACTTTTAAGATATTTCTTATTATTGATTTCAGTTTTAAAATGCTTAAATGTTTCTCATACTGGAATTTTTCAACTTCGGGCAATACAAAGAATGGAATTTCAATCCCATAGCAATATTTTGCTTTGTGCATTCCCTTGTTTTCCTTCTGCTTACAAGGAAGCACGTAATAAGATCGTTTCTGCTAATATTTATATCGATTAGCATGAAGTAGATTGAAGAATAATCTTTTTAACAATAATAGAACACAGAGATGTAGAGAAAGTTATTTGAATGGAACGCAACAAAGTTTTATTTCTTTCTGGTGCCATGAATACGGTGGAATTTCAAAGGCAGCATGTACCAACGGTTTTTTAAACATTTGAATATCAGTCGAGTCTTTTATTCCGTAAAAAATATGTAACTAATCAGGCAAACGATTATTTCGAACTGTAAAATTGATAATAAGTAGGGGAAATTATTATGAACATAATAAACCACATCTTATTAACACTAAGATACCGGAGCTTTGGATAGATAAGTCATGCTGAAAAATCGTATGTGTTCCATTCACATGACTTTCTTTCCATAGCTATAACAAATTATTGTTAAAAACCATATTCTTCTATCAAGTTTATGATAATCGAAATAAAAATTAGCACAAACTTTCTTAATTACTTGCTTCCTTGTAAGTAGAAGGAAAATAAGATACACTAGTCTAAAACGATAGTCAAATATTTTAACAGCCCGCTGTCCGTTTTTATGCAGGGCCAGGATTTGACCATTTTTCGTATTTTAAATCTGAAACAAATAGCAAGGAGTATCTCATAAATGGTCCATTCCACGAAAAATAAGCAACATGACATAAATTGTGTGTTTTGAGCGATCTGCATTTCTTGTGCAGTAAGTTTCTGTCACTTACGGTTTTCCAGTTACGCAAAATTCAGCAAAATACAATCAGAATAAAGAGCTCTTTCGAGGCTATTCCCAAAAAATTCAAATTTTTCATTTTATTTACCGTATAAACATCTTTAATATACAGCATTTTAATCAAACTCGTTAAAGCCATTTTTGACAAAAATCAATAAATTCGATTTCTTTTTTTAGTTTAGGATGGGGAGACTTTTCTCAAAATCTTCGTGTCTCATCCCTGGAAGATACTAAATTTAAATAACAAGTTTGGTATTTTACTGACTTTTCTTTTGTGAGTTATCGTGTTCACAGATACACTGACACAAGAACTCACACGGACCTTTTTCCAAAAATATGTTTTTTTTGGGTTATAGGGGAACCTAAAACGTGTATTTCCGGTGAAATTTCGGTATCGAATTTTTGGGTGGCATGCAATGACTTTTCTATACACTATATACATAGTACGTGTTGAGAAAGTAAAAATTCAGTTTCGTAGCCAGGAATTTAATGGTGTGACGGCATGTTGCCATGGAAGCTCAGTATTTAGAGCGAATGGCTAGAGATTGGGAGATCCGTGGATGAAATCCCGCCTATGGCATAGAATTTTTCAACGTATTCAATCCTTCCTATACATGACTTGTGTGGAAACAATCTAAATTAAAATGGAGTTTTATTAACGGTTTTGAAACATCACATATGCGTTGCACCGAAGAGACGTGAGGTAACAAAAGTGTGTGAGAAGGCAGGGAAGTTGCCACTGCAACATATAGCAGTGACGAAACAGTCCGTCATACAGAAGAAGGTCCTGTTGACACGTATACAGGATTCACATCCCACACAACGTTACTATTACATGTTGCTATGTAAATTCAGTCCGCATTGTATCAGCAAGGGGCTTCTGGTCAACAAGACCGGGGGTATTTGCACCGGAATACATTAACACCTAAGTGCAGCAAACCGCTCACCGCCTGCTAAACACAAAGTTCTGAGTACATCTCCGCGACACCGCTCCATTAAAAATACATCATGAAGCAGCGAGTTAGTAAGGGAATCGCATGCGACCATTGCACGCTTCCCGCAATATCGCACTCTTTCATATTGGAACCTAGCAGAGAAGTTAAACTTCACTCTTCGTCACAACCAGTGACAATATTCTAGTACTCAGCTCCCATTTACTAATGCTTGAAAAAGCAGGTGTTACATTCACATGATTTCTCTGCCTATTCTGAAACAAACTATTCTTATAAAACTGTTATTCAATGTTATAAAGAAAAAAATCTGATGTGATACACTCACATAACCTTCTCTAACTACTCTACAAACAAACTTCTTACAAAAGATAATTCTTCTTTCAACACCACGCTAATCGAGATAAACATTAGCAGAATTATATTACTTAGATCCTTATAAGTAGAATGGAAGTAAGGGAATGCACTAGGCTAAAGTGATAATCAAATGTTTTAAAAGCTGTCGTTACGCGATTGTCATTACAAATCGCTTCTTTTCTTGGCCAGGAGTAGAACAAAAGAAAAACGAACACTCCCGTCTGAGAAAAGTATAAGTACTTCACAACTGAAACAAACAGCAATGAATACCTCGAAAACGGTAAGCTCCACGAGCAAAATGAATATATCATAACTAGTGTATTTTAACAAGACCTACATTTTTTGTACAGTAAGTTTTTGTCTATATCTTACGGTTTACTAGTTATGCCAAATTAAGCAAAATTCATCTAGAATAAACAGGTCTTCAGAAGCTATTTCCAGAAAATTCAAGATATGCATTTTATTTGCTAGGTAAATATCTTTAATATGTGATATTTTTCTCAAAATCGTTAGAGCCATTTTTAAGAAAATCAAAATTTTCGAAAAAAGTTCCATGTAAAGGTAGTTTGGGGTGGGAGGATTTTTCTCAAAATCTTCGTGTCGCATCCCTGGAAGACACTAAACTTAAATACCAAGTTTGGTACTTTACTGACTTTTCGTTTTTGAGTTATCGTGTTCACAGACACACGGACACACACACGGACCTTTTTCTGAAAATGCTTTTTTTTGGATACAGGGGGTCTTAAAACATGTATTTCCGGTAAAATCTTGGTATCGAATTTTTGGGTGGAATACAATACTTCTCTATCCCTATGTAGATTGTACATATGGAGCTAGAGAAAGTAAAAATTAGCTCAAATAATTTTATTTAGAAATAAAATATGATGTGACTTTCTCTACATTTATGTAACAACTATTGTTAATAAGCCTATATTCTTCTATTTAATGCTAAAACATTAGCAAAAACGGTCAAATGCTTTAAAATTTGGTTGCTGTGAGATTGAAATCAATTTCTTTGCCTTGCTAGACATAGACAAATTCCGTGAAAAGTTTTAAGTTGTTTAAAACTGAAACCAATAACAAGGAATATCTCAAAAAAGGTCAACTGTACTAAAAAAATGTATATTACATAAACTGTGTGTTTATCGAGATATACGCCTTTTGTGTAGTTAGTTTTTGTCTATTTCTTACGGTTTACCAGCTATGCAAAACTCTATAAAAATCATACAGAATAAAGAGGTTTTTAGAGGCTATTCCCAGAAAATTCAAATTATACATTTTACTTGTCGTTTAAATTTATGGTATTTTAATCAAAATAGTTAGAGGTATGTTTAAGAAAAACAAAACTTTAGAAATGTTTTCCATGTAAAGGGTAGTTGGGGGTGGGAAGATCTTCTTGAAAATCTTCGTGTCACATCCCTGGAAGATACTACATTTAAATACCAGGTTTGGTATTTTATCGACTTTTAGTTTTTGAGCTATGATGTCCACAGACACACAAACGGACATTTTTCTAATTTTTTTATTCGGGGGGCTCTCAAAACATGTATTTCCGGTGAAATCTTGGTATCAAATTTTTGGGTGCAATACAATATACACTATGTACATAGTATGTGTAGAGAAAGTAAAAAGCAGGAATTTGAAGTTTAAAAACTCTTTTAACGTACGAAGAGATATCTACACACTTTAAATACGGGGCAGTTGGACCATCTAGTACACAGTAATTTTACAGAATCCCCCTAACAAATATATACTTATGTAACTCAAGCAAATAGTACCTTCTACATGGACCATTTTTGTTACCTTTATTTTATAAAACATCATTAACCGTTTGATTAAAATATCAGATATTTTATATATTAACAGGAAAAGCGAAGGTTAAAACTTGAAGTTTCTATTAAAAGCTTTATACTAATTTAATTGTAAATAAATCGTGAGCAACAGAATATAGCTGATTAAAGTAAGCATCCAAATATCCTTAAACTATATTATTTAGATGGGTAGAATCAGACTGAAAAATTAAATGCCTTCGCCGAGATTTGAACCACGGATCTCGCCGTAGCAACCATTGCAACATGCCAGCACAGCACTGAATGTCTCAACTGACTCCCTGCTATGGCTTAGAATTTTTCAGTGTGACTCTACCCATCCTACACACGGCTTGTGTGAAAAAACGAGTAATCCTATACAATTTAGCTCAATGAAATATTTAGAACATTAATACGAATGGGATTTACTGTTTTTTTTTAATGTTCCAGTTACCTAGTCACTAGTTTAGAGGATGCTTTATCTAGCTTATAGAATCTACCTCTTTAAAGATTTGGTTATGGTCTATATTATAGAATAAATGTGAAAGTTAACTACAGTGGTGCAGGGGATAGAGAAAGCTACGTGGCTATAACACACATGATAGGTTGTTCTATGTGTTCGTATTATTGTTATTGTTATTAATAATAATAATAATAATAATAATAATTTTCAAAAGAAGAAACTAAAAACATATCGGGGTGGGATTTTCAATTAAAGGATGACGTGTTTGTTAAGTCAGGTTTTTTTCCCCCCCTACCCTCGCTAGTGTCTGTAATTATCAATAAGATTTATCATATGTTATTTATATGCTTAACAAAAACACATTAAAAGAAACTAAATTTAAATACCAATAGAAAACAAATGAATATCAATGCCGATTAGCAATTAACTCAATGCCAATGCTGTCAAATTGACTTAAGATATTAAATCAGGCTTATTAATTCTTTGATAGTGTTTAACGCCCGCTTTTAACACAAATGGCACCGCAGGCGATGACATTGATAATACACGAAATGAAGATGGAGCACCGGTGGAATGAGGTGGCGGGGGAAACCGGAGAACCTGGAAAAAAAACCTCCCCTATGCCGCTTTGCCCACCGCAAATCGTCTAGGCGAGAGGCGAGTGGTCTAACCACTCGGCCACGGCTCGGTCTAGGCATATAAATGAATATATATAAACATATAATAGAATTTATAGTTACTACCGCCTAAGCAAGTGTGGTAGCGCAGTAATAACGTGTGCGACTTATATTCCGGAGATCATGGGTTCAATTCCCGTAGTCGGCCTTACCTACGCATTTTTATAACGACTTCCCAGGGTCACCAGGCGCCTTCTGAGAAGATTCATTCCTTACACTCCATATATTTCCATTATAATTTCATTCCTCCTTCACTCGTTGGCCTCTTGCAGCGTTGAAAGTGTGGTCAATGGTGCTTCGGTGCGGCTTGACAGGGGAAAAGAATGCTCACTGTAACTCCCAACTTCCGCTGGTAACCGGGGTATAAGGACCGGCTCAGGGGGATATTGAACCCTATGAGTTATGGGGTTCCCGATCTGCCTATTTGTCTGTCGGGAAGTGTCCATCTGGTAACTGTAAGACTTTGTTATCGCTGGCTCCAGCCTCGTATCCTATGCAATTTTTGTATTCTTATGTCTTTCATTCTAAAATTTAAACATAACTCCTCATAATCTCTATTTTAATATAAAAAAAATCTTATGTGTTCCATTCACATGACTTTCTCTACATCTCTGCAACAAATTATTGTTAAAAAGCTTATGCTTCTATTTACTTCATACTAATCGAGAAAAAATAGCAGAAACAGTCTTATTACTTGCTTCCTTGTGAGTATAAGGGAAATAAGGGAGTACCATAGGTTAAAAATGATAGCCAAAAGCTGGTTGCTATGTGACTGGAGTTCCTTTGTTTCCATGGACAGAGTTGGCAAATTGCTGTATGAGAAAAGTATGTTTTTCATAGCAAAAATCAAAAACAATGAATATCTAAAAAACGATCAACTCCATGAAAAAACATGTATATAACATAAATTGTGTGTTTTAACGTGCTCTACACTTTTGTGTACTAAGTTTTTATCTATCTCTTACGGTTTAGGAGCTATGCAAAATTCCAGAATAAAGTAAGCTTCCGATGCCATTCCCAGAAAATTGAAGATATATATTTTTATTTGTCAGGTAAACATATTTAATATACGATATTTTAATCAAAATCGTTAGAACCATTTTTAAGAAAATCAAAATTTTCGAAAAAGGTTCCTTGTAAAGGGTAGTTTGGGGTGGGGGGTTTTTCTCAAAATCTTCGTGTCGCATCCCTGGAAGATACTAAACTTAAATACCCAGTTTGGTATTTTACCGTCTTTTCGTTTTTGAGTTATCGTGTTCACAGTCACACGGACAAACACTGACCTTTTTTTCTGAAAATGCTTTTTCTGGATACAGGGGACCCTAAAACAAATATCTCCGGTGAAATCTCGATATCGAATTTTTGGTGGAGTGCAATACCTTCTCTATCCCTATGGTCATTGTACATACGGAGCTAGAAAAAGTAATAAATTCATTGTAGTTGATTAAAACACCCAGAACCGGGTTTCGAAGTGGCGTGCAAGATCATTAACACTTTATTTGGAGTGCTATTTTCAAACAATATTTTCCGAAGATGCAGGTACAAAATCATAAACCAGTTTGTCAACACAGACCTTGAAATAATTCTTGTTCTATTAGTTTCCAAGAGTTCCTGCAGGTTTTTGGCAATTTGAGTGAAAACTTGTCATTTTGTGTCAAGCCACGATTAGCCATGGCAATAAATATTACTATAACACAGAAATATCACTCAACATTGGATAGTAACGTCACCAAAACACTTTTATCGCGTTTTAAAGCGGAACATTGCCAAGGTCATTTAAAGGACGTTTGTCTGTTTCTTGGTTGACACAAACTTGACTGTTGGCGCTAAATAAATGACTCAGTCAAACCACCCAGTGTTTAAATTATTTGTTTTTCATTTGAACATCTTTAATATACAGCATGTTATCAAAATCATCAGAGGCGTTTTTGAGAAAAACAGCATATACAAAAACATTTCCAGGTAAAGGGTAATTGGGTGAGGGAGATTTTGCTGTACATTTTCTGTGTTTGTTTTCTTTTTTTACTTTCTCTATACGTACTTTGTACATAGTGTATAGAGAAGGTATTGTATTACACCCAAAAAACCGATACCGAGATTTCCCTCAAATATATGTTTTGACACCACCATTTTAGAAAAATGTCTGGGGTGTGTGTATGTGTGAGTTTGTGTGTATGTGTGTGTGTGTGTGTCTGTGGGCAGCATAGCTAAAAAACGAATAGACCGTTCAAAACCAAACTCGGTATATAGACTTGCTATCTTCCAAGGATGCGACACGAAGATTTTCAAGAAATCCCTTTACATGGAGAAAATCTCGAAATCTTTTATTTCCTTAAAAATAACTCTAACGATTTTGATTAGATTATCGTATATTAAAGATATTTACCTGACAAATAAAATGTATATCTTGAATTTTCTGGGAATAGCCTCTGAAGAGTAGTTTATTCTGGATGAATTTTACTGAAAGAGGTGGACAAAAACTTACCACATAAAAACTGTAGAGCACGATAAAATACAAAATTTATGTTTATACACATTTTTTTTCGTGGAGTTGATCGTTTTTGAGATACTCCTTGTTTTTGGTTTCAGCTTTAAAAAACTTATACTTTTCTCATACAGGAATTTTCAACTCCTGTCCATTCAAACAAAGGAACTTCAGTCACATAGCAACCAGTCTTTGGCTATCAGTTTAACCTATGCTACTTCCGTATTTCGTTTCTACTTACAAGGAAGTAAGTAATAAGACTATTTCTGCTAATTTTTTCTCGATTAGAATGAAGTAAATAGAAGCATAAGCTTTTTAACAGTAATTTGTTACAGAGATGCAGAGAAAGTGATGCAGACATTAGATTTTTGATGAAGTATTGCAACTGAGAGGTGGAATTGTGACTGTTCGATGCCTGGTAACCAACCGTATGACGTAGAGCGACGGTTTCCTGGACAACGGCTGCTCCACCCTGGGAACTGGAAGCCTGCCTCTCCCATCCCAACATAAACACAACGTTTTGCCAACTCCGATACCTTTTGTTGATCTTCCGCTGATGGACGGGCGTGTTTGTTATTCCAGGCCGCCTACACGGGGCACTGGTCTAGCCACGCCCCCTTCACCTGCGCCATCGCAAAAATTTACCTTTCCTGATTAAATTGTTGATTGGAGGTTCTTCTCCTACCCCTTCCCAGGTCAGCGAATTGCTTGCTGACAAACCATCGTTCAACAACACTGTTTTCATATCCATCTGAGCTAGATGACACAACCTCTTCTTTCGCTATGATGAAGAAACAGGTTCATTACACAAAAAATCTAATGTGCTCCATTCCCTCCACCTCTCTGTAACAAATTATTGTTAAAAAGCTTATGCTTCTATTTACTTCATACTAATCGAGAAAAAATTAGCAGAAATAGTCTTATTACTTACATCCTTGAAAATAGAAGTGAAATAAGGGAGTACCATAGGTTAAAGTGATAGTCAAAATCTGGTTGCTATGTGACTGAAGTTCCTTTATTCGTATGGACAGGACTTCACAAATTCCTGTATGAGAAAAATATAAGTTTTTAAAACTGAAACCAGAAACAAGGAATATCTACAAAATGATCAACACCACAAAAAACTGTATATAACATAAATTGTGTGTTTAACGTGCCCTATATTTTGTGTGTGATAAGTTTTTGTCCATCTCTTAAAGTTTAGCAGTTATGCACAGTTCCATAAAATTCATCCAGAATAAAGTAGTCTTCAAAGGCTAATCCCAGAAAATTTAAGACATACATTTTATTTGTCAGGTAAATATATTTAATATACGATATTTTAATCAAAATCATTAGAGCCATTTTTGAGAACATCAATATTTTGGAAATCTTTTTTGGGGGATTTTCTTAAAAATTTTCGTATCACATCCTTGGAAGATACCAAACTTAAATAACAAGTTTGGTATTTAACGGTCTTTTCGTTTTGGAGCTATGCTGCCCAGGGACAGATAGACACACACATATATACAAACATACACACATTTTCTAAAAATGCCTTTTTTTTTGGATTCAGGGAGCCCAAAACATGTATTTCCGGTGAAATCTCGGTATCGAATTTTTGGGTGCATTACAATACCTTCTCTATACACTATGTACATAGTACGTTTAGAGAAAGAAAAAAATCTAATGTGTTGCATTCTCTCTACCTCTCTGTAATTATAAGTAGAAGCGAATTAAGGAGATACTCTATACTAAACCGACAGTCAAATGTTTTAAAATGTGGTAGCTATGGTATAGAAATCCAATTATTTCCGTGGCCAAGTGTAAACAAGTTTCTGTATGAGAAAAATATGAAGTATTTTAAATCTGAAATCAATAACAAGGAATATCTTAAAAACGGTCAACTCCAGGAACAAAATGTATATAACATAAATTATGTCTTTTAACGTGCTCTAAAATTTTTGTGTAGTAAGTTTTTGTCTATATCTTTTGGTTTACCAGTTAAGCATTATTCCGCAAAATAGATTGAGAATAAAGATTTCTTCAGAAGCTATTTCCAGAAAATTCAGGATATACATTTTATTTGTCATGAAAATATCTTTAATATATGATGTTTTAATCAAAATTGTTAAAGCCATTTTTGAGATAATCACGCTGAATACGGAGCACTTTAAAATTGAAACCAAAAACAAGGAATTAGGATCACAACAAAATTGTACAGGATATAAATTGTGCTTTGACGAGATCTATATATTTTTGTATAGTAATTTGGTTGTCATTTAGGTTAATCAGTTATTCTAAAAAGTAATCCAGAATAAAGAAGATTTTAGAGACCTCACCCGGTAAATTCAAGATACACATTTTATCTGTAATGTAAATATCTTTAATCAGTGGTATTTTACTCAAAATCGTTTGAGCCATTTTTGAGAAAAACAAACATTTTGAAAAATCTTCCAAGTAAACGGTAATTTGAATGAAGGAATGTTGCTCTTGTCACATCTTTGTAAGATACTTAACCCAAATGCCAAGTTTGGTATTTAATCAATGTTCTGTTTTGAGTCCTGCTGTCACAAACAGACGCACAGAGACACTGAGCTTTTTTCTAAAAATGGTTTTTATAATCCAGAGGTCCTCCAAACATTTGTTTCCGGTGAAGTCTCGATATAAAAATTCTGGAATACTGTACCTTATCCACATACTATGTATATATAATACTCGATAGAGTAAATAAAAATGGTTTCTTATGTGCCTCAGGAAGACTGGGTTCGTTATTTTAAATATAAAACTATTTTGATAAAAGTATGTATTTGGACAAACAATAAAAGCATTTAAATGTTTACTTACTTTACGCTTAATATGTACATTATTACTTAGTTCCTTGTAAGTAGATGGTAAATAAGGGAATATATTAGACTTAAGTGAAAGTCAAATCATTTAAACGCTCGTCGCTATGTGAAACAATTGAAATTCGCCTCTCTTTATACAGCCTGGGGCAAAACAAAAGAGAATTTAAACAAAAGACTACTTTTTTTAAAATATTAAAAAAAGCCATTACATACAGTGAAGCTGTCAATTTTATTAAAATCTGACATCTATTACCGACCCTTGCTTCACTTGATCATGGTGTAGATGGATTACCCTGGACGCGCGATTCCACAGCTTTCGTTGTCATCTTCTTGTGTTGGTAATAGATGCCCAGATTTTAATCAAAAAGACTACTTGTTTGAGAATTAGTTTAAAATTGAAACCAATAAAGAGGAATATTTCGGAAACGGTTAACTGTATAACATATATATGACATAAATTATGTGTTTTAATGTACCCTCCCTTGGTCCCACTGTTTATAATGGATCTTCCTCTCTCCTTTTTCATCTCCCCCCCCCCCAAACAAAAATCATATTGCTTCCTGTTAAGTAGATTTCTCTTTTGCTACACTTATCCCTTTCGTTTATAAATAAAACAAAATTAAAAAATAATAAAGGAAAGGGAAAAAAATAAAAAAATTAAGAAAAAAATAATACAAAATAAAAACTGTGATGGAATTTATATCACGATAAATGTAGGGTTATTAAATTATAAGATAACTCGTCTCCTTTGGGAAAAAAAACATTGAATGTATAAATATTCATTACGAAGAGAGGAAAAATATATTTTTACAAAAAAAAGCATAATACAAAACAAAATGAGATCCACATTTCTTGTATATAATACGTGTTTGTGCATCTCTTATGGTTTATCAGTTTTGCTTAAAGCATCCAGAATGAAGAGGTCTTCAATGTCTTTTTCCAAAAAATTTAAATTACATTTAGTTTGCAATGAATTACCATCTAGTTCAAAATATACGCTTAATTGCTATCTAAGATCTTAAAATATAGTATGGTAGTCAAAATCGTTAGAGCCATTTTGAGAATTTTTTTTAAATGTTCCATGTAAAGAATTTGAATAGTTAGCAACATTTGGATAATAGTGTTACATTTTGTAACCATTTTTTTGTTTATAGAACAGGTAGAGAACAGGAATGGAAAACATCACAAGTTTTAAAACTAATTCTTTTTATTTTCTCTAAACGCACTATGTACATAGTGTATAGAGAAGGTATTGTACTCCACCCAAAAATCCGATACCGATATTTCACCAGAAATACATGTTTTAGGACCCCCTGAATCCAAAAAAAGCATTTTCAGAAAAAGGTCCATGTGTGTGTGTGTTTGTGGACAGCATAGCTCAAAAACGAAAATACCGTTAAATACTAAACTTGGTATATAGGTTTGGTAACTTCCAAGGATGATACACGAAGATTACCAAGAAAATCCCAACTAACCTTTACGTGGAAAATTTTTTCGAAAATTTGGATTTTATAAAAAATACATCTAACGATTTTGATTTAAATCCCGTATGTTAAAGATATTTACATACAAAAAAAATGTAAAACCTTGAATTTTCTGGGAATAGCCACTGTAGAGTTCTTTATTCTGGATGAAATTTGCTAAATTTTGCTTAACTGCTAAACGGTAAGAGATAGACAAAAACTTACCACACAAAAAATGTAGAGCACGTTAAAACACACAATTTATGTTATATACAGCTTTTTCGTGAGTTCGTCGTTTTTGAGACATTCCTTATTTTTGGTTTCTGCTATGAAAAACTTATACTTTTCTCATATAGGAACTTGTCAACTCCTATCCATATAAACAAAGGAACTTCTTTGACATAGAAACTAGCTTTTGACTATCACTTTAACCTATGGTTGTCCCTTATTTCGCTTCTACTTACAAGGAAGCGAGTAATAAGACTATTTCTGCTATTTTTTCTGATTAGCATAAAGTAAATAGAAGTATAAGCTTTTTAAGAATAATTTGTTGCAGGGATATAGAGAAAGGCATGTGAATGGTACACATCAGATTTTTTATTCTATTGTTCGCGTATTTACAAGGTGTGCTTCATTGCTTATTTAACTGCTTGGAATTGTTAAACTTTTAAAATGTATATGTGTATATGTTACTTTAATGATTAGAGAATTATCTTTTCAGTAAATCATTGCAGGGTTTATTAGATATATTTTACACAGCAAGACTCCCTCTTATCACAGAAACGTTTGTCCTCTTTGAATCTGTTTTCATGTAGCCTAAAATAACAAAGCTATTATCCGTGCAGAGTGCAAATATATATTTCACGTTTACGCAAAACTCATGCGAGCGTAAGACAATCACATGGAAAATGAATTATATTTTTTTTCCCTCTATGTTTATATTGCCCTTCGGAGCGTTTTGTGTACTCCTGCCTTAATTACTCAATCTAGCCGGGCTTCTGTACTCACACAGCACAGTGTGCATTAGATATTGTTATTTCGTTCCTCTACTTATTTGAATACCAGCGCATGTGCCACAAAACACCAGCTGCACACAAGTTTGTTTATGTGCCTTGTTAAAATTTCACTCAATGTTACAGCCTCACTAACTCTTCCTCCGACTACGCCATCAACCTTAAAACAAATGAAATGAAGCAGAAGAGAGGATCGTTAAAACAAGGGAGGCTTGTAAAATGTATAAAAAGGTAAAAGAGAAGTTATAAAACTTAATTTTTACTTTCTCTAGTAAAGTATTGCAATCCACCAACAAATTCGATACCGAGATTTCACCGAAAATATATGTTTTAGGTCCCCTGTACCCAAAAAAAGTATTTTCAGAAAAAGGTCCGTGTGTGTCCGAAAAGTCAGTAAAATACCAAACTTGGTATTTAAATTTAGTATCTTCCAGGGATGCGACACGAAGATTTTGAGAAAAATCCCACCACCGCAAGCTACACTTTACATAGAACGATTTTCGAAAAGTTTGATTTTCTAAAAAATTTCTCTAACGATTTTGATTAAAATATCGTATATTAAAGATATTTACATGACAAATAAAATGTAAATTTTGAATTTTCTGGGATACTGGATACTACTTTAATCTGGGTCAATTTTACGGAATTTTGCAAAACTGCTAAACCGTAAGAAATGGACAAAAACTTACCACACAACAAATGTAGAGCACTTTAAGACACACAATTTATGTTATATACATTTTTTTCGTGGAGTTGATTGTTTTTGAGATATTCCTTGTGTTTGGTTTCAGCTATAAAAAACATATTTTTCTCATATAGGACTTTGTGAACTTGTGTCCATAAAAACAAAGGAACTTCAGGCACATAAGAACCAGGTTTGACTATCACTTTAACCTATGGTACTCCCTTATTTCGCTTCTACTTATAAGGAAGCAAGTAATAAGACTATTTCTGCTAATTTTTTCTCGATTAGCAGGAAGTAAATATAAGTAAATGCTTTTTATATATAATTTATTGCAGAGTTGTAGTGAAAATCATGTGAATGGAACACATCAGATTTTTACTTTCTCTACAAGTACTATGTACATACTGTACAGAGAGGGTATTGCACTTCAACCAAAAATTCAATTCCGAGATTTCATTGGAAATAGACGTTTTAGAGTCCAATCTATCCAACAAATTACTGTTAAAAGGCTTATGCTTCTATTTACTTCATGATAATCGAATAAAATAAGCAAAAATAGTGTTAATTAATTGCTTCCTTGTAGGTAGAAGGTAAATAAGGTAGTAGCATGGGTTAAAGTGATAGTCAAAAGCTGGTTGCTATGTAACTGAAGTTCCTTTGTTTGTATGGACACGAGTTGACAATTTCCTGTAAGAGAAAAGTATGTTTTTTAAAGTTGAAACCAATAAAAAGGAATTACTCAAAAGCGATCAACTCCATGAAAAAAATGTATATGTCATAATTTGTGTGTTTTATCTTGATCTACAATTTTTTCTGAAGTAGTTTTTGTCTATCTCCTACGGTTTATCAGTTATGCAAAATTCAATAAAATTCACCCTGAATAAAGATGTCTTTAGAGGCTATTCCCATAAAATTCAAGATATAAATTTTATTTCCCTTATAAATATCTTTAATATACGATGTTTTAAGAAGAATCGTTAGAGTCATGTTCGAGAAAATCAACATTTTCGATTTTTTTTTTTTCATGTAAAGGTTAGTTCGGGGTGGGAGGATTTTCTTGGAAAAATTCGTGTTGCATCCTTGGAAGCTACCAAATTTAAATTGGTTTCTGGTATTTAACGGTATTTTAGATATTTAGCTATGCTGTTCATAGACACACACACAGGGATCTTCTTCCAAAAATTGATTTTTTTTGGATTCACGAGGTCTCAAAAAATGTTTTTCCGTATAAATCTGGGTATCGAATTTTTGGATGCATTACAATACCTTCTCTATACACTATGTACGAGTACATCGTACGTGCAGAGAAAGAAAGAAGCATTTTTAGAAAAAAAGATCTGTGTGTTTCCGTGTGCCTGTGAATACGATAACTCCAAAACAAAAAGTCGATAAAACACCAAACTTGGTATATAAGTGTAGGGTCTTCAAGGGATACAACACGAAGGTTTTGAGGAAAATCCTTCCAACCCAAACTACCCTTTACATTGAAAACTTTTCAAATGTTTTATTTCCTGAAAATGGCTGTAACGATTCTCGTTAAAATATTTTATATTTAAGATATTTATGTGACAAATAAAATGTATTTCTTCAATTTACTGAGAATAGCCTCTGAGGCCAATTTTACTCTGGATGAAATTTGCGGAATCTTGCATAATTGGTAAACCGTAAGAGATAGACAAAATGTTAACATACAAATATATAGATATCGCTAAAACACACAAATTATGTTCTATACATTTTTTCGTGGAGTAGACCGTTATTGAGATATTCCTTGTTATTAACTTCAACTTTAAAATTTCTAATACGTTTCTCATATGGAAATTAGACAACTTCTGTTCATACAAACGAAGGTATTTCAATCACATAGCAACCAGTTTTTAAAAGATTTGACTATCGATTTAGCCTTGTGTAGTCCTTTATTTCCCTTCTACTTACAAGGAACCAGGTAATAAGACCCTTTCTGCCAAATTTTTCTCGATTAGCATTATGTAAATAGAAGATTAAGTTTTTAACAATAAATTATTGCATAAAAGTAGAGAAAGCCTTGTGAATAGAACACATCAGAGTTCTGGAAAAAGGTCCATGTATGTGTGTGTTAGTGTGTCCGTTGTCCGTGGGTCTGTGAACACGATAACTCAAAAACGAAAAGACGGTGAAATATCAAACTTGGTATTAGGCTTAGTATTTTCCAGGGATGCGACACAAAGCTTTTCAGAAAAATCCCTCCACCCAAACTCCCTTTACATGGTAATTTTTTTTATTTTTCCAAAAATTTTTCTAACGATTTTGATTAAAATATCATATATTAAAGATATTTAAAAGACAAATAAAATGTATATTTGAATATTCTGGGAATAACCTCTGAAGGCATTTTTGTTCTGAATGAATTTTGCTGAATTTTGCATAACTAGTAAACCGTAACAGATAGACAAAAACTTACTACATAAATAATGTAGATCTCATTAAAACACACAATTTAAGTCATATACACTTTTTTCGCGAAATTTATCATTTCTGAGATATTTCCAATTATTTGTTTCAGATTATAAATACTAAAGTTTTTCTCACACTTTTGTCCTAGCCATGCATAGAAACGGAATTAGATCACATGGCAACCAGCTTTTAAAATATTTGACTATCTCTTTAGCTTATTGTATTCCCTTGTTTTCCTTCTACTTACAAGGAAGACAATTTATGCTAATGTTAATCTCCATTATCATATAGTCTATAGAAGAATAAGCTTTTTAACAATAATTTGTTATAGTGATGTAGAGAAAGTCATGTAAATGTAACACATCAGATTTATAAGGAGTGCAATCCCTTCTTCCTACTAGGTGCATGATAGATACCGTTAAAATATAGATTTGTTAAAAGACAATACCTCATTCAATGCCCGTATTGGTTTTAACAATTTTTTACTTTCTCCATACACGCTATGTACATAGTGTATAGAGAAAGTATTGCACTCCACCAAAAATTCGATATCGAGATTTCACCGGAAATATATGTTTTAGGGACCCCAATATCCAAAAAAAGCATTTTCACAAAAAGGTCCGGGTGTGTGTGTCCGTGTGTCCGTGGGTCCGTGTGTCCGTGTATCCGTGTGTCCGTGTGTCCGTGTGTCTGTGAACACGATAACTCAAAAACGAAAAGTCGGTAAAATACCAAACTTGGTATTTAAGTTTAGTATCTCCCAGGGATGCGACACGAAGATTTTGAGAAAAATCCCCCCACCCCCAACTACCCTTTACATGGAACTTTTTTCGAAAATTTTGATTTTCTCAAAACTGGCTCTAACGATTTTGATTAAAATTTCGGATATTAAACATATTTACCTGACAAATGAAATGTACATCTTGAATTTTCTGGGAATAGCCTCTGAAAAGTAGTTTACTCTGGATGAATTTTACTAAGTTTTGAATGACTGCTAAACCGTAAAAGATGGACAAAAACTTACAGAGCACGTAAGTAGAGCACGTTAAAACACACAATTTATGTTATATACTTTTTTTTCGTGGAGTTCTCGTTTTTGTGACATTCCTTATTTTTGGTTTCTGCTATGAAAAACGTATACTTTTCTCATACAGGAACTTTCAACTCCTATCCATATAAACAAAGGAAGTTCATTGACATAGCAACCAGCTTTTGACTATCACTTTAACCTACGGTTGTCCCTTATTTCGCTTCTACTTACAAGGAAGCGAGTAATAAGACTATTTCTGCTAATTTTTTCTGATTAGCATAAAGTAAATAGAAGTATAAGCTTTTTGAGAATTATTTGTTGCAGGGGAATGGAGAAAGTCATGTGAATGGTACACATCAGATTTTTCTTTTAATCAACGTCCTTTAACGTAGTTGGTTATATCGGATCATGAATGAAATTGGTGAAATGATGCTCAATTGTTTTCGAGGTCCATGGAGCTTAAAGTTGCTCGACATTCGTCTTCTCAGGGTAAGGGAAAACCCCGAAAAAAAACTTATCCGGGTAACTCACCCTAAGTGAGATTTGAACTCAGGACCTGTTGAATTTGAGGCAGACACGCTACCACCACACTACCCAGGAAGGTACGTTTCTGTTGATTTATTCCCAGTTGCCAGATGAAAGCTGGATATTAATGTGGCTAGACGGTAAAAAGGTCAAGTTTTAATATAATATGATATTTTGAGAGGCCTCAATAAATGTTTACAATTAATCACACAGAGTAGTGCAATGAAATCAGAATTTTACAACCGTTTAGCAAACTAATTACGTTATTCAAGTAAATAAATAAGCGATATTCGTGGCAATAATATACCTCTATTTTGTGCAGCACAGAAGAAAATTTTGCATGGCCTGCATGTCTACGACGAGCTGCATATTATCAAACAATTTTATTACATTTCAACCAAAATAACATTATTTAATGTTGATTTTATGCCATGTCAAATCAACGCACTTTAAATAAAATGTTTACCTCACCATCTCAGATTTTGATGTAAATGTATACCCTCAAAGTAGGTGTTAAAACTAATAAAACTACATTTCAATGTTTACTTTCTCTACACTTACTGTGTAAATAGTGTATAGAGAAGGTATTGCACTCCACCCAAAAATTCGATACCGAGATTTCACCGGCAATATATGTTTTAGGGTCCCCAATACCCAAAAAAAGCATTTTCAAAAAAAAAGTCCGTGTGTGTGTCTCCGTGAACACGATAACTCAAAAACGAAAAGTCGGTAAAATACCAAACTTGGTATTTAAGTTTAGTATCTTCCAGGGATGCGACACGAAGATTTTGAGAAAAATCCCCTCCACCCCAAACTACCCTTTACATGGAACTTTTTTCGAAAATTTCGATTTTCTCAAAAATGGCTCTAACTATTTTGATTAAAATATGGTATCTTAAAGACATTTACCTGACAAATAAAATATATATCTTGAATTTTCTGGGAAAAGCCTCTGAAGACTCCTTTATTCTGGATGAATTTTACGGAATTTTGCATAACTGCTAAACCGTAAGACATGGAAAAAAACCTACCCCACAAACAATGTAGAGCATGTTAAAGCACACAATTTATATTATATACATTTTTTCGTGGAGTTGATTGTTTTTGGTTTCTGCTATGAAAAACTTATACTTTTCTAATACAGGAACTTGTCAACTGCTGTCCGTTCAAACAAAGGAACTTCAGTGGCACAGCAACCAGTTTTTGACTACCACTTTAACCTATGGTACTCCATTATTTCGCTTTTTTTTCTGATTAGCATGAAGTATATGGCAGTATAAGCTTTTTAGGAAGAATTTGTTGCAGCGATGTAGAGAAAGTCATGTGAATGGTACACATCAGACTTTTTATCTTAAACGGTTTCCAAAACACAGCTATGTAAATTTTTCAAAAATCGCTCAAAATTATATGACGCCCAACATTTTAAAGGATCACAGATCTTCTACTGATTGAGATATAATGATGAGAAAGGTTCCATTTTGTAGCATTTTAAAATCCCTTCAATATGATATACAACACACTATAGGTGCTGAAGAATTTTTGTTTTTTAGAAATTAAAAATTAAAAATTTAAATCCAAATTTTGAAAAGAAGTTGAATATTTTTCAAAATCTATTTCCAAATTTTTTTAAGATTTTTACAGAATCGTTTTTAACAAATTTTAGATTTAAATTTTATTTTTGAATTTGTAAAAATAAATCGGTACAACCTATAGCGTGTCGTATATCATATTGAAGGGATTTTAAACTGCTATAAAATTACAGCTCTCTTTTGATTCTAGCTCAATTAGTAGAGGATCTATGCCTGTTTAAAAAGGTGGCCGCCATGCAATTTTGAGTGATTTTTGGAAACTTTACATAGCTGTATTTTAGAAACTATTTAAGATAAAATTTTTAAATTTGGTATTTTTTTTTGGTTTTAAAACCTATTTTGAGTGAATAAAATGTAATCAAAATCTAAGATTTTGAGGTAAAATGGGTATAAATGAACCACTTTTCACCGGTTAAATTCAGTTAGTACTGAAATTGTTTTGAATACATAAGTTCAGTGAAAAATAACTCAAACTTTTATGATAGTTGACTTGGCTTTACCTTGTCAAACCTGTTAAGCTATTTTCTACTGCACTTTTTGCAACTCACTGCACGCTGATCACTTTGTGTTCCTCAATAAACTTGTCAGGATCTGGTGTAACAAAACACAAAACAGAACTATTTTTATCGTCTCCATAATCTCACCAGTTATTCTTCTAAAAATGTCTGATGTGTTCCATTCACATGCCTTTCTCTACATATCTACAATAAATTATTGTTAAAAAGCTTATTCTTCTATTTAATTAACCCTAATCAAGAAAAAAATAGCATAAAAGGTCCTATTACTTGCTTCCCTGTAAGTAGAAGAGAAATAAGGGAGTACAATAGGCTAAATCCATAATCAAATATTTTAAAAGCTGGTTGCTATATGATTGAAGTACAGGACAGGGATTGAGTATTTTAAAGCTGAAACAAATAACAAGAAATATCTCAAAAACGGACATAAGTGTTTTAACGAGCTCTATATTTTATGTGTGGTAAATTTTGTCCATTTTTACGGTTTAGTCATCCAGAATAATTAAAATTTCAGAGGCTAATTTCAGAAAATTGAAGATATACATTTTATTTGTCACATAAATATCTTTCATATAAGAGATTTTAATAAAGATTGTTAGAGCCATTTTTGAGAAAATCAAAATTTTCGAAACATTTTCTATGTAAAAGGAAGTTGGAGGTAGGGTTTTTTTTTAAAATATTCGTGTCGCATCCTTGGAAGATATCAAACTTAAATACCAAGTACACAGACCTTTTTCTAAAAGTGCTTGTTTTGTATTCGGGGGGGATCCAGATTTGTATTTCCGGAGAAATCTCGGTATGGAACTTTTGGTGCATTACAATACCTTCTCTATAGAGTGTGCACATAATAAGTGTAGAGAAAATAGTAACATCGGTTAGAGGTACTTTCAAAATTTATGACATTGACTCTTACTATGAATAAAAATGTTCCCAAGTATGCAGCTCTGATGTTTAAGTAACAGCTTTAAAGTATTTAATTTCTTGCCCTGTATAAATCGTTGGTAGGTCATCCTTATTAGAAATTGCTGTTATCATTTATTTCAGTTTGATGCTTTAAGGCTGTATTTACTTTCTCTACACGTACTATGTACACAGTGTACAGAAAAGGTATTGCATTTCACCCAAAATTCGATACGAAAATTTCACCGGAAATACATGTTTTGAGACACCCTGAATACAAAAAAACTCTTATGTGTTCCACTCACATGACTTTCAGAAATGGTCTTATTACTTACTTCCTTGTAAGTAGAAGGGAAATAAGGAAGTACCATAGGTTAAAGTGATAGTCAAAAGCTGGTTGCTATGTGACTGAAGTTCCTTTATTTGTATGGAGCAAAGTTGACAAATTTCTGTATAGGAAAAGTATACGTATTTTTTAAAGCTGAAGCCAATAACAAGAAATATTTCAAAAACGATCAACTCCACGAAGAAAATGTATATAACGTAAATTGTGTGTTTTAAAGTGCTCCAAATTTTTGTGCGGTAAGTTTTTGTCCATTTCTTACGCTTTGAAAAAAGTGGTCTTCAGAGGCTATTCCCAGAAAATTAAGCATCTTATTTGTCAAGCAAATATTTTTGATATGCAATATTTTAATCAAAATCGTTAAAGCCATTTTTGAGAAAAGCAACATTTTCGAAAAAGTTACATGTAAAGGATAGCTGGAGATGGGATTTTGTTGAAAATCTTTGTGTCGCATCCTTGGAAGACACCGACGTGATCTATGCTGTGCACAGTCATACACACGCACATACGCGGATCTTTTTATGAAAATGCGGACTCAAAACATGTATTTCTGGTGAAATGTAATATCTTCTCTATACACTATGTATATAGTAGGTGTAAGTGAGTGTATGTGTGTGCGTGTGTATATGTGTATGTGTGTATCTGTGGGCAGCATAGCTCGAAAAAGAAAAATCTGTTAATAACAAAGTTAATATTTAAGTTCACTATCTTCCAAGGACGTAGCGCCGAGATTTTCAAGCAAATCGTCGCACCCCATACTTCTTTTAAATGGAACAATTTTCGTAAATTTTGAGTTTCTTAAAAATGGCTCTAACGATTCTGATTAAAATCTCTTATATTTAAGATATTTACGTGCAAATGTATATCCAGAATTTTCTGGAAATAGCTTCTTAAGACCTCTTTATTGTGGACGATTTTTATTGAATTTTGCATAACTGGTAAACCGTAAGAGAAAGACAAAAATTTACTGGACAAAAAATGTAGATCTCGATAAAGCACACAATTTATGCCCTTTACGTTTTTATTGTGGAGGTAAACTTTCCGAGATATTCTTTGTTATTGGTTTCAGTTTTAAAACACTTGAAATTTTCTAATACGGGAAATTGTCAACGCTTGACCCCGCTAAGAAACGGATTTCATTCCCATAGCAACCATATTTTAAAACATTTGACTGTTTATTTAGCCTATTGTATTTTCTTATTTCGCTTATACTTATAAGGAACAAAGTAATAAGACCGTTTCTGCTAATATTTTAGCACGAAATAGATAGAAGAAGAAGCCTATAAAATAGTTAGTTACAGAGTTGTAGAGAAAGTCATGTGAATGTAGCATTTTAGATTGTTTTAGTTTTAAAAATATATACATCATTTAAGTTATTGAATTCTGTTTCCTAGATCCCAGATTTATTTAACACATTTTAGTGTTTTGTCAAAGGTTTATGTAGAAAATTCCTCAAGCTAAAAGTACTTTTAGGTTCCTGTATATAATATAGCGGTATTTCGATGCAGCATATTTCGATCCGATTCCGTTCCCTTCCCTTAGATCGAAGTTTCAGTAAGAACTAATCTGCACTTCCATCCAATATTCAGTACGGAATTTGTACTCAAATCGATTTCAATTCCCCATGGAAATGAGGTGGTGTGATGGTCTCTAAGACGCCAGCACTGTGTCTGTGGGGTATTTGAATAGAATGATATGCAAAACAAAATAACTTATTAATTTAATTGGTTTTTCTCACACAAAGTTTATTTATGGCAGGAGCTTGATAGGAAAATTCAATGCCGGATCTCTACCACTGAGCTACCATGGCAACGTACCGGTATAGCATTGAATTTCTCAACTGACTCGCATGTTTCCCGGTAAACCACAAGGTGATGCGACTTGCAATGTTGTAGGTATTTTAAGTCCCAGGATTCATAGTTTAGCCAACTATTATGGTCATTGGTGTTAATGTGATAATGATAATTATGAATGGGTATATAATAAAAGAATCAACAATTAAGCTAGCTAAAACAACAATTTCACAGATTAAATACACTAATTTCAATGACTAAATAAAAGCTTATGTAATTCTTTCCCAATTAATTCTTCATTGTTTTCTCCATTGTGTTGCTAGTAGGCTGAGAAGGTATTCTGGTATTTTTTAATTTCTCTACAGCGTACTATGCGGAGAAGATATTGCATTCCACACACAACATTAATTGTAGTTTTTACTGAAAAATACGATATAAGCTTAGGGTTTCCCTGAATAAAATAAATCATTTTTAGAAAAAGGCGCTAATGTGTGTCTGTGTGCGTGTATGTATCGCTGTGCGCGCGCGCGCGTGTGTCCGTGTGTCTTTGAAGCATAACTCAAAAAACGAAAAATCCGTTAAAAACCAAACTTGGTACTTAAATTCAGGATCTTCTAAGCATACGACACGAAGATCCACAGTAAAATCGTTCCATCGCAAGCTACCCTTTGCATGGAACATTTTTTGAAGATGTTGAAATATATATCCAGAAATTTCTATTAATAGCCTCTGAAGAACTCCTTATTCTAGATGACTTTTGTACAACTGGTAAATCGTAAGAAATAGACAAAATCTTGCTATACAAAACATGTATTTCTCGATTTAACTCACACTCAAATACAATTTTTGAGTAGTTATCCATTTCGATATATTCCTTGTTATGAATTTCAATGTTATAATACTTAAAACTTTAGTCAACTAGGACGTTTCCATTCGTTTTGATATCTCCTTTGTTTTACTCCTGGTCATGCAAAGAGAACTGAGTTGCAATTGTTTACATAGTAACGAGCTTTCATAATACTTGACTATCGCTTTATCCTAGTGTAAGAATAGGTAGAGAAAGTTATGTGAATGGAACACATCACATGTTTCAGTATTAACTCATATTTTTTTTAATATCTACGCCTTCTAAGAGATTATAGCTGTTGCTAGGTTAACAAAAGAAATCCGATGAGCATATCCATAGCAATCGAGATTTAATTGAATTTAGAAAAGAAAAAGTGTGTGTCTGCACGAGTCTTTAAACAGCACAAAAGTGGGTTTAAGGAAACTGAAAAGTCGATTTAAAAACCAAATCTGGTTATAATTGTACGACACGAGGGTTTTGAAGTAAATGTCCCCTGTCCAAATTACCCTTTATATAGGTATAGGTTTTTCCAATTCAGGCTAATGTCGCTATGTTGCTACTGTTTAACGAATGAAGATAACTCAGGCTTCTTGGGGAATTGCGCGGATCGAGCGCATGGCACAGTCCGTCACTTAATGCTATAAACAGTGAGCATTCACAATGGCGTTCCATTTATCTCATTAACACTAGACAATATGCAATAGTTATTGGATATGTTATAACTTACCCTCAGTAATGGCAGCACTGCTCTAATGGTTGCATGATGAGTGAGCACTGTATTGGAACACTTGGTCAATTCACACTGATTTTCTACAGTGCCTGTCCAGTGTATGGCGTAACAGTTAGTGCGAGCTTTCGCCACCGGTAACATGAGGTGGAACGGGTAACAGTAAACAATATTTTTGAAATGTATGTTTTTATCAAATTAATGATTTTGATAAAAATGTTGATAAACATGCTTATATTAAAGAGTTTTAATTGTGTATATGTATCCATATATATATATATATATATATCTGATTCCCAAATGGAATTACATTGCATACATAACGATAACTTTTAAAATATTTGACTATCGCTTTAACCTAGTGTGTGCTCTCTTATTTCCCTTCTTCTCACAAGAAAGCAAGTAATAAGACCATTTTTGCCAATGTTTTTCTCGATTAGCATGAAGTATAGAGAAAAAATCTGTTGAGTTCCATTCACATGACTTTCTCTACATCTGTGTAACAAATTATTGCTAAAAGCTTATTCTATCTACTTCATGATAATCGAAAAAACATTAGCAGAAATTGCCCTTTGTTCCTTGTAAGTAGAAAGGGAAACATCTAAACTGTTCCATTCACATGATGTCCTCTACCAGTTCCTGTACTAGGTTACTTGTAAGTAGAAGGGAATTAAGAAACTACACAGGCTAAGTTGATAGTCTCATCCTTTAAAAGCCGGTCGCTCTGTGAAACAATTGAAATTCCAATCTCTTAGCATGCCCGACTAAACAAACGAGCGGAGTGGGGTATGGAGCAATATATCAAAACAGGTACCAAACTCATTAGAGAGGGGCTCGCGTGGATTAGACTAGGAGCATGGAGGAGCATGAACATTTCTGACGAGAATGGTACGAGAATCTGTCCCATTTGCGAGGAGGAAGAGTCGTGGGCCCACATCTTAGCAAGATTTAGGGTTACGGAGGAATGACGCGAAAAATATTTACCGCAATTTTTAACACCACGAATGTAGGGCTAGAAGCATGTTGGACGCTACTGGCAGGCACGGAAAACATGGACGGGTTAGGTAAATTTATACTTAAGGCAAGACAGCTGAGATCTATATATATATATATTATGTCATACTTAGGTCACTGTTGCGTTATCGTTTTATATATTGTATGTATATATAATTTTAAGTGTAATTATCTATTATAAGAGGGTACGTTTATAAAGGTGTACTTTGTGCTGTAAATTTAAATTGCTATATTTGAATATCTTTGTATTTTTATTTTCGGGTTTACTCTTTTAATTCTGTGTCGTTGTTTTAATATTGCTTTTGTTTGTATATTATCTTTGTCTTTTTATTGTCGTGTTTACTCTTTTAATTCTGTGTTGTTGTTTTAATATTGTTTTTAATGTGTATTGCAAAAGCACGTAGGTCTGTGGACCCATGCGATTGTTGAAATTCTATGTATGACATTGTTGTGTAAATAAATACACTTATTCAGTTATTCAAACAAACGAAAAACGAGAAGAAAGATATCTTTCCGTTTGAGAAAAGTTTAAGTCACTGAAAATTGAAACCATAAATCCGGAATATCTCGAAAACGGTTAGTGTATATGATATAAATTGTGTTTTATAATAAGATCTACATTTTTGGTGTAGAAAAATGTTTGCCTATCTCTTACGTTTTGCCAGTTATACAACAGTCATCCCGAATGTAGAGGATATTTCCAGAAAATTCAAGATGTACATTTAGTTTGTCATAAAAACATGTTATACATAAGGTATTTTAATCAAAATAGTTATAACTATTTTTGATAAAAACAACATTTTAGAAAAATGTTCCAGTAAAAGGTAGTTTGGGATGGGGGATTTTCTTGAAAATCTTTGCGTCACATTCTTAGAAGATACTCAAGTTAAGTACCAAGTTTGGTACTTAACCGACTCTATGTTTTTGAGTTATGCTACCCACAGACACACATGCACACCACGGACCTTTTTCTAAAAATCTAATGTGTTACACTCACCTTGCTTTCTCTAGCTGTTCTACAAAGCAACGTTTTACAAAGATTATTCTTATTTCTACGCTGCTAATCGAGATAAACATTAGGAGAATGTTCTTATTACTTAGTTCCTTATAAGTTGAAGGGAGCTAAGGGAATGCACTAGGCTAAAATGGCAGTAAAAAGCTGCCGGGTTTGTCATTGCAAATCCCGTCTTTGCTTGTCCAGGAGTAGAACAAAAGAAAAACTAACACTTCTTGTCTGATAGCAAGGAATATCTCGGAAACGGTTAACTTCGCAACAAAAACGTAAAGGACATAAATTATGAGTCTTTACCAGATCTACAGTTCTTTTTTTCTATCTCTTACGGTTTAGCAGTTAAGCAAAATTCGGAAAAATTCATCCAGAATAAAGAGGTCTTCAGATGCTATTCAGGCTGCCCAGTGGCCGAGTGGTTAGACCATTCGCCTCTCACCGGGTTCGATCCAAATAGGCGCAGGGGCGGGTTTTCTCCTGGTTCTCCAGTTTCCCCCACCATCGCATTCCACCGGTGCTCCACCTTCATTCCATGTATCACCAGTGGCATCGCCTGCGGTGCCTTGGTAGTAAAAGCGGGCGTTAAACGCTATCAAACACTAACAAAAAGAGGATATTCCCAGAAAATTCAAGATATACATTTTATTTTGTATGTAAATGTCTTTAATATACGGGAGTTTAATAAAAATCGTTTGAGAACATCAAAATGATGGACAATTTTTCTATTAGAGGGTAGTTTGTGGTGAGGAGATTTTGTTGAAAATTTTCGTGTCGCATACTTGGAATATACTGAACTTAAATACCGAGTTTGGTATTTTACCGACTTTTCGTTTTTGAGTTATCGTGTTAAGAGGCAAACGGATGCATGAGGACCTTTTTCTGAAAATACTTTTGTTGGATATATGGGACCCTAAAACATATATTTCCGATGAAATCTGGGTATAGAATTGTTCGGTGGAGTGCAATACCTTCTCTATACACTATGTATATAGTACGTATAGAGAAAGTAAAAAGGTATTTTGCCGAACATCCAGGCTGAGGTAATAAACTCGGGTAAAAATATTGGTAGGGTGTTTTATGAATGAGATAAACGTGTAATGAAGTAATCTCCTGGAAAAGAAATGATTTCTATTCCTATCTTTTGCACACCCAAGTAGACCTCGCCTAAATACATTTTAGCACAACATTGTAGCAACAGAAGCGGCGGCGAAATCAAGGACTGAGAAGAATCAAGTCGGCAAATCGTCCGAATCAGAGCATCAAGGAAAATGGCTGCCGTTGGTTCCCCGTTAAATGAAAAAGCAATCAGAGGAGAAGAGTCGCAGAGGTCAGCAATAGTGGTCCTTATCGCAGGTCACATGTGTGCCAAACGGCCTCCGTTGCGATATTGCAAAGCGAAGGGAGTGCACGCGCAATGTAGTTAGCGAGCGAGCCGTTTCTAATCGCTGTAAATCACATCTTCTACATCATCTTCCTTTCTGAGGCACGTTATTGCTCGCCTCCCAATTTCGTTCCCTTCTCTCTTTCATTTTTTTGTAGCTTCAGAAACGTCTCTATTGCTTACACGAGGCGAGAAGAAAGTTAGTTCACCTTTGGGGTTGCAATACTAAAGGTTTTGAGTAAATTTGGCTGCAAATTAAAAATATTTAATGAATTTTGATAGTATGTTATTACTTTCTCTATAGTACTATGTACATAGAGTATAGAGAATGTATTTCAATGCACCTAAAAATTCGATACCGAGATTTCACCGGAAATACATGATTTGAGACACCCTGAATCCAAAAAAAGCATTTTTAGAAAAATGTTCGTGTGTGTCTGTGATCAGCATAGCTCAAAAATGAAAATACCGTTAAAAACCAAACTTGGTATTTAACTTTTGTATCTTTCAAGGATGCATCAGGAAGATTTTCAAAAAAAAAATCCCCTTACCCCAAACTACCCCTCACATGGAAAAAATTTCGAAAATTTTGTTTTTCTTAAAAATGACTCTAAAGATTTTGATTAAAATCTCGTATATTTAAGATACTTACTTGACAAATAAAATGTATATCTTCAATTTTGTGAGAATAGTCGCTGAAGACTACTTTATTTTGGATACATTTGACGGATTTTTACATAACTGCTAAATTGTAAGACATGGACGAAAACTTACCGTACAGAAAATGTAGAGCACATTAAAGCACATAATTTATGTTATATACATTTTTTCGTGGATATGGTTGTTTTTAAGATATTCCTTGCTTTTAGTTTCAGCTTTAAAAAGCATACTTTTCTCATACAGGAATTTGTGAGCTTCTGTCCATTCAAACAAAGGAACTTCAGTCTCATAGCAACCAGAATTTGACTGTCAGTTTAGCCTGTGGTACTCCTTTATTTCACTTTTACTTACAGGAACTATTTCTTGACTATTTCTGATAATTTTTTCTCGATTGTAATTAAGTAAATAGAAGAACAAGCTTTTTATCAGTAATTTGTTGCAGAGATGTAAAGAAAGTAATGTGAATGGAACACACAAGACTTTTTTTCTCAGTTTAAAAAACGAATTAAATAGACCTGTTTCAATGTTACAAAAGATGAAATTAGTAAAAAAATCTGATGTGTTACACTCACATGACTTTCTCTAGCTGTTCTACAAACTTCTTAAATTAGATTATTCTTCTTTCTGCACCTTGCTAATCAAAGTACTCATTAGCACAATGTTCTCATTACTTAGTTCCATATAAGTAGGAATAAAATAAGGGAATACACTAGGCTAAACCAATAGTCAAATGTTTTAAAAGCTGTCGTTATGTGATTGTCATTACAAATCGCTTATTTTCTTGGCCAGGAGTAGAACAAAAGAAAACGGACACTCCCGTCTGAGAAAAGTAGAAGTACTTCACAACTGAAACTAATAACAATGACTACCTCGAAAACGGTGAGCTCCACGAAAAAAATGTATATGATATAACTTCTGTGTTTTAACAAGACCTACATTTTTTGTATAGTAGGTTTTCGTCTGTCTCTTACGGTTTATTAGTTATGCCAAATTAAACAAAATTCATCCGGAATAAACCGGTCTTTAGAAGCTATTCCCAGAAAATTTAAGATATACATTTTATTTGTTAGGTAAATATCTTTAATATACGGTATTTTAATCAAAATCGTTAGAGCCATTTTTAAGAAAATCAAAGGGTAAAGGGTAGCTTGGGGTGGGGTAATTTTTCTCAATATCTTCATGTCACATCCCTGGAAGATACTTAACTTAAATACCAAGTTTGGTATTTTAGCTACTTTTCGTTTTTGAGTTATCGTGTTCGCAGACACACGGACATACGGACACACACACAAAAGGATCTTTTTTCTGAAAATGCTCTTTTTGGATACAGGGGGTCCTAAAACGTGTATTTGCGGTGAAATCTCGGTATCGAATTTTTGGGTGAAATACAATACTTCTGGGGCTAAAGAAAGTAAAAAAAAAATCTGATATATTCCATTCATATGCCTTTCTATACATCTCTGCAACAAACTTTGGTTAAAAAGCGTATGCTTCTATTTACTTCATGCTAATAGAGAAAAAATTAGCAGAAATAGTCTTATCACTTGCTTCCTTGTAAGTAGAAGCGAAATAAGGGAGTACCATAGGTTAAAGTGATAGTCAAAAGCTGGTTGCTAAGTGACTGAAGTTCCTTTGTTTGTAGGGACAGAAGTTGACAAATTCCTGTATGAGAAATGTATAAGATTTTCAAAGCTGAAACCAAAAACAAGGAATATCTCAAAAACGACCAACACCACGAAAAAATGTATGTAATATAAATTGTGTGTTTTAATGTGATCTACATTTTTTGTGTGGTAAGTTTTTGTTCTGATTTTTATTTTGCTCAACTTGAAGTTTGGAGAACTTTTCCTTTGTTAGTTTAAAGATTGCTGGTAGAAAATGTCGCTCCGCTGAAGGCGTCAATCATATCTAGCTGGACTGAATTTTATTGAATCTTGAATTTTCTGAGAATAGCCTCTGAAGACTACTTTATTCTGGATGAATTTTACGGAATTTTTCATTACTGCTGAACTGCTGTCCGTGTGTACACAATTTACAGATCTAGAAACCCGTGACAACTTCGAGCCCGAGCCTCCGGGGTACCCTGAAGGAGTTCTAGCCCAAAATCACCGAAGGTGGGTCCCGGCGACACCAAAAATAAAGCTTTGCAGTGCCCAAACCATCATTCAGCCATAACCCGGCGGTCACCGAGTAGAAATGGGGACAGGAAAATTCGGGGGCTGTAATGAATATTTCTAGAATTCGCATGAATCGAATCCATGACCTCTCGAATGCGAGGGGTCACCTGGCTCTTTTGAAGTAACGTTTATACAGGTAGGCGATGCAGTAACTTTTAACCAACATTGTACGTACAATCGAGTGCTCGTGAACTGTGAAAAAGCGTTTCTCTGAAATCATTCCCCCGCGTATTAAAGGATCGAGTTGTTAGTAATTATATTGAAAGCTGATGGTCAAGCGGTATTGACAGATAATGGCAAGTAATGGAATGTTCTGCTACATCGACCGGAAGGAGACATCCAGCTACCCACTAAGCACACATAATGCAGCAACCATATTAATCGATATACAGGCTTTCGCCAATCCTGGAACAAAACAGTTATTCTTGCATTTTAATTCATAATGAAACGGTTTCTTTTGCTAATTTTCGTATCTAAGATGTGCTACACTCAAATGACTTTCTCTAGCTGCTCTATAAACAAAATTCTTACAAAGATTATTCTTCTTTCGACACAATGCTAATCGACATAAACATTGCAGAATGTTCTTATTACTTAGTTCCTTATAAGTAGACGGGGACTAAAGGAATGCGCTATGCTAAAGTGATAGTCAAATGTTTTAAAAGCTATCGTTATACGATTGTCATTACAAATGGCTTCTTTGCTTGGTCAAGAGTGTAACAAAAGAAAAACGGACACTTCCTGTTTGAAAAAAGTACTTCACAATTAAAACCAATAGCAAGGAACACCTTAACAACAAAAACGTAAAGGATGTAAATTGTGTATTTTGGCGAGATCTACAATTTTTTGTGTGGTAAGTTTTTGTCTATCTCTTAGCAGTTAAATGAGAATCGGCAAAATTCATCCAAAATGAATAGGTCTTCAGAGGCTATTCCCAGAAAATTCAAGATATAAATTTTATTTGGGATGTAAATAGCTTTAATACACGGAATTTTAAATAAATCGTTAGAGCCATTTTTGAGAAAATCAAAACTTCCGAAACTATTTCCATGTAAATGATAATCGAGTCTCATCCTTGGAAGATACCAAACCTAAATACCAAGTTTCCTATTTAATGGTATTTTCGTTTTTGAGCTATGCTGTCCACACACACACACACACACACACACACACACACACACACAGAGGTAACAAAAAAAATCCCTAACTGAAGGAGGCTAAATAGTGCAACACGGCACGTCATAGTTATACTTAGAGCGCTGTATTATACAAACAGAACAGCCGCCATTTTGAATCACATAATCAAAATGGCAGCTTGAATACGAGACGAGTTTTGGCAAGCAAAAGATGTATGTATGCACGTTCAAGGTACATATATTTTAAATTTCATTTGTATAAAACAGGTTTAATATACAAAAAACGACCAGAATTACTTTTACTATGTTATACAAAAGAGAAACTATAAAGTTAAAAAGAAGCATTGCTTCATACCTAACGTCCTTGTGTTTATTAATTTGACATAAATAAAAAACTATAGAAAATACTTAAATTCCGATTATATATTTTTAAAACCAGTTAAAATGTACGTATTTTTACTTTCTCTATACGCACTAAAAATAAAATAAAATAAAATAAAAGCTGTAATACAACATCCTGGTATCTTGTTCCCTATACCAGGACGTATATTGCAAACTTTGTAATTTATTTCCCACTTTTAAATTATTGTTATACATCATTATTTTACAGATAATACTTATATGCTAATAACTCAAAATTTAATTTAAAACAAAGACAAATTAATATAAACTGAAAAAAAAAAATCCAACCATAAAACAACTTTCACTAACACTAAATCATCTATTATTAATTACTGGAATCCAGTAACACAATTAACTGGTAATCAGCTATTTACCCATAAAACTACGCACTATGTACATAGTGTATAGAGAAGGTATTGCACTCCACCCAAAAATTGGATACCGAGATTTCAACGGAAATATATGTTTTAGGGTCCCCTGTATTCAAAAAAAGTATTTTCACAAAAAGGTCCGTGTGTGTGTGTGTGTGTGTGTGTGTGTGTGTGTGTCCGTGTGTCTGTGAGCACGATAACTCAAAAACGAAAAGTCGGTAAAATACCAAACTTGGAATTTAAGTTTAGTATCTTCCAGGGATGCGACAACGAAGATTTTGAAAAAATCGTACCACCCCAAACTACCTTTACATGGAACTTTTTTCGAAAATTTTGATTTTCTTAAAAATTGCTCTCACGATTTTTATTAAAATGTCGTATATTAAAGATATTTACCTAACAAATAAAATTTATATCTTCAATTTTCTGGGAATAGCCTCCGAAGACTACTTTATTCTGGATGAATTTTACGGAACTTTGAATAACTGCTAAAGCGTAAGATATGGACAAAACCTTACTACACGAAAAATGTAGAGCACGTTAAAACACACCATTTATGTTATGTACTTTTTTTTCCTGGAGTTATCGATTTTGAGTCATTCCTTGTTTTTTGGTTTCTGCTCTGAAAACTTATACTTTTCTCATATAGGAATTTGTCAACTGCTTCCATACAAACAAAGGAACTTCAATGACATAGCAACTAGCAAGGAACAAAGCAAACATAGGAACAAGGACTCAAGTAAGACTTTTTCTGTTATATTAGTCTGATTAGCATGAAGTATAAGCTTTTTAAAAGTAATTTGTTGCAGAGATGTAGAGAAAGTCATGTGAATGGTACATATCAGATTTTTATACTCTATGTCCATATCTATCTATAGTAAATTAGGAGTAACAGGTGTGTTAATCTGATGTTAATTGATTCCATGCACTTTGTTAGTATAATAATAATAATAATAATGAAAAGCTTACTATTAAAGTAATAATAATAACAATAATAATAATGATAATAGTGGTAATACTATTTTAAGTATTTCTGCATCAAATAAGAATTCATAAACATCAACATTTCCAATTTATTCTTGAAAATAATGTTGATATACTAATGTATTTTACATCCTTAAATGAGATAATTTATTAAGAAATACAAAGCACAAAACGTTTATTACAGTTTCTAGTTTCACAACGGTGTGTAATCAGCAACTAATATTCTGGCATTTACGAAGGTTTTATAAATATATTAAGTCCATAGATATCCAAACCAAATAGATGTATAAATAAATTGTATAACTAAATGTACTAATTCTAAGCACAGAGTAACTCTAAAATAATTTAAACAGTCAAATGTAATATAAAATTACTTTAATGGCATTTCACTTCAGTGAGTTTATTTCCAAAAGAAAATTTAAGTGTATATTATTATATATTATTATTATTATTATTATTATTATTATTATTTATCGTAACATATATCACTATTTGGCTGTAATGAGTTTATGTGTTAAACAAATATTAAGTGTATATTATTATAATTATTATTATTACTTATTGTAATAATTATCACTATTATATAATGACAAACAAATGTATAAAATAGTGTGTTGAAAGCCTGTACTGATGTCTGAATGCATTTAATGTTATTGTAACGGGGCATGCAGATGAATATTTAATAAAAAAAAGGGTGTGTATTTATAAAAAAATCTGATGTGTTCAATTCACATGACTTTCTCTACAACTCTGCAACAGATTGTTAAAAGCTAATGCTTTTATTTTCTTAATTTTAATCGAGAAAACATTAGCAGAAATAGTCGTATTACTTGCTTCCTTATAGATAGAAGTGAAATAAGGGAGTACTATAGGTTAATGTGATAGTCAAAACCTGGTTGCTATGTGACTAAAATTCCTTTGTTTGAATGGAGAGGAGATGACAAATTCCTGTATGAGAAAAGTATACATTTTTTAAAGCTGAAACCAAAAACAAGGGATATCTCAAAAACGAACAACTACACGAAATAAATGTATATAACATAAATTGTGTTTTAATGTGCTGTACATTTTTTGGTGGTAAGTATTGGTTTTTGCTTTATATTTTCTTCAGCTTGAAGTTTGGAGAGCTTTTCCTTTGTTTACTTTGAAGCTTGTTGGTAGGAAATGTCGCTCCGCTGAGGGCGTCGATTATCCCTAGATTTTCCAATCCTCTAACTAGCTGTGCTGAATTTTATTGTATCTTGAATTTTCTGGGAATAGCCTCTGAAGAGTACTTTATTCTGAATGAATTTTAGGGAATTTTACGTAAATGCTAAACCGTAAGAGATAGACACAGATAATAGTTATATCTATTAAATCAAAGGATTCGCAAGGACACTATCATAATCTCTTGAGGGAAATTAGAGATGGCGCGGCAGTTCATAGCCAAATAGAAGAGCATGCATGTACATCACCCCCTGTAAAAATCTTGCAGTGCGAAATTCAGAGGCAATGCATAGAGAAAAGAAGTAGAATTCCTCCTCTTTGCACTCAAAGCAAGGATAAAGTTTGGTGTTTGCAAACGCTTGCGCTGGATGACGTTGCGTTGTGTGTTGTCTGTTTCTATGTGAATGCTTACGTTTAATAATTTGAGTCCAAAGTCTTGCTCAGAGGCACCCAACACAAGCGCAAGCGGGACGAAGGGTCATTTACAATGCAGTCGTAACCGTAACGCAAGAAGTTGACATTGGCTTATAGATTCATAAATACATGAGAATATCATGTACCACGAGCTTTAAATTTAATAAGGTAACCAATAATATTATGTTAGAAAATTATGTTAATATTTTATAATGAATAAATAAATAAGATAAGATTATACACACAAATGATGCGGCAGTGACGTTATAAACTGACCAAAATACTGAAATTTGTGCAAATATGGAGACTGCAGAAAATTATGAAGCTGCATTATCTCTTACGAATTATGAGAACTAAGGATTCTAGACGGAAAGAGTGGGCACATGCATTAAATCAAAGCAAAGTATCAACAATTGAAAAATGGCAGGTCACAGCCAAAAGGAAAATCCGCATGTATAGTAATATACAGAGGGCGCAGTAAATACTCGAATTACGATCATCTGATATTATACAGCAGGCACTGCAAAGAAGAAAAGAGCAAAATTAATCCGCTTTGTACGCAACGCAAGGATAAACTTTGGAGTTTGCAAACTCTTGCGTTGCGTCTTACGTGTTTGTATGTGAATGTATACATTAAATAATGTGTGTCAAAACTCTTGCGTTTACGTTACGTCTGCGCCTTGCATCTCATTGTAAATGTAGCATTACTTTTTACTTTTTCGATAAGTACTATGTATATAGTGTATAGAGAAGGTATTGTATTGCACCCAAAAATTCGATACTGAGATTTCTCATGTTTTAGGAAGCCCTGAATCCAAAATAAAAATTTAGAAAAATTTCCGTGTGTTTCTCTGTCTGTGTGTGTGTCTGTGGGCAGCATACCTCAAAAACGAAAAGGCCGTTAAATACCAAACTTGGTATTTAAGTTTGGGATCTACCAAGGATGGGACACGAAGATTTTCAAGAAAAACCCCTACCCCCAACTACACTTTACATTGAACTTTTTTAGAAAATTTTGATTTTCTAAAAATGACTCTAACAATTTTAATTAAGGTATCGTATATTAAAGATATTTACCTGACAAATAAAATGTATATCTTGAATTTTCAGGGAATAGCCTCGGAAGACTACTTTATTCTGGATCAATTTTACGGAATTTTGCATAACTGCTAAAGCGCAAGAGATGAACAAAAACTTACCACACAAAAAATGTAGATCACTTTAAGACACACAATTTATGTTATATACATTTTTTCGTGGAGATGATCGTTTTTGAGATATTCCTTGTTTTTGGTTTCAGCTTTAAAAAACTTGTACTTTTCTCATACAGGAATTTGTCAACTCGTGTCCATACAAACAAAGGAACTTCAGTCATCTAGTAACCAGCTTTTGACTTCACTTTAACCTATGATGCTCCCATATTTCGCTTCTACTTACAAGGAAGCGAGTAATAAGACTTTTGGTATTTATTCTGGATTAGCATGAAGTAAACAGAAGCACAAGCTTTTTAAAAATAATTTGTTGCAGAGATGTAGAGAAAGTCATGTGAATGGAACACATCAGATTTTGTAATGTGGAATTGTAAGCGGTAAGATGCAACTTTTCTCTTCGGTTGTAGTAGCAACATTTGTCCAGATGGCAAGAGGTCACATTTGCGGGGGAGCTGGGTCTCCTTATGAGATATAAACTGAACAACACGACGTTCCATTTACCGCAAAATAGCGGCTATTACTGACCACCGTTTTCTTCTTGGCACGGCCCAAACATTAGAGCAATAAAAACCTTCATAACAACGTTAAATGATTAGTGATAGCAAACGGGCGAGAATCAGCAGTTAGATACCACTATCGCCTTCTTTAATACTCCTTGGATATACGAAAAATGATTTCTGCGAACGAAATAGTTATTTCATTATAGATATAATGATCTTATTGCTCCGGATATTACATTTCCTCCAAGTTATTTACTAGCTGATATTTACGTAATGTTTCGGGTTCTCTTTTGGGGGAAAAACACTTTTTCTCTATTAGTTTTAATATCCCAGGTCTCATTAACCAAAAACTCTCATTTTATGACCACAAAATTTAAGTTGGATACGGTATGAAATTTTACTGTTATACCGTAATTTATGGTTTACCTTAATAGCTGCTGCAGTTACACTTCACTTATTATTCCTTCCCAAACTGCATGTTTATACAGTAATGTTGACCGCTGGATCTTCAAATTCTTATTGGGTTGATGACATTAAATATTTGAGGGTTTTATATAAAGCTAGTTTTAATAATTGCTCATGGATTATGTTCTTCCGGCTTATTACTTTCTCTTTACGCACTATTTACATAGTGTATAGAGAAGGTATTGCACTCCACCCAAAAATTCTATACCGAGATTTCACCGGAAATATATGTTTTAGGGTCCCCAATATAAAAAAAAAAGCATTTTCACAAAAATGTCCGTGTGTGTGTCCGTGTGTCTGTGAACACGATAACTCAAAAACGAAAAGTCGTTAAAATACCAAACTTGGTATTTAAGTTTAGTATCTTCCAGGGATGCGACACGATAATTTTGAAAAAAAAATCCCCCCACCCCAACTAGCCTTTACACAGAAATTTTTTCGAAAAGTTGAGTTTTTGAAAAATGGCTCTAACGATTTTGATTAAAATTTCGTATATTAAAGATATTTACCTGACAAATAAAATGTATATCTTGAATTTTCTGGGAATAGCCTCTGAAGAGTAGTTTATTCTGGATGAATTTTACTAAATTTTGAATAACTGCTAAACCGTAAGAGATGGACAAAAACTTACTACACAAAAAATGTAGAGCACATTAAATCACACAATTTATGTTATAGAAACTTTTTTCGTGAAGTTCGTCGTTTTTGATATATTAATTTTGGTTTCTGCTATGAAAAACGTATACTTTTCTCATACAGATACTTACCAATTCCTATCCATATAAACAAAGGAACTTCATTGACATAGTAACCAGCTTTTTACTATCACTTTAGTCTATGGTATTCCCTTATTTGGCTTCTACTTACAAGGAAGCAGGTAATAAGACTATTTCTGCTAATTTTTTTTCTGATTAGCATAAAGTAAATAAGCTTTTTAAGAATAATTTGTTGCAGGGAGAAAGTCATGTGAATGGTACACATCAGATTTTTTTTTTAATACGACCGAAATATTAGGAAGTGCAATGGAAATGTACGTTGGTCTGTATTTAATTCTCCTAATTTAATACTTCTACTATGTAGAATCTTCTCTATTTTAGGTATACAAGACTCGTTCTGTATTTTAGTTTCAACTACTATAAATAAAAAAAACTGACCATTCACATGACCTTCTCTACATCGCTGTAACAAATTATTGTTAAAAGTTCTTCTAATTATGATAATCGGGATAAACATTAGCAGAAATTGTCTTAATTACTTGCTTCCTTGTAAGTAGAAGTGAAATAAGAGAATACACAAAGCTAAAACGATAGTCAAATATTTTAAAAGCTGGTTGCCATGTGGTTGAAATCCGTATCTATGCAGTAGCAGGAGTTTTCAACTTTCCGTGTGAGAAAAGTTTAAGTATTTCAAATCTGACACAAATAACAAGGAATATCTCAGAAATGGTCAATTCCACAGATAACCAACAAGAGGAAACAACGCGAGGATTTTTTTCGCCAGGAGCTTTTAACTCATATTCCTCGGAGTTCTCCATTCTTATTGGTTGGGGATTTTAACTGTACGCTAGCAGCCAAGGACCAAAGAGGGGCCTTTAATGGTTGTAGAGCATTGCAGCAGTTAGTGGACCAGTTTCAATTGGTGGATAGCTGGGAATTCAAGCACGGTAATGATGTGATGTACACCTTCGTACGGGGCCAGTCGGCCTCTCGGCTGGACCGGATGTATGTTCTACCGGAGATGGCCTCCCAGATACATCGCACAGAGATAGTGTCAGCAGCTTTTAGCGATCACAGTGCACTGCTGCATGCCGTTGTAGGTCGTGCGGAGATACGTCGTAGTGGTCCAGGATTGTGGAAGCTTAATTGCTCCTTACTTACAGATGCCGAGGTCCTGATAGAATTCCAAGAATGTTGGTCCAAATTGCAGAAGTCTTTTCAGCGCTCTCCCACTAAGGCAGCATGGTGGGTCTATAAGGCGAAGCCAGCGATACGCTCCTTTTTTAAAGCCGCAGCGTGTCGTAGAGCGTTAGCTCGGAAAGAAACTTTGGATTTTTATCTTGCAGTGCTACAAGATTTACACCTGCGCCAACAACATGGGGAGGACGTACACTGTCAGCTCCGGGAAGTCAAGGCTCATATCCAGCACCGTAAAACGCAATAGCTCCAGGGAACTTTAGCCAGAATACATACAGCAGAAATGGTTTATGGTGAAAAAATGAGTTTCTTCTTCCTGGCGAAGGAGCGTAGGCAAGGTCGCAGAGCGTTTGTTACCAAATTGATAGATGATGGTCAAGAGGTTACGACCACGACAGGGATTCTTCGTGTGTTGCATTCTTACTACACCCATGGTGGATTCAATCCAGTCGTATATGTCCAAATATGTGCCAGTTGTGCAGGGAGGTTTACAACGGTCGCCTACTCCCATGCTGAAGGAGACGGAGTTGCTCACTGCGATTCAGACAGCCAAACCTCATACAGCGCCCGGACCAGATGGGCTGCCGTACGAGTTCTATAAACATTGTTGGCGGTTTATTAAGAAAGAACTTCTTCTAGTGTTTCAAGAAATCTGGAGTGGTTCTACAACTCCCAAAGACCGCCACGCCCAGCCGGCCCGCAGATGATCGGCCCATCACCTTACTCAATTGTGACTATAAGCTGTTTGCAAAAATAATCGCCCGTAGGCTGCAAGTATGGCTAGTGCCCTTGCTTAGTGAGCAGCAGGCTGTGGTACGCGGAGGTGCGGCTATGCACCATACCGTGGCAGCTTTGCGAGACTGTATTCTTCATTGTCGCCAAGAAACCCGATCTGCTGCGCTGGTAAACCTGGACCTTGAGAAAGCATTTAATAATGTGGTTCACGAGGGTCTTTGGGCACGTTTGGAGTCATTGCAAGTGCCGAACAAGTTGTATCACCTCCTTCGGGCACTATATGGCACTGCGTTATCAAGGATGCAATGCAATGGGTTTCTGACTGCCGCCATACCGGTCAACAGATTCGTCCGCCAAGGTTGTCCCCTATCAATGTTGTTATTTGCTGTGTAATCGATCCTTTGCTCCGACAGCTGCAATCTACGATAACGGGTCTGGAGGTCTATGGAAAGAAACTAGCCGTTAGGGCATAAGCCGATGATCTTACGGTGATGGTTACCGACGAGGAGGATGTCACGTATCTACGAAGCTGTTTGCAGAAATACGCCCAATGTGCGGGGATGACGTTTAATTTGAGGAAATCTGAAAGTCTTCCCATTGGGCCGCATCCTCCGGATACCACAGTGTTAGGAATACCCACTGTGCAACGCACAAAAATTCTTGGGATATACTTCAGTGGAGACGACGAAAACCTGCGAGACTATAATTGGACGTCATGCATTAATACTTTACGTGGTGTACTATACGGTCAAAAGTCGAGGATGCTGAACTTGATACAACGTGTATGGTTTTGTAATGCCTTTGCGTTGAGTCGTATATGGTACTTAGCACACGTGCTGCCTCCAACAAAACAGCACAGCCAAAGAATTGAGCAAATAATAGGATACTTCATATGGACAGGAAAATTATATCGCATTTCCCGTACTCAGTTACGTCTTCCAAAAGGCCAGGGTGGCTGGGGGTTGTTGGATGTGGCGTTGCAATGTAAAGCACTTTCCTTAAAAATGATTCTGCAAGCACTGGATGGACAGGGTGATGGTGTAGAGGTGCTAGTACAACGGCATTATCAGTTGTTTTGGGAACGGAGAGAACTCCATAAGATTCCTAAAATGTTACGTGATCTCCTACGTGACTTGAGCACACTACCTCCACAGAAGTGGCTAATGGCCGTTTTCGGACGGCTAAGGAAGTCTATACCTTTTTTCAACGGAGGGAACCTACTACTCCACATATACAAGTTAAGTATCCACAATTGCCCTGGAGGCAAATTTGGCGTGGCTTTGCTATACCGGAAATCAACACATAAACTGTGTGTTCTAATGAGATCTACATTTTTATGTAGTAAGTTTTGTATATATCTTATGGTTTGCCAATTAGTCATCCAGAATGAAGAGGACTTTAGGGGATATTCCCAGAAAATTCAAGATATACATTTCATTTGTCATACAAAATCTTAAAAGTAAGGTATTTCAATCAAAATCGTTAGAGTAATGTTTGAGAAAAACAGTATTTTGAAAAGTGTTTATGTAAAGGGTAGTTTTGGGTAGGGGGACTTTTTTTGAAAATCTTTGTGTCGCATCCTTGGAAGTTTGGTGTTTCACGGTCTTTCGTTTTTGAGTTATGCCACCTACAGACACATACACAGGCACTCACACGGAAAGCTTTCTAAAAATGATTGTTTTGGATTCAGGGGGACCCAAAACAGGTATTTCCGGTGAAATCTCGGTATCAAATTTTTGTGTGCATTACAATACCTTCTCTATACACCATGTACGTACATGGTACGTGTAGATAAAGTAAACACACACACAAACACGGAAATACACTTTTATGAAAATATGTTTATCATGCATGCAGATAACAGGTTTTTAGAGAAACAGACAGTTTAGAGATAGTTTTTAATTATAGTTGCTGTTACCTAAAGTATATAGTTGTTGCTAATCGTCTATTATCTCCGGGGTGACCAATTAATAACGGAGGAACGCAACGGGGAGCGTTATCTCCGATAGTAAGATGGTAATCATTATGTCGAAAGAACGAGGACTCAGAACAACGTTGATTCTTGAAGTACTTCACAAAGATAGAAGTGAAGGGTTGAATAGGAGATAGGAGCAACATAAACTCATCATCCCAAACAGCGAATCGATCTACAGAACCTCATTAAACGAATCACTGAGCTAAACTTTTGTATAACAAAAGCAGTCGTTTGGCAGTGGATTTGGAAAAATGCTTGTCTTTATGTTACCGACTTTTCGACTAATTTTTATTTTCTCTATAAGTACTATGCACATAGTGTATAGAGAAGGTATTGCACTCCACCCAAAAATTCGATACCAAGATTTCACCGGAAATCTACGTTTTAGGGTCCCCATTGTATCCAAAAAAAGTATTTTCAAAAAAAGGTCTGTGTGTCTGTGAACACGATAACTCAAAAACGAAAAGCCGGTAAAATACTAAACCTGCGACACGAAGATTTTGAGAAAAATCCCCCCACCGCAAACTACACTTTACATGGACCTTTTTTTCGAAAATGTTGATTTTCTCAAAAATGGTTCTAGCGATGTTGATTAAAACATCGTATATTAAATATATTTACTTGACAAATAATACGTATATTTTGAATTTTCTGGGAATAGCCTCTGAAGACTACTTTATTCTGGATCAATTTTACGGAAGTTTGTATAACTGCTAAACCATAAGAAATGGACAAAAACTTACCACACAAAAAATGTAGAGCACATTAAAACACACAATTTATGTTATATACATTTTTTCGTGGAATTGGTCGGTTTTAGATATTCCTTGTTTTTTGTTTCAGCTTTGAAAAACACACTTTTTCATGCAGGAATCAGTCAACTCCTATCCATACAAACAAAGGAACTTCAGTCACATAGCAGTCAGCCTTTGATTATCAGTTTAACCTATGGTACTCCCTTATTCCGCTTCTACTTACAAAGAATCAAGTAATACGACTATTTCTGTTAATTTTTTCTTGATTAGAATGAAGTAAATAGAAGCACAAGCTCTTTAACAATAATTTGTTGCAGAGACGTAGAGAAATGCATGTTAATGGAACACATCAGATTTTTCACAATAGCAGATATATATGTGTACATCCCTTATTCTATACCACTTTGTCTCATGGAGATAATTTGATAGAAGGGTCATAAACTCGTGAAAATAAAGTTAACAAAACGAAGAATTCCCTTTTGAATTACTTTCACTGAAATGTTCCAGAATGCAATGCGGTCACAATAGTGAAATGAGCATAAAATACGAGAGCTCATGGCAGATGCAAAAACCTACACAACGTTATTTATTGGTTTTAGCATTCTTCTAAATTTATATTTATTACCTTTACTGTTAACGGCTCAGTCCTGCCACGACAATAAATACTACAGCTTCACATAAAAATGTTGGCAGCTATAAATCGGTGGCTCATATATTAAACTGCTTTAAAACATGGACATCTATGAAAGAATTGCGTGAAGATGGGTCCGGACAGAGCCTATCATACCTTCCTTAAATACAATATAGCTATAACAATTGCTACCTTCTTCTTGCGTTCTCTACCTGACATCTGTTGGACATATAAGACAATCAATAACGAAATTGACCTGAATTAAACACCTCTCTTTCACCAAAATGCTATTTTTACTTTCTCCATACGCACTATGTACATAGTGTGTAGAGAAAGTATTGCACTCCACCAAAAATTCGATACCGAGATTTCACCGGAAATATATGTTTTAGGGTCCCCAATATCCAAAAAAAACATTTTCACAAAAAGGTCCGTGTGTGTGTATGTGTGTGTGTGTGTGTGTGTGTGTGTGTCCGTGTGTCTGTGAACACGATAACTCAAAAACGAAAAGTCGGTAAAATACCAAACTTGGTATTTAAGTTTACTATCTTCCAGGGATGCGACACGAAGATTTTGAGAAAAATCCCCCCACCCCCAACTACCCTTTACATGGAACTTTTTTCGAAAATATTGATTTTCTCAAAATTGGCTCTAACGATTTTGATTAAAATTTCGTATACTAAACTCATTTACCTGACAAATGAAATGTTTATCTTGAATTTTCGGGGAATAGCCTCTGAAGAGTAGTTTATTCTGAATGAATTTTACTAAATTTTGAATAACTCCTAAACCGTAAGAGATGGACAAAAACTTACTACACAAAAAATGTAGAGCACATTAAAACACACAATTTATGTTATATACATTTTTTTCGTGGAGTTCGTCGTTTTTGTCACATTCCTTATTTTTAGTTTCTGCTATGAAAAACGTATACTTTCTCATACACGAACTTGTCAACTCCTATCCATATAGATAAAGGAACTTCATTGACATAGCAACCAGCTTTTGACTATCACTTTAACCTAAAGTTGTCCCTTATTTCGCTTCTACTTACAAGGAAGCGAGTAATTAGACTATTTCTGCTATTTTTTTCTGATTAGCATAAAGTAAATAAAAGTATAAGCTTTTTAAGAATAATTTGTTGCAGGGAAAATGGAGAAAGTCATGTGAATGGTACACATCAGATTTTTGGGAAACGGTTCTGTGTCAACATGTATGCCTTTTATGTAATTCACGAAAAATCTTATGTGTTACACTCACATGACTTTCTCTAGCTACTCCACAAACAAACATCTTTCGAAAGCTAATTCTTCTTTCAACGCCATGCTAATCGAGATAAACATTACGAGAATTATATCACTTAGTTTCTTATATATAGAATGAAACTAAGGGAATGCACTAGGCTAAGTGATAGTCAAATGTTTTAAAAGCTATCGTTATGCGATTGTCCTTGCAAATCGCTTCTTTACTTGACCAGGAGTAGAACAAAAGAAAAACGGACACTTCCGTCCTCCGCGAAAAAAAATTATATTACATAACGTGTGTATTTTAACGAGATCTATATTTTTTGCATTGTAAGTTTTTTTTCTATCTGTTACGGTTTACTAGTTATGCCAAATGAGGCAAAATTCATCCATAATAAACAGGTCTTTATAAGCTGTTCCCAGAAAATTTAAGATATACTTTGTATTTGTGATAGAAATTGCTTTAATATGTGGTATTTTAATCAAAATCGTTAGAGCCATTTTTAAGAAAAACAAAGTATTCGAAAATGTTTCCATGTAAAGGGTAGCTCGGGGTGGGGGGATATCTTTTTTCTATATCTGGGTAACTGACCTAAGCGAGATTTGAACTCGCAACCTCCATAATATGATGCAGACGTGCTACCCCTTACACTTCAGAGGCGGACTGGGAAGTATGGTATTCTACCCATAAAATCAAGGTCGAGATTTCACCTGAAATACAGCATTTATGGTCTCCTGATTCTAAGGTACTTTTAGAAAGAGTGCGCGCGCATGTGTGTATGTGTGTGCATGTGTGTGTGTGTAAACAGCATAACTCAAAAATGATAAGTCCATTAAATACCAAACTTGATATTTAAGTACAATATGTTCCATGGATGCAAGATAAACATTTTGAAGAACATTTTAACAATTTTGATTTTTTTCAAAAATAGCATAATGGTTTTATTAAGATACCAAATGTTTAAGATATCTTATGAGAAATAAAATGTATATCTTTATTATCTTGGTACCAGTCTCTAAAGCGCTCTTCATTCTGAATGAATTTTGCATAACTGGTAAACCGTAAGTGATAGACAAAATTTTACTACAAATAAACAAAATAATAAAAAACTAAAAAACACTAAAAACACATTAAATAACACAACACAAGTCACATACATCGGTTGGATACTTAACCATTTCCAAAATATTCTTTGTTATCGAGAATATATATATTTTACTTTCTCTAGCCCCATATGTACAATGTACATAGGGATAGAGAAAGTATTGTAATGCACCCAAAAATTCGATACCGAGATTTCACCGGTAATATATATTTTGGGGTCCCCTGAGTCCGAAAAAAACATTTTGAAAAAAAGGACCGTGTGTATGTATGTATGTCTGTCTGTACGTGTGTCTGTGGACAGCATAGCCCCAAAACGAAAAGACCTTTAAATACCAAACTTGGTATTTAGGTTTAGTATCTTCCAAGGATGCCACACGAAGATTTTTTTAAAAAAATTCCCCTACTAAAAACTACCCTTTACATTGAACAAATGTCGAGAATTTTGATTTTCTTAAAAATGGCTGTAACGATTTTGATTAAAATCCCTTATATTAAAGCTATTTATGTCTGAAATAAAATATATATCTCGAATTTTTAGTGAATAGCCTTTTAAGATCTCTTTATTCTGGATGAATTTTGCTTAACTGCTAAACCGTAAGAGATAGAAAAAAAAAACTCACTACACAAAAAATGTACATTACGACAAAACACACAATTTATGTCCTTTACGTTTTTGTTCTGGAGATAATCGTTTCTGAAATATTCCTTGTTATTGGCTTCAATTGTGAATTGCTTAAACTTTTCTCAAACAGAAAGTGTCCGCTTTCCTTTTGTTATATTCCTGGCCAAGCAAAGAAGTGATTTGCAATGACAATCGCATAACGATAGGTTTTAAAACATTTGACAATCATTTTAGCATAGCGCATTCCCTTATTCTTTTCCACTTATTATGAATTAAGGAATAGTATTCTGCTAATATTTATCTCGATTAGCATTGTGTACAAAGAAGAATAATCTTTTGTAGGAGGTTTGTAGAGCAGCTAGAGAAAGTCATGTGAGTGTACCGCATCAGATTTTTTCAATACTTTTACTTTTCTCAAATGGGAAGAGGTTGTTCTATCGTTTTAATCTATGGAAGGAGTAGTTCATTTTTACTTATATTTTTCTGATAAAATTAAGTGGACAGAAGAATAAATATTTTAGGAGTATTTTGTTGCAGAATAGAAAGAGAAAGTAATGTGAATGTATAGTTTTAAGAATAGTACCAAAATGGGTGATATGGACAGGAACTATTACATATCAGATACTAAAACTAAGGAGAGCATTGCAGATATATGCAAATATCACTTCAGCGGTCAAATTTACTATTATATTTAATTTTAGCATATGATAAAAGAAATATATTGCAGAGCAATCGATCATAATTGCAATATAATCAGAGGAAAGTAATTTCCAAGAATTGCATAACCTGCCAAAGCGAAAACGAAATATACTAACTTCTGGAAATTCCGAGAAATAAAAACATCACCCAAAAACAAGAAAAGAGGAAGGCAATAAAAATACAGCTAAGAAATCTGATATCATTGCAGTATTTCTTACGGCTTTCCTTTCCTGCAATAAATTATATCTGAAAAAACGTAAAAAAGGGTGTATAAAATATACAAATATTCCTACAGTTGAGAACCTGGCCCTCGCCTCTTCACACCTCTCCCGCGGAGGTCCTATCTCTTTAATCTTCGCGTGACGCACGCACGGGCTTCCAATATTTTTTTTTCCTCAGAATTTTAAACATTTTTCTCTTTCTTTACGTCACTCTTCATTCCTGAAAGCATTTTATGATTGCAAGGCCCTTTCCAGCATATATAGAATGTTAACAAATATTCACATTTCTCTACACATACTATTGTCACGTGTACTGTTGAGGGATGCTCATGTACATACATCAATTCAGACCTTTATTAAGCATTTCTCTAATTTATTAAACATTTCTTTACTTTGTATAGAAGACATTTTTAGTTCAGAGTTCTGAACATATTTTCTAAATTTTATAACTTATCTTTCTTAGCTGATGGCTGATAACAATATCTGCATTCTAACAGGAATAATGTGGGCTACCACTTCCTGTGACCATATGGGATGGTCTATGCCATCAGCCTCCGGTTGCCTACGTGCCGATGGTCACGACATCAGGCCACTTCCTGGCACTCCTGAATCAGACAGGATTTTCTAGAACAATTGCTTAAAATAACTGAAGCGTTGGCGTTGGCTCGCCTTATTTGGTATAAAATACGTCATATTAAACAGGATACCCGTAGGTGGTGATTCCCTATATAACCAGCCATAGACTTCCGGAAAGGGGTCTTTTTTTCGTCTAAGTAGAGAGGCTGGTCACATTGACATTTGTAAAAGGCGAGCCAAGGCACGCAACGCATCAGGGCTCAGCAACCCTCAACCTCCACGTGACTTCCTCGCTAAGGTAAGCGCCCAAAAGGGCCTTCATTAATATATCAACTATGTGTTAGTTAAAAACTAAGATTGTTACTTATTATGTGAACCCATAAATGGTGGATAAATAAATGGGCCAACAAACGACCCAATGAGTTGTCTCTACCCTTTAAACTTGCTTAAGTCCGCTACGCTCCCCTGTCACAACCCTAGTTGTGACACTATGTACATAGTGTATAGAGAGGGTATTACGTTCCGCCTAAAAATTCGATACCGAGATTTCACAAGAAATACACGTTTTAGGGTCTTCTGTATCCAAAAAAAGGTCCATGTGTGTCCGAGTGTCCGTGTGTCTGTGTCGGTAAAATACCAAACTTGATATTTAAGTTTATTATCTTCCTGGGACGCGACACGAAGAACATGAGAATAATCCCCCCACCACAAACTACCATTTACATGGGAAAAAATCGACATTTTTGATTTTCTAAAAAATGGCTCTAATATTTTGATTAAAATGCCGTAAATTAAAGATATGCATACCTTGAATATTCTGGCAATAGCCTCTAAAGACCTCTTTGTTGTGAATGAATTTTTCTGAATTTTGCGCAACTGGTAAACCGTAACAGTTAGGCAAAAACTTACAACACCAACAATTTAGATCACGTTAAAACACAAAATTTATGTCATATATATTTTTTTTTACCACTTCTGAGATATTCCTTGTTATTTGTTTCATATGTAAAATAAACTTTCCTCACACGGAAGGTTATAAACTCCTGGTGCTGCTTAGAAACATATTTCAACCAAACGGCAAGCAGATTTTAAAAGATTGGACTATCGTTTTAGCCTAGTACTCGAACATAGTGTATAGAGAAGGTATTATAATGCACCCAAAAATTCGATACCAAGATTTTACCGGAAATACATGTTTTGGGTCCCCCTGAATAAAAAAAAAACATTTTTAGAAACAGTTCCGTGTGTGTGTGTCTGTGGACAGCATAGCTCAAAAATGAAAAGACCGTTGAATACCAAAAATTTTTCGTAAATTTTGATTTCTTTAAATAAAATAAAATGTATATCTTGAACTTTCGGGGAATACACTATGTACATAGTACGTGCAGAGAAAATAAAAGATATTACCGCTTATTAGTTTATATATGCACCTTGCCACGTACTATGGACATAATTATAATTATATCAATAAGGAGAAACATTGGCTGAGAGATGTTCGAGTTAAATTCCCTCTGTCATCACAAAAAAGAAGCGTTTCGATATCGTTATTTGTTACGTACGTCAAATACAATAATAGTGTAATTTATGGGAACGTGATGTTATTTTCTCTTTGCACGCCACTGATTTCCTCTCGGTGACGTGTGCCATTATCTGCAAAAGAAACAATCCCTGCGTTACACGCGAAAACTCTTTGCTGGAAACGACCTGCAACGAGGAAATATTAATAAAAGGATACGTAGGATTTTAATACATTTTCATGTAGGTAGTAATTATATTTAATTACAAATTACTGACGAATTCTGATTTAATTAATTTAGAGACATTACTCTGTCTCGTTTATTTTATAATTATATAAAACGTGAATGTAATGGTAATATAATATCAGTGAGGTAATTAGCTTAATGCTGTTAGGTTTACTGAACAGAGAACCAACTTAATGCAATAACGGAGTTCAATCAATCGCTCATGGTCAGCAGAAGTACAACATAAACTCTACCTCTGTCGACCTGCGTGACCCAGTTCACGAGCTTTGGCCACACAGGTTACGGGTTCGGTTCCGACACAGATCGATGACATTTAAATAATCATTTTGACAGTTTCATTTCTGACAGCATCTCTCACCCGTAGGTCTCAAGTTCGATTCCCGGCTGGGGTGCGGAAGTTATGGTTGATATGCCATTTTATGACATGATTTGGAAGGATAAGAAAGGTTTAAGTGTAGGATCTTTTTTAGGGATTTTCTCAGGGTGTGTGTGAAGAAAAAACTTACAGTATTTTTTTTTCGGATTACCCAAGTTTATCCATTTCACACACATTAAATTATTTGTCCCTTCTGACTTCCGTTTTCTCATTTACTAATGCTATTCCCCCACACCGAATAAGTTCCTTACAATTAAACTTTTGCAAATTTACCCTATTTTCCAACTATTCCCTGCTCTAATTCTGTGAACTCGGAGAAATAACTCTTTGTCCACCTCTCACTTTCCTAAAATAAAGACACACACATACTTTATATCGCAGCACTGAAGTTAAAAATTATTTTACAATATGCAGACCGTCTTCTCAGCACCACTGATAGTTTATAAGTAACTTCTCCCTTCTACAATTCCTGACCGTAACCTCCCTTCGGGCCTAGACAAATTTCTTATGGCCCCTCCTATTTTCTATGATCTGACACGAACGGATCCGAAGTTAAACATTTCTTAATTCCTATTGGTTAGTATTTTCTATCAAAAGTTTTTCCAAATCGGTCTCCACTCACAGAATAAGTTCGGCACCGCAGCTAAAGCCTTAGACTACAGTTTGCTCCCTTGAGGTCCAAAGTACCCTTGGTCATTAATGTTTAATGTTTCTTCTTTGTAACACAAATTTTCCACAATTCAAATGACTTTCTGACCTACATTACCAAACAAACCTTGCAGCTAATATTCCTAAATCTCTGGTTTTTCCTTTCAGCAGTAACTTCCTTTCATGTACAGAACAAATACTCTTTACAATTGTTACTTTCTCTATACGAACTATGCAAATAGTGTATAGAGAAGGTATTGCACTCCACCCAAAAAATCGATACCGAGATTTCACCGGAAATATATGTTTTAGGGTCCCCCGTATCCAAAAAAAAAAAAAAAGTATTTTCAGAAAAAGGTCCCTGTGTGTGTCCGTGTGCCTGTGAACACGATAACTCAAAAACGAAAAGTCGGTAAACTACCAAACTTGGTATTTAAATTTAGTATCTTCCAGGGATGCGACACGAAGATTTTGAGAAAAATCCCCCACCCCAAACTACCCTTTACATGGATTTTTTTCGAAAATTTTGATTTTCTAAAAAATTACTGTAACAATCTTGATTAAAATATCGTATTTTAAGATATTTACCTGACAAATAAAATGTATATTTTGAATTTTCTGGGAATAACCTCAGAAGACTACTTTATTCTGGGTCAATTTTACGGATTTTAGCATAACTGTAAGTCACTTACGATTTCCTTATACAGGGGCAGTCCAGTTTAAAACCCACGAGGGGACTTCTGCTTTATATTCGTAGTTTCACGTGGTTGTTATTACGTATTCTGGGAGATTCGCAATGGCTTTTGGGTCATGATGGTGTCATTTTGGCGGACTTTCTAACCAATCAGGAAGAAGCCATAATGACACCGTTTTTAGTATAAAAGAAGTAGGGTTCGACACATCGTGGTCGTTTTGGTAAGAATTTGCCCGTGAGAGGCAAGGTGGTTTTGTAAAAAAACTCTGTTTGCTAAGTAATGACGTGCAACTGTAAAACTCTGTCTGCGAAGTAAGATTGTTAAGAGAAGAAACTGTGAGTGAATTAAAGAAACGTCGCTCACCTATTTAATAGTCGGCTCGTGATTACTTGAGAGTGAATTGTGCCATGTACTCAACTTAGAAACAGTGTAATTGTGAGTGAGTGGTAAGAGTACCAGTCAGCAGAATAACAGTGTACAGCAAAGTGCTTGTCTTTGAATCTCCTTATAGAATAAATAACAGTAAAAGTTCACAAGTGTTTTCTTCACAATTAAAAGATCCCTCCTACAACTCCTCCCACTTGCCAAATCCACGCCAGAGAGAGTCAATAATCGTGCAAGACTGAGCAACGCCGTGGCAACCCATCCAAGAAGAGCTTCAGTACCAGGTACGTGAGTGTAGTGGAGATGATTTGAAGTGACACTTAGTTACGCCGCACTTAAGCACTCACGTTGAGGCGTAAAACGTCAACAACGCATAAAAAGAAAGTCCCGTTACACAGGGATGTTACACATCAGATTTTTACTATATGATACATTAAAGCTAATGCTATATGGGATAGAAGTATGGGGATTAGAAGGAGGATGGGAAGGCATAGATGACGTGCATAGGAAGTTTTGCAAAGAAATACTTGGGTTACCAAATGCAACTGTTAGGCAGGTAGCACAAATAGAGCTGGGTAGAGTGGCAAGATTACGGAAAGGGCATTGAAATTTTGGCATAGAATATTGAAATTGGAAGAAAGGAATTTGTTAAAGTAGTGTTTAGTATATCAAGAGAAAAGTTTAAAGAACAAGGGATGGGTAGACTGTGTCAGAAATAACCTGGAAAGTAGTGGGTTAGGGGAAATGTGGAGAAGAAGAGAAAATAATGTGAATAACTTCTGGAAGTTGGCAAGGAAAAGATTTGAGGATATAGAAATACAAAAAATATTTAGTGAGATAACTGAAAAGAGATCTTTAGTTTTCTATATACCAATGAAAGACTCATGGGGAAGGGAAAAGTATATAGATGTGACAAATAAAGAGGAGCGAGAAGGTATTGCATGGCTGAAAGCAGGAGCATGGAGATTAAAAGGTTTAAGGAAAGGTATTCCACAAAACCAATGTCCTATATGTGGCGGAAATGAAGATATGGAACACATTTTATTTAAATGTCAATGGACTGAAATTTGAAGAAAAGAGTATATTAATAAGAAATGGTTTAAAATAGATTGAAATGTAGCAGTAGTTGAAATGTTTCAAAAAGATAATAAGAAGATTGGACAATTCTTATACATAGTGAAAAATAAATGGGTATGGACAGTAAATAGACAAAATGGTGTAATAAACTAGAATTAATAAACTATTGTAAAATATGAGTATAACCAGTAAAGAGCCAGGGCTGAACACCGGTCATATTCACCTGTATACTGCTTAGCATAAATAAATAAACTAAATAAAATTAAAGCTAGAGACCTGTTTTAAAGTTTTTTCAACAATTTTCTTATATTTTAAATGATTTATTAGTTTAAACACCACTGACTGTTGAAATATTTAAGTTATATGTTTCTATAGCAGTGTAAAGTAGCAAGTAATATTCGCTTGATGGTGTATGCACTGCGTGTAAAGACCGCAAGTTCATCCAATCATGGCTAACTTGGCCAGCTTTATGTACGTATCCACGTATGTGCGTCAGCGAGGGATCCTCTGGGGTCAGCGGACATCACGTCGATTAGGCTGAGTGTGTTGTCCCATAGAGCTCATCCTCAAGCCTACATTCAAACCACGAATGTATTGTTTTAACCATTCACCCGTCCCATCACCACATTAATGTAATGAAACAATGTCGCAGCTATGTTTTTACCGTCATATAAAAATAAGCGAGCTCTCTATATGACGATATGGACAATGAATAACGCTACCTACATCATTCACCTGCTATTTACCCTAACACATGCTTAAGGATTGGTAAAATTTTCCTTGGAATTAAGATTCTATAAATTCATCCGAAATACACGCTTTGATCTCTTCTCTACTGTGCATATTAGCTTATAGTAAGTAGTTTCGTTTCGTAATCGGCTTACTCTCCCCGTATTTTTAATACTTACAATCCAATGCCTAGGGTTCAGAAGACTGTTGGGGAGCCTAAGGTACAAACCACATAATGGAGAACCTGTTACGAGGGGTCGACCCGTAGCCATATTAAAATTACTTGGTAATTTTTTCTTTATTTTTACTTTCTCTAACTCCGTATGTACAATGTACATAGGGATAGAGAATTATTGTATTCTACCCAAAATATCGATACCGAGATTAGGAACCCTGTATACAAAAAAAGCATTTTCAGAAAAAGGTCCGTGTGTGTCCGTGTGTGTGTCCGTGTGTCCATGTGTCTGTGAACACGATAACTCAAAAACGAAAAGTAGCTGAAATACCAAACTTGGTATTTAAGTTCAGTATCTTCCAAGGATGGTCGTCTCCTTAGCGCGGTGGTAGCGCAGCTGCTTACCAAGCGTGAGACCTGGGTTCGATCTCCAGTACCGGCGTGGGGATTTTTCCCCCGCTGGGAGACCTGGCCCGGGGTGCACTCAGCCTCGTAAGGTCCCTGGGGGGCCAATTGATGAGCTACTTGATGGAGAAGTATCGGCTCCAGGTCATGAGGACCGCATTAACCGGCCGGGAGGGACTCGAGGCGCTGACCACGTCTCACCCTCCAATACTTCACCCCATCCATGACGTCTGTAATGGATCGAGATGGGGACGCAGCGGCCGGGCGGTAGGCCAAGGTTCCCCGTGAGCTGTCGTGCCATGGAGTTATTATCTTCCAAGGATGCGACACGAAGGTTTTCAAGACCCCCCACCCCAAACCACCCTTCACAGGGAAAAATTTTCGAAAATGTTTATTTACTAAAAAATGGCTCTAACGATTTTGATTAAAATATCGTATATTTAAAATATATACCTGACAAGCAATATGTATATCTTGCATTTTCTGGGAATAGCCTCTGAAGACTACTTTATTCTGGTTAAATTTTACGGAATTGTGTATTATTGGTAAACCGTAAGAGATAGAAAAAACTTACCACACAAAATTTGTAGAGCACATTAAAACACACAATTTATGTTGTATACATTTTTTTCGTGGAGTTGATCGTATTTTAGATATTGCTTATTTTTGGTTTCAGCCTTGAAAAACATACTTTTCTCTTATAGGAATTTGTCAACTCATATCCGTACAAACAAAGGAACTTCAGTCACATAGAAACCAGCTTTTGACTATCAATTTAACCTATGGTACTCCCTTTTTTCGCTTCTACTTACAAGGAAGCAAATAATAGACTATTTTTGCTAATTTTTCTCGATTAGCATGAAATAAATAGGAGCATAAGCTTTTTAACAATAATTTATTGTAGAGATCTAGAGAAAGTCATGTGAATGGAACACATCAGATTTCTTAAAATACAGTTCTGGAGGCTTATCAGGACTCCGGCGCAGTATTCCTTTATCCTCTTTTTTCTTCCAGTTTCTTACATGTCCTTAATTGACCTATTAATGTTTAACGTATTCCTTTTACATATAATTCACAGACATATACCCATTTACGCGATCCCGTGCGCCACGAAGCACTTAAGCGAGGCACTTTAGCGAACGCGGCCACGGGGACCGGCTGGTAATGAAAGTTAATTCATTATGAGTATGAAATGAGGAAAATTTTACCTTCATTCAATAGATCTATTTATTCGTGATGAATATAAAACTGGGCGGTTGGAAATTATACTTTCTCATGCAATAAGAATAAATATAACAACAAGCATGAACATAGGGAAGTGGATGATTTGAAATGTAAGCGAAATTGATGATAAAGCAATTGGTGGAATGAGTGGCGGGGGAAATCGGAGGATACAGACGCTGCTTCGTCCACCAGAAATCCCACATAAGGACGTTTGGGATCGAACCCGGCCGACTAGATGGGAGGTGAGCGGTCTAACCACTCAACCACGCCACGCCAAAACTTATCTCGACTCGAAACTGAAATTTCTACGATTTAAGAAAACGTTGACATACCGCATGGCAGGAAGGTCATTACATTAAGTTAAACAGTTGCATCTCCCATTATTGGTGCATATTTTGCCTCTTTAATGTTGCTGTGAACATTTTCTGAGAAAATATTTTTGTTCTTCCAAGAACATAAAACGAACCTTCTGACAACGTTGCAGCGGCAAACGGCCGAGGAACGGGAGTCATACTCTCCCTTTAAAACAACAAGTAGGTCAGCACGTAAATAAGTTTCGCTGCGCTGGTCGTGTTTGGATTAAACACATGTAGAATACTTAACTGTTACTCGACCCACATACTTGGTCGGGTGTACTATTTTGTTTACGTCCATTAGCCGTTTTCATACTGACCTGCCTTGACCTAGCAACCTTGCTCCATTACGTTTGCTAAACGGTGCTCGGAAAAGATTAATTACTTCAAAATCGTGTATGATGTTAAATAACTATTATCGAAACTAGATTAGAAATAGATTACTCTTAGCTTCTTACAGGTAAGTACATTACTTCATACATTCTCGTGCAATAAATCATCCAAATTGGAAAAACATTTTTTTACTTTCCCTATACGTACTATGTACATAGTGCATTGAGAAGGTATTGATTGTATTGCACCGAAAAGTTCGACACCGAGATTTCACCGGAAATATATTTTTTCAGATCCCTTGACACTAAAAATAGCATTTTAAGAAAAATGCCAGTGTGTGTGAGTCTATAGGCAGCATAGTTCAAAAACGAAAAGTCTCTTAAATGTCAAACTTAGTATTTAATTTCAGTGTCTTCCAAGGATGCGGCGAAGATTTTCAACCCATCTACCAACTACCCTTTATATGGGAAAATAACTATTGTACTTACTCTACACATACTATGTACATAGTGTATAGAGAAGGTATTGTATTCCACCCAGGAAATACGACGTCAAGTTTTCACTGCTGAATCCAAAATAAGCATTTTTTTTAAAAAGGTCCATGTGTGCGTTTGTGTGTGTGCGTGTGTCTGTGGACAGCATATCTAAAAAACGAAAACAGCGTTAAACATAAATCATCCTTTTTTTATTTTCGAAAATTTCGATTTTCTCAAAAATGGCTTTAACGATTTTGATTAAAATGTCGTATATTAAAGACATTTACATAACAAATAATTTTCTGAAAATAGTCTCTGTAAAGTTCTTTATTATTGATGAATTTTGCATAGCTGGTAAACGTAAAACATAGACAAAAGCTATCAGACAAAGATGTAGTTCTGGTTAAAACACGCAATGTATTTTATATATGTATATATATAGTTACCTTTTAGTTATAGTTTTCTCAAACTGGAGAACATCTTTCATTTCATCTCTATTTTGTTTTACTCCTAGCCATGAAAAGCGAATAGAAATTCAAATATTTTACGTCTTGACTGCCTTTTTATAAGGTTTTACTGTCACTTTAGTTTGGCGTATTGTCTTATTTTCCTTCTAATTGGAAGCAGCTAATATAACCACATTTCCTAATATTTATCTCGATTACTCGATGAGATAAAGGAATAATACCTTGTAACAATGGTTTGAAGACAAATTCATTCAAATGGAACACATCAGATCTTTTTAAATTCTGGTATCACACTTATAGGGAGCATCAAATACTTACTTTTAGTTTCTCTACACGTACTATGTACATAGTGTATAGAGAAAGTACTGGACTCCACCAAAAAATTCGATACCGTGATTCCACCGGAAATATACGTTTTATAGTCCTCTGTATCTAAAAAAAAAAGTATTTTCAGAAAAAGGTCCGTGTGTGTTCCTGTGCACGTGTGTCTGGAACACGATAACTCAAAAACGAAAATACGGTAAAATAGCAAACTTGATATTTAAGTTTAGTATCTTCCAAGGATGCGACACGATGATTTTGAGGAAACTCCCCCAACCCAAACTACCCTTTACCTGAAAAAAATTGAAAATTATGATTTTCACAAAAAATGGCTATAACAATTTTGATTAAAATACAGTATATTAAAGATATTTATATGGCAAATAAAATGTATATATTGGATTTTGTGTATATATTGAATTAGGCTCTAAGCATCTCTTTAATGTGGTTGAATTTTGCTGAAGTTTACGTAGCTGGTAAACTGTAAGAGATAGACAAAAACTTACTGCTCAAAAAATGTGTATCATGTTAAAACACACAAGTTATGTCATATAGGTTTGTTTTGTGGAAGTGAACGTTTTGAGATATTCATTGTTATTGTTTCAGCTTTAAAAAAACGTATACTTTTCCCATACAGGAATTTGTCAACTCCTGTCCATACAAACAAAGGAACTTCAGTCTCATAGCAACCAGCTTTTGACCATCACTTTAACCTATGGTACACCCTTATTTCAATTCTACTTACAAGCAAGCAAGTAATAAGACTATTTTTGCGGATTTTAATCGATTAGCATGAAGTAAATAGAAGCATAAAATGTCTAACAATAATTGGTTGTAGAGACGAAGAGAAACTTATGTGAATGGAACACATAAGAGTTTTATATATATTTTTAGATAATTTTCTCAAACCGGAGGTCATCTTTCGTTTGATCTCTATTTTGTTTTACTCCTGTCAATGAAAATGAATCGAATTTCAAATATTTTACATGGAGACTGGCTCTTTGTTTGCCTTCTACTTAAACAAAACTATGTATAAGCATATCTCTTAATACTTATCTCAATTACCATGATGTAGATAAAGGAGTTCCTTTGTAACAATAATTTGAAGAAAAAATCATGGAAATAGAGCACATCAAATCTTTTTAAATTCTGGTGTCACAGCTGTGATAAGAATAAAATACTTATTACTTTCTCTAGCCCCGTAATTACAATGTACATACGGATAGAGAAGTATTCTATTCCACCCAAAAATTCGATACCCAATTTCACCGGAAATACATGTTTTAGGACACCCTGGTTCCATAAAAAGCATTTTCAGAAAAAGGTCCGTGTGTGTGTGTGTCCATGTGTCCGTGTGCCTACGAACACGATAACTCAAAAACAAATAGTGGCTAAAATACCAAATTTGGTATTTAAGTTTAATATCTTCCAAGGATGCGACACGAAGATTTTGAGAAAAATCCCCCCACCCCAAACTACCCTTTACATGGAACTTTTTTCCGAAAATTTTGATTTTCTTAAAAATGGCTCTAACGATTTTGATTAAAATGTCGTATATTAAAGATACTTACCTGTCAAATAAAATGTATATCTTAAATTTTCTACGAATAGCTTCTGTAGACCTCTTTATTATGGATGAATTTTGCTTAATTTGGCATAACTATTAAACCGTAAGATATAGACAAAAACTTATCTACAAAAACTTTAGGCTTTTTTAAAATACACAAGTTGTGTCATATACATTTTTCTCGTGGAGCTTACCGTTTTCGAGGTACTCAGTGTTATTAGTTTCAGTTGTGAAGTACTTACACTTTTCTCAGACGGGAGTGTCCGTTTTCATTTGTTCTACTCCTGGCCAAGAAAAGAAGCGATTTGTAATGACAATCGCATAACGACAGCTTTTAAAACATTTGACTATTGGTTTAGCCTAGTGTATTCCCTTATTTTCTTCCTACTTATACGGAACTAAGTAATAAAATCACTGGGTTAATGATTATCTCAATTAGCATTGTGCAGAAAGAAGAAGAATCTTATGTAAGAAGTTTGTAGAACAGCTAGAGAAAGTCATGTGGGTGTAACACATCAAATTTTTTTTTTAGTCAAAGAGTAGAAAAAGAAAACAAAAGAAATTTTCCACTTGAAGTCACTGAATTATTAAGAGAAACTGTTATTTATTTACCAAAACACAGAACAGTGATATTTCACGTTGTCATTGCATTTGGTGAGCTAAATAAGTCTATCAGGGGAAGTATAAGCAAACAAAACATGATGTGTTATTTCAGAAATCTTTGTTCTCCAGTATCTAACGCTTTTGTGGTCAAATAATCCGTGCATGAATAATGAAGGCTGTATCATCTATGACTAATTGTTAGTGTAACACCGAGAGACAGGATAAGGGAATTTCCTCGACCATAATATAGTCTCCTTAGGGACGAGCAGGTTAGTCCAAGCGCAAACTGGAATTAGCGTTCCATACACGCATGGGTCATTTCTCACAGCGTTTTTGTTACTTCCATCACTAACCATTGTTACACCGAGTGTTAAATTTCCTGTAGTAGTTGGTTACAAAACTAGATACCAATCCAGCAAGTGGATGCACATGGGAATAAATACAGCTACAGTTTTGAAGACATTGGAATACCTATTTAGGCTGGCACAATATACAAGAGCTGGATAAAAAAAAGAATCTGATGTGTACCATTCACATGACTTTCTCCAAATCCCTGCAACAAATTATTCTTAAGAAGCTTGTACTTCTATTTACTTTATGCTAATCAGAAAAAATGAGCAGAAATAGTCTTATTACTTGCTTCCTAGTAAGTAGAAGCGAAATAAGGGACTACCATAGGTTAAAGTGATAGTCAAAAGCTGGTTGCTATGTCTATGAAGTTCCTTTGTTTATATGGATAGGAGTTAACAAGTTCCTGTATGAGAAAAGTATGTTTTTCATAGCAGGAACCAAAAATAAGGAATGTCTGAAAAACAACGAATTTACGAAAAAAGTATGTATAACATAAATTGTGTGTTTTAACGTGCTCTAAATGTTTTGTGTAGTAAGTTTTTGTCCATCTTTTACGGTTTAGCAGTTATTCAAAATTCACTAAAATTCCTCCAGAATAACTACTCTTCAGAGGCTATTCCCAGAAAATTCAAGATATACATTTTATTTGTCAGGTAAATATCTTTAATATACGAAATTTTAATCAAAATCGTAAGAGCCATTTTTGAGAATATCAAACTTTTCGAAAAAAGTTCCATGTAAAGGGTAGTTGGGGGTGGGGTTTTTTTCTCAAAATCTTCGTGTCGCATCCCTGGAAGATACTAAACTTAAATACCAAGTTTGGTATTTTACCGAATTTTCGTTTTTGAGTTATCTTGTTCACAGACACACGGACACACGGACACACTGACTCACAGACACACGGACACACACACACACACGGACCTTTTTGTGAAAATGCTTTTTTTGGATATTGGGGACCCTAAAACATATATTTCCGGTGAAATCTCGGTATCGAATTTTTGGGTGGAGTGCAATACCTTCTCTATACACTATGTACATAGTGCGTATAGAGAAAGTAATAATGATAACTATCTTTACTTTCTCAACACGTACTATGTACATAGTGTATAGAGAAGGTACTGTATTCCACCCAAAATTCGATGTCAAGATTCCACCGGAAATACATGTTTTGGGTCCCCCTGAACAAAAAAAAGCATTTTTGGAAAAAGGTCCGTGCGTGCGTCTGTAGAATGCATAGCTAAAAAAACGAAGACTGTTAAATATAAACTTGCTATTTAAGTTTGATATCTTCCAAGGATACCAGACGAAGATTTTCAAGAAAATTTAGATTTTCTCAAAAATGACTCTAACGATTTTGATTAAAATATCGTATATCAAAAACAATTACTTGACAAATGAAATGTATATCTTGAATTTTCTGGGAATAACCTCTGAAGACTACTTTATCCTGGATAAATTTTACAGAATTTTGCATAACCGCTAAACCATAAGAGATGCACAAAAACTTACCACACAAAAATGTAGAGCACATTATAACACACAATTTATGTTACATACATTTTTGTCGTGGAGTTGGTCATTTTTGAGATATTCCTTGTTATTCTTTTCTCATACGGGAATTTGTCAACTGCTGTTCATACAAACAAAAGAACTACCGTCACATAGCAACCAGGTTTTGACTAATACTTTAAGCTATTTTACTCCCTCATTTCCTTTCTACTTGCATGGCAGCAAGTAATAAGACTATTTCTGCTAATTTTTTCTCGATTAGCATGAAGTAAAAACGAGTAAAAGCTTTTTAACAATAGTTTGTTGCAGAGATGTAGAGAAAGTCATGTGAATGAAACTTATCAAATTTTGTTTTTATTTTTGTAAGTTTTTGTATATCATATGTGGTTTACCAGTTATATAAAGCTCATAAGAGGAATTCAAAGACTATTCCCACAAAATTCATGATATGGATGTCCTTTTTACATGAGAATATCTAATATATATTGTATTTTAATAAAAATGTTAGAGCCATTTTTGTGAAATCAAAATGTCAAAAGTTCCATGTAAAGGTTATGTCGCATTGTGATTACTTTGGTTTCCGATGTAGGCCGATTCATTTCTTAGACTGCTCTCTGCCGATTGTTTCGTTGCAACCTGTGTTGAGCTTCTTCCTCATACTGACCACCTGATGCGGCCTTCACCGGAAGCCAAATTAACCCACACCAACGGACTACGGCCGCGGAAGCCTGCAGATATATCCTTGAGAGATACTGAATATAAACATAGCTATTTAACCGAGTTTTCTTTTTTACTTTCTCTACACGTAGTATGTACAGTGTAAAAAGAAGGTATTGCACTGCACCAAAAAATTTGCTACCGAGATTTCACCGGAAATACATGTTTTAGGGTCCCCTGTATCCAAAAAAAGTATTTTCAGAAAAACGTCCGTGTGACCGTGTGTCTGTGAGCACAATAACTCTTAAATTATAAGTCACTTAAGTACCAAGCTTAGTATCTTCCACAAAGATTTTAAGAAAAATCCCCCCACCCAAAACTATCCTTTACATGGAACTTTTTTTGAAAACTCTGATTTTCTCAAAAATGGCTCTAACGTTTTTGATTAAAATATCGTATATTAAAGATATTTACCTGACAAATAAAGTGTATATCTTGAATTTTCTAGAATAGCCTCTGAAGACTACTTTGTGATTAATGATTTTTACGGAATTTTGCATAACTGCTAAACCGTAAGAGATGGACAGACACTTACGACACAAAAAATGTAGAGCACGTTAAAATACATAATTTATGTAGTATACTTTTTTTCGAGGAGATGATCGTTTTTAAGATATTCCATATTTTTGGTTTCAGCTTTAAAAACGTATAGCTTTCTCATTCAGGAATTTGTCAACTCCTATCGAAACAAAGGAACTTCAATTCACATAGCAACCAGCTTTCAACTATCACTTTAACCAATGGTACTCCCTTATTTCGGTTCTACTTACAAGGAAGCAAGTAATAAGACTGTTTCTGCTAATTTTTTTTCTCGATTAGCATGAAATAAATAGAAGCATAAGCTTTTTAACAATAATTTGTTGCAGAGAGGTAGAGAAAATGATGTGAATGGAACACATCAGATTGTTTTTAGATGATTCGATCTTCAAAGAAGCTTTCAATTTCCCTCATGCTTGCACTTGTTGCATATCTGTTGAAGATATCCGTGGGTTAATTCATCATCTGCTAACTGATTGGCAAAGTCAGTGAATATTCTAATGTATTCTTCATTGTTTGCCGTATTTTCACGACAAACAGGACCTATAATATGACTATGAGAAACTGCGCCCACACTCCAATTTTCTGTGCATGTAGAGGTTCTGCATATAGGACATTAGGATTTTTATGTGCCCAAATACGTGTGTTCGGAGGCTTCATCCGTGAACCAAGTACAGTCCAAAATTCCAGGATCTGATTTATAAAAGTTTGAAACCATACACAGAAGTGCACACGCCAAGATCAGTAGAACAGTCCAAGCTTATTGGGAACATTACATAGTTCAAGACATGTCCACAGGGATTTTCATCACAAAAGTGAGTGAATAGTTGGAATATGGACGGAGTTTTTTTTTTGGGAACTTTATTTAGTTCAGGAGAACCTAGAGCTCTACATCACAACAGGCCAGCATAAACAGGAATAATGCATGACCATTCCGGATCGATTCAGAATCAATCAGGTGCTCATATCTTGTATATCCAGGGTTTAAAAGCGTTGATTCTGTTGTCTCGAATCATCCGCCTCCTCTCTGCTTACAAAAAAACTGCGTAAAGCTGGAAACACACAGTCAGGTATAAGCCAAGCATAGGTACCCATTACTGTCCAAATAAGAGCCCTCCACAATGCAGGACGCGTCCAGGGACAATTCAGGTGCAAAATATCCGTTGCTGAAGGCTGCCAGGTGTCACCAGTCATCGGACGCCAGACGTAAAACTGGTCGATCGGGGCATGCCACGGTCGTGTGTCGATGCCGCAGTACCGAGCCGCATCGTGGACAAGCGGGAAGAATTGCCAGATGATGTCTATACCATTTATCTGCAGTTGGTAGGATTTCATTGACAATCTTATATGCCACCGAGACGCATTCCGTGTTGATTTCTGGTATAGCAAAGCCACGCCAAATTTGCCTCCAGGGCAACTGTGAATACTTAACTTGTGTATGTGGAGTAGTAGGTTCCCTCGTTGAAAAAAGCTATAGACTTCCTTAGCCGTCCGAAAACGGCAATTAGCCACTTCTGCTGAAGGTAGTGTGCTCAAGTCACGTAGGGGATCAGGTAACATTTTAGGAATCTTATGGAGTTCTCTCCGCTCCCAAAACAACTGATAACTCCGTTGTACTACCACCTCAACACTATCACCCTGTCCATCGAGTGCTTGCAGAGTCATTTTTACCTTTTACTTTCTCTATACGCACTATGTACATAGTGTATAGAGAAGGTATTGCACTCCACCCAAAAATTCGATACCGAGAGTTCACCGGAAATATATATTTTAGCGCCCCCTTTATCTAAAAAAAGCATTTTCAGAAAAAGGTCCGTGTGTCCATGTGTCTGTGAACACGATAACTCAAAAACGAAAAGTAACTAAAATACCAAACTTGGTATTTAAGTTTAGTATCTTCCAGGGATGCGACACGAAGATTTTGAGATAAATCCCCCCACCCCAAACTACCCTTTACATGGAGCTTTTTCCGAATTTTTTTATTTTCTTAAAAATGGCTCTAACGATTTTGATTAAAATATCATATATTAAAGATATTTACCTAACATATAAAATGCATATCTTGAATTTTCTGGGAATAGCTTCTGAAGACCTGTTTATTCTTGAATGAATTTTGCTTAATTTGGCATAACTAGTAAACCGTAAGGGATAGACAACAACTGACTATACAAAAATTTAGGTCTTGTTAAAATACACAAGTTATGTCATATACATTTTTCTCGTGGAGCTTACCGTTTTCGAGGTATTCATTGTTATTAGTTTCAGTTGTGAAGTACTTATACTTTTCTCAGACGGGAATTTCCGTATTTCTTTTGTTCTACTCCTGGCCAAGAAAACAAGCGATTTGTAATGACAATCGCATAACAATAGCTTTTAAAGCATTTGACTATTGATTTAGCCTAGTGTATTCCCTTATTTTCTTGCCACTTATACGGAACTAAGTAATAAGAACATTGTGCTAATGAGTACCACGATTAGCAAGGTGCAGAAAGAAGAAGAATCTTATGTATGAAGTTTGTAGAACAGCTAGAGAAAGTCATGTGAGTATAACACATCAGATTTTTAAGTGGCTGCTCCCCTCGGACGTCTTCTTTATATTTACATGTGTGCATCAATGCTTTCAAGAAGATTCTTAACTTAATAATTTAGACTTCAACTCTCCTACGGCTATGAATTATTGAACAGCTTGTAATGTTTCTCTCTTGCTATTTTCCTTTCGATGCAAAGAGGGAGAGATGAGAGAGAGAGAGAGAGAGGGAGAAGAAAAAGGATGTTTGTATGATATTGAAATTTGAAAGGCAAGTTAGTATCATATTTCCCTTTTTGGTCCCATTCAGCGAAGGGTTGCTGTAAGATAGATGGAAGAAGCAAGGAATGTTGTACGAGGGTAAAGATGGACGGGGTTGATCTTTACAGCGATCAGAATGGATGGTGTTCTTAAAGTGGGGGGGTGAGGTTCTTTGTAAAGCCGTTTTTTTACTTTCTCTACACGTACTATGTATCTACATAGTGTATAGAGAAGGTATTGTAATGCGCCCAAATATTCCATACCGAGTTTTCACCGGAAATACATGATTTGAGACTCCCTGAATCCAAAAAAAAGCATTTTTGGAAAAATATCCGTGTATGTCTCTTTGTATTTCTGTCTGTATGTGTGTGTGTGTGTGTGTCTTTCGGCAGCATAGGTCAAAAATGAAAAGTCCGTTAAAAACCAAACTTGGTATTTAGGTTTGGTATTTTCCAAGGATGCCACACTAAGATTTTCAAGAAAATTCCCCCATCCCCAACTACCCTTTACATGAAAATTGTTTCGAATGGCTCTAACGATTTTGTTTAAAGTATCGTATATTAAGCATATTTACCTGACAAATAAAATGTATATCCAGAATTTTGTGGGAATATCCTCTGAAGGCTACGTTATTCTGGATGAAGTTTGCGGAATTTTGCGTAACTGCTAAGCCGTAAGAGATGTACAAAAACTTACCACACAAAAAATGTAGAGCACGTTAAAGCACACAATTTGTGTTATATACGCTTTTTTCTTGGAGTTGATCGTTTTTGAGATATTCCTTGTTATTGGTTTCAGATTTAAAAGACTTATACTTTTCTCATACAGGAATTTGTCAACTCCTGTCCATACAAACAAAGGAACTTCAGTCACAGAGCAACCAGCGTTTGACTATCACTTTAACCTATGCTACTCCTTTATTTCTCTTCTACTTACAAGGAAGCAAGTAATAACATTATTCTTGCTAATTTTTTCTCGATTAGAATGAGCTAAATAGAAGCACAAGCTTTTTAACGATAATTTATAACAGAGATGTAGTGAAAGCCATGTGAATTGAACACATCAGATTTTTGTTTTAGCAAAGAGAATCGGATTTCCAATTTTCAAATTTTTGTTTCACACAACAGCAATTGTAAAAAGTACCAATCTTAGAAATTTTGAAGTTTGACGATTTTACATTCTTTAGCATTTGTTTGGTAGCCATCATTAGTGAGTGCTCTCAGTGAATTTATAAACATGAATAACACTGATCATCGTTAACTTTCATTTGAAAGGTCTTAGTCCAACTAATATTAAAGCGGAGTTAGATTCTACTTTGGGGGAGTCTGCTATTTCGATTATTGGGTGGCAGAGTTTAAGCGCTGCCAAGACGAACATCGCAGTGGTGGACCAAATGAGGTTACCAGTCCAGAAATTTTAAAGAAAATCCACAAAATAGTATTGGATGATCCTCGACTGAAAGTGTGCGAACTAGCAGACATTGCAGACATTTTAAAAAGTTCTTTACATCGCATATTGACTGAACATTTGGATATGAAAGAGTTTTGTCCATGGTGGGTGCCACGTTTGCTCAAAATAAAACAGCGTCGTGAGGATGTTACAGTCGAGTGTTTGGCAATGTTTCGCTGCAATAAAGCTGAGTTTTTGCGTCGATTCATAACAATGGATGAAATCTGGGTTCATCACTTCACACCTGAGACGAAGGAACAATCAAAACAGTGAATTGGAAGGGGAGAATCGGCTCCAAAGAAGGCGAACACAGTTCTATCTGCAGGCAAGGTCATGTCGTCAGGTTTCTGTGACGTACGCGGGATAATTTTCATTGATTAATTAAAAAACGAAAAGTAATCAATGGCGAATATTATTGCAAAATTGATACAGCGTTTGAGTGATGAAATCGAGCAAAAAAGAAAATTTTGTGTTATCAGGACAACGCACCAATTCACACGTCCTTTATTACCATGGCCAAAATCAATGAGTTAAAGTTCAAATTGCTTCCTCATGCACACTATTTATCAGATTTAGCCCCCTCTGTTTAATTTCTGTTTCCAAATATGGAGAAATGGCTTGGTGATAGAAGATTTGGCATCAATGAAAAGGTGGAGTCTGCAGATGATGACTGTTTTGCAGACCTCGATAGTTCTCCCTATAAACAGGGTGTGGAAGCTATTGAACATCGCTGGGAAAGTATATCGAGCTGAAAGGAGACTATGTAGAGAAATAAAGATGTGTTTTTCCCCCACATTTGTGAGTTTTCTTTGCTAGGTCGGGTGCATCTGGGACAGCCCTCGTAAGGCCACGCAGTGTTCGCGTCAAGTTTTGTTCCGCGCGATTATTATTATTATTATTATTATTATTATTATTATTATTATTATTATTATTATTATTATTAGTCATTGTAATAATTATAGCAGGATCAGAAGGAATAGTAGTTATTTTATCCTTTCACCCAACTTCTCATCATCTTTGCTGATAAACAAGGGAAGTAGAACGAAGGTGATTCACTTTAATGTGCCAGATCCTCCGTGGTCTACGTTTACTTGGAATTGCCCTGTTAAGTTCTCCAACTCTTATAAGTGTTGAAATGGAGGTGCGTGAAAAATGACAAAAGTGTTGATAAATTCTTATTGATATTAAAAAATATATTGGAAAAGATTAATAATACAAAAAAAATATTTCTGTAACATATCTTGTTATTATTATGCCTTACCAGGAATACAAAAGAATACAACACATTTAAATCTAAATATATATATATATATATATATATATATATTTAATCACTCATTTAATATTTTAAACATACTTTATTTTAATCCATATCATTAGAGTATTCTTTTGAGAATCGAAGATAAGACAAACTTTGCATATGAAGAAAACTTTGGAGTGGAGGATTTTTTTTTTTTAAATATTTGAATATAGTTTCAGCATTCCCAGACAATTCAAGATATATACTTTTTATTTAGGGTGTAAATATCTTTAATATATGTCATTTTAATCAAAATCGTTAGTCATTTTTGAGAAATTCAAAATTTTTGACAATTTTTCCATGTAAAGGGTAGTTTGGGGTGAGTGCATTTTCTTGAAAATCCTCGTTTTGCATCCTTGGAAAATACCGCACTTAAATACCAAGTTTTGTATTTAACGGTCTTTTCGTTTTTGAGCTATGCTGCCCACAGTTATATACACCCACATGGACTTTTTCTAAAATGCTCTTTTACTTTATCTATACGCACTATGTACATAGTGTATAGAGAAGGTATTGCACTCCACCAAAAAATTTGATACCGAGATTTTACCGGAAATATGTTTTAGAGTCCCCTGTATCCAAAAAAAGTATTTTCAGAAAAAGGTCCGTGTGTGTGTGTGTGTGTGTGTGTGTCCGTGTGTCCCGTGTCTGTGAACACGATAACTCAAAAACGAAAAGTCGGTAAAATACCAAACTTGGTATTTAAGTTTAATATCTTCCACGGATGCGACACAAAGATTTTGAGAAAAATCCCCCCACCCCAAACGACCCTTTACGTGAAACCTTTTTCGAAAATCTTGATTTTCTAAAAAATGGCTCTAACGACTTTGATTAAAATATCGTATAATAAAGATAATTACCTGACAAATAAAATGTATATTTTGAATTTTCTGGGAATAGCCTCTGAAGACTATTCTGGATAAATTTTACGGAATTTTGCATAAGTGCTAAACCGTAACAGATGGACAAAAACTAACCATACAACAAATGTAGAGCACTTTAAAACACATAACATTTGTTATATACATATTTTTGGTGGAGTTCATTGTTTTTGAGGTATTCCTTGTTTTTGATTTCAGCTATAAAACACATACCTTTCTCATACTGGACTTTGTGAACTCGTGTCCATACAAACAAAGGAGCTTCAGTCACATAGCAACCAGCTTTTGATTATCACTTTAACCTAAGGTACTAAGGTATTTCGCTTCTACTTACAAGGAAGCAAGAAATATGACTATTTCTGCTAATTTTTTTTTTTTTTATTATCAGGAAGTAAATAGAAGCATTAGCTTTTTAAAAATAATTTATTGCAGAGATATAGAGAAAGTCATGTGAATGGAACACATAAGATTTTTTTTTATTCAGGGGGACCCAAAACATATATTTCTGGTGAAATCTCGACATAGAATTTTTGGATGGAATACAATACCTTCTCTGTACACTATGTACATTGCACATGCAGGCTAGAGAAAGTAAAATTCAAATCTAAAAATATATATATCACTCATTGAATATCTCATACATATTATATTTTAATCCATATCATCAGAGTATTTTTTACTTACTCTATACTCTGCGTACATAGTGTTTAGAGAGGGTTTCGCACTCCTCCCAAAAGTTCGACACCGACATTTCACCGGAAATATAGTTTTAGGGTCCCCTGTATCCAAAAAAGGCATTTTCAGAAAACGGTCCGTGTGTGCGTGGGTGTTTGTGTGTGTGTCCGTGTGACCATGTGTGAAAACTCAAAAACGAAAAGTCGGTAAAGTACCAAACTTAGCATTTAAGTTAAGTATCTTCCAGGGATCCGACACGAAGATTTTTAGAAAAATCCCCCCACTCCAAACTACCCTTTACTTGGAACTTTTTACGAAAGTTTTCAGTTTCTAAAAGATGGCTCTAACGATTTTGATTAAAATGTGTATATTAAAGATATTTACCTGACAAATAAAATGTATATCTTGAATTTTCTGGGAATAGCCTCTAAAGACTACTTTATTCTGGATGAATTTTACGGAATTTTGCATAGGTGCTAAACCGTAAGAGATAGACAATAACTTACCACTCAAAAGATGTAGAGTACGTTAAAACACACAATTTATGCTATATACATTTTTCTCGTGGAGTTGATCGTTTTTGAGTTATTCCTTGTTTTTGATTTCACCTTTAAAAAGCTCATGCTTTTCTCACACAAGAATTTGTCAACTCCTGCCCTTAGAAACAAAGGAGTCTCAGTCACATAGCAACCAGCTTTTGACTATCACTTTAACCTATGGTACTCCCTTATTTTGGTCCTACTTACAAGGAAGAAAGTAATAAGACTATTTCTGCTAATTTTTTCTCAATTAGCATGAAGTAAATAGAAGAATAAGGTTTTTAACCACAAAGGAAAGTATAACAAAATTATTTTTGCAAACGTTTATCTCGATAAACGATTTCATAGATTGAAAACTCGTTGATGCTAACTATACGAAAGTATTAGAAATTCGTTAATACTTTGAAAATATCTCTGGTTTGCTTCAACAGCTGCATGTGATGTCCTTTGTATAATTTGTACGGATAAGTTTACAAAGAAACTAACAAAGATAATATTTCTACCTTAAAGTTTTGTTAACTCTAAGTGTGCCATTATCTGCTTGGTTATACCTTACAGTTTTGAAACTTCTGCCTTGCAAGGGGGTTTAGGAAAACTTGAGCTGTGCAAAGATAAGCTGAAGGGGTTTTCTAGAGCAAATAAACACCTTTAAAAGTGCTCATCTACAACTAGGCTAGTCTGGTTGCCCTCTTTTGAGATGTGTCTTCTGGTGTGTACATGCAAGCTTGTTCATTTCTCTTTGTTAAGTGCCTGGTCTTGTATGTAGTTAAATAAACTTTATTATACGTTCTGAGCATTACAGACGGGGAACAAGTACATCAGCAGCAACAACATTTCCCGGCGACTACAAAGGTTCACAAAAGAGCAGCTGCGGGGCAAGAATGCTTGTGTTACAAGAACAGACATAATGCAGATAAACACAAGCTGTCCATCGTCATCAACTGCAAGGGATCGAGTACACACAGCTTCAAAACATACAAACACCAGTGCAAAGCGAGTTCTACTAATCAACTTTTTAATACCAGTTTATATTTTATCCTCACTAAACCATCCTGTACATTTTCCATGCTCTACGTAGTAAAAATCTGCCTCTCTACATCGGTGTAAAAAATCTGATGTGTTTTTAAAAGCTGAAACCAAAAACAAGAATTATCTCAAAAACGACCAACTCCACGAGAAAAATGTATATGACATAAATTGTATGTCTTAAGGTGCTCTACATTTTTTGTGTTGTAAGTTTTTGTCCATCTCTTACGGTTTAAAAGTTACACAAAATTCCGTAAAATTCATCCAGAATAAAGTAGTCTTCAGAGGCTATACCCAGAAAATTCAAGATATACAGTTTATTTGTCAGGTGAATATTTTTAATATACGAAATTTTAATCAAAATCGTTAGTCATTTTAGAGAAAATCAAAATTTTCGAAAAAAAGTTCCATGTAAAGGGTAGTTTTGAGTGGGAGGATTTTTCTCAAAATCTTCATGTCGCATCCCTGGAAGATACTTAACTTAAATATTAACTTTGGTATTTTACCAACTTTTCGTTTTTGAGTTATCGTGTTCACAGACACACGGATCTTTTTCTGAAAAATATTGTTTTGGATACAGGGGACCCTAAAACATATGTTTCCGGTGAAATATCCGTATCGCATTTTGGGTGGAGTGCAATAGAGAAATTATTGCATTCCACCCGAAAATTCGATACGGAGATTTCACCAGAAATAGACGTTTTAGGATCCCTTGTATCCAGAAAAAGCATTTATAGAAAAAGATCCGTGGGTGTGTCCCTGTGTCCGTGTGTCAGTAAACACGACAACTCAAAAACAAAAAGTTGATTAAATATCAAACTTGGTATCTTCCAAGAATGTGACACGAAGATTTTCAAGAAAATCCCCCCCCCCCCAACTAACCTATACGTGGAAAAATATTCGAACATTTTGATTTTCCCAAAAATGGCTATAACAATTTGGATTAAGATGTCGAATATTCAAGATATTTATATGGCAAATAAAATGTATATCTTAAACTTTCTGGGATCAGCCTCAGAAATCATTTTTATTCTGCATGAATTTTACGGAATTTTGCATATCTGCTAAACCGTAAGACATGGATAAAAAATTACTACTCGGAAAATGTATAGCACGTTAAAACACACAAGTTATGTTATATACATTTTTTTCGTGGAGGTGATCGTTTTTAAGTTTTTTTTTTTTTCAGCTTTGAAAAACTCACACTTTTCTCATACAGGAATTTAGCAATTCCAGTGCATACAAACAAAGGAACTTGTCACATAGCAACAAGCTTTTGACTATCAGTTTACCCTATGAGTTCCCTTATTTTGCTTCTACTTACAAGATAGCAAGTAATAAAAACTATTTCTGCTAATTTTTTATTTATTAGCATGAATTAATTAGAAGCAAAAGCTTTTTAAACAAATTTGTTACACATATGTAGAGAAAGTCATGTGAATGAGATACATAATATTTTTTTTATTATTATATCACATTTTTTTGGTCAAATCTCACAAGTTAACTCATTGTGCCTTTCTTTTGTTTTGCTCTTCTTGTTTTCCTAGTAATATACGCTTACCCCAAATTAGTCTCCTTTCTAAGCCATAAAACCACCGAGCAACAGCTGTAAACTGATATATATATATACTATCCTTGTTCCATCTCTCTTTATACAATGTCATGCAAGTTATATTGTTGTTATTGCGCCTTTGTTCATTTATGAGGCGTCACTCAGACCGAAGATTAGATACAAAGCTAACTAATTATACAGAATAATCAAACTAACACAAATGACACCTAACTCGAACCATTTAAGCTTCAAATGACAGGATAAATTAACTCTAAGTGAACTGTCGATATTCATCGGAATACTATAATCACTGATTTGCCTAAAATAAAATACATGTTTGTTTCATATCATTTCCTGAATAGTTGCAGAAGGTAATTATCACATAAGCTAGGAATGAACCAGAATTACTGTTTGCACTACAGCTACAAATAATTATCACTAAATCCTAGAATTAGACGTAAGGTCTAATAATTTCGTAGTTTATATACTGCTATCATTTCAAGCCGTTATACAGGGTGTTTCATAATTACTATTAACATTTCTGGATTTTTTTTAGAGGTGATTAGGTAGTAATAAAGCCATTTCTGCTAATGTTTATCTCGTTTAGTACGAACTAGAAGAATAAGCTTTTAAACAATAAGTTGTTATAGAGCTGCAGAGAAAGTCATGTGAATTGAACACATCAGATTTTTTTTTGTTCTGTTGCAAAACTGAAGTCTAGGAATATCGTTTAAGGTATTTTAGAATCTCTGTAGCCCTACGGCATTTGTAGCATAATAAATAACATCATTTTTAAAAACCTGCAGCCTGTAAATGTACTTCACCTGTAAAGATTAAGGATAATTGTTGGATATCATTCCTGATTGTGACTCAATGATTAATGGAACATATTACGCTAAGAGAGTCAATATTCCATGATAGTGCATAAATAATTGTTCAGAAATAATAACAAATCATGTTAATGAAACAACGTAACGAACAATTTGAAAACACTGTACATTTAACAATCATAGAAAACTAAGATCAAATATGTACGATGTGTGGCATCAATTTAATTTATATATAACGATTTAAAACTCAACCATATAAACCTTAATGGACACTCTATATTTCTATACTAGTTCAGTTCACAACTAACATTACCCTTAATTATCAATTCTAGTAAAACACATTAAACAAATTAAAAGTTGATGTTAAAAACTCAATATTTTAACACGCTGGTTTGAATGCTGTGATTTATCAAACCATTTGCACGAACAGTCCATTCTAGAGAAACAATTGCCAAGAGAGGGATATGTAGATATGTATTTGTAATAAACAAGAAAGGCAAGGATAAGTGGATGAGAACAGGAATAATACCTTTGAAAGGGAAAAAGGACAATGAACTAGAACGTTGTATTTAATACGGGGAGAAAAATAGTTTTTTTCGTCGTTTAAAACAATATAAATAGATTAGGAATTTGAGGAAGAAATTTGGGAATACAAATGGCATTGTATACCAGGAGAGATGGTAGCAATGAACATTTTGAATTTCAAGGACAAGAGAAGAATTAAAGAAATATGGCAACATTTGGGAAAGGCAAAACAAAATTAGATAAGAGAAAATCTAATGTGTTCCATTCTTTGCATCTCTAACAAATTATTGTTAAAAGGCTTATTGTTTTACCTACTTCATGCTTAATAGATGTAAGTTTCGGGTGTAAAAATCCTTAGCATGGCTTCCTTCGGAAGGGAAGTAAAGCCGTTGGTCCCGTGTCGTAGATTTACTGCACGTTAAAGAACCTCAAGCCTGAGCAAAATTAAGCGGTCTTTCACGCCCGATTTAGAATGGGACGCTGAGAACCACAGTAGATAAAGAGCGTCCACGCCATTTATTTTTATTTAATCAAGGTAAACATTAGCAGAAATTAATTATTGTAAGTAGAAGGGAAATAAAAGAATACACTAAGCTAAAACGATAGTCAGATATTTTAAAAGCTGGTTGCCATGTAGGTGAAACTCGTTTCTTTGTATTGCCAGGAGTTGACAAATTCGCATATGTGAAAAGTTTAAGTGTTTTAGAACTGAAATTAATAACAAACAATATCTCAAAAATGGCCAACTACACGAAAAAATGAGATTCACATGTTTGGTGTAGTAAGTGTTTGACTATTTCTTACGATTCACTAGTTATGAAATATCCAGGTTTTCGCTTATCCTGAAGAAACGAAATGACGAGTAACTTTAAGCTCCATGAACCCCAAGATCATTTGAACATCATTTCACCAGTTATTCATCGTCCGATATGACCAAACAGGTTAAAGTACGTTAACCTCCCTCCAAAAAATAAATGAGAATGAGTATCATTAATTCTGATGTTTATTGTACTATTATGGAATTTTCCCAACATACAAACTTTTGAGCAAAGAATGATAGTTGATTCTGACAATAGCTTTTCTAGCATAAATATTAAACAGTTATGTTTTTTTTTTACAATATAATTTATTTTGGGTCGCTTTAACAGCATGGTCACATCGTGACCTTACAAATTGTACATAAAATAGTTATTTACACATTGGTAAAATATGATTACATTTATATTTTACAATAATTCAAAAAGTTTACACTGTCTTATAAATATTGTCTTTTTGATTGCCTTGTGGTTATGTAGAGCACTTGGTAAGTCATTGAAGCCGGCCTGAAGTCTCTCTGTTTGGCGTATCTCGACACTGCAGCAGGATATGTAGGACAGTAAGCGGTGTGTTGCAGGTCTCACGTTTTGATTCTGGATCTTTATTAATGATGAAGGAATGTGTCAGTTTGCAGTGTCCAATTCTGAGACGGGTAATCATTGTTTGCTCACGACGTTCTAATTTTCGGAGGGGTTCGAAGAAATTGGTAGATCCGGCTCGGGCATCATGCAGTTTGCTGTGATATGTTGACCATATCGTTTTCCAGTTTTCTTTAAACGATTGTTCTTACGTCATATACACTCTATTTACAACATATGACCCATTACTTAAACTCTATTACTTATCCCTATATTCATAGTTTTGAGTACCACTTAGGCACTACATACCATACGCTCTATGGCTGTTAGCGAATATACCACTTTGGTTTATACTACCTATATCATCCCAATTTCTGTGTTTCATTCTCTGTTGCATTGAATTTATTTTTACTTTCTCTACACATACTATGTACATATTGTATAAAGATGATATTGTATTACACCCAAGTTTGAGCTATGCTGCTCACAAACACACACACACACAAAGACACACACCAACTTTTTTCTAATTTTTTTTTATTCAGGGTGTACAAAAACATGTATTTTCGGTGCAATCTTGGTATCTAATTTTTGTGTCCTTACTAATACCTTCTCTATACACTATGTACATACTGCGTGTAGAGAAGGTAAAAGTGTATAACTTTATAGTAATGTGTTTTTTTTTTTTTTCTTTCGAACAGAAACTGCGACAGTATTTAGCCCGAGGAACATAAAGCAGCATGCTCATTTAAAATTAATATTAGTTTTTAAAGCTTTATCGTCAGAAAGCACAGTAAAATTAGTTGTTAATACTCAATAACCTGAGAACAAAATAAGATAGTGAAACAATATTTATAAACGTGCCTATAATATTTAGTAAGACTACACATTAATTCTTGAATCAAATTTAACAAAACAAATCTAATGTGTTACACTCACATGATTTTCTCTACATCATAAACATTAGCAGAATTGTCCTTATTATTTGGTTCCTTGAAATTAAAAGGGGAAAAAATCTGATGTGAATAATTCACATGACTTTCTCTACATCTCTGCAACAAATTATTCTTAAAAAGCTTACGCTTCTATTTACTTCATGCTGATCGAGGAAAATTAGCAAAAATAGTCTTCATTGTAAGTAGAAAAAAAAGAAGGGAGTACCATTGGTTAAAGTGATAGTCAAAAGCTGGTTGCTATGTGACTGAAGTTCCTTTGTTTGTATGGGCACGAGTTCAAAAAGCCCTGTATGAGAAAAGTATAAGCTTCTTATAGCTGAAACCAAAAACAAGGAATATCTCAAAAAAAAAAAAAAAAATCACCTCCACGAAAAAAAAAAGTATAACATAAATTGTGTTTTAATTTGCTCTACATTTCTTATGGGGTAAGTTTTTGTCCATCTCTTAAGGTTTAGCAGTTATGCAAAATTTCGTAAAATTGACCCAGAATAAAGTAGTCTTCAGAGGCTACTCTCAGAAAATTCAAAATATAAATTTTATTTGTCAGGTAAAAATATCTTTAATATACGATATTTTAATCAAAATCGTTAGAGCCATGTTTTATAAAATCAATATTTTCTAAAAAGATCCTATGTAAAGGGTAGTTTGGGATGGGGGGATTGTTGTCCAAACCTTCGTGTCGTATCCCTGGAAGATATTAAATTTAAATACCAAGTTTGGTATTTTACCGACTTTTGGTTTTTGAGTTATCGTGCTCACATACACACGGACACACGGTCACACACGCACACACGGACCTTTTTCTGAAAAAAATACCTATTTGGATACAGGGGACCCTAAAACATAAATTTCCGGTGAAATCTCGGTATCGAATTTTTTGGTGCAGTGCAATACTTTCTCTATGCACTATGTACATATTCCGTATAGAGATGTCCTCTAGATTTTCGGAAAGAAACTTTTATTCAAAACATTAACCTGTTATCTACTTCATGCTAATCAATATAAACATTAGCAGAATTAATCTTATTGGTAGCTTCCTTGTAAGCAGAAGAGAAATAATAAAATGCACAGGTTAAGTCCTTTAAAAGCCAGTCGCTATGTGAAGCAATTGTGCTTCAGTAAACAAACGAGACACGAGAAAAAAAGATGTCTTTCCGTCTGAGAAAAGTGTAAGTGGCTTAAAATTGAAACCAATAATCAAGAAATCTCGAAATCGGTTTACTCTACACAAAAATGTACATGACATAAAGTGTGTGTTTTAATGAGATGAACATTTTTTGTGTAGTAAGTTTTTGTATATCACTTAGGGTTTGCCATTTATACAAAAGGCATCCAAAATAAAGAGGTCTTCAGAGGTTATTTCCTGAAAATTTAATATAATCATTTGGAATGACATAACAATATATTAAAGATTAGGTATTTTAAACAAAATCGTTAAAGCCATTTTTGAGAAAATCAAAATGTTCTAAAAAGTTTCCATTTATAGGGCTACTTAGGGTAGGGGAACTTTCTTGAAAATCTACATTTTTGAAGTATGCTACGCACACTCACACACACACACGGACATGTTTCTAAAAAGTATTTGCTTGGAATCATAGAGACTCAAAACACGTATTTTCGGTGAAATCTCTGTGTGGAATTTACAATGCCGTCTATACTATTGGCGTAGTACTTCTAGAGGAATTAATAAGATACTGAAACAGTATTTATAAATATATCTATAATATTTCTGTACATCTAATTTCACATCAATTCTTGATTAGATTGGATAACTCCTGTAGGTTCGTTTAGGCCAGGAATCCACTGAACATAGAACTTATCAAGGCATATACATGTATACATATGTTCATATACTACGAAAAAAAAAAAATGTATAAAGCTCTAGTGCTAAAAGCATGGTTACGAAAACAAAAGAATAGGCATATAATTAACACAATTTGTTTTGAGAACTTTCGCCTCTGCACTATACTTAATGTGTTCTATAAAAGCATATGTACATCCTCTTTCATTGTTTTGTTTTGCATGCTTATATAAACAAAGAGTATAAAACATATTTACAAATATGTTATAGAATTTCCAATGCAAAAATTTACAAATATGTATTATAGCGTAAAATATCAAAGCATCAGGCTTTACAGACCTTGTGTCATTGCTAAATACTAAAAAATTCATTTGACACATTCGTGCAAGTCAAAGTATACATCAGTTTAATTTTAATATAAAACACACACAAATATACACAAAATGCAATACATTATAGCACTTAAAATTACTTGGAAAAAAATTTAACAAAAACCACTTTAGAAAATATATTTTTACTTTCTCTATACGTACTATGTATATAGTGTATAGAGAAGATATTGCATTGTACCAAAAAATTCGATACCGAGATTTCACCGGAAATATATGTTTTGGGACCACCTGAATAAAAAAAAAACATTTTTTGAAAAATGTCCGTGTGTGTCTGTATGTCTGTGTGTATGTGGGCAGCATAGCTCAAAAACGAAAAGACCGTTAAATACCAAACTTGGTAAAGTTCAGTATCTTCCTAGGATGCGACACGAAGATTTTCAAGAAAATCCCCCCACCCCCAACTACCCTTCACATGGAAAAATTTTCGAAAATCTTGATTTTATAAAAAATGGCTCTAACGATTTTGATTAAAACATCATATATTAAAGGTATATACTTGAAAAATAATATGTATATCTTGAACTTTCCTGGAATAACCTCTGAAGACTACTTTATTCTGGATGAATTTTACGGAATTTTGTGTAACTAGTAAACCGTAAGAGATAGATGTATATAATTTATATTATATACATTTTTTTCGTGGAGTTGATCGTTTTTAGATATTCCTTGTTGTTTGTTTCAGCCTTAAAAAGCTTATAGTTTATTCATACAGGAACTTGTCAACTCCTATCCATACAAACAAAGGAACATCAGTCACATGGCAACCAGCTTTTGCTATCACTTTAACCTATGTTACTCCCTTATTTCGCTTCTACTTACAGGGAAGAGAGTAATAAGACTATTTCTGCTAAATTTTTCTCACTTAGCATGAAGCAAATAGAAGCATAAACTTTTTAACAAAAATCTGATGTGTTCCATTCACATGACCTTCTCTATCTCTCTGTAACAAATTATTGTTAATAAGCTTAGCTTTTATTTATTTCATGTTAATCGAGGAAAATTAGCAGAAATAGTCTTATTCCTTGCTTTATTATAAGTACAAGCGAAATAAGGGAGTACCATAGGTTAAAGTGAAAGCCAAAAGCTGGTTGATATGTGACTGATTGTCCTTTGTGTGGACAAGAGTTGACAAATTCCTGTATGAGAAAAGTAAGTTTTTCAAAGCTGAAACCAAAAAAAAGGAATATTTCAAAAACGATCAACTCCACGAAAAAAATGTATATAACATGAATTGTGTGTTTTAACGTGCTCTACATTTTTGTGTGTTAAGTTTTTGTCCATCTCTTACGGTTTAGTAGTTATGCAAAATTCATCCAGAATAAAGTAGTCTTCAGAGGCTATTCCCAAAAACTTCAAAATATACATTTTATTTGTCAGGTAAATATCTTTAATATATGATATTTTAATCAAAATCGTTAGAGCCATTTTTTAGAAAATCAAAATTTTCGAAAAAAGTTCCATGTAAAGGGTAGTTTGGGGTGGGGGTATTTTTCTCAAAATATTCGTGTCGCATCCCTGGAAGATACTTAACTTAAATAGCAAGTTTGGTGTTTTACCGACTTTTCGATTTTGAGTTATCGTGTTCACAGACACACGGACACACACACACGGACCTTATTGTGAAAATGCTTTTTTGGATATTGGGGACCCTAAAACATATATTTCCGGTGAAATCTCGAATTTTTTGGTGGAGTACATAGTGCGTATAGAGAGAGTAAAAATTTGTTGCTGAGTTATAGAGAAAGTCATGTGAAAGGATTACATCAGATTTTTATTGTTAAAGCCTCCTGTAAATATCACTTTTGTTATCCTTATTTTCCTGTATTTGTAGTTGAGTTAATTAAAACGTTTCTCGTAATTAGCTCTGGGCTACGTCATATGGAGTGAGGATTCCACATGGAAAGGAAAAATCTAGCCTCGGAAAAAGAAAGATGTGCATACACGAGCGTTTGACGGAGTTAGAAAACGTGCAGCGGGTGGGTTCATTATTTAATTAGGGTGCTCGACAAACATCGCCGAATGCTGTGGCGACAGTGTTTATTCTCCGGGTGCCCACAGTGTAAATATTCCTCCGGTATAGACAAGTGTGGAGCGCCATGCCTAATTACCGTCAGTATAACTCTCTCAGAAAATGAAGTGGGTTCGTAAGAGGTCCTTTGTGTACACTGGGGAACTGCTGCAATCCACTTAACATCTTAAACAACCGGATTATAGAAACGTGGAGGCTTTGCTACCCTTCCTATTGGACTCTACGCAAAATAATAATTCAAAACATTCGTTTTTTTATTTCCTTGACATGGTACATGTTACGTATATAGAGAAGATATTGCACTTAGCCCAAAATTAGCGAAATTTCACAGGAAATACATGATTTAGTGTCTCCTGAGTCCGAAAAAAACATTTTTCTAAAAACGTCAGTGTATGTGTGTGTGTTTGTGGACAACGAAATTACAGTTAAATACCAAACTTGGTAATTAGCTTTAATATCTTCCAGGGATGCGACACGAAGATTTTGAGAAAAATCCCCCCACCCCCAACTAACATTTACATTGAACATTTTTCGAAAATTTTTATTTTCTAAAAAATGGCTCTAACGATTTTGATTAAAATTTCGTATATTAAAGATATTTACTTGAAAAATAAAATGTATATCCTGAATTTTCTGGGAATAGCCTCTGAAGAGTAGTTTTTTTCTGGATGAATTTTACTGAATTATGAATAACTTCTAAACTGTAAGAGATAGACAAACACTTACTACACAAAAAATGTAGAGCACATTAAAACACAATTTATGTTATATAAATTTTTTCGTGGAGTTCGTCGTTTTTGAGACATTCCTTATTTTTGGTTTCTGCTATGAAAAACGTATACTTTTCTCATACAGAAACTTGTCAACTCCTATCCATATAAACAAAGGTACTTCATGGACATAGCAACCAGCTTTTGACCATCACTTTAACCTATGATAGTCTCTTATTTCTCTTCTACTTACAAGGAAGCACGTAATAAGACTATTTCTGCTATTTTTTTTTCTGATTAGTATAAGTAAATAGAAGTATAAGCTTTTTAAGAATAATTTGTTGCAGGGATATGGAGAAAGTCATGGGAATGGTACACATCCTTTACATAGTACATGTTACGTATATAAAGAAGATATTGCACTCATCCCAAAATTACCGAAATTTCACCGGAAATATATATTTTGGGGCCTCCTGAGTCCGAAAAAAACATTGCGTGTATGTGTGTGTTTGTGGACCACGAATATACAGTTAAATACCAAACTTGGTGATTAGGTTTAATATCTTCCATGAATGCGACATGAAGATTTTTCAGAAAATCCCCGCACCTCTAACAACCCTTCACATGGAATTGTTTCTGAAAATTTTGTATTTCTCAAAAATGGTTTTAATGATTTTGATTAAATTACAGTCCATTAAAGCTATAATAGCCCCTGAAGACCACTTTACACTGGATGAGTTTTGAATATCGGTTAAAACATGAGATAGACAAAAACTAACTATACAAAAAATCTACATTTCCATAAAATACATAATTTATGTCATTTACGTTTTTTATGTAGAGCTGGCGGTTTTTGAGATATTCCTTGTTATTAGTTTCAATTTTAAACTACTTAACATTTTTTTCAAACAGGAAGTGACGTTTCGATCCATATCTTTTCTTTTAATGCAGACCATGCTAAACAAACCAAACTTCTGTTGTTTCATATAAGACCAGGTTTTAAAAGATATGACTATCGATTTAGCCTAGCGTATCTCCTTATGTCGCTTCTATTTACAAGGCAGCAAACAATAAGACAATTTCTGCTTATGCTTACCTTGATTATTATGTCGTAGATAAAAGAATAAACTTTTATAAAGAAAGTTATTTGTATAAGCTGCAGAAAGTCATGTGAATGGAACACATCATATTTTATTTTCTCTACACGTACTATGTACATAGTGTATAGAGAAGGTATTGTATTGCACATAAAACTTCGATACCGAGATTTCACCAGAATTACATGTTTTGGATAACCCTGACTAAAAATCTGCAACAAATTATTGTTAAAAAACTTTTAATCGAGAAAAAAATAGCAGAAATAGCATTGTTACTTGCTTCCTTGTAAGTAGAAGGGAAATAAGGAAGTACTAGGTTAAACTGATAACCATAAGTTGGTTGCTATGTGACCGAAGTACCTTTGTTTGTATGGACAGGAATTTGATTGAGAAAATCAAAGTTGAAACGAAAAACAAGGAATATATAAAAAAAGGAGCAACTACACGAAAAAAATATACATGACATAAATTGTGTGTTTTAAGGCGTTCTACATTTCTTGTGTGGTAAGTTTTTGTCCATCTCTTACGGTTTAGCAGTTATGCAAATTCCGTAAAATTCATCCATAATATAGTAGTCTTCAGATGCTATTCCCAGAAAATCAAGATATACATTTTATTTGTCAGGTACATATATTTAATATTTGACATTTTAATCAAAATCGTTACAGTCTAATTTAAAAAAATCAAAATTTTCGGAAAAAGTTCCATGTAAATGTTAGCTGGGGGTGGGGGACTTTCTTAAAAATCTTCGTGTCACATCCTTGGAAGATACCAAACTGAAATACCAAGTATGGTATTTAACGGTCTTTTCTTTTTTAGCTATGCTGTCCACAGACACACAGACACAAACACAGATACACACGGACCTTTTTGTAAAAATGCTTTTTTACCTTCTCTACACTTTTGGAAAAAGGTCCATGTGTGTCTGTGTATGTATGTGTCTGAGGACAGCATAGCTCAAAAACGTAAAGACCGTTAACTACCAAGCTTGGTATTTAAATTTGGTATCTTCCAAGGATGCGACACGAAGATTTTCAAAAAAATCCCCCCAACCCCAACTACCCATTACATGGAACTTTTTTTCGAAAATGTTGATTTTCTCAAAAATAGCTGTAACGATTTTGATTAAAATTTCTTATATTTAAGATATTTACATGCTAAATAAAGTGTATAACTTGAATTAGCTGGAAATAACCTCTAAAAGCCTCTTTATTCTGATGATTTGTATTCAAGTTTACATAACTGGTAAACCGTAGGAGATAGACAAGACCTTACTGCACACAAAAAAAAAAAAATGTAGATCACGAAAAAACACAGAAGTGATGTCATATACATTTTTTTCGTGGAGTTAGCTGTTTTCAAGATATTCCTTGTTATTGATTTCAGTTTTAAAATACTTTTCTCATATGGGAACCTGTCAACTCCCGGCCATGCAAAGAAACGGATTTCAATCCCATAGCAACGTCATTTTGAAACATTTGACTATCGGTTTAGGCTAAAGTATTCCCTTATTTCCCTTCCATTTACTAAAATATAATAAGACCGTTTCTGCTAATGCTTTAGCATGAAATAGATAAAAGAGTAAACTTACTAACAATAATTTGTTACAGAAATGTAGAGAAAGTCATATCAGTAGAACACATAAGATTTTTACTTTCTCTACACGTACTACGTATATAGTGTATATAAGAAGGTATTGTAATGCACCCAAAAATTCGATACCAAAATTTCACCGGAAATACATGTTTTAGGACTACCTAAATACAAAAAAAAAGGCATTTTTAGAAAGATGGCCATGTGTGTGTCAGTCCGTTTGTCTAACTGTGCGTATGCGTGTGTGAGTGTGTGTGTGTGTGAGTGTCTGTGTATCTGCGGGCAGCATAGCTCAAAAACGAAAAAATCCGTTAAATACCAAACTTGCTATTTAAGTTTGGTATCTTCCAAGGATGCGACACGAAGATTTTTAAGAAAATCCCGCCACCACCAACATGGAAAAAATGTCGAAAATTTTGATTTTCTCAAAAATACCTCTAACGATTTTGATTAAAGCATCGTATATTAAATATGTTTACATGACAAATGAATTGTATATCTTGAATTTTCTGGGATTAGCCCCGGAAGACTACTTTATTATGGATGAATTTTACGGAATTTTGCACAACTGCTAAAGCGTAAGAGATGAACAAAAACGTATCACACAAAACATGTAGAACATGTTAAAACATACAATTTATGTTATATACCAACATTTTTTTCATGCAGTTGATTGTTTTTTTGAGATATTCCTTGTTTTTAGTTTCAGCTTTGAAAAACATACCTTTCTCATACAGAACTTTGTCAACTTCTGTCCATACTAACAAAGGAACATCAGTCACATAGCAACCAGCTTTTGGCTTTCACTTTAACCTATGGTACTCCCTTATTTCGTTTCTACTTACAAGGAAGCAAGTAATAAGAAGACTGTTTCTGTTAATTTTTTCTCGATTAGCATGAAGTAAATAGAAGCACAAGCTTTTTAACAATACTTTGTAGCAGAGATGCAGAGAAAGTCATATCAGTGGAACCCATCAGCTTTTAGTATTTAAAACAGCGGATATAAGAGGTTATTGGGAACACGTACAGCGCTGGTTGTATGTCTTGAGCAATTAAGCCTTCATGTTTCAGCGTTGTAGGCCATGACAATAACAGCAGTAACAATAGAGCTGTCGATTAGCTATTGTTTCATTATAAAAATTGCATGTATTATATTAATTTTGCATTGCATAAATATTTGTGAATTGTTGAGTTGGTTATGTTAAGGACCTGTGTTTAGCAGTGTGAATTCGCGGGCGTGATCAATCCCCCACACAAGTTTATCGCATAACTCATACATGTAATGAAATGCAGTGGTTTTGTATGATAATTACTTTCTCTACACGTAATACATACATATTGTTTAGAGAAGGTATCTGTTGCATTCCACGCAAAATTCAATACCGAGATTTTACCGGAAATATTTGTTTTGGGTCCCCCTGAATCCCAAAGAAGTTTTTTTTTGGAAAAAGGTCCTTGAGTCTTTGTCTGTGGACAGTATAGCTCAAAAACGAAAAATCGGTAAAATGCCAAACTTGGTATGTAAGCTCAGTATCTTCCAAGGATACGACACGAAGATTTTGAGGAAGATAAGCCCACCCCGAAATAGTCTATACATGGAACCTTTTTTCGAAAATGTTGATTTTCTCAAAAATTGCTATAACGATTTTAATTAAAATATCGTATATTATCACAAATAAATTGTATCTCTTGGATTTTATGGGAATAACCTCTGAAGACTACTTTATTCTGGATCAATATTTCGGAATTTTGTATAACTGCTAATTCGAAAGAGATGGACAAATATTTACCACACAAAAAATGTAGAGCACTTTAAAACACACAATTCATGTCATATACATTTTTTTTCGGGGAATTGATCATTTTAGATATTCCTTGTTATTGGTTTCAGCTTTAAAAAACGTATACCTTTCTCATACAGGAATTTATCAACTCCTGTCCATACAAACAAAGGAACTTCAGTCACATAGCAACCAGCTTTTGACTATCACTTTAACCCATGGTACTCCCTTACTTCGCTTCTGCTTACAAGGAAGCAAGTAATAAGACTATTTCTGCTAATTTTTTCTCGATTAGCATGAAGTAAATGCATATATGTAGAGAAAGTCATGTGAATGGAACACATCAGACTATTTTTAATTTTCCATTGCATAAATATTTGCGGATTGTTGAGTCGGTTATGTTAAGGGCGTGTGTTTAGCAGTGTGAATCCGCGGGCGTTTTCCATCCCCTACGCAAGTTTATCGCATAACTCACACGCGTAATGAAATGCTGTGGTTTTGTATGATAATTTTTACCTGCGTTCGAAGTGAGGGACATTTACAATGTTAGTGGAGGAAAGGGGACTGGCCATGGCACAAAACGCTTTCTGCTTCAATCATAAAACACAATTTATCGCATGGCCACACCAAATCATCCTGCCTTGTTCCGCCATTTGTAGCAGTGCAATATTACATATGCACAATAATATGTGAGAGAAGGGGGGGGGGAAGGATTTTAGCACCGCGCCTGGAAAATCGGCTTAAGTTACGACATATTATTGTGGGGAGAGGAAAAGCCAAAACCATGGTCTGTAAAGAAAGCATTTTAGATTCTCCATTAGAACTGTTGTAGCACGATAATCCACTAGCATAAGGCTATGCAGCTGCTACAACAGATAATAATAATAATAATAATAATAATAATAATAATAATAATAATAATAATAATAATAATAATGTGTATTCATTCTCTGCATTGGGTACTGCCCGGTGGCAGAGTTAAATGTACAAAATTCACTTACAATAATAATTTTAAGTTAAATTAAGAATATTAATACAACTAACATATTACATTTACAATACTTTTAAATGCCTAATTATTTATTATTCAGTATAGCAATACTTATGTCAATTACCAGTATGTTTATGAAGCCTCAACATTAATACTATATATTACTAATATATAAATTAATAATATACACTAATACAGTTTTTGAGATCCTTAATTACTTCACAATATTTACTCAAATTAACTAACAATAACAATAATAATAATAATAATATAACCTGATGTGTTCCATTCACATGACTCTCTCTATATCTATAGAATAAATTATTATTATAAAGCTTATTCTTCTATTTACTCAATACTAATAGAGAAAAAATTAGCAGAAATGGTCTTACTACTTGCTTTCTTGTAAGTAGGAGCGAAATAAGGGAGTACCATAGGTTAAAGTCATAGTCAAAAGCTGGTTGCTATGTGACTGAAGTTCTTTTGTTTGAATGGACAGGAGTTGACAAATTTCTGTATGAGAAAAGTAAGTTTTTCAAAACTGAAACCTAAAAACAGGAATATCTCAAAAACGATCAGCTCCACGGAAAATATGTAAATGACATAAATTGTGTGTTTTTTCTGATCTACATTTTTGTATTGTGAGAATTTGTGTTTCTCTTACGGTTTACCAATTATACAAAATTCAATAAAAATCATCCAGAATAAAGAGGTCTTTAGAGGCTATTCCCTTAAAAGTCAGGATATACATTCTATTTGTCAGGTAAATATCTTTAATATACGCTATTTTAATCAAAATCGTTAGAGCCATTTTTTAGAAAATCAAAATTTTCGAAAATAGTTCCATGTAAGGGTAGTTCGGGTTGGTTCGGATTTTCTTGAAAATCTTCGTGTCGCATCCTTGGAAGATACTCTTCTACTTATTCTGAGTGTATTTTACGGAATTATGCATCACTACTAAACCATAAGAGATGGACAAAGGTTTACCCAAACAAAAATGTAGAGGACATTAAACCACACAATTTATGTTGTATACATTTTTTTCGTGAACCTAAACGTTTTTGAGATCTTTTTTTTTTTTCAGGTTCGAAAAACATAACGCTTTTGACTATCCCTTTAACCTATGGTACTCCCTTATTTTGCTCTACTTACAAGGAAACAGGTAATGTGACTATTTCTGCTTTTTTTTTTTTTTTTTTTTTTTTTTTTTTTTTTTTTTTTTTACGATTAGCATGAAGCAAATAGAAGCATGAGCTTTTAAAACTAATGTGTTGCAGAGATGTAGAGAAAGTCATTTGAATAGAACACATCAGATTTTTTAAAAATTTTTTTTTTTAGGTTCAGGGGGACCCAAAGCATATATTTCAGGTGAAATCTCGGTATCGAATTTTTGGGTGCAATGCAATACCTTCTCTATACACTATATATAGTACATGTAGAGAAAGTAATAAACAGAAGAGAAAAGGAACCTAGCACAGTTGTATAGCTGCATCATTGAACAGCTTCTCTTTAACCATGAAGTCCATCATGACCAGTGTGGTGCAGAGAGCCGAGCGGGCCCAACACCGGGGGATTTAACGCAACACCTTGTATTCCAGGGTATTAACGACGATTACGTCAGCATATATTATTTGGTTTAATCTTCGCTTTGAGAGGTTGGTATTAACTTTTCGTCGGTGAAAACTGTAATCGGATGATGCCGCCTTTTGCGTCCGTATTGCTGGTTTACATTTGCAGCGTAATTAAATCTGCTGCATGCTGCGCTGTTACTACATCCGTGCAACACGTTTTAAGAAACACAGCGCCCCGCAGTTGTACACGAAATAATCTACACATACAACTTGTGTTCACGGCTATATTTAGTTTTTAATGTACAACCCCACGAGCTTAACACAAAGTCCATATTTCCAACGCACATATACTCCAAGTTACGCGCAAATGAAAAATCTGAAACGACCTTCTCTACATCTCTGCAACAAATTATTGTTAGAAAGCTTGTACTTCTATTTACTTCATCTAATCGAGAAAAAAATAGCAGAAATAGTCTTATTACTTGCTTCCTTGTAAGCAGAAGCGAAATAAGGGGGTACCATAGGTTAAAGTGAAACTCAAAAGCTGGTTGCTATGTGACTGAAGTTCCTTTGGTTGTATGGACACGAGTTGAAAAATTACTGTGTTAGAAAAGTATAACTATTTTAAAGCGCAAGCCTATAACAAGGAATACCTAAAAAAAAATAACTCCAAAAAATATGTATAACATAAATTGTGTATTTTAACGTGCTCTACATTTTTTGTGTAGTAAGTTTTTGTCCATCTCTTATGGTTTAGCAGTTATGCAAAATTCCGTAAAACATATCCAAAATAAAGTAGTCTTCAGAAGTTATTCCCAGAAAATTGAAGATATACATTTTATTTGCCAGCTAAATATCTTTAATATACGATATTTTAATCAAAATTGGTAGATTCATTTTTGGGAAAATCAAAATTTTCGAAAAAACTTCCATGTAAAGGGTAGTTTGTGTTAAGGGGATTTTCTTGAAAATCTTCGTGTCGCATCCCTGCAAGATACCAAACTTAAATACCAAGTTTGGTATTTAACGGTCTTTTCGTTTTTGAGCTATGCTGTCCACAGACTCACACACACACGTATGCACACACGCACATACGTACGTTTTTCCAGAATTTTTTTTTCTTTTTTTCTTTTTTTGGAATCAGGGGGACCCAAAACGTATATTTTCTGTGAAATCTCGGTATCGAATTTTCAGGTGCAATACAATACCTTCTCTATACACCATGTACATAGTACGTGTAGAGAAAGTAAAAATACAAGTTGCCATCTTTTGAGTGTAGCTCAATAATACATTGGAGTATTAGGCCATAACTGAGGTTTACAATTACCTGGAAAGTTTTAAAAATGCGAGAATAAATGGAGTCTTTTCAAGTTCGAATTGTTGCAGTACATTTACTACATTAATGCATATAGTAATTGACTTACCCTCTCCGTATTTGTAGGTCTGACACCCCTCCCTAGGATTCACCAATGCCTAGGGGTCAGAAGCCTGTCGGGGAGCCAACGGCAAGAAACCACAGGATGGAGATCTGTTACGAGGCTAGGCATGAGCATGAGGAAGTGGACACTGAAAACTTTGGGAAAGCAAAAAGTTTCGTTTTAAAAAATGAGATGTATTCATTCACGTGATCTTCTATAGCTGTTACACCTACAACTTTCCTGACAAAAGATTATTCTTTTCTCTACGTCATACCAATCAATATAAGCATTGCCAGAATAGGTGGGATTACCTGCTTTCTTGTAAGTGGAAAGAAAATAAAGAAATAAGCTAGGCTAAAGCAATAGTCAGATCTAAGTGGAACAATTGAAATTCGGTTTCTTTTGTCTTATTACTTTCTCTATACGTACTATGTACATAGTGTATAGAGAAGGTATTGCACTCCACCAAAAAATTCGATACCGAGATTTCACCGGAAATATATGTTTTAGGGTCCCCTGTACCCAAAAAAAGTATTCTCAGAAAAACGTCCGTGTGTGTCCGTGTGTCCGTGTGTCTGTGAACACGATAACTCAAAAACAAAAAGTCGGTAAAATACCAAACTTGGTATTTAAGTTTAGTATCTTTCAGGGATGCGACACGAAGATTTTTAGAAAAATCCCCCCACAACAAAATACCCTTTACATGGAACCTTTTTCGAAAAAGTGTGTGTGTGTGTGTGTGTGTGTGTCTGTGAACACGATAACTCAAAAACGAAAAGACGGTAAAATACCAAACTTGGTATTTAAGTTTAGTATCTTTCAGGGATGCGACAGGAAGATTTTGAGGAAAATCCCCCCCACTTCAAACTACTCTTTACAGGGAAATTTTTTAAAAAAAATTGATTTTCGCAAAAAATGTCTGTAACGATTTTGATTAAAATATCATATATTAAAGACATTTACCTGACAAACAAAATGTATATCTTGAATTTTCTGGGAATAGTCTCTGGAGACTAATTTATTCTGAACGAATTGTACGGAATTTTGCATAACTACTAAACCGTAAGACTTAGATAAAAACGTACTGCACAAGAAATATAGAGCACGCTAAAACATACAATTTATGTTATACATATTTTTTTCGTGGAGTTGATCGTTTTTGAGATATTCATTGATTTTGGTTTCAGCTAAGAAAAACTTACTTTTCTCATATAGGAATTTGTCAACTCCTGTCCATACAAACAAAGGAACTTCAGACACATAGCAACCAGCTTTTTTGACTATCACTTTAACCTATGGTACTCCCTTATTTCAGTTCTACTTACAAGAAAACAAGTAATAAGACTATTTCTGCTAATTTGTTCTCAAGTAGCAGGAAGTCATGTGAATGGAACACATCAGATTTTTATCTCATCTAATGACAAAAAAGTGAATCTACGCCTTTTATATCCATTTTTTAAAGCTCTACGTACGAGCTCAAGGCTGTATAGAGTCCATGGTGCTGACTTTAGGATATCCAGATACTCCATTGCTACTTTTGATGTATGCGAAGATGCCTTTTTATAATGTAATGTTTTTCCTTTTGTGAAACTTAAAGCAAGGGATATCTATAAAACGATCAACTCCACGAAAAAAATGTATATGACATATACTTTGTGTTTTAATGTGCTCTATATTTTTTGTAGTAAGTCTTACGGTTTCGCATTTATACAAAATTCGTAAACTTCAGCCAGAATAAAGTAATCTTCAGAGGCTATTCCCAGAAAATTCAAGATATTGATTTTATTCGTCAGGTAGGTAAATATATTTAATATACGATATTTTAATCAAAATCGTTAGAGGCATTTTTAAGAAAATCAAAATTTTCAAACATTTTTCCACGTAAAGGGTAGTTTCGGGTGGGGGGATTTTTCTCAATATCTTCGAGTCGCATGCCTGGAAGATACTAAACTTAAATACCAAGTTTGGTATTTTACTGACTTTTAGTTTTTGAATGATCGTGTTCAAAGCACACAGGCACACTCACACAACCACATATGGCATTTCTAAAAGTTCTTTTATGAGGTTCACGTACCCTAGAACGTGAAATCTCGGTATTGAAATTTCGGAGCAAAAACCTTCTCTACTTAGAAAATAAAATAAAAATTAAGTCTTCACATTTCTTGGCCAAATTTAAATACTTAGTTTGATGTACCTGTTCTAGAGGAATCTTATAAAGTATTATTTTGGATTTGAAGTAGGTTTTAATCCAAAATGGTTATCTAATTTCTGTGGTAAATTCAATTTGGGGAGTTATGGTAGTTTGCTCCCTTTAATCTCCTGCACAAAAGAAAAAAAAATGCAATATATTTTCCGCAGCATGATGAAATCGAGTGCTATTTTTCGAAAGCACGACTTTCCACGAGTTACTTTGCTATTTGCTTTTCAACTCAATGGTAGAGCACAGAGATCGCATGTTGTACAAACAACAGACAACATGTTCGCTTCGATAATGACGACAGCAGAGGGAGAGAAAAATAGAAAACATTTGTCGGCAGTTTACCTTCATGTAAACAAATCGCTTTTGCTGCGGTAATGGGACAGAAGGGCAATTCCGCACCACTTTTTGAAATATTCATAGATATTGCTCGACATCTCCCGCACTGAATATTTTGTTTCAGCACGTTACAGCCGCAGTGATTTCTAAAATTTATGTCCAGGTGGCAGCTTGTGCAGTTTGTAAGATAAACTCTTTTCATGCGGATTTATAATACATCCAGGCGTTTCATATTCAAATCACAGTAATGCCACATGCAAACAGTCACAGCTGTTTGGCTTTTGGATACCTTCAGTTTGTGTTTACTCTTTCATTCCTCTTCAGCAACACTGTTTATATTCACGCCATTGCTATGGAAACAACAGGCTTTGCATCCATGTTCAAACTGCACTAGCGCCTCGAAGTTTCTTGTGGCCACTTTCGAAAACTGATGATAAACAAAAAGATCTGATGTGTTCCATTCACATGACTTTCTCTATATCTCTGTAACATATTATTGTTAATAAGCTTATCTTTTATTTATTCCATGCTAATCGAGAAAAATTAGCAGAAATAGTCTTATTTTTTGCTTTATTGTAAGTAGAAACGAAATAAGGGAGTACCATAAGTTAAAATGAAAGCCAAAAGCTGGTTGCTATTTGACTGATGTTCCTTTGTTTGTATGGACAGGAGGTGACAAATTCCTGTATGAGTAAAATATGTTTTTCAAAGCTGAAACCAAGAGAAAGGAATATCTCAAAAATGATCAACTCCACGAAAAAATGTATATAACATAAACTGTGTGTTTTAACGTGCTATACATTTTGTGTGTGTTAACTTTTTGTCCATCTCTTACGGTTTGGTAGTTATGCAAAATTCATTCAGAATAAAGTAGTCTTCAGAAGCTATTCCCAGAAAATTCAAAATAAACATTTTATTTGTCAGGTAAATATCTTTAATATACGAAATTTTAATCAAAATCGTTTGAGCCGTTTTCTAGAAAATAAAAGTTTTCGAAAAAAGTTCCATGTAAAGGGTAGTTTGGGGTGGAGCGATTTTTCTCAAAATCTTCGTGTCCCATCCCTGGAAAATACTAAACTTAAATATCAAGTTTGGTATTTTACCGGCTTTTCGTTTTTAAGTTATCGTGTTCACAGACACACGGACACGGGCTCACTGACACATGGACACACAGACACACACACACGAACCTTTTTCTGAAAATACTTTTCTTGGATACAGGGTATCCTAAAATATATATTTCCGGTGAAATCTCGGTATCGAAATTTTTGGTGGAGTGCAATACCTTCTTTATAAACTATGTACATAGTACGTATAGAGTAAGCAGAATGAAGATTTTTTTTTTGTAGCGTAACGTCCTTTAACCTTGTTGGTCATATCGGACTATAAATGAAATTCCTTTGATGATGCTCAAATTATCTCGGGGTCAATGGAGATTAGAGTTACTCGACATTCTTCTTCTCAGAATAAGGGGAAAACCCCGAAAGAAAACCTTATCCAGGTAATTCACCCTAAGTGAGATTCAAACTCACGACCTGTTGAATGTGAAGCAGACACGCTAACACCACACTGTGCAGGCGGGCATGAAGGTTTTTTAAATCAATTTGTGGGGGAAATTTATTCATAACAATTTTATAGGTTAATTCCCATACAACTTCACCACAAAATACTAGCAATTACTCTAGCAGGTCCAATAAGTAAATAAATACAAATAAAAAAGCTCTGATATATTCCATTCACATGACTCTCTCCACATCTCTAAAACAAATCATTGTTAAAAAGCTTATTCTTCTTTTCACTTCATGCTAATCGAGAAAAAATTAGCATAAATCGTCGAATTACTTGCTTCCATATAATTAGAATGGAAATAAGGAAGTACTACAAGTTAAAGTGATAGTCAAAAGCTGGTTGCTATGCGATTAAAGTTCCTTTCCTTGTATGGACAGTTTCCTGTATGAGAAAAATATAAGTTTTTTAAAGCTGAAATCAATAACAAGGACTGTCTCAAAAACGACCAACTCTACGAAAAAAATATAACATAAATTGTGTGTTTTAACGAGCTCTATATTTTATGTTAAGTTAGGTTTTGTCTATCGCTTACGGTTTACTAGTTATGCAAAATTCATACAGAATAAATATGTCTTTAGAGGCAATTCCTAGAAAATTCAAGATATACATATTTATTTTTGAGGTAAATATCTTTAATATACGATATTTTAATCAGAAAGTTCCATGTGAGGGGTAGTTGGGGTTGGGGAGATTTTTCTCAAAATCTTCGTGTCGCATCCCTGTAGAATACTAAACTTAAATACCAAGTTTGGTATTTTACAGACTTTTTTTGAGTTATTGTGTTCACGGACACACGGACACACACACACACACTCACACACACACGGACCTTTTTCCGAAAATGCTTTTTTTAGATAAAGGGAACCCTAAAACATATATTTCCGGTGAAATCTCGGTCTCGAACTTTTGGGTGGAGTACATAGTACGTATAGAGAAAGTAAAAATTCTTATATGTTCCATTCACATGACTTTCTCTACATGTCTAAAACAAATTATTGTTAAAAAGCTTATTCTTCCATCTGCTTCATGCTAATCGAGAAAAAATTAACATAAATCGTCTTATTACTTGCTTCCATGTAAGTAGAAGAGAAATAAGGGAGCTTATAAGCTTTTACAAAAATGGTATAATTGGTCACCAAGCCCCTTTTTAAATGTCTTAAGTCACTAGAGCAAAGCTGATACTCTACTGGGCTCAGCAAAAAAACTTCGGTTTGATGAGATATCATTCGCATCATGGAAAATAAAAACCGAGGTGTGCAGGAGAAAAGTAGGAATTCAAAAAGAAAAGGACAGAAAATGCAGCAGCAGAAGAGAAGAAACGGAAAGATGAGGGTACAAGCTACCAACCTGGTGGATTTTAATGTAAAGCATGCACTCAAATCTTTCCTTGTTTTCTCGGTATTGATATTTTCAGCATTTTTCTTCCTGTAAAATGCTCCTTGCGGAGCAGTTTTTCTGTTATACAAATAAAATTTGCTTTACATGTTCACAGAGGTCCAATAAATTAGATTTTACTGTTAGATCTATTTAAGCTTATGTTTTCAAACACAAAATGTATTTTTTCATGAAAAAAAAGCATATCAAAGCTTTAAAAATTGTTGTAGTGTAAACCAAAGGAGACACAGAATAACTTAGGGTAGTTTTAAAAGTAATAGATGTGTTAAAATATGTTATCAAAATTTTAATTTTTTCTCGCAAGGGCCTTTTTAGTAACGTGTCAGAAACATAAGCAAATTTAAACATAACTTCCATATCATTTGAGTAAGAGATTTACGCTGTAACATATTTGCATTACATTATATCTTTGATACATTTCAAATAATTAACATTATTAGTTTGGAATTTCAAATACTCAGTCATGCATGTCCTTATATTCATTTTAAGCTTGTGATACAAAATTATACTATTTGTAAACTAATATTATTTTTGTAAATACAGCACAATTAGGATGCTATCAACAGTAGAAATAAGACCCAAAAGGGATTTTAAGGATGTTTAAATATTATTAAGACAGTGTATTACTTGAAGTGATTTATTTGCAAATGTATAATAATAGTAGTAATAATAATAATAGTAATAATAATAGTAATAATAATAGTAATAATAATAATAGTAATAATAATAATAATAATAATAATAATAATAAAAATAATAGTAATAATAATAGTAATAATAATAATAGTAATAATAATAGTAATAATAGTAATAATAATAATAGTAATAATAATAGTAATAATAATAATTGTAATAGTAATAATAATAATAGTAATAATAGTAATAATAATAGTAGTAGTAATAATAATAATAGTTATAGTAATAATAATAATAATAATAGTAATAATAGTAATAATAGTAATAATAATAATAATAGTAATAATAATAATAGTAATAATAATAGTAATAATAATATTAATAATAATAATAATAGTAATAGTAATAATAATAATAGTAATAATAATAATAATAATAGTAATAATAATAAGAATAGTAATAATAATAAGAATAGTAATAATAATAATAGTAATAATAATAATAGTAATAATAATAACTATAATAGCATTCACCTCCTATTTTCCTTAGCATGAGTTATTTGCTAATACAAATCAACTTGACAGTTCACTTGTATTTCAAAATATGAATTAGGATTACTCATGTAGGGAGTCACTAATATAGAGCACCAAAATTAAACCTCAAGGGCTCTTTTTAATTTAGGTGACTCCAGGTAGAGAAGGATGAGAAAAAGGCCAGATGGGTAATCAGATCTGGATGGTAACGGGAGTAAACGTACACGGGGTCCTTAACGGTTATAGATGGAATGCCGCTAGGTCCCAGCCACGAACTCGAGCCTCCGGAGGTTCCCCGATTATTAAGCACCTTTTTCTTTATTTATTTTATTATTTTGTTTACCTCATGCTAATTGTGATAAACGTTTTTTCTTTTCTTACGACCTTTTTTTTAATTATATCTTTTTTTAATTTTTATAACAAACTTGCTCTTCCATCTTACTAGAAAGATATGATTTCTTTTTTTAGGGGGAAAGTGAAAGAATGAGAGAGGAAAAGCACCAAAAACCAGGCACTGCGACGTCCAGGAATACCTTTACAGAGTGCAAATCACTATCCAACAGTCACAGCACTTTCGTCTGGCCCTTCAACCCTGCAATAGTTGATGGAAACAGGAAATGATGGAAGAGAAACTTTGGGGGAAGTATAACACCTTCCCAGCATTCACCTGGCAAACTAGAGAAACCTTGCAGCTCACGACCTTTCATTTGGGAGCCACCTTGCTGGTATGTTGTAACTTACTACTTCCATATCGTTTCATTCGAAGTCAACCAATCCACGAGTCAATCGATAAATAGATCAATTGACAATTTATTCACTAGAACCTCTAGTTAAAGGCTATAACCAACTCAAATCTGAACACAAAAGTAAGCGCATCATTGCAAACGAGCAATTGTTTTAAAGCAAAGCCAGCGATATGACCTTAGATGTTTCATTAAAAAAAAAAATATCTGATTGTTCCATTCACATGACCTTCTCTATATCTCTGTAACAAATTATTGTTAAAAAGCTGGAAGAACCATAGCTTAAAGTGATAATCAAAAGCTGGTTGCTATGTGATTGAAGTTCCTTTGTTTGTAAGGACAGGAATTGACAAATTCCTCTATAAGAAAAATACAAGTTTTTAAAGCTCAAATCAAAAACAAGGAATATCTAAAAAAAAAAACGTACAATTTGACGAAAAAAAGATCTATATATACACATAACATAAATTGTGTGCTTTAATGTGTTCTACGATTTTTGTGTGGTAAGTTTTTGTCCATCGCTTACGGTTTAGCAGTTATGCAAAATTCCTTAAAATTGATCCAGAAATAAAGTAGTCTTCAGAGGCTATTCCCAGAAAATTCAAAATATACATTTTATTTGTCAGGTAAATGTCTTTAATATATGCTATTTTAATCAAAATCGTTAGAGCCATTTTTAAGAAAATCAAAGTTTTCGAAACGTTTTCCATGTAAAGGGTAGCTTGGGGTGGGGGGATTTTCTTGAAAAGCTTTGTGTCGCATTCTTGGAAGATACCAAACTTAAATACCAAGTTTGGACTTTAATGGTCTATTCGTTTTTGAAATAATAAGGAAAATAACCAAATGAAAATAAAATATTGTGGAAAAAAATAATACGTTAGTGAAAATATTCATCACACTAACATTAAATAATCATATATAACATGTTTAAGTCTGGATCAGTTTATCTTCGACTTTTCGTCCGGTAGTCAACATGCCAGCTTCGAAATCCAGAGCTCGCGACTGCAATTTATGATTGGAGAACAGTAATTTTTATTTAACCAAGATTATTCCTCGTCCTGCGACTTTAGCTAGATATAGAGCTATATATTGTCAGTATGTGTAAGTAAATGGTTTCACATTACTTTTGTTTCTGTCACTCTAGCCTAGCTACTCCCTACTTTCCCTTCTACTTAGAAGAAAGCAAGTAATAACATAATTTCTGCTACTTTTTTCTTGATTAGCATGAAGTAAACGATAATTTGTTACGGAGATGTAGAGAAAGTAATGTGATTTTTACTTTATCTACACGTACTATACACGATACTAACATTTCACTGGAAATAATTTCACTTGGTATTTAAGTTTGGTATTTTCCAAGGTTGCGACACCAAGATTTTCAAGAATATCCCCCACCCCCCAACTACCCTTTACATGGAACTTTATTCTAAAATGTTGCTTTTCTCACAAATTGCACTAACGATTTTGATTAAAATATCGTATATTAAAGATATTTATCTGGCAAATAATATGTATATCTTGAATTTTCTGGGAATAGCCTCTGAAGACAACCTTATGCTGGGTAAATTTTACGGAATTTTTCATAACTGCTAAAAGTAAGACATGGACAAAAACTTACCACAAAAAATTTACCACGTTGAAACAAACTTATGTTATATACATTTTTACTTTCTGTACACGTACTATGTACATAGTGTATAGAGAAGGTATTGTATTGCACCCGAAAATTCCATACCGAGATTTCACCGTAAATATACATATTGGGTACTCCTGAATCCAAAAAAAAGCATTTTTGGAAAATGTCCGTGTGTGTGTGTGTGTGTGTGTGTGTGTGTTTGTGGACAGTATAGCTTAAAAACGAAAAGACCGTGAATATTATGAATATTTTCAAGAAAAACCCCCACCCCTAACTACCTTTTACGTGGAACTTTTTTCGAAAATTGTTATTTTCTAAAAAATGGCTCTAACGATTTTGATTAACACACCATATATTAAAGACATTTACCTGACAAATAAAATGTATATTTGAATTTTATGGGAATAGCCTCTGAAGACTACTTTATTCCGAGTGAAAGTTCGAAGCTTTGTATAATTGTACCATAAGAAATAGATGAAAACTTACCGCACAAAAAATGTAGATAACGTTAAAACACACAATTTATATTGTTTACATGTTTTTGGAGTTGATTGTTTTTTAGATATTCCTTGTTTTTGGTTTCAGCTTTAAAAAGCTTATACTTTTCTCATACAGGAATTTGTCAACTCCTGTGCATACAAACAAAGGGACTGCAGTCACATAGCAACCAGCTTTTGACTATCACTTTAACCTATGGTACTTTCTTATTTCGCTTCTACTTACAAGGAAGCAAGTAAGTTGCTAATTTTTTCTAGATTAGCATGAAGTAAACAGAAGCAGATGTTTTTAATAATAATTTATTGTAGAGGTGTAGAGAAATTCAGATTTTATGTATGATTTGTGTTGAGGTTAGCTTTCACACTATTAGAACAGGAGCTGGCGGTTAAAGTAAACACGTATAGTACAAGGTTTTTCCTATTCCCCACGTTTACAAAGGGGAAAAAAGCAAAGGTACGTATCAAACATTACCCGAATCCGATATTGACCAACATTATGTGCTGCGTGGGGATATCTGGCTTAAACTTCGCTTCTCCCCAATAAATTATTCACACCCTCGCGAACTGCCCTCTCCTGCTATCGGCCCCTGCGTAAGGGGTGGGTAATCATTCCAAATTCGTCACTATTTCCTAGCTATAATTCTTGCCCTATCTCTAACCATCCCTCACTGTGCCGCTGGGGTATGGGGGGTAAAATCAGCAGACAGGGGCGTCATCGAAAATACAAATTCGATTACCAATCCCCACCCCTAGCATTTCGAATTCGAAGGGAAATAAATCTTTCAGGCTATACATATTCGGATTTGTTGCTTTGGGTAATCATGTCTGCTTTGTCAGTTAGGGCGGAGAGGGGAGAAAGAGGTGGAGGAAAAGGAACAGGCATTTTAGCCGTAATGTTATTAATTATTACTAGACCGGTGATGACTTTGCAATTTCCGCAGAATTGCACATGTGTGTTGCATCCGGTTTTAAAATAACTATTTTAATCTATGTGCAACAAATTACACCTCTTATTGTTATATCATTGTTTTATTCTCTCTACACATACTATGTACATAGTGTATAGAGAAGGTATTGTGTTCCACCCAAAAATTCCATAACGAGATTTCACCGGAAATACATGTTTTGGGTCCCCCTGAATCCAAAAAAAAACATTTTTACAAAACGGTCCGTGTCTGTGTGTCCATCGCTTACGGTTTACCAGTCAAGCAAAATTCAAGAAAAATCATCCAGAACAAAGAGGTCCTTAGGGGTTATTCCAAGAAAATCCATGATATACAGTTTATATAGCATGTAAATGACTTAAAGATAAGCGATTTTAATCAAAATCTTTAGAGCCATTTTTGAGAAAATAAAAATTTCCGAAAAAAATTTCATGTAAAGGGTAGTTTGGGGTGTAGAAGTTTTCTTGAAAATGTTCGAGTGGCATCCTTAGAAGACACCAAACTTAAATACCATACACAGACACACACACGCACATGAACCTATTTGCAAATATCTGATGTGTTCCATTTCCATGACTTTCTCTACATCTCTGCATCGAATTATTGTTAAAAACATTATGCTTCTATTTACTTCATGCTAATCGAGAAAAAATTAGCAGAAATAGTGCTATTACTTGCTTCCTTATTAGTAGAAGCGAAATAAGGGAGTACCATAGGTTAAAATGAAAGCCAAAAGCTGGTTTAAAGTATAGGTTTTTAAAGCTAAACCCAATAAGTAGGAATATCTTAATCAACTATATGCCATTTTAATCATTTTTGAGAAAACCCAAATTTTTGAAACATTTTCCATGTAAAGGGTTTCTTCCTGTCGTATCCTCGGAAGATGTTACTGAATACTAAGTTTGGTATTTAACGGTTGTTTCGTTTTTGAGCTATGCTGTCCACAGATATATGGACACACATGGACATTTTTCCAAAAATACTATTTTTGCATTCAGGGGGATCCAAAACAAGTATATCTGGTGAAATCTCGGTATCGAATTTTTGGGTGCAATTCAATACCTTCTCTATAGACTATGTACATTGTACGTGTAGAGAAAGTAAAAATTACTCGAAGAATGCCAACCATTCTTCTACCACATAGGACATTTATGTACTAAGCAATATTTCCAGTACTTAGCAGCCTGTCGCGAGGAAATTTGTAAGTCACTCCTTTTACGTGAATATTAGGATGCTTTTGGATATTCATAAAAATATTGTTGCCATTGACTGATGAAAAGGCAATGAATAATAATATAAAACTTATTGTATTGAATCTGCTGCATATATGGGGACTTAGTTACTGTTTTTACATTCAGGTGGCTGCAAAACGTTATATACAGGTATCTGTTATCCAGGCTTAGCAGTGCTGCTGGCAAATGATTTCTGCAGAAAAATAACTAATCTCTGATTAAAATTAAATGTGTTAATAATTAAAAAAGTTGAACAGTTTCATTTCATCAACAGCACTGTTGAGATTAAAAGTCAAAGCACCGAGATTAGATTCTGCAGGGAGTCTGTAATCTCTGTCCCTTGGTAAAATGCCAAAGGTGAATGAATGATGATGCCAATGGATGTGGGTCACAAACAAACATGCATCTAATTACCGATAAGGGATATCGTGGGATTTATGGCGCACGGTGAGATTGGCAACACTGATAAGAGCGTATGTTGACCCAGTGTATCTGTTCAAACTCCCAAAACTCTCACTCAGAGATGTCCATCGGAAAGTATGACAGATTTCCCTTGTCATTCGTTGATGTGCACGTAACGGATGCATCTTAAAACTGTGGCCCCTTTCTTACATATGCCGAGATTTCACCGAAGATACATGTTTTGAGACCCCCTGAAACCAAAAAAGAGCCTTTTTAGAAAAAGATCCGTGTTTGTATCTATCTGTCAGTATATTTGTTTTTGGGCAGCATAGCTCAAAAACGAAAAGATCGTTAAATACCAAACTTGGTATTTAAGTTTGGTATCTTCCAAGGGTGCGACACGAAAATTTTCTAAAAATTCCCCCACCACAAACTACTCTCTACATGGAACATTTTTCGAAAATTTTGATTTTCTAAAAAATGGCTCTAACCATTTTGATTAAAATCCTGTATATTAAAGATATCTACATACCAAATAAAGTGTATGTCTTGAATTTTCTGGGAATAGCCTCTGAAGAGCTCTTTATTCTGGATGAATTTTGCTAAATGTTGCTTAACTGCTTAAACGGTAAGAGATATACAAAAACTTACTACATAGAAAATGTTGATCTGATCAAAACACACAATATATGTCATTTACGTTTTTGTTGAGGAGGTAACCGTATCCGAGATATTCCTTGTTTTTGGTTTCAGTTGTGAGTACTTACACTTTTCTCAGACAGAAAGTGTCCGTTTTTCTTTTGTTCTACTCCTGGCCAAGCAAAGAAGCGGTTTGTAATGAGAATCCAATAACGATAGCTTTTAAAACATTTGACTATCGGTTTAGCCTAGTGTATTCCCTTATTTTCTTCCTACTTATAAGGAACTAAGTAGTAAGAACATTCTGCTAATGATTATCTCGATTAGCAAGGTGTAGAAAGATTAATCTTATGTAAGAAGTTTGTAGAATAGCTAGAGAAAGTCATGTGAGTGTAACACATCAGATTTTTAGCAAAATATCCGTGTGTGTATCTGTCTGTCTGTCTGTGTGTGTGTGTGTGTGTGTGTGTGTGTGTGTGTGTGTGTGTGTGTGTGACTCAAGGCAGCATAGCCCAAAAACGAATCGACCGTTAAATACCAAACTTGGTATTTAAGTTTGCTATCTTCCAAGAATGCGACACGAAAATTTTCGAGAAAATCCCCCCACCACAAACTACCCTCTACATGGAGTTTTTTTCGAAAATTTTGATTTTTTAAAAAATGGATCTAACGATTTTGATTAAAATATCATATATTAAAGATATTTACCTGACAAATAAAATGTATATCTTGAATTTTCTGGGAACAGCCTCTGAGGACTACTTTATTCTGGATGGATTTTACGGAATTTTGCATAACTGGTAAACCGTAAGAGATGGACAAAAACTTAGCACACAGAAAATGTAGAGCACATTGAAACACACAATTTATGTAATAAACATTTTTTTGTCGTGTAGTTGATAGTTTTTGAAGTGGTCCTTGTTTTTGGTTTCAGCTTTGAAAAATATACTTTTCTCATACAGGAATTTGTCAACTCCTGTCCATACAAACAAAGGAACTTCAGTCACATAGCAACCAGCTTTTGACTATCAGTTTATCTTATGACACTCCCTTATTTCCCTTCTACTTACAAGGAAACATGTAATAAGACTATTTCTGCTATTTTTTGCTCAATTAGCATGAAGTAAATAGTAGCATAAGCTTTTTAACATTAATTTGTTGCAGAGATGTAGAGAAAGTCATGTGAATGGAACATATCTGACTTTTTTTGGATACAGTGCACCTTAAAACCTCTATTTCCGCTGAAATCTCGGTATCAAATTTTTGGGTGGAATGCCATACCTTCTCAACACACTATTTGCACAGTACGCGTAGAGAAAGTAAAAAACTAATAACTTAGAAAATGTGACTTAAAAAACTGCCTTCCTCTTAAAAATGTGTGGCACAAACTTCATCTGTAGACAATAGAGTTACGTTAGTCCTAATTCAGATATGTCAAGACTTCGCATTTATTTAAATGTCAACATTCACTCCTCTTTTTCAGCAAGTTTCTACCCTCGCGAGCTCGCACGGTATCTGCTGAATATATTACTTTAATCTACTTGCAGCTAGGCTGTTAGTGCTTCCATAAAAAAGAAAGAAAAATAAAGTACAACAGCCACCATGTTTTTCCCTAAGTTCATAAATGTATAATAAACGTGTCCCTTTTCAGCATGTCGCATAAGCTCTCAAAATGCGTCGGATTCATCTAGCAGTGCATCCAACATGACGTCTGAACTAACCTCTAAATCCCTTCCCCCAAACGCAGCATTAATCTTTCTGTACACGCAGACAGAAGAACATGTTCCAAAGAGATGTATGTATACAATTTTTGTGAGACTCTGTCTCTCTCTGGACACCCCGCTTCATAATAAAACTAACAACAAAAATTCACAAGAGGGGGTACGCTGCAAACGTACTTTAGAATTCATGGGTTGGCAGTACTGGTTCTCGCCTTCATGCTGTCATACGGCCCACATTTAACACCTCTTTATATTTGGTAACCATGAAAGCAAAATAAAAGACGAAACATAACCTCAAAGCCCGCATTGCGCGCGTTCTAGCATGTGAATATGGTGGCGCGGGTGAATATATCTTAATGGCCATTATACCATTGTCCCTGGAGCTATGTCAGTTCTGTTCTACAACTGCAAACCTTATATTCAAGAATATAATTATAAAGCTGCAATGCTATAAAAATATATACATTTTATAAAACTTGATTTCCTCCATAGTCTTCAGGGCACAAGCTGCTTTGAATGAAATTCATACAAAAGCAATATTGTGTTTCATAAAAATGCATGTGTTCCATTCACATGACTTTCTCTACTTCTGTGTAACAAATTGATGTTAATAATCTTTTTTCTATTTACTTCATGCTAATCGATTAAAAATTAGCAGAAATAGTCTTATTACTTGCTTCCTTGTAAGTAGAAACGAAATATGGGAGTATCATAAGTTAAAATGAAGTCAAAATCTGGTTACTAGGTGAATGAAATGCCTTTGCTTGTATGGACAAGAGTTGACAAATTCCTGTATGAGAAAAGTACAAGTTTTTCAAAGCTGAAACCAAAAACAAGGAATATCTCAAAAACTGTCAACTCCTCGAAAAAAATATATATAACCTAACTTGTGTGTTTTAAAGTACTCTACATATTTTGTAGGGTAAGCTTTTTCCATCTCTTACGGTTTACCAGTTAAACAAAATTCCGTAAAATTCATCCAGTATAAAGTACCCTTCAGAGGCTATTACCAGAAAATTCAAGATATACACATCCTTTTTTTGTTAAGTATATATCTTTAATATACGACATTTTAATCAAAATCGTTCGAGCCATTTTTAAGAAAATCAAAATTTTCGAAAAAAATCCACGTAAAGGGTAGTTGGGGGTGGGGGAATTTTCTTGAAAATCTTCGTGTCGTATCCTTGGAAGATACCAAGCTTAAATACCAAGTTTGGTTTTTAACGGACTTTTTGTTTTTGAGTTATGCTGCCCACAGACACACATACACACAGACCCACACAGACAAACAGACACACGGAAATTTTTCTAAAAATGCTTTTTTTTGGATTCTGGGAGACCCAATACATGTATTTCCTGTGAAATCTCGGTATCGAATTTTTGATGCAATACAATACCTTCTCTATACACTATGTACATAGTACGTGTAGAGAAAGTAAAAAATTATAAAAAGCATTTTAGAAAAATCTGATCTGTTCCATTATAATGACTTTCTCTACATCTCTGTAACAAATTATTGTTGAAAAGCTTCGTTTCAAAACATCAAAATAAGAATATATAGGCTGAGTCAAAATAACAGTGAAAAAAATTTAAAGGTCGCTTCAAGGGTTATAACTGAACATTTTATTAATGCGAATATATTATGTACAATGTATATAGTAAGTAGAGAATGTATTCTATTCCAGCCAAAAATCCAATACCGACATTCCACCTGAAATTCATGTTTTGAGAACTCCTGAATAAATAAATAAAAGTAAAACATATTCATAATAACGTCCGTTTGTGTGATTGTGTGGAAGGGGCAGCATAGCGCAAAAACGAAAACTCCGTTAAGCACCAAATTTGGTATTTAAGTTTAGTATACTCTTAGAATGTGACACGAAGACTTTGAAGAAAGCCACCCCACACCTAACTACGCTTTACATAGAAGATTTTTCTAAATTTTCGCTTTTCTCAAAAATGCCTCTATCTATTTTGATTGCGATACCATATATTAAATATATTACATGTCAAATAAAATGTGTATATTTAATTCTCTGGGAATAGTCTCTGGAGTCCTCTTCATTATAGATTACTTTTTTATAGTTGGTAAAACGTAAGAGATAGACGAAAGCTTCTACACAAAAAAATTGTAGATCTCATGTCATAAGCATTTTTTTGTAGAGTTAATTGTTTCCGAGATATTCCTGGTTATTGGTTCCAATTTTAAAATTCTAAAAGTTCTTCTCACAGGGAAGTCTTTTGTTTCAGCTGTCTTTTATTTTACTCCTGGCCACACAAAGAGAACTCAATTTCAATTGTTTCACTTAGCAACAGCTAAATTTGCCTTCTACTCAGAAGGAGCTAATACAACCATCACTGCTGATCTTTATCTCGATTACCACCAAGTAGATAAAGAAATAATCGTTTTTTGTAACAATAGTTTGTAGAAAAGATCATGTGAATGGAACACAATAGATTTTTGCTACTGGGCATTTGAGATAACGAATACTCGGGAGTCATTAATTTTTAAAAATGCAACAACACAAAACTCTATTGTTAAACTTGATTTAATTATATGGCACTAAACACATTTTCTCTGGAGCAGGTCAAACCATTTATCCGATCTACACATGTTTGACAATGTCGTGTGCAAATACTACATTATTAGTAAAAGTGTCTCCATTATTATACGGATTATGTGAGAAAAGTTAAAATAATGTTAACTGATGGAAATATATGCTTTTAAAAAGGCTTAAAATATACAGGATGTTAATGAACTACACCGAAATAATTTGCAAGATTGTATACGTGACTGATATAAGTAATTTGAGATCGGCGATGCATGGTCCACAGATAAACATAATGCAGCTACATAGCGTTAAACGTGTGGGTATCAGGTGCTGATAAGTCGGTGTTAAAGCAAAGCAGGTTCACAAAATAGCCTAGAATGTCTTTAAAACTGTTGCCCGAGTATAGAAATATCGATTTTTAGTAGCTCGTTACTAGCGTTCTCAAGATTTAATGTCGCAAAAATCTGTAAAATCTCGAACTTATGACTCGACACTGAGTATTCATTAACTACGTTCTTGAGTTATGTAGCCTACTCTAGAGGCGTTTCTCAACTGCTCTGGTGGCTTAATGCGTAGCGCGGGAAGCTGCTATCCCACAGGTCATAAGTTCGATTCCTGTCATAGAATAAATGTTTTTTATTATTTTTTTCCTTCCAGACGAAGCCGCGATACGTGGGTTACTGGCACTTCAGAAACTTATGGGCGTTACTTCGGAATTTCAATAAACAGGTCATAAGTCTCCTATCTCAAACTACTTATTTAAGTAATCTACATATTCTGTGAACATATTTTGGTAAAGTTCATTAAATAGGACACGTTGCAACCATTTTAGACCGTGCTAAACTGTGTCAACTGTAGTGAAGTATATGTGCCTATGTTGGCAAATGGGAAAAGTTGACAGTAAATCTGCAAGTTGTAGGGTGATGTGATGTAGTGCTACTCTCAAAAGGGGAAACACTCCTATTTCTTGCGCCCACCACAATCTAGAGGCTTCCCTTTACGCTGTAAAAAATAAAGGGGTAGTAATGAATCCTGTCTTATAGAGGGCAACTGCCCATTTCTTTGCGTTAGCAGGAAAAGGCAAGGGTGAGAATGAGCACAGATCATTGGGGAAAACCCCAGAAGCCGTTGTTTTGCTGAACCAATGCTTTAAACCCTCCCATACATGGCATTGACTAAAATACTCCACAAAGGGCTGAGAAACTATTGCAAAATTGTGTTACCATTCATTTTCCTTTTTAGCTGGTGCATAGTAGACACGGGAAAAGGACTGCATCAAGGATGGCACTTAACTCCTTAGTAAACAAGCTAATGAAATTGTACCAAATGGATGATGCTTAGCAATTCTGTTTTAAATAGACAGACAGACAGACGATAGATAGATAGATAGATAGATAGATAGATAGATAGATAGATAGATAGATAGATAGATAGATAGATAGATAGATAGATAGATAGATAGATAGATAGATAGATAGATAGATAGATAGATAGATAGATAGATAGATAGATAGATAGATAGATAGATAGATAGATAGATAGATAGATAGATAGATAGATAGATAGATAGATAGATAGATAGATAGATAGATAGATAGATAGATAGATAGATAGATAGATAGATAGATAGATAGATAGATAGATAGATAGATAGATAGATAGATAGATAGATAGATAGATAGATGGTAGACAGACAGGCAAGTAGGCAGGTAGGTAGGTAATTAGGTAGGTAGGTAGATAGGTAGGTGGGTATATGGATAGATAGGCGGGTATGTGGGTGGGTAGGTAGGTGGTTAGGTGGGTGGGTGGGTAGGTAGTGGGTAAGTAGACGGGTAGGTAGGTGGGTGTGTAGGTAGGTGGGTGAGAGGTGGGTGGGTAGGTGGGTAAGTGGGTAGATATGTGGGTGGGTTGGTAGGTAGGTGGGTGGGTGGGTAGATTTCTGGGTGGGTAGGTAATTAGGTGGATGGGAGGGAAGTGGGTGGGTAGGTGGGTAGATAGGTAGGTGGGTATGTGGATAGATGGGTAGGTGGGTAGGTGGGTGGGCAGGTAGGTGGGTAGGTGAGTAGGTAGGTAGATCGTGGGTAGGTGGGAAGGTAGGTAGATGGGTAGGTAGGTAGGTGGCTGGGTAGGTAGCTGGTAGCTTCACTGAGCTCTTAAAAGATTCAATGGAGAGAGCTCTAGTGTTGTTACTAAGTTTGTTAAATAGATTTAATGATATTATTTCAAAGGAATTTTGTATCTTGCTATATTTACATCTATTTAGGCAAATATTGGAACCAGTTCTGGTGTGATGAAGATGGATTTCGGAACATAGATTGTATTTATAACTATTTTTCTTAGGAAATAAGAGGCAGTGAAACATAAACAATGAAGTCAAAGTTAAAACACCTAACTTAACAAACAAAGGTTTACAATGAGTTCTGGGGGCTACACCACATAAAATTCGAATTGACTTTTTCTGCAATAAAAGCATCTTTTTAGCTAAAGCATGGATGCCCCAAATTAAAATACCATAACTCAAATGGCTATGGATTTGTCCATAATAAACTGATAATAAAACATTGGAACACACATGAACACGTAACCTCTGCTTACTTTGTTGACGATATAGTTAATATGTAAACGCCAACTAGACAAGCTTCGAAATGAATGCCTAGAAGTTTTGTACTGGTTTCAGTTGAAAAAGCAGGATAAGTAATATTAAAAGTGTGGTGAATTGTTTTTTTCTCATTACATAGTGTAATGCATCCAAAAATTCGATACCAAAATTTCACCGGAAATACATGTTTTAGGACCCCCTGAATCCCAAAAAAGAAGCATTTTTAGAAACGTTTCGTGTATGTGTCTGTGGGCAGCATAGCTTACAAGCGAAAAGACTGTTGAGTACCAAACTTAGTATTTACGTTTGATATTTTCCAAGGATGAGACACGAAAATTTTCGAGAATATCCCCTCCCTCCCAATCACCCTTTACATGGAACTTTTTTCAAATAGTTTGATTTTTTAAAAATGGCTATAAACATTTTGATTAAAATGTCGTATATTAAAGATATTTACCTGACAAATAAAATGTATATCTTGTATTTTCTGGAAAAAGTCTCTGAAAACTTTCTGGATCAATTTTACATAACAGCTAAACCGTAAAAGATGGACAAAAACTTACCAAACAAAAAAGTAGAGCACGATAATACACACAATTTATGTTATATACATTTTTCTCTTGGAGTTGATCGTTTTTGAGTTATTCCTTGTTTTTGATTTCACATTTAAAACAGTATACTTTTCTCATGCAGAAATTTGTCAACTCCTTATCATTTTAACCTATGGTACTCCCTTATTTCGCCTTTAATTACAAGGAAGCAAGTAATAAGGCTATTTCTGCTATTTTTTTCCGATTAGCATAAAGGAAATAGAAGTGTAAGCTTTTTTAACAGTAATTTGTTACAAAGATATAGAGAAAGTCATATGAATGGAACACATCAGATTTTTAAACATTTGTAACTGAAAGCAGTCGGAGTAAAAGTTTAGTTGAAGTTATTTCTTGTGGATTTAAAACAAGAAGCTTTACTGAATGTTATACGGCATCAATTAGCATATCTAGAGTTGAATACACTTTACTAACTTGATATTTTCTAGCTATGTCGAAAGCTATCAATTCTTATTTCTTTTCAGCTTGCCCCGCAGAGTAATAGTATCCCACGCTGCGATATCTTTTCCTTTCCCCTGATTGGCTAAGGCACACCTTTGAATGATGACAAACTAAATGAGTACCTAGCAAGGATAGGAGATAAAAATGATATAACACTCTATTGTGATAGTTAAGCGCTTTCATCACCTTGAAATTTAGGTTTAAAACGAAGGCTTCTCTATTTATATATAAAAGTTAATTTAATTATTTTTTACTTTCTCTACACGCACTATGGACATAGTGTATGGAGAAACTACCGCATTCCACCCAAAAATTCGTAAACGAGGACGTTTTAGTGTCCACCGGTATCCAGAAAAGGCATTTTTAGAGAAATGATCACGCGTTTGTGTATCTGTGAACACGATAACTCAAAAACGAAAAGTTGGCAAAATACCAAACTTGGTATTTAAGTTTATTGTCTTCCAGGGATGCAATATGTAGACTTTGAGAAAAATCCCCCTACCCCAAACTAGCCTTTACATGGAAAAAGTTCGAATTTTGTTTTCTCAAAAATGGCTCTAACGATTTTGATTAAAATTTTGTATTTTAAAGATAGTTACCTGACAAATAAAATGTATATCTTGTATTTTCTGTGAATAGCCTCTGAAGACTACTTTATTCTGAGTGAATTTTACGGAATTTTGCATAACTGCTAAACCGTAGACAAAAACTTACCGCACAAAAAATGTAGAGCACATTAAAACACACAACTTATTCTATGTACATTTTTTTATAAAAAATATCTCAATAAGGAGTTGATCCTTTTTTAAATATTCCATGTAATTAGTTTCAGCTTTAAAAACTTACTTTTCTCATATATGAATTTAACAACTCGTGTCCATACAAACAAAAGAACTTCAATCACAGAGCAACCAGCTTTTGCCTATCACTTTAACCTATGCTACTCCTTTATTTCGCTTCTAGTTAAAAGAAGCAAGACTATTTTTGTTAATTTTTATGATTAGTATGAAGTAAATAGAAGCATTAGCTTTTTAAAAATAATTTGTTGCAGAGATGTAGAGAAAGTCATGTGAATGGAACACATCAGAATTTTTTATGCAGTAGTTTTTAGTCTATCTTTTACGGTTTTCGAGCTATACAAAGTCATTCAGTATAAAGAGAACTGCAGCAGCTATTCGAGGTTTACATTTTATTTTGCATGTAAGTATTTTATATACGATAGTTTAAGCAAAATCTTTAGAGGCATTTTAGAGGAAATCAAAACTTTCGAAATTTTTTCCATGTAAAGGTAGTTTGGAGAGGGAGAAATTTCTTGAAAATCTTCGTGACTCATCCTTAGAAAATGCTGAACTTAAATAACAAGTTTCGTATATAACCGACTTTTCGTTTTTTAGTTCACAGACAGATACACACATACACATAGGCTTTTTCTGAATTTTTTTTTTCCAGTGAAATCTCGGTGGAGCGCAGTAGCTTCTCTACTTTTCTATGTAAAGGTTTAGAAAAATGTTGCATACAAAGGTTGTTGGGGAGATTTTTTTTTTTGAAAATTTTCGCGTCGCATCTTTGGAAGATACTGAATATAAATATTAAGTTTAGTATTTAAACGACTTTCCTTTTTTGAGGTATGCAGGCACACAGACTTACACATGGACCTTCTTCTAAAACTATTTTGATTCGGCGTTTCTCAACACGTATATATTTCCAGTGAAATCTCGGTATAGATTTTTTGGGTGTAATACAATATAACCTTATTCACTTGTAGTGGAGAAATTAAAAATAGTTTTATTGGATATAGGAGGCCGGAAAACATGTATTTCGGTAAAGTCTTGGTATCGAAATTTTAGAGGAAAGCAATTTCTTCTCTGCCTACACGGTGTAAGGTAGTCAAAATCAAAAGAAAATGCACTGAAAAATCTGATGTAACAAATCTGTAACAAATTATTGTTAATAAACTTATTCTTCTATCTACTTCATTCAAATTGAGATAAACATTAGCAGAAACAGTTTTATTACAAAGTTCCTTATCGGTAGAAGGTAAATAAGGGAATACACTAGCCTAAAGCGACAGTAAAATGCTTAAAATGAGGTTGCTAAGGAATAGAAATCTGATTATTTGCGTGGTCAGGTGTTGACAAGTACCCGCGTGAGAAAAGTATTAAGTAATAACAAGGAATATCTTAAAAACGTTCAACTCCACGAAAAAAGGACATTAGATAATATTTTTTCTGTACTAAGTTCTTGTCTATCTTTTACGGTTTACCTGGTATGCAAACTTTCGCAAAATTCATTCAGAATAAAGATGTCTTCAGAGGCTATTCCCAGAAAATTCAAGATATATGGTTTTTTCATATATCTTTAATATATGATATTTTAATCAAAATTTTAGAGAAAATAAAAATTTTCGAAAACTTTTCCATTTAAAGGGTAGTTAGGGGTGGGAGAATTTTCTTGAAAATCTTCGCGTCGCATCCTTGGAAGATATTGAGCCTAAATACCAAGTTTGGCATTTAACGGAGCTTTCTTTTTGAGATATCTGCTCACAGACACACACACACGCACATTTTTCAAAAAATGCTTTTTTTTTTAAATTCAGGGGGACCCGAAACATGTATTTCCGGTGAAATCTCGGTATCGAATTTTTAGGTGGAATACAATACCTTCTCTATACACTATGTACATAGTACGTGTAGAGAAAGTAAAAATTAATATACATACAAAAGCAACGTCTAAAACTAGCACAAGAGCTGAATGACAGCGAAAAGAATGAAATAAACAGAGCATGCTGAATAAACAAAAGGGTAAGGTTAATTAAAGGGAACATTTGTGCCAATGACAAGATAAAGATAAAAACAAAAAGGATCAAACAAAAAAAGTAAAACTATGACAGAATGAAGTAGCATGAACATTCTACTGACACATGCTTGTAAAAATCTGTATGTTTTAATTAATTATTTGTAATTGCAAAGGCTTGGCAAGAGTTTAAACCAAGCTTTGGCTTATAACAAGGATCCAGACTCACGCAGGTTGACTGTCATCTCTTTCCCGCCACATTCATAAAACAGCAGCACCGACAAGCAGCCATGATTCATGATCCATATTTGAACAAAGTATCAAAGCTAGACGCTCAGGTGTTTTCAGAAACTAAATGCACGCTGAAAATTCCCTTTTGGCAGCACAGAAAGTTTCTAATATACATGGATGGCATGTGTGCGATGTGAGACCCTATATTTCTCTAATGCCGAACACACACACACACACACACACACACACACACATACACATACATTTACTGCCTGTTACATTAAAAATCTTATGTGTTCCATTCACCTGACTTTCTCTACATCTCTGTAGAGAAGCATAGCTCAAAAACGAAAAGTTCATTAAATACTAAACTTTTTATTTAAGATATTCAAGAAATTCCACCACACTCAACTGCCCTTTACTTCGAAAATTTTTCGAAAATTTTGATTTTCTCAAAAATAGCTCTAAAGATTTTGTTTAACATAGATATTTACATAACAGATAAGATGTATATCTTAGATTTTCTGAGAATATCCACTAAAGACATCTTTATTCTGAATGAATTTTGAATAACTGGTGAACTTAATAGACAAAAAATCTTATGTATTCCATTCATATGACTTTCTCTATATCACTGCAACAAATTAGCAGAATTAGTCTTATTACTTGCTTCCTTGTTAGTAGAAGCGAAATAAGGGGGTACCGTAGGTTAAAGTGATAGTCAAAAGCTGGTTGCTCTGCGACTGAAGTTCCTTTGTTTGTATGGACACGAGTTTACAAAGTCTGTATGAGAAAAATATGTCTTTATAGCTGAAAAAAAAACAAGGAGTATCTCAAAAACAATCAACTCCACGAAAAAAAATATATAACATAAATTGTGTGTTTTAAGGTGCTATACATTTGTTGTGTGGTAAGTTTTTGTCCATCTCTTACGGTTTAGCAGTTATGCAAAATTCCGTAAAATTGACCGAGCATAAAGTAGTCTTCAGAGGCTATTCCCAGAAAATTCAAAATATACATTTTATTTGTCATGTAAATATCTTTAATATACGATATTTTAATCAAAATCGTTAGAGTCATTTTTTAGAAAATTAAAATTTTCGAAAAAAGTTCCATGTAAAGGGTAGTTTGATGTGGGGAGATTTTTCTCAAAATCTTCGTGTCGCATCCCTGGAAGATATTACACTTAAATACCAAGTTTGGTATTTTACCGACTTTTTGTTTTTGAGTTATCGTGTTCACAGACACACTGACACACGGACACACACACGGACCTTTTTCTGAAAATACTTTTTCTGGAAACAGGGGACCCTGTATCCGGTGAAATCTCGGTATCGAATTTTTTGGTGGAGTGCAATACCTTCCCTATACACTATGTACATAGTACGTATAGAGAAAGCAAAAATGTAAAGCTTCTTAAGACACACAATTTATGTTATATGTACTTTTCCTGGAGCTGATTCTTTTTAAGATATTTCTTAATATTGATTTCAGTTTTAAAATACTTAATACTTCTCTCATATGGGAACTTGTCAACACCTGACCATGCAAAGAATCGGGTTTTAGCTCCATAGCAACCATATTTTAATGCCTTTGAGTGTCGGTTTAGCATAGTGTATACCCTTATTTCCCTAGCTAAGTAATAAGACTGTTTTCTACTAAATGCATCTCAATTAGCAAGAAGTAAATAGAAGAATAAGCTTATTAACAACAATTTGTTACACATAGGCAGAGAAAAGGCATATGAAAGGAGCACATCAGTTTTTTTTATTTTTCATTTTTACTACATAAAAAAACGCTGATGTATTCCATTCACATGACTTTCTCTACATCGCAGTAACAAATTATAGTTATCTACTTTATGACAATCGAGATGAACATTAACAGAAATTGTCTTAATTATTTGCCTCCTTGTAAGCAGGAGAATAGGGAATACATTAGGTTAAAACGATGGACAAGTCTTCTAAAAGCCTACTGTCATGTGATTGAAACCTGTTTCTGTGGAGGGTCAGGAGTATACACACTTTTGTGTGACAAAAGTTTTAAGTATTTTAAATCTGAAAACAAAAACAAGAAATATCTCAGAAATGGTGAATGCCACGAAAAAAGTATATGACATAAATTGTGTGATTTAGCGTGATCTACATTTTTTGTGTAATAAAGTTACCAATAGTCTGCAAGTCATGCACAATGAAGACGTGTTCGGAGACTATTCCCGGAACATTCAAGATATACATTTTATTTGCCAAATAAATATTTTTAATAGACGGTATTTTAATCAAAATCTTTAAGGCCATTTTTGAGAAAATCAAAATCAAAATCTTCGTGTCGCATCCCTGGAAGATACTGAACTTAAATACCAAGTTGGTATTTTACCGACTTTTCGTTTTTGAGCTATTGTGTTCACGGACACACACTCACAAACACACACATACAAATATTTTGTGGCGGTTTTTGATTTGTGGCTTTGGAGGGGGAGAAGGAAAAGGTTGGATTGCCGGCTTGCTTCGGAAAGGTATGACGATCTCAGGGTTTGCAAGGAGAAACCTGAATGAAACTCTCTCACTGGTTTTTGAGTACACTTTAGTGTCCTGCACTTGATATTTCTTAAGTCCCCCTGGCCGTCCAAATTTCAAGAACTTGTTTCGGGGCCAAAAATCGTCAAAAATCGTTCAGAAATTAAATTATCTATTTCACCTTTTCCGTCCCATTAATCTGTCTCTTAATTCCCTTCCCGCGTTTATCAACTTTTTCACATCGCAGACTTGTATGCTATCGTTAGGCTACGAGCTATAATGCGACGCGGGTTCACTACACGGTGTCTGACATTCAAGTGCCGATGTTTACACCGTCTTTTTCGAATCTCCGGCACCTAGACAAGAGTCTATTCGCCGCCCATTTTCTAGGATGTGTATAGAGTTTTGCTATTTCGGTTACTTTCACTGATTTTATTGGCTGAGAATATGTTGCGTTTTCATTGGTTCTCACAATTTTAGACGCCACGCTATGCTCTTACGGTTATTAACATTTTAACACGCCTAATTACACATCCTGTGTTTGGTGGAGCGTTAATTTCGTGTGGGTTTTCCTTTCATTGTCTGCAGCTCGGAGCTTCTAGGTTTTAAATACCAGCTTCCTTTTGTTCCTTGATGACTTGTTTTGGCTTTCCCTTGCTGGGCCCATGATCTTTCGTACTTCGAAGCGGTTTTATTTCTGATTCTATTTCCCTTTTAACAAAGCTGACTTTATTTAAGTAGTTTTGATTCTGTTTTTATTCATAATTGCATTCTATTTATTACTTTATTTATTTTCTTAAATTCCCTCTGTTTATTTGCGTTATTTTTCTTTCTGATTCGTTTCTTCTCGTGTTTTATTATCAAGTTAATCTTATTTATCTATCGGGTTTTATCACTTCAACACACACGACCTTTTTCCAAAAATGTTTTTTTCGGACTCAGGGAACTACAAAATAGATATTTTCCGTGAAATCTCGACATCGAATTTTTATGTGGAATACAATACCTTCTATATAAACTATGTTCATCGTACATGCTGTCTAGAGAAAGTAATAAAGAATATTCAATATTTTACCACATAGAAATTTGCTCTCTAGTGATAAGTATGTTTCTGGATAAGGTGAAGAAATGGGGTGGAAATCTCTGTTGGATTGTAGAGCATTATTTCATCCCTAGCAGCTAAATCAGCAAGAGATACGCCAGTAAGCCTCATAGGAAAAAGAAATCACACACAAAGTCCTACTTTCGTTCCAGCAGCTCTGTCTGATAACCTGCGAACATACGCCGTAGAGTTCTCTCATAAAACACTGAATAAATATTAGATAACTTGTGCGCAGGCGTGGAGGAGATGCGATCCGTGAAGCTTCCTCGACGCAGGAGAAGCCCACAAACTTATAGCAAGTGGGAGCGGTTAAAAAGAAAACACTGTACGATGCTCCTTTGTTCTCATTTCACGGCTGCGACACGAAACGAAACGGGTCCCCTGTGGCAGGGTGGCGAGAAAAAGCTACGCCACCTTTTGTTTCAAGCTATTCAAGAAAACAACGCTTTTCTCAGAACTCAACAGTGAAACGCTTTTCCTCCCTTTTGAGGGGAAATAAAGGGGGAAAGCTAATTCTCTCGAATGAAATAATTTGATTTTGTATTCCACTTTGGAAAGTTATGATGCCACCAAGAGGGTACATGCAAATTGTGACTTAAATTGTAAGATCTCTCAGTGTCAGTAAAATCCGTAACACAGACGCATACAAACTGCTAATGATGGTTGCTGAGAGCCGAAAGAGGGCTCTGAACCGCAGGTCTACATATGTCAGGAACCCAGCAATTCAATACCGGGATTTCACCGGAAATATACAGAAAAAAAATGTTTAGAAAAAGGTCCGTGTGTCAATGAACACCATAACTCAAAAACAAAAAGTCGACAAAATATTAAACTTGCTATATACGTTTAGGATATTCCAAGGATGCGACACGAAGATTTTGAGGAAAATCCCACCACCCCAAATTACCCTTTACATGGAAAAGTTTTCGAAGATTTTGATTTTCTCAAAAAATTACCCTAATAATTTTGATTAAAATACCGTATATTAAAGACATTTATTTGGCTACCAAAATGTATATCTAGAATTTTGTGGGAAACTCTCTAAAGTACTCTTTATTCTCGATGAATTTTGCTCGATTTTTCACAACTGGAAAACCAAGACAAAAAAATTACTACACAAAAACTATAGATCACGTTAGAACACACAATTTATGTCATATAAGGTTTTTTCGTGGAATTGACCACTTCTGAGATATTCCTTGTTGTTTGTTCCAGATTTAAAATAAACTTTTCTCACACGGAAAGTTGTAAACTCTTGGCCCTGCATAGAAACGGATTTCAACCACATGGCAACCAGCTTTCAACAAATCTGTCTATCGTTTTAGCCTAGTGTATTCCCATATTTTTTTCTACTTAAAAGAAAGCATGTAGATAATTAAGTCAATTTCTGCTAATGTTTATCTGGATTATGATAAAGTAGACAGAAGAATATGTTTTTAAAATTAAGATGTTACAGCGATTTAGAGATATATATGTGTCTTTCAAAAAGTAACTTCAAACTTTAATCCTTCAGAAATATTATAATACCTAAGACAGGAAAAATAAATAAAACGAAACAAGCCATACTAAGCAAACAACGGGGTTTAATATTTGAAATAGTAAAAACAAAAATAAATAAATAGAAGAAGGCATAATCTGAAAAAAAAAACAAAAAAACAAAAAACAATGGGGTTTTTATAAAATATTGGGAATATATCCTCCGTTATGTTGTTCAAAGTACAGCATTCTTTCTATGACTCCGTGCACAGAACTTTGCAGACGATGTCTTTTAATATGTGCAATTTATTGCAAGCTAGCATCTTTAAGATGTTATCGAGTTGTTGGATGTGCCAGGCAAACTCGTTCTTTAAGGTAACCTCACAACCAAAAGTCGGTCGCGTTGAGATCTGGAGATTCCGGAGGCCACTTTATTGGAAGGTCTGTCTTTCAAACTCACATATCTGAAGTTACATTGATGCATGTGTAATACTACTAAGTCCATAATTATTACTTTTACTTATTTCATTGCCATGCGTGAAGTGCATCATCAACAGTGATACTGAGATTATCCTTGGTTTTCTAGATTTCTTATTAGCAATATTAACAGTTTCCTCCTGAAACTTGCTGCATTAAATCCCCATACTTATGAGTGGAAAATAAGCCTGGTCTTAAATGTATTATTCAACAGCATATTACCCATGGTGACCGTGAACTGAAAAAATCTGATGTGTTCCATTATCATGCTTTTTTGTAAGCAAAAGGAAATAAGGGAAAACACTAGGCTAAAACGACATTAAAAGCCGGTTGCCATGTGGATGAAATCCGTTGCTATGCATTGCCTGGAGTTCACAAATTCCTGTACGTGAAAAGTTTTACATATTTTAAAACTGAAACAAATAACAAGCAATATTTCAAAAATCTGATGTGTTCCATTCACATGACTTTCTCCATATCACTGCAATAAATTATTCTTATTACTTCATCTAATGGAGCAATTGCTCTGCGACTGAAGTTCCTTTGTTTGTATGGACACGAGTTCACAAAGTCCTATATGAGAAAAGTATAATTCATTATAGCTGAAAAAAAAAACAAGGAATATCTCAAGAAGAATCAACTCCACGAAAAAAATGTATATGACATAAATTGTGCGATTTAAACTGCTCTACATTTGTTGTGTGGTAAGTTTTGTCCATCTCTTACGGTGTAGCAGTGATGCAAAATTCCGTAAAATGGACCCAGAATAAAGTAGTCTTCAGAGGCTATTCCCAGAAAATTCAAAATACACATGTTATTTGTCATATAGATATCTTTAATATACGATATTTTAATCAAAATCGTTAGAGCCAATTTTTAGAAAATCAAAATTTTCAAAAAAAAAGGTCCATGTAAAGGGTAGTTTGGGGTAGGGGAATTTTTCTCAAAATCTTCGTATCGTATCCCTGGAAGATACTAAACTTAAATACCAAGTTTGGTATTTTACCGACTTTTCGTTTTTGAGCTATCGTGTTCAAAGTCACACGGACACACGGACACACACACGCACATACGGACCTTTTTCTGAAAATACTCTTTTCTGGATACAGGGGACCCTAAAACATATATTTCCGGTGAAATCTCAGTATCGAATTTTTGATGGAGAGCAATACCTTCTCTATACACTATGTACATAGTGCGTATAGAGAAAGTAGAAATGTATATGACATAAAATGTGTTTTTTAACGAAATCTACATTTTTTGTGTTGTAAGTTTTTGTCTATCTTCTACGGTTTACCAGTTACGCAAAATTCATTTAGAGTAAAGAGGTCTTTAGAGGCTATTCCCAGAAAATTCAAGATATACATTTGATTTGCCATATAAATATCTTTAATATACGATATTTAAAAATATATCGTTAGGGTCAATTTTGAGAAAATAAAAATTTTCGAAAAATTTTTCCATGTAAAGGGGTGTGGGATTTTTCTCAAATCTTCGTGTCGCATCAAGGTTTGTATTTTACTGACTTCGTTTTTGAGTTATCTTGTTCGCAGCCACATGGTCACACACATGGGCCTTTTTCTAAAAATGCTTTTTCTTGATACAGGGTACTTTAAAACGATCATTTCTGCTGAAATTTTGGTATTCAATTTTTGAATGGAGTGCTATACCTTCTCTATACACTGTGTACATAGTACGTGTAGAGGAAATAAAAAAACCAAACAGCATTGCATGCCCCCTCTGTGGTACCTTTTGTTTTTATACTAACTCAAATATAATATTTATAGTTTAAACTAAGGCAGAGTTTGTGAATTTCATTGCACCTAAGAAAACCTAATTGAGCAGCTGACACCTAAAGTAATCCCAATAACTGTTTGGTGACCTTGAAGTGAAGAATTTTATTTTCACATTGAGATTTCACAAGAAATTGCTGGAGTGTCGCTTCTCTTATACACGTAAATACACTTTTTTTACTCTCTCTATACGAACTATGTACATAGTGTATAGAGAAGGTATTGCACTCCACCCAAAAATTCGATACCGAGATTTCACCGGAAATATATGTTTTAGGGACCCCAATATCAAAAAAGCATTTTACAAAAAGGTCCGTGTGTGTGTGTGTGTGTGTGTGTGTGTGTGTATGTGTGTGTGTCCGTGTGTCCGTGTGCCTGTGAACACGATAACTCAAAAACTAAAAGTCGGTAAAATACCAAACTTGGTATTTAAGTTTAGTATCTTCCAGGGATGCGACACGAAGATTTTGAGAAAAATCCCCCCTCCCCCAACTACCCTTTACATGGACATTTTTTCGAAAATTTTGATTTTCTCAAAACTGGCTCTAACGATTTTGATTAAAATTTCGGATACTAAAAACATTTACCTGACAAATGAAATGTACATCTTGAATTTTCTGGGAATAGCCTCTGAAAAGTAGTTCATTCTGGATGAATTTTACTAAATTTTGAATGACTGCTAAACCGTAAAAGATGGACAAAAACGTACTACACAAAAAATTTAGAGCACGTTAAAACACACAATTTATGTTACAAACATTTTTTCGTGGAGTTCGTCGTTTTGTGACATTCCTTATTTTTGGTTTCTGCTATGAAAAACATATACTTTTCTCATACAGGAACTTTCAACTCCTATCCATATAAACAAAGGAACTTCATTGACACAGCAACCAGCTTTTGACTATCACTTTAACCTACGGTTGTCCCTTATTTCGCTTCTACTTACAAGGAAGCGAGGAATAAGACTATTTCTGCTAATTTTTTCAAAATTAGCATGGAGTAAATAGAAGCATAAGCTTTTCAGCTATAATTTGTTGCAGAGATGTAGAGAAAGTCATGTGAATGGAGCACATCAGACTTTTTTTATTGTTTTATTTATATAGCCCCCTTTAACATCTAAGGTCTTATCGGGGGCTTTGCACTTGAAACAACTCGTTGTCTGTAGGTTCTTTTACGTTAGGTGTAAATAATTTTATTTTCCTCAAAGACACACACATTCACTCTCTCTATGGGGGATAGGGAATAATTCTGGCAAAGAAAACTTTCTCGCCCCAGCCGGAAATCGAATCCAGGACCTCTGGGTGAGAAGTCAGACCCCTCGAACAAGGAGGCAGCCAAAGACAGTTTTTGTTTTATACTATAAGCTAATCATAGCAGGAAAGTAAATACCATGAAGCAGATAAAAGAATAATCTTTTGTAAGAATAGTTTGTTTGATGAACAAGTAGAGAAAATCATATGAATGTAACACGTGATATTTGTTTTTTACTCACTGTATGTATGATGCTGGATACAACATGAGAAAACTGTGCTTTATAGGATTACTTTTCCTTACTGAACCAGAGATATACAAATTTATAGCATCTAGAATGATATTTCTAGAGTATTATCCCACTATCAATACGTAGCCAATGAATAGAGAAATGGTGCTTGATAAGTATGCATGTACACCCCTTGTACTAATATGCATATTTACTAACTCGTTTGCCCTATGGACATGCATCCAGCTTTTTCATGGCATCTTTGAGAAAATTAGTTTTCTAATGTTGTTAGTTATTCTTGGAAAGAAGTTGGCAGAGCCGTGTTTCGGACACTAGGCTGGCTGTAAGGGGGATGACTTTGCGGCTGCCGGAGATGCTGCGGAGCGCTAAATAATAGAACAAGGACATAATTTCCTCTTACCCCGAAACAGAGAGGGAGGGAAAAAAAAAACAGTCTAGGAAGAAGAAGAAAGAAACGGCGTTAGAGCAGTGGCGGTTCTTGTATTTGTGTTTATCGGACATATCTGAATTTTCTTAACGTTGATAACATTTTTCTTGGAAACTTTAACCTACACAGGGAGAGGCATGACTCATACCGCTTTTACTACTTGTGGCACCGCAGGCTATGACGCTCTGATACATGGAATGAAGATGAAGCACCGGTGGAATGCGATGGCGGGGGAAACCGGAGGGGCGCAGGACTGAAGCCTCCCATACACAGGTAAGCTTAGCAGGTAACAACCCCTAAGCCTCCCGCGAAACCGTTGTAATTAACCAGTAGGTGGGGTGGAATGGGTATGCTTCACTTTTTCCTAGATTTCTTTCAGTGTACGGCAAATTTGTTCACAGTTTTTTCCTACCAGACTTAAATTACACTGAGTAGGACAGGAAGGAAAATTCTTCTTCGGAAACGTTACACTTTCGGGTTCCAGAAGTGTTTAAAAAGCGGGGCAATGTTAAAAGTTGCAACAGTTTTATTAAAACCTTTTCCATTAAAGAAATAGATGTCCCGGATATTCAAGAGGACCATAACCACGCGGCACCACCTAGTGACAACATTCAGAGACAGAAAGCACTTTGTGATCTGAAGAGAAACGCTACGGTAGATATATGTGAAAGGCCATCAAAACTAATATAATAATCAAATATTATGAACACCAAACTGCTACTATTATCTGTTTTGACGGGGAAGCTACCTGCTTTGGGGAGGCTTCGGGGCTGTGTAATTAGGAACCTTTAAGGGTCCGGGAGGCTTCGGTACCGCATTCAACCGAAGAACCCTGAGAAAATCCGCCACTGCAACTCTTTGTCAACCACAAATCTCACATGCGGTCGCTTGGGATTGAACCTGGGCAGTCTAGGTGAGAGGCGGATGGTCTAACCACTCGACCACGGAACAACTATGGCCCAGATCGGGTTCGTTCACCGACCAAAACTGATCCATAGATTTTCCAATTCGGCAGGCGAATGCTGGTGTGGTTCATCTTCTTTACTGACTTTCCTATCCATTATTTCCTGACCCATCACTTCCTGATCATCTTTTTCAGGGTTGAAGGACCAGGAGACGGTGTTCGGCGGGTTGCGATTGGGCGACGTTTGTACATTAAGTTTTCTTCTTGAAGTTGTTTTAGGAACTTCTCGGATCATAAAAGTGGTGTGCCACCGGAGATTCTGAGGCTTGTAGGAGTGCGCCGGGTGATGCTCTATCTGGAAACGTTAGGTATCCCCTCGTCGTCCAGACTGTTGACACACACAATACAACATAAGGTGTGAGTTTTAACGAGATTTGCATTTTTGTGTGGTAAATTTTTGTCTAACTCTTATGGTTTACTAGTTATACAAAATATAGTAATATTTACCCAGATTGAAGAGTTTTTCCGAGGCTTTTCCCAGAAAATTCAAAATATACATTTCATTTTCATGTAAATATCTTTGATACACGGAATTTTATTCAAAATCATTAGACCCTTTTTTGAAAAAATCTATTTTTTTAAATTTTTTTTCTATGTAAAGAATAATTTGAGGTGGCGGAAATATCTTGAAAAACTTCGTGTCGCATCCTTGAAAGATACTATACTTAAATACAAAACTTTACTGATTTTTCGAACATACACACATACGCAAGTAGGATCTTTTTTCTAATTTTTTTTACATAGGGAATCCTAAAACATGTATATATTTCCGGTGAAATCTCGGTATCAAATTTTTGGAGTGCAATTCCTAATCTACCTACGTACCGTGTATTGTGCAGAGAAATTAAAAATTGCAAGTGTTTCATTCACATGACTTTCTCATCATCTCTATAACAAATTATTGTTAAACAGCTTATTATTCTAAATGCTTCAATTAAACGTTAGCTGAAATGCTTGCTTCTCTATAAACAGAAAGTAAAGAAGCCAAATGCTTTAAAAGCTGTTGCTATGTGATTTGTTCCTTTGGATGATCTGGAGTTGACAAATTTCCACATGAGAAAAGTTTTCTGATGCTAATAACAGGAATATCTCATAAATGGCTAAATCCACGAAAAAATGTATATGGCAAATTGTGTTTCAAGGAGACCTCCATTTCTTGTGTAATAGGCATTTCTCTATCAATTACGGTTTACAGTTGCGCAAGAGTTATCCAAAATGAATACCCTTCGGAAGCTATTCCCAGAAAACTCAAAATATACTTTTATTTAGCACGAAAGTATCTTTAATGTGCTTTATAATCAAATACGTTATTACTTTCTCTATACGTACTATGTACATAGTGCATAGAGAAGCTATTGTATTCCACCCACAAATTCGATACCGAGATTTCACCGGAAATACACGTTTTGGGTCCCCCTATATCCAAAAGAAGCATTTTTGGAAAAAGTCCGTGTGTGTGCGTGTGTGTGTGTCTGTGGACAGCAGAGCTCAAAAACGAAAAGACCGTTAAAACTTGGTATTTAAGTTTAGTATCTTCCAAGGATGCGACACGAAGATTTTCAAGAAAATCCCCCCACCCCCAACTACACTTTCATGGAACTTTTTTCGAAAATTATGATTTTTTCAAAAATGACTCTAAAGATTTTGATTAAAATATCGTATATTAAAGATATTTACCTGACAAATAATATGTATATCATGAACTTTCTGGAAATAGCCTCTGAAGACTACTTTATTTTGGAGCAATTTTGCATAACTGCTAAACTATAAGAAATGGACAAGAACTTACCACACAAAAATATAGAGCACATTAAAACACACAATTTATGTTAAATGATTTTTTTTCGAGGAGTTGATCATTTTTGAGATATTCCTTGTTTATGGTTTCAGCTTTGAAAAACCTATACTTTTCTCATACAGGGATTTGCCAATTCGTGTCCATACAAAGGAACTTCAGTCACCTAGTAACCAGCTTTTGACTTCACTTTAACCTGTGATACTCCCATATTTCGCTTCTACTTACAAGGAAGCAAGTAATAAAACTATTTCTGCTAATTTTTTCTCGATTAGCTTGAAATAAATAGAAGAATAAGCTTATTAACAATAATTTGTTACACAGAAGTAGAGAAAGTCATGTGAATGGAACACATCAAATTTTTTTCTAGTGTTTAACGCCCGCTTTTACTATAAGTGGCACCGCAGGCTATGACACTGAAGTTCATGGAGTGAAGATGGAGCGCCAGTGGAATGCGATGGCGGAGAAAACTGCAGAACCCGGAGAAAAACCGCCCTGCGTCGCTTTGTCCACCACAAATCCCACATGCGGTCGCTCATTTTTGAAGAAGATAACATTTTTAAAAATTTCCGCCACGTAAAGGGTACTTTGGAGTGGGAAGATTTTCCTCAAAATCTCCTTGGAATATACTAAACTTAAACACCAGGTTTGGTAATTTACTGACATTTTGTATTTGAGTAAGGTTATTCATAGAAACATGGATACACACATGGGCTTTTTCTAAAAATGCTTTTTTACCTTGTCTATACATACCATGTGCATAGTGTATACAGATGGTATTGAATTCGATACCGAGATTTCACCGGAAATATATGTTTTGAGCCCCCCTGGATCCAACAAAAAAGCATTTTTAGGAAAATGTCCGTGTGTGTCTGTCGGTGCGTATGTCTGTGTGTGAGACTGTGGGCAGCATAGCTCAAAAATAAAAAGACCATTTAAAACCAAACTTGGTATTTAAGTTTGGTATCTTCCAAGGAAGCGACATGAAGATTTTAAAAAATCTCCCACCACCCCAAACTACCCTTTACATGGAAAAAAACTTCGAAAACTTCGATTTTCTTAAAAATAGCTCTACGGTTTTGATTAAAATCTCGTATATATAAGATATTTACCTGACAAATAGACTGTATATCTTGAATTATTTGGAAATAGCCTCTGAAGACTACTTTATTCTGAATGAATTGTACGGAGTTTGCATAACTGTTAAACCGTAAGAGATAGACAAAAACTTACCACACAAAAAATATTAAGCACTTTAATCACACAATTTATGTTATAGACATGTTTTTCGTGGAGCTGGTCGTTTTTAAGATATTTCTTGTTTTTAGTTTCAACTTTGAAAATCTTATACTTTTCTGATACAGGAATTTGTCAATCCTGTCCATACAAACAAAGGAACTTCAGTCACATAGCAACCATCTTTATTTTTAACCTATGGTACTCCCTTATTTCGCTTCTAGTTACAATGAAGCAAGTAATAAGACTATTTCTGCTAATGTTTTCTCAATTAGCATGAAGTTAATATAAGCCTAAGTTTTTAACAATGATTTAGAGAAAGTCATGTGAATGGAACACATCAGATTTTTATACAGGGGGTCCTAAAGCTTGTATTTAAGGTGAAATCTCAGTATTGAATTTTTGTGTGGAATGCAATATTTTCTCTACCTATGTACGAGTAATGACCAGAAACTGAGGCTACAATTATATGTTATTTCGTTCAACCAATACTGTCATCTGATAGTATGTACATTAAGTTTTTACTCTCTTTATACGTACTATGTATTTTTGGAAAAAGGTCCGTGTATGTGTGTGTCTATGGACAGCATAGCCCAAAAACGAAAAGTCCGTGAAATACCAAATTTGGATTTAAGTTCAGTATCTTCCAAGGATACGACACGAAGATTTTCAAGAAAATCCCCCTACCCCCAACTACCCTTTAAATGAAAAAGTTATCGAAAAGTTTGATTTTCTCAAAAAATGGCTCTAACGATTTTGATTAAAATACCATATATTAAACATATTTATATAGCAAATAAGATGTATATTTTGAATTTTCTAGGAATAGCCTCTGAAGACCTCTTTATTCTGAATGAATTTTTCTGAATTTTGCATAACTCATAAACCGTAAGAGATAGACAAAAAAGTACTGCACAAAAAATGTAAATCACGTTTAAACACAAAATTTATGTCCTATACCTTTTTTTCGTGGAATTTACTATTTTTGAGACATTCCTTGTTGTTTGTTTTAGATCAAAAATATATAATTTTTCTCACACAGAAAGTTGTAAATTCCTGTCCCTGCATAGAAACGAATTTTATCCACATGGCAACCAGCTTTTAAAAGTTCTGACTATCGTTTTAGCCTAGCATAGTCCCTTATTTTCCTTCTACTTACAAGAAAACAAGCAGTTAAGACAATTCCTGCTAATGCTTATCTCGATTATCATAAAGCAGATAAAAGAATATACTTTTACTTTCTCTATACGCACTCTGTGCATAGTGTATAGAGAAGATATTGCACTCCACCAAAAAATTCGATAGCGAGATTTCACCGGAAATATATGTTTTTGGGTCCCCTGTATCCAAAAAAAGTATTTTCAGAAAAAGGTCCGCGTCTGTGTGTGGTTGTGTGTCCGTGTGCCGAAAATTTTGATTTTATAAAAAATGCCTCTAACGATTTTGATTAAAATATCATATATTAAAGACATTTACCTGACAAATATAATATATATTTTGAATTTTCTGGGAATATTCTCTGAAGACTACTTTATTCTGGGTCAATTTTACGGAATTTTGCATAACTGCTAAACCGTAAGAAATGGACAAAAACTTACAATACAACAAATGTAGAGCACTTTAAAACAGGGGAGTTGATTGTTTTGAGATGTTGGTTGGACAGATTTCGTGGTACCCATTGGGAATAAACTTTCCGGTACTGCACAATATCGTGAACAATGTGATGAATGCTTCCAAACGACATTCCCAGTTCTACCACTCTACGTCGTAACATGATCCTCCTGTTGTCCTGAATCAGCTCCTCCACGCGAGCTGTGTTCAAATCTTTGGATGCCGTGCTGGGGCGGCCGCTAAGATTCTGTCGGTGACATTTTTTCCATTGACCGCAAATTTTCGACACCATTTCGCAACATGCTGTCAAGACTTTACAATCTCTCCATTAATCTCTATCAGTTGTTGGTGAATGTCAGCCGCGGTTACATGTTTCGCCCGCAGATATCGAATAACAGAGTAGATTTCTTCCCGAGATCACTCTTCCAAGCTGTTATGTCTCCGTTACACGCTGAATATTATGCCACTGTCTGTTTCATTATTACTCCGCTGCAAGCGCTTACGTTAGCCTAATAGAAGTGTAGCTGGCGGATCTAAACGTTGCTGCGCCGTCCTGGACACCTCAAGAGTTCCCCTACTGGAGGGTGAGGGGGAGCCTGGCTAGCAGCTATGCCTTGGGCAGCCACCAGTCAGCTGAGAGCTCAGCTTTCAACGGCGTCGTCTTGCATAACGCCAGGAGGGCGCATCTCCTTCGACGCCAATTGCGCCGTCAGATATTCTTGGGGAGCGATCTTTCAGTTTGTCAAAATTAACTATATTAAACCTTGTGATATTTTTAGCGTTAAAGTTGCCAAATTTCTTAATCTTCTGGCTGCTATATTATTATAAATTATTCAGACCGGTTTGAAGAGTTCCTATGGCTTTTAGTTTTTCTATTTGTGGCGAGCATGAATCTTTGTTAGTACTCCTGTATTCTATTTAATTGTGGTGCATATTTTTAAATAAAATGGGTGAAATTGGGTTGAAATCTTTCAATGTGAACACCTACGCACAGATCTTGGCCTGGGCTTTTTCTCCTTAACTTCTCCGTTTCCCCAAAGAACACCTTTTTAACACTTGGGCCCAGCGGTGCAAAACGAGTCGCCATTTGTGTTTACTTTGCAATAGGTGGCAGTTGGCTGACACTCTGCACAGTTGCCAACCGCATGTATTGAAATTACCACACACCACTAAGTTCACTGTGAAAGATGACTCACCAAGAATATGGGCCTTGTAACCTTAGCCTGATCATCTCTTTTGCACATAATGTTGGATCACTGCCTGTTAAACTCCTCTTCTCACTCAGGCACTACCACATACTTGAGACTGTGGGGGACAACTGGAAACGCGAATGAAGGAAAAAGGAATCCATAAGTTCTCCTAGCACAGACCTCTCCACCTTAAATGAGTTGAAAGTCAATCTAACGCTAACCGCGCGGCACTTCTTATCGCAAAGGGTTATGGGAGGGGATAGATAGATTGCGTTACCTGGTTTCTAGTTTATAACACAATAATTCGTTGCAGCTCTGAACGCTTGCCTAAAAGTAACGTGTTTCACTTTTTCATTAGGTTTCATTCATTCAGTGAGGTAACTAGCTAAGCGATGCTTTCTCTTCATTCTTCTTTTTTCCTTATGTATGTTGGTCACTCTGTGAAAAAAATGAAATTCTGTTCTCTTTGCATGGTCAGGAGTAAAACAAAAGAGTTCTGAAGCGAAAGATGGCTTCTTTTTTGAGAAAGTTTGAGTAGCTTAAAACTGAAGCCAATAACAAGGAACATCTCGGAAACAGCTAACTCTACAAAACAAAATATATATCATAAATTGTGTGTTTTAGAAAGTTTTTGTTTATACTTACGGTTTACCAGTTATACAAAATGTTTTCAGAATGAGGAAGTATTTAGAGGCTATTCCTAGAAACTTCAATATATATATATATATATATATATATATTTCGTTTGTCATGAAAATAACTTAAACGTGTAATATTTTAATCAAAATGTTTACAACCATTTTTGAGAAAATAAAAATATTCGAACAAGCTCCTGTAAAGGGTAGTTGTAGTGCACGATTTTCTTGAAAATATTCGTGTCTCATCCCTGAAAGTTTCTGAACTTAAACATCAAGTGTGGTATTTATCCGACTTTTGCTTTTGAGTGAGGATGTTCACAGACAAATACACATACACATGGACGTTTTTTCTAAAAACAGTTTTCTTAATCAGAGGTCTTCAAAACGTATAATTCTGGTGAAATATCGCTAACGAAATGTTTACGGAATGCAATGCTTTCTCTATCTACTATGTATGTGGTAAATGAAGTAAAACTGTTTCAGCATTCTTAGTGATTGCTTCTCAGTTATGGTTGGAAAATAAAAGAACCTTTATCAGAAGTTCTAGAATATTATCCCATGTGCTGATGGTTTTAAATTTCATATTCTAATCTGTGTGTAAACTGTAATATTTTTAAATGAAATTAAACGGAACTCTAAGCTCAATCCACTGTTGTAAAAGAATAGAGTACAGAGACTAGGTGCTCTACCTCCTGTTCACATATCAAGAGTCTCTACCGAACCGATGTCTAGCTTATCCAAATATGTTGGACAGGAATCTCTCTGCCTTTCCCTAATAGGTACTAATATTTCTACAAGGATTCATGGCAGTATTATAACAAATAAACAATTATAATTTAAATATTCCATCACACATTTTGGATTTTTCTAAAGCTCCTGGAATCCAACGTTTACAGGAGTCACTATACTTTTAAGGTGTTTCTAAACTTCCTGAAAAAACATTTAAAAGAGTCATCATCCTTTTGGGGTGTATCTAAACTTCCTGGAAATAAACATCTAAAGAAGTCATCATACTTTTAGGGTGTTTCTTAACTTCTTGGAAACAAATATTTAAAGGAACCCTACTTTTAGGATGTTTCTAAACTTCCTAGAAACAAACATTTAAAGGAATCCTACTTTTAGGATGTTTCTAAACTTCCTAGAAACAAACATTTAAAGGAACCCTACTTTTAGGATGTTTCTAAACTTCCTAAAATCAAACATTTAAGGCAGTCATCATACTTTTGGGGTATTTCTAGATCTTCCTGGAAACAAAAATTTAAAGTAGTAATCATACTTCTAGGATGTCTTTAAACTTCCTGAAAACAAACATTTAAGGCAGCCATCATACTTTTGGGGTGTTTCTAGACTTCCTGAAAACATACATTTAAGGCAGCCATCATACTTTTGGGGTGTTTCTGGACTTCCTGAAAACATACATTTAAAGCAGTCATCATACTTTTGGAGTGTTTCTAGACTTCCTGAAAACAAACATTTAAAGCAGTCATCATACTTTTAGGATGTTTCTAAACTTCCTGAAATCAAACATTTAAGGCAGTCATCATACTTTTGGGGTATTTCTAGACTTCCTGGAAACAAACATTTAAGGCAGTCATCATACTTTTGGGGTATTTCTAGACTTCCTGGAAACAAACATTTAAGGCAGTCATCATACTTTTGGGGTATTTCTAGACTTCCTGGAAACAAACATTTAAGGCAGTCATCATACTTTTGGGGTATTTCTAGACTTCCTGGAAACAAACATTTAAGGCAGTCATCATACTTTTGGGGTATTTCTAGACTTCCTGAAATCAAACATTTAAGGCAGTCATCATACTTTTGGGGTATTTCTAGACTTCCTGGAAACAAACATTTAAGGCAGTCATCATACTTTTGGGGTATTTCTAGACTTCCTGGAAACAAACATTTAAGGCAGTCATCATACTTTTGGGGTATTTCTAGACTTCCTGGAAACAAACATTTAAGGCAGTCATCATACTTTTAGGGTGTTTCTAGACTTTCTGAAAACATACATTTAAGGCAGTCATCATACTTTTAGGGTGTTTCTAGACTTCCTGAAAACATACATTTAAGGCAGTCATCATACTTTTAGGGCGTTTCTAGACTTCCTGGAAACAAACATTTAAAGCAGTCATCATACTTTTGGAGTGTTTCTAGACTTCCTGAAAACATACATTTAAGGCAGCCATCATACTTTTGGGGTGTTTCTAGACTTCCTGGAAACAAACATTTAACGCAGCCATTATACTTTTGTGGTGTTTCTAGACTTCCTGGAAACATACATTTAAGGCAGCCATCATACTTTTGTGGTGTTTCTAGACTTCCTGGAAACAAACATTTAATGCAGACATCATACTTTTGGAGTGTTTCTAGACTTCCTGAAAACAAACATTTGAAGCAGTCATCATACTTTTGGAGTGCTTCTAGACTTCCTGGAAACAAACATTTAAGGCAGCCATAATACTTTTGGAGTGTTTCTAGACTTCCTGGAAACAAACATTTAAGGCAGCCATCATACTTTTGGGGTGTTTCTAGACTTCCTGGAAACAAACATTTAAAGCAGTCATGTTTTTGGTGTACTTCTAAACTTCCGGGACACCAACATTTAAAGGAACCGTCATAGTTTTTGGAAACAATTAATGTTTAGAGCAGTCATCATAGTTTTGAGATGTCTCTAGTCTTCCAGGAAACAAACTTTATAGAAGCCATCAGATTTTCTGTATATTTCTAGTCTTCTGGAAAGAAACATCTACAGGATCTGTATCCAAAGGCATCTGTAATGCGTCGCTGTCGCCTCTAATTGAAAAGGACCTCTTGAAGCTAACTGACATTACGCAATAGTATTTCTCGTTCCATATACAAAGTAATCATAAGCTTATTTTAGTTACAAATTACAATTTAAACAATAATTATAAACAAAATGTGGTTTTGTTTCGTCATAAAATAACAGAAAAAAGATCTTGACATTAATATTCATTAATACTTTCCTCTGGTCCGGGTTTGTTTTTGCTTGCTGTTATATTTGATTCAAAACTTTATTCCTGCTTTGCAGAACCGCCTCTGAGTTTGAGCCACACGCGAACGGGCGCGCTAGGGAGGATTTTGAGAGAAGCGGAGGCGTTCTCTATTAAAAAGTAACCACTTTTAAAAATGTATGAACACAAAAAAAGTTTTGGCGAAAGCAGTGTATTTTTATGCAAAATCTTGTAATCTTGCGGCGCATAGCCGCATGTAATATGGAAACAAAGGCGAGAGGTTACCCCCTAAGGGGCCCACAGGGTGTACTTGCGTCGCGTAGACGCCTGCAAGACTAGACTTGAGATGTAATCTATCTTGTAAATGTGGTAAGTTACTAACACTGTTATTAGATCCTGAACCTATTTCCGATCCCTAAGGTTGAGTGAAAAACTGAGTTTAGTTTTAAATTTAGTATAGGCTACAGAAGCTAAACGTTATTGCATAATGACAAAAGGGATAAAGTGAAATTCGAACAAATATGGGGGATACCCAACTACCTTTTACATGGAACTTTCTTCGACAATTTTGATTTCTCAAAAATTGCTCGAAGCTTTTGATTAAAATATCGTATATTAAAGATAATTACCTGACAAATGAAGTGTATATCTTGAATTTTCTGGGAATAGCCTCTGAAGACTACTTTATTCTGGATGAATTTTACGGAATTTTGCATAATTGCTAAACCGTAAGAGACGGACAAAAACTTACCACACAAAACACGTAGAGCACGTTAAACACACAATTTATGTTATATAGGTATATTTTATTCATGGAGTTGGTCGTTTTTGAGATATTCCTTGTTAATGGTTTCACATTTAAAAAACTAACTTTTCTCATACAGAAATTTGTCAACTCCTCTCCATACAAACAAAGGAACTTCAGTCACATAGCAACCAGCTTTTGACTATCACTTTAACCTATGGTACTCCCTTATTTCTCTTCTACTTACAAGGAAGCAAGTAATAAGACAATTTCTGCTAATTTTTTCTCGATTAGCATGAAGTAAATAGAAGCATAAACTTGCTGACAATTTGTTGCAGAGATGTAGAGAAAGTCACGTGAATGGAATACATCCGATTTTTTTAGCTATTCACAAACTCATGCACAGACAGGCACATACATGCATGGAACCTTTTCTAAAACTCTTTTTTGGATTCAGATGTCCCTCCGGTGAAATCTGGGTATCGACTTTTGGATGAACTGCAATATCTTCGTTGCCTACTATGTGCATAGTGATACAGAAAGCAAAAAGCTGAAACCACCGCAGCCGAGCTTAACCTCACTTTCTAATGAGTGACTTTTAGCTCAACTATTCTCATTAGCTAATCAGTGCCATGCTCTACTGATTGTGTCTAATAACTGTACTTATTAGTGACAACCTTCGAATTATCTGCAGAAATAGCTTGGACACGGCTATTGCCAAACCCACCAATGTGGTATTTGACAAATGCAGTTTCACGATATATAAACAACCAACTTTATGTGACAAGTGACCTTTGTCGATTTATCTGACGTGATATTCATTTGCGAACATAAGATATACTAACACAAATTGTGCCTAATATTCTGCCCTGGTAATGAAGTTCAATTTTATGAGAAAACATAAATGACTACGTTAAAGATTACAAATTAAGACTTATTTTACATTCAACTTCTGAAATGAAAAATATTTACCTTCTCTACCATGTCCTTTAACCTGGTTGTCATATCGGACGATGAATGGAATTAGTGAAATGATGCTCAAATGATCTGGGGGTCCATGAAGCTTAAAGTTACTCGAAAAATGTAAATGGCGTTTAATTTCTGGACGCTCTTTAACTGTGGTTATCAGTGTCCAATTCTATACTGGACGTGAAATACCGCTTAATTTTGCTCAGAGGCCTCTCTATAAGGCATGAGGTTCTTTTACGTGCCGTAAATCTACGACACGGGACCAACGGCTTTACTGCCCTTCCGAAGGAAGCCAAGCTAAGGATTTTTACGCCCGAAAAAATCCATCGGCCTCCGCCGGGTTTGAACCCGCGACCTTGGGTATAAGAAGTTAGCATGGTAACCATTACACCACGGAGGGTGACGAAAAAAAAGTTACTCGACATTCGTCTCCTCACGATAAGGGAAACCCCCGAAAAATATCTTATCCGGTAAGTCAACCTACGCGAGAGTCGAACACACGACCTTTTGATTGTGAGGCAAACACGCTACCACAACACTACCCAGGCGGGCTCGGAGAAGGTATTTTATACCACAAAAAATTCGACATGGAGATTTCACCACAAGTGCATCTTTTAAGACCCTAGTTCCAAAAAGCAATGTATTCCATTCACACAAATTTCTTTAGATACTGAACTTAAACACCAATTTTGGTATTTAACTGACTTTTCGGTTTTACCCACAGACACACAACGCACACACGGACCTCCTTCTAAAAACGCATTTTCGGACTCAGGGTACCTGAAAATATATATTTTCGGTAAATATCTCGACATTAAATTTTTGGATGCAATAGAATATCTCTATGCACTATGTACAGCCGTCGCAAAAAAACTTCGGGTATCTTCGTGTTCATAACGCACATGAAAGTGTTGCACTGTGGCCAATGACTGACAGCGCAATGTTAACTTTTGAGTACTAAAATCAGCTATCGGAGCAACGTTATGGTGGCCGAGAGGTTAAGAAAACCTTCTAAGTTTTTAAGTTCAAATATCGCGCTACTTGTCAGTTTTTTTTGTTTGTTTGTTTTTTTATGTTTGTAAATTTTATGACTGGAACTGTAGAACATTATATTTCAATAATATAACTTTGGGATTTGAAGTTATGGGCCTACCTATGCACACAAAAACATAATTCTACTAACTCTCGTGTTAAGTAACTAAAAATCTGATGTGTTCCATTCACATGACTTTCTCTACAACTCTGCAACAAATTTGTTTTAAAAAGCTCATGCTTAAGTAGAAGTAAAATAAGGGAGTACCAAAGTTAAAGTGATGGTCAAAAGCTGGTTGCTATGTGACTGAGGCTCCTTTGTTTGTATGGACACGAGTTGACAAATTTCTGTATGAGAAAAGTTAAGTTTTTCGAACCTGAAAACAAAAACAAGGAATAACTCAAAAATGATCAGCTCCACGAAGAAAATTCAGGATATACATTTTATTTGTTAGGTAAATATCTTTAATATACGATATTTTAATCAAAATCGTTTGAGCCATTTTTTAGAAAATCAAAATTTTCGAAAAATGTTCAATGTAAAGAGTAATTTGGGGTGGGGGAAATTTTCTCAAAATCTTCGTGTCGCATCCCTGGAGGATACTAAACTTAAATACCAAGTTTGGTATTTTACCGACTTTTTGTTTTTGAGTTGTCGTGTTAACAGACATACGGACACACTAGCACACGGACATACATAGACTTTTTTCTGAAAATACCTTTTTTTTCGGTTCAAGGGACCCTAAAACATATGTATCCGGTGAAATCTCGGTATCGAATTTTTGGTAGATTGCAATACCTTCTCTATACACTATGTACGTAGTACGTGTAGAGAACGTAAAAAAGTATGTGTAAATAAACAGTTATCTTCTAAAAATATACAAAGCATAATTACAATTAATATCTATCTCAGCCCGTATAGCTGTTCTGAATCTCCGATGCCTACAGTAATGTGGACAAGAAGCTACAAGAGCCCAGGTTTCTTCAATTTGTGCCCAGAAGCCATATTTTGTTCTTCGCCCATTTACAGGTAATTGGAGCGCAGCTCCCTTTTTACCTCAGCCCACAAATTCTCAATGCAGAACATATTCTGACAGAGGGAATCAAAATATTATCGAGTACAGCATAGTATCGTCAAGCTGCCACAGCACACCTAGACCATCCTTTGATATCCAACTCCAACACGATACAGATACGCGACCATGATGGAAATGTGAATCCACGTATTTTGTAACATACCGGGTCCCCCTTGGACGGTAGACTATAATCTTTTCCTTATGTGTGGAAGAAAATGCCACCTCGTATTAGAATATCACCACGGAGCGGTTTATGAAGGGAGGATTTGGTCGCTTTGTGAAGCGTATGTTAATTAAAAAAAATTGAATTCTTAAAAATGTTTAAATACATTAGTTTTCTTAACAACACTATTTCTGCGCACCACATGCTTTCGCGTACAGCATATTGATGTTCGTTAGAACAAATACTCAAAGAAGCATCACAATAACTATCATATTATTAATTGTATCGAATGTCGTGTATGAAATAAGTATGTCTAAAATAAATATGTTAATCTAAGAACATTAAGGGATGGGGAAAAATGTTTGTCACATGCGAGAACCTGCGACTCTCACCAGAGGAGTAACCTACGTTTTGTCACAGCGCTACAGTGAACACACATAGAAAGTGGCAGGTTTTACAATCCAAACTGATTCATGTTTTGTGACATTAATATTACTTTCTCTACACGTATTATGTACACAGTGTATAGAAGAAGTATTGTATTCCACCCAAAAATTTGATACCGAGATTTTACCGGAAATACATATTTTAGGACCTCCTGAATACAAAAAAAGCACTTTCAGAAATAAGTCCGTGAATGTGTGTCTGTCTGTGTGTGAATACCGTTAAATACCAAACTTGGTATTTAAGTATAGTATCTTCCAAGGATGCGACATGAAGATTTTCAAGAAAATACCCCCACTATAAACAACCCTTTACGTGGAAAATTTTTCGAAATTTTTTATTTTCTTAAAAATGGCTGTAACGATTTTGATTAAAATCACGTATATTAAAGCTATTTGCACCCCGAATAAAATGTATATCTTGAACTTTCTGGGAATATTTTCTGAAGACCTGTTTATTCTGGATGAATTTTGCCGGATTTTGCATAACTGCTAAACCGTAAGAGATGGATAAAAACTTACCATAGATAAAAAATAGAGCACGTTAAAACATACAATTTATGTTACATACATTTGTTCCGTGGAGTTGATCGTTTTCTAAATATTCTTTCATTTTGGTTTCAGCTTTAAAAAATGTTTCTCATACAGGAATTTGCCAACTCCTGTCCATAGCAAACAGTTTTGACTATCACTTTAACCTAAGGTACTCTGGATTAGCATTAAGTAAATAGAAGTATAAGCTTTTTAACAATAATTGGTTGCAGAGATGTAGAGAAAGTCATGTGAATGGAACACATCAGATATTTTTTATTAATATTAATAGTTTTTTGCTGAAGAAGCTTAAGTTGCTTAGGTATTTGATTATGATTAATGATCATATGGGTTAATAATTTTAAGAGTTGGACCTTGTGACAACGTGTTGCTGCCGCTACACAGCTGTATCGCGGATAGTGTAAACAAGGCTTTGTGCCCTGAGCGACTTTGACGAATTTGGCGTTGCAGACTTACGCATTTATTTTGGCAACGGGTATACATTGTACATACGGACTACAGAAAGCAATAAAATGCATATCTTGAATTTTCTGTAAATGTCACTATGTGTAGGAAAAATTGCATATTGGTCTTGTACACTAACAATTTAAATTTTATTTTGATTGAAATAGGGATTAAAAAAAATCTGGTGTGTTCCATTCACATAACTTGCTCTATAGCTCTGCAACAAAAGGTTGTTAAAAAGCTTATACTTCTATATACTTCATGCTAATTGAGAGAAAATTAGCAGAAATAGTCTTATTACTTGCTTCCTTGTAAGTAGAAGTAAAATAAGGGAGTACCAAAGTTAAAGTGATGGTCAAAAGCTGGTTGCTATGTGACTGAGACTCCTTTGTTTGTATGGACAGGAGTTGACAAATTCTTGTGTGAGAAAAGCATAAACTTTTTAAAGGTGCAATCAAAGGAATAACTCAAAAACGATCAACTCTACGGGAAAAATGTATGTAACATAAATTGTGTGTTTTAACGTGCTCTACATCTTTGTTGTGGTAAGTTTTTGTCTATCTCTTACGGTTTAGCAGCTATGCAAAATCCCAGAAAATTCATCCAGAATAAAGTAGTCTTCAGAGGCTATTCCCAGTACTTTCAACATATACGTTTTTTTTTTGTCTTGTGAATATCTTTAATATACGATATTTTCGTCAAAATCGTTAGAGCCACTTTTAGGAAAATCAAAATCTTCGAACTTTTTTCCATGTAAAGGGTAGGTTGCGGGATTTTTTTTTCAAAATCTTCGTGTCGCATCCCTGGAAGATACTTAATTTAAATACCAAGTTTGGTACTTTACTGACTTTTCGTTTTCGAGTTATCGTATCCACAGACACACGGACACACACTATGTACATAGTGCGTATAGAGAAAGTAATAAATGTTATTTTTATGTTATTCTTCAACACGTGTCTATAGGACTGCTATATTATTTAGGTGCCGTTGCCTGCCAGCTGAAAAGTGTGCACCTTAGGTCTAACATGAACCTCACGTTATGCTCGACAACTTTTATGCTCTCTTTATAACCTTAGCACCGACACGTTAGTACGTTAGTAGAGATAGAATTTCTGGTGCACTAAATGACTTTATTATTTAAAGATAGTGATCAGAAATGCAACAGGCGTAGCAAGTAGTAGTTCTTCCGCTGACGTTTTTATCTTTAAGCGTTTATGGGGTTCTATAAACGACTTTCTGCATTATGAGCTATTTATTCGTCAAGTACCACGAATACAAAGCACTGCATTTTCTCTGCAGCAAAACAGGTTCTCTAGAGACTCCAGACAGTTTAAATGTTATTGGTTTCCGAAAGTAAACTTGCCCTGAAGGTGCAGACAAAATACGCTCAATTCATGGCCGCGCTCGCCAAAGTGCCTCGCCATGGTGCTTCGTGGCACTGGGGATCGTGACTTCAAGTTCCTCCTCGGGCATAGGTGTTTGTGTGTTAGTAAATACGTAAATCAAACAGAAAAACAAAAGAAAATGATAGGAAAAAGAAATAAAGAAAAAAATCTGATGTGTACAATTCACATGACTTTCTCTATATCTCTGCAACGAAATATTTTTAAAAACCTTATACTTCTATTTACTTCATGCTAATCAGAAAAAAATCTGATGTGTTCCATTTACTTTTACTCTGCAATAAATTATTGTTAAAAAGCTTATGCTTCTATTTACTTCCTGCTAATCGAGAAAAAATTAGCAGAAATAGTCTTATTACTTGCTTCCTTGTAAGTAGAAGCGAAGTAAAGGAGTACCATAGGTTAAACTGATGGTCAGAAACTGTTTGCAATGTGACTGAAGTTCCTTTGTTTGTATGGACACGAGTTCACTAAGTCCTGTATGAGAAAAGTATGTTTTTTATAGCTGAAACCAAAAACAAGGAATATCAAAAAAACAATTAGCTCCACGAAAAAAAAAATATATAACATAAATTGTGTGTTTTAAAGTGCTCAACATTTGCTGTGTGCTAAGTTTTAGTCTTCAGAGGCTATTCTCAGAAAATTCAAAATATACATTTTATTTGCCGGGTAAATATCCTTAATATACGATATTTTAATCAAAATCGTTAGAGCCATTTTGTAGAAAATCAAAATTTTCGAAAAAAGTGCCATGTAAAGGGTAGTTGGGGGGATTTTTCTCAAAATCTTCGTGTCGCATCCCTGGAAGATACTAAACTTAAATACAAGTTTGTTATTTTACCGACTTTTCGTTTTTGAGTTATCGTGTTCACAGACACACGGACACACACACACGGATCTTTTTCTGAAAATACTTTTTTTGGATACAGGTGACCCTAAAACATGTTTTTCCGGTTAAATCTCGGTATCGAATTTTTTGGTGGAGTGCAATACCTTCTCTATACACTATGTACATGGTGCGTATAGAGAAAGTAAAAATCTGATGTGTTCTATTCACATGACTTTCTCTACATATCTGTAACACATTATTTTTAAAAACCATATTCTTCTATCTACTATATGATAATTAAGACAAAAATTAGCAGAAATTATCATAATTATTTGCTTCCTTGAAGTTACAAAGAAAATAAGGGAACACGTTAGGTTAAAACGATAGTAAAATCTTTTAAAAGCTGGTTGTCGTGTGGTTGATATCCGCTTCTATGCAGAGCCAGCAGTTTACAACTTTCCATGTGAGAAAACAGTATTTCAAATCTGAAATAAATAACAAGGAATATCTAAATATCATCAATTCCACGAAAAAAAAAATTATATGACATAAATGTTGTGTCTTAACTTGGTCTACTTTTTTTGTGTAGTAAGATTTCGTCTACCTCTTACGGTCTACCAGTTATGCAAAATTCAGCAAAATTCATTTAGAATAAAGAGGTGTTTAGAAACTATCCTAGAAAATTCAAGGTTTACATTTTATTTGCCATATAAATATCTTTAATATGTGGTATTTTGATCAAAATCATTAGAGCCATTTTTGAGAAAATCAAAATTGTCGAAATTTTCTCCATGTAAATGGTAGTTTGGGGTGGGGGAGTTTTTCTCAAAATATTCATGTTGCATCCCTGGAAAATACTAAACCTAAATACCAAGTTTGGTATTTAACGATATTTTCGTTTTTGAGCTATGCTTCCACAGGCACACAAACACACACAGACACACATACACACGGACCTTTTTCTAAAAATGCTTTATCCGGACTTAGGAGACCCCAAAACATATATTTCCGGTGAAATTAATACATGGAATTTTTGGTGGAACACAATAGCTTCTCTATCCACTATGTACATTGCACATGCGGGCTAGAGAAAGTAAAAATCTGGCCTGTTCCATTCGCACGACTTTGCCTGCACCTGTGTAACAAATTATTCTTAAGAATCTTATTCTTCCATCCCCTTATTGGTAATCTAGATAAACGTTAGCAGAAATGGTCTTACTTCCATGTAGCTAAGAAGAAGAGAAATAAGGCTAAAGTGATAGTCAAATATTTTAAAATTGAAACCAATAACAAAAGTTATCTCAGAAATGTTCGAGTGCAATAATTTTTGTCTATCTCTTATTGTTTTACCAGTTAGGCAAATCTCAGAAAATTCATCCAGAATGATCAGGGCTTTGGAGGTAATTTCAGAAAATTCAAAATGTTCATTTTATTTGCCCTGTACTGATCTTTAATATACACTATTTTAATCAAAATGCTAGAGCTATTTTTGAGAAAATTAAATTTTTGGAAAAATACTTCCATTAAAGGGTAGTTTGGATTTTCTATTTTCTTGAAGCACTTCGTGGCACATGTGAGATTTTAAACTTAAATACTAAATTTATTATGTAATGTTTTTTTTTTTAGTTTTTGAGCCATGCTGTCCAGAGGCAAGCCGCAGACATACACACACAAACTGACTTTTTTTATAAAAATGCTGTTTTTTAGATTCCAGAGCCCTCAAGACATCTATGTATATCAGTATCGAATTTTAATTGGCATACAATACATCTTATATGCGCTATGTATATAGTAGAACGTGTAGAGAAAGTAAAAACTGATATATTCTGTTGGTTTTCTTTACCTATTCCATACCAAACTTTTCATACAAAACCTTATTCGTCTATCTACTTATTGGAAATCAAGAATAAACGCTATGAAATTGTTTTATTACTTAATTGCTTATAAGTAGAAAGGAAATAAGAGAATACACCAGGCTAAAGCGGCAGTCAAATATTTTATAAGGTGATTGCTACATGATTAAAATTCGGTTCTATTTGCATGACCAGAATTAAAACCAAGGAAAGCCTAAGGACAAATTCCCATTTGAGAATAGTTAAAACCTTATTTTTGTGCAGCAAGCTTTTGTTTTTCTCTTACATTTTACTAATTTTGCAATATTCATATACGAGAATGAATTTAGAGTATTCTCAGAAATTTTACTGTATCGATTCCATGTAAAGTAACAATGTCTAAAACAAATGACATTTTAATTAAAATCGTTAGAACCATTTTTGAGGAAATCAAAATTTTTGAAAAAGATTCCATGCAAAAGCTAGTTATGGGTGAGGGATTTTTCTAAATCTCCAAGTTTGGCACTTCACCGATTTTTCGTTTTTGAGTTAGGCTGTCACAGACGCACATGGATCTTCTTCTATATGCCTTTTTACTTTCTGTAGCACGTATGTACATAGTTGATAGAGAAGGTATATTCGATATCGAGATTTCACTGGGAATACATGTCTTAGATCCCATAAATACCATCCAAAAACATTTTTGAAAAAGGGCCCTTGTCTGTGTGCGTGCGTGTGTGTGGGTGTTAGTATGGGTGTATCTTGGGCAGGAAAGCTCATATTTATTTCAGCGTCTACCAAAAATGAGACCCGAAGATTTTCACTGCCGTTTACATGAAAAAAGTTTCGAAAATATCGATTTTCTCAAAAATGGCTCTAACGATTTGTATTAAAGTACTCTATATAAAAGATAATTACATAACAAATAACATGTAGATTTCGTTAAAACACACAATTTATGTCATAAACATTTTTTATGGAGTTAATCATTCCGAGATATTCCTTGTTATTGGCTTCAATTTTATATTACTTAAACTTTTCTGTCTCATTAACTGGAAGGCATCTTTCGTTTCATATCTCTATGGAATGCAAAGTGATCAGAAATACAATTGTTTCACATAGCAACCACCTTTTCAAAGATTAAACTCCTAAGTATTTTCTTATTTCCCGTCTACATACTTGGAAGCAAGCTATAAAAACATTTCTGTTAATGTTTATCTCGTTTACTACGATGTAGGTAAAAGAATAATCTTTTGTAACAATAGTATGTAGAGAAAGTTATGTGAATGGAGCGCATGAGATTCTTTAAACAATAAACGTTTTTGAACATCCGTCAAACCTTTGGTAAGCCATGGTATTTCGGCTAATGCACAGGCCGTTTCAAAACGACACCAAACGGAGATAGCAGTCGAATAGCTTACACTTTGACTTGTGAGAAACTTGATGTCACAACTTTCAAAGCCTTCTATTTAAAGTTTTATATGTGTTTAAAAATCGCACACATTTGGGATTAGGCAGCGAAGGAACAACGGTTGTCATATGCCACACACACAGGTGTTGCAGTTTCCATTACTAAGGCGACCTGTTTTGCGCCGGCGTGTCTATCAAACCACGCCTATACCACTGACTGGGACCTTCGCTACCAACCGGCATCTCTCTTGGAGTGGACCAGGCACATGCCATTTGGTTATGTACGACTGCCTAATCCATGGTGATTTTATGACGGTTTTTGTATGTGGCGAATTTAGAGCTGAAAATTATATTTACGTATCACGTACGGTATAACCAACAAGATCCACATCTTCGTTTGGGCTGGCTTCCTTCGGAAGGGAAGTAAAGCCGTTGGTCCCATGTCGTAGATTTACGGCACTAAAAGAACTTCAAGCCTGATAGAGAGGCCTCTGAGCAAAATTAAGCGGTCTTTCACTCCCAATTTAGAATGGGACGCTGAGAACCACAGTAGTTAAAGGGCGTCCATAAATAACACGCAATTTACAATTTAGATTTCTTCGTTTTGTGTCGTTTTGAAACACCCTGTATAATGTGCCTGGAAAAACATGTTCGATTTTCGTTAAGCCGAATTCGAGTATTTTTAGAGCACGTACTATTAATTGGAAATGTCTGGTAAAGATGTTTGGTAACACTAGTTCATCCTAAGAGTATCATTAAAGTAAAACCGGTTTAAAAATTAGTGATGTAAATCATAGGTGTTCAGAAAGATTTACGACCGAAAAAAAAACCCAACAAAAATCACGTTATCCTCGAGGATGCAATGGTTAAGTATCATTACCTTCCTCTTGCAGTATAATGGGACTTTCCACTGACCCGGATGTTCATCTTTAAAACTAATTGCACCAGACTTATCAGATGATCTTGGTTTATAAGATTCTTATCAGTTACAAAGTTCGTCAGCCATTACATCTATTATTTGGCGATGCTAAATACCGAGATTATCCCTTGAGTTTGCAGCAAACTCTTGCCAACCTTACAGCAATAATTCTGCAGCCATATTCATATCTTGCTTTGTTTGAAAGTGTTTTTAGCTATGGATTGTTAGCATATGGGAACTGTTGTAAATTAAATGATATTCTACTTCTATAAAGGAAACACATGAAACTTTTATATCTTACTTCTTAGAATACTCCATGTAGACCACCTTTTAAGCATCAGAAAAAGTTAACAGTGTACAATTGCTATCTATTATAATAACTCCAGGGCACGACAGCTCACGGGGAACCTTGGCCTACCGCCGGCCGCTGCGTCCCCCATCTCGGTCCACTACAGACGCCATGGATGGGGTGCGGTATTGGAGGGTGAGACGTGGTCAGCGCCTCGAGCCCCCGGCCGGTCAATGCGGTCCTCATGACCTGGAACCGCTACTTCTCCATCAATTAGCTCCTCAATTGGCCCCCCAGGGACCTTACGAGGCTGAGTGCACCCCGGGCCAGGTCTCCCAGCGGGGGAAAAGATCCCCACGCCGGTATGGGGATCGAACCCAGGTCTCCCCCTAGTAAGCATTGCTATATATTATAATTATTATTATATGTGCATAAGAATTTAAATCAATTTAAACTGAACAGACATGTACGCACATTAAATACCAGAAATATTGACAAATTGCATGTTCCATCAACTAGGCCAAAGAAAGTTAAAGATACGAGTAGTTATTTGATAACCAGTTTTATAGCCATAATAAGCTTCCAGACTACATGAGAAATCTAAATGTACTACAGTTTAAGGCTAAAGTCAAAAAATGATTGATGGACAGTGTATTTTAACATTTGGATGAATTTTTAATGCTAAAATTGTTATAATACTGACTTTATATCTTAATTGTATATATTATTTTCACCATGTCTATTGTACTAGTATACCTAATGACTAAACAAATAAATATTAAAAAAATACTAAATTCACATATGATTCTGACTTTTAATGTGTGCCTTTGCCGTGATAAAGTTAGTGCCCTGATTTCTCAATCCAGTTTCGCAGTTCAATTCTCGGAGTGAGAAACCATTTTCAATGTTTCTACTAAGTGCCCAGAGTAAGTAAAAAATATTTTGTATTCCACCCAAAAATTCCATACCATTATTTCAATGAAATACGCGTTTTAAACCTAACGGAATAATAAAAGAAAAATCTGATGTGTTCCATTCACATGACTTTCTCTACATCGCTGTAACAAACTATTGTTAATGTGCTTATTCTTATATCTACTTTATGATAATCGAGATAAACATTAGCAGAAATTGCCTTAATTACTTGCTTCCTTGTAAGTAGAAGGAAAATAAGAGAATGAACTAGGCTAAAAGGATAGCCAAATAGTTTAAAAGCTGGTTGCCATGTGGTTGAAATCCGTTTCTATGCAGGACCGAAAGTATACAACTTTCCGTGTGGAAAAAGTTTAAGTATTTTTCATCTGAAACAAATAACAAGTAATATCGCAGATATGGCCAATTCAACGAAAAAAACGTATATGACATAAATTGTGTGTTTTAACGTGATCTACATTTTTCTGTGGTAGTTTTTGTCTATCTCTTACAGTTTACCAGTTACGCAAAATTCAGCAAAGTTCATCCAGCATAAAGAGGTCTTTAGAGACTATTCCCAGAAAATTCAAGATACACACTTTATTTGCCATATAAATATCGTTAATATACGGCATTTTAATCAAAATCAAAAAAATACTACTTTATTCTGGATGAATTTTACGGAATACCTTTTCCAAGAAACCAATAAAAATAATTCCCTGTGCATCCCAGAAAACACTCGTCATAACCTTAGCTGACAAAATTGACTTTGCCCTTTTTTGGAGTTGGTTCACCTGGCGCAACCCACTGTTTTAACTGTGATTTACTTTCTGGGGTGTAGTGATGTATCCAAGTTTCATCCATGCTAATAAGCCATCTCAGAAACTCACTGCGATTTTTACTGAAGTGTTCTTGACAGAAACAGTTTTTCTTTGCAACTTTTGATCAGGTGTCAACAAACGCGACACCCATCTTGCACAGACCTTGTGAAGGCCCAGAACATTACTTAAAATATTATCTGCACTTACTTTTGATATGTTTACAGCTTCTGCTGTCTCAAACAACTTTAATCTGGGGTCTTCCAGTACTAAACGATGCATTTTTTCAACGATCTCTGGAGTTGTCACTTCTGCAGGACGTCCAGAGCGAGGCTCATCACTAGTCGTACCTCCAACTTTCTAAAGTTGTCTTGTTTAAAATGCTGTCATTGGAAAACTAAACAAGCTATTGACCTGAAACTATGGATACAAACTACTCTAGAGCTAAACTATACGATGCTACCATCTAACTGGCCTAGTGGCGTCATATGTGTGTGAGGCCCGGGACTTCGAGCTTCAGCGCAACGTCGGGATCTAGCTTCAAACTAACACGTTTAGTTTGTCAAGAAAGCTAGCAATATTATCAGCTGAAACCCTTTCTTTCGCTAACATTTTATGCCCTACTGTACAACTCACATAAAGATTCAGTTTCTTTTCCTTTCCAAAAAGCCTCATACCTCGGAAACCTGGATTTCCGTAGAAGTTACAGGAAACATAAAAAGCAGCGAAGGAAGAAAACTTCGGCCATACTTCATGGGACAAATATTTGTATCGGCCGCCTCAACGGTGCTCCGGACAACTAAACAACAAAGGCGCATCGTGGAGCGTAACATTGGAGAGGGACTTGTATATTTATGGAGGAAATGAGTCCGGAGAGTAGGCCGGTCTATTAACGGAAATGGGTACGGTGTGTGCGGGGAGGTGGGATGGGTTAGGGTTGTTTTGGAAGAGTGAGAAAGGGTCCTCGAGGGTGAGACGGGATTAAAATGCAAGGATGCAGGCTGGGTGGTTGTAAAGTTAAATATCCATCCTCCCAAGCCAACTTTCTCCTTTCTCACGCGCCTGAAAAATGGAGGGGGACGGGTGGATGAAGATAAAGAAGAAAGAAGAATGCTTTGCCAAGACCTGGTAAGGCCTACTTTAGGTGTATCTCAATTATTTTCTGAAGGCAGAGAAAACAACTGGCAGCCAGATGACGCAAGCAGAACTTGTAAGCCAAGTATTTAATACATTTTTACCCATAACCAGCATTAGGGGGGGGGGGAAATCTTTCACATGGCTTTCTCTACATCTCTGCAATTATTGCTAAAAAGCTTATGCTTCTATTTACTTCATGCTAACCGAAAAAAAAAAATAGCAGAAATAGTCATATTACTCGCTTCCTTGTAAGCAGAAGAGAAATAAGGGAGCACCATAGGTTAAAGTAATACAAAGCTGAAAACAAAAACAAGGAATATCTTAAAAACGATCAACTCCACGAAAAAAATGTACATAACATAAATTGTTTGTTTTAATGTGCTCTACATTTTCTGTGTGGTAAATTTTTGTCCATCTCTTACGGTTTAGCAGTTAAGCAAAATTCGACAAAATTCATCCAAATTAAAGAGGTCTTTAGAGGCTATTCCCAGAAAATTCAAAATATACATTTCATTTCAGATATAAATAGTTTTAATATACGGGATTTTAATCAAAATCGTTGCAGCCATTTTTAAGAAAATCAAACTTTTCGAAAATTCTTCTATGTAAAGGGTGGTTTGTAATGGGGGGATTGTTTTGAAAATCTTCGTGTCGCATCCTTGGAAGATACTAAACCTAAATACCAAGTTTGGTATTTAACGGTCTTTTCGTTTTGGGGCTATGCTGTCTACAGACACACACACACATACACAGACACACACAAACACATGGACTTTTTTGTAAAAATGCTTTTTTATGGATTCATGGGGGGCCCAAAACATGTATTTCCGGTAAAATCTCGGTATCGAATTTTTTGGTGGAATATAAACTTCCTCTATACACTATGTACATAGTACGTGTAGAAAAAGTAATAAAATTTGGGTAATTTTCCAATCCACCACATATTGGACACTTCTGTGGGTCCATTTCCCATCTTCCCTTTCATTCCCCCCTTTCATATGTTGTTTTGTGTCTCCCTCTCCCTGTTTGGGATAAACTAAAAAAAAGCTGATATGTTCCATTCACATAATTTTCTCTACAACTCTGCAACAAATTATTGGAAATATTGTACATCTATTTACTTCATGCTGATTGAGAAAAAATTAGCCGAAATAGTCTTATTACTTGCTTTCTTGTAAAGCAGAAGCGCAATAAGGGAGTACCATAGTTTAAAGTGGTAGCTAAAGTTGGTTGCTATGTGACTGAAGTTCCTTTGTTTGTATGGGCAGGATCTGAGAAATTCCTATATGAGAAAACAATGTTTTTCAAAGCTAAAACCAAAAATAAGGGGTATCAAAAAAATGATCAACTCCACGAAAAAATTTATATAATAGAAAATTGTGTGTTTCAACGTGCTCTATATTTTTTGTGTGGCAAGTTTTTGTGCAATACTTACGGTTTAGTAGTTATGCAAAATTTCGTAAAATTCATCCAGAATAAAGTAATCTTCAGAGGCTATTCCCAGAAAATTCAAGATATATATTTTTATTTGTTAGGTAAATATCTTTAATATACGATATTTTAATCGAAATCGTTAAAGCCATTTTTAAAAAAATAAACATTTTTGAAAAAAAGTTCCATGTAAAGGGTAGTTAGGTGTGGATGGGGGGGGGATTTTCTTGAAACTCCTCGTGTCGCATCCTCGAAAGATACCAAACTTAAATACCAAGTTTGGTATTCAACGGTCTTTTCGTTTTTGAGCTATGCTGCCCATAGGCATACAGACACACACGGACGTTTTTCTAAAAATGCTTTTTTGGGATTCAGGGAGTCTCAAAACATGTATTTCCGTTGAAATCTCGGTATCGAACTTTTGGGTGCATTACAATACCTTATCTATACACTATGTACATATTGCGTATAGAGAAAGTAAAAATCAAAAACAAACACTGTGGAAACAGACGCCATAGAAGTCGAATGGGAAAATATGAAACTGTTAATTATGGAACGTTTATTAGAAACAGATCCTCGTTATGAAGAAGCTTGAGTTTCTCGAAGGAACTATTCGCCGCTTGCCGTGAACCCCCAAAAAGAACAAAACGTCTTCGGCGCGAGGAACATGTAACATAGCACGCAAGTTCACGCGAAGAGATCCTGAAGCCTCAGTATTCAGCCAGAATTTTGTTAAGTACTTCAACTTTGAATAAATCACGTGAAACATGTGAACGATATTATGTAAAACAACACGAAATATCTAATTAATACCAAACCCGCTAGAAGCAAAGTTTCCAAGCTTCCTCTGTGTTAAGATGCTCTAGTTGCCAAACTGTGTATCAGCTTTCTTGTAAGTAGAAGGGAAATAATCTAAAACACAAGGCTAAAATGACAGTCAAATCTGTTTTAAAAGCTGATTGCCATGTGGTTGAAATCCTTTGCTATACAGTGTCAGGAGTTTACAACCTTCGTGTGAGAAAAATTTAAATGTTTCAAATTAGAATCAATAACAAAGAATATTTTAGGAATGGCCAACTCCACGAAGAAACGTACATGACATAAATTGTGTTTTTTAACGTGATCTACATTTTTCGTAAGTTCACATCTAAGTCTTATGGCTTACCAGTTCGTTAGAGCCATTTATAAGAAAATCAAAATTTTCGAATTTTTTCCATGTAAAGGGTTTGGGGTGGCAGGATTTTTCTCCAAATATCTGTGTCGCATCCCTGGAAGATAACTTAAATACCAATTTTGGTATTTTACCGACTTTTCGTTTTTAGGTTATTGTGTTCAGACACACATACACGGACCTTTTTCCAAAAATGTTTTTTGTGGTTACAGGAGACCCTAAAACGTCTATTTCCGGTGAAATCCGGCATCTAATTTTTTGGGGGAATGCAATACCTTCTCTATATACTAGGTACATAGCACGTGTAGAGAAAGTGAAAATATTTCTGAGAAACTATTAGCTATTTATTCAATCTCAATTTCCTTCCACCTTCAAAATTTGCTTCTAGTGAATATTAATTTGAATCTGTAATTTAATAATTTTAGCTAGTTATTCTGTTATTTGTAATTTTTTATTTATAGTTCTGATATTACTGATTATATTTTACTTTTTGTAGATAAAATATAATTTATTTTTATTTTTTTAAGGTAGTTTGACTCCTTGGCACAGCTCACCAAGAGCCTTGGCCTACCGCCCGGCCGCTGCGTTCCCCATCTTGGTCCATTACAAACGTCATGGTCAGCGTTTCGATCCCCCGGCCGGTTAATGCGGTCTTCACGACCTGGAGCCGCTACTTCTTTATCAAGTAGCTCCTCCAGGGACCTAACGAGGCTGAGTGCAGCCCGGTCCAGCCTCCCAACGGGGAAAAAATCCCCCCACGCCGGTACTGGGAATCGAACCCAGGTCTCCCGCTTCCACCGCACTAAGGAGACGACTGAAGGTAGTTTAGCCTATCCAAAGTCTCTATGTATAATCCCCCTGCAGCTGGTGTGGGCGTCTTACGTAAGATTTGACCGCATCGTTATTCTTTGTCTCTTGGAGCGTTTAATTTCTGTCGGCTAACCTTGGTTCTCCTGCAGAATACGCTCGTAACTCCAACAGCATTATTACCATTTTGCGTAACAAGAATACAAAACTTCTTAAGTCCACGAAATGCACGTCAAGTTGCTTCCGTGAGATAAAACGTTTATTTTATTCACTTGTTTTTCGTATGCGAGACAGAACAAGTGCTGCGAGACTCCATTGGGTTTCTAATGGGGAAGAAGCAAAGCAAATACGCTTCTGGTAGGGACTAATCCCCAGAGAGACATTTATCCAATGTTGGTTCACATGGAATAAGCCTTTTTCTGATGGAAAAAAAAAACTAATAAAGTTATTCGTATGGTTGAATACTTTCATGACTCTTCTTTATTGCCTTAAAGTTGTTTAAAACTTCCAGTAACAAAAATCTATATGTTAGCTAACAAATATATGTTTTAAATAAGTCACATATCTCAGTTTTTATACATATTTACCAAAAAGAATATCGGAAATTTTATTATTATCTTTAATGTTGTTATTTGTTATGTAGTAGTATATGAATATTACTATTTAACAATGGTTGCAATCAGATGCATCGAACTGAATATTATAAATAATAAAGTTTCAAAGTACCTTATTTAAAAAATCTGATGTGTTGCGTTCACTACATCACTGCAATAAATTATTTTTAAAATACTTGTTCTTCTATTTACTTAACAATAATCGAGAAAAAATTAGCAGAAAGGGTCTTATTACTTGCTTCCTTGTAAGTAGAAGGGAAATAAGGGAGTACCATAGGTTAAAGCGATAGTCTAAAGTTGGTTGCTATGTGACTGAAGCTCCCTTGTATGGACATCAGTTGAACAGTTCCCGTATGAAAAAAGTATAGTATTTTAATAGCAAGGAATATTTAAAAAACGGTCAACTCCACGAAAAAAATATATATAACATAAATTGTGTATTTTAACGAACTCTACATTTTTTTGCGTTGTAAGTTTTTGTCAATCTCTTACGGTTTATCAGTTATACAATCTTCCGCAAAATCATCCAGAATATAGATGTCTTCAGAAGATATAACCAGAAAATTTAAAATATAAACTTTATTTGATATGTAAATCTTAAATATAAGAGATTTAATCAAAATCGTTAGAGCCATTTTTGAGAAAATAAAAATTTTCTAAAATGTTTTATAGGTAAAGACTAGGGAGATATTCTTGAAAAATCGTCGTGTCGATCCTTGTAAGATACCAAACTTAAATACCAAGTTTGGTATTTAGCAGTTTTTTTGTTGCTGTTCACAGACACACAACACATACACACGAACCTTTCTCCGAAAAATTTTTTTTTTTATTCAAGGGGACCTAAAACATGTATTTCCGGTGAAATCTCGGTATCGAATTTTTGGGTGCAATACAATACTTTCTCTATACACTATGTACATAGTACGTGTAGAGAAAGTAATAGTATCTGAAGTAGTATTATTATCTTTATTGTCGTTATTTGTTATGTAGTCATATATTAATATTACTATTGAAAAAGTAACGTAAGTCCGTTAAATATCAAACTTGGCATTTATACTAATTATCTTCCATGGATGCGACACAAACATTTTGAGATAAATCCAGAACCCAAACTACCCTTTACATATCTTACTGAACCATTTTTGGATAGGGTATTTTTATTGATTTAATTGTTTTTCACACAAGCCGCGTGTAGACAGGAGTTGAATTGGTGGAGTCAGACTGAAAAATTCAATGCCATAGCCGGGATTTAAACCACAGATCTCCCGGTCTCTATCCGGTCGCTTTACCACTGAGCTACCATGGCAACATGCCGGCATAGCATTGAATTCCTCAACTGACTAGCATGTTTTCCGGTAAACCACAAGTTGATCTCAAATTAATGGCGTCTACCGGGAAACATGTGGGCCAGTTGAGAAATTCAATGCTGTGCTGGCATGTTGCCATGGTAGCTCAGGGGTAAAGCAAGCGTCTAGAGACCGAAAGACCTGCGGTTCAAATCCCGACTATGACATTGAAGTTTTTTTAGTCTGACTTTACCGATCCAAAGGTTATTTTTGCTCGTGTGTCTTTCCTGAAAGTTCGTATTGCATCCTTGGAATATCAGCTTAAATACCAAGTTAAGTATTTAACGGGGTTTTTCTTTTTGAGCTATACTGTTCATAGACACACACACATGGACATTTATAAATCTATTTTTTTCTCTACAAGGAACGTTTAAACGTGTATTTCCAGTGGAATCTCGGTACCGAATTTTTGAGTAGAATGCATAATCAATTATAAGTATTGGAGTGAAAGCTGATGCTACTCCAATACGATTGAATCAAACAGAATTTTGATTTAATCATACTGGAGTGTTCTACAGATAGAATTTAGAAATTTGTAGTGCAGGTTTAAGCATTTTATATTTAATTTATATAATTTAAACAAAGTTATTTATGAAGCAGAGAAAATGAAAAGAGATGAAGGCATTTTATTCTTAGTTTGTAGCGCCGCCGCGCCGTGACCGAGGGTCAGACCGCTCACCTCTCACCTAGACGGCCCGGGTTCGAACCCAAGTGACCGTGTGTGAGATTTGTGATGGAAAAAGCGGTGCAGGTTTCCCCGCCATCACATTCCACAGGGGCTCTATCTTCATGTATCATCAGCGTCATCGCCAGCGGTGCCAGAGCAATAAAAGCGGGCGCTAAACACTGCCAAAAAAAAAAAAAAAAAAAAAAAAAAAAAAAAAAATCTGACGTATTCCATTCACATGACTTTCTCTACTTCTGTGTAATAAATTATTGTTAATAAGCTTATTCTTCTGTTTACTTCATGCCTATCGAGAAAAAATTAGCAGAAATAGTCTTATTACTTGCTTTCTTGTAAGTAGAAGCAAAATATGGGAGTATCATAGGTTAAAGTGAAATTAAAAGCTGGTTCCTAGGTGACTGAAGTTGGACACGTGTTGACAAAGTTCAAGATTTTAAAGCTGAAATCAAAATCAAGGAATATTTCAAAAACGATCAACTCCTCAAAAAAAGTATATAACATAAGGTGTGTGTTTTAATGTGCTCTACATTTTTTGTGTGATAAGTTTTTGTCCATTTCTTACGGTTTAGCAGTTATGGAAAATTCATCCACAATAAAGTAGTCTTCAGAGGCTATTCCCAGAGAATTCAAGATATACCTATTATTTGTCAGGTAAATATCTTTAATATATGATATTTTAATCAAAATCGTTAGAGCCATTTTTGAGAAAATCAACATTTTCGAAAAAAGTTCCATGTAAAGGGTAGTTGGATGTGTGGGGATTTTGTTAAAAATCTTCGTGTCGCATCCTTGGAAGATACCATACTTAAATACCAAGTTTGGTATTTAACGGTCTTTTCGTTTTTGAGCTATGCACACAGACACACACGGACCTTTTTCCAAAAATGCTTTTTTTTTGGATTCAGGGGAATCCAAAACATGTATTTCCGGTGAAATCTCGGTATCGAATTTTTGAGTGTAAAACAATACCTTCTCTATACACTATGTACATAGTACGTGTAGAGAAAGTAAAAATATATCAGGTTAGATTCTGAAAGCCTAGTTTACAACACCGTGAGACACCTCAACCTCAAACCTACGAAAGGCAACTTGTGGAAGTTGGGTTAAAAATTCAGAAGCAGCGGTGTCGGACGGAAGCAAGGACGAATAGGTGTGCGTGTGTGAGAAGAGGCTATCCCCTGCAATTTTTATGAACACGTAAGCCTAGCAGACCCTATTTTTACGGCTCTATATTTCCCCCCACTCCTTAGTCCCATCAGAATCTCGGCAGCCGAGTTTTCTCAATTTAGGTGCTGGTTCTAAGGATCCGCGATATATTTAATACAAGAGCGCGAAACTGAAATATTCTGAGCGGTAAACACCGGCAGCAAGAGGCTGAAAAATTCATGTGTCTTATTGACCAAAAGAGAATTTTATGGTTGGCCTTTACGATCCCTTGAGGGGAATGGATGGGATGCGAGAAGAAGTAGCAATTCTGGAGGAAAACACGTGCAAGAATCATGTTCAAAAACATGTCAATAAAGAGCAGCGAGAAGTGGGCCAACATTTTCTTGAATCCTAATCAAGAGTGAAGCAAAGAAAAACTAAACCAATTTCAGCCCACACCTGAAACTTAGAACTCTGTACTTACGTGGCCGCGCCGTGGTTGAGTGGTCAGACCATTCGCCTCTCAACTAGCGACCGCATGTGAGTGGACAAAGCGGCCCAGGGGTGCGTTTTCTCCGGGTTCTCCGGTTTCCCCCGTCATCTCATTCCACCGGGGCTCCATCTTCATGTATCATCCGTGTCATAGCCTGCGGTACCAGAGCAGTAAACACTACAAAAAAAAAAAAAAAAAAAAAAAAAATCTGTACTTACACAAAGACAGAATAACCAGAACTTTGATAAAGTGATTGGTCGATGACTGTTTCCTCTATTACGCATCTATTCTATTTCACACCAAAATGTAGATACTTCTTCTTAAATACATGTTTTGAGGTTACCGTAACCCAAAGCAGCATTTTAGAAACCATGTCCATGTATGTCTGTGAGTCTATGAAAGCATAACTCAAACATCTGATGTGTTCCATTCACATGACTTTCTCTACCTCTCTGCAACAAATTATTGTTAAAAAGCTTATGCTTCTATTTACTTCATGCTAATCGAGAAAGAAATTAGCACAAATAGTCTTATTACTTGCTTCCTTGTAAGCAGAAGGGAAATAAGGGAGTACTATAGGCTAAACTAATAATCAAAAGCTGGTTGCTATGTGACTGAAGTTCCTTTGTTTATATGGACAGGAGTTGACAAATTCCTGTATGAGAAAAGTATGTTTTTCATAGCTAAAAACAAAAACAAAAAATATGTCTAAAACGATCAGCTCCACGAAAAAAATGTATATAAGATAAATTGTGCGTTTTAAGGCTCTCTACAGTTTTTGTGTTGTAAGTTTTTCTCCGTCTCTTACGGTTTAGCAGTTATGAAAATATCCATAAAATTCATCCAGAATAAAATAGTCTTCAGGAGCTATTCCCAGAAAATTCCAGATATGCATTTTATTTGTCATGTAAATATCTTTAATATACGAAATTTTAATCAAAATCGTTACAGCCATTTTTGAGAAAATCAAAATTTTCGAAAAAAGTTCCATGTAAAGGGTAGTTGGGGTGGGGGGATTTTTCTCAAAATCTTCGTGTTGCATCCCTAAAAGATACTACACTTATATACCAAGTTTGGTATTTTACCGAGTTTTCATTTTTGAGTTATCGTGCTCACAGACACAGTCTGTGCGTTTGTGTCTGTGAACACGGTAACTCAAAAACGAAAATTCAGTAAAATAACAAGTATATTAAATATAAACAAATAACAAGAAATATCTCATAAATGGCCAATTCTACGAAAAAAATATGTATATTGTAAATTTTGTATTTTAACGTAATCTATAATTTTTCTGTAGTAAGCTTTTGTCCAAATCTTACGGAGTATCATTTACGAAAAATTTAGTAAAATTCATTCAGAATAAAGAGGTCCGTAGAGCCTATTCCCAGAAAATTCAAGTTATGCTTACATTTTATTTCCCATGTAAATATCTTTAATATACATTATTTTAATTAAAATCGTTAGAGGAGTTTTTCAGAAAATCAAAAATTTCGAAAAATGGTCCATGTAAAGGGTAGTTTGACGTGGGGGAACTTTTCTCAAAATCTCGTGTCGCATCCCTGGAAGATACTAAACTTTAATACCAAGTTCGGTATTTTACCGACTTTTCGTTTTTGAGTTATCATGGTCACAGGCTCACGGACACACACACACGTACCTTTTTCTGAAAATACTTTTGTTTGGATACAGGGGACCCTAAAACATATATTTCCGGTGAAATCTCGGTATCGAATTTTTTGGTGGAGTGCAATACCTTTTCTATACACTATGTACACAGTACGTATAGAGAAAGTCTGTCAGAAATAAACAAACGAAAAACGAGAAAAATGACATCTTCCGGTTTGCGAAAAGTTTGTGACTTAAAATTGAAATCAATAATCGGAAATCTCGAAAAAGATTGACTCTTTTAACTCTACTAAAAAAGGTACATAACATAAATTGCGTTTTTTTAATGAGGTCTACATTTTTGTGTAGTAAGTTTTTGTATATCTCTTAGGGTTTGCCAGTTTACAAAATTCATCCAGAATAAATAGGTCTTCAGAGGCTATTCCCGAAAAATCAAGATGCACATTTCTTTAATCCTAAAATTGTCTGAAACATAAGGTATTTTAATCAAAATCCTCAGAGTCAGTTTTAAGAAAATCAAAATTTTCGAAAGATGCTTCTTTTAAGGTTAGTTGGGGGGGTAGCTTATACAAAATTCATTCTGTATAGAGGTCTTCAGAGATATTCATAGCAGATTCAAGATATACATTTTATTTTTCGTTATAATTCTTTGATATACGGTATCTTAAACAAACTTGATAGAATCTTTTTTGGAAGAAATCAAAATGTTTTAAATTGTCTCTATGTAAAGGGTAGTTTGGGGTAGGGGAATTACCACAACATTTTCGTGTCTCAGAAAAAGATGCTAAACTTAAATATTAAGTTTGGTATTTTACTGACTTTTCGTTTTGGAGTTGTGTGTTGACAGACACACGGACACACGAATATGGGTCTTTTTATAAAAATGTTTTTGGGTAAAAAACGTAAAAACGTGTATTTCCATTGAAATCTCGGTATCGAATTTTTGATTGCAGTTCAATATTTTCTCTACCTATGTATTTTGCACTATACAAAGAAAGTAAAAATTAAAGTAATATCTGGAAAGAGTGGAACCATTTAGACTGTCTAAAACTATTAAAGAGCAAAAGGGATTGAAGAAAACCTGTGAGACGATGGAAGAAACATAAGAACAGTCCATGAAGAAAGAAAGAAGAAGAACAAGAAAAACGAGGAAAGTAAATCAAATGATGGATACGAAGAAATTGTTTGCTAGAAGGCGAAAAGGAATGTGACAAAGAAGAATTGAGAAAGTCTGTTGAAAGACCTGCACTGGGGCAGAATACTGCGTATAATTCGTCAATGTACATATCTTCCCCAATCAATAAAGGGATTTCAGAAATTGTAGTAAGTGCAAATTTGAGTGGAGCCTCCTGGTGTAGATACTGCATAATCTACCGATGCATAAGCTCAAACTACAGGAATATCAACAAGTATTCCAACAAACAGACTTGGTGGTATTGCCAATTCAGCGTAACAGCCAGCAGACAACGTTCGATCAGATTGTTGCCTCCAATAATCACCCAGATGTTTACAGCAAAACGCTACAGTGGCACAAGCAAAACCGGCTCATAATCAATATATTGATTTAGCTTTAGTAAAATTCGTGGTTACTAAGTTAACTTGATATCCCAGGGTTGCGGGCTCAATGCGCAGGACGATGGATTTTTTCGGGACTGAAAATCCTTAGCATGGCTTCCTTTGGAAGGGAAGTAAAGCCGTTGGTCCCTTGGCCGGCATGTAAAAGAACCTCAAGCCTGATAGAGAGACCTCAAGAGCAAAATTAAGCAGTCTTTTTACGCCCAATTTACAATGGGACGCTGAGAACCACAGTAGTTAAAGAGCGTCCATAAATAAAACTCCATTTCATTTCAAATGAGTTTAGCATAATCTTTTGTGGTGATGGTGACCATGATTGGGAGTTTAGAGCTCTCAACTGCTAGGTTATTCTGCGCTCTTAAAAACAACTAAAAGCAATAGGAATCTAGAGTTAAAATCATGAAAGCACGAATCAGAGATAAACTATAAGCTAAAATATAAATGAAGTGGAGTTTATATTCTATCTAGTACTAAAAAATACTCAGTAAAAACGAAAAAACCATTCTGAACAATGATCAAAAAAGGGTCAAAAGGAGCTAAAAACTAAAACCATAGTACACTAAAACAGTATTACCACCATAAAAAATCAGATCCTGTATGTAAAAAAAGACTTGAGAGTAAACATTTAAAAACCCTATCGACCCCATCGTCGGCAAGCACCTCTCCTAGGGAAGTTGGCAGATGGAGAGGTACACGAAGAGCTGCCAGAGCAATGCACTCTAGCAGCACATGCTTTGCCGTCAAGGACGCTCCCCAATTCGGACAGATAGGTGCAGGGTCTCTGTTTAATAGGTAACAGTGACCAATCCGCAACCGAGACAAGATCAACTCTTCCCGACAAGAAGTGTGAGTGCCTAGGTGATAGGGAGGTTTTTCACTTTCCTAAGCTTGTTACCGCGGAGAGCCGACCACTCCGCATGCCAGCACAAAAACACCGCTCTCCGCACAACAATCCTAAAATCTTCCGCTGTTGCACTGGCAATATTAACACTGGGTTCTGTGACTGCCGATTTTGCAGTCAAATCCACAAGTTATCTTTTGTGGTAATTTTAACTTTCTAACAGGGGAGGTTCATTTGCACTTGAGACAATACATGTCGTGTCATGGGATTAAAAGGTCTCTAAAAGGGAAACATAAATTACATCCAATATACATTAAACTAAGAAGGGACAAATATACATTGGAAATGAACAGGGAAAAAGTGTTATAAAGCACATCTAAAAGGGCAAGGACACAGTTGCTATACAGTTACTCACGTCCCAAGTGGGAGAGTACCGTGTGGGCGACCTCGGTTCAAAGCTAGCTCATTAAGTCAGGGATAATTTAGGATTTGTGAGCATTATGCTCAGGTTTTCAGGGTATGGTATCACAAATAAGCCTATGTGTGAATAATACAGCAGATAAAGGTGTAAATATTGATGTTTATTGTTTCTTGATACTTAGCCAAGAAATAAGCTCGCCAGTCGGTAATCTTGCAGCACGATTATTTTTCAACTTAAAGAATACTGGCCCCCATCGCGTGATGCATAAATGCGCCTTTTCTAGTTGATCTGAGCTTACTTTTGTTAGGCGAAGAATGAACTGAGAAAAAAATGTTCTCGGATAACGAAATGACTGTTATTGCGACTGCAACTGTAAATGAGAATGCGTGAATGACTTCGTTTTTGTTTTTACATATTTTTACTTTCTCTATAGGCACTCTGTACGTAGTGTATAGAGAAGGTATTGCACTCCACCAAAAAAGTCGATACCGAGATTTCACCGGAAATACTTGTTTTAGGACCCCCTGTATCCAAAAAAAAAGCATTTTCAGAAAAAGGTCCGTATGTGTGTGGTGTGTGTGCGTGTCCGTGTGACTGTGAACACGATAACTCAAAAACGAAAAGTAGCTAAAATACGAAACTTGGTATTTAAGTTTTGTATCTTCCAGGGATGCAACACAAAGATTTTGAGAAAAATCCTCCAACCTCAAACTACCCTTTACATTAAACTTTTTTCGAAAATTTTGATTTTCTTAAAAGTGGCTCTAACGATTTTGATTAAAATATCATATTTTAAAGATATTTACATAACAAACAAAATGTATATCTTGAATTTTCTGGGAATAGCCTGTGAAGACTACTTTATTCTGAGTGAATTTTACGGAATTTTGCATAACTGCTAAACCGTAAGACATAGACAAAAACTTATCACACAAAACATGTAGAGCACGTTAAAACACACAATATATGTTATATTCATTTATTTCGTGGAGTTGATCATTTTTAAGATATTCCTTGTTTTTGTTTTCAGGTTCATACAGAAAATTGTCAACTCCTGTCCATACAAACAAAGGAACTTCAGTCACAGAGCAACCAGTTTTTGATTATCGCTTTAACTTATTACACCCCCTTATTTCCTTTCTACTTACAAGGAAGCACGTAATAACACTATTTCTGCTAATTTTTTGTCGATTAGCATGAAGTACATAAAATCATGAGATTTTTAAAACTAATTTGTTGCAGAGATGTAAAGAAAGTCATGTTAATGGAACACATTTTTAAATATCCTTCCATTCCTTTCAACGCTACATATTTCTGACAATCTAACATTTACAAGCTTGTTTGTTCCCAGCACTCCCGAGGGTGAACAGCACACTCTAACGTCAGTACTGTTGCCCTATTCACTAGTTGGTTGGAATGGCATTGTCTTTCAAACGGCGACTGGACGACGTCCACAGTCCCTTGCACCTGCCTGCACTTAAAAACTTTTTCTTGCCTTCGGCTGTTTTGTTGAAATACAAAAGAAATACCTTGTTATACATTTGGTTTCTAGATATTACTATAATTTTCCTGATACCAACACCATTTTATGTCTATTTTAATTATATTATTATTGAAATTATTATTAATTACTATATTATTAATGTGTGATTACTTTAAATTAGTTTTATGAAAATAATCAGTCTCAGTCGTTATGAGCAGGACAATGAACCGAAGGGGTTGGAAGTTCCACTGGCCGAGAGTGGATATAAACAATCAAATAGAAGGTCTCTTGTTGTCGACCGACTCGACTTCACTATCTATGGAAGATTCGTTGGGTTAAGACGTGATATTTGAGTCCGCGGTGGAAACGAACGGGCTGCACATGACCAAGACAGAAATAGTGTCTATTTAATACACCAGAAGACGGTCAGAAATAATAAAAGATTATGACACTTAAGAGGCATTTTATAGTAACAAAGTTGATGGAAATATAAGTGGGAGAGGAAGGAAGGAGATAAAGAATGTAGATGAAGGAAGAAGGTGTCCGTGAATAAGGATTACCTTAGCTAAATTGACAGTTATGATGAGCGGGGAAGAAGATGAATGGATATAAGGGAGAAGAAGGTGCCGGTGAAATGAGTAGGATACTTATTGTTGAATTTATAGTTATGAAGCCAGCGAAGGAGATGCAGAATGGAAATGAGAGAGTAGAAGGTGCCTGTGTATGCAATGGGATCATCATTGCTGAATTTATGGTTATTAAGTGGCCAGGAAAGAGATGAGGATATTATATGAGAGAGAGGAAGGTGCCGGTGTAGGGTATAGGACCCAGAATTCTTATTATAGCCAACTATTGTGGTCAAATAGTGTACATTTAATTGTTTTTTACTTTCTCTATAGGCACTATGTACATAGTGTATAGAGAACGTATTGCACTCTACCAAAAAATTCGATACCGAGATTTCACCGGAAATATATGTTTTAGGGTACCCTTTACCTAAAAAAAGAATTTTCGGAAAAAGGTCCGTGTGTGTGTGCGTCCGTGTGTCCGTGTGTCTGTGAACACGATAACTCAAAAACGAAGTAGGTAAAATACCAAACTTAGGATTTAAGTTTAGTATCTTCCAGGGATGCAACACGAAGATTTTCAGAAAAATCCCCCCACCCCCAACTACCCTTTACATGGAAATTTTTTCGAAAATTTAATTTTCTAAAAAATGGCTATAATGATTTTGATTAAAATATTGCATATTAAAGATATTTACTTGACAAATAAAATGTGTATCTTGAATTTTCTGGAAATAGCCTCTGAAGAGTAGTTTAATCTGGATGAATTTTACTAAATTTTGAATAACTGCTAAACCGTAAGAGATGGACAAAAGCTTACTGCACAAAAAATGTAGAGCACCTTAAAACACACAATTTCTGTTATATACATTTTTTTCGTGGAGTTCGTCGTTTTTGTGACATTCCTTATTTTTGGTTTCTGCTATGAAAAACATACATTTCTCATACAGGAATTTGTCAACTGCTGCCCATACAAACAAAGGAACTTCAGTGACATAGCAACCAGCTTTGATTATCACTTTAACCTAAGTAATATGTCTATTTCTGCTAATGTTTTTCTGATTAGCATGAAGTAAATAGAAGTTTACGCTTTTTGAGAATAATTTGTTGCAGGGATATAGAGAAAGTTATGTGAATGGTATGCATCAGATTCTTTTTTCACACAGGATTTGGGTAGCTGGATATACCATAAATCCTGGGACCTAAAGTACTTATGACATTGCAAGTCGCCATTAAGGTATGTCATCTCAAATGCCATGGTAGCTCAGCGGTAGAGTAACAGTTAGAGACTGGAATTAAAGTAATAATACTGCTTACATGGTCTCTAAGAATTAATATTGAGACTCTAAGGGCAGCAATAGCCAGTAAAGTCAGATATTGCTTAAAGTTTCAGAAATATTGGTTTGCTTCTCATCTAGATCTGTGAACCTGGAAAGATTCAGTCTGGTGAGTTAAACAATTCTAAAATAACAGGTCATAAATTCAAATGTTAAACCAAACGGCAGACTTAGCTCTTAACCTCCCCTTTACATGCCCTTGGAGAGGTTTGAAAATCGTACTTTTTTGTCTAATCGAGCCTCATGTTAGGTCTAAAAGGAAACTCAAAGTTTATTTATTATCCTTTGCCCTAAATTAACCGATATAAACATCGACTTCATGGCTAATAATAACAAGATTTATTAACTTGCTTGAAAAAGCTCTTCATTAGCTAATCTTCAAGGAGATTATGACGAAAATAAATGCAGAAATCCGTCTAGCCTATTACACAGGTAATTTTAAACACTTAGAATCCTTTGAAATGAAAGATAAGACCTCCACTCCTAGGTTTTAATTCCTAGTACGTAAATAGCGTGCAAAACTCAAGTGTGTGCATTGAAAGATGGAGTGTCATTATGTTGTTTCTCAAATTACTCGTCTTTCGCTTCAGAATGGAATGAACAACGATAATTACGTTACATGCTGATAATTACCGACAAGCACAGTAATTTATCGCTATTTTCCTTCACTATTAACCTAGAAATACAGTTAAGGTTAAAACTGCGCTTGAATACAATAAAAGCTTGTTAAAGAAGCTATAAAGAACATCTGTTAACTCTCACGAACGATTAGTGCATTCTTTTGTTTCCAGTTATCCTTGAGCCAAGGGCATACCAGATATAATCACTCTTCAATTATTATTTTTACTTTCTCTCCTGAGTATAGTTAAGTAGAGGAATATGGTATTCCACCCAAAATTTGATGTGTATATTTCACGGGAAATATATGCTTTGAAGCCCCTGCATCGAAAAAAAAAATATATGTTCCATTCACATGACTTTCTCTACATCTCTGTAACAAATTATTGTTAAAAAGCTTATGCCTCTATTTACTTCATGATAATCGAGAAACAATTAGCAGAAATAATCTTATTACTTTCTTCCTTGTAAGTAGAAGCGAAATAAAGGAGCACTATGGGTCCAAGTGATAGTCAAAAGCTGGTTGCTATGTGACTGAAGTTCCTTTGTTTGTATGGACATGAGTTGACAGATTCCTGTATGAGAAAAGTATAAGTTTTTCCAAGCTGAAACCAAAAACAAGGAATGTCTAAAAAAACGTTCAACTCCACGAAAAAAATGTATATAACATAAATTGTGTGTTTAAAAGTGCTCTACATTTTTGTATGGCAAGTTTTTGTCCATCTCTTACGGTTTAGCAGTTACGCAAAATTCCTCCAGAATAAAGTAGTCTTCAAAGGCTATTCCCAGAAGGTTCAAAATATGCATTTTATTTGTCAGGTAAATAGCTTTAATATATAATACTTTTATCAAAATCCTTACAGCCTTTTTTAAAAATACCAACCTTTTTGAAAAAAGCTTTATATAAAGGATAGTTGGGGGTGGGGGGATGTTCTTGAAAATCTTCGTGTCGCATCCTTGGAAGATGCCAAAATTAAATACCAAGTTTTTGAGCTGTGCTGTCCAAAGACACACATATAAACACACAGACACACACACACACACACAAGGACCTTTTTCTGAAAATGTTTTTTTTTTGGATTCAGGGCGACCCAAAACATGTATTTCCGGTGAAATCTCGATATCCAATTTTTGGGTGGAATGTAATATCTTCTCTATACACTATATACACAGTACGTGTAGAGAAAGTAATTAGACCAGGGTCCATGAAATGCGTGTGTGTGTGTGTGTGTGTCTTTGGACAGCATAACTCTAAAATCATAAGTCGGTTAAATAACCAACGTGGTGTTTAAGTTTAGAATTCATCCAAGGGTCCAACTTACAGAAGCATTCTCCGACCTCAAACTACCCTTTATATGGAGCATTTTTACAAATTTTCTATTTTATAAAAACGGCTCAAACCATTTTGATTAAAATACCATATATGAAAGACGTTAACATCGTAAATGAAATGTATATCCTAAATTTCTTTGGAATTTGCCCTGAAGCCCTTTTCATTTTGAATTACTTTTACAAAACTAGTAAACCGTAAGAGAGAGAGGCTAAAACCTACTCACAAAAAATGTAGGATTCATTAAAACACACAATTTATACCATATAACTTTTTGTCGTAGAACTAACCATTTCAGAGATATTCCCTGTTATTAATTTCAATTTTAATATACTATAATTTTTTTAATCAAACTGTAAGCTGTCAACCTTTTCATCTTTCCTTTTTTTTTTTTTACTCGTAGCCATGGAAAGAGGACCAAATTTCAATGACAATCGCATAGCGATAGTTTGTATAGGATTTGATCGTCGTTTTAGCCTAATGTATTCCCTTGCTTTCCTTCTACTTATAAGGCACTACGCAATAATACAATTTTTTTAATGTTTATCTCAATTAGCACTATATAGATGAAAGAATAATCTTTTCTAAGAGTAGTTTGATTGGAATAAATGGAGAAAGTTATGTGAATGCAACCATCAGATTTTTAAGCTCATTTTTCCTGAGTTTCTGCTGAAAATGTTAACAAAATTAATAAACAACTGTATCATATTCAACAGTTTTAATAGGAATGTAATATCTTGTCTACCTATTTACCATGTACCATGAAAAGAAGGTAAAAATCTGATGTATTACATTCACATGACTTCCTCTTTACTTGTTTCCTTGTAAGCAGAAGAAAATAGGCGATTACACTAGGCTAAAATATATCATATCCTTTAAAAGCTGGTTGCCTTGTGGTTGAAATCCGTTTCTGTACAGGGACAGGAGTTTACAACTTTCCGTGTAAGAAAAGTTTTAGGTATTTTTAATCTGAAACAAATAACAAGGAATATCTCAGAATTGATCACTTCCACGAAAGAAACGCATATGACATAAATTGTGTGTTTTAATATGATCTACAGTTTTTCTGTAATAAGTTTTTTCTATCTCTGACGGTTTGCCATTTGCGCCAAAATTCAAGATGTACATTTTCTTTGCCACATAAATATCTTTGATATACGGTATTTCAATCATAATCGTTAGAGCCATTTTTGACAAAATCAAAATTCTCGAAAAATTTTCCAGGTAAAGAGCAGTTTTGGAGTAGGAGAATTTTTCTCAAAATCTTCGTGTCGCACTCCTGGAAGACACTAAACTTAAATACCAATTTTGGTGTTTTACCGACTTTTCGTTTTTGGATTATCGTGTTAGCCGACACGGACACACGTACACACACACACACACATTCACACACACATGAACCCTAAAACATGTATTTCCGGTGAAATCTCGGTATTGAATTTTTGGGAGGAATGCAATACCTTCTCTATACACTATGTACATAGTACGGGTAGAGAAACTAAAAATGTGATGTGTTCCATTCACATGACTTTCTCTACATCTCTTCAAAAATGATTGTTAAAAATCTTAGGCTTCTATTTACTTCATGCTAATTGAGAAAACAGCAGAAATATCTTTTTACTTACTTCCTTGTAAGTAAAAGCGAAATAAGGGAGTGCCACAGGTTAAAGTGATGTCAAAAGCTGGTTGCTATGTAATTGAAGTTCCTTTGTTTGTATGGATAGGAGTTGAAAAATTCATGTATGAGAAAAGTATGTTTTTCAAAGCTTAAACTAAAAACAAGGAACATCTTAAAAACAATCAACTCCACGAAAATAACGTATATAACATAGATTGTGTATTTTAATGTGCCCTATATTTTCTGTGTGGTAAATTTTGTCTTACGGTTTAGCAGTTATGCAAAAATCCGTAAAAGTAGTCTTCAGAGACTATTCCCAGAAAATTCAAGATATACATTTTATTTGTGAAGTAAATATCTTAAATATACAAGATTTTAAACAAAATCGTTACAGCCATTTTTAAGCAAATGAAAATTATCGAAAAAAGTTCCATGTAAAGGGTAGTTTAGGTTAGGGGGATTTTTCTCAAGATCTACGTGCTGCATCCCTGGAAGAAACAAAACTTAAATACCAAGTTTGGTATTTTACCAGCTTTTCGTTTTTGAATTATCGTGTTTAGAGACTCACGGGCACACGGACACACACGGACCTTTTTCTGAAAAGACTTTTTGGATACAGGGGGCCCTAAATCATATATTTCCGGTGAAATCTCGGTATCGAATTTTTGGGTGGAGTGCAATACCTTCTCTATACACTATGTACATAGTGCATGTAGAGAAAGTAAAATATATTTACTAGATATAAGCTATTGCATTAATAATTTATAATCATAAAATAATATTTCATTTTGCTACATCTAGAAGTTTTTTGCAGGTTCCGAACTGTTCTGATGCAGTTTTACAGTAGATTTAAGAAAGCAGCACTGGTAAATGGAAGCAAGTCCATATGTGTGCGACGGACCACTTGTTAGAACAATGGCGTGCCCGGTGTTTCCCCCCAGAGATTGCAATTTGCGTGGTCCGTCGAGACAATGAACATGACATTACCATCTACAGCTTTCCTAATTGGCTACTCTCATTAACCTAGCTTGTCTCGGCACATCTTCTGAACAGGAAAAAAGCATAACATTGTGTTACCAACACAGATTTCAATAATATATGTTGAATATATAACAACAAAATATCTGATGTGCTCCATTGGTTAAAGTGAAAGTCAAAAGCTGGTTGCTATGTGACTGAAGTTCCTTTGTTCGTATGGACAGGCATTGACAAATTCCAGTATGAGAAAGGTGCAAGATTTTCAAAATTGACACTTAAAAACAGGAATATCTCAAAAACTATCAGCTTAACGAAAAAAATATAGATGACATAAATTGCGTGTTTTATCCTGATCTACATTTTTTGTGCATTGAGCTTTTATCTATGTCTTACGGTTTACCAATTATATAAAACTCAGTAAAATCATCCAGAATAAAGAGGTCTTTAGAGACTATTCCCAGAAAATTCAAGATACACATTTTATTTAGCAAGTATATTTCTTAAACATAAGGGATTTTAATTAAAATCGTTAGTGCCATTTTTAAGAAAATAAAAAATTTCAAAAAATTTTCCATGTAAAGGGTAGTTGAGGATGGCAGGATTTTCTTGAAAATCTTCGTGTCGCATTCTTGGGAGATACCAAACTTAAATGCCAAGTTTGGTTTATAACGATATTTTCGTTTTTGAGCTATGGTGCACACACACATGCTCACACGGATATTTTTCTAAAAATGCTTTTTCGGATTCAGAGGGTCTCAAAATATATATTTCCAGTGAAAATTCGGTATCGAATTTTTGGGTGCATTACAATACCTCCTCTATACACTATGTACGTAGTACGTGTAGAGAAAGTAAGAAATCTGCTTCACCCGAAGGTGTATAAGGGTTTGAAGCAATATTTAGTATTGCGGAGCAATTATTCATGTTTTGCATGTATCTTTGATAGCCTTCTTTGTAAGAACATGTCTTTTTCAGTCATTTTTCTCTTTTCATTTTATTAATCCTTGATTTCTTTTTGAGAAGATAGAATTTCGTTGATTTTTTTGCTCTTGTCAGTCGATTTTTCATTTGACGACGAGCTGTAGTAATCAAGTAAAATTTTAAACCTTTTTCACTTCTCCTTCTGACTTAGTCGGGGAAGGAGGTCCTGCGTCAATTCTCCTCCTGCTAACTTAGGAGGGAGGTTGAGAAATAATATTTCTTATAAATACCTCGTCAGGGAAGGAAATTAATTGTATAAAACAATTTGTGTTTCGATTTGATTTTGCGTCGGAGAATAGAGCAGGTACAATCTTCGACAAGGTAATTGAATTTGAGGTTATTGTCCGGAACATCCTAGTCCAAGTGAGGAAGAAAGTGTAATACTTTAAAGGAAAATATGCGGAAAAAATCTGATGTGTTCCATTCACATGACTTCCCCTACATCTCTGCAAAAAATATTATTAAAAAGCTTATGCTGCTATTTACTTTATGCTAGTCGAGAAAAAAATAGCAGAGATAGGCTTATTACTTGCTTCCTTGTAAGTATAAGGGGAAGGGAGTAGCATGGTTAAAGTGATAGTCAAAAGTTGGTTGCTATGTGACCTGTTTGTATGGACAGGAGTTGACAAATACATGTATGAGAAAAGCATAAGTTTTTCAAAGTTGAAACTGATAACAAGGAATATCTCAAAACGGCCAACTCCACCTTTCTAGTTATAATTTCATTGTATACAATTGTTCACTCTTCTAGCTTCGAATGATGCAAGAATGGGCGTTTAACAGGAAAAGAATCATCACTTGCTAACGATCTTTAAATGTCATGTTGTGTAAGCTCGAGTATGAGTACTTTCCAATCCTGAAGGTCACAGAAAACATTAGAGGGAAGTTATTTATGGCTTTTACAAGATTGGGAAACTCCGTAGGACATATATGAAATCTCACGTTTCAGATAGAACAAATACTTGGTCATACTGTCACACAGGGAGGAATAGCTGGGGATCAAATGATAGAGAACCCAAAGCTTGGCTTAGCGTAACTAATATATTTTCAAATATGCATAAGTATGAAAGGTGCTAGTGTTTGGTTTACAAAGATTAGGGCTCCCTAACTTAGATAGCTGACTGAATTACAATATTGGGATTAGTTAAGGAGTTAGGAATTTAGATGTTTACCAGAAAGTGATGTACTGTACCATGGCATGGTAGCGGTCGTGGTAAAATTGGATCCTGAGGAGGCCTTGTGGTGTTATCGCTTTGCACCACATTTGGGACATCTTATGCGGTGAGCTCAGACGTTGGGTGCCCTGTGCGGTGGCCATATCCCCACACTCAAAACACCAAATGCTGAGTTCTCTGCTTCGAGCACAGATTGAGGAGTTGGCAAGACTCACTCCGCTACCTAAGAGAAGACCCACGTACCTGGTGAGGTGAATCAACTACCGTTGAATTTTGTCTCGGCGTTGCTTAGCCTGCACGATGGTTGACTCTCTCGGGGCTGTGCAGCAAATGGGGGAAGTTCAAGGAGTGATATTATAATAATTCAATCTTACGTAACTTTCCTGGAGTTTATTTCTTACTAGGAGAAGCGAGATAAGCACTTTTGCTTTACAATTATGCTAACTTGTACACTTGTGATGAACTTAAACACTTGGCTGATCACACGTAATTATAGTTCCTTCTTCTTCCTTAATTCTGCGTTATATAATATATTTTAACACACGTCACTAACTTTTAAAGATGCTTAGAGCACTGGAGACTACTAAGCTTTCGTTACACGTTACAGTGGTTAACTTTGTGTGAAGAAGTTACGTTCAGCCCGACAACTGACAGCATGATAGCGACAGACAGATATCAGCAGACAGCAACAGACAGCAAAACAGGACATGATGTGCCTTCTTGGGCTCTTTATATACTAAAAATACCGTCATGGCGGCCTCTTTCTGATTGGACAGAAAGGCCACGCGATTGACGTAAATATTACCCAAAAGTCAATTTTCTCTTCCCGGGTGCACTGCAAACCTCACGTGACATGTCTTGTACAATGAAGAATTACCGTCTTCAGAATTTTAAGGTTTACCCCCGTTGTAACTCGATTGTACGTGACTGGACCAAAGAAACCTTTCCAACAAAGACGCTTCTCACCCCTTTCTACTCTCTTGGCGTCAACTTTTTATTTCTGCTCCAAGCTGAATTTACTCTGTTAAATACATACATTTGTACTCTTTTAGTTTTACATTGATAAATAATTAATAACTAATGATAGTTTTTATAGGGAAGCTAATTAACGGTCTCAGCCTGCAGAGTCTGGGTGCTGCGTAGCCCAAGGGGCTAAACCCCGAGCGTCGAGCAGACGCACAATATGTGAATAAATAATATGAAAATAAACTGATGTACTACACTCACATGACTTTCTCTAGCTACTCTACAAACAAACTTCTTACAAAAGATAATTCTTCTTTCAACACCATGCTAATCAAGGTAAACATTAGCAGAATGTATTACTTAGTTCCTTATAAGTGGACTGGAACTAAGGGAATGCACTAGGATAAATACTAATTTAAAATCTCTCGTTGTGAGATTGTCATTGCAAATCGCTTTTTTGTTTGGCCAGGAGTAGAGCAAAACAGAAACGGACACTCCCTTCTGAGAAAAGTATAAATATCTACTTCACAACTGAAACTACTAAGAAGGAATACCTCGAAAACGGTAAGCTCCACGAAAAAAATGTTTATGACATGACTTGTGTATTTTAACAAGATCTATATTTTTGTATGGTAACTTTTTGTCTATCTCTTACTGTTTACTACTTATGCCAAATTAAGCAAAATTCATCCAGAATAAACAGGTCTTCAGAAGCTATTCCCAGAAAATTCAAGATATACATTTTGTTTGTGATAGAAATGGCTTTAATATGTGGTATTTTAAACAAAATCGTTAGTCATTTTTAAGAAAAACAAAATTTTCAAAAATTTTTCCATGAAAAGGGTAGTTAGGGGTGGGAGGATTTTCTTGAAAATCTTTGTGTCGCATCCTTGGAAGATACTAAACTTAAATGACAAGTTTGGTATTTAACCGTCTTTTCGTTTCTGAGCTATGCTGTCCAAAGATACACACACACACACACGGACCTGTTTCTGAAAACGTTTTCTTTGGACTTAGGGGGTCCTAAAGCATGTATTTCCGGTGAAGTCTTGACATCGAATTTTTAGGTGAAATACAATACTTATTTTATCCCTGCGTACATTGTACATACGGGGCTAGAGAAAATAGTAAAAAAAAACTAATTTTCCTACCTATTCCACAACAAACTATAAGCTAATTCTTCTATATACTTCTGGTTAATCGAGATAAACGTTAATAGAAATTGTTATTGCTTATTTTCTTTGTGTTAGATAGAAGGAAAACAGTAAGGAACTGTTTAAAACAGTACTATACAAAAGGAAGGAAATGTAAAATGAAACAAAGTGACAGTCTTACGAAACTGGTTCCAAACTCTAGAAGCAAATGCTGCTGAAGGAAATGCTGTACACATTACCAAAGAGGTTTCATTTAAAAAGAACATTTCTGGTATATTGCATTCACATTATTTTCTCTATCTATTCTACAAACGAATTTCTTTCAAAAGATCATTATTCTTTCTACTCCATGCTAATCGAGATAAGCTTTAGTAGAACGATCTTATTACTTGCATCCTCCGAAGTAGTAGGGAAATAAGGGAATGCGCTAGGGTAAACCGATAGTCAAACGATAGTCAAATCTTTTAAAGGCTTTCATAGTATATTAGTAATTTCGGATGTAATTCGGATGACTTACTGCTTGAGAACTTCACAAGTATTTTAAAGCTCAAATCAATAACAGGAATATCCTGGAAACAGTTAACGCAAATATTTAAAGGACATAAATTGTGTATTTTGACGAGATGTACACTTTTTGCGTAGTAATTTTTGCATGTCTCTTACAGTTTGCCAGTTATGCAAAAGTCATCCAAAATGTAGAGGAATCAGAGATTATCCCCAGAAAATTCAAGATATACAGTTTATTTTTTATATCTTTAATATACAGTATTTTAATCAAAATCGAGAGACATTTATTAGAAAATAAAATTCTTCTAAAACTATTTCATGTAAATATTAATTTGGAGTAGGGAGATTTTCTTGAAAATCTTCGTGTCACATCCTTGGGAGATACTGAACTTAAATACCAAGTTTGGTATTTAATAGATTTACCTTTTTTCAAAATGAAAATATAATAGCGTGTTATTTATGGACGCTCTTTAGCTACTGTGGTTCTCAGTGTCCCATTCTAAATTGCGTGTGAAAGACCGTTTAATTTGATTCAGAGGCCTCTCTATCAGGCTTGAGGTTCTTTTACGTGCCGTAAATCTACGATACGGGACCAACGGCTTTACTTCCCTTCCAAAGGAAGCCTCACTAAAGATTTTTACACCCGAAAAAATTCATCTTCCTCTGCCGGGTTTGAACCCGTGACCTGGGGTATATGAAGTTAGCATGGTAACCATTACACCACGGAGGGCGACTTCCTTTTTTCAGTTATGCTGTTTACACACAGTGACTTTTTTCTAAGAATGATTTTTTTTATACACTCTCAAAACATTTGTGTTGAAAGCATTGGTATCAAAATTTTGAATTGAATACAATATATTCTCCGCGTATGTACATTATACATACGTGCTAGAGAAAGAAATGATTATGAAAAATTACAACTAAGCATCACCTTATATAGAAATATTCCTTCCGAAATTAGTTTATTGTTATAGGCGAGTCATCAATGAAAAACACCAAATATTTACACGCTACTTCTTATGGTCACATGTTAAATCAAGTTTAATGCTCTAGTTCTTTCTACCGTCAAAATTCATACTACTCTAGTACTTTCAACATTGATATGTTCTCGTGATGTAGGACTCATTCTCTAAGTTTGTTTGCACTCTTTTGTTTCTTCTCTAACTACGCCAATCTTGAGATTTCTACTTTCTCTACACGTAATATGTACACAGTGTATAGAGAAGGTACTGAAATACGCCCAAACATTCAATACCGAGATTTCACCGGAAATAAACCATTTTTAGAAAAAGGTCCGCGTATATGTGTGTGTTCAGTATCTTCCAGGTATGCGACACGAAGATTTTCAAGACCCCCCCACCTCCAGCTATCCTTTACAAGGAAAATTTTTCGAAAATTTTGACTTTCTCAAAAATGGCTTTATGATAAACAAAATCTATATCTTCAGTTTTCTGGGAATACCCTCTGAAGATGTCTTTATTCTGGATGACTTTTGCTGGATTAGCATATCTTGTATACCGTATGAGATGGACAAAAACTTTCAACACAGAATATATAGATCTCGTTGAAACACTTAATTTATGTCATATACATTTCGTAGAGTTCAATATTTTTAGATATTACTTATTTGGTTCGGTTTTAATATGCTCTAAATTTTCACATACGGGGAATTTTCAGCTCCTGGAAATGCAAAGAAAAGGATTTCATCCACATGGTAACCACCTTATAAAATATTTCACTATCGTTACTGTATTCCATTATTTCCCTTCTAATTGAAAGAAAAATTAAACATTTCTGATAATGTTTATCTCAATTAGCATAAAGTAGATGGAAGAATAAGCTTTTTAACAATAATTTCTTACAGAAATGTAGAGAAAGGCATGTGAATGGAACACAACAGATGTTTTTTCTTAAAACTTTAGTTTGGAAGCTCGATATTTGTGTATTTGGTGCAGCCCCACCGCTGTATCATAACTCCCAACTAGTTTCAGTAGTGATCATGTATAAGTAATTTGTTTTTACTATACACCAGCTTCTGAATTTCCTAGTTTCCTAGTAAGCCAAAAAAGTTGGCTTAAAAATGCTTTACTGTTTGTACTTGTGGAATTGTTTGAATATTTAGCTTTATTGTGAGTGTCCTTATTCTCTTATTCGTAAAACTAATTTGCATATATTTAGATTCTTTTAATTTTAACACACTATTTCTCTATCCATTTGTTGACTTTATTTACAGCTTGTTGGGGTTTTTTTTTTTTTTAATGAAATGTGGTTTTATTTATGGACGCTATTTAACTACTGTGGTTCTCAGCGTCCCATTGTAAACTGGGGTTCAAAAAAATTGAAAACAGAAAAACAGAAAATATATGAGCCCACCATACCATATTTTAAAGAAACATACAATCTCAGAAAAATAGCAATAGTATGCCTATTTTTTGGATCTCGAGGAACAATTACAAGTATGTTTGTAAAATGGACGGCAAAATATAAAATTAACAAAAGTGTGGAACAAGCAATCACGAAAAACATCATAAAACATTCCGTAGCCATTTTTCAAAATTATTTGTATGCTTTGAATAGAACATAAAATGTATTATGGTTTATAAAACGCTTATTTTTGTAGTTTTTTTTTCTTTCTCTATACGTACTATGTACATAGTGTATAGAGAAGGTATTGCACTCCACCAAAAATTTCGATACCGAGATTTCTCCGGAAATATATGTTTTAGGGTCCCCTGTATCCAAAAAAAGTATTTTCAGCAAAAAGGTCCTGTGTGTGTGTCCGTGTGTACCTGTGTCTGTGAACACTATAACTCAAAAACGAAAAGTCGGTAAAGTACCAAACTTGGTATCTAAGTTTAATATCTTCCAGGGATGCGACACGAAGATTTTGAGAAAAACTCCCCCACCCCTAAGTACCCTTTACATGGAACTTTTTTTGAAAATTTTTATTTTCTTAAAAATGGCTGTAACGATTTTGATTAAAATATCGTATATTAAACATATTTACCTGACAAATAAAGTATATATCTTGAATTTTCTAGGAATAGCCTCTGAAGAGTAGTTTATTCTGGATGAATTTTACGGAATTTTGAATAACTGCTAAACCGTAAGAGATGGGCAAAAACTTACCCGACAAAAAATGTAGAGCACGCTAAAGCACACAATTTATGTAATATACATTTTTTTCGTGGAGTTCGTCGTTTTTGAGACATTTCTTATTATTGGTTTCTGCTATGAAAAACTTACACGTTTCTTATACAGGAATTTGTCAACTGCTGTCCATACAAACAAAGGAACTTCAGTGACATAGTAATCAACTTTTGATTATCACTTTAACCTATGGTACTCCCTTATTTCACCTCTATTTACAAGGAAGCAAGTAATGTGGCTATTTCTGCTATTGTTTTACTGATTAGCATGAAGTTAATAGAAGTATAAGCTTTTTAAGAATAATTTGCTGCAGGGATATAGAGAAAGCCATGTGAATGGTACACATCAGATTTTTTTGTATTATTCCCCCTTTTATTGTTATAACTTTTATTGTTGCACATCTTTTATAATCTGTTAAAATTTGTTCTCATAGCTTAACTTTTTATAACTAGTATAACGCATGATAAAAATATTTTTTGTAATACTTACTTATAACATTTTTTGTTAAAAACCTCTAAGTGTATATTGTACTGTGTCACTTGTCAGACTAATAAATAAATAATTTACAGTATATTTTTCATACTCATGGTTTGGGGGTGAATAGGATTGGTTGTTGGGGGCTTAATTGAGTAAAATAAGACAAAACTTCTCTTCTCAAAAAGAAAAAACTTCGCAGGCACTTGCGGGAGCACAAACCTTTTTCTAAAAATACCGTTTTGGATTCACGAGATCTCAAAATATTTATTTCCGATAAAATCTCGGAATTTTTTGGTGGAATACAATACTTTCTCTACCGTTTCCGTGTGTTGCAGAGAAAGTAAAACTACATGCTGTTTTTAGATAGCTCGATTTCTGCACTCTTGTGCAAGAGGTGCCAACTTTTTCTGACCTCCTAGCTTTGTGGTGTGACACGCGAGCATTAGGTTTTAAATTAACTTTTCCATTAACCGCAAGATAGCGTAGCAGCACTATCTGCTTTGGCCAAATAACAGTGATTTATCTTATCTAACAATGCACAACTGTTATCTGCTACTTTGAAAGTAAAATTCTCACCATTCACTCGCGATACCTCTGCACCTCATACTTTTATTTTTATCTTAAAATTTGTTAATACAAATTGGAATTACAGTTATGAACAACATTTGTATTTGACAGAAATTCTATACTTATGTAATAAAACACGCGGATACACAGATATTTTTCTAAATATGCTCTTTTTTCACTCTCTACAAGTATTCTTAACTAAAAAAAAGTATTACATTCCATCCAAAAATCCAATATCAGGATTTCACCGGAAATAGATGCTTCGAGGCTCCCTGAATCCAAATAAAAGAATTTTTAAAAGAATTCCCGCGTTGTGTATGTGGGCAGCATAAATATTTAAGCTCAGTATCGTCCAAGGATACGACACGAAGGTTTTGAATAAAACTCCCAACATGGAAAGAGTTTCGAAAATTTTGATTTTCTCAAAAATGGTACTAACGATATTGACTAAAATTGATTTAGAAAGAGCCTCTGTAGTCCTCTTCATTCTGGAAGACTTTTGCATAACTGGAAAACGTAGAAACCGTTTAAGCACACATTTTATGTCATATATATTACTTTCTCTACACGTACTATGTACACAGTGTATAGAGAAGCTATTGTATTGCACCCAAAAATTCGATACCGAGATTTCACCGGAAATACATGTTTTGGGTCCCCCTGAATACAAAAAAAGCATTTTTGGAAAAAGGTCCGTTTGTGTGCGTGTGTATGTCTGTGTGTGACTGTGGACAGCATAGCTCAAAAACGAAAAGACCGCTAACTACCAAACTTTGTATTTAAAATTTGTATCTTCCAAGGATGCAACACGAAGATCTTCAAGAAAATCCCCCCACCCCCAACTACCCTTTACATGGAACTTTTTTCGAAAATGTTGATTTTCTCAAAAATGGCTGTAACGATTTTGATTAAAAGATCCTATATTAAAAATATTTACCTGACAAATAATATGTATATCTTGAATTTTCTGGAATAGTCTCTGAAGACTACTTTACTCTGGATGAATTTTGCATAACTGCTAAACCGTAAGAAATGGACAAAAACTTACCACACAAAAAATGTAGAGCACATTAAAATACACAATTTATGTTATATAAGTTTATTTCGAGGAGTTGATCGTTTTTGAGATATTCCTTGTTTTCGGTTTCAGCTTTGAAAAATTTGTACTTTTCTCATACAGGAATTTGTCAACTCGTGTCCATACAAATAAAGGATCTTCAGTCACCTAGTAACCAGCTTTTGACTTCACTTTAACCTATGATACGCCCATATTTCGCTTCTGCTTACAAGGAAGTAAGTAATAAGACTATTTCTGCTAATTTTTTCTCGATTAGCATAAAGTCAATAGAAGAATAAGCTTATTAACAATAATTTTTACACAGAAGTAGAGAAAGTCATGTGAATGTAACACATCAGATTTTCTTTTTCTTGGAGTTGACTGTGTTTGTCTCGCCCTCCGTGGTGTAATGGTTACCATGCTAACTTCTTGTACCCAAGGTCGCGGGTTCAAACCCGGAGGAGGACGATGGATTTTTTCGGGTGTAAAAATCCTTAGCATGGCTTCCTTCGGAAGGGAGGTAAAGCCGTTGGTCTCGTGTCTTAGATTTGCGGCACGTAAAAGAACATCAAGCCTGATAGAGAGGCCTCTGAGCAAAATTAAGCGGTCTTTCAAGTCCAATTTCGAATGGGACGCTGAGAACCACCAAGAGCGTCCATAAATAACACGCCATTTACCTTTTATTTATTTTTTGACTGTGTTTGAGGCTTTCCTTGTTTTAAAATACTTAAACTTTTCTATTACGGGAACTTGTCAACTCCTGGCCACGCAAGGAAGCAGATTTCAATCCCATAGCGACCACATGTTGCTTTTGTCTGCCGTACGTGCTAGGGAAAGCAAAAATGATATGTTACACTCACATGACTTTCTGTAGCTACCCTGCAAACAAGCTTCTTACAAAGCATAATTCCTCTTTCAACACCATACTAATCGATATAAACATTAGCAGAATGTTCTTATTACTTAGTTCCTTATAAGTAGACTGGAACTAAGGGAATACACTAGGCTAAAGTGATAGTCAAATGTTTTAAAAGCTATTGTTATGCGATTGTCATTGCAAATCATTTCTTTGCTTTGCCAGGAATAGAACATAAGAAAAACGGACACTTCCGTTTGAGAAAGGTATAATTACTTCACAATCGAAACTAATAACTAGGAATACCTCGAAAACAGTAAGTTCCACGAAAAAAATGTATATGAGATAACTCGTGTATTTTAACAAAATCTACATTTTTTTAGAGTAAGTTTTTGTCTATCTCTTACGGTTTACTACTTATACCAGATTAAGCAAAATTCATCCAGAATAAACAGGTCTTTAGAAGCTATTCCCAGAAAATTAAAGATATAAATTTTATTTGTGATATAAACGGCTTTAATATGTAGTATTTTAATAAACATCGTGAAAAATTTAAGAAAAACAACATTTTAGAAAACTTTTCCACGTAAAGGATAGCTGGGGTGGGATTTTCTTGCAAAATCTTACAGTCGCATCCTTGGAAGATACCAAACTTAAATACCAAGTTTGGCATTTAACCGTCTTTTCGTTTCTGAGCTATGCTGTCCACAGACACACACAGACAGACAGACAGACCCATATACACACACGGACCTGTTTCTGAAATTAATTTTTTGATTCAGGGGGTCGTAAAACATGTATTTCAGGTATAATTTCACATCGAAATTTTGGATGGAGTGCAATATCTTCTCTACCTAAGTACCATGTACTATAAGCTTTAATAAGAATAGTTTATATAAGCAAAATATATATACGATAGTTGATAAAGACATGCGAATGCAACACTTTTGTTTCGAATGCGATAGTTTAAGGCGACAAGGTAGTCTGAACAACGGAAACTATATCTTAAGTGAGTTGAATTACCATTGCTCTTAAAGTTTCTGGAAAAACAATCCAGAAATTTTTATGAATTATTCTATAAATCATGACAAGTGTTTCAAGTGGTTGCTTGCATTAATGACGTATGTGTTGAGTCTATAAAAAGTACTTCATTCAGCAGTAAAGTAATAAAACTTTGTCTTAAAAATGTGAATTAATATCCTTTTTCTCTGATACTGCTTGCAATGCATAATCATACTTTTGCATGTTTGGTCTTAGTTTAACCATCTATTTTCTGAATCTTAATTATTTAGCTATGATACAATTTCAATAAAAATTAAAAAATCTGATGTGTACCATTCACATGACTTTCTCCATATCCCTGCAACAAATAATTCTTAAGAAGCTTATACTTCTATTTACTTTATGCTAATCAGAAAAAATTAGCAGAAATAGTCTTATTACTCGCTTCCTTGTAAGTAGAAGCGAAATAAGGGACAACCGTAGGTTAAAGTGATAGTCAAAAGCTGGTTGCAATGTCAATTAAGTTTCTTTGTTTATATGGATAGGAGTTGACAAGTTCCTGTGTGAGAAAAGTATACGTTTTTCATAGCAGAAACCAAAAATAAGGAATGTCACAAAAACGACGAATTCCACGAAAAAAATGTATACAACATAACTTGTGTGTTTTAAAGTGCTCTACATTTTTTGTGTCGTAAGTTTTTGTCCATCTCTTACGGTTTAGCAGTTATTCAAAATTCCGTAAAATTCATCCTGAATAAACTACTCTTCAGAGGCTATTCCCAGAAAAGTCAAGATATACATTTCATTTGTCAGGCAAATATGTTTAATATCCGAAATTTTAATCAAAATCGTTAGAGCCATTTTTGAGAAAATCAAAATTTTCGAAAAAAGTTCCATGTAAAGGGTAGTTAGGGGTGGGGGGATTTTTCTCAAAATCTTCGTGTCGCATCCCTGGAAGATACTAAACCTGAATACCAAAATTGGTATTTTAACTACTTTTCGTTTTTGATTTATCGTGTTCACAGACACACGGACACATGGACACACGGACACACACGCACACACACACACGGACCTTTTTGTGAAAATGCTTTTTTTGGATATTGGGGACCCTAAAACATATTTCCGGTGAAATCTCGGTATCGAATTTTTGGTGGAGGCAATACCTTCTCTATACACTATGTACATAGTGCGTATGGAGAAAGTAAAAAGGAACATATTTGCAAAATCAAAAAGTAAAAATGTGGAAAATTTGCAATTTTGTTGCTTTCTTAATATGATCAATATATACTATAACGTCACGATTGTGGTTCAGAAAGTTCAGCTATGTGCTGAAAATTCCAGCTTTCCAGCTCTTATACTTTCTAAGAAACATATACATAAGTATTCAGAAATGCTGTTTTGAGAGAACTCAATCTAAAGATGCAGATGTTCTAAACAAGGGCATTGCATAACAGCTTTAAAGAAATATAGCTCTTGTATTTAAATTATAATTACATTTTTTAAAATCGTCTTAACCCACCAAAGTATACATTTTCTGAAACTAGAAATAATAGAGAATCTATTAGTGTCTAAACAAACAAAAAAGTCTGATGTATTCCATTCGCATGACTTTCTCTACAGTTCCGCAACAAATTATTGTTAAAAAGCATATGCTTCTATTTACTTCACTCTAATTGAGAAACAAATAGCAGTAATAGTCTTATTACTTGCTTCCTTGTACCTAGAAGCGAAATAAGGGAGTACCATAGGTTAAAGTAATAGTCAAAAGCTGGTTGCTATGTGACTGAAGTTCCTTTGTTTGTATGGACAGGAGTTGACAAATTCCTGTATGAGAAAAGTATAAGTTTTTCAAAGCTGAAACCAAAAACAACTAATATCTCAATAGCGATCAACTCCACGAAAAAGGTGTATATGACATAAATTGTATGTTCTATCGTGAATTACGTTTTTTGTTTAGTAAGTTTTTGTCTATCTCTTACGATTTGCCAGTTATGCAAAATTCAGTAAAATTCATCCAGAATAAAGTAGCCTTCAGAGACAATTCACAGAAAATTCCGGATATACATTTTATTTGTCAGGTAAATATCTTTAATATACGATATTTTAATCAAAATCGTTAGAGCCATTTTTGAGAAAATCAAAATTTAGGACAAAAATTTCCATGTAAAGGGTAGTTCGGGGTGGGGGGATATTTTTGAAAATCTTCGTGTCGTATCCTTACAAAATATCAAACATAGATACTAAGTTTGGTATTTAACAGTCTTTTGGTTTTTGAGCTCGGGCGCACACACACACACACACACACACAGACTTTTTCGAAAAATGTTTTTTTTTTTTTTATTCAGGGGACCTAAAATATGTATTTCCAGTCAAATCTCGGTACAGAATTTTTGGGTGCATTACAGTACCTTCTCTATACGCTATGTATATAGTATGTGTAGAGAAAGTAAAAATCTTCAGCGGTATTCTTCAGCGTATTCAATTACTACATAACCTTACAAACGCGACCTGTTTTCTGGGCTTCTGTTCACGATGTACAGCTCCGCGCAATAAAACTCAATCGTGCTCATAAACAGTGCAAGAGCAGTCTCAGGCTCTATAAAAAACGAAGTAAAACAAACGAAAACTGGCTTCAAGAAAAAGCATACTAATAAATAAACTATACTAATAAAGGAAAGCAGCGGCCAGGGATTGCTTTATTTCGCCTGGCTGCACTCTTGGAAGCGGGAGAAGAATTGCGCTGTGGTAGTACGAGTAATATTGCTGGAAGAAAGCGGTGTTTCTACAATTGGGAAACAATTCCAGACCAAGCCTTCATATTTCTTGGCTCCCTTCTATTACAATTTTGTTTTATATTAAGGAAGCGGCCGGTTTCTAAGAGTAATGGTTATGGAAGCTCATATCTGACCGTTTCAGCGGCCGAATGCGCTAGTTCTTTTATTGACCATGAATAGATGTTACTACCGTAAAATGTTTCGTACAGAATCTTCCATAAATTTGGGATTAAAATAAAGGACTATTCTCTGTGGGATCGTTAAACATTTATGGATTAATTTAATTTATAGTGTAGTTAAACTTAGCATTACTGTAAATACGAGGGGCATACTGAAAGTCACGAGCAACCCATTGTAAAAATTTAAATTTCAACAATGTAACGAAACGAATTTCAGGATCGTAATCTACAGACTTTAAGCCACATGTTGACATATTGTGACGTCATTAGCTTCTATCACGTGACCACAGACGGTGTTTAAAAAAAGGCTGACATTGTTGTTTAGTTTCGACAGCGTGCTGTCATTGAATTCCTTGTGAAAGAAGGAAAATCTGCTCCTGAAATTCATCTCAGACTTCAACGTGCATATGGAGGTGTCTGCATGGGTGCCAGCAGTGTTAGAAGATGGGTGAAACATTTCAAAGATGGAAACACGAGTCTGCAAAATGCGTGCCTCGTAGCGGGCGTCCTCGAACTGCCTCTACAGAACGCAACAAGGAAAGAGTTGATGAGCTCATTACAGGAGATAGGCGTTTCACTGTGAATGAAATTGCTGCGCAACTTGGAATAGGACATAGTGCAGTGCAAGAAATGATCCACAGCTTGGGTTATCGAAAGGTCTGTGCCCGTTGAGTCCCCTGTTTATTGACTGAAGACCACAAACTTCAGAGAAGAACCATTGCACAAAACCTTCTTCAGAGATTTCATAATGAAGGTGATGAATTTTTGACGTGTATTGTGACTGGAGATGAGAACTGGTTCCATCACTTTGAGCCAGAAATGAAACTTCAGAGTATGGAATGGCACCACTTGAACTCACCATCGAAGAAGAAAGCGAAGACAGTGCAGTCTGTAAGAAAAGTTATGGGAAGTGTCTTTTGGGATGCACAAGGTTGCATTCTGGTTGACTTTCTTGAACCTGGGCAAACCATAAATTCTGCCCGCTACATCAAGACACTTCTGAAGCTCCGCCGGGCTTTGCGTGATAAACGCCCTGGAAAGAGGATCATCCTTCAACAGGATAATGCGCGTCCGCATACTGCCCGTGCCACTATGGAGATCAGGGCATTAGGGTGGGAAACTCTTCCACATCCTCCCTACAGTCCCGACTTGGCACCCTCCGACTACCATCTTTTCGGTTCTGTGAAGGAGCAGATGCGTGGCCAACGCTACGAGACGCTGGAGGATATTCGGAAAGCAGTGCGTCAGGGTCTGCGGGCAGCTGGAACGGAGTTCTATCACAAGGGCATTTTCAAATTTGTAGAACGATGGGAAAAATGTGTGCAAAACAATGGAGACTGTCGAAAAATGAAAGAAAGTCTGTAGATTATGATGATGTGTTTGGGTTGGCTTAAAAATAAATATTAAGATTGTAAAACAGTGTTGCTCATGACTTTCAGTATGCCCCTCGTATATAAAACAAGTAACCGCTGGAATGGATCAGTAAGTACCGTACGGGTTTCTCTATACGTACTATGTATAGATAGATAGCATTTTTGGATAAAGTTCTGTGTGTGTGTGCATGTGTCTGTGTGTCTATGGACAGCATAGCTCAAAAAACGAAAAGACCGTTGAATACCAAACTTGGTGTCTTCCAAGGATGCGACACGAAGATTTTCAAGAAAATTCCCCACCCCCAACTACCCTTTACATAGAACTTTTTTCAAAATTTTTATTTTCTTAAAAATGCCTCTAACGATTTTGATTAAAATGTCGTATATTAAAGATAATTACCTGACAAATAAAACGTATATCTTGAATTTTCTGGGAATAGCCTCTGAGAACTACATACTTTATTCTGGATGAATTTTAAGGAATTCTGCATAACTGTTAAACAGTAAGACATTGACAAAAATTTACCACACAAAAAATGTAGAGTACTTTAAAACACACAATTTATATCATATACACTTTTTTCGTGGAGTTGATCGTTTTTTCAATATTCGTTGTTTTTGGTTTCAGCTTTGAAGAACTTATACTTTTCTCATACAGGAATTTGTCAACTCCTGTCCGTACAAACAAAGGAACTTCAGCACACAGCAATCAGCTTTTGACTATCACCACAAAATGCGTTTATTAAGCTATAATATAAATAAAAAGGTATCCTTTGTATGGGGTCACCCTTATATTGGTATAAAAAGAAACGAAATAGCAGACGAAGCTGCAAAAAAAGCAACTAAACATCCCGTCAGTGATTCGTCAATTGCCTCCACACCAAGACTTCATCAACTACATCAGACACATGTAAATGGAAAAATAGGAATTGGAATGGTCATCAACTAACTTCAGGAAGCTTGTGCTGTCTGCACCAAACCTTTTCTAGCCCGCCTGGTAGCGAGTCTGCCTCACATTCAAAACGTCGTGAGTTCGAATCTCACTTTTATCTAACTGTTACGGTTTAGCAGTTATGCAAAATTTCGTAAATTTCATCCAGAATTAAGTAGTCTTCAGGGGCTATTCCCAGAAAATTCAGGTAATAAATTTTATTTGTCAGGTAAATATTTTTAATTTACGAAATTTTAAGTTCTAAAAAGGTTCCATGTAAAGGGTAGTTTGGAGTGGGAGGGGGTTTCTCAAAATCTTCGTGTCGTATCCCTGGAAGATACTAAACTTAATAACCAAGTTTGGTATTTTACCGACTTTTCGTTTCTGAGTTATCGTGTTCACAGATACACGGGCCTCTTTCCGAAAATGTTAAAACAATTTCTGGTGAAATCTGGTATCGAATATTTGGGAGGAAGCAATAGGTTCTCTGTACACTATGTACTTTCATAATATAATTATGTAGTTACCAGATTAATAAAAATAATCGTATAATATCATCGCAAGAAGCATCCTGCCATTAATGGCCACTGATTACTACTTATGGATAGAATGAAGTGCCCATTAGATTATATAAATCATATTAATGGATACTCCTCTTATGTTACTTTTACGATGACGTAAAAATTACATCTTAAATTGCAACTACTTTCTTCTTGTGGTTAATCTGAAGATCAACGTTAACCATGCTTCAATTTGGACTTTGCCAACAAGCACTAAACATTTAGAGATGAAGTTGCATTGGAACTGACGGAGTAAAAGCATTCCTATAGATTGATGGATTGTTTGATTGATAGGTATCCAGCAAGTTATACCCTAACAGTGAAGCCTTTGGCGTATTGTATTACTTTCTCTACACGTACTATGTACATACTGCATAGAGAAGGTATAATGCACCCAAAAATTCGATATCGAAATTCCATCTGAAATATATGTTTTTTAGGCCCGCTGAGTCAAAAAAGAAGCATTTTTATAGAAAAAAAGGCCGTGTGTGTCTGTGGACAGCATAGCTCAAAAACTAGAAATACCAAACTTGGTACCCTTTATTTGGAACATTTTTTGAATTTTTTTATATACGTTTGAATCAAAAAACACTTTGAGAAAAGGATCGGCGCGCGCCTGTATGCGTGTGGTTGTATTACAAGGAAGCAACACGAAGATTTTCAGGAAAGCCTTTACAAACAGGAAAGTTTTCGAAAACCTCAATTTGCTCAAAGATGGATCTAACGATTTTGATTACAGATATTTATATGACAAATAAGTAGTATATCTTTAGTTTTCTAAGACTAGCCGCTGGAGGTCTATTCATTTTAAATAACTTATGCATAATTTGTAAACCGTAAGAGATAGAAAATTTACTACAAAATCTGATTTTTTCCATTCACGTAGTTTTCTCCAGCTGTTCCATAAAACAAACTTTCATTATAAAAGATTATTCTTTTATCTGCGTCATGCTAATCCCGATAAACATTAAGAATTGGTATTGTTGTTTGCGCGTCTCCTTAGCGCGGTGGTAGCGCAGCTGCCTACCAAGCGGGAGACCTGGGTTCGATCCCCAGTACCGGCGTGGGGATTTTTTCCCCGCTGGGAGACCTGGACCGGGGTGCACTCAGCCTCGTGAGGTCCCTGGGGGGCCAATTGAGAAACTACTTGATAGAGAAGTAGCGGCTCCAGGTCGTGAGGACCGCATTAACCGGCCGGGAGGGGCTCGAGGCGCTGACCACGTCTCACCATCCAATACTGCACCCCATCCATGACGTCTGTAGTGGACCGAGATGGGGGACGCAGCGGCCGGGCGGTAGGCCAAGGCTCCCCGTGAGCTGTCGTGCCATGGAGTTAGTATTGTTGTTTGCCTCTTTGAAAGTAGAAGTAAAAATGCGGAATCGATAACCAGGTCTTTTAAAAGTCGGTCGCTAAGTGAAACGATTGAAATTCGGTTCCGTTTGCTTGCTAGGAATAAACAAAAGAGATACGAAAAAAGTTTAAGTACCTTAAAACTGAAATCATTAACTCCGAATATCTTGAAAAGGTTAACTCTACAAAAAAAAAAAAAAAGTATACGACAGAAATTTGTTTTTTAAATAGATTACATATTGTGTAGTAGGCTTTTGTTTGTGAGGTTTACCAATTATACAAAGGTTATGCAAAAGTCTTCCACAATGAAGAGGTCTTCAGAGGCTATTACCCGAAAATTCAAGGTATAAATTTAGTTTGTCATGAAAATATCTTAAAGATATGACGTTTACAAAAAAAAAATCATTACAGTCGTTTTTGAAAAAATCAAAATTTTGGAAAATAACAAAGTTTGGTAATTAATCAAGCTTTCGTTTCTGAGTTATACTGTTCACTAACACACACACACACACACACACACACACAGAAAGAGATACATGTATTCGTTTCAAAAATGCTTTCTTGAATTCAGTGGGCCACAAAATATGAAACGTTTTGTCGAATTTTCAATGACGTACATACGGGTTAGAGAAGGTAAAAATGTAGACGTCATCAATTTATGTTCTATACATTTTTTGTGGAGCTAACCATTTCCGAGATATTCCTTGTTATTGGTTTCAGTTTTAAAATACTTCTGGTCATAAAAAGAAACAGATTTTAACCACATAGCAACCAGCTTTTAAAAGATTTGTCTATCGCCTTAGCCTTGCGCATCCCCTTATTTTTCTTCTGTTTAAAGGAAGCAAGTGATAGTCATTTTCTGCTGGTGTTTATCTTGATTAACGCGAAATAGAAGAATAAGCTTTTTAACAATAATTTGTTACAGAGATGTAGAGAAAGTCGTGTGAATGGAACACATCCGGTTCTTTATTCGTTATATGCAGTCAAGCTGCTGCTATGTAAAGACGAAAAATATTGGACAGCCCTGCCTTAAGTCTTTTGAAAGATGACAAATATTATACTCTACCTTCTTTCAACAGGAGCCATCATAGCCACGCCAATTTTTCTGAACGAGGTCACCATCTGTGCTCCATTTTTTTGGACGGTTATATGTATTAACGTTAAGGAAACTGATAAGCTTTGTGATGAAGACTGCTTTGTCATCGAACAAAAGAGAAGACCAAGCAATTTGGCGCAAGCGGATCTTATTCTAGAAACCCCCCTTTCAAATCCCCTGTAACCACCAAACTCTCTGGTGGCTTCCCTTGCTCACAAAGTAAATGCGGAATTGTTTATTAAATACCATGACTTTCAGCACAACACTGTGTCACCACTTTGACATCATCTGATAAAATCACACAGTACTACGTAGCTCAACTACCCCGTATTTGGAGTGTTACAAGAGCTGCAGAACTCAACGGAGATATTTCAAATTAAAGTCATGGTGTTGACATTCTCCCACAAAAGTGGTTTTAGTGTCCTGATGTAAAATAATCTGATGTATTACAATCACATGACTTTCTCTAGCTACTCTACACAACGCTAATCGAGATAAACATTAGCAGAATGTTTTATAAGTAACAGGTAACTAAATGGAATGCGCTATGATGAAGTGATAGTCAAATGTTTTAAAATCTGTCATTATGCCACTGTCATTGCAAACGCTTCTTTGCTTGGCCAAGAGTAGAGCAAAAAGATCTAATGTGCACCATTCACATAACTTTCTCTATATCCCTGCAACAAAGTATTCTTAAAAAGCTTATACTTCTATTTATTTTATGCTAATCAGAAAAAATGAGCAGAAATAGTCTTATTACTTGCTTCCTTGTAAGTAGAAGCGGAATAGGGACTACCATAGGTTAAAATGATAGTCAAAAGCTGGTTGCTATGTGACTGAAGTTCCTTTGTTTATATGGATAGGAGTTGACAAGTTCCTGTGAGAGAAAAGTATGTTTTTCATAGCAGAAACCAAAAATAAGGAATGTCTCAAAAACGACGAACTCACGAAAAAAATGTATATAACATACATTGTGTGTTTTATCGTGATCTACATATTTTGTGTAGTAAGTTTTTGCCCATTTCTTACGGTTTAGCGGTTATTCAAAATTCAGTAAAATTCATCCAGAATAAACTACTCTTCAGAGGCTATTCCCAGAAAATTCAAGATATACATTTTATTTGTCAGGTAAATATCTTTTATATACGATATTTTAATCCAAATCGTTAGAGCCATTTTTGAGAAAAACAAAATGTTCGAAAAAAGTTCCATGTAAAGAGTGGTTGGGGATGGGGGGGGGGGTTTGCTTAAAATATTCTTGTCACATCCCTGGAAGATACTAAACTTAAATACCACGTTTGAGCTATCGTGTTCACAGACACACAGACACACGGACCTTTTTCTGAAAATGTTTTTTTTTATACAGGGGACCCTAAAACACGTATTTCCGGTGAAATCTCGGTATAGAATTTTTTGGTGCAATACAATACCTTGTCTATACACTTTGTACTTAGTACGTGTAGAGAAAGTAAAAACGCTGACTTTGAGTGACAGCTCTAACCAAATTGCTACAAGAAGGGATTCTAATAGGCCAATAATGAGGCAGAAGAGTGGGCGCAGGTGCTGTGTACGTCAGCTAAACTTGTTGGCCCTTTTAGAATTGGAGCGGATAATATGTGGAGCGGGTTGTAAGGAGGATGTATACTCCTCAGCGAGTTATTTATACGGTAAACTGAGTGTCTAGAGGAGCGCGCGCAAGCGGGGCAGAGGGAGGGAAGAATTATTCATAACCCAACTGCATCAATATTTAGTCTTGTACTGGGGGAGGGGCGGAAGACGGGACGGGGGTCCGAGTAATTGTCCCAGCTCTCTGGAGAAATCAATTAACGAAGGGGTGAGTTTCGAAATCCTCCCCAGGGATATCGGAACCCTTGTCTACAAATTTAACATCTGTTGTCGATTGCGTTTGATGTGTTGTTCTGAAGTCTCTCACGGCATACGCATGGCGCTGCTGTCTCCCAGGTGACGTAACATGAATATGGATGTGCGAATTATAACGTCTTTTATGAAACAGTTTACATTCTTCGCTAGAGCGGTTTAAATATATATGAACTCACATCAAGTATCATCAATATTGACAAGTTATCCGTTTTAAATTTATTGTATTTTACCTAACAATTGAAGCACGAGATCCTCTTCGCATTCGGCTAAACTTCAACTAAAAGTCTACTCGCGCTTATGCCTGGTTTGGAGTAGCAATCGACTCTCCTCGGTGCGCTTTAACGGGCTTGTTAGGCCTCACAGATCCAGACTACCTGGCGACTTCTATAATAATAAATCACTAGCAATTTCTTTGTAGAATTGTATTTATTTTGTAATCAGTTTTACAATTCTAAAGTCAAACTGCAATCGTTCGATGTAATTTATGTGCTTTGTTGGATGCTGCAAATATTTGAACGCATATAATTCTACGCAAATACATTAATGTAAGCAAAATCTCCAGGTAGTCTTTTCCATTCTTGTGGAAAAGCCACTTTCTTTTTCATAACTGGTTTCACAAACAAGAAAATCAACACGTAACTATGATAATTATTGTTGGAAAACAAAATCGCATAGAAAATGTCAAAACACTTATACCCGACGAAAGCACACGGACTAATAAACATTTGCATCCAGCGATTTTAACTTCGGAATGCAACAGAACAAAAACATTTGATGGTCAAATGACATGAAATTCACAAAATGTCGGCATATTTTGAGGTTAGGATATAAATATTGCCTCACAATATAGAGAGCAATCAATAAACTTATTGCCAAAGGTGAGACGTTCAGCCAGTTTGGCGGCCCGGGCTCCATGCCAAGCGATAACATGTGAGATTTGTGGTGGACAAAGCGGCGCAGGGGCGGGTTTTCTCTGGGTTCTCCGGTTTACCCCGCCATCTCATTCCACCGGTGCTTTATCTTCATTCCATGTATAACCAGTGTCATCGCCTGCGGTGCCATAAGTAGTGAAATCGGGCGTTAAACGCTACCCCCCCCAAAAAAAAATCACCCAATTCTTTACGTCTCAGTTAAGTGTTTCTTACAGTGTGGTTATTTTGGTATCTTATTGCTAATCAATTTTAATAATCATCTTCCTTCACCTATCACTTGAAAAATAGCTAGATTATTTATTATTTTCTGTACTACGTATAATAAGCAGAGGAAATATTAAATTCCTCCCTCCCTAACAAAGAAATTTGATATGTTCCAATCAATTGTTCTGCATACAAACTATTTTACAAAGATTATTCTCTTATCTACATCATGCATCTACATCTACATTTCCCGAAATGCTCTTATTACTTAGTTCCTTATGAGTAGAAGGGAAATAAGCGAATACACGGGCTAAACCGAAACAGCTGATAACATTATGCTCCTGCGAAGCGTTAGTAGATACAAAGTCATTGGGGGAATTCCCATTGAAACCAGATGACGAAAACGAGGACTGGAATTAAAGTAACTTAAAGGATTACAAAATTAAGCCCCAGCAAACGGGCTCAAAAAAATAAAGAAAAAATCTGATGTGCTCCATTCACATGACTTTCTCTACATCTCTGCAACAAATTATTGCTAAAAAGCTTATGCTTCTATTTACTTCATGCTAATCGAGAAAAATTAGCAGAAATAGTCTTATTACTTACTTCCTTGTAAGTAGAAGCGAAATAATGGAGTATCATAGATTAAAGTGATAGTCAAAAGCTGGTTGCTATGTGAGTGAAGTTCCTTTGTTTTTATGGACAGGAGTTGACAAATTCCTGTATGAGAAAAGTATAAGTTTTTCAAGGCTGAAACCAAAAACAAGGAGTATCTGAAAAACGATCAACTCCACGAAAAAATGTATTGAACTTATATAGTGTATTTTAATGTGCTCTACATGTTTTGTGGGGTAAGGTATTGTCTATCTCTTATTGTTTAGCAGTTATAAAGCATTCCGTAAAATCCACCCAAAATAAAGTTGTCTTCAGAGGCTTTTCTCAGAAAATTCAAGATATACATATTGTTTGTCAGGTAAATATCTTTAATATAAGATATTTTAATCAAAATCGTTAGAGCCATTTTTAAGAGGATCAAAATTTTAGAAAAAAGTTCCATGTAAAACATAGCTGGGGGTGGGGGCATTTTCTTGAAAATCTTTATGGCGCATCCTTGCAAGATATCAAACTTAAATATCAAGTGTGGTATTTAACGGTCTTTTCGTTTTTTAACTGTGCGTTTGCAAGTTTCTATGTTAACATACTACGGTTATGTCTACATTATTGTTAATGTAACCATCGTGAATGGGCTTATACATATATTGGCTGCAAGCTTTTGTGTCTACGTTACGCCTACAGTTGATTTTCGAAGTGAATGGCACCTTATTCCCTTATTTTCCTGCTAAGTATTTATCGATTAGCATTAAATAAATGGAAGAATAAGCTATTGAACAATAACTTATTGCATATATTTATAGAAGTTCAATTGATTGGAATACATCAATTTGTTTTATATTGTTTTTTACCTCTGGAGTTTTAATCTATTATCTTGGCGCAAATGACCATAGTAGTTTAGCGCGATTTCGGATGTGTAATCTGAAAACGTTAAGAATCCCGTCCTAGATTGCGGTCTTGTAATCTGGATATGGTTGTACTTCGGGTCTCTCCCCTCACTCCTCCCTTCCAGGTGTCACGTAAATCACAAAGGACCACAGGGTCTACGACCAGAGCTGTGGAGCATTCATCGGTGGTAATCTGAATATCATTCCTACTTTAGCAATTATGACTTTCATAAGAGCTAATATTCCCATAAATGAATATCAGCATAAACTGTAGAAGCAGGTCAGCACACTGCGGTTTGTAGGCTGACGACAGCAAACTTTGAAATATGAAAAATCAATATATAAATCCGGAGGTATATTTAAAATTACAGTCCTATCCCCAAAGACCCATTTCGCAGGCTGTTTGCCCCAGCTCCATAGTTTTCAAGTATTTATGTTACTGTCATAAACTTTCCATTTTTGCGACGTATGATATACGATGCCGTTATTAACGAATGAACACAAGTTATTTAGTAAATACAAAAACGAATATATAAAAAAACTACTAAATATGTTATCTAAAATCATAAAATATAATAATACACTTTGTATCACACCGTATAAAGTTCATGAAATAAATGGCTAAGAATTTCCAGTTGGTTATAAATTTAACTTTTCTAGCATCATGGTATTGCTTATGAAGGCATTATTTTATATTAAGGGGAGTCGAAATGGGATTTTCATAATTTTTTTCCAATTTTCATGTTTTAATTGTATATGAAAATTGCAAATCTCCCGCTCATTTTGGTATAACTATCATAGAGGTACCCTAATTGTAAATAGCTTAAAATACTGTTGAAAATAATTCTGCATAGTGGTGTTTTAGAACATTTTGGTAAACTAATTTGGTAAAACGACAGTAAATATTAGTTAAGAAGAAGAAACTTTCATTTTATCTTTAGGTATTGGCTCATATTTCTGTTTAGAAAGTCAGGTTATAGTTTATATATGATGTTTGAAAGCACTTTCTAATGAAGTAAAATTGTCTATACAAATGCCCCATTATATCACGAACTAATTGATACTAAGGGCTGAAATTTGTAGCAACTATTTGCACCTATATAAGCTTTATTTTAATGAAAAAGGTCTTACAATATCGTAATTTTTCAATAAAAATTTAAAAGTTGTATTAAAAAAACATACCTTTCCTTCTAATCAACAGAAGTATTGTATTTGTTGTCAATCAACTATAAAGATATTGCAGAAGATACCTTAAAAAATGTAGCTCATTATCTTAAACAGTTGCTGAGAGAATAGGTTAAACTTTAATATTGGTTAGATAAGGCATTTCGAATCCTCTTTGTTAGGAATATTATTCTTAAGATTCACACCTTCCGTTGAATATAAATCCAGTGTAAAATTATTATTTTTTTTGTATAAAAATAACTTTAGCTTAATTTTGTTACTTAAGATGGATATTTACCGAGCGGAATAACTCAGATCCGAATTCTGTAGGTCCCGAGTTGAAACCCCGAGAGGCAACCAATCTGACTGAAGATATATTTTTTACTTTAGTTTGTTCTATACAGTAAAGAGTTGAAGAGAATTATTTAAAGTATTTCACTTCTTTGGTTACTTCTATGCTACAAAGGCATAAGAAACATTTAAATGATTTTATTTATTTGGTTTGTTCTATACTATAAATAGCTGAAGAGAGAGATTTAAATAATTTCTTTCTTTGGTTAGTTCTATACTATAAAGGGCTGAAGAGAGAGATTTAAATAATTTATTTCTTTGGTTTGTTCTATACTATAAAGAGCTGAAGAGAGAGAGATTTAAATAATTTCTTTCTTTGGTTAGTTCTATACTATAAAGAGCTGAAGAGAGACATTTAAATAGTTTTGTTTATTTAGTTTGTTCTATACTATAAAGAGCTGAAGAGAAAGATTTAAATGGTTTTATTTCTTTGGTTACTTCTATACTATAAAGAGCTGAGGAGAAGATTTAAATGGTTTTATTTCTTTGGTTACTTCTATACTATAAAGAGCTGAAGAGAAAACATGTAAATGATTTCTTTCTTTGGTTGGTTCTATACTATAAAGAGCTGAAGAGAAATATTTAAATGGTTTTATTTCTTTGGTTACTTCTATACTATAAAGAGCTGAAGAGAGAGATTTAAATAATTTTCTTTCTTTGGTTTGTTCTATACTATAAAGAGCTGAAGAGAGAGATTTAAATAATTTCTTTTTTTGGTTTGTTCTATACTATAAAGAGCTGAAGAGAAAAATGTAAATGATTTCTTTTTTTGGTTTGTTCTATACTATAAAGAGCTGAAGAGAAAAATGTAAATGATTTCTTTCTTTGGTTTGTTCTATACTATAAAGAGCTGAAGAGAAAAAAGTAAATGATTTCTTTTTTTGGTTGGTTATATACTATAAAGAGCTGAAGAGAAAAATGTAAATGATTTCTTTTTTTGGTTTGTTCTATACTATAAAGAGCTGAAGAGAAAAAAGTAAATGATTTCTTTTTTTGGTTTGTTCTATACTATAAAGAGCTGAAGAGAAAAATGTAAATGATTTCTTTTTTTGGTTTGTTCTATACTATAAAGAGCTGAAGAGAAAAATGTAAATGATTTCTTTCTTTGGTTGGTTCTATACTATAAAGAGCTGAAGAGAAATATTTAAATGGTTTTATTTCGGACGTCTAGGTTCATCCACAAAACACGTGTGCCTTGTTTTATGTCAAGCTGTGACAACGTATCTATAATAGATTTGAATTACTGCTTTAGGACTGTCTCATAAAAACACAGCTGGAGCTCCCTCAGATAATACTAAATATCAGCTAAGTTATCACTTCCGTGGGTAAAAACCAATTTCCATTTCAAGATTAGATATCTATAGTTCCTCTCAGCACATTGTGCAAGCGACTCAGAAAAACCTGCATATAAGTACGTGCTTCACGAGTAAGACTTGTACACCATTACAGTTCTTCCAGGTCACATTTGTAACCATTCAGTAAGTACAGTGTTAGTATATGTTTGCCTTTCCATACTTAAACATGTCTATATACAGGGTGATTCAAAAAGAAAGAACAGATTTCAAACATTTATTGCTTCCAAGCGACAAAAGATAGAAACATGTTTCCAACGTTCGTGGAGAGAGAAAAGTGTACAATAATATATGTATTCCATATGAGCACCGGCCCAAATTCGAACATTATAGCGATTAACTTTACCAGAAACATGAAAACTGCAATCATCTGGAAAAATGAATCGTTGAGTAAAATTGCTTCTTCCATATCTTCTAACATGCCGAAGCAACAATTCGTAGCTTTTGTTGTGGTCGTCAGGATGCAATGCTTGCAATAACTGCAGTTTGTATGGCTTCAGGTGCAGACGATGTTTTAGAGCTTGTTCGTGATGTGGATTTCTTTCCTACAGTGTACGAATATGCTCGACATTCACGTCCGAGTTGCAAGGACTTTTCCTTTTGCTTATTTTGCGGCGGTTGTTTATTACATTGACAACGAAATGCTCTTTGAACACCAACAATGGCCTCTAGTTTTGCTAATTGCAGCACACAAAATGATTTCTCTTGTGGTGTCGCCGCCATTTCACTACAGACATACAACAAACAACAGCGCCAATGCGGCCATGATTGAAACTTCCCCACCACCCGCGCTATTGGAATTATGTTTCTATCTTTTGTAGTTTGGATGTAATAAATGTTTGAAATCTGTTCTTTCTTTTTAAATAACCCTGTATTAAAAATATAGTGCCGTGTAAGATAAACCATTTTGTTGTATCATCATGTACTCTTTTCACATATGCCAATTGGAAGGGCTATAGTTATCATTCTCTTATCTCGTGATTCTGTCCAAAGTCAAGTGCAAAATTATAATAACAATAAAGTCTGCGAATGATTATTTATCTACATCTCTATAGCAAATTATTGTTCAAAGCTTATTCTTCTATTTACTTCATGTTAATCCAGAAAAAAAATTAGCAGAAATCCAGTGGTCTCTGTCGTAGATATACGTAAGCTCAAGTGTGATAAAATGGTATTTTCACTCCCATAATAGAATGGGAAACTGAGCGTCGATAAGTAAAGCTGAATGTAGTTTTAAACTTCCATAGTATTTGCTTTTATATGGATAGTGATGTATGCCATTAAATTATTATTTTAACAGGAATTGATTGCATGAACAACGACTTACCAACTAGTAATAATCCATTGAGTCCAATGGACATTTTATAGTTGATAAAATTGGTTATTACAGAACAGTGATCATAATATTCAACTCCATCTAGCAGAATATATGTGAAAATGGGATTATACAAAGTTACATATGAATGACAGTTTAGTATTTAGTTAGTAAATTAGTGTTTTATTTTATTTATTTATATCTATATATACTCTCTTATAATGTGAAATATCCAATTATATCCCATCCAAGTTTTAATTTTCTCTAGAGAAAGTCAATCTAGTGTGATTAATGTTGCTAAACTTACACAGTTTTATTTCCTTTAATACATTCATGTCTTGTTTAAAATAAAACAATACTGATTATTAAAACTGTTATTTTTGATTTCTCTTGCCCCCACGTACAATGTACATAGTGGATAGAGAAGATATGTACTCCACTCAAAAGATTTCACTGGAAATATGTGTTTCGGGGTCCACAGAGTCCGAAAAATGAATTTTAGTAAAAGAACCGTGTGTATATCTGTGGATAGTTCAAAAACAAAAAGGCCGTTAAATACCAAAATTGGTATTTAGGTATAATATCTTCCAACGATGCGGCACGAAGATTTTCAAGAAAATCCTCCCAACACAAACTACACTTTACATGGAAAATGTTTAGAAAATTTTGATTTTCTAAAGAATTGTTCTAACGATTATGATTAAAATAGCGTTTATTAAAGATATTTACATCCAAAATAAAATGCATATCTTGAATTTTATGGGAATAACCTCTGAAGACCTCTTTATTCTGAATGAATTTTTCCGAATTTTGTTTAACTGCTAAACCGTAAGAGATAGACAAGCGCTTACTACATAAAAGATGTAGATCTCCTCAAAACACACATTTTATGTCCACATTTTTGTTGTATTAGTAACCGTTTCCGAGATAACCTTTGTCGTTGATTTCAATTGTAAAGTAGGTGCCTATACTTTTCTCAGACAGGAAGTGTCAGTTTTTTTTGTTCTACTCCTGGCCAAGTAAAGAAGCGAATTTAGTCTAATACATTCCTCTAGTTCACTTCTTATAAGAAACCATTATTAAGAACATTCTGCTAATGTTTATCTCGATTAGCATGGTGTAGAAAAAGGAATAATCTTTGTAAGATGTTTGTAGAGCAGCTAGAGAAAGTCATGTGAGTGTAACACATTAGATTCTTACCATTAGTATTGTCGATCTCTTCTAAGCAATGTGTCTCATGTTTTCTTGAGTCTAGCAACTGCTAATCGATGAACGGTTCGTTGAATATTTCAGTAATTTTGAGTGTTTATAAAAGTTTACTAAGGCTTCATATTTCAAAACATGTCCCAAAAGACATATAGATTTAGATGTTCTATACCAATTACCAAATGAGATGGTCTATGGTAATGTGTGAGGCCTTAATTTGAATACCTCATATACCAATCCCGTCGGCTCGACCGCCCTCACGCAATTTTTTTTTTTTTTCGTGGTTTCTCCTAAGCGGTAGGCTAATTTCCTGTTCATTTCCTGTCTCTATCACGGTTAAGGGACGAGATGAGATGTTTAGTGTATTGCGGCTGGGTAGAGGTGAGCTTTGGAAAGGTTTTTCCCTGGCATTGGTTGGAGCACTGGCACACGCTCCAGGGCGCCCAGAGGGAACGGGTTTTGTGAGCATGGTAATTGGCGTTGGATCCGTTCCATCTGGAAACGTTAGGGACCTCTTCCATCCTTGCTCACACGAGTGGTTAGACCACTCATCTCTCACCTAGACGGCGGCCCGGGTTCAATCCCAAGCGACTGAATGTGAGATTTGTGGTGGAAAAAGCGGCACAGGGACGGGTTTTCTCCTGTTTCTCCGGCTTCCCCGCCATCGCATTCCCCCGGTGCTCCATCTTCATTCCATGTATCACCAGTGCCATCGCCTGCGCTGTCACAAGCTGTAAAACCGGGCGTTTAACACTAAAAAAAACCAAAGAAAACGATCTAATGACTTGACCTACATCTCAGCTATAAATCATTGTTAAAAAACATATGCTTCTTTTTACTTCATGCTAACCGAGAAAAAAATTAGCAGAAATAGTCTTATTACTTGCTTCCATGCAAGTAGAGGGGAAATAAGGGAGTCGCATAAGTTAAAGCACTAGTCAAAAGCCGGTTGCTATGTGACTGAAGTTCCTTTGTTTCTGTGGACAGGAGTTGACACATTCCTGTATGAGAAAAGTATGTTTTCTAGAGCTGAAACCAATAACAAGGAATATCTAAAAGAGATCCACTCCACGAAAAAAATGTCTACAACATAAATTGTTGTTTTAACGAGCTCTACATTCTCTCTGACTCTTAGGTTTACCAGTTATACAAAATCCCATAAAATTCATACAGAACAAAGTAGTCTTCAGAGGCTCCTTCCAGAAAATTCAAGATATACGTTTTATTTGTCAGGTAAATATCTTTAATATACGATATTTTAATGAAAATCATTACTGCCATTTTTAAGAAAATCAAAATTTTTGAACATTTTTCCATGTAAAGGGTAGTTGGGGGAGGGGGAGGAATTTTCTTGAAAATCTTCGTGTCGCATCTTTGGAAGTTAAGTAACTTAAATGCCAAGTTTGGTATTTAACGGACTTTTCGTTTGTGAGTTGTACTGTCCACAGGCACACACACTCGGACTTCTTTCCAAATATATATATATATATATATATATATAATCTTTGGGTGCAATGCAATACCCTCTCCATTAACTATGTACATAGTAGTAGAGAAAGTAAACAGAAGCCCCTCTGTGATATGCCTCTAAAAGAACGAAGGATACAATCTGTTATGAACTTTGAAGATATAACCAGGACGCAAAACAAGTAGATTATTTTAAAGGAAAATATTAATTTCCTTTCGTGGTGTATCATTTAGCTGCCCATTGCTTCAAGGACAGCAACTGCGAAATAAAATCACTTAATTGGGATCCGAATAATGAAAACCAGTTTTTTTTAAAGAAATTCAAATGTTAAAGTAAAGTTTATTGACAATTATTAATGTATTTTTGCAGGTGTAGGAATCGACAGAATGACGAGGCCCTTTTTTATTGTAGCAACTATTTTCTGCGTCGTATTGTTGCAGGTGAGTACCATGGAAATAACAATTACTCTTAACAAAATACCTATTTCCTTTACTAAAATTAAAACGTATACTAATAAATTAAAACAGATAGCCCGCCTAGGTAGCGTGTCCGCCTCACATTCAACTAGTCGCGAGTTCGAATCTCGCTTAGTATGTGTTACCCGGATAGTATTTTTATTCTAAGAAGACGAATGCTGAGTAACTTAAGGGGAGTCGAAACGGGATTTTCATAATTTTTTTCCAAAAATGGCGTGTTATTTATGGACGTCCCATTCTATACTGGGCGAAAAAGATCGCTTAATTTTGCTCAGAGGCCTCTCTATCAGGCTTTAGGTTCTTTTGTGTGCCGTAAAAATGACACGGGACCAACGGCTTTACTTCCTTTCCGATGGAAGCCATGCTGAGGATTTTACACCCGAAAAAGTCAATCGTCCTCCACCGGGTTTGAACCAGCGACCTTGGGTATATGAAGTTAGCATGGTAACCTTTATATCATGGAGGGCGACAATTCTTTTTTTTTTTCCTCCAGTTGCATGTTTTAATTGTATATGGATATTTCAAATCTCCCCCTCATTTTGGTACAACTTTCATAGTAGTGCGCTAATTGTAAATAGTTTAAAAATATTCTTTTTTTTTATTGCTGAATGTTGCTGATGTTACCATGAATGCCGATATGTAACTGAGAGTGAGCAGTGATGTTTAACTTTAATGCCCCGATGTATCTAAAAGACAGCCCTGATGTGCTGTAATCTTCTACTTATATAGCAAAATTACTGACATGTCGGAAATACCGCGAACCTGGAGTTGATGTTACCCATAATACATTGTTTCCTACACAGGATGCACTTTAACGCGCACGTGACAAGGATTACACAATGGGATAAAAACTCTTCTCTAAACTAAAAGGACCTTTACCATCACTTGGTTCTCTATTGCACTACTCGTATGTGCCGTAACAATAGAGTAACTTCTAACAAAGAAATTTTATCTTTCCACTGTCCAAGTTTGGAGTAAACAGCTCCGAACTGCTCTTGCTAAAAGCTAAATTTTACACTTTTAATACTGAAATAATAGAGTATTAGCACTCTTTAAATATAAACTGATAAACAATTAATAAAATGCCAATGATTATTAACGGGCTCAAGGTATTAAATGCACCCAAAAATTCGTTACCAAGATTTCACCGGAAATACACGTTTTGGGTCCCCCTGGGTTCAAAAAAAGCATTCTTGGAAAAAGGAACTATTTCAAGTTAAAACTCGCCAGTGGAGAACTATTGGGTTTTAACTGAATTTGCCCCGATGAGTTCTGCATCAAGGGATTTTTATGCCACCTGCTAGATATATAGCTCACACGCACATTACAAAACCTCAATGATGCAATACTAAAATGACCCAGAAATGACGAAGAACATTCCAATTTGTAAAAAATCTGCTGTGTTCCATTCACATGACTTTCTCTACATTTCTGCAACAAATTATTATTAAAAAGCTTATGATTCCATTTACTTCATGCTAATAAAGAAAAAAATAGTTACTGTGAAAGTTAAAGAGAAAGTCAAAAGCTGTTGCTATGTAACTGAAATTCCTTTGTTTGTATGGAAAGGAGTTAACAAATTTCGTATTAGAAAAGTATAGGTTTTTCAAAGCTGAAACCAAAAACAAGGAATATCTTAAAAACGACCCACTCTACGAAAAAATATATATAACATAAATTGTGTGCTTAAATGTGCCCTAAATTTTGTGTGTGGTAAGTTTTTGTCCATCACTTATGGTTTAGCAGTTATACAAAATTCCGTAAAATTCATCCAGGATAAAGTAGTCTTCAGAGGGTACTCCCAGAAAATTCAAGATATACATTTTATTTGGCATGTAAATATCTTAAATTTCAGAGATTTTAATCAAATTCGTTAGATCCATTTTTGAGAAAATCAAAATTTTCGAAAAAATCCATGTAAGGGGTAGTTTCGTTTTCGTTTTTGAGTTATCGTGTTCACAGGCAGAAGGACACACACAGGCACCTTTTTCTGGAAATGTTTTTACTTGCTATGTACATAGTGTATAGAAAAGGTATTGTAATGTACCCAAAAATTCGATACCGAGATTTCACCGGAAATACATGTTTTGGGTCCCCCTGAATTAAAAAAAATGTATTTTTAGAAAAATGTCCGTGTGTGTGTCTCTGTCTTGTGTGTGTGTGTGCGTCGGTGGGCAGCATAGCTCAAAAACGAAAAGTCCGTTAAAAAAGTCCAAACCAAGTCCAAACTTGGTATTTAAGTTTGGTATCTTCCAAGAATGTGACACAAAGATTTTCAAGAAAATCCCCCCACTCCCAACTACTCTTTACATGGAACTTTTTTCGAAAATCTTGATTTTCTCAAAGTGGCTCTAACAATTATGATTAAAATATTGTATATTAAAGATATTTACCTGACAAATAAAGTGCATATCTCAATTTTCTGGGAATAGCCTTTGAAGACTACTTTATTCTGGAGGCATTTTGCATAACTACTAACCCATAAGAGATGGACAAGAACTTAAAGCAAAAAATATGTAGAGCACTTTAAAACACACAATTTATATTATATACTTTTTTTCGTGAGGTTGATCATTTTTGAAATATTCCTTGTTTTTGGCTTTAAAAAACTGTAACATTTCTCATACAGGAATTTGCCAACTCGTATCCATACAAACAAACGAACTTCAGTCACATAGTAACCAGCTTTTGGCTTTCACTTTAACCTATGGTACTCCTTTATTTCGCTTCTACTTACAATAAAGTAAGAAATAAGACTATTTCTGCTAATTTTTATCGCTTAGCATGAAATAAATAAAAGAATAAGCTTATTTATAATAATTTATTACAGATATATTGAGAAAGTTATGTGAATGGAACACATATTCTTTTTTTGGATATAGGGGATCTTAAAACATATATTTCCGGTGAATTTTTGGGTGGAGTGCAAAAACTCCCCTATACACTATGTATATAGTACGTGTAGAGAATGTAATAAATTCAGCAGTTCGGATATGATGGAAGGAAACACATATTATTACATAATATTTAATTTGTTTGGATGTTGTAGGAATTAATAACACATTTAATCATGGTATGTTCCAGGCTGGACTCGGACTTGCGTGCATAGGTCCATGGGCTCCTGGAGGATCAGGGAATGGTACTGAAGAAACTACAACTTCAAGCACAACAACAAGTAGGTTTCTTGTATTCCATCCCTTATTACTTTCTCTAAACGTACTATGTACATAGTGTATAGAGAAAGTATTGTACTGCACCCAAAAATTCGATACCAAGATTTCACCGGAAATATATGTTTTGGGACCCTCTGAATCAAAAAAAAGCATTTTTAGAAAAATGTCCGGGTGTGTCTGTCTATCTGTCTGTGTGTACGTATGTGTGTGTGTGTCTGTGGGCAGCATAGCTCAAAAACGAAAAGTCCGTTAGAAATCAAACTTAGTATTTAAGTTTGGTATCTTCCAAGGATGCGACACGAAGATTTTCAAGAAAATCCCCCCACCCAAAATACACTTTACATGGAAAAAATTTCAAAAATTTTGATTTTCTTAAAAATGGATCTAACAATTTTGATTAAAATCTCGTATATTTAAGATATTTACTTGACAAACAAAATGTATATATACAATGAATTTTCTGGAAATAGCCTCAGGAGACTATTTTATTCTGGATCAAGTTTCCGGAACTTTGCATAACTGCTAAACCGCAAGATATAGACAAAAACTTAAAACACAAAACACGTAGAGCACATTAAAACATACAATTTATGTTACAAAATGTTTTTTCGTGGAGTTAATCGTTTTTGAGATATTCCTTTTTTTTGGGGGGGGGGTTTCAGCTTTAAAAAACTTATGTGTTTTCATACAGGTATTTGTCAACTCGTGCCCATACAAACAAAGGAACTTCGGTCACATAGCAACCAGCTTTTGATTATCACTTTAACCTATGGTGCTCCCTCATTTCGCTTCTACTTACCATAAAGTAAGAAATAAGACTATTTCTGCTAATTGTTTCTCGACTAGCTTGAAGTAAATAGAAGCATAAACTTTTTAACAATAATTTGTTGCAGAGATATAGGGAAAGTTGTGTGAATGGAACACATCAAATTTTTACTTTCTCTATATGTACTATGTACATAGGTATAGGTAAGGTATTGCACTCCACACAAAAATTCGATACCGAGATTTCACCGGAAATATATGTTTAAGGGTCTCCTGTATCCATAAAAAGCATTTTCATAAAAAAGTTCGTGTGTGTGTGTGTGTGTGTCCGTTTGTAAGTGTGTCTGTGTGACCGTGTGCCTGTGAACACGATAACTCAAAAAAGAAAAGTCGGTAAAATAGCAAACACACGGACACACACACACATACACATACGGATATTTTTCTGAAAATGCTCTTTTTGGATACAGGGGACCCTAAAACAAATATTTCCGGTGAAATCTCGGTATCGAATTTTCGGGTGGAGTGCAATACCTTCTCTATATACCCTATACACATAGTACGTGTAGAGAAAGTAAATATATTGTATCTGTTTTAACAAATATTACATTTATACATCGAATACGTAGTCAAACATGTATATCTTGAAAATAATGCAACTAGAATGATACAAGTTCCATACTTAATGAAATCTATAATTTAAAATTCCATTAAATTCGATGATAGGAGAACATCCTCTGAAATAAACAAAATCATCAATTGAAACTCTATGAAGTATGGCGATTTTAACTGCTACAACTCTATGCTAACTACTATGAAAATATGGTGCATTAAATAAAAATCTGGTGTGTTCCATTCACATGACTTTCTCTATATCTCTGCAAAAAATTATTGTTAAAAAGCTTATGCTTCTATTTACTTTATAATCGAGAAAAAATTAGCAGAAATAGTATTATAAGCTGCTTTCTTAATTTAGAATCGAAATATGGGAGTACCATAGGTTAAAGTGATCTGGTTGCTATGTGACTGAAATTCCTTTGTTTGTGTGGACAGGAGTTGACAAATTCCTGTATGAGAAAAGTTTGTTTTCTAAAGCTGAAACCTAACACAAGAAATATCTAAAAAAACGATTAAATCCATGAATAAAGTATATTACATAAATTGTGTGCTTTAACGTGCTCTACATTTTATTTGTAGTAAGTTTTCATCTTTCTCTTACGGTTTAGGAGCTATGCAAAATTCCGTAAATTTCATCCAGAATAAAGTAAGCTTCCGAGGCTATTCTCATAAAATTGAAGATATACATTTTATTTGTTTAGTAAATATCTTTAATATACGCTATTTTAATCAAAATCTTTAGAGCCATTTTTAAGAAAATCAAAATTTTCGAAAAAAGTTCCATGAAAAGGGTAGTTTGGGGTGGGGGGATTTTTCTCAAAATCTTCGTGTCGCATCCCAGGAAGATAATAAACTTGAATATCGTGTTCACAGATACACGGACACACACACGTGGACGATTTTTTGCAAATGTTTTTTTTTTTTTTGATACAGGGGACCCTAAAACATATATTTCAGGTGAAATCACGGTAGCGATTTTTTGGGTGTAGTACAATACCTTCTCCACACTATGTACATAGTACGTATAGAGAAAGTAAAAAACTCGTGACATCATACAATTTGATATATTAAGTCTATCTGTAGAACAGAAACAATCTATTTTTGCAAAATCTGATGCATTTTCTATTTTTACAGGTGCCAGCTAGGAAACGCTGAAATGGCGAAAATGATGATATTTAGAGACTGTTTATTTCTAGTACCACAAATCAGAAATAAAAATATTTAAACACATAACTTGGTGTTTCATTCCCATAGCTTATGGCACTAACAATAAGTTCCTTTCCCTAGTAATGCCAGTTGCTACCAAAGATTCCTCTAAGCTTTCGGAGAATAAATTGAAAAAATCCATGTCTGCTTTCTCAAATTACTTATTTAAGTAATCTACATATTCTGTGAAAATATTTCGGTATAGTTCATTAACACCCTGTATGCACACACACACACAAACACACACACACACACGAGGTAATTTCATAAGTCATGGCAACCATTTTTTATCAGTCAACAAAGCTGCAGGAAACAAAACTCAGGATATACGTTTGATAGTCGCTGGAATGTTCTTCTCAATGTTGGTACTAAATTGGGATCCGGGTGCAAGGGATTAATGGCACGGGATATTGAGTTATGTACAATCAGTGATAATTGTTTTATTCGTATTACACATGCACAAGAGAGCATGCGAGCTAACGACCTTCAAAATAACCCCTCAAGGCTTCCACACACCTTTGACACTCACGAGCATTTCAGTCACGCAGAACGTTTGCATGTGTCTACTAGCACCTACCAATGCACTCAGTCGTCATCTGGTGGTGACATCCAATTCTGTGTACAACATGTTTTCAAATTTATATATTACAATAACCACATATTCAGTTATTCGGAGTATATAAAATAGTTGCCATGACTTGTGAAATGACCCTCGTATATAAATAAAGATTGCGTTGTATTTTATGGACGAGCACTCTTCCAAAACGCATCATTATGAATTTCAACTGTAAACATTCCTTTATAATTGCTTATAACTCCTCTTAAAATCATTTCTCCAGAGATAGAAAAGAAAGAGTTAAAATTATAAATAAGTGGATATTAAGGATGTGGATGTGTAAAATTAATATGTTATACATTTTGAAAGTATGTGCTTTTGGCGAAATTTATTTACTATCTATAAGTATGCTAGTTTTGATTTATGAAAATCAATTTTAATTTGTTTAATTGCAGAAGCTAAAATCATTAATTATTATAAAGGACATCTATGACATACAAATTATCTAATGTGTAAACCCTTACGTAAAGTTCATCCTTTAATTAAAGTTTCCAATTATTTTTATTTTTTGTTTTATTTGTTTGCTAGATAAGTTAGAAAAATACCTTTGAATGTGTCTATATCAGGAAGGAAAAAAGGATTTTAAATGTTCTGCTTATTTTTATTTCAAGAATCCTAATTCTCTGCAGACATTTATTATTATTATTATTATTAATATTATTATTACTGGTTTTAACTGAACATATTTTAACCTACAGACCACGGCAAAACAGCCCGAAAATTTTAAATTTTAAAACCATGGACACCGGCCGTGAAAGCTTACGCATATATTATTATTACTGTTACTAGTAGTAGTAGCAGTAGTAGAAGTATCAGTAGCAGTTTTTATTTTTTTAATATTTATTTTTAATTCTACATTTTACACTTTATTTTACTTCTCATAGTTTACGTACATGCAATAAAATTCTCAACTTTCCTATATTATGCCAATTGTTTTGAATGCAAATATATTCAGTAATACTTAAAAAATGCCAGAATTATATTAAAGGTTTGCATACTTAAATATCTGCTCGCATTTTTGGAAACAGTGCTTTAAAAACGTTGCATAAGACTTTTATTGGCATTCAGATCCATTGTTCATATTTTAACATATAAGCGTATTTAAGATACAGTCATTAAATATTTTAATGTTCTATATACATTTTATTTATTAGAGAAAATATTTGACAAACACAGGTACTAGAAGCAATAAATAAACACAAAACAAACAAAGATACAGTTTAAGTCCTATTATAGAGAAACAGATTTTTTTCAAGGTTCAGCCATCTAGATATCTACTACAAAGTAAACCTTAAACAAGAAAATGAGAATGGAAGATTAGAACAGTAGTAAGGTAATCACATGTAATCAAAAGGACTGCTGCTGCACAAGAGATTGGTTATGGTTACTGAAACATAACATTTTTCTTGATACGAAGTTTATTTCAAAGTGCCTCATCAGTTTATGGACTATCAGGGAATGTACTAATCAGTTTTATATGTATTCGTTTATCGTTTCTATAAACTATCCAACAACACAAAATTATTCAAATAATTTTACACATTTAGAAAAACAAAAACAAAAAATATGACCTGTGATTAATCTGTGGTACTTTTATGCAGTGTGTTTTATTTATATATAGACATGAGTAGAGCTCGGTCTGGGGTCACGAAATTGCCGGCTTTAGGTTCGGTACACACTATGACGTGAAGAAGTAGGTGTGGTCTCTACGTGCTGCACTATCTAGAATTGCTCACTGCCTGGCCTCATTTAGCTAGGACTTTTTTTTCTTCTTAATTTACTTTCCTTATTTTTTATATTTATCCTTACGTCTCTGTTGTTTTCCTATTTTTCTTTTTTACATACAGAAATACAGACATATACACATTTACAAACACCTGAGGCGGGACACGAACCCACGATCCCCTCTGCCACGAGGCACCAAAGCTAGGTACTTTACCGAGCGTGGCCATGGGTACAGGCAACTAATAGATAAACCAGTGAACAGTGAAAGAGAGTGCAGATTGAAGAATGTCAAAAGTACGAAAGGATGGGTGTTAGACACTGAGCAAATTGTAGATGATTCAAGCATATTTTCAGTGACAGGAGAGCATTTTCTTTCGATACAGTTAAAATTTATATTGAAATTCACTGCAGTGAATGCTGAGTGAATTTGTTTGATTTATGTTCATTGTCTTTTCAAAGTTCTGCACATTATTATCCTGATTTTTTGTAGCAAGCTTTATATTTTATTTGTAAAAGTACCAGAGGATTTTATTTATTAATTATATTATTAAATCATTACTATTGTGGTACTTAATTAATTATAACGATGCATATGTGCATGTAATGAGCTGCTTTTGGAACAGATTGTACCGCTACGTGTGCATGTTTACGCTACAAATCCTTCCTCACTACTGCTCTGTGCTCATAACTGTATGCACTTCCAAACCCACACCAAGCTCTAGACATAAGATTTCAGTCATAACACAAACGTCTCAGGGATTTTTTAGCTATAAATAAGCGTTATTTAAAGCAGTAATACCCGATGAACAGAAGCTTCGATCACCTAAATAGCTATGCAAACACGAGACAAAGAATAGGACTAAACCGACTTCAAAGTTGCCATAGAAGAATTAACTCTTAGTTGCCTGCACTAGTATACTACATATACCGTTTATTCTTTAATTCAAGTTTAAAACTGGAGTTCTAGTAAAAATATTTGGAAACAAACCTATAAAATGATTATATAAAACAATAGAGAAAACAGAAATGAAAATAAATGTAGATCCTTTATTAAAATTTTTCTTTCCAATTAAAAGTTTAAATTCTTCTAAACCAGTTTTCATAATGCTGCCAAAGGCACTACCAAATAGGTAGTTCAAAGGACCATGAGTTTTAAGTGAATGGCCATCCATTCAAAGGCAAATGTTGCAAGTTCAAATCTCAGTGATTGTGGTAAATGACGGGGAGGGCCCAAGTAAAATAATTGGTGTGATGCTTCGAAGTTATTGGGGCTATATTTGGCTGTAGTTATGTCGGTTTTCTCTTTTATTTATTTAAAAAAATCACTGCAATTTTAGGGCAAAAATTGTATATTATTTTATGATATAAACATTCTTGATTACTTGTCATTCATGGTTGAAGGTTAGTATAACATGAAATTTATCTTAGAGTACAACCCTATTTGTATAGTTACGCTTAAAACAAGCGGAACTTATAGGTACCGACAGGTAACAAATGGTTAAAGAAACAGTAATAGGAACGAGTTTAGTTTGCAATTTCAGTGGCCAAAGACAATGTCTTTCGTCCAAACACACATATTTAAACTTATTATTTAGATCCTCTTTCACCATTTCTTTCACAAATTTCATCTACACAAAAATATCTATGTGTGAATCTGATGGTAAAGTGAAAGAATTTCTGACTGTGTTCTCGAATATGCAAGATCATAAAGAAAGGACAGCACAACTCGCATATCAGCACCACAAGGAAATATCCCAACGTTGTGAGAGTGTACGGTCTGTTTTGACTACCACTTTTACTCCGTATTGGAGTCTAACCAACCAATCGATTGATCCAGCTGTTTTTGCTGTAAAACAACGCGCTGAGTTCCCAGCACTACTGAACCGTCAGCTCTTGGCCATATTTTTTCAATGCGGAGGAAATTGTTTGCTGTAAAACAGCCACAAAGACTGAAAAACCAGCAGAAGTGTATTTACATTTTTACATGCACTTGGTTAACAAAAGCCAAGCAAAATAAATAGTGTTTCAATACAAAAATAGACATAGATTTACGCACAGCCTCCATCTCATCTAAAAATCGAGGAGATACAATTTATCAGAGAGTATTCAGTACAAACCAGTCTTGCTTAATCATGTCAGCAGCTTTCTCAGCTATCATCATGGTAGGAATATTTGTATGTGCGGCAGGTACAACAGGCATGACGGAGGCATCAATTACTCTGAGGCGATTTATGCCATGAACCTTGAGAGACGGATCCACGACGGCTGCAGGATCACTTCTAGGACCCATCTTGCAGGTTCCCACAATGTGATAAATAGGTATTGCCATATGCTCCATGGAACATCTCCAGTATTCGTCAGAATCGAAAGTTAGGTGTTTGCATCCAGGAAGAGGACGGTCATTAAGGCGGGAGCCGTATTTCTGAAATGCACTTGTTCGACTCATTTGTTGAACTAGCCTAAGTCCGCGGATCGATATTTCCATGTCGTATGGGTGTTGGAAGAAGTCGTGATAGATAAGAGGATGGTGTTTAGGATTTGTATCTTTCAGCATTATTCTACCTCGACTCTTAGGTTTCAATACCAGCGGTACACAGCTCCAGCCATGTAATCCTTTGAAAGGTTTGTATACTTCATTATATACTTCATTACTAAAACCAATAGCTTTGGGAACATTCGACTCTGAGTTAGGAGTGACAGAAAAGAAAAGCAGTTCTAGATCGGGGTCACCATCTGGGCTTTGGGGGTTTGTTGTGTCGTAGAAGCCCATACCCTCAGTACCTCCAGCCACGGTAAATGGTCCTTCGTGCCACTTCAGGTAACCTTCTAAGACCTTAGGTTGCTTAAGTAACTCTTCAACAACTATACCAACGGACTGGTTTACCCAGTATGTAATTGCTATATTTCCTGGATGATCCATGAGGTTATACCCCACCTTAAGATCCTTTATAACGGATATACCTTTATCCTGAAGATGTTCTCTTGGACCGATGCCTGATAGCATGAGCAACTGAGGTGAATTGATAGTTCCGGCTGATACTATAACCTCTTTCTTTGCTCGCGCGGTATATCGCTTACCTTTGCGCTCGAACTCAACGCCCCAAGCAGTTTTAGTGAGAGGGTCTATAAGAATCTTGGTCACCAGACTAAACTTCTTCACGTGAAGATTCTTTCGATGATTTATTGGGTGCAAATATGCTCTGGAGCTGCTGAGACGTGTACCGTTCTTTAAATTCACAAAAGGATTGGAGAAACCGATTTGTGTTTCACCGTTGTAATCCTGATTTACTCTGAGTCCCATCTCTGCTGCTGCCTCGACGAAAGCGGCACCAAGTGGTGTACGATATGGCCCACGGGTCATAGTGATGGGACCACCGTTAGCATGATAACCTGGATCCAAATCGGGTACAGTGGCATCCTCCAGCTTCAGAAAGTATGGCAGAACATCTCTGTATCCCCAACCGACGTTCCCCATCGCCTCCCACTCATCGTAGTTCCTGCGGTTTCCTCTGGTGTAGAGCATATAGTTCACGCTACTGCTACCTCCCACTACTTTTCCACGAGGATACACACAACGGCCGTCCTTCATTCCTCGACAGGATGTCTTTCCTGGCTGGTTTCTATAATGCCAATCAGCATCAGTCAGCGCCAACAGAGAAGCAAACAGAGGAATATCCATGGCGTAGTTCTCTGGTCTGCCTGCCTCTATCAGCAACACATTCCACTCGGGCACCTCGGTGAGACGATTGGCGAGCACGCAGCCTGCAGAACCTGCACCAACCACGATGAAGTCGTATTCTGGAAGCAGCTCAGACTGTTCGCGTGGCTCCTGCTCCCACAGCATTGTGCCTTCCTTCACCCAGTTGAAGACACCTTCTGCCAGATTCCACATTTGCCCAGACCTTGGTTCCTGGGACTGGGCACTGAGGAATGCCATCATCAAGGCCAACACTATCCATCGTAACACCATGCTGCAACATTAAAATGTAATTACACAGGTATTAACTGATCTTCTATATAATTACAAGACTGAAACTGCTACAAAGGTTATTTGTGTATAAAAGGACCTCATCTGTGGATTTGAATTCATCTTCCATAACCTTAATTAATCATACTTAAAAGGAATGGTTTATACAATACAATATTTTATTTATGGTTTAAGCTCCTTACAACTTCTCAAGTCCATAAATTCTAGACGCACTTAATGATTACTGATTGCTCAACCGAGTCAGATCAAAAGAACAAACTTTAATAAAAAATCTGATGTGTTCCATTCGCATGACTTTCTCTACAACTCTGCAATAAATTATTGTTAAAATGCTTAAGCTTCTATTTACTTCCTGCTAATCAAGAAAAAATTCTCAGAAACAGTCTTATTACTTACTTCCTTGTAAATAGAAGCGAAATAAGGGAGTACCATAGGTTAAAGTGATGGTCAAAAGCTGGTTGCTGTGTGACTGAAGTTCCTTTGTTTGTACGGACACGAGTTCACAAAGTCCTGTATGAGAAAAGTATGTTTTTTATAGCTGAAACCAAAAACAAGGAATATCTAAAAAACAATCAACTCCACGAAAAACTGTATGTAACATAAATTGTGTGTTCTAAAGTGCTCTACAGTTGTTAGTTATTGTCCATCTCTTACGGTTTAGCAGTTATGTCAAATTAAGCAAAATTCCTTCAGAATAAACAGGTCTTCAAAAGCTATTTCCAGAAAATTCAAGATATACATTTTATTTGTCAGGTAAATATCTTTAATATATGACATTTTAATCAAAATCGTTAGAGCCATTTTTAAGAAAATAAAAATTTTCGAAAAAAGTTTCATGTAAAGGGTAGTTTGGGGTGGGGGGATTTTTCTCAAAATCTTCATATCACATCCCTAGAAGATACTTAACTTAAATACCAAGTTTGGTATCTTAGCTACTTTTCGTTTTTGAGTTATCGTGTTCACAGACACACGGACACACGGACACACACACACACACGGACCTTTTTCTCAAAATGCTTTTTTTGGATACAGGAGGTTTTAAAACATGTATTTCCGGTGAAATCTCGGTATCGAATTTATGGGTGGAATACAATACTTCTCTATCCCTGTGTACATTGTACATATGGGGCTAGAGAAAGTAAAAATCTGATGTGTACCATTCACATGACTTTCTCCATATCCCTGCAACAAATAATTCTTAAAAAGCTTATACTTCTATTTACTTTATGCTAATCAGAAAAAAATAGCAGAAATAGTCTTATTACTCGCATCCTTGTAAGTAGAAGCGAAATAAGGGACAACCGTAGGTTAAAGTGATAGTCAAAAGCTGGTTGCTATGTCAATGAAGTTCCTTTGTTTATATGGATAGGAGTTGACAAGTTCCAGTATGAGAAAAGTATACGTTTTTCATAGCAGAACCCAAAAATAAGGAATGTCACAAAAACGACGAACTCCACGAAAAAAATATATATCACATAAATTGTGTGTTTTAATGTGCTCTACACTTTTTGTGAAGTAAGTTTTTGTCCATCTCTTACGGTTTAGCAGTTATTCAAAATTTAGTAAAATTCATCCAGAATAAACTACTCTTCAGAAGCTATTCCCAGAAAATTCAAGATATACATTTCATTTGTCAGGTAAATATGTTTAATATCCGAAATTTTAATCAAAATCGTTAGAGCCATTTTTGAGAAAATCAAAATTGTCGAAAAAGTTCCATGTAAAGGGTAGTTGGGGGTGGGGGGATTTTTCTCAAAATCTTCGTGTCGCATCCCTGGAAGATACTAAACTTAAATACCAAGTTTGGTATTTTACCGACTTTTCGTTTTTGAGTTATTGTGTTCAGAGTCACAGGGACACACGGACACACGGACACACACACACACGGACCTTTTTGTGCAAATACTTTTTTTGGATATTGGGACCCTAAAAAATATATTTCCGGTGAAATCTCGGTATCGAATTTTTGGTGGAGTGCAATACTTTCTCTATACACTATGTACATAGTGCGTATGGAGAAAGTAAAATTTTCTCCTTAAGAACAAATTCCAGGAAAAATAAATCACTACAACCGATATTCAAACGAGGGACATGGCGTTACATCTAAGTGAAGACGTACTTTTTGGAACTGGAACATGACATAATTACAATTATAACTATGATGTTATAATTACTACGCAATCATTTTAATTCCTAAATGAGGACTGCCTCCGTGGTCGAGTGGTCAGCGAGCTGACTTCTCACCCGGAGGTCCCGGGTTCGATTCTCGGCTGGGGCGGGGAATTTTCCTTTAACCAGATTTATCCCCTAACCCCACAGAGTCTAGAAGTATGAATGTGAGAGTGAATGTGCGTGTGTATTAGTAATATAATAAATCACAAGTCAAAGCCCCCGATATGACCATTGAAGTTAAAGGGGGCTATACAAATGAAACAATAAAAAAAAATTCTAAATGAAATTGGAAATGTTTAATCCTGACTTATAATTATAATAATTACTATTTTTATTATTACTGCGTAAATTTCTAAGTGAAGATATATTTGATGAAATTGGGTTATTCGTTATTTTATTATTATTATTTAAATTACTCAAAGCGTCTTTCCCGCATGTGCCCTGTTAAAGAAACTATCTTTCGGTTACCATAATCATTCAGAAGTAAAATCAATATACCTCTGTTTAAACAGCACAGCAACGTTTTGAAGTTACGAAATAGAAAAAGTATGTGTTACATTCTCTCTCTTTCTCTCTCTTCTTTATTGTTTATTATTGGCTGAAAAAAAAAAACTATTCTTATGAACGTTTATTTTTTATCGACTTCACTTTAATGTTACAAACATTTACTAAAATAGCTAAATCACATATTTCGTTTTAGAAAAAAAGGAATAGCGATGCTCAAACGTTTAAAATTTAGACATATTTAAGAATTGATCTCTGTATGCTGATCTTAAAATGTCATACTCTCTCCATGCAATCGCGAGAAACAACAGAAAAGCAACAAATATTCTGGAAATTCTTTGTGAAACAAAATGGTTGTTTGAATAAACTGTATGCTTTAAAGACATCTTCATTTTTTGTGCAGTATAATTTTTCTATCACTCAAGATATACACAATTATACAAATTCCCTTCCAAATGATCAGTACTTCACAGGCTATTCTCAGAAAACTCAAGATTATATGTTTTATCTTATGCAAATATAAGGTATGAATCAAAATAGTTAGAGCGTGTTATGACGCAATAAAACAAAAATGTTTTACATACAGAATAGTTGAAGGTAGGAGAATTTCTTAAAATCTTCGTGTTGCTCCTTTGGAAGATACTGAACTCAAACTGATATGGTATGGTACCCATTTATCCAACTTTTCGTTTTTTCTAAAAGATTCTTGGAGTGTCAAAATATGAATTTACTATGAAATCTAGATATCAAATTTTTATGTGGAATGCAATTCCTTCTCCTCCTAGTATATACATTGAGAAAGCAAACATTGATATTTTTAATTGAAAACCATAAAGTACCATAGTGTCTCAAATAAAAGTAAATGTAGGGTATGTCTTCTACATGTACAAACAAAAATAAACATTTCCCATGTTTATAGCAAAGCACTGTTTGTAAGAATAATGGGCATTTCAAACATCAATAATAATATTACTGATATTTCACTGCTTTATTGTAATCAAATAAAACTTTTATCAGTTCCATAAAATGCAAGCAAAATGCAATAATCTATAAGCTATTGTATTAACTCAAACGTACTACTTTTGAAGAACCAATTTATATATAAAATAATAACACTATACATAATAGTCAAACAGTGAGCGGAATGTTTTCGAAAGTATATATATAATGCCTCAATGTAACGAGAAATTTATATATGCAAACTTTTATTATTTTTTAAATATTTCTTACATTCTCTATTAGTTATCAATAGCAAGTCCAGAAAGTATAGCAATTCCATTCAAAATTTTATTTGAGATTTTACTGTAAATGTACATTTTGATAATTTCCAAATAAAAAAAAAAGAATTTTTAAAAAACTACTGCGTATGTAGATGCTCCGTGCGCGCCGTACGCACATGTGTGTGTGTGTGTTCGTTCGCCTTTGACTGTTATAAGTTACAAACGAAAATTCGGTAAAATTGATATTTAAATTCGGCCTCTTCCAAGGCAACAAAACGGAGATTTCCCAGAAAATACCTCCCCATCACAAACTAACCTTTACATGGAAAAATATACCATTTTGGTCCTAATGACTTTTATCAAACTATAAAGGTGATATTACAAAATATCGCTTCACAAAAATGTAGATCTCGTTGGAGTACATAATTTCAAATACTTTTTTGGCGTTAACCATTCCCAGAATATTCCTTGTTATTTGAGTTTTGAAATGATTTGACTTTTTGCTAGTGGCATGCCTTTATTCATTTTTCTCATGGTTATGGAAAGCTATTACATAGCGACACACATTTTTAAAATTTCACTGCATCCTTATATCTAACACGAAATGTCTAAATATTTAACAAAAGTTTATTTTGATAAAGAAAACCTACATAGAAGAACAAGCTTCTATAAGAAAATATTGTTTAATGAGTAGAGAAAATAATGTGAATTCAACGACTCGAGTTATTACATTTGGAATCAGGGATTATGAAAGGAGATCACTCGGTGACCACTATAACGTAAATCTCCCTTTGAAGGCCTCATCCATACCGTCGTTTCGCACCAAGCAGATGATGTCCAGTGTAACTCTTCTGTCATCCGTAGTCAGATGGTAAAATCCAGCTAGCCTTTTAAGGTCTCATCTCACACCATATCCTTGACAGCTCTGGGAAAAGTAGATTGGAATATGGGTGCCGTTGAGTATATTGCAGACATTCCCAATTACCATCTGTTTTCAGTTGTAATATTGTTTTATACTGAAGGTGGAACTTTGGGTTAAGGTATTAAATGTTCAATCCGGTAATTACCTTGGCGATTCAGGAAAATCAGAAAAAAAATCTGATGTGCTCCATTCACATGGCTTTCTCTACATTTCTGCAACAAATTATTGTTAAAAAGCGTAGGTATGCTTCTATTTACTTCATGCTAATCGACAAAAAATTAGCAGAAATGGTCTTATTACTTGCTTCCTTGTAAGTATAAGCGAAATAAGGGAGTACCATAGGTTAAAGTGATAGTCAAAAGCTGGTTGCTAGGTGACTAAAGTCCCGTTGTTTGAATGGACAGAAGTTTACAAATTCCCGTATGAGAAAAGTGTAAATTTTTCAAAGCTGAAACAAAGAACAAGGAATATCTGAAAAACGATCAACTCCACGCAAATATAATCATAATAATAATAATAATAATAATAATAATAATAATAATAATAATAATAATAATAATAATAATATATAACAAATTGTGTGCTCTACATTTTTTGTGTAGTAAGTTTTTGTCTATTTCTTACGGTTTACCAGTTATGCAAAATTCAGCAAAATTCACTCAGAATAAATATATCTTCCGAGGCTATTCTCAGAAAATTCAAGATTTACATTTTATTTGTCATGTAAACATCTCTAATGTACGATATTTTAATCAAAATCGTTAAAGCCATTTTTGAAAAATCAAAATTTTCGAAAAATGTTTCATGAAAACGGTAGTTCGGGTGAGGGATTTTCTTGAAAATCTTCGCGTCGCATCCTTGAGTGGCATTAAACTTAAATACCAAGTTTGGTATTTAACGGACTTTTTGTTTTTGAATTATCGTGTCCGCAGACACGCGGATATCGACGCACACGCGCGCGCGGATTACAGGAGACCCTAAAACGTGTATTTCCGAATTTTGGGTGCAAAACAATACATTCTTCCTAGTACATGTAGAGAAAGTAAACATAAACAGAACAACGGTTAGCACCAACTATCTCATTCACTCCTAAATGTTGCGTGCAGTAACGGTTCTTTCGCTCCGCTTTTCATCAGCCAACGGTGTTTGACCTTCAAATTCCTTACAGCGACGAACCCATCTATTATAATATTTTTTCAAATGGGAAGAGTTCTACTCTGCAGCAAATGAGATGCGTTATCGTGCTATGCGTTGCCAGGTCGCTAGCTCTACTCTTTTCATATTTCCCTCTCACTCGCACACTGAGCATGCAAATCTGCCTGGAGGCATAATGCTTATTCATGTGTATTATGAAAACTATTTGAGCTAAACATCTGTGGTTTTTGCGGTTCTAGTACGAACATTGCTCTCTAGGTTCCTCATGATTCTTTTGTAAAATTTGAATATTTTGTCTTAGCGCAAGTAGTATTTATGAGAGACGGATTCACTTAGCGCGTTACTCCCCAGTGAAGCGCGAACGTCAACACAGCAGCACTCCGATTGGTTGCCGGCCTGGTGGCACTCAAGAACAACCTCATCCCATTTGAAAGTCATTGTAAGAGTGCTTCCATCCGTCGTTGAACCACCACACGCATTCTTCAGCCTTTCATAAATGCGAATCGGCGATTCATCTTCCGCAGAAAGAATTCAATAAAAGAACACTGTCTAATATGAACATCGATGTCAGGCATTTTCCAAAGGCAGCATTAGACTTGGAAATTTAAGAAGTTACTACTGCAGTGGATTGGAGAAGGTTTTGAAGAATTGCGCGAAATTCATACAACTAAGTTAAAAAGAAAAAGTTCTACATCTCTGTAGCAAACTATTGTTAAAAAGCTAATTCTTCTACCTACTTCATACTACTTGCGATAAACATTAGCAGAAATGGTCTTATTATTTGCATCCTTGAAAGCAAAAGGGAAATAATAGAATACACTTGGCTAAAGTCATATTCAAATATTTTAAAAGCTGGTTGTCGTGTAGTTGAAAATTGTTTCTTTGCATTGGCTGAGTTGGCAAATTCTCGTATGAGAAGAGTTTTAGGTATTTTAAAATTGAAAACAATAACGAGGAATATCTCAAAAATGGCCAACTCCACGAAAAAACATGTACATATATGACATAAATTGTTACTTTCTCTACACGTATAGTGTACATAGTGTATAGAGAAAGTATTGTAATGCACCCAAAAATTCGATATCGAGATTTCACCGGAAATACATGTTTTGGGTCCCCCTGAATCCATAAAAAGCAATTTTAGAAATAGGTCTGTGTGTGTGCGTATGTTTGAGTGTGTGGAAGTGTGTGATTCTGTGGATAGCATAGCTCAAAAACGAAAATACCGTTAAATGACAAACTTGGTATATAAGTTCGGTATTTTTCAAAGATTTTCGAAAAAATCCCCCCCACTACCCTTTATATGGAACATTTTTCGAAAATTTTCATTTTTTAAATGGCTCTAACGATTTTGCTTAAAATGTCGTATATTAAAGGTATTTACCTGACAAATAAAATGTATATCTTGAATTTTCTGGGAATAGCCTCTGAAGACTACTTTATTCTTGAGGAATTTGGCATAACTGCTAAACCGCAAGAGATAGACAAAAACTTACCACACAAAAATGTAAAGCACATTAAAACACACAATTTGTGTTACATACATTTTTTTCGTGCAGTTGGTCGTTTTTGAGATATTCCTTGTTTTTGATTTCAGCCTTGAAAAACTTGCTTTTCTCATACGGGAATTTGTCAACTCCTGTCCATACAAACAAAGGAACTTCAGTCACATAGCAACCAGATTTTGACTGTCACTTTAACCTATAGTACGCCCTTATTTCGCTTCTGCTTACAAGGAAGCCAGTAATAAGACTATTTCTGCTAACTTTTTCTCGATTGGATGAAGTAAATATTAGCATAAGCTTTTTAACAATAATTTGTTGCAGAGATGTAGTGAATGGAACACATCAGACTGTTTTTAATGAGCTCTGCATTTCTGTGCAGTAAGTTTTAGTCTATCGCTTTTGGTTAACCAGTTTTGCAAAAGTCAGCAAAATTCATCCAGAATAAAGAGGACTTCAGAGGATATTCCTAAAAAACTCAAAATATACATTTTATTAGGGATGCATGTGGCAAATTTCCGTGGTGGTGAAGGGGGTGTTCTGTCGGAACAAGACCACAGGCTTCTAGCGCTTTCCGCGTCTAGATGAACTCCTCGGAACCTGTTAGGAACCCACCAGTGGCTCTTTCCCCGCAGTCTGGTTTTGGCCACCCCAATAATACTCCCATAACATCTTATCGTCCTAGAGTCTGACACACAATAATTCTATAGGTGTCTACAATATGGAACCCCCTCCAGCATATACTTACTGACCAACACAGAGGAAACGTTTAGAACCAGATAAGGCGTCGACACTGAAGGGCACAGAGGCACTTATCCAAACAACTGTTTCTATATGGACGTGATTCTGTGCGCTCGAGTTTAAATGCAGGCATACCATCTCAAGGCTAGTGTATAAAGTTGGCAGTACCTGTATTATTCACATGCACTTTCACTAAAGTCACAAAAAGTTGCACGTTAAGGTAGAATTCTTATCACGGTCTCTGCTACAAGAAGTAGGTACCAGAAATGCCCCAACTTTTGGAATGAGCGTGTAAAATTGCTGTCTTTGTTCACATTCCTTCGAGCACGACTATCAAAGATCTTGAGATTTCTTTCTTCCCAAGTGAAATTCAGCTAGTTTTCTGTCTTTACATGCCACATTAGAATTTATTTTTTATAGCTCAACGTCCTTTAACATGGTTGGTCATATCAGACGAATGAAATTGGTGAAATGATGCTCAGATGATCTCGGGGTCCATGGAGCTTAAAGTTACTCGACATTCGCCTTCTTAGGATAAGGGAAAAAACCCCAAAATTTTACCGAGTAACTCACATTAAGAGAGATTCGAACTCACGACCTGTTGAATGTGAGGCAGACACGCTACCACCAAACTACCAAGGCAGGCCCTTTAGAATTCTCTCTTTCGCAAAACTTGAACCCAAAACTTGGTAAAATAGCAAATGTTTGAGTACTTTAGGCAAAAACATCCTGATATGTTCCATTCACATGACTTTCTCTGCATATTGTAACAAATGATTGTTAAAAAGATTTCTCTTCTATCTACATCATGTTAATGGAGATAAACATTAACAGAAAAGCTTTCTTGTAAGTAAAAGGAAAAATGAGGGTATACACTGGACTAAAACGATAGTCGGACCCTTTTGAAAGCTGGTTGACATGTATGAAATCCGTTTCTTTGCATTGCCAGGAGTTGACAAATTCTCGTAATGAAAAGTTTTAAGTTTTTTAAAGCTGACACCAATAACAAGTAATATCTCAAAATCGGTCAACTCCACGAGAAAATGCAAATAACATAAATTGTGTGTTTTAACGAGCTTTACATTTTTGTGTGGTAAGTTTTTGTTCTATCTTTTATGGTATACTAGTTATGCAAAATCCAGAAAAATTCATCCAGAATAAAGAGATTTTCAGAGGCTATTCCCAGAAAATTCAAGATATACATTTTATTTGTCCTACAAGTATCTTTAATATACAGTATTTCAGTTAAAAACGTTAGAGCCATTTTGGAGAAAATTTAAATTTTCGAAAATTTGTCCATATAAAGGGTAGTTTGGAGTGGGAGATTTTCCTCTAGATCTTCGTGTCACATCTTTGGAAGATACTGAGCTTACGTATCAAGTTTGGTATTTTACGAACTTTTCGTTTTTGAGCTATCGTATTCACAAGCACACAGATATACACGGATCTTTTTCTGAAACTCTGATGTGTTCCATTCTTATGACTTTCTCTACTTCTCTGCAACAAATTATTGTTAAAAAGCCTATGTTTCTATTTACTTCGTGCTAATCCAGAAAAAAAAAAAATAGCTCGAGTTTGCCAGTTATACTAAAGTCATTCAGAATGAAGAGGATTTTCTAAATTCTCGAACATTTTCCATGTAAACGGTATTTTGGAGTGGGGGGTTTACTATAAATCTTCGTGTCGTACCTTGGAAGATGTTGAAAATAAATATGAAGTTTGTAATTTAAACAACTTTTGTTTTTACTTTCTCTATACGTACTATGTACATGGTGTACAGAGAAGGTATTGCAGTCCATCCAAAAAGTCGATACCTAGATTTCACCAGAAATATATGTTTTAGGGTCCCCTTTATCTAAAAAAAGCATTTTTGGAAAAAGGTCCGTTTGTGTGTCCGTGTGTCGGTAAAATACCAAACTTGGTATTTAAGTTTAGTATCTTCCAGGGATGCGACACGAAGATTTTAAAGAAAAATCCCCCACCCCCAACTACCCTCTATATGTAACTTTTTTCGAAACTTTTGATTTTTTTTATTTTCTTAAAAATGGCTCTAACGATTTTGATTAAAATATCGTATATTCAAGATATTTGCCTCACAAATAAAATGTATATCTTGAATTTTCTGGAAATAGCCTCTGAAGAGTACTTTACTCTGGATGAATTTTACGGAATTTTGAATAACTGGTAAACCGTAAGAGATGGACAAAAACTTACTACACAAAACATGTAGAGCACGTTAAAACATACGATTTATGTTATTACATTTTTTTTCGTGGAGTTCATCGTTTTTGAGATGTTCGTTGTTTTTGGTTTCAGCTTTGAAAAATACAATTTTCTCATACAGGAATTTGTCAACTCCTGTCCAAATACACAAAGGAACTTCAGTAACATAGCAACTAGCTTTTGACTATCACTTGCGCTTCTACTTACAAGGAAGCAAGTAATAAGACTATTTCTGCCATTTTTTTATGATTAGTATTAAGTAAATAGAAGTATAAACTTTTTAAGAATAATTTGTTGCAGAGATGCACATAAAATCATGTGAATGGAACACATAAGATTTTTTTTTCTACTTGCGGTATCTCATCAGGTGTTTCCGCTAAAACATCGACACCAAATATGCGCATAGTATGTGTAGAAAATCTAAAGATGCCTAGTGTAAAATAAGGATTACACGTTACTGTTTGTATTCATTAAAAGCTGTACATAATGTTGACTAAAACCGTATTTATTTAACGTCATAAGGAAACACATGACTAATTCCTATCGTCACGTTCTGATTTATGATAATTAAAACACGAAACCACACGTACATCACAGAGTTGACAGTTGACAGCCTTACCTCTTTGTTGAACGAACGTTTCACATCCGAGCAGAGAAAACAACTGAAGACTTCGACTTTACCTTTGCACTATGCAGCAGAGAAACTGGTACAAGAGGCAAAGCCAGTTTTGTTACGTTACTTGCCTCAGGGATATATTCGAATTCTTCTTGGTCGCCGCCAATATTTTGCGGTCAAGGGAGTGGGCTGTCCTTCAACCTACCGAGTTTGCTCACGACAGTTTCTGTTCGACAACACTTGACAATAAGAAATACTCATTTGATTATGAATCATCTTATGTAATGAAATATTTCATACAACGCCACAATTACGGTCAAGTTAGGAACTGTAAACTAGTTGTAACTTCTGCTATATTCCTCTTGTACTGTCTGAGCATCCACAAGTAGTAAAAAAAATTCTGATGTGTTCCATTCACATGACTCTCTCTACATCTCTGCAACAAACTAGCAGAAATAGTCGTATTGCTTGTTTCCTTGTAAGTAGAAGCGAAATAAGGGAGTAGCATAGGTTAAAGTAATAGTCAAAACTGTTTGCTATATGACTGAAGTTCTTTTGTTTACATGGACAGGAGTTAACAAATTCCTATATGAGAAAAGTTAAGCTTCTCAAAGCTGAAACCAAAAACAAGGAATATCTAAAAAAGATCAACTCCATGAAAAAAATGTATGTAACATAAATTGTGTGTTTTAACGTGCTCTACATTTTTTGTTTGTTAAGTTTTTGTCCATCTCTTACGGTTTAGTAGTTATGCAAAGTTCTTCCAGAATAAAGTAGTTTCAGAGATTATTCCCAGAAAATTCAAGATATACATTTTGTTTGTCAGGTAAATATCTTTAATATACGATATTTTAATCAAAACCATTAGAGCCATTTTTTAGAAAATCAAAATTTTCCAAAAAAGTTCCATGTAAAGGGTAATTGGGAGTAGGGGGATTTTCTTGAAAATCTTCGTGTCGCATCCTTGGAAGATACCAAACCTAAATACCAAGTTTGGTTTTTAACGTACTTTTTGATTTTGGGCTATGCTGGCCACAGACACAGGCAAACACACGAACATTTTTCTAAAAAATGCTTTTTTTTTATTCAGGAAGTCTCAAAATATGTATTCCTGGTGAATTTGTGTGCATTAGAATATCTCCTCTATATACTGTACATAGTACGTGTAGAGAAAGTAATATGATATGTTACACTCACATGACTTTCTTGTAAGTAGGAGACAAATAAGGGAATACGCTGGACTAAACTGATATTCAAATGTTTTAAAAGCTGGTTGCCATAAGGTTAAAAACCGTTTCTATGTGCGGTAAGGAGTTTACAACTTTCCGTGTGAGAAAAGTTTAAGTATTTTAGATATGAAACAAATAACGAGGAATATTTCAGAAATGGTCAATTTAACGTGATCTACATTTTTTATGTAGTAAGTTTTTGTCTATCTCTTACGGCTTACCAGTTATGCAAAATTTAGCAAATCATTCAGAATAAAGAGGTCTTTAGAGGCTACTCCCAGAAAGTTCAAGATACACATTTTATTTGTCATATAAATATTTTTATTATATGGTATTTTAATCAAAATCTTTAGAGTCATTTTTGAGAAAATCAAAACTTTTTAAATATTTTCCATGTAAAGGGTAGTTTGGGGTGGGGGATTTTTCTCAAAATCTTCATGCCGCATCCCGGGAAGACACTAAACTTAAATACCAATTTTCGTATTTTACGGACTTTTCATTTTTTAGTTATCGTGTTCACAGGCACACGGACATGTTTTCTGAAAATACTTTATTTTGGACATAGGGGACCCTGAAACGTCTATTTCCGTTGAAATTACGGTATCGAATTTTTGGGTGGAATGCAATACGTTCTCTATACATCATGTACATAATACGTGTAGAGAAAGTAAAAACTTGCAAAATAATCACATGACTTTCTCCAGCTGTTCTTAAAAACTTTCCTTATAAAAGACTGTTTATATATACTTACATCATGCTAATCAAAACAAACACTAGCAGAATTGGTTTTATTACTTGCTTCTCTATAAGTAGAAGGGAAATGTGCGAATATACTAGGCTAAAGTGACAGCCATATCTTTTAAAAGCCGGTCGCTAAGTGAAACAATTGAAATTCGATTCGTTTGGCTGGCTAGAAGTAAACAAACGTGGACGAAAATAAAGATATTTCACGATTGAGAAAAATTTAAGTGCCTTAAATCTAAAACAATGACTCGCAATATCTCAAAATTGATTAATTCCACAAAACTTGATGCGTTCCATTCACATGATTTTCTCTACATATTTGCTACAAATAATTATTAAACAGCTTATGCTTCTATCTATCTACTTCATGCTAATCGAGAATAAATAAGCAGAAATAGTCTTATTACTTATTTACTTGCAAGTAGAAGCGAAATAAGGGAGTACTATAGGCTAAACTGATAGTCAAAAGCTGGTTGCTATGTGACTGAAGTTTGTATGGGCAGGAGTTGACAAAATCCTGTATGAGAAAATTATAAGTTTTTTTAAAGCAGAAATCAAAAACTCCACAAAAAATGTATGTAACAAAATTGTGTGTTTTATCGTGATCTACATTTAAGTGCTATCTCTGACGGTTTACCAGTTATGCAAAATTTAGCAAATCACTCAGAATAAAGAGACTGCTCCCAGAAAATTCAAGAGATAAATTTTATTTGCAATATATATTTAATATATGGTATTAAAATCTTTAGAACCATTTTTGAGAAAATAAAATCTTAAAAAAATGTTCCATGTAAAGGGTAGTTTGGGGTGGGGGGATTTTTCTCAAAATCTTCGTGTCACATCCCTGGAAGATACTAAACTTAAATAAAAACTTTGGTATTTTACTGACTTTTCGTGTTTGAAAATTCATCCAGAATAAAGTAATCTTCAGAGGCTATTCTCAGAAAATTCAAGATATACGTTTTATTTATCAGGAAAATATATTTTATTAAATCAATGATAATCGTTAGAGCTATTTTTGAGAAAATCAAAATTGAACTTAAATACAACAGCGCAGACCTTTTTCCAAAAACGCTTTTTTTTTGGATTCAGGAGGACCCGAAACATATATTTCCGGTGAAACCTCGGTATCGAATTTTTGGGTGTATTTCAATACTTTCTCCATACACTACGTACATAGTACGTGTAGAGAAAGTAAAAAGAAACTATTGGAGGCAAAGCTGTAAGTGGAACGGCTAGAGAAAGTCATGTGAATGGAACACAGATATTTTCCTATTAGTTTCACTTATCTTTAGCCCCTAAATTACGTACAAGTACTTACTTACCTGTGTACAGATGGTATAATGCACGCAAACTATTCATACGTGTGCAAGCGAAAGGGAACTGTCAGCTGATGTGCTTGTTTGGGTTTGTTTTGGTTCATTTTAACTTAAGTATGAAACACTAACTTCGTGATGTAGTAGAAAAACACGCAGTAAGAATGAAGGTCAATGTTATACACCATTCACTTTCCTGCATAAATTATTCCTATCATAAAATTCTATCTCTTCTAAGACCCGTTTTGTTTACATTAGCTTGATACGTGCCAAACGAAGATGTGTGCCTAGAATTTCTGATAGATAGCGCTGAAAGTTGATAAAATGTCGTCTTTATTCCGAAACATACCAGAAAATGTGGGAGAATATATAAATGTACTGGTAATCTTTTTACTTTCTCTACACGTACTATGTACATAGTGTATAGAGAAGGTATTACATTCCACCCAAAAATTTGATACCGAGATTTCACCTGAAATACACGTTTAGGGTCTCATGTATATAAAAAAAAATCAGAAATAGGTCTGCGTGTGTGCGTGTCTCTGTGAACACGATAACTCAAAACCGAAAAGTCAGTAAAATACCAAACTTAGTAAATAAGTTCAATATCTTACAAAGATGAGATACGAAGATTTTGAAGAAAATGCCCGCCCCCCAAACTACCATTTACGTGGGAAAATTTTCGAAAATTTTGATTTTCTCAAAAATGGCTGTAACGATTTTGATTAAAATAACATATATTAAATATATTTATATAGCTAGTAAAATATATATCTTGATTTTTCTGGGAATAGTCTATAAAGATATCTTTATCCTCAATGAATTTTGTTAAATTTGGTGTAACTGATAAATATTAAGAGATAGATAAAAACTTACTATACAAAAATGTAGATCACGTTAAAACGCACAATTTATGTCGTATACGTTTTTTTTTCGTGGAATTGACCATTTCTGAGATATTCCTTGTTATTTGTTTCAGATTTAAAATGCTTTCACTTTTCTCACACGGAAAGTTGTAAACTCCTAGCCCTGCATACAGACAGATTTCAACCACATGGCAACCAGTTTTTAAAAGATTTGACTATCGTTTTAGCCTAGAGTATTTCCTAATTTACCTTCTACTTACAAGTATGCAAGTAATTAAGACAATTTCTGCTAATGTTTATCTCGATTATAATAAATTATATAGAAGAATGTTGTTTTTAATAATAATTTGTTATAGTGATGTAGAGAAAGTCATATGAATGGAACACATCAGATTTTCTTTTTATTTCATTTTTGCTGCATTTTATATTCTTTTGGCGTCATGGTTTTTCAAAATTACAGAAAAAGCTAACGCGTAATTTCTTAACAGTGAGATGACGCAATAATTTCCTGTCATCCATTTCACCATCATTTTTTCATATCATCCACTTCCTCACTTTTTAGCAGGCACTGGACTGATCACTAATTCTGGCTTCTCTCTTACCCAGAGCCTCTGCTTCTCAATAGGCATCTAACCCCAGGCGCTTACTTATAAGTTCTGGGGGGGTGTAAGCACTTCATACTAGGAGGGTAATTGGAGGACGAGAGCAAATGAAATCCCCAAATTAGTTGGTTAGTACAATCCGGAGGGGTTCCACGACGAGCCACCAGAGGCTTATTGTGCGTGAGCCTCCAGGAGGATAGGATAATTTGAGGTTATCCAATGGGCGGCCGGAGCTAACTGCGGGGAAAGAACCTAGCATAGTCCAAGCAGTTCTTCATCTCAACGCTGGGAGAGCTAGGAGTTCTACTAGCCACTCCAGTGACACCCTGGAGTACTTCAGAAGCGCATTCACCACCACGGAAAGTTCTTTCCGACATTTACAACCTTAAAGAAGCTGAAGGGACTGGAAGTTAGTGGAAATGAAAAATCCCTCCCTTCTAGTATTCGCCTTTTAAAAACCCCGAAAATGGGTTAGAGATGGGCTGCGGGAATCGAATCCATGATCTGCCGAGTACCAGACGAAACGCCTAAGTCACCTGCTTCTGTTCCCTAATGATTGTTGAACTCAAGATGTCACAAGCAGAATAGGTAAAATATAACCAGACGCTTCATAATTAATAATGAACAGTGATAGACAGACACGCTTTTGGGTCATTGAATTAACTGATGGTGCTGAATGAGCATACATTAACCCTGAGTTCGATGGACTAGAAGTTAAGATAAAGTAAGGTAAGCATAAGTGGAAAACTTGTTTAGACATGCTCACTCTTACGGATATTCCAAACCGGACTATCGGGATTAATAGACGATTATTCTACATGACTGCGTGGATATGCACACAGAATCTCATGCATATTAATAAATACTGAAAAGAAACCAGAAGGTTAAGGTAAATCTATGCATTGGCACCCGTGTAAATTAACGTAAATCGGTGATATCATAGACTTAAGAATAGCAATAATCTCTGGTTCTTTATATTTCCATCAGATGTATATTATGCTTGTTTCGTGACATATTTACAAGCTATAAAGGATTGCTGGATATTGAGGGGACAAAAACTCTCAGGGCTATTTATAGTCGCTTTAAAGTATTCAATATATTCGTCTTATAAAAGCTTAATTTCTATCTACTTTATGCTATCAACATAAACGTTTCAATAAACGTCATTAAAACTCTGGCATTTAAACCACTAATGATTGGTACGAGAGTAATTAGATAAATACTGAGACAGTACGCAATTAATACTCGTAGAAACGTTTTGTTATCTCGGTTTCTCAAAGTATTCTCCATGGCATTGTCTGTAGCTTTCCATCCTCTGAAACCACTTCTGGAAGCAGCTACGCCACTCAGCTTCTGGAACTGCTGATAACTCCTCTTGGTATGCTGCAACTGCTTCTTCAGGGCGAAAATCAGTGCTCTGGATTCGGTTCGGCACCGTAAAGAACAAGAAGAAATCACACGGTACCAGATCAGGACTTTAGGGTGGCTGGGTATATCGTTTTGCCTCGGTTCCTTGCAATGTGTGCTGATGCATTGTCATGGTGCCTAAAGTGCCCCTTAGGCCTGTCTTTGGACGCTTTTCTTGGATATTTTGAAACACTCTCCTAAGCCAAACTTCTGTGTAACATTCCTCAGTAACAGTTTTATGATTTTCGAGCAAAACTCTTGCCAAGTGATGATTTCTGGAGAAGAAAAAAGCAGCTTTTTTCAGTTTTCCTTGCTCTTTTGATCTTAATGGATTGTTGGCCATCTAGGAACACCCAAATGGGGGATGACATTTTGTTTCTGTGTCAAACTGATACATCCATGTTTCGTCACTCTAACAATATCTGAAACACGGCGAGACTTTCAAAAGCTAAATATTTGGAGCCATTACACCTTATGGAGCTTATATGCGTCATATAAATTGTGGTGAATCTATCTTGAACAAAATTTAAATTCGAAACTGTTCTGGAAGATGGTTGAAACACTCGGCGAACTAACCGCTCAATGTTCTTGTAGGTTAGTCATGGATCTTCCCTGTTCATTGTTTCTGCGGTGGTGATGTTACTCTTAGTCATTCCTGTTGTTGTTTAGCTTCTTTTCTCTTCATCTTTAAGAGAATGTCGTCCTGAATGCCTCTCCAAACCAGTGGAATATTTTGGTACATGACGAAGAATGTTCCCAAAAGCTCGAGTGACTACGTTTCATTTAAATCTGTTTGAAGTCGTACAGATCATTGCACGAAAATGTTCTCTCTGAATCTCCATTGTACTTGCAAGAACATGAGACTAACTCCAAAGGAAGCCATGGTAATAATATTTTACGCCCGAAAAAACCATTGCGCTCGCCGGGTTTGAGTTCACGACCTTGGAAACCAGAGGCTAGCATATTATTTCTAGACCACGGAGGACAACGTAAGACATGATTTCAATCTATTGTGCCATCTATAGGAGCTGAGCTGATAACTTGTCACCTCGCGAATAGAAATTCCTTGATCAAGAAACCACTGCAATGGTGACCGACATGGTCTGAAGGAACTTGAATAAGTGAGTGGGTGAATGAATAATTTTTTCACCCAAAAATGAATTTGACCAACTTACGTTTTCAGGCTATCATTTTTACAACTATAAATTGTCATTAATGCCCAACTATGTGAAGATCAACTTTTAAATATATTTGACGAAGACAGCAATTTATCCTTGGTACAGTGAATTCAAATGATATCGTTTTTCCTAGTGACGAATTTCGTACAGGACGCTAAAGAACAGCTGTGTCCAATGAAACTATTGGAGCTGTTGAAGCAATGCTTGAAGATGAAAGGGCAACTTAGGAATTTATTTGGGCAAATTTGGGCATTGGGTGAGTCAAATTCAAAACATGTTATCAATACTTAGACGTGAGAAACCTTTGTTGTCGATGGATTCCAAATAAACTGACTCCCAGTCAAAAACTACACATTGATTGGTGAGGAAAACTCTAAAACATTCTCAAGGCACCACTTTAAACTTGTTTTGGAATATATTAATGAAGATTAGTTTTGCATTTATTGTTATAACCCTGAAAAAATCAGTCGACTCAATGGATCTCTCGAACAGAGCCTAAGCTTACAAAAATCCAGCAAATTCGCAGTGTTGGTATAATTTTACGTAATGATAATACATTGTCACATACAGACAGCTAACAAAACTGAATATTTGAATGCTCTTAAGATTTCAGTACCATTAGCCCTCCTTTATACTGCTTTGAACTAGCACCTTGATTAAAGATAAAATAGGTAGATTCTCTTCTACATCATCAGATAGAGCAATGCGTATTTATAAAAAACTGGTTTCTAAAATACCTCAGGGAAAGAAGCATCATTGCTTAATCTTTCACAGAAGCAAGATTGTATCGATATGCGTTTACAGTTACAAGTTTGCTAATGGTTGAATGGGAACTGTTGATATTTAATAATGTGGACTCAGCTCAAACGCTGTCAACGGATTGATATCAACTGCCCACATTTGCAAAGCTGTGCCTCAGCCCCTTTGGAGAACTCTGTAAATCAGGTTCTAGTAGCGTTCACCAAGATGCATTAACGCTCACATGATTCCTCCACCTTCTTCTACAAACCATTCATTAAACTTCCTCCTTATGTTAATCCAGATAGGTTTTAATTCACATTTCCTTTTGGGGTACAAGCGGAATAGAGTAGACATAAGGAATAGTAAAATATTTAAAACTGGATCGCTTTATACCTATTGCTTTCAAATTACTTTATTTTTTTTTTCTTCTTTTTGTATTACCTTGTGATAAACAATGCATTAGCTACTTAGCACTCAAAAGGCATGAACTGTTTGAAAATTCAATCCAATCAGGCACAAAAAAGTATTAACAAACTTTGATCGAAATACACCTATTGGTTTTAAAGTCTTTATTCTTATCACATTCTAATAAACAATTAATATACCCAAGTCGCGGGTTCAAACCCGGTGGAGGACGATGGAATTTTTCGGGCGTAAAAATCCTCAGCATGGCTTCCTTCGGCTCGTAGAAAGAATCTCAAGCCTGATACAGAGACCTCTGAGCAAAATTAAGCGGTCTTTCACGCCCAATTTAGAATGGGACGCTGAGAACCACAGCAGTTAAAGAGCGTCCATAAATAACACGCCATTTACATTTTAATTAGCTACTCAACACTCAAAAAAGTATGTACTGTTGGAAAATTCCAACCAATAATAGGCTTTGGTTTCAATTCGTTTGAAATATGTTATGCATATTTTTTCTATATATAATTTAATGCTTAATAAACATTTGTTGTTCATATAATTTACAAGTTATACAAAATTATTAAAAACCACTCAAAATCAAGAGCGTTTCAAAATATTTTTCAGAAAATTCAAGATATGTAGGTGTTTTATTTGTCAGGAAAATAATTTAGAGATTTTGGTGTTTTAATCAATTACAGCCATTTTTAAAATAATGCAAAATAACAAAAACTTTTGTACATAAAGCATAGGTTGATTAGAATACGTTTTCTGAAAACGTTTGTGTCTCTCCTTAGAAGATGCCGAATATATTTACCAAGTTATGTTAATATAACTTTCATTTCTGAGTCATGCTATTCATAAACACATACACAAAGCTATTTCTAGAAATACTTTTTCTTATAGTAAAACATATTTATGGTGAAATTTGAAAAAAAAAAAAATCTATGTTGGATTATAATAGTTCCTCTTCCTAAGTCAATTGACAGAGAAAGTTAATATTTATTTTCCTCTTATGATTTGAAACTCACAGCTCATTTTAATGTCTTGGGACTGTCATGTTGACCTTTTTGTCAGAGGGACAAAACAGCCGGCGTTCAACAGCCCATGTTTTCTCCATTTTTATTGTTTATAACAGATTTATATACCTTTCCTTCGCTTAAAACAGTTTCCACTTTCACTTCCGAGAACTTCTATGTATTAGTGCACTCATGTTTTGTGAACAGGCATAACTCGGTCACTCGTCTGTTTTTTGTTTCAATATAAGGCTCAATTTGTGACTATGGCATATTTGGCATATCAGGACATTGCACTATTGATATCTCCAGAAATTGTATTACGAAATCGCATACAATCACAAATTTTGATTTCAAGTTGTTGCCGAAAAATGCGTACTTGAGAAAAAACTGGCGTTTAATAATTCAACTCCTTCAGGATAATATCGGCTGCCTTCTCAGCGACCATCATTGTTGGAATATTTGTATGTGCCGCTGGAAGTAATGGCATCACTGACGCATCTACCACCCTAAGTCCGCTGATTCCATGGACACGGAGTCTGTTGTCGACAACGGATGTAGGATCAGAGGGGGGCCCCATTTTACAGGTACCAGAAACGTGCCAGATACCACTAACCATATGATGTGCAGCACAATTCCAGTATTGATCCGAGTTAAAAGGGAACATTTTGCATCCAGGTAAGGGAATATCATGAACGGTTGAGCCAAATTTCTTCAAAGCCTGTGTTTCGCTAAACTTCTGCATTAGTCTGATAGCGCGGATCATTATATCCATGTCATATTGCTGTTGAAAGTGATCATAGTAGATAATAGGATGATGTTTGGGATTGGCATCCCTCAATAATATCCTGCCTCGACTTCTAGGCTTCAAAACAGCAGGGAGTCCTAACCAGGAGTGACGACCCTGGATTGGTTTATAAACTGTGTCATAAACATTCTGGCTTATTCCAAAAGATTTATAAAGAGGCGCATAAGAAGAAGTGCTAGCTGATATGAAAATAAGCTCGATATCTGGATCACCATCTGGATCATTTGGATTATCAGAGTCATAGAAAGCAAGAGCTTCGACTCCACTTGGAATTGCAAGTGGACCATTATGCCGTTCCATAAAGTTGATTAAATTTTTACCATCTGCTAATAACTCGTCTAAAATTAAACTAGCAGACTGATTCAGCAAGAACGTCATTCCCATCAGTGCAGGATGATCCATGAGGTTGTATCCGACCTTAAGGTCCTGGATAAGGGGTATTCCTTTTTCCTGAAGATGCTCACGGGGCCCAATACCTGAGAGCATAAGTAACTGAGGGGAGTTTATTGCACCAGCAGAAACGATTACCTCCTGTCTTGCTTTGGTTATATAGCGTTTCCCTTCGTGTTCAAACTCCACACCCTGAGCCGCTTTGGTCTCTGTATCGATGAGAACTTTGGTCACTAGGCTATTCTTCTTCACATGTAGGTTTCTCCTATCCTTGATGGGGTGTAAGTATGCTCTTGAAGCACTTAATCGCGTACCGTCTTTCAAGGTAGCTTGGAGGTAGCTAACCCCTGTTTGTGTTTCTCCATTGTAGTCAATACCTGACCTCTGACCTATCTCTCTTCCAGCTTCTACGAAGGCATCTGCAAGTTTAGTTCGATAAGGTGCATAGGAAGCGGTGACAGGTCCACTCTTGGAGTGGTAACTAGCATCCAGACCAGGAATAGTCATGTTTTCTAATTTTAGGAAGTAAGGAAGCACATCATTGTAACCCCAACCAAGATTTCCCATCTCCTCCCATCTGTCGTAATCTCTTCGGTTTCCTCGCGTGAAAACCATATAGTTGATAGTACTGCTACCGCCCATAACTTTTCCTCGAGGATATGGGCATCGCTGTCCTTCCATTCCCAAACAATTGGTTAAAGATGGTTCGCTCTTATAATCCCAGTTAGCTTCACTTAAAATTAGTAATGGAGCAATAGAAGGCAAATCCATTACGAAATTTTCTGGTCTTCCTGCTTCTAGTAATAATACTTTCCATTGTGGTCGTTCCGTAAGACGATTGGCTAGGACACAGCCAGCAGATCCGGCCCCGATAATAATGAAGTCATATTCAGGCAGTACTTGTGGCTCATCTCTGGGCTCCTGATTCCACAATTTTGTGCCTTCATTAATCCATTTGAGAAGAGCTTCAGCTAGTCCCCAATTACGTGGATGTTGATCTTCTAGTGACAAGCTTGCTGCGCAGATGGCAAGCAGCAGAATAAATCTAACGTTGGCTATCTGTGAAAAAAATAATAGAATTCAGCAACGAATATAATGTTTTCCTTGATTCGCTATCTAGACATAGAAAATTGACTATTTTTCTGAACATGCAAACCGGAATCTGTTTGTGGGTAAAAAGCAGTTTGAGGATTTTGGCAAAATGTAACAGATAATGTTCCGTGCGCTAAAGCCTTTAATCCTGCAAAATCTTTAGCAATTGAACTTGTAACTTTATCATCAGCAAATTACAGAATTGCTTCCTTATGCAACCTATTCGCCAGATTTAGCCCTCTCTGGTTATTTTCTGCTTCCAAACTTGAAGAAATGGCTTGTTGGTAGAAGATTTGCCAACAATGAAGAGGTGGAGTCTGCAGTTGGTGGCTATTTTGCAGCCCTCGATAGTTCTCACTATAAACAGGGTATCGAAGCTATTGAACATCGCTGGGAAAAGTGTATCGAGCTGAAAGGTATAGAGAAATAGAGATGTTTTTCCACAAAATGATTGTGGTTTCTTTGTTAGGGCGGGTACTTCTGGAATAGCCCTTGGATGTAAAAGCTCGCATTCAATTTATACATCGGTATACCAAAGGGATTTGTAACTGTAATCGCCGTGGTGATATATAGGAATTCATAATTAATTAATTAATTACTGTTGCTAAAATAGAAATGCTAGATGAGCAGTTTGAAATCCATTTATCGAAAAAGGACAACATTTTATGAGAACAGCCACCTACTGTTGCTAGATGAATAAGTAACAAGTAACAGCATCTCTTATACTGCTATTTCTTTGGTATTTCCATCGTTTATACCTTCTCTATACGCACTATGTACATAGTGTATAGAGAAGGTATTGCACTCCACCAAAAATTCAATACCGAGATTTCACCGGAAATATATGTTTTAGGGTCTCCAATATCCAAAAAAAAACATGTTCACAAAAAGGTCCGTGTGTGTGTGTGTGTGTGTGTGTGTGTGTGTGTGTGTCCGCGTGACTTTGAACACGATAACTCAAAAACGAAAAGTCGGTAAAATACCAAACTTGGTATTTAAGTTAAGTATTTTCCAGGGATGCGACACGAAGATTTTGAGAAAAATCCCTCCACTCCGAACTACCCTTTACATGGAACTTTTTTCGAAAATTTTGATTTTCTCAGAAATGGCTCAACGATTTTGATTAAAATTTCGTATATTAAATATATTGACCACACAAATAAAATGTATATCTTGAATTTTCTGAGAATGGCCTCTGAAGAGTAGTTTATTCTGGATGAATTTTACTGAATTTTGAATAACTGCTAAACCGTAAGAGATGGACAAAAACTTAACACACAAAAAATGTAGAGCATATTAAAACACACAATTTATGTTATATACATTTTTTCGTGGAGTTCATCCCTTTTGAGACATTCCTTATTTTTGGTTTCTGCTATGAAAAACATAATTTTCTCATACAGGAACTTGTCAACTCCTATCCATATAGACAAAGGAATTCATTGACATAGCAACCAGCTTTTGACTATCACTTTAACCTATGGTAGTCCCTTATTTCGCTTCTACTTACAAGGAAGCAAGTAATAAGATTATTTCTGCTAATTTTTTCTGATTAGCATAAAGTAAATAGAAGTATAAGATTTTTAAGAATAGTTTGTTGTAGGGATATTGAGAAAGTCATGTGAATGGTACACATCAGATTTTTTCAGTTGCGTTGTATTCCAAAAACTGATAAATAAATTCACAGCTCCAAAATTAGCTGTACTTATATGTAGTAGGATTTATTAAAAACATGTTGTTTTACATTCACATTATTTTCAAGTACAACAGTTGAATTCACTCAGCTAAAGCATCTGTAAAAGCTGGTCCATATGTGATGCTAATATTCCATTTGCATGGTTAGGAGTAAAGCTAATAAAATCGAATGACGACTTTACGTTTGAAAAAGTATAATTAGCTATTTGAAATTTTAAACAAATAACAATAAATATCTCGGAAATGCTCAACTGAACAAACAAATGCCTTTGACATAAACCACTGTGGGTTTTAACGACATTAACATACATGTTTTGAAAATCTCTGAATCCAAATAAAGCATTCTTATAAAAAGGTCAGTGTGATGTGTGTGTGTGTGTGTGGGCAGCATAACTGAAAACGAAAAGTCGGTTAAATTCCAAACTTGGTATTTAAGCTTAGTATCTTCCAAGTATCGAGGCTATGATTTTCAAAAAAAAATCTTTCTTCAAACTATTTTACATGAAAGTTACAATTTTTATTAAAATGCCATATATTATTAATCTGATGTGTTACACTCACATGACTTTCTCTAGCTGTTCTACAAACTTCTTACATAAGATTATTCTTCTTTCTGCAACTTGCTAATCGAGGTACTCATTAGCACAATGTTCTTATTGCTTAGTTCCTTATAAGTAGGAAGAAAATAAGGGAATACACTAGGCTAAACCGATAGTCAAATGTTTTAAAAGCTGTCTTTATGCGATTGCCATTACAAATCGCTTCTTCTCTTGGCCAGGAGTAGAACAAAAGAAAAACAGACACTCCCGTCTGAGAAAAGTGTAAGTACTTCACAACTGAAACTAATAACAAGGAATACCTCGAAAACGGTAAGCTCCACGAAAAAAATGTATATGACATAACTTGTGTATTTTAACAAGACCTAATTTTGTGTATAGTGAGTTTTTGTCTATCTCTTACGGTTTACTGATTATGCCAAATTAAGCAAAACTCATCCAGAATAAACAGGTCTTTAGAAGCTATTCCCAGAAAGTTCAAGATGTGCATTTTATTTGTCAGGTAAATATCTTTAATATACGGTATTTTAATCAAAATCGTTAGAGCCATTTTGAAGAAAATCAAAATTTTCGAAAAAAGTTCCATATAAAGGCTAGTTTGGGGTGGGGGGATTAATCTCAAAATCTTCGTGTCGCATCCCTGGAAGATACTAAACTTAAATCTCAAGTTTGGTACTTTAACTACTTTTCGTTTTTGAGTTATCGTGTTCACGGACACACGGACACACACACGGACCTTTTTCTGAAAATGTTTTTTTGGATATATGGGGTCCTAAAACATTTATTTCCGGTAAAATCTCGGTGTCGAATTTTTTGGTGGAATACAATACTTCTCTATCCCTAGAGAAAGTAAAAATGTATACGTGAAGAGCTAAAAATTATATCCTGAACTTTTTGGGAATAGTTCCGAGGTCCTCTTCACTCTTGGATGATTTTTGTAACTGATAAACCGTTAGAGACAAACAGAAATGTGTTACACAGATGTTGTTCTCCTTAAAATACTCCATTTATGGCACATGGTTTTTTTTCCCCCTTCTTTTTACTTATTCTATACGAACTATGTGCATAGTGTATTGAGAATGTATTGCACTCCACCAAAAAATTGGATACCGAGATTTCACCGGAAATATATGTTTTAGGGTCCCCTTTATCTAAAAAATGTATTTTCAGAAAAAGGTTCGTGTGTGTGTGTCCGTGTGTCAGTGTGTCCATGTGCCCGTGTGTCTGTGAACTCGATAACTCAAAAACTAAATGTCGGTAAAATACCAAACTTTCTATTTAAGTTTAGAATCTTCCAGGGATGCGACACGAAGATTTTGAGAAAAATCCCCCCACCCCAAATTACCCTTTACAAGGAACTTTTTTCCAAAATTTTTATTTTCTAAAAAATGGCTATAATGATTTTGATTAACATATTGTATATTAAAGATATTTACCTGTCAAATAAAATGCATATTTTGAATTTTCTGGGAATAGCCTCTGAAGACTTCTTTATTTTGAGTGAATTTTCCGGAATTTTGTTTAACTGCTAAACCGTAAGAGATAGACAAAAGCTTACCACAAAAAATGTAGACCACATTAAAACACACAATTTATGTTGTATACATTTTTTTCTTGGAGTTGATCGTTTTTAAGATATTCCTTGTTTTTGTTTTCAGGGTCGAAAATCTTAACTTTTCTCATACAGGAATTTGTCAACTTATGTCCATACAAACAAACGAACTTCAGTCACATAGTAACCAGCTTTTGATTATCGCTTTAACCTATGCTACTCCCTTATTTCCTTTCTATTTACAAGAAAGAAAGTAATAAGACTATTTCTGCTAATTTTTCTAGATTAGCATGAAGTAAATAGAAGCATAAGCTTTTTAAGAATAATTTGTTGCAGGGATGTAGAGAAAGTCATGTGAATGGTGCACATCAGATTTTTTACCGTAGAGTTAATCATTTCAAAGAGATTCCTTGTTATGGTTTTTTGTTTTACTCCTTTTAAAAGCTATGACTATCGCTTTAGCATAGTGTATTTCCTTATTTTCCATCTACTTACAAGGAATTTGGGTGACAACGACAGTTCTAGTAATATTTATCTTGCTTAGCTTTACGTAGGTAAAAGAATAATATTTTAAAATAATAGTTTGTTTGGAGATCATATAGAGAAAGTGATGTAAATGGGCATATAATTTTTTTTTTTTTTTTTTTTTTTGTTCCCTCGAAAAACAGTGCAATTCCACTGCATAATAGAGGCGTTCAATAAATGTTTAGAAAATCCAAGAAATTGCACTTCGTAGCATCGAAAAGAAGTTTGTGTATAGTAACCGTCATCTCCTACTACAGGAAGTTCAAGTTTCAGCTATAACCATCGCGTAGATATTGCCATATGCGATTGAATCAACAATCGTGCTTATTTAGGAAGATGGAAAAAAACGAGTTTCGTGCGGTGATTACAAAAAATTAAAACTATTTAATAAGCTTAGCACCGAAAGGGATAAACGCCGAGTTGGAAGAAGTTCATGGCACGTCTGCTCCTGCGTTTGCAACAATAGTAGAGCGAAATAGTAGAGGCAACAGGCATATCACAAGTTACAGTGTTCTTAATTTGAACAAAAATTAGGTCTAACAAAGATCTCGGCAGGATGGATGCCGTGTTTGCACTCAATGGATAATAAACGGATTCGTGTGATCGATTCGGAAGCTGGTTTGGTACTTTTCTGTCGCAATTCTGACGAGCTAGCTATGGATGTAACATGGATACTACTGTATTCCACAGACAAATATACAGTCTAAAACGTATTTTTTTAAAGGCAAACGGGCTCCGAAGATGGCAAAGGCGGTGTAATCTGCAGACAAGCTAATGGTTTCGGTTTTTTTTTTTTTGGGGGGGGGAGGATTAACTGGGAATCATCTACATTGATTATTTTAAGAAAGTAAGAGCGATAAATGAAAAGTACTATGAAAGTGCCCTCTTATGGCAAAGAAAGATTGTCTTCCATCAAGACGATGCAAGGGTCCTCACCTGCGCAGATTCAATGGCAAACATCCACCGTATTCATCAAATTTGACCTTCAGCAAAATATTCTTATTACTTAGTTCCTTAAAAGTAAGAGGGAACTAAGCAAATACACTACGCTAAAGTGATAGTCAAATGTTTTAAAATCTGACGTTATGCGATTGTCATTACAAATCGCTTCTTTGCTTGGCCAGGAGTAGAACAAAAGAAAAACGAACACTTTCTGTCCGAGAAAAATATAAGTACTTCACAGTTGAAACCAATAAAAAAAGAATATCTCGGAAACGGTTAGCTCCACAACAAAAGCGTAAAGGACACAAATTGTGTGTTTTGAGGAGATCGTCATTTTTTGTGCAGTAAGTTTTTGTCTATCTCTTACGGTTTACAGTTAAGCAACTTTCAGCAAAATTCATCCACAATAAAGAGGTCTTCAGAGGTCATTCCCAGAAAACTCAAGATATAAATGTTATTTAGGAAGTAAACATAGTTAACATACAGTATTTTAACCAAAATTGTTTGAGCCAGGTTTTATAAAATCAAAATTGTTGTAAATTTTTCCATGTAAAGGGTTCTTTGTGGTGGGGATTTTCTTGAAATCTTCGTGTCGCATCCTGGAAAGATTATAAACTTAAATACCAAGTATGGTGTTTAACAGTATTTTGTTTTTGAGCTGTGCTGTCCACAAACCCACACACACATGGGATGTCTTCTAAAATGATTTTTGGACTCAGGGGACCTCAAAACATATTTCTGTTGGAACCTCGACATCGAATTTTTTGATGGAATACAATGCCTTCCCTATCCACTAGGTACATTGTACATATGGAGCTAGAGAAGGTAAGAACATAAATGTTTGGGGTGCGATAAGAGATTAGCCCCACGTGGTGCACTCTTGAACAGTATGCTAGAATTAGTTTGCTAAGAATCTCTTAAAAACATTTTTCAACAAAATAGTGAACATAAACATGAACAATTAATACTTATGTGCCTCCCTTAACTCACAACGCCTGAAACCAGATTTGCTAGTTGCTTGGTTCATGTGCGCAATTGCTACAGATTCATGCACATCAGTGTTTGAATACAAAATCTACTGTGTTACACTCACATGACTTTCTCTAGCTGCTCTATAAACTTCTTACAAAAGGTTATTCTTCTTTCTACACAATGCTAATCGAGATAAACATTAGCAGAATGTTCTTATTACTTAGTTCCTTATAAGTAGAAGGGAACTAAAGGAATACGCTATTCTAAAGTGATAGTCAAATGTTTAATAGCTATCGTTATTCGATTTTCATTGTAAATTGCCTCTTTGCTTGGCCGGAATAGAACAAAAGAAAAACGGACACTTCCTATCTGAGAAAAGTATAAGTACTTCACAGTTGAAACCAATATCAAGGTATCTTGGGAACGGTTACCTCCACAACAAAAACGTAAAGGACATAAATCGTGTGTTTTGAGGAGATCTACATCTTTGTGTAGAAAGTTCTTGTGTAACTCTTACGCTTTAGCAGTTAAGTAAAATTCGCAAAACTCGTCCATAATGAAGGTGTCTTCAGAGGCTATTCCCAGAAAATTCAAGATATGCACTTTATTTTCGATCTAAATAGTTTTATTATACGGGATTTTAATCAACATCGTTTTAGCCATTTTAAGAAAACAAAAATTTTCGAAATTTTTTCCATGTAAATCCTAGTTTGTGGTGCGAGGATTTCCTTGAAATCGTTGTGTCGCATCCTTAGAAGGTACCAAACCTAAATGCCAAGTTTGGTAATTAGCGGTCTTTTCATTTTGGACTGTGCTGTTCACAGATACACACACACAGACAGACTGACAAACACCACAACAACTTTTTTTCCAAAAACGTTTTTTTTTATTCAGGGGGACACAAAACATGTATTTCCGGTGAAATACTGGTATTTAATTACTTTCTCTATACGTACTATGTACATAGTGTATAGAGAAGGTATTGTATTGCTCCTAAAAGTTCGATACCGAGATTTCTCCGGAAATATATGTTTTGAGACCATCTGAATCCAAAAAAAGCACTTTTAGAAAAATGTCCGTGTGTGTGTGCTTGGGCAGCATAGCTCAAAAATGAAAAGACCGTTTAAAACCAAACTTGGTATTTAGGTTTGGTATCTTTTAAGGATGCGACACAAAGATTTTCAAGAAAATCCCCCACGCGCATCTATCCTTTACATGGAACGTTTTTTCGAAAATTTTGATTTTCTAAAAAATGGCTCTAACGATTTTGATTAAAATCTCGTATATTAAAGATATTTACCTGATAAATAAAATGTATATCTTGAATTTTTGGGAATAGCTTCTGAAAACTGCTTTATTCTGGATGAATTTTACGGAATTTTGCATAACTGCTATACCGTAAGAGATGGTCGAAAACTTAAAGCACACAAAATGTAGAGCGCCTTAAAACACACAATTTATGTTATATAATTTTTGTGCGTGGAGTTGATCGGTTTTGAGATATTCCTTGTTTTTGGTTTCAGCTTTGAAAAACTTGTAGATGTCGCATACAAGAATTTGTCTACCCCTGTCCATACAAACAAAGGAACTTCAGTCTCATAGCAACCACTTTAACCTATGGTACTCCCTTATTTCGCTTCTACTTACGAGGAAACAAGTAATAAGACAATTTCTGCTAATTTTTTCTGGATTAGCGTGAAGTAAATAGAAGCGTAAGCATTTTAACTATAGTTTGTTGCTGAGATATAGAGAAAGTCATGTGAATGGAACACATCAGGTTGTTTTTTTGCTGCATTGCAGTACGTTCTCTATACACTATGCACATAGTACGTGTATAAAAAGTAAATGTGGAAAAACGATAATACGAAAATGAAATACTAACCTTAGTAAGCTTGAACATGTCTGTATTCCTTTCCTTAGTACTCCTTTAATGCCACGAAAACCCTGCAAACAATTGACTGCAAACTTCCGCCTTCCGTGCTTGTTGGGCATCTGAGACACTAACTAGGAATGTTACATAAATATTGGCGAGACCTTCGGACCGGATTTATCATAAGTTTCTTCAAGGTTAAGGTACTCAGATGAAATAAGTGCATATCAAGGACATCAGCATTATTTGAATACTCAAGGAAACTTTATTTGCGCTTTCAATTTTTTTATGATGCTGGAATAATCACTTGGATATGTGAGTAATAATTGCTTATGAGATAATCGAGAAAAAGTTTGAGTTCATGGACTCATAATTATCTTACTCTAATGATATATACTTAGTTGTTCATTATAAGCTCGCTGAGGTATCATAATGGACACCCTCAGAAGTTCTGAATGTGAATGCTTATTTCATCACCAACTTTATCTCCAAAGAAACGCCTGATCGGTCAAACTCCAGCCACAAAAACGCATTACATCAGCTACATTCAATTGCAATAATGACGGAAAAACATCAGTCATAAATTAAAGAAGCAAGGCTTCTAAAAAATACAAAACAAGTTTGATGGAGCCTATGCATTTTTCAAAAATCTAATGTGTTCCATTTACGTGACTTTCTCTACCTCTCTGCAACAAATTATAGTTAAAAAGCTTATGCTTCTATTTACTTCATGCTAATCGAGAAAAAATCAGCAGAAATAGTATTATTAATTGCTTCCTTGTAAGTAGAAGCGAAATAAGGGAGTACCACAGGTTAAAGTGATAGTCAAAAGCTGGTTGCTATCAGACTAAAGTTCTTTTCTTTGTAACGACAGGAGTTGAGAAATTCCTGTATGTGAAAAGTATACGCTTTCCAAATCAGAAACCAAAAACAAGGAATACCTAAAAAATTATCAACTCCACGAAAACAGCATATATTACATAAATTGTGTCTTTTAATGTGCTCTATATTTTTTGTGTGTTGAGTTTTTGTACATGTCTTACGGTTTAACAGTTATGCAAAATTTCGTAAAATTCATCGAGAATAAAGTAGTCTTCAGAGGCTGTTACCAGAAAATTCAACATATTCATTTTATTTGTCAGGTAAATATATTTAATATACGATATTTTAATCAAAATCGTTAGAGCCATTTTTTAGAAAATCAAAATTTTCCGAAAAGGTTCCATGTAAAGGGTAGTTTGGGGTGGAGGGATTTTCTTCAAAATCTTCGTGTCGCATCCTTGGAAGGTACCAAACTTAAGAACCAAGTTTGGTATTTAACGGTCTTCTCTATACTTAGACTTACAATTAGTTTAATTCCATCATTGTTTAATTAAACAAAAAGAATCGAGGTAAAGGTACACATAAGTAAGAGAGTTTCATTTCATGCAATGTCATTAAAATTTCCGTAATAATAAACAGAAAAAATAACTACACCTTCTCTAGCTAATTATTTATTATGTTGCATTCATACAGCTTTCTCTACTCACCCTTCAACAAACTATTCTTGCAAAAGCTTATTCATCTATCTACTTTATTAATTGAAATAAACATCTGAGACCGGTTTCCTTGTAGATACAACGCGAATAAAGCTAATAACGTAAGTTTATGCGATAGTTAAATTTTTAAGAGGTCTGTCTGTGATTTACTTGAAACTCAGTTCTCTTTGTATTACCAGCAAAATAAGGGATAAAAATCTGATGTGTTCCATTCACAAGACTTTCTCTACATCTCTACAACAAATCATTGTTAAAAAGCTTATGCTTCTATTTACTTCAAGCTTATCGAGAAAAAATCAACACAAATAGTCTTATTACTTGCTTCCTTGTAAGCAGAAACGAAATAAGGGAGTACCATAGCTTAAAGTGATAGTCAAAAACTGCTTGATATGTGATTGAATTTCCTTCGTATACAGAGAAGTTAACAAGTTCTCGTATGACAAAATTTTAAGTATTTTAAAGTTGACACCAATAACAATAAATTTCTCAAAAATGGCCATTGCTACGAAAAAAAACTATATAACGTAAATTGTGTGCTTTTCCGAGATATTTATTTTCTATTAGGTAGGTTTCTGTCTATCTCTTTATGTTTACCTGTTATGCAAAATTCCACAAAATTTATCCAGAATAAAGATGTCTTCAGAGGCTATTCCGAGAAAATTCAAAATATACATTTTATTTATCATATAAATATCTTTAATGTATGATATTTTAATCAAACCCGTTACAGATATTTTTGAGAAAATAAAAAAGTTTGAAAAATGTTCCACGTAAAGGGTAGTTGGGGTGGAGATATTTTCCTGAAAATGTTTGTGTCGCATCCTGGGAACATACTGGTATTAAATGCTAAGTTTGGTATTTAACGGACCTTTCGTTTTTGAGTTATGCTGCCTACAGACCCACACACACATATAAACACACAGGGACAGTTTTCCAAAAATGTTTTTTTTTAATTCAGAGGGTCCCAAAACATATATTTCCAGTGAAATCTAGGTATCGAATGTTTGGGTACAATACGATTCCTTCACTATAACACTTGGTGTATAGCACGTGCAGAGAAAGAAAAAACAAAACGTAAGCGAGTTAATATCAAATAAGTTTGTCTAAAGAGAAGTTGTCAATAGACCCAGAATGGTAAAGACAGAAACAAAAGTTCGAAAATAACTGTATTTAATCGCTACTCGAACATGGAAGTTCCCGTTATCGTCTCCTTTCTGGACCCTCAACTAATCTGCCAAACCACAACACTGGCTTAAGTATTCCAACACCTGTGGTCACTTGCGGTGTGGGTATGCGTGTTTTCTGTTTCCTGCTGCGTGACGCCTATCTCTAACAAACACATCTGTCCAGTTATAAAAGCACCGACAAGTGAACGTAAGTTGGGCTTTTTAAATCATAAAACCATCCTCCCGAATAAGGTTGATTTCATCTTTTTCTTAGTTTTCTTAACCGGCAAAGTAGCGGAGGATATACATTTTAATTGCCATGTATACGTGTTAATATGCCGCATTTTAATCAAAATTATTAGAGCAATTTCTTAAAAAATCGAAAATTTCGAAAAATATTCCATTAAGGGGCAGTTTGGGGTGGCGAAATGTTCCTAAAAATCTTCGTGTCACATATTTGTAATTAACCATTAACCTTGATTATCTATTTTGAACCAAAAATGGCTTTCTCTACCTCTCTGCAACAAATTATTGTTAAAAAGCTTATGCTTCTATTTACTTCAAGCTAATCCAGGAAAAACAGTACAAATAGTCTTATTACTTGCAAACTTGTAAGTAGAAGCGAAATAAGGGAGTACCATAGGTTAAAGTGAAAGCCAAAAGCTGGTTGCTATGTGACTGATGTTCCTTTGTTTGTATGGACAGGAGTTGACTAATTCTCTATGAGAAAAGTATAAGTTTTACAAAGCTGAAACCAAAAACAAGGAATATCTCAAAAACGTTCAATTCCACGAAAAGAATGTATATAACATTTTTTGTGTGGTAAATTTTGTTCATCTCTTACGGTTTACCCGTTATGCAAAATTCCGTAAAATTCATCCAGAATAAAGTAGTCTTCAGAGGCTATTCCTAGAAAAGTCAAGATATGCATTTTATGTGTGAGGTACATATCTTTAATATACGACATTTTAATCAAAATCGTTAGAGCCATAGAAAATCCTCCCACACCCAGTTTCCGTTTACATGGAACAAAATTCGAAGTTTTTGATTTTCTCAAAATGATTTTGATTAAAATCTCTTATGTTTAAGATAATTATACGCCAAATAAAATGTACATCTTGAATTTTCTGTGAATAACCTCTGAAGACATGTTATTCTGGGTGCATAGCTGGTAAACCGTGAGAGGTGGAGAAAAATGTACTTGACAGGAAATTTAGAGCTCATTAAAACACACAGTTTATGTTATTTTTATACAGTTTTTTTCGGGAGTGGATCGTGTTTGAGATATTCCTTGTTTTTGGTTTCGCCTTTAAAAAAGCTTACACTTTTCTGATACAAGAATTTGCCAACTCCTGTCCATACAAACAAAGGAACTTCAGTCACATAGCAACCAACTTTTGACAAATACTTTAACCTATACTGGTAATAAGGCTATTTCTGTTAATTTTTTTCTCGATTAGCTTGAAGTAAATAGAGGCATACGCTTTTTAACAATAATTTGTTGCAGAGGTGTAGAGAAAGTCATGTGAATGGAACACATCAGATTTTTTTTTAAATTATTTGGATTCGTTCAGCATTAGTTATGCTATCAGAATTGGAATAAAACACTCCATAACTAAAAGTAAGAAAGAATATTATAATTTGTGAGGTCAGCTACATGAGGCCCCTCTGGACTAAATAGTCAGAGATGATATTTTTACACATTCATTCAGTGAGACTCTTCTTATTCAGAATCACTTCCTGAAGAAAACAGAAAATCCTGTGGGAGACAACTCTTTATCCGAGGAACTGCATCAGATCTTTGTCCCACTGCGCCAGGTACTAAGTGAAGATACTGAAAAAAGTGCGAGCCTGAGATCGAATATGCGAAGAGATGGTACTGAGTCCAAGTTCGTGATGTATCCGATTGTTTCTGACACCGAGTTGCACTTTATTTTGAAAGACTTGCAGACGATTAATTTTGTTTGCGGCTACACCTCCCCAAATCAGACAAGCTTAGGTGAGTAAAGGACAAAGTAAAGATTTGTATAAAAGAGATCCACTTGAAATTTGCAAAGAAGACTTGCGGTTGAGTTTGGGATACAATTTGCGTAATCTAGAGTAGGCGAAATTTAGTTTTGAATTAATGTCAGAGTTTCAGTTCAGTCGGTATTAAAATACAGGCCAAGATATTTGACAGTGTCATCTCAAGCAGAGGGACAGAGCTCCGAGCACTGAAAGGAGCTCACTCGGAGCAACACAGTCAATTTCAGCAGCTCTTCCAACTGACGAATTTAGCGGCAAATATAAAACCACTAAAACACAGTTTCAGTTAAAGCATCCACAACAAAATCCAGCGGAGCTTGGGCATAGAGAGAAGCTCACTCGGAGCAACACAATCAATTTCAGCATCTCAAACATTTCGCTGACGGATTTAGTGGCAAATATAAAACCACTAAAGCACAGTTTCAGCTAAAGCATCATTACACCCGCTAATCAAAATCCACAACAAAATCCAGCGGAGCTTGGACATAGAGAGAAGCTCACTCGGAGCAACACAATCAATTTCAGCATCTCAAGCATTTCGCTGACGGATTTAGTGGCAAATATAAAGCCGCTAAAACATTGTTCCATAAAAGCCATCACCGCACCCGTTAATCAGCCTCCAGAGCAGAGGCCCAGAGGTTCAAGTATAGAGAGGAGCTCACTCGGACCAACACAGTCAATTTCAGCAGCTCTTCCATTACGCCAACTAACAAATTTAGCGGCAGATAAAAAACCGCTAAAACACAATTCCAGTTAAAGTATCACTACACCCGCCAATCAAAATCCACATCAAAGGAGCAGAGCTTGAGCATAGAGAGGAGCTCACACGGAGCAACACAGTCAATTTCAACATCCAATCCATTATCCAACTGAAAAATTTAGCGGCAAATTTAAAACCGCTAAAACATTGTTCCGGTTAAAAGTCATCACCACACCCGCTAATCAGCCTTCAGAGCAGAGCTTCGGGTATTGAGAGGAGCTTCTCGGAGAAACACAAGTTCAGCAATCCATTCATTACGCCAACTGACAAATTTAGTGGCAAATATAAAACCGCTAAAACACTGTTCCGGTTAAAAGTCATCACCGCACCCGCTAATCAGCCTCCAGAGCAGAGAAGCAGAGTATCGAGCATTGAGAGGCGCTAACCAGTCAATTTCAGCAATTCATCCATTACGCCACCTGACGAATTTAGCAGCAAATATAAAAACATCTAAGACACTGTTCCAGTTAAAAGTCAGGACCACATCCGCTGATCAGCCTCCAGAGCTGAGGGGCAGAGCTTCGAGCACTGAGAAGAGCTCATTCGGAGCAACACAGTCAAGTTCAGCATTTCATCCATTACGCTGACGAATTTAGTGGCAAATATAAAACCGCTAAAACACTTTTCCAGAGAAAAGGCATCACCATAACCGCTAATCAGCCTCCAGAGGAGACGGACAGAGCTCCGACCACTGAGAGAAACTCACTCTGAGCAACACAGTCAATTTCTGCAACTCATTCGTTACTCCAACTGACGAATTTAGCGGCAAATATAAAAACGCTAAAACATTATTCCAGCTAAAAACCATTACCACACCCGCTGATCAACCTCCAGAGCAGAGAAATAGAGCTTCGATCACTGAGAGGAACTTCACAGTAAACTTTAGCAACTCACCCATTACGACAACTGACGAATTTAGTGGTAAATATAAAACCGCTAAAACACTGTTCCAGTTAAAGACATCACCACATCCGCTAAACGGCCTCCAAAGCTGAGAGGCAGAGCTTCGAGCACTGGGAGGAGCATCACTGCTTCCATGAGTATACCGACCCATTTAAGGTTCTAATCACGGTATATGCCCCTCCAGGCGTACTAAACATAGCAGACATTAACGCAATCTCGCAGGTAAATAACAGGTTGTTAATAGCCGGAGATCTCAACGCAAAACACCTCATTTGGGACTGCAACGAGACTAACCTGGAAGGCACGGCCCTCCTAAACCTTGAAAATAATTCTGATATAATAATTCATACTCCTACCGAACATACGTATATCCCGTTCAGCCGAAACCAAAGGCCAGATATTTTAGATATTGCAGTGACGCGTAATCTAACTCGTAGAATTAACCTACAAGTTAAGAACGAACTCTCTTCCGATCACTTGCCAGTGATCATAAAATTAGAGGGCACTGCAGCTCCCAATCCTCCAGTCGAGCGTCTAAACTACAATAAAGCAGACTGGGATAGGTTTGCAAACACTATCGACAAGCAACTACATGCTACACAGCTAAATACAGCAGTAAACATGAATGAGGCGGTAGCCCAACTAGAAAATGCCATAAAAACAGCAACAAAAAAGCAGTTCCAATAAACAAACCCAAGCAATTCCAATCACAGCTACTACCTGACATCCAAATGCTAGCAGCGGAAAGAAACCGAGCTAGACGGCGATGGCAGAAAACACGTCATATTGTAGACCAGGAATACGTTAGACACTTAAATACCCGTGTCAGAGAGAGAACAACAAACCATCTCTCTCAACAATGGCAGAATACACTCGAGAACCTCGACTACGAACGAGGCTCGGTGTGGAGAATTGCACGCTGTCTAACACGCGATAAAACACAAATACCACCATTACACCACAATCAAACAATCGCATCCACAGACCAACAAAAAGCAGATATGCTCGCAGACACACTCCAAGAAATCTGCACGCCTAATCCTACTCCCTGCTGTCCTCAATTTACAACGGAAGAGGAAATGGAACTTTTCAAAGAACAGGTAACCCACAACTTAGTGAGAAAAACCTGCCCGAGTGAAATAAACTGGCTAATCAGGCATCTCCCAAAGAGAAAAGCCCCTGGGCCAGATAACGTCCCAACAGTGGCCCTAATGCATTTGCCCGAAAGGGCAATTAAGCTACTGGCTGGCATATTCAACTACGTGCTCATTAGTGGGCATTACCCTAAAAGGTGGAAACTAGCCACCGTGGTCCACTTCCCAAAAAGGGAAAAACTTGTCCAAACCGCACAACTACAGACCAATTAGTCTACTAAGCACACTCAGAAAACTTCTCGAAAAAGTAATTCTCAAACGTCTCAACTCTCAACTAAACAAACAAAATATATTAATTCAAGAACAATTTGGATTCCGAGCCAAACACTTTAACAACTTAATTCAAAATCTTCTCGGGCTTCTAGCCAGGTAAAAACTTGGCTAGAAGCCCGAGAAGATTTTGAATTAACACGTCGCCAGGAAAGCTTTAGTTCTTACTTTAACAACTCTTCAACTAATCAGGGCAACCGAAACTATAACGTACGGTTTCAACTTCAACAAATCAACAGGTGCTTTATTATTAGATGTTGAACGAGCCTTTGACAGAGTATGGCATGCTGGCCTACTAAAGAAGCTCAAAACAATAAATATACACGACTCACTCATTAAACTCATAGCAAACTACCTAAGTGATCGAAAATTTCAATCCAGAGTAAACAATCACCTGTCATGCGAACGCCCAATCAAAGCCGGAGTACCACAAGGTAGCATACTCGGGCCTACGCTATTTAATATCTATATAAATGACATCCCAAAAACCGAAAATACAAAACTATACATTTATGCGGACGACACCCCCATAATGACCCAATCAGGTAAAACGGAATTCATAGGGCCCTCAATAACCTAGAGGACTGGCTCACCAAATGGCGAATCAAAGTAAATGCACCAAAAACTCAAGCAATCATATTCCCAAAGCGCATCAATCACAGATTTCCCAGACACCGCCTGCCTCCACTTACCATATTTGGTGAAGATATTGGATGGACAGATACGGTAACTTGGCTAGGACTTAAAATGGATCAGGGTCTAACATGGAAAAAGCATATTACCCAGACTCGTGAGCCCGGGACTACTACTAGCGACGAGCGGCTGCGCAACCACTAATGGACGGAGAAATCTCCTAAAGCAACAGCGTAGAAGCGGAACTACAAATATATGTCTCATTCTACACATATACTATAAGACTAAATTTAGTGCATGTCCAATAACATTTTACCTAATATGACAAGCAGGCACACCCTGCAGAAGTAGAACATAATTATTAACGAATAAAACACTTATAAAATAACGTATGATTATCCACTGGTATTGTTCAGGTTTCATGGACAATCCCAGTAAGTAGCATTAACGCGCTCGCATGCAATGCATGCCAGCTAAGTAGCTCTCACTTACTAACCGGGGTGCTATGCGGCACCCGACTAATGCATGTTTGCACGAAAGTACTCTATATAACGATTAACACGTGGAGGGGTTTTTAAGTGGATATACCGCACTCTGCGGGGAGCTCCACATATCCCCCAAGCTATTGCACTAAGGCTTGGGGTCGAATGCAAGAATGCATTTTTCCCCTCCACGGAAAAAAAAAAAATACACCACTATTATGTTTTCATAATGTTTAACGCTACGTTTACCACAATCGGCACCGCAGGCGATGTCACGGATGATACTTCAATGAAATTGTAATTTGGGAAGCAACGTTTTGTGCCCAACTTTATTGTACTTCTCAGCGTGTATGAGCACTGGGAAAAAGTTGAAGGAGGGAGGCTCCTGACGGGATTTGAATCGTATCTCCCGTTCACGAATCCATGCTACAATGACCTCACCTATCCTATTGGTATATTTTATTACTGCAAATATAGAATATAATCTATCTGATAGTGGAATTTAATAATTTATTTATTTCCCGAACGTTTACCTACCTTTTATTGATTAGTATTTGCTTATGAGTTAACTCCAGGATCAGCAGAGTGTCAACTGCAAATTGCTGGTCATTTTAAGTTCAACATATCTGTCATCTCTTGTCCATCATCTGTTAATACTCATGAACTTGCCAATGGAATCACCATTCACAGTTATTAGTAAATTCTTAATTTTATTTTCGTGAAATGGGAATATTATATTTTCCATTATTTTCGAAAATATGTGTAGCACTTACACGGCTGTCCCTACTAACTCTTGTAAAACCCATTTTTACAAATGCTTATTCTTGTATTTACTTCATATTATTCCAAATAAACATCTGCTGGATATATATAATTATTCCTTTGCAGATAAAGTGCAATAAGGAAATACTGTAACCATAAGTAAGTCAAATACTTTTAGAGCAGCCCGTTCTAATGAAGACTTTGAAGTTTTGCTCTTTTTATGGCTAATACAGTAGTACTACATATTTTTGTTCAACACACCACTCACAAACACATCCCATCCACTGTTTATTTTGATTTTTTTAGGAAGGAGGAGCCCTTTTAAACTTAATCCCCCCTTCACAAACTATGTTCTCTATCCTCTATCGCTTATTAGTAGGTATTTAAATTATTCTTACGACAGTTCGTTTTCTTATTTACTTCATTTTAATCGAGATAAAAATTTTCCGAAATAGCTGCATTGCTTATTTTGTTATAAGTTCAAAGAGAATAGGGATTTCCCATTTTGTTTCATCACTATTGGCATTACAGAACTGTAGTTGTTTTGAGGGTGCTGGTGTGTTAGCTAAGGACAGTAAGAAAACATCTAGGTTGAACATAATATTTAATAAAAGGAATGTTTTTACAAATAAATAATATTCATAAATAAATGCAAAATCATAATTCATAAAAAAACGTCAAAACAGTTTAACAAAATGTGTTCAATATCGCCAATCCTCGAGTATCATATCGGCTGCCTTCTCACCGATCATCATAGTTGGAACATTAGTGTGAGCTGATGGAATTACAGGCATGATGGAGGCGTCCACCACCCTAAGGCCTCCGATTCCATGGACGCGGAGCCTATGGTCCACAACAGATGTAGGATCAGAATAAGGTCCCATTTTGCAAGTGCCAGAAACATGCCAAATTACAGTGACGAGATGCTGTGCAGCACATCTCCAATATTCATCTGAGTTAAATGAAAAACTTTTGCAGCCAGGTAGAGGAATGTCATGAATCCTGGAGCCAAATGTTTGAAGAGCTCGAGTTTTGCTAACTCGCAGCATGAGTCTAATTCCACGAATTATCGTATCCATATCATATTGGTGCTGGAAGTAATCATGATAAATAAGAGGATGGTGTTTGGGATTGGTATCCCTAAGTAATATTCTACCTCGGCTTCTTGGTTTCAGAAGGATTGGAACTCCTTGCCATGCATGGTGTCCTTGAATCGGTTTGTAAACTGCTTCGTAAACAGCGTCACTTACTCCTAGAGCTTTATACAAACTCATATCTGCGGTTAAAGCGGCTGTCATGAAGACAAGCTCAATATCAGGATCACCGTCTGGGCTATCAGGATTAACAGAATCATAGAAGCCAAGACTTTCGATTCCACTAGGTACTGCAAATGGACCTTCGTGTCTCTTCGTGTAATCCACTAAGTTCTTTCCATCCGCGAACAACTCATCTATAATCAGGGCTTCAGACTGATTCACTAAAAATATCATTCCTATCATTGCAGGGTGATCCATGAGGTTGTATCCCACTTTCAGGTCCTGGATGACAGGTATTCCCTTCTCCTTAAGATGATCACGTGGTCCAATGCCTGAAAGCATGAGTAACTGCGGAGAATTGATTGCACCAGCTGATACAATTACCTCGTACCTTGCCTTAACTATATAGCGTTTTCCATTTCGTTCGAACTCTACACCCTGAACAGTTTTTGATTTAGGGTCCATGAGAATTTTTGTCACGAGGCTGAATTTCTTCACGTGTAGGTTCTTCCTATTTTTGATCGGGTGTAAGTATGCTCTAGAAGCACTTATGCGAGTGCCGTTCTGCAGATTTGTTTGTACATAGGACACTCCAGTCTGTGTCCTACCATTGTAGTCGATATCTGCTCTTTGACCTATCTCTCTTCCAGCTTCTACGAAAGCATCAGCAAGCTTCGTTCGATAAGATGCATAAGAGGCTGTAACAGGACCATCCTTGGAGTGATACCGATCATCTAGACCAGGAATCGTCATATTCTCTAGTTTTAGAAAGTATGGAAGCACATCGTCGTAGCCCCAACCAAGATTGCCCATGTCCTCCCATCTGTCGTAGTCTCTTCTATTTCCTCGTGTGTAAACCAAATAGTTGATGGTACTGCTACCTCCCATGACTTTCCCTCGAGGATAAGGACATCGACCTCCCTGCATCCCTAAGCAAGATGTTGGGGATGGTTCGTTCTTGTAGCCCCAATTGACTTCAGTTAGTGTCAGCAATGGAGCAGCTAATGGTGTGTCCATGAGGAAGTTCTCAGGTTTTCCTGCCTCAATTAACAACACTTTCCAGTGAGAAAGCTCTGAAAGACGATTGGCTAGAACACACCCGGCTGACCCAGCCCCAACAATAATAAAATCATATTCTGGCAGCACGTGTGGCTCATCTCTGGGTTCTTGGTTCCACAGCTTGGTACCTTCTTGAAACCATGATAAAGCCCCTTCTGACAGTCCCCAACTGCCGGAAAATCGATCCTCCGATGTCAAAGTTTCTGTGCAACTCGAGAGAAACAGCGTGATCAGGATTCCAATATGGCCTACCTGTGGAAAACAACAGTTTTCAATAATTAGTAATATTGCGTTAAATTTATTACAGCGTTTAAGCAGTCAAAACATTTAGAGAGGTCTTGTATTTAAATGTTTATTTTATTGTGTATTTTATACATCTTTTTCTATGAGGACACCATACCCTTAGTGCGATCATTTCAGGTTTAAAAATGGAAATTTAAAGCATTCTTCTACTTATTTATAAATGTATGTGCCTAAGTTATATGTATATCATTGCATTTATGTACATTTCATTTCTTATTGTTTTTTTTTTTTTTTTGTTTTTTTTTTATCAGTTTAATGTTATAGGTACAAACCAAAAACAGATGAAAAACATACTACTTCGTTATTTAATTAACCGTATTGTGCTGATTTTATATATAACATTTTTGTTTATTTATATACTCCTACATAATATACTCTACAATATAGTCCTATTGGAGTCTTTGATTGATAAATTTGTTAGTGTTTTGTGTTTGAACTTTAGGTTATGTTATACAAAATTGTCTTAGCATTGGCATCACATTATTTTCTATAGCACACATGTACAATGAAAATGTACATAGTTGGTAGAAAAATATTGATCGCTACCCAAAAATTCGACTCGGAAATTAGATATACGTTTAGAGTCCTCTGTTCGTTTGTGTCCATGTGTCTGGGAACACAATAAGTCAAAAACGAAAAGTCGGTAAAATAACAAACTTCATATCTAAGTTAAGAATTTTTCAAGGATGTAACATGAAGGTTTTGAAAAAGAAAGACCTTCCATCCTTTATATGATACAAAAATTCGGAAATTTTGATTTTCTCAAAAATGACTGTAACAATTTTAGTTAAAATATTGTATATTAAAGGTATTTACATGGCAAACAAAACGTGTATCTTAATTTTCTGGGGATGGCATCTTCATTCTGGATGAGTTTTGCATAACTGTAAACCGTAAGAGATAGACAAAGCCCTACTACAAAAAAAATTATATATTTATTTAAAACACACAATTTAAGTCCTAGGTATATTTATTTTTTTCGGGAGTTGACCATTTCAGAAATATTCCTTATTATTGGTCTTAGTTTTAAAAAACTTCATCTTTTCTCATACGAGAATTTGTCAACTACCTGGTCATACAAAGAAACGAATTTTAATCAAATAGCTACAGCTTTTAAAATATTGGAATATCGCTTAACCTAGTCTATTTCCTTATTTCCCTTCAACTTGCGTGCGTGCGTGTCTGGTAGGCTCGTCGTGAGCCTGGGTGTTGTTGCTGTGTACCTACCCTGGTAAGGGTTTAACCACAGGAATGAGGTGATGGTTAAGGTTTTGTTTGAGGTTTCGAGTGTTGGTGTTAAGGAGGTAGCGCTGGTAGGCTCCTCGAGCAGTTACATTTTCAGGAGCAGCATCCTTTCCTCTGCTCCGCTGGTGTTTATTTATTTATTTATTTAAATATGGTGGTGAGTTTTTATAGACCTGTCTCTATGGGAGGGAGGAGTGCTTTGTTCAGCTATTACGCTGTTGGCTGGTTTAAAGCCGTTGTTACCGGGGGTGCCCACAAGCCATGCGGGGAACCCGGAACCGCCTTTTTCGGCGTTCAGAGGGTAAGTACTCCCCCAGTGATCTGACAGGAGCGTTCTCATGTTCGCCCAATCTGGCGTAGAATTTTTGAGCCCGGCGCCTAATAACATCTTCCACATATGGGAGGGCCGAAGCTTCATGTAGTAGCCTCAAAGGGAAACGTCGACATACAGAATATATGGACCGGAGTCCTCTATTCTGCACCCGCTGTAACCAGAGAAGCCAGGAGTCTGCTGCCATACCCTACACTTCGCAGGTATAGAGCATCAGGGCCTTCAACTTAAAAGGAAGTAGTGAATGCGATCATTTTTGCTATCTTCTTTTTATTTTGATTGGTAAGACAGAAACACTAAGCCCGTCTGGGAACTGTGGTGGTAGTGTATCTGCCTTACATTCAAAAGGTCATGAGTTCGAATCTCGTTTAGGGTGAGTTACCCGGAAAATTTTTTTTCGGGGTTTTCTCTTATCCTGAGAAGACCAGTGTCGAGTAACTTTAAGCTCTATGTACCCGAGATCATTTGAGCATTATTTCACCAATTTCATTCACCGTCCGATATGACCAACCAGGTTAAAGGATGTTAAAATAAATAAAAACAAAACAGCGTTTTTAAGAATGATCTGCTACAGAATAGCTAGATAAATTCATGTGATTGGAACACATCAAATTTTTACTTTCTCCATACGCACTATGTACATAGTGTATAGAGAAAGTATTGCACTCCACCAAAAATTCGATACCGAGATTTCACCGGAAATATATGTTTTAGGCTCCCCAATATCCAAAAAAAGCATTTTCACAAAAAGGTCCGCGTGTGTGTGTGTGTGTGTGTGTGTGTGTGTCTGTGAGCACGATAACTCAAAAACGAAAAGTCGGTAAAATACCAAACTTGGTATTTAAGTTTAGTATCTTCCAGGGATGCGACAGGAAGATTTTGAGAAAAATCCCCCCACCCCCAACTACCCTTTACATGGAACTTTTTTCGAAAATGTTGATTTTCTCAAAAATGGCTCCAACGATTTTGATTAAAATTTCAGATATTAAACATATTTACCTGGCAAATGAAATGTATATTTGAATTTTCTGGGAATAGCCTCTGAAGAGTAGTTTATTCTGGATGAATTTTACTAAATTTTGAATAACTGCTAAACCGTAAGAGATGGACAAAAACTTACTTCACAAAAAATGTAGAGCACATTAAAACACACAATTTGGTATATATATTTTTTTCGTGGAGTTCGTCGTTTTTGTGACATTCCTTATTTTTGGTTTCTGCTATGAAAAACGTATACTTTACTCATACTGGAACTTGTCAACTCCTATCCATATAAACAAAGGAACTTCATTGACATAGCAACCAGCTTTTGACTATCACTTTAACCTACGGTTGTCCCTTATTTCGCTTCTACTTACAAGGATGTGAGTAATAAGATTATTTCTGCTAACTTTTTTCTGATTAGCATAAAGTAAACAGAAGTATAAGCTTTTTAAGAATTATTTGTTGCAGGGATATGGAGAAAGTCATGTGAATGGTACACATCAAATTTTTAAAAGTATTTGTCCGATAATTCACACACATCTACGCATATACACGGTAGGACATAAACCGCATTTAAAGGTTTTCACCCCCAATTGGAAATCGAACCCTCTATCACTAAGCCAGTCTTTAAAAATGTATACAAATGAAAAGATAAATTTTAACAGATCAAATACACTTTACAGTAGCAAAAAATCTGATGTGTTACACTCACATGACTTTCTTTAGCTGTTCTACAAACTTCATACATAGGATTCTTCTTCCTTCTGCACCTTGCTAATCGTGGTACTTATTAGCACAATGTTCTTATTACTTAGTTCCGTATAAGTAGGAAGAAAATAAGGGAATACACTAGGCTAAACCGATAGTCAAATGTTTTAAAAGCTGTCGTTATGCGATTGTCATTACAAATCGCTTCTTTTCTTGGCCAGGAGTAGAACAAAAGAAAAACGGACACTCCCGTCTGAGAAAAGTATAGGTACTTCACACTGAAACTAATAACAATGAATAACTCGAAAACGGTAAGCTCCACGAGAAAACTGTATATGACATAACTTGTGTATTTTAACAAGACCTAAATTGTTTGTATAGTAAGTTTTTGTCTATCTCTTACGGTTTACTAGTTATGCCAAATTAAGCAAAATTCATTCAGAATAAACAGGTCTTCAGAAGCTATTCCCAGAAAATTCAAGATATAAATTTTATTTGCTAGGTAAATACCTTTAAATATACCGTAATTTAATCAAAATCGTTAGAGCCATTTGTAAGAAAATTAAATTTTCGAAAAATATTCCATGTAATTCATTAAATATCAAGTTTGGTATTTTAGCTACTTTTCGTTTTTGAGTTATCGTGTTCAGACACACGGACACACACACACGGACCTTTTTCTCAAAATGCTTTTTTTGGATACAGGGGGTCCTAAAACATGTATTTCCGGTGAAATCTCGGTATCGAATTTTTGGGTGACATACAATACTTCCCTATCCCTATGTACATTGCACATATGGGGCTAGAGAAAGTAAAAAGTTCTCACAAGCTTCAAATAATTTCTTTTAAATAAAGCTGTAAAACATTTTTTGTAATAAAAATCAGGATAACTTAAAAATGCCATTTCAGAAAAAGAAGCATTTACCTTAACACAATATAGCAATATACATACGTATAATATAGAAAGCTAAAGGAACATAATGTTACAAATGTCTTTAGTTGCTCAAAACGTTATCACAATAAAGTATTTATTTACCGCTGTAAAGAATTCACTCGACGCTTTGACGCGTAGACAGTTGACGGTTTTCCAACCCCACTGTTTCACGCCACTGCACGCTTACACTCTAGTTGAAGTCTGGACTCACAACTCACACCGGATTGCAACTCTTCCTTCTTTTTACTTTCTCTATACGTACTATTTACTAGTGTATAGAGGAAGTATTGCATTCCACCCAAAAATTTGATGCCGAGATTTCACCGGAAATACATGTTATAGGACTCCCTGAATCCAAAAAAAAAAAAAAGGGCATTTTCAGAAAAAGTTCCCTGTGTATGTGTGTGTCTCTGTCTGTAGCTCAAAAACGAAAAGACCGTTTAATACTAAACTTGGTATTTAAGTTTGGTATCTTTCATTGATGCGAAAGGAAGATTTTCAAGCAAATCCCTCCACCCCGAACTACCCTTTACATGGAACTTTATTTGAAAATTTTGATTTCCTTGGAAATGGCTATAACGAATTTGATTAAAATATAGTATATTAATGATATTTACCTGTCAAAAAAACGTATATATTGAATTTTCTGAGAATAGCCTCTGAAGACTACTTTATTCTGGGAGACTTTGACGGAATTTTGCATAACTGCTAAACCGTAAGAGATGGACAGAAATTTAACACGCAAAACATGTAGAGCAAGTTAAACACACAATTTAAGTAATATACATTTTTTTCGGGAAGTTGATCGTTATTTAGATATTACTTGTTCTTGGTTTCAGCTTTGAAAAACTTATACTTTTCTCATACAGGAATTTGTCAACTCCTGTCTATACAAACAAAGGAACATCAATCACATATCAACCAGCTTTTGTCTATCACTTTAACCTATGGTACTCCCTTATTTGGCTTCTACTTACAAGGAAGCAAGTAATAAGACTATTTCTGCTAATTTTTTCTCGATTAGCATGAAGCAAATAGACCATAAGCTTTTTAACAATAATTTGTTACAGAGATGCAGAGAAAGTCATGTGAATGGAACACATCAGAATTTTTATAGTACATGTCAAAAGATTGTTCAACCTAGAAAAATTCAAAAGTGTAAGAACTCCAATAACTCTGTGTGTTTGTGTGTGACGTGTTATTCTCACATAGCTTTTCCTATTTATTCTGTACAATCTATTGCTACAATAGGTTGCTCTTTTATGTACTTGTAGATAATCAGGACATACATTAGAAGAAATAATCTTATCAGTTATTTGCTTGTAAATAACGAGAATAATGCAGCACACTAGGCTATGCTAAGGTGATAACAACCTTTTAAAAATTGTCGCTATGTAAAACAATGAAAATGCGGTTCTATTTGCATAAGTGAGGAGTAAACGCAAAAGAAAGTTGAAAAAAAAACTTCCCTTTGAGATAAGTAGCTTAGAAATGAAACAAAAATAAAGATTATCTAGGAAACAGTTAACTATACGAAAAATTAATATGACATATATTGTTTATTTTAACGAGAACTACATTTTTGTGTAGTAAGTTTGCATCTATTTCTTAAAGTTTACCAGTTATAAAAAAAATCGTCCGGAATGAAGAGGTTATTCCAAGCATATTCAGGATATAAATTTTATTTGTCATTTAAATATCTTAGTTATATTTTTAAGGCAAAGGAAATGTTCAAAATTTCTTCCTTGTAAAGGGTAGTTTAGGATGAGAGATTTTTCTGAAAATCTCCGAGTTGCACCCCTGGAAGACACCAAGTTTGGTATTAAAGGGACTTTTCGTTTTTGAGCTATGCTGTCCATAAACACCCACACTAGGCTTTTTCTATAATGCTTTTTTGGATTCAAGAGACCCTAAAATATGTATTTATGTGAAATTAGGTATCGAATTTTTGGGTGCAAAACAATACCTTCTCTATACACTGCGTACATATTTTGAGCGAACTCTGCATTTTTCGTCCAAAAACTTGAAGAGCATATTTTGTGCAACATATACCATAGCATACTATGTAGCAGTTTTCTCTATCGCTTATAGTTTACATGTTATAGAAAATTATTCAAAATTATAAACGATAAAAGCACTTTACGGGTTTCTCACAAAGTGTTTAATATATGCGTTTAATTAGTCATGCAAACATCTTTAACATGCAATTTTGAAGAAAATCGTTACGAGCAACTTCCCATGTAAAGGGTAGTTTCAGTCATGCAAACTAAAAGTCACGTGGCTTCCTTTAGAACGAGTATTTGTTGCCATTAACTCTTTTTGTCCCCACTCTTTTCGTATATTTATTACATCCAAGAGCTAACTTCTGTTATTTTAGTAACATTTTATTAATTAGGAATTAATTAATCTGAATTAATAGGGATTTCATTCTTACATATTCTTGGAAAAATACCAGATGTATGTTATAAGCTGGTTAAGTAACAGGATGGAAGAGACTAGCCTCTTCTGATGGTACTTCTAGTGGACTTTTCGATGACACCGACTTCCGTTGGGCCACATTGACGTCACACCGGATATTTTATGTTGTTTGACTAAGACTACCACTTGGTTCTCCATATTAGGTGTACGGCCACAATGTTTGAATAACCTTCCGGGATGCCGCTAAATCTATTTAAGGGACCATCAGGTGTTGACCATCGGGGAGCCTCTGCTTCGTTTGTGCGTCTCGGGGCGTTGCTCAGGGCTCAACCGTTTAACCACCTCATCCCTGACCTCGCCTAGACACACCCTGACATATTTCTTAATATTATCTATATCTTATATTAATAGCCCCACAATCAAAATATTGGCCAGAATTAATTAAATAACTGCAATTCCCCACCTTTGTAACCCAAACATTCACAAGCAACAAATGATTTTATCTTTCTCAATATATTAGCTTAATTTAAGTCCTGTTGTTATCATTGCTCTACCATTCTGCCTTCCTTCCACTACCTTAAAATAGCTGTCCCCACGTCACAGAACCTTGTTCGCAACAATATCCCTTTAAGGAAAGTTAAAATCCAACCATCACATGTGTTCCATTCATATATCTTTCTCTAGCTGTTACACAAACAACTTTCCTTAAAAAAATATTATTATTTTATCTATGACATACTAATCAATGTAAACATTAGCTGATGCTTTCTTGTAAGTAAAAGGAACACTAGCGTATACATAAGGCTAAAATGACGGTTAAATATTTTCAAAGATGATCCTATGTGAAACAATTGAAGTTCGGTTCGCTGTGCATGGCCTGCAGTATAACAGGAAAGCTGAAACGAAACTCACTTCCCGTTTGAGAAAAGCAAGTAGTTTAACATTGAATCCTATAACAAGGAATATAACAGAAACGGTCAAACTTAAAAAACAAACAAAAAAAAAAAAAAACATAATACAATATATGTGTTTTAACCAGACCTACATTTTTATGTACTACGCTTTTGACTATCTTTACGGTTTAACCATTATGCGTAATTCTGCAAACTCATTCAGATTAAAGAGGTCTTCAGCGACAGTTCTCAAAAAAATTGAAAATACGCATCTTATTTATGATGTGGATATTTTTGTATATGGGTTTTTAATCAAAATCATTAAAAACCAATATTTATAAAAAAATCCACGTAAATAGTAGTGTGTGGTGGAAGGTGTTTTTTTTTTTTTTTTTTTTTTTTGAAAATCTTCGCATTGCATCCTTGGAAAATACCAAAATTAGTATTTAACCGTCTGTTCGTTTTTTTGAGCTATGCGGTCCTCAGGCACGCACGCACGCACGCACACACACACGGACCTGTTTCTAAAAATGCTTCTTTTTTTTCGATTTAGGGGGTCCTAAAATATGTATTTCTGGTGAAATCTCGACATCGAATTTTTGTGTGAAAAATAATACTTCTCTATCCCTATGTACATTGTACATACGGGGCTAGAGAAAGTGAAAATCTGATGTGTTCCATTCACATGACTTTCTCTACATCTCCACTACAAATTATTATTAAAAAGCTTATGCTTCTATCTAATTCACACTAATGGAGAAAAAATTAGCAAAAATAGTCTTATTACTTGCTTCCTTGTAAGTAGAAGTGAAATAAGGGAGCATCATAGGCTAGTCAAAAGCTGATTGCTATGTGACTCAAAGCTGAAATCAAAAACAAGGAATATCTATAAACGATCAACTTCACCAAAAAAATGTATATAACATAAATTGTGTGTTTTAACGTACTCTACATTTTTTGTGTGGTAATTTTTGTCCATCTCTTACGGCTTAGCAGTTATGCAAAATTCCGTAAAATTCATCCAGAATAAAGTAGTCTTCAGAGGCTATTCCCAGAAAATTTAAGATAATTTATTTTATTTATCAGGTAAATATCTTGAATATACGATATTTTAATCAAAATGTAATTATCACATAGCAAAATGTGAAAACAGAACTAAATCTATAAAAGACTATAGTGAAAACTAAACCTACACTTAATGCTCTTTCGAGTGCTTCTTATATATTAATAATAACTATGCTGGAATCAAAGTGTTTTTGTTCCTTCCCAGGAAGATGCTGAATTATAGGTAGTTGATAGAGAAAGCAAAACTGTAGAGCAATTGGTATTATTATATAACCTCCTAGTAGACAAAAAGGTTTCAAAATAATTAGGTTCTCCTTAAGCGTAACTAAGCGTGCCATTCGTCCCGTAAAAACGGGACAGTCCCATTTTTACTTTCTCTGCACTTACTATGTGCATAGTGTATAGAGAATGTATTGCATTCCACCCAAAATTTCGATACCGAAATTTCACCAAAAATATATGTTTTGGGATCTTCTGAACCCAATAAAATCATTTCTAGAAAAAGGGCCGTGTGTGTGTGTGTGTGTGTGTGTGTGTGTGTGTGTGTGTGTGTGTGTGTGTGTGATTTTCAAGAGAATCTTCCCACTCCCAACTACCTTTTACATGGAAAAATTTTGAATTTTTTTATTTTCTCAAAATATTTGTAATGATTTTAATAAAGCTATCGTATGTATAAAGTAAAATGTATATCTTGAATTTCCTGGGAATATCCCCTAAAGACATCTTTATTCTGGATGAATTTTGCGGAATGTTGTATAACTGGTAAACCGTAAGAGATAAGACAAAAACGTACTACACAAAAATGTAGAGCTCGTTAAAACACACAATTCATGTTATATGTAATTTTGTCCTAGAGTTGACTGTTTTTAATATATGCCTTGTTATTAATTTCAGTTTAAAAATACTTAAAATACGTTTCTCTTACAGGAACTTGTTAACCCCTTACCACGCAGAGTATATCATTTCTCTGCCATAGTAACCACATCTTAATGCATTAGACTGTCAGTTTAGCCTAGAGTATCCCCTTATTTCCCTTCTACCTATAAGGAATTAAGTAACAAAGCCGTTTCTGGCAATGTTTATCACGAATAGAATGAAGTAGATAGCTTATTAACAATTTGTTATAGAGAGGTAGGGAAAGTCGTGTGAATAGAGCACATAAGATACTTACTTGTGGCCCGCGACCCGAGAATGTTTTTTGAGATGTGTATTTTCTTGACAGCATCTTCCTAAATTAAAAACCTAACTACAATTTGTAGTCATGTTTTACTTTCTCTATACGCACTATGTACATAAGTGTACAGAGAAGATATTGTGTTTCACTCAAATATTCAATACCGAGATTTCACCCACAGTTCATGTTTTGAGACCCCCAGAATCCAAAAAAAAAAAGGCTTTTTTAGAAAAATGTCCGTGCGTATGTTTGTCTATCAATGTGTGTGAGCGTGTGTGTGTGGGGGGCGGGCATCATAGCTCTAAAATGTAAATTCCGTTAAATAGCAAACTTAAATTTAAGTTCAGTATCTTCCAAGGATGCGACATGAAGATTTAAAAAAATCTGATGTGTTACATTCACATGACTTTCTCTATATCTCTACAATAAATTATTTTTAAATAGTCTTTTTTATTGCTTTATTGTAAGTAGAAGCGAAATAAGGGAGTACCATAAGTAAAAGTGAAAGACAAAAGCTGGTTGCTATGTGACTGAAGCTTCCTTTGTTTGTATGGGCAGGAGTTCGCAAACTCCTGTATGAGAAAAGTAGATTTTTATAGCTGAAACCAAAAACATGGAATATCTAAAAAAGAATCACCTCCACGAAAAAGATGTATATAACATAAATTGTGTGTTTTAAAGTGTTCTACATTTTTGTGTAGTAGTTTTTGTCCATCTCTTACGGTTTAGCAGTTATGCAAATTTCATTAATTTACCCAGAACAAAGAAGTCTTCAGAGGCTATTCCCAGAAAATTCAAAATATACATTTTATTTGTCAAATAAATATCTTTAATATACGATATTTTAATCAAAATTGTTAGAGCCATTTTTTAGAAAATCAAAATTTTCGAAAAATGTTCTATGTAAAGGGTAGTTTGGTGCGGGGGGATTTTTCTCAAAATCTTCGTGTCGCATCCCTGGAAGATACTCAACTTAACTATTAAGTTTGGCATTTTACCGAATTTTTGTTTTTGAGTTATCGTGTTCACAGACACACGGACACAAACGCACACACACGGACCTTTTTCTGAAAATGTTTTTTTTAGATACAGGGGACCCTAAAACATATATTTCCGGTGAAATCTCGGTATCGAATTTTTTGGTGGAGTGCAATACTTTCTCTATACACTATGTACATAGTGCGTGTAGAGAAAGTAAAAAAATCCCCACCCCCCAAGGACCGTTTACATGGAGACATTTGCGAAAATGTTGATTTTCTCAAAAATGCCTCTAACGAATTTAATTAAACTATCTAATATTAAAATTATTAACATGACAAATAAAATGTATATCTTGAATTTCCTGGGAACAGCGCCTGAAGACATCTTTATTCTGGATGAGTTTTGCGGAACTTTCAGTAACTGTAAACCGTAAAAATAGAGAATAGCTTACGGAACAAAAAATGTATAATCTCGTTAAAACACACAGTTTGTTATGTGCATGCTTTTTGTGGAGTTGACCGCTTAGGAGATATTCCTTGTTATTGTTTTCAGCTCTAAAATACTTAGTTTTTTAATACGTGAATGTTCATACAAACAAAGGTACCACAATCACATAGCAGCCACCTTTTAAAAGATTAGACTATCACTTTAGCCTATGCACTACCTTATTTCCCTTCTACTTTACATGTATACTACAATAATACAATTTCTGCTTATATTTACTCGATTAGTATGAAGTAAAAGGAAGAACAAGATTTTTACTTTCTCTAGCCCCGCATGTACAATATACTACATAGGCATAGAGAAGTATTGTATTCCACCCAACAATTCGATGTCGAGATTGCACCGGAAATACATGTTTTAGGACAACCTGAATAAAAAAAAAAAAAACATTTTCAGAAGCAGAAAATGTTCGAACATTTTAATTTCTTAAAAAGGCTGTAATGATTTTGATGAAAATACCACATATTAAAGACATTTGCATCACAAATAAAATGTAGGTATATCTTGAATTTTCTGAGAATAGCCTCTGAAAACTTGTTTATTCTGGATGAATTTTACTGAATTTTGCATAAATAGTAAACCGTAGGAGATAGACAAAAATTTACTTCCAAGTAATATACATGTTAAAATACATCATTTATGTCACATACATTTTTCGTGAAGTTTACCGTTTTCGAGATATTCTTTGTTATTAGTTCCAATTGTAAAGTATTTATACCTTTCTCAGAGGAAGTGTCCGTTTTGCTTTTGTTCTACTCCTAGCCAAGCAAAAAAGCGAAAAGCAAAAAAGTGCACTCCCTTAGTTCCATTCTACGTATAAGGAACTAAGTAATAAGAACATTCTGCTAATGTTTATATCGATTAGTATGGTATTGAATAATTTTTATAAGAAGTTTGTTTGTAGAGAAGCTAGAGGAAGTCATATGAGTGTAACACATCAGATTATTAGCAATACTTTGCTGCAGAGATATAGAGAAAGTCAGATTTTTGTTGTGAGAAATGCTGGGTCGGTGCTTATCTCTAATTATCGTTATTTAGCGCGTTCTGTGAACAGTGAAGTTAAACGAAGTTTGTCTAGCCATTGTTGACAGGTGATGTCCTTTGTTGCTATTGTGGCTCAATGGAAATGCACGTTCTCTTCCAATTTACAGGAAAAATATCCTTTCCTCGAAGAGACGAAGCCTAATAATAAAGTGCATTGTAAAATGTGCAATGCGACAGTGGGGGCTCGGATATTGTAAAGTGTGCTTATTCAGTATCATGTTTCCTTCATTTTAATATTATGTTAATTAAATATTCAAAAAGTATTTATCAGTTGATCACTACCTTTTCAGGAGTTCCGTATTTTAATGAGAAAAAAAATGCTGATGTGTTCCATTCACATGACTTTCTCTATATCACTGTAAAAATTAGAGTTAAAAAGTGTTCTTTTCTATATACTTCATGATAATCGAGATGAACATTAGCAGAAATTGCCTTAATTACTTGCTTCCTTGTAAGTAGGAGGAAACTAAGGGAATACACTAGGCTAAAGTGATAGTCAAATCTTTTAAAAGCTGGTTGTCATGTGGTTGAAATCCGTTTCTATGCAGGAGTTTACAAATTTCTGTGTGACAAAAGTTTAAGTATTTTAAATCTGAAAAAAATATCAAGGAATATCTCAGAAATGGTCAATTCCACGACAAAAAAAACGTATTTGACATAAATTGTGCGTTTTGATGTGATATTCGTTTTTGTGTAGTACTTTTCTGTCTATCTCTTACGGGTTATCAGTTGCGTAACATCCAGCCAAATTAAATCAGAACAAAGAGGTCTTTTTAATGGTTATTTCTAGCAAATTCAAGATATACATTTTATTTGTCATATAGATATCTTTAATATGTGGTAATTAATCAAAATCGTTAGAGCCATTTTCGAAATGTTTCCCATGTAAAGAGTAGTTTGAGGTTGGGGGATTTTTCTCAAATTCTTCGAGTCTCAAAGCTGGACCACATTTGGTATTTTACCAACTTTTTGTTTTTGAGTTATCGTGTACACACACACAACGGACCTTTTCCAAAAATATTTTTTGCTAAAACGTCTATTTTTGGTGAAATCTCGGAATTTACTTTTTGGTGGAATGCAATAACTTCTCTATATATTACGTTCATAGTACATGTACAGATAGACATGTAGATGTGTTCCATTCCTCTAAGTGTTCGATAAAGAAACCTTTAATTCATAACATTAATCTGTTATATACACCATGCTAAACAAGATTAACAGCAGAATTAGTCAGTTCTTATTTTAGAATTAGCCTGGTCACTATTTTCCATGTAAGAGAAGGGAAATAAGAAAATGCGCAGGCTAAAGCGATGGTCTCGTTCCTTAAAAGCCTATCACTATGTGAAACAATTGAGGTTCGGTAAACAAACGAGAAACGAGAAAAAAGATGTCTTCGTTTGAAAAAAGTTTAAGTGGCCATAATTTTATTGAAACCAATAATCCGGAATGTCTCGAAAACGGCTAATTACAAAAAAATCTTATGTGTAATATTCACATGACTTTCTCTACATCTCTGCGATAAATTATTCTTAAAAAGCTTATAATTCTATTTACTTCGTGCAACTCAGAAAAAAATAGCAGAAATAGTTTTATTAGCTGCTTCCTAGTAAGAGAAGCAAAATAAGGGAGTACCATAGGTTAAAGTGATAGTCAACAGCTTGTTGCTATGTGACTGAAGATCCTTTGTTTGTATGGGCAGGAGTTGACAAATTCCTGTATGAGAAAAGTATAAGTTTTTCACAGCAAAAACCAAAACCAAGGAATATCTCAAAAAGATGATCTCCACGAAAAAAACGTATATAGCATAAATTGCGTGTTTTAGCGTGCTCTGAATTTTTTGTGTAGTAAGTTGTTGTTCAGCTCTTACCGTTTAGCAGTTATTCAAAATTCCGTAAAATTCATCCAGAATAAGTACTCTTTAGGGGCTATTCCCAGAAAATTCAAGATATACATTTTATTAGTCAGGTAAATAGCTTTAATATTGGATATTTTAATCAAAATCGTTAGAGCCATGTTTTAGAAAATCAAAATTTTCGAAACAAGTTCCATGTGAAGGGTAGTTAGGGGACGGGGATTTTTTTCCAAATCTTCTTGTCACATCTTTGAAAGATACTAAACTTAAATATCAAGTACTTTTCGTTTTTGAGTTATAGTGTTCACAGACACACGGACACACACACGGACCTTTTTCCGAAAATGCTTCTTTTAGATAAAGGGGACCCTAAAACATATATTACCGGTGAAATGTCGGTATCGAATTTTTGGGTGGAGTGCAATAGCTTCTCTATACACTATATACATAGTACGCACAGAGAAAGTAAATATATATATGACATAAATTGTGTCTCTACGTTCTATTTGCATAGTACCTACGTGTAGAGAAAGAAAAATGGTAGGCTTAAGCACAACAAATTTTTAGAGAAGAATATAAAAATTCTTACAACGCTCTTCAAGTATGTTCATCTTCATGATTTAGGCGCGTTTGACCTTTGGTATTACATTCTAGAATAGGTGACGTGCTTTCTAAACGCCATCTTCATCTGGTTGATTTAAAAAATACACCAAATAAAACCCTGTGAAATATTTCACTCAGCTAGATTTTCAGGCATTCAAATGTGCTGAAATTTCATAACAGGAAACAAAACTTACCAAACTTTTACTTCCAACGGTATCCTTCATTGTTTCTTTGCGGATAGCCACTGGAAACGCCATTCCAACAAAGCGACAAGCCGTGCTACAAAATGGTTACCACAAAGCGCAGAAACATTTTGCGCTGTTAATTCCCCGATTCACACTGTTCTGACTCTGCCAGAATCCACCTGTGACTAATAGCATAATAAAGTACTAGAGGAAATTTCAAGACACTGGTTATTTATATGAGAGGAAGGTTTCGGGGGCGGCCTGGCGTGTCGAATGAGAAGGTCGAGGAGGCAAAGACAGGGCTGCCAACTTTTAAATATGAATGCATTATACCAAATACCAGGTAGTATGAATGATATTTCATCATACCAGATACTCAAAAATCTTATGTGTAACATTCACATGACTTTCTTTATATCCTGCAACAAATTATTCTTAAAAAACTTATACTTCTGTTTACTTTATGCTAATCAGAAAAAATTAGCAGAAATAGTGTTATTACTTGCTTCCTTGTAAGTAGAAGCGAAATAAGGGACTACCATAGGTTAAAGTGATAGTCAAAGGCTGGTTGCTATGTCAATGAAGTTCCTTTGTTTATATGGATAGGAGTTGACAAAGTTCCTGTATGAGAAAAGTATACGTTTTTCATAGCAGAAACCAAAAATAAGGAGTGACTCAAAAACAACGAACTTCACGAAAAAAATGTGTACAACATAAATTGTGTGTTTTAATGTACTCTACATTTTTTGTGTAGTAAGTTTTGTCCATCTCTTACGGTTTAGCATATATTCAAAATTCAGTAAAATTCATCTAGAATAAACTACCCTTCAGAGGCTATTCCCAGAAAATTCAGGTCAGGTAAATATCTTTAATATACGAAATTTTAATCAAAATCGTGAAAATCAAAATTTGCGAAAAAAGTTCCATGTAAAGGGTAGTTGGGGGTGGGGGGATGTTTCTCAAAATCTTCGTGTTGCATTTCTGGAAGATACTAAACCTAAATACAAAGTTTGGTATTTTACCGACTTTTCATTTTTGAGTTATCGTGTTCACAGTCACACAGACACACACACACGGACCTTTTTCTGAAAATATATTTTTTGGATAAGGAGATCCTAAAACATATATTTACGGTGAAATCTCGGTATCGAATTTGTTGGTGGAGTGCAACACCTTTTCTGTACACTATGTACATAGTGCGTATAGAGAAAGTAAAAATTAGTAAAGTCCTAAAAATGCTAATTCAGTTGGCAGAAAAATCAAGATATTTCTTCAAAGTCTATATATTTCTATGTTTTACAAAAATGGAATATGACTACCTCCATGGTCGAATGGTCAGGGAGCTGACTTCTCACCTAGAGGTCCCGGGTTCGGTTTCCGACTGGGGCGGGGAATTTTTCTTTAACCGTAATTATTCCCTATCCCTACAGAATCTCGTATGTATGTGAGAGTGAATGTGTGTGTGTTCTAGGAAAATAAAACGTTTTAAACCCAACGTAAAGTACCTATAGATAACGAATTATTTCTAGTGCAAAGCCCCGATATGACCTTAGATGATAAAGGTGTCTATATAAGTGAACAATAAAAAAATATGAAAAGTCGCATGACTTTCTCTAACCGCTCTACAAACTTCTTACAAAAGATTATTCTTCTTTCAACACCCTGCTAACCGAGATAAACATTAGCAGAATTTTATTATTTAGTTCCTCATTAGTAGAAGGGAACTAACGGAATGCACTAGGCTAAAGTGATTGTCAAATGTTTTAAAATCTGTCGTTATGCGATTGTCATTGCAAATCGTGTCTTTGATTGGCCAGGAGTAGAACAAAAGTAAAACGGACACTTCCTGTCCGAGAAAAGTATAAGCACTTTACAATTGAAACGAATAACTAGGAATATCTTGGAAACGGTTACCTAAACACAAAATCGTAAAGGACATACATTGTGTGTTTTGGCGAGATCTAATTTTTTGGCTATCTCTTACGGTTTAGCAGCTAAGTAAGAAAATGGAAATGGCCTGTTATTTATGGACGCTCTTTAACTGCTCAGCGTCCCATTCTAAATTGGGCGTGAAAGATCGCTTGATTTTGCTCAGAGGCCTCTCTTATCAGGCTTGAGGTTCTTTTACGTGCCGTAAATCTACGACACGGGACCAACGGCTTTACTTCCCTTCCGAAGGAAGCCATGCTAAGGATTTTTACGCCCGAAAAAATCCATCGTCCTCCACCGGGTTTGAACCCGCGACCTTGGGTATATGAAGTTAGCATGGTAACCATTACACCACGGAGGGCGACAGTAAGATTCGGAAAAATTCACCCCGAATATAGAAGTTTTGAGAAGATATTCCCAGAATTCAAGATACACATCTTATTTGGTATGTAAATATATTTAATATAGGGGATTTTAATCAATATCCTTAGAGGCATTTTTGAGCAAACCAAAATTTTCGAAAAAGTTTTCATGTTTGTGGTGAGAGGATTTTATTAAAACTCTTCGTGTTACATCTTAGGAAGATATTAAACCTAAATACCAAGTTTTGTATTTAACGGTATTTTGGTTTTTTGAGCTATGCTGTCCCAGACACACTCACGACCTTTTTCTAGAAAATATTTTTTCGGACTTAGGGAACCTCAAAACATATATTTCCGGTGAAATATTGACATAATTTTCTTTATCCATTATGTACATTGTGCAAGCGGGCTAGAAAAAGTAAAAATTAATTCATTATACCAAATACCAGCTAGTACTGAATAGTATTTGATCATACCTTATACTCAAAATTAGACATTTACGCTAAAAATTATCATATATATAAACACATTTCATGATACTAAAATAACTTGCCCATAATAACGTTACTTTTTATGGTTTCTACCAGAGAGCGTAAGTCTAGGATTATATATAACTAAACTAGGTTGTCAAAAATGCATTATTAAAAGCTAAATAGGCAGTAAAATACAATATAGAAGAAATCTGATGTGTACCATTCACATGACTTAAAAAGCTTATACATCTATTTAGTTCATGTTAATCAGACTAAAATAGCAGAAATAGTCTTATTACTTGGTTCCTTGTTGCCATGTTTGCTTTGTTCCTTACTGGTTGCTATATCACTGAAGTTCCTTTGTATGGAAGCAGTTGACATATTCCTATATGAGAAAAGTATGTCTTCATAGCAGAAACAAAAACCAAGGAATGACTCAAAAACGATGACTCCACGAAAAAAATGTATATAACATAAATTGTGTGTTTTAATGTGCTCTACATTTTTTGTGTGGTAAGTTTTTGTCCATCTCTTACGGTTTAGCAGTTATTCAAAATTCCGCAAAATTCATCCAGAATAAAGTAGTCTTCAGAAGCTATTCCCAGAAAATTCAAGATATACATTTTATTTGTCTACGATATTTTAATAAAAATCGTTAGTCATCTTTGAGAAAATCGAAATTTTCGAAAAAAGTTACATGTAAAGGATAGTTTGGTGTGGGGGGAATTTTTCTCAAAATATTCGTGTAGCATCCCTGGAAGATGCTAAACTTAAATACCAAGTTTGGTACTTTACCGACTTTTCGTTTTTGAGTTATCGTGTTCACAGACACACGGACACACACACGGACCTTTCTGTGAAAATGGTTTTTTTTCAGATATTGGGGACCCTAAAACCAATATTTCCGGCGAAATCTCGGTATCGAATTTTTGGGTGGAGTGCAACACCTTCTCTATACACTATGTACATAGTATGTGTAGAGAAAGTAAAAATGATCAACTTAAAAAAAAATATGAAATAAATTGTGTGTTTGAGCGAGATCTATATTTTTTTGTAAAGTTTTGGTCTATCTCTTACATTTAACCAGTTATACAAAATTCAGTAAAATTCATTCAGAATGAAGAGCTTAGCTCCAAAAAATTCGATAAACCCATTTTATTTGTCATGGAAATATATATAATATACGGAATTTTAATCAAAATATTAGAAATTTTCGAACTTTTTTCCATGTAAAGGGTAGTTTGCGGTGGGGGGTTTTCATCAAAAGCTTCAAATCGTATCCTTGGAAGATACTAAACTTAAATATCAGGTTTAGTATGTTATCGACTTTTCGTTTTTGAGTTATAGTGTTCATCGACGCGGGGACACACGTACTCTCACATACGTGGTCCTCTTTCTAAAAATGTTCTTTTGGATACAGGGGAATCTAAAATGTGTATTTCCAGTGAAACTTTGGTATCAAATTTTTGCGTAGAGTGTAATACCTTGTCTACCTAAGTACTAATTACATCTAGAGAAATAAACATGTTTTTCGGGTGGGAGGTGAAATCTCGATATCGAATTTTTGGATGCAGTGAAATACCTTCTCTACCTACGTACCATGTACTATGTAGAGAAAGTAAAAAAGTTTGTTTTTTTTAATTTCTTTTTAAAAATACAGTTCCGGATGCTTGTCAGGACTCCAATTTTCCTCTTTTTTCCAGTTTCATATATTTCCTTAGTTAACCTATTTATGTTGAATGTTTTCTTTTTACACATACATTTATAGACACATACACATTTACAAACACAGAAACACCCATGCCCAATGCGGGACTCGATTTTTAGATGCAAGGAACCCTAAAACGTGTATTTCCGGTGAAATTTCGGTAATGAATTTTTGGGTGCAGTGCAATACCTTCATGTAGATTGGCGGCGCCGTGGTTGAGTGGTTAGACCGCCCCACTCATTCCACCAATTGCTTCATAATCACTTTTCAATTTCGCCTACAGATCATATCGTCCACTCATTCCTGGCTACGGGCCGACTCCTCATAACATGTTCTCCATTCTGTGCTGCTGGCTCCCAGACAGGCTTCTGATACCTAGGGACTTGTTTATTAAGTCCTAGGGAGGTGTCAGTCCTTCAAATAAAGGGAGGGTAAGCCGATTACGAAACGAAACTATGTAGATATAGTAAAAATTGACGACGAATAAAGAAATTTGAAGGATCACTGATAGTTTTATATTAGGTCGTTAAGTTTCGAGGACGATAATTGATATCCAAAGAAAATGCCTTCAGGTACTTTTTATTTTGATTGTACTGCACTTTGCAGAATGTATTAGCTACTTTATAATGCTATTAATTGTATTTTGTAGGTGAAACTTTGGGTCGTTCTATTGTATATCCCACGCCTATTTATCTGGAGACTTGAGAAAATCTATGAACACACTACAGAGTGGTCAATAAACGGGATTTTACACCATGACCTTCCAAATGCGAGCTAAATATGCTACTGTCTCAGTTTTTTCTCTCTGTAAATTTTAGTTAATACTGTTTTTGTACTTAAATTCGTTCTCCTTCAAAACACATACCTTTAGAAATGTTTGTAGTTTTTTGGGATTAAAAGGTGTTGCAAAAAGTGCTCAACAGATACTTTCAAAGTTGGTAAATAAAGGCTAATCACCTGTGAGCAATAGATGTTGCTATTTCCAGTATAAAACATCTGAAATCTTACATTCATATTACTTTCTCTGCCCTCTATTGCTTATTTAGTAAATAATTTAAATTATTCTTCGGATAGCGTATTTTTATATTTACTTCCATTTAATTTAGATAAAGCTTTTCGAAATACTTAATTACATATTTCGTCATACTTACAAACAGAAGAGGGATAGTACATTATATGTCATTAAAATGGATTTACAGTATTATGTTATACTTTTAATGTGAATGTATGTAGGTCGATTGCACTAAAAGGGAACTTAACACGAAACTACAAGGAGATGTAATAATCTTCTCATATTGTGACCCATGGTGGCTTTAAGCCAATTAGAAATTATATTTTGTAAAAAATATTTATTAGAAGGAATATACATTGCAATAAATATGAATAAATAAATACAAAATCGTAATTCATAAAAAGCAGCATCAAAAACATTTAATAAACTGTGTTCAATATCGCCAATCCTCGAGTATCATATCGGCTGCCTTCTCACCAATCATCATAGTAGGGACATTGGTGTGAGCAGCTGGAAGTACAGGCATGATGGATGCGTCCACCACCCTAAGGCTTCCGATTCCATGGACGCGAAGCCTATGGTCCACAACAGATGTAGGATCAGAGAAAGGTCCCATTTTGCAAGTGCCAGAAACATGCCAAATTCCATTAACGAGATGATGTGCAGCACATCTCCAATATTCATCTGAGTTAAATGAAAAACGTTTGCAGCCAGGTAGAGGAATGTCATGAATCCTGGAGCCAAATTTTTCAAGAGCTCGAGTTTTGCTAACTCGCAGCATGAGTCTAATTCCACGCATTACCATGTCCATATCATATTGGTGTTGGAAGTAATCATGATAAATAAGAGGATGGTGTTTGGGATTTGTATCCCTAAGTAATATTCTGCCTCGACTTCTTGGTTTCAGAATGATGGGCACTCCTTGCCATGCGTGATGTCCTTGAATGGGTTTGTAAACAGCTTCGTAAACAGCATCACTTACACCAAGAGATTTATACAAAGTCACGTCTGAGGTGAACGTGGCTGTCATGAAGACAAGCTCAATATCAGGATCACCATCTGGGCTATCAGGATTAACAGAATCATAGAAAGCAAGACCTTCGATTCCGCTGGGTACTGCAAATGGACCTTCATGTCTCTTCGTGTAATCCACTAAGTTCTTTCCATCCGCCAACAACTCGTCAATAATCAGGGCTTCAGACTGATTCACTAAAAACGTCATTCCTATCATTGCAGGATGGTCCATGAGGTTGTATCCCACTTTCAGGTCCTGGATAACGGGTATTCCCTTCTCCTCAAGATGTTCACGTGGTCCAATGCCTGAAAGCATGAGTAATTGCGGAGAATTGATTGCACCGGCTGATACAATTACCTCGTACCTTGCCTTAATTATGTAGCGTTTTCCATTACGTTCGAACTCTACACCCTGAGCATTTTTTGATTTAGGGTCCATGAGAATTTTTGTCACGAGGCTGAATTTCTTCACGTGTAGGTTCTTCCTATTTTTGATTGGGTGTAAGTATGCTCTAGAAGCACTTATGCGAGTGCCGTTCTGCAGATTTGTTTGAAGATACGACATTCCAGTCTGTGTCCTGCCATTGTAGTCGATATCTGCTCTCTGGCCTATCTCTCTTCCAGCTTCTACGAAAGCATCAGCAAGCTTCGTTCGATAAGATGCATAAGAGGCTGTAACAGGACCATCCTTGGAGTGATAACGATCATCTAGACCAGGAATCGTCATATTCTCTAGTTTCAAAAAGTAAGGAAGCACATCGTCGTAGCCCCAACCAAGATTGCCCATGTCCTCCCATCTGTCGTAGTCTCTTCTATTTCCTCGTGTATAAACCATATAGTTGATGGTACTGCTACCTCCCATGACTTTCCCTCGAGGATAAGGACATCGACCTCCCTGCATCCCTAAGCAAGACGTTGGGGATGGCTCGTTCTTGTAGGCCCAGTTGGCTTCAGTTAATGTCAGCAATGGAGCAGCTAATGGTGTATCCATGATGAAATTCTCAGGTCTTCCTGCTTCAATTAATAATACTTTCCAGTTTGGTAGCTCTGTAAGACGATTGGCCAGAACACACCCGGCTGATCCAGCCCCAACAATAATAAAATCATATTCTGGCAGCACGTATGGCTCATCTCTGGGCTCCTGGTTCCACAGCTTGGTACCTTCCTGGATCCATGATAGAAGTCCTTCTGACAGTCCCCAACTGCCGGAAGGTTGATACTCCGATGACAAAGTTTCTGTGCACCTCGCGAGAAACAGAGTGAGCAGAATTCCAACATGGCTCATCTGTGAAAAACAATGGTTTTCAATTAGTAATATTAAATTGAATTATTATTATTATTATTGGAATATTCATCCAAACTATTATGATGCCATATTGATTATTCAAGGGGATGAAGTGGTATAATAATTTTCCAATGTATAGAATAGCTGTGGCCATTTACAATACAAACTTATTCGTGCACTTCATACAATTTTTCTATGAAGATACCATATCTTTAATTTAATCAGTAATTCATGTGAAAACGAAATATATAATTTCAAAGTTATGTAGCTTTTTATCCGTTTATTTATTTCACTTGCACCAACTTGACACTGCATTACTTACTGTGTTGTGTGTACGTGTGTGTTTGTGTTTGTGCAAGTTGTGTAAAAAATATTTTAATATTCTTACATACACATATATTTACATACATTTGCGTATGTTAAATTGCTTTGTCGTTTGTGGGTGGCAATTTTGGTTTAATTCTGGTATAGGAATGTCTTGGTACAAATGGTAATCACTAGTGGCAAAAGTTATTCACTAATCTCTTATTCGGTCGTCTCCTTAGCGCGGTGGTAGCGCAGTTGCTTACCAAGCGGGAGACCTGGGTTCCATCCCCAGTACCGGCGTGGGGACTTTTCCCCCGCTGGGAGACCTGGACCGGGGTGCACTCAGCCTCGCAAGGTCCCTGGGGGGCCAATTGAGGAGCTACTTGATTAAGAAGTAGCGGCTCCAGGTCATGAGGACCGCATTAACCGGCCGGGAGAGGCTCGAGGCGCTGACCACGTCTCACCCTCCAATACTGCCCCGCATCCATGATGTCTGTAGTGGACCGAGATGGAGGACGCAGCGGCCGGGCGGTAGACCAAGGTTCCCCGTGAGCTGTCGTGCCATGGAGTTAATCTCTTATTCGATCATCCCTTTACCCGACCTTAAGTGTGGAAAATAATGTCTATTGTATGTTAAAATCTATTACTAGTTTTACTATGACCATTCACTTTGGTTTTAACTGTTTAAACGCGCTTAGCTTTAGTGGCATAGCTGTGATTGAATATACCAGTGTGGCCTTCCAACTTGTTTCTGGACTATGAATTTATAATATTATTTTTACTTTCTCTATACGCACTATGTACATCGTGTATAGATAAGGTATTGCACTCCACCGAAAGATTCGATACCGAGATTTCACCGGAAATGTATGTTTTAGGGTCCCCATGTATTGGGGACCATATAGGTTTAGTATCTTCCAGGGATGCGACACGAAGATTTTGAGAAAAATCCCCCCACCCCCAACTACCCTTTACATGGAATTTTTCGAAAAGTTTGATTTTCTCAAAAATTGCTCTAACGATTTTGATTAACATTTCGTATATTAAACATATTTACCTGACAAATAAAATGTATATTTTGAATTTTCTGGGAATAGCCTCTGAAGAGTAGTTTATTCTGGATGAATTTTACTGAATTTTGGATAACTGCTAAACCGTAAGAGATGGACAAAAACTTACTACACAAAAAATGTAGATGTTATATGTAGATGATGTTATATACATTTTTTTCGTGGAGTTCGTCGTTTTTGTGACATTCCTTATTTTTGGTTTCTGCTATGAAAAACGTATACTTTTCTCATACAGGAACTTGTCAACTCTTGTCCATATAAGCAAAGGAAGTTCATTGACATAGCAACCAGTGTTTGACTATCACTTTAACCTATGGCAGTCCCTTGTTTCGCTTCTACTTACAAGGACGAAAGTAATAAGACTAATGTTTTACTGATTAGCATAAAATAAATAGAAGTATAAACTTTTTAAGAATAATTTGTTGCAGGGATATAGAGAAAGGCATGTGAATGGTATACATCAGATTTTTTATTTTATTTATTTATTTTACATCCAATACAACAACCTAATTTGTTTTGAATGGGTATCATTCTTTATTCCGCTTAGCTGCTGTTTAACCTCTTTTGTCGATCCAAGTTTGCGCTGTATGGTTTAGCAATGAAATTATTTTCATCAGAGATATATTCTCGCATGTCAATGCTTGCGCGCACTGTGTTCAATTTTGCTAGAATTTCACGGTTACTTTAGTGGGTGGTTAGGGGATTATCGTATTTTGGTGTTTTATATTGGTTTTACACAGCAAGGGTGTCACTAGAAGACGTTTACCATTTGCGTAAGAATCAACTAATTTTTAACTAGATGTTAGGGGTGGGTACTCACAGTATTTGTACCTGGAATTTTAAAGACTCTTAAGATAACGCATCTGTGAATTTTGACCAAAAAGTGCAAAAAATAAAAAAAAAATTGTTTTGCCTAATTAAATAATGTAATGCTTGTAGTTCAATTTTCTGTTATTTTTATTACCATGTGGCGCTTTAAACCTATCACGTGACGATTTAAATAGATGGCTGTAAGTGCTTTAACCTGTTCACCATGGTGAAAAACTGGTAAAAGTATTTCCGGCCATGAAATAGAGACTGTTTGGCGGCAGATTGCAGCTTGACTAGACCAAATGACTTGCAGTTTTAATTTGCTTTACATATTCCTGAGAATTTTTATAATCAGTCTGTGAGAGTTGCCGATTTTCTTGGTTTAAAAATGTTTGTAGGAGATTATGACATTCTAATACTTACAAAGACACAGTTTTCAAAACTTTAAATTGTTCCACACGGTGCAGTTTTCGAAACAGATGCTTACAAATTTTTATGCTTGATTAAAACTAGTACAAAAGAAAATTGTTGCACGATTTTTTACATCACCAATGCTTGTGTAATTAAATAATAAACTTCATATTTCTGTAGAAAAAATAAAAAATTAATAAAATGACAGTTAAGTAATTTGCTTCTCCTAAACTAAAATTGAAGAAAACTGCTGCAGGGGAGAGAAGGAAGAGGAAGGAGGGTCCAACTTGTGTGTCTGAAGGGTTTTAGACTGTTTGAAGCTATGCAACTTAGAGAGAAAATGTTTTCAACTTTAAAACTTGATTTATTCGTTTACAGTTTTTCAACATGTTTAACCATTTAAAATGTTAGATACGATGCAGGTTTTATTCAAGCTCTCTTAATTTTTAGGATAGATTCTTAGCAAGCAAAAAGGGGTTTTGTTTGCTTCTTGCTTTAGTATTTTTACCTCTTGAACTAATAATTGTAGTACAATAAATTTATATAATAGTTCAGTTCCTGATACTTAAGTGCATATTTTGAAAAATAAAACATTGAATTTTTCATCGTTTTCATCGTGTGGAGTGATTTGAATTTGGCGCTAGATTTATAGTTTAAACATTAATAACTCAGAAACTACATGTGGTACATAAACCAATTTTAAAGCATGTAACTACTGTACAACGTAAATACATGTTCAAAATATCAGGCTGATTAGTTGAAAAATCTTGGATTTAGGAATTTCACAGTTGCGTTGGCTTAAATATGAAATGACAAGCATTACATAAATTTACTTGGGAAACGCGGGCTTTTTGGTCCAGTCCCCTTTGATTTACGAGAGTGCGTATGTGCAAGATGGCGCAGATAAAAATAATTAGTGTAAGTATAAAGAAAATACAGTGAAATTACAGGACCGAAGAGCTGAATTGTCTTACCATTTATTTGCAATAAAAACACAGTGAAAAATACATTTATAGAAGATATTGAAAGTGAGCTCCTGAAGCATAAATACACAGCTGTGCATGTTTAAACATATTCAGATACATGGCGTAAAGGATATCGAAAGCGGCAACCTCAACGTTGAGTCTTTCAGTTCCTGTATTTATTTCATAGGCCTTGCTCTTCAAGTGTCCCCTCAGGAAAAAATCTCATGTTGTTGGATCCGGCAAACGTGGTGGCCACAAATGTGAAATACTTATGGCCAAAACCTAACGAGTTGTGTTGATGGGTTAATGGTGACATGCACCCCATTATATAAGGTAATTTAAAATTGTTTTGCGCTGACCGCATTTTGTATAGGCAGAGATACGAATATTACCTACAGCCTCAATTGGTGAATGTATGGTTAAGGTGAAGGTATGTGCTTTACCTGGCACAAAAAACACAGCTGCTGAAGTTATTTTATTGAGGTTGTTGCCTGAGGTGCGTTCATATTTAATGTTTTCTCCTTGACCAGCAACGTTTCGGGAGATGGTAAAGTTGTTGCCCCATTTATCGGAGCAGAAGTAGCCAACTCAGCCTTTTGGTACATGTTTTAGACCACCACATTTACAGCAATGCATACTTTAATATGGTAGGGGCCCGACGAGTACCGCACGAAGTTCTAGCATAGGGTCTTGCTTTCGTTTTAGCTCACATTTTCACAGAGTTTCGCAATCTAGTGGTACGAAGAAATAGCGGTAACAAGAGTCATAATGGGATCCGGGGTATACTACAGCAATAGCGTCTTATTTGACGCCAAGCTTAGTAGGTCTCGCTAAGTAGTGGGTCTCAGAACAAGACTAATCCTGTGGTGCAACGTGTGGGTCAACAGCAGTTGTTATGTGGGTCAACAGCAGTTGTTGTGTGGGTCAACAGCAGTTGTTGTGTGGGTCAACAGCAGTTGTTGTGTGGGTCAACAGAAGTTGTTGTGTGGGTTAACAGCAGTTGTTGTGTGGGTCAACAGCAGTTGTTGTGGGGGTCAACAGCAGTTGTGTGGGTCAACAGCAGTTGTTGTGTGGGTCAACAGAAGTTGTTGTGTGGGTCAACAGAAGTTGTTGTGTGGGTCAACAGCAGTTGTGTGGGTCAACAGCAGTTGTTGTGTGGGTCAACAGAAGTTGTGTGGGTCAACAGCAGTTGTGTGGGTCAACAGAAGTTGTTGTGTGGGTCAACAGCAGTTGTGTGGGTCAACAGCAGTTGTTAGCCCTATTGGATTCGGGATCCCTTGTGTATTGGTACACAACAGTATTTTCAAAATGTCTTGTGCAAACTTTGATTCAAGCCTGAATCATTTGAATTGCAGTTCGTCTTTGATGATGGACAGAAATTTGAAGCAAACGCTACCGTTTAGCTAATGTTCCTTTACTCGTCTCGCCTGGAAATACGATTTCTATTGGTGCCTGAGTTTCTCTATTATTTGATACGAGCTTGCTTCATGGCTTTCCTGAGTCTTAAGCTGAATTTCTAAAATAAAGACATGCCATTTAAGTCTGTTTCTGGTCAAGGGATAAAATTCCAAAGCGAATTGCTTCTTCACCCTATGACAATAGTTATTGGTGACGTTCATTGTAGGGACAACTTCCAGGGTAATTTGACGTGTTCCCTTAAGTAATTGTGCAATAAATATGGCGCTTCATTTACCGATATATAGTGTGTCACTAATTTAATAAGAGTACAGCATTGAGCTGATTGAACTATCCTGCTTGAACTACGTTCATCCGTATCGACTTATAGTAGCCCCTATACTTTCGGTCCCCCAATGGCGAAGACGATTTTCGACATGCGGCAGACTATCACCATTTAGTGATAAAAAATCAAGACTGAAGTACAGCATATGCTATTATTGCACCGAGCAGTCCACAATGTTGATAGAGCGAAAGTGTTAACGCTATGGACTTGAACAAAGCTTATCAGTCACTCCTAGCAGAGTCGTGAAGACAAGTGGCTGCTTTTGCGACTCCTTGGACATTACGACTTCCAGAGAGTGCCTTTTGGTGTCGCCAAGCAGGCATTATGGCGTCTCCTAGGTCAGCTTTTGGGCATTAAGTTCGGGTATTTGAATCTTTTTGACGATGTTGTAATTTATTTGCCTAATTTGAAGGTACATCAACGTTTTCCGAACTGTTTTCCACTTAAACTTGCTTGATATGTCTTGTGTAAGGGCAAATGTACCTTTGCCAAACTCCAGATTTCTTTTTACTTTCTCTATACGTACCATGTTCATAGTGTATAGAGAAGGTATTGTTTTGCACCCAAAAATTCGATACCAAGATTTCACCGGAAATATATGTTTTAGGGTCCCCTGTATCCAAAAACGGCATTTTCAGAAAAAGGTCCTTGTGTGTCTATGAACACGATAACTCAAAAACGAAAAGTCGGTAAAACACCAAACTTGGGATTTAAGTTTAGTATCTTCCAGGGATGCGACTCGAAGATTTTAAGAAAAATCCCTCCACTCCAAACTACCCTTTACATGAAACTTTTTTCGAAAAGTTTGATTTTACCTGAAAAATAAAATGTATATCTTGAATTTTCTGGGAATAGCCTCTGTAGACTCCTTTATTCTGGATGAATTTTACGGAATTTTGTATAACTGCTAAACCGTTAGAGATGGACAAAAAGCTTACCACACAAAAATGTACAAACACACGATTTTAGTTATATACATTATGCATTTATTTCTTGAAGTTGATCTTTTTTAGATATTTTTTGTTTTTAGTTTCAGCTTTGAAAAATAAGACTATATCTGCTATTTTTTCTCGATTAGAATGAATTAAATGGATGCATAAGCTTCTTAACAATAATTTGTTGCAGAGGTGTAGAGAAAGTCATGTGAATGGAACACATCAGATTTTTTTGTTTATAGGGAGTTTCTGGAGACTATCACTATTGGTTCTGACCGTAGTATAACTACTGGAAATTTTCCGCCGCCTAGAAACACCAGGGCACTACCTTGGTTTATATACATGGCTAATTTATATAGAAAATTTATAGTTGATTTTACTGCTTGGGCTAAGCCCATTCATCGACATTGTAAGAAAGGTGTGCTATTTCAAGGCACATTCGAGGATTTGAAAACAGTAATCATGAAACCTCCAGCACTTGCCTAACTATATTAGGGACTTTATTTTTCAAGGCCAACAGGTCGCAGTGCTATTCCTTGAGAGGCAGAGATTTTAGCTGTGATTTTTGATGTCGAAAAACTCATGTAGTTCTGGAACATGTCGGTTTACCTTGGATAACGCTAAGCAAGGTTTAGCACGGCCAATGAGCACTGCAAGTCCAGGGTCATTTGGCATGCTAAGATGTGGGGAACCTTGGCATTTAAAGTTTCACCAGTAATTTATCTAGTTAGGAGAACTTTATTACAAATGTCTTCATTACGATGCACTTTGATACATCTTTGTTCCAGCCTGTGAACACTGGAGAATCAGCGTCGAGACTTCCGATTGCAAAATACCATTGAGGAAATTGAAGATGGTCAACAGATTCCGTCATACAACCTTTGGAATGAAATTCTTTTGACGCAGAACTTCAACAGTAAGGTAAATCTAAGTCGTTCCATTTTCTTTTTACCACCTTTCATGCATCGCCATTGGGGCCACAGTGGCTTCGCCTAAAGCAAAGCTAAAATCCATGTGCAATTCGTGTGTTCACGGATGAATAAATATATTACTGCCCTTGATAGATCATGAAGGGTGAACGCTAAGGTAAGCAGGTTCAATGTGCATAGTGGAAGAATTTAGTTACTAGGACGTCAAAAATATTGTTTGTGGATTTTGTGGAGTCCTTCCCGTGACCACTCAGGAGAGTACGTCTGCTATAGTAGTTTTAGACGTCTTTATCACAATTTTAGGGCTAGTTTTACTTTCTACACGTACTATGTAAATACTGCTTAGAGAAGGCATTGCACTTAACCCAAAAATTAATTCGATATCGAGATTTCACCGGAATTATATGTTTTAGTGTCCCCGGTATTAAAACAAAGCATTTTCACAAACAAGTGTGTGTGTGTGTGTGTGTGTCAGTGAATACGATAAGTCAAAAGACGAAAAGTCTGTAAAATACCAAAGTTGGTATTTAAGTTTAGTATCTTCCAGGGATGAGACAGGAAGATTTTGAGAAAAATCCCCCCACCCCAAACTACCCATTACATGGAAATGTTTTCCAAAATTTTGATTTTCTCAAAAATGGCTCTAACGATTTTGATTAAAATATCATATATCAAACATATATATGACAAATAAAACGTATATCTTGAATCTTTTGGGAATAGCATGTGAAGACCACTTTATTCTGGACAAATTTTACGAAATTTTGCATAGCTGCCAAACCGTAAAATATGGAAAAAAAAAAAAAGTTACCGCACAAAAATGTAAAGCACTTTAAAACATACAATTTATATTATCTGCATTTTTTTCAAAGAGTTGATCGTTTTTGTGATATTTTTTATTTTTGGTTTCAGCTTTAAAAAGTTATACTTTTCTCACACAGGTATTTGTCAACTCGTGTCCATACAAACAAAGGAACTTAAGTCACATAGCAACCAACTTTTGATTCTCACTTAAGCCTATGGCACTCCCTTATTTCGCTTCTACTTACAAGGAAGCAAGTAATAAGACTATTTCTGCTAAATTTTTCTTTCTCTACACGTACTATGTACATAGTGTATAAAGAAGGTATTGCACTCCACCAAAAAATTCGATACCGAGATTTCACCGGAAATATATGTTTTAGGATCTCCTGTATCAAAAAAAGTATTTTCAGAAAAAGTTCCGTGTATGTGTCCGTGTGTCAGTGTGTCCGTGAACACGTTAACTCAAAAAACGAAAAGTCGGTAAAATACCAAAATTGGTATTTAAGTTTAGTATCTTCCAGGGATGCAACACGAAGGTTTTGAGAAAAATCCCCCCACCCCAAACTACCCTTTGCATGGAACTTTTTTTCGAAAATTTTGATTTTCTAAAAATGGCTCTAACGATTTTTATTAAAATATCATACATTAAGGACATTTACCTGACAAATAAAATGTATGTCTTGAATTTTCTGGGAATAGCCTCTGAAGATTCTGGATGAATTTTACGGAATTTTGAATAACTGCTAAACCGTAAAAGATGGGAAAAAATTTACTACACAAAAATGCAGAGTACTTTAAAACATACAGTTTATGTTATTTGCATTTTTTTCAAGGAGTTGATCGTTTTTGAGATATTCTTTATTTTTTGTTTCAGCTTTAAAAAAGTATACTTTTCTCACACAGGACTTTGTCAACTCGTGTCCATACAAACAAAGGAACTTAAGTCACATAGCAACCAGCTTTTGAGTCTGTCTTAGGCCTATGGTACTCCCTTATTTCGCTTCTACTTACAAGGAAGCAAGTAATAAGACTATTTCTGCTATTTTTTTCTGATTAGAATGAAGTAAATAGAAGTATAAACTTCTTATCAATAATTTGTTGCAGAGATGTAGAGAAAGTCATGTGAATGGAACACATCTGATTTTTAGTGCTACATCGTGCACCACAATGAAGGCATAGTTGATGACATTTGCGGTTTAGGGCCTCCGATATTTACTTTTGGATAACGCAATTCAATTTACTTCAATTGGTTTGAGAAACTTGTTTTGAATGGGAATTAAGGTTTTTACTATCCGTACCGAAGTATTCATTAATAATTTCAATTCCGCTTTCGTTGCGCTTCACCACTAAGAGCATCTTTAAGTAGGTCAGTCAGCATTCCTGCCTTCAATTAGCCTTCTACCCTGCAACTGTGGGGAGAGGGGACTAAGTGTACTTCTGGGGTAATTCCCTCCCCTCTGGTAAAAGTGACCCAGTGCTCGAGGTGCTGTTTGCGATGCTCGATTGTTAGTGCTGGCATGTGTGGCTGATAGACTGGTCCGCAAATGTTGAGAATGTTTCGGGTGTGCTCCTTCTTATCCCTGCCTGTTGGTCGCGAAGTAACGTGCGCATTTGGGCGACTCAACCTACTGGTGCTGCATTATCTACCAATATCATAAATATCTATGTAATGGTCCTTGTGTCTGTGAACACGATAACTCAAAAACGAAAAGTTGGTAAAATACCAAACTTGGTATTTAAGTTTAGTATCTTCCAAGGATGTGACACGCAGATTTTAAGAAAAATCCCCCCACTCCAAACTACCCTTTACATGGAACTTTTTTCGAAAATTTTGATTTTCTAAAAAACGGCTCTAAAGATTTTCATTAAAATATCGTACATTAAAGATATTTATCTGACAAATAAAATGTATATTTTGAACTTTCTGAAAATAGCCTCTGAAGACTACTTTTATCTGAGTGAATTTTACAGAATTTTGCATAAGTGCTAAACCGTAAGACAGAGACAAAAACTTACCACACAAAAAATGTAGAGCACATTAAAACACACAATTTATGTGGAGTTGATTGTTTTTCAGGTATTCCTTGTTTTTTGGTTTAAGCTATAAAAACTTATATTTTTCTCATACAGGACTTTGTAAACTGAGTCCATACAAACAAAGGAACTTTAGTCACATAGCAACCAGGTTTTGTCACTTTAACCTATGGTACTCCCTTATTTCGCTTCTACTTACAATGAAGCAAACAATAAGACTATTTCTGCTAATTTTTTCTCGATTTGCGGGAAGTAAATAGAAGCATAAGCTTTTTAAAAATAATTTATTGCAGAGATATAGAGCAAGTCATGTGAATGGAACACATCAGATTATTTACTTTCTCTACACATACTATGTGAATAGTGTATAGAGAAGATATTTATTGCACTCAAAATACCATACAGAGATTTCAACGGAAATACATGCTTTGGAATCATGCATTTTTATAAAAAAAAACAGGTCCCTGCATGTGTGTGTGTGTGTGAGCACGTTCGTTTGAACAGCTTAGCTCAAAAACGAAAAGTCCATTAAATACCAAACTTAATTCCTAAGTTCAGTATCAAGGATGCGACACGAAGATTTTTAAGGAAATTCCTCACGCACACCTACACTTTACATGGGAAAAGTTTCGGAAATTTGGATATTCTCAAAAATGGTATATAATCGTTTTTTATTAAAATAACGTGTGATAAAGATATCCTTAGCGCGGTGGTAGCGCAGCTGCCTACCAAGCGGGAGACCTGGGTTCGATCCCCAGTACCGGCGTGGGGATTTTCCCCCCGCTGGGAGACCTGGACCGGGGTGCACTCAGCCTCGTGAGGTCCCTGGGGGGCCAATTGAGGAGCTACTTGATGGAGAAATAGCGGCTCCAGGTCGTGAGGACCGCATTAACCGGCCGGGAGGGGCTCGAGGCGCTGACCACGTCTCACCCTCCAATACTGCACCCCATCCATGACGTCTGTAGTGGACCGAGATGGGGGACGCAGCGGCCGGGCGGTAGGCCAAGGTTCCCCGTGAGCTGTCGTGCCACGGAGCTAAAGATATTTACGTAACAAATAAATTGTATTTAAGAGCAGGATCAAAACAATCTTGAAGGCAAATCCTCTTTATGGCATTTCAGAAATGTATGGCCTGAAATGGGAATAATCTTATCCATTTTAAAGGTATTGGTAACATTAGTGTATGTAGAATGTTTCATTAATTTTTATTCTCATGAAGCAGCCTATTTATGCCTCATACATAATGACTGAAAATAAACTATCTATATCTTGAATTTTCTTAGCTTCTAAAGACCTCTCTCTATATTCTGGATGATTTTTTTTTAATTTTGCATAACTACTAAACCCTAAGAGATCTCAAAAACTTCCGACATTAAAAATATAGAGCTCCTTCAAGCATACAATTTGCATCACATACATTTCTTCCTGGAGTTTACCGTTTTCGAGATATTCCATGTAATGGGTTTCAGTTTTAAAATACTTAAACTTTTTTCATATAGAAACTTCTCAAGTCCGCCTGGGTAGTGTGGTGGCAGCGTGTCTGCCTCACATTCAAAAGGTCACGAGTTCAAATCTCACTTATGGTGAGTTACCCGGATAAGGTTTTTCTTGGGGTCGAAGACGAATGTCAAGTAGCTCTAAGCTCCATGGACCCCAAAATCATTTGAGCATCATTTCATCAAATTCATCCATCGTCCGATATGACCAGCCAGGTTAAAGAACGTTACGCTACAAAAAAAAAATATGTTGCGTACCATTCACATGACTTTCTCTATATCCCTGCAACAAACTATTCTTAAAAAGCTTATACTTCTATTTACTTTATGCTAATCAGAAAAAATGAGCAGAAATGGTCTTATTACTTGCTTCCTTGTAAGTAGAAGCGAAACAAGGGAGTACCATAGGTTAAAATGATAGTCAAAAGCTCGTCGCTATGTCAATGATGTTCCTTTGTTTATATGGGTAGGAGTTGATAAGTTCCTGTATGAGAAAAGTATGTTTTTCATAGCAGAAACCAAAAATAAGGAATATCTCAAAAACGAGGAACTCATGAAAAAATGTATATAACATAAACTGTGTGTTGTAAACTGCTCTACATTTTTGTAGAGTAAGCTTTTGTCCATTTTTTACGGTTTAGTAGTTATTTAAAAATCAGTAAAATTCATCCAGAATAAACTACTCTTCAGAGGCTATTTCCAGAAAATTCTAGAGCTACATTTTATTTGTCAGGTAAATATCTTTAATATACGAAATTTTAATCAAAATCGTTAAGAGCCATTTTTGAGAAAATCAAAATTTTCGAAAAAAATTCCATGTAAGGGTTGTTGGGGTGGGGGAATTTTTCTCAAAATCTTCGTGTCGCATCACTGGAAGATACTAAACTTAAATACCAAGTTTGGTATTTTACCGACTTTTCGTTTTTGAGTTATCGTGTTCACACACACACACACACACACACACACACACACACACACGGACGGACCTTTTTGTGAAAATGCTTTTTTTGGATATTGGGGACCCTAAAACATATATTTCCGGTGAAATCTCGGTATCGAATTTTTTGGCGGAGTGCAATACCTTCTCTATATACTATGTACATAGTGCGTATAGAGAAAGTAAAAAGAAACAAAAACTTGTCAACTCCTGGCCATGCAATGAATCAGATTTCCATCCCAGAGCAACCACTTTTAAAACATTTGACTGTCGGTTTAGGCTATGTACTCCCTTATTTCCCTTCTACTTGCAAGGAAATGAGTAATAAGACCGTTTCTGCTAGTGTTTATCTTGAAGTGTGTAGAAGAATAAGTTTATTAACAATAATTTGTTACAGAGACACAGAGATTGTCATGTGAGTAAAACACATCTGATGTTAAATTTATATAACTCCCTTCAACCACTATAGTCATACCATGAACTTTGACTAAAACATTTGATTAGGTTTGCACTTTCTGTTTTTACTTTCTCTACACGTACTATGTACATAGTGTATAGAGAACCCAAAAATTCATACCGAGATTTTACCGGATATACATGTTTTGGGTCCACCCGAATACAAAAAGAAACATTTTTGTAAAAAGGTCCGTGTGTGTCTGTGGACAGCATAGCTCAAAAACGAAAAAACCGTTAAACACCAAACTTGGTATTTAAGTTTGGAATCTTTCAAGGATGCGACACGAAGATGTTCAAGAAAATCCCCCCACACCCAACTACCCTTTACATGGAACGTTTTTCGACATTTTTTATTTTCTCAAAAATGGCTCTAAGGATTTTGATTAAAAAATCGTCTATTAAAGATATTTACCTGACCAATAATATGTATATCTTGAATTTTCTGGGAATAGCCTCTAAAGACTACTTTATTCTGGATAAATTTTGCATAACTACTAAACCGTAAGAGATGGATAAAAACTTATCACACCAAAAATGTAAAGCAGGTTAAAACACACAATTTATGTTATACACATTTTTTTCGTGAAGTTGATCGTTTTTGAGATATTCGTTTTTCTTGGTTTCAGCTTTGAAAAACATACTTTTCTCATACAGGAATGTGTCAACTGCTGTCCATACAAACAAAGGAACTTCAGTGACATAGCAACCAGCTTTTGATTATCACTTTAACCTATGGTACTCCCTTATTTCACCTCTACTTACAAGGAAGCAAGTAATAAGGCAATTTCTGCTAATGTTTTACTGATTAGCATGAAGTTAATAGAAGTATAAGCTTTTTAAGGATAATTTGGTGCAGGGATATAGAGAAAGTCATGTGAATGGTACACATCAGATTTTTATTTTCATTACACGTACTGTATACATAGTGTATAGAGAAGATATTGTATTGCACCCAAAAATTTGATACCGAGATTTTACCGGAAATAAATGTTTTGGGCCCCCCTGAATCCAATATTTTTTTGGGGTGATAAAGGTCCGTGTGTGTGTATGTCTGTGTGCCTGTGGACAGCATAGCTCAAAAACAAAACAACCGTTAAATACCAAACTTGATATTTAAGTTTGGTATCTTCCAAGGATGCGACACAAAGATTTTCAAAAAAATCCCCCCCACCCTCAACTAACCTTTAAATGGAACTTTTTTCGAAAATTCTGATTTTTTCAAAAATGGCTCTAACGATTTTGATTAAAAAATCGTATATTAAAAATATTTACCTGGCAAATAATATTTATATCTTGAATTTTCTGGGAATAGCCTCTAAAGAGTACTTTATTTAAAACTTATATTCAAACCAACATTCATATCTATACTTCCAAACTCTGCACAGAGAATAAAATAATCCGAATTAAAAAAAAAACTTCCCTAAACCGGCTTGAAATCTAAACCGTACCTCCGGTGAGAACTCACATTACTGATCACTCGACCACAGATACAAATAAAGAGTTCAATTATAGCAAGAGAAATTTATAACAAGGTTCAAAATAAGTTTTTAAAAGTAGACCTGAGAAACTTATGTTTCGAAACTTAAAGTAGTTTATAGGAACTGTTTTGTAACGTTATATTAAATTATGCTCAGATAAATATATAAATGACATATGTTTTATTTTCATATGTATCCGTTGATAGGCAAAACACCGGAACAAAAATTTAATTTCAGAGAAAAGAAATATTTACCTACTATAACACGCGATATGTTTAGGTAAATAACACACCAGTTCATAATAAGCGTGAAAATCCAATTCAACTACTCTTTACATGGCAGATTTCCGAAATTGTTTATTTTCTCAAAAATGGCCGTAAGGTTTTTGATTAAAGTATCGTATATTAAAGCTATTTACCTGACACTTTAAAATATTTATCTTAAATTTTCTGGGAATAGCTTCCGAAGACTACTTCATTCTGGATGAATTTTATGGAATTTTGCATAACGTAAGAGATGAACAAAAACTTACCACACAAAAATGTAGAGCACATTAAAGCACACGATTTACGTTATATATATTTTTCGTGGAGTTGATCGTTTTTGAGATATTCCTTGTTTTTGGTTTCAGCTTTGAAAACTGATACTTTTCTCATACAGAACTTGGCAACTCCTGTGCATACAAACAAAGGAACTTCAGTCACATAGCAACCAACTTTTGGCTTTCACTTTAACCTGTGGTACTCCCTTATTTCGCTTCTACTTACAAGGAAGCAAGTAATAAGACTATTTCTGGTATTTATTTCTCGATTAGCAGGAAGTAAATAGAAACATAAGTCTTTTAACATTAATTTGTTGCAGAGCTGTAGAGAAAGTCATGTGAATTGAATAAAATCAGGTTTTTGTAAATTCGTTTCCTGTCACTTCAAGAACAAAAAGAGGAGTAAGGTGTTCACTTCTGGAATGCCCACTTTGCGCTCTTCGAGCATAGGAAGATACATGCATGTGCAGTGCTTAGTCTGTCCGTGCTAGGGTTACAGAGAGTGCTAAAGTAAGAATCTATCTACCTATCCATCCATCCCTCTCTCTATTTCTCTATCTCTATATCCATCTATCTCTATCTCTATCTATATAAATGTATATACACACGTGGGTCGGATGATAAGTCCCGGGCTACACACAGATATTGCGCCACTAGGCCAGCTAGAAGGTAGCATCGTATAGTTTAACTCTAGACTAGCTTGTATCCATAGCAACAGGTCAAGAGCGTTTTTAGTTTTCGAATGATAGCATTTTAAACAAGACAACTTTAGAAATTTCACGAAAATGCAGGATTTGCAAAAACGAGCAGTAATTAAATACTTCCATTTGAAAGGCTTGACGCTAAAGAAATCAAGGAGGAAATGAAAGTACATTGAAAGACTCCGCCCCTTCATATTCAATGATTAAAAGGTGGGTTGCAGAGTTCAAAATGGAGCGTACGAGCACTGGGTGCGGAGTAGGAAGATCAAGTTTGGTACATAACGCTCTTTTAGTTTTCGATCTATGGTGTCCACAGACATACACACACTGACAGACACAGACACGGATATTTTTTTAAAAAGCTTTCTTCGGAATCAAGGAGCCTCAATATATGTATTTTCTGTTAAATCTCGGTATCGAATTTTGGATGCAATACATCACATGACTTTCTGTAACTATTCTGCAAGAAGGTTCTTAAAATGTTTTTTTCTTCCAACTAATTCACCTTAATACAAATATACATCTGCAGAAATACTGTCATTTCATTTTTACTTTCTCCATACGCACTATGTACATAGTGTATAGAGAAAGTATTGCACTCCACCAAAAATTCGATACCGAGATTTCACCGGAAATATATGTTTTAGGGTTCCCAATATCCATAAAAAGCATTTTCGCAAAAAGGTCTGTGTGTGTGTCCGTGTGTCTGTGAACACGATAACTCAAAAACGAAAAGTCGGTAAAATACCAAACTTGGTATTTAAGTTTAGTATCTTCCAGGGATGCGACACGAAGATTTTGAGAAAAATCCTCCCACTCCCAACTACCCTTTACATGGAACTTTTTACGAAAATTTTAATTTTCTCAAAAAAGGCTCTAACGATTTTAATTAAAATTTCGGATATTAAACATATTTACCTGACAAATGAAATGTATATCTTGAATTTTCTGGGAATAGCCTCTGAAGAGTAGTTTATTCTCGATGAATTTTACTAAATTTTGAATGACTGCTAAACCGTAAGAGATGGACAAAAACTTACTACACAAAAATGTAGAGCACTTTAAAACACACATTTAATGTTATATACATTTTTTCGTGGAGTTCGTCGTTTTTGTGACATTCCTTATTTTTGGTTTCTGCTATGAAAAACGTATACTTTTCTCATACAGGAACTTCTCAACTCCTATCCATATAAACAAAGGAACTTCATTGACATAGCAACCAGCTTTTGACTATCACTTTAACCTACGGTTGTCCCTTATTTCGCTTCTACTTACAAGGATGCGAGTAATAAGACTATTTCTGCTAATTTTTTCTGATTAGCATAAACTAAATAGAAGTATAAGCTTTTTAAGAATTATTTGTTGCAGGGATATGGAGAAAGTCATGTGAATGGTACACATCAGATTTTTCCTTTAGATACACAGGGATAAAAGAATACACTAGCCTTAGGCAAAAATCAATTCTTTTAAAAGCTGTTGTCTGGTGGCCTTTACTCTTTGGTTGACTAGGAGAAATAAAAATCTGATGTGTACCATTCACATCACTTTCTCTATATCCCTGCAACAAATTATTGTTAAAAACCGTATGTTTCTATTTACTTCATGCTAATCTAGAAAAATTAGCAGAAATAGTCTTACTTTCTTCCTTGTAAGTAGAAAGGAAATAAGGGAGTAGCATAGGTTAAAGCGATAGTTAAAAGCTGGTTAATATGTGATTAAAATTCCTTTGTTTGTATGGACATGAGTTGGCAAATTCCTGTTTGAGAAAAGTTGAGATTTTCGACCCTGAAAACAAAAACAAAGCATATATAAAAACGATCAACTTCAAGAAAAAAATGTATACAACATCAATTGTGTGTTTTAATGTGCTCTATAATTGTTGTGTGGTAAGTTTTTGTCTATCTCTTACGGTTTAGCAGTTATACAAAATTCCGGAAAATTCACTCACAATAAAGTAGTCTTCAGAGGCTATTCCCAGAAAATTCAAAATATACATTTTATTTGTCAGATAAATATCTTTAATATACGATATTTTAATCAAAATCGTTATAGCCATTTTTTAGAACATCAAAATTTTCGAAAAAAGTTCCATGGAAAGGGAAGTTTGGGGTAGGGGGATTTTTCTCAAAATCTTCGTGTCGCATCCCTGGAAGATTCTAAACTTAAATACCAAGTTTAGTATTTTACCGACCTTTCGTTTTTGAGTTATCGTGTTCACAGGCACACGGACCTTTTTCTGAAAATACTTTTATTTTAGATAAAGGAGACCCTAAAACATATGTTTTCGGTGAAATTTCGGTATCGGATTTTTTGGTGGAGTGCAATAGCTTCTCTATACATTATGTACATAGTTCGTATAGAGAAAGTAAAAACGAATAACGACATCCCATTCAGCAAAGTATAAGTATTTTAAATTAAAACTAATATCAAGGAATGTCTCAGAAATGGTTATAACCACAAAGAAGAATATGGCAAATTGTGAACTTCAACCAGATCTTTTATTTTGTTGTGTTGTAAGTTTCTGTGTATCTCATAGGTTTCCAGTTATGAAAAATCTGATATGTACCATTCACATGACTTTCTCCATATCCCTGCAACAAGTTATTCTTAAAAAGCTTATACTTCTATTTACTTTCTGCTAATCAGAAAAAAATAGCAGAAATAGTCTAATTACTCGCTTCCTTGTAAGTAGAAGCGAAATAAGGGACAACTGTAGGTTAAAGTGGTAGTCAAAAGCTGGTTGATATGTCAATGAAGTTCCTTTGTCTATATGGATAGGAGTTGACAAGTTCCTGTATGAGAAAAGAATACGTTTTTCATAGCAGAAACCAAATATAAGGAATGTCACAAAAACGACGAACTCCACGAAAAAAATGCATATAACATAAATGGTGTGTTTAATGTGCTCTATATTTTTTGTGTAGTCAGTGATTGTCCATCCCTTACGGCTTAGCAGTAATTCAAAACTTAGTAGAATTCATTCAGATTAAACTACTCTTCAGAGGCTATTCCCAGAAAATTCAAGATATACATTTTATTTGTCCGGTAAATATGTTTAATAAACGAAATTTTAATCAAAATCGCTAGCCATTTTTGAGAAAATCGAAATTTTCGAAAAAAAAGTTCCATGTAAAGGGTAGCTGGGAGTGGGGGGATTTTTCTCAAAATATTCGTGTCGCATCACTGGAAGATACTAAACTTAAATACCAAGTTTGGTATTTTACCGACTTTTCGTTTTTGAGTTATCGTGTTCACAGACACACGGACACACGCCCACACACGGACCTTTTTGTGAATTTTTTTTTTTTTAGATATTGGGGACCCTAAAACATATATGAAATCTCTATACACTATATACATAGTGCGTATGGAGAAAGTAAAAAGTTATCCAGAGTAAAGATGGTTTCAGAGATCAATTCCAGAGTATTCAGGATATACATATTATCTATCCTCTAAATGGTTTTTGATCGAAATTGTTACAGCATATTGTGTGCAAATCGAAACTTTCTAAAAATGAAGAGCAGACAATTATTTGAGTAGTTTTTGGTACTATGTAACTGCTAAACCGTAAGAGATGGACAAAAACTGACCATACATAAAATCTAGAGCACGCTAAAGCATACAATTTATGCTATACACATTTTTTTCGCGTGGAGTTGATCGTTTGTGAAGTATTCCTTGTTTTTGGTTTCAGCTTTGAAAAACATACTTTTCTCATACAGGAATTTGTCAACTCCTGTCCATACAAACAAAGGAACTTCAGTTACATGGTAGCCAGCTTTTGACTATCACTTTAGCCTATGGCACTCCCTTATTTCGGTTCTCCTTACAAGGAAGCAAGTAATAATACTATTTCTGGATTAGCACGAGGTAAATAGAAGCATAAGCTTTTTACTTTCTCTATACGTACTATGTACATAGTGTATAGAGAAGGTATTGCACTCCATCCAAAAATTCGATACCGAGATTTCACCGGAAATATATGTTTTAGGGTCCCCTGTATCCAAAAAGAAGCATTTTCAGATAAGAGGTCCGTGTGTGTGTGTGTGTGTGTGTGTGTGTGTGTCTGTGAACACGATAACTCAAAAACGAAAAGTTGGTAAAATACCAAACTTGGTATTTAAGTTTAGTACCTTCCACGGACGCGACACGAAGATTTTGAAAAAAAAAAATCCCCCCACCCCAAACTACGCTTTACATGGAACTTTTTTCGAAAATTTTTATTTTTTCAAAAATGGCTTTAACGATTTTGATTAAAATATCGTATATTAAAGATATTTACATGACAAATAAAATATATATTTTGAATTTTCTGGGAATAATCTCTGAGGACTACTTTCTTCTGGATGAATTTTACGGAATTTTGCATAACTGTTAAACCGTAAGGGATGGAAAAACTTATCACACAAAAAATGTTGAGCACGTTAAAACACACAATTTACGTTATATATATTTTCCCGTCGAGTTGATCGTTTTTTAATTATTCCTGATTTTTTATTTCAGCTTTAAAACGCATAGTTTTCTCACACAGGAATTTGTCAACTCCAGTCCATACAAACAAAGGAGCTTCAGTCACATAGCAGCCAGCTTTTGACTATCATTTTAACCGATGATACTTCGCTTCTACTTACAAGGAAGCAAGTAATAAGACTATTTCTGCTAATTTTTTTGTGATTAGCATCAAGTAAATAGAAGTATAACTTTTTAAGAATACTTTGTTGCAGAGCTGTAGAGAAAGTCATGTGAATGGTACACAGATGTTTTTGCAATACGTTCTCTATACACCATGTAAATGTGTAGAGAATGTAAAAATACATTAAAACGGAATTAGAGTATTATTTAGCACGTATTTAACAGGGTTTGAAACACATCTTTCATCGGGTGCTATAGTTGTATGGGTGTGCCAGAAATAGTGTATCAAAGTCAGAAGAGATGAGTTGCTGCAGTGTACAGTTTGACCACAACTGCAGGTTTTGGGCCATGACAGTAAACTGGAAGAATAAAGAAGTTAGCTTACCTTGCAGTGGGATCCCTGTTAGTGTAACTGCAGCCGTGGAAGCAAACGCTCCAATTGAACTTCAGGTAACACCTGATGAGACTGTATACTCTTGGCAGCTTTGCATGCGAGTCCCGTTAAAAGCAGCAGTGACAGACAGCCTGGATACTTTATCTTCCGCGGTAACAACAAATCTAACAGCTCTACGAAATAAAACCTCACATAAAAAACTACTGACCTCAATTCTGATCGCTGAGGATGTTAATGATGCCACGCCTAAAACAAATCCAATAACCGGGACGCTAGTTCAACTTCCCGAAATAAACTTGGAGAACCGGATCAAAATCTGTTCTGATTTTTTTTTACTTTCTCTACACGTACTATATACATAGGGTATAGAGAAGGAATTGTATTGCACCCAAAAATTCGATACCGAGATTTCACCGGATATATATATGTTTTGAGACCCCCTGAATCCAAAAAAATAGCATTTTTGGAAACATGTCCGTATGTGTGTCTATCTCTCTGTCTGTGTGTCTGTGGGCAGTTTAGCTCAAAAACAAAAAGACCGTTAAAAACCAAACTTGGTATTTAAGTTTGGGATCATCCAAGGATGCGACACGAAGATTTTCAAGAAAATCCCCCACCCCAAACTACTCTTTACATGGAACTTTTTTCGAAAATTTTGATTTTCTAAAAAATGGCTCTAACAATATTGATTAAAATCACGTATATTAATAACATTTACATACCAAATAAAATGTATATCTTGAATATTCTGGGAGTAGCCTCTGAAGACCTCTTTATTCTGGATGAATTTTGTCGAATTTTGCTTAACTGCTAAATGGTAAGAGATAGAGAAAAGCTTACTCCACAGAAAATGTAGAGCATGTTAAAACACACAATTTGTGTTATACAAATTTTTTTCGTGGAGTTGATCGTTTTTTAGTTATTTGTTGTTTTTCATTTCAACTTTCAAAATCTTATATTTTCTCATATAAGAATTTGTCAACTCCTGTCCATGCAAACAAAGGAACTTCCGTCACACAGCAACCAGCCTTTGACTATCACTTTAACCTAATCTACTCCCTTATTTCGTTTCTACTTAAAATGTTTTTCTAGATTAGCATGAAGTAAATAGAAGCATAAGCTTTTTAACATTAAATTGTTGCAGATATATAGAGAAAGTCATGTGAATGGAACACATCAGATTTTTTTTAATCTTCAACTAGAGGTGACTAGAAGTATAGGTGGACTAGATCAGAAGATCCAAAATTTCTCCACCTGATAATACCCCCTCCATGTGTAAGCTCTCCAGACCTGTGCCAATCCCGACCCTCAGTGATCTAATACTGAACATTTAATTTTAATTTCTCTATACGTACTGTGTACATAATGCATAGAAGTAAGTTGTAAATACCAGTAGAAGCTCAGGAATTATTATCAAAATCACTTACATGCCCGTTTTTAAAATTGGTTAATTCCTTTACTTTTTAGTGAGTCGTTTAATAGTTTGATATTTGTAAACTTTAAATAGAAATTTAAAATGTTCAAGTAGCGTTACAATCAGAGTTAAGTTTGTAATTATCTGTTTCAAAAGTAACATGCACAATATCTTGAATCAAGAAAAAAATCTTTAAAACATATACACACGGCTCATAGACATTTGGATCCTGGCTTTATATTACATTAACACCCCGTGATAAAAATTTGAAATCGCTTAAGTGAAAATTCTGATTTCCTCTATCTTTCTCTCTCTTTATTAGTTTAGACAAAGTAGGTTCTCAGAAATTCAAAGTATTCAAAGGAATCTGACACTTTGTCTTCTCCCTCATCTGCCCAATCTTCCTTTATCATATCGGACGCCTTTTCTGCTATCATCATTGTGGGTACGTTAGTATGTGCTGCTGGAATAAGAGGCATTATGGAAGCATCTACGACCCTTAGATTCCTAATGCCATGTACTTTTAGCCTGGAGTCAACAACAGCTGTAGGGTCGGAGGCAGGGCCCATCTTGCAGCTCCCTGAAAGGTGCCAGATCCCAGTCGTGAGATGTTTTACAGCACAGCGCCAATAGTCGTCTGAGTTGAAAGTTAAATTAGTGCATCCTGGTATTGGAATATCGATAAGTATCGAACCATATTTTCGAAATCCTTTGCTCTGACTAATTCGCAAGAGGAATCTAATACCAAGTAAAGACATCTCCATGTCGTATGGATCCTGAAAATAGTCGTGGTAAATGAGAGGGTGGTGATAAGGGTTTGAGTCTCGTAACATAATTCTTCCACGGCTTTTTGGCTTCAGCACCAACGGAACTGCAGTCCAAGAATGAATTCCTTGCACTGGTCTATATACAGTATCATACACCTCTTGGCTGAATCCAAGAGCTTTATAAGCGATCTTCTCGGATGTAACGCTGGCTCCAAAAAATAGCAATTCTAAATCAGGATCACCGTCTGGGTTTTGTGGATCTGTTGAGTCGTAAAAGGCGATGCCTTCACAAGCTGCAGGGACCGAGAAAGGACCCTCGTGGCGAGCCATAAAGTCCACAAGGTTCTTCCCGTCCTCAAGCAGTTCTTCCATTGTGAATGTAACCGCTTTGTCGACGAGGAAGGTAATACCAAGCATTCCGGGGTGGTCCATTAGGTTATAGCCAACCTGCAGGTCCTGTAAAACCGGTATGTTTATATCCTCAAGATGCTCTCGTGGTCCTATACCAGACAGCATCAGCAATTGAGGTGAATTGATGGCACCACCAGAAATTATCACTTCCTTTCTTGCCTTTACGACATACCGTCGTCCTTTGCGTTCAAACTCAACCCCTATTGCAGTCTTGGTTTCCTTATCAATAAGTATCTTTGTCACTAAGCTGAATTTTTTCACATGCAGATTCTTTCGGTGCTTGATTGGATGTAGGTATGCCCTAGAGGAACTCAGACGTGTCCCATTCAATAGCGTTGCCTGCAGGTAAGAGAAACCTATTTGTTTTTCACCATTGTAATCAACTCCTATTGGCTGATCAAGAACACGACCAGATTCCACGAATGCTTCTGCCAAAGGACCTCTAAATGGGGCATAACTCATTGTAACGGGACCATGCTGCCCATGAAACTGTGGATCTAACCCGGGAATGGTCATGTGCTCCATCTTCAGGAAATAAGGCAGGACGTTCTCGTAACTCCAGCCATCATTGCCCAAGGCTTGCCATCTGTCGTAATCTCTTCTGTTTCCTCGTGTACTAATCATGTAGTTTATTGTGCTGCTTCCTCCCATTACTTTTCCTCTGGGATACAAACAACGCCGATTCTCCATACCCAAGCAAGAGTTGGGCACTGGCTCCGTTGTGTAGCCCCAGTTGGCATCACTAAACGGCAACCAGAAGGCCACCACTGGGATATCCATCACGAAGTTTTCAGGTCTCCCGGCTTCGATCAGCAACACCTTCCATTTGGATACTTCGGTTAAGCGATTAGCAAGAGCACAGCCTGCAGACCCTGCTCCAACAATTATGAAGTCGTAATCGGACAAGATGTAAGGTTCATCTCTTGGTTCCTGGCTCCAATGGTAGCTGCCTTCTTTGAGAAACTTAATGAGATACTCGGTAAGTCTCCAGGACCCTTGCTGTTGATGAAATACGTTGCAAGCTGTTACATTGGAGCACATCAAGCAACCAAGTATAAACAGCAGTGATTTTCTGCAATAAAATCAAATAAACACGATTCATCAATCACTTCTTGAGTGTGCAATTTGAATCAGTTGAAAACAAACCATTTGCAAATATCTCGTGTAACAGTATTGCTATCAGTGAAATATTTATGACTAACATTTCCATTATATGCTTCATATTTTAAATCATAATTCTTTTATTTTTTGCTTATCTAAGTCGCCGAATATGCACTATTTCAAACACTTTTCTTGCAGAACACTAATATGAGATAAATCTATGGATAAAATGTTACAAATCTTATATTACATCTTGCTAGCAAATGTTACTTTCAGAGTTTGGTGATAAAAGAAAACGAATTCACTTTTTAGATTTATTCTGATGCATTTTTCTTTCAACCTCATATACATTAATTGAGGGGCTCAGTGCCAGAGGGAGCTATCCCACACATTGTGAAAAAATGAGATTTTTTTGTTTTTAGACAGTTTCTGCTGTCTCTCATGTCTGTAGAAATCTTGGTAATATTAACTGTTTTAGAGTGCCATCTACAGTAACTTACAGAAACCCTATCATTTTCGAAAGTGAGAAAGTTTGTGCCAGATGGGAATATGAAGTTGCCTGCTATTTAAAGAGCAATGCCTCCAAACTTACAGAACTAACTATTTTAATAGTATTGTTTGTTTATACTATAGGTCAAGAAATAATGATTTTAGGCCTAAATACGTGAAACAGAATAATATGTAAGATTATTATTAAACATTAAGAATATTGTGTAAATAGTTGAAATTTTAGGCATTATTCTATGCTGCAGATTATTCTGTTTTTCAAAATGGAGGTAAACAGTATAGCTAGTGAAGGAAAGAAACGAATATGCAAGCAAAACATATGGAAAAAAGTTGTTGCTAAACGAAAAAGAAACAATGGTGAGGAATATGAATAATATCATGTTTAGTTTCTCTCTCTGCGTAAGTAAAAATTTAGTAAATAATACGGTTTGCAGTACTAAATAAATAAAAGAAACTGTTACATATCACTTTTTTTTTTGTATTTTCTAGGACATTTCAAAATGTGGATCAAATACTGGATTTAAAAAAGTTGTACCTTAATATTACATTTTTCACCAAATCAACAACTCTAATAAAACTCCTTTTTTCTCAAATTTAGCTATTTGTGGGATACCTCCCTCTGGCACTGAGCCCCTCAATTGTAAAAGAGATATTTCTTTTCTCGCCTACTTATAGTTGTTAAAATGAAATATTCAGTTATGAATAATACTGCTACTATAAATAATAATAATAATAATAATAACAATAATACAAATAATAATTCTAAGAACTTGACAAAGGACAATTTAATCTTTGAATATCCCCTAGATTGAAATACCGCGTGACTCATCATATCTGAAACTTTGTTTTTTTCTGAATTTAACCTGTAAAACCCGAATATTTGGCAATGAAACACTGGGGAATTAAATACATAATTAAATTTTCAGGACACCAATGATCTCAGCAGTTGCGATACTGTATATAACTGGCAAACCGTTAGAGATAGACGAAAGCTTACCTGACAGAAAATGTAGAGCTCGTTAAAACACACAGTTTGTGTTATATACATTTTTTTCGTGGAGTGGATCGTTTTAAAGGTATTCTTTGTTATTGGTTTCAGATCTAAAAACCTTATACTTTTCTCATGCAGGAATTTGTGAACTCCTGTGCATATAAACAAAGGAACTTCAGTCACATAGCAACCAGCTTTTGACTAATACTTCAGTCTATGCATAGGCTTTTTAACAATAATTTGTTGCAGAGTTGTAGAGAAAGTCATGTGAATTGAACCCAACAGATTTTTTTTTTACTTTCTCTACACGTACTGTGTACATAGTGTATAGAGAAGGTATTGCAATCCACCCAAAAACTCGATACCGAAGTTTCATCGGAAATAGACGTATTAGAGCCCCCAGCATCCAAAAAATAAAAAATCAGAAAAAAGTCCAAGTGTGTGTCCGCGTGCCTGTAAACACCAAAGCTCAAAAACGAAAATTCGGTAAACTCCCAAACTTGATACATAAGTTTGTATCTTCCAAGGATGCGATGCGAAGATTTTCAATAAAATCCCCCCACTCCAAACTACACTTTACAAAGAAAAACTTTCGAAAATATTGATTTTCTCGAAAATGGCTCTAATGATTTTGATTAAAATCCCGTATACTAAAGGTATATCCCAAATAAAATGTATATATTACATTTTCTGAGAATAGCCTCGGAAGACCTCTTTATTCTGGATGAATTTTGCTGGACTTTACACAACTAGTAAACATTGAGAGATGGACAAAAACTTACTACACAAAATTTTAGATCACGATAAAACACACAATTTATGTCACATACATTTTTAAAATACTTATACTTTTCTCATACGAGAATTTGCCAACTCTTGTCCATACAAACAAAGGAACTTCAGTCGTATAGCAACAAGGTTTTGACTATCACTTTAACCTATGGTACTCCCTTATTTCCCTTCTATTTACATGGAAGCAAGTAATAAGACAATTTCAGCTCAATTTTACTTTCTCTACTGTGTACATAGCGTATAGGGAAGGTATTGCATTCCACCCAAAAATTCGATATCGAGATTTCACCGGAAATACATGTATTGGGTCCCCCTGAATCATAAAAAAAAAAAGCATTTTTAAAAAATATTCGTGTGTGTGCGTGGACGGCATAGCTCAAAAACAAAAAGACCGTTAGTTATCCTCCAAGAATGCTAGGCGAAGATTTTCAAGCAAACCCACCCCCCACCTCCAACTACCCTTTACATGGAAAAACATTTTAAAAATGTTGATTTTCTCAAAAGTGGCTCTAACGATTTTGATTAAAATATCGTAGGTTACCAATATTTACCTGACAAATAAAATGTATAGCCTGAATTTTCTGGGAATAGCCTCTGAAGAATACTCTATTCTGGATGAATGTTACGAAATGTTGCAATACTGGCAAACCGTAACAGATAAATAAAAACTTACTTTAAAGAAAATGCAGAGCACTTTAAAACACACAAATTATGTTAGACATATTTTTCGTGGTGTGGATTGTAACACGTGAGTGTAACACGTCTTTCTTCACAGTTACAGTACTTATAACATACCTGTCAAAACGCATTCCATAAGAAGTTGATGAACTGCTTGAAGTGGTCTTTAGAAGCTTACTGGGGCAGTGCTTGGCTCAAGGTTTCATTATTATATCCCCCAATGACTAACATTACCAAATGTACGTGGAAAATACCATCAGCTGTTGGGGTCTTTGACCTGAAGGCTCACGGTAATTACAGCAAGGTTACCGCCCGATAACTATAAACCGGTCTGGGATTCTGCTGTTGTGGTTGATCAGCTGTTCAGACTACTCAGCAATCAATGCTACAAGGTCAAGATAGAGAGAGCTTTGAGCCGAATAAACCGTTACACATTAAGTAACAAAAACTCCATTATAGGATACCTACAACTAACATTTGAAAATGGAGCTTCTTGCATACTAAGAATATAAAAGGGGCCCGTATTTTTACTTTCTCTACACGTACTATGTACTTAGGGTATAGAGAGAAAATAGTGTATTCCACCCAAAACTTCAATACCGAAATTTCACTGGAAATACATATTTTGAGATCTCCTGAATCCAAAAAAAAAAAAAAAAAATTATAAAATTATTGTTAAAAAGCACACCCTTCTATCTACTTTATGATAATCGAGGTAAACATTAGCAGAAATTGTCTTAATTACTATCTTCTTCGTAAGCAGAAGGAAAAATAAGGGAATACACAAGCCTAAAATGATAACCAAATCTGGTTGCCATGTGGTTGAAATCCGCAGGGCCAGGAGTTTACAACTTTCTGTGTGAGAAAAGTAAGTATTTTGAATCTGAAACAAATAACAAAGAGTAACTCAGAAATGGTAAATTCCACGAAAATACGTATCAGATATAAACTGTGTGTTTTAACTTGATCTATATTTTTTGTGTTTTAAGTTTTTGTCTATCTCTTACGGTTTGCCAGTTACACAAAATTCAGAATAAAGAGGTTTGCAGAGGCTACTGCCAGAAAATTCAAGATATACATTTTATATGCCATAAAATATCTTTAATGTACGGTACCTTAATCTAAATCGTTAGAGCCATTTTTGAGAAAATCAAAATGTTTGAAAAAGTTTTCCATATAAAGGATAGTTGGGATGGGGGGGATTTTTCTCAAAATCTTAGTGTCGCATCCCTGAGTTACGTGTTCACAGACACACGGACACACAGGGACCTTTTTCTGATTTTTTTTTTTTTGATACAGCAGACTCTAAAACGTATATTTCTGATGAAATCTTGGTATCGAATTTTTGGGTGGAATGGAATACCTTCTCTATATACTATACATAGTACGTGTAGAGAAAGTAAAAACAATGTTGGATATGTTTTATTTCCGCTCAAATAGTTTTCATAATACACATGAAGAACCATTATGTCGCCAGGCAGATTTGCATGCTCAGTGTGCGAGTGAGAGGGAAATATGAAAAGAGTGGGGTTAGCGACCTGGCAACGCAGAGCACGATATCGTATCTCATTCGCTGCTCTTCCCATTTGAAAAACATTATAATCTTTTGCTTTCAAAGCCGAGTGTCGTTCCTTTATCTAATTTACACCGAGCCAGGTAACCCTGGCGTTTCGTCTAGGACCGAGACATTCGGGAGCTCGTGGGATCGATTCCCGCGGCCGATCTCTCTGGCCCATGGGTTTTCGGGGGTTTCCTCGGTTAATATAGGAATTCTGGGGAGGGTTCTTTATTCCCCAAACTTCCTGTACCTTCATTTTATCTTCATTTCATCCTAACCGGGTTTAAGTGTCGACCAGTACTGCGACAGAGGCGCCATTTCGTGACTGCGCTCGGCGGTGGAATGGCGCTAGTGGTTGTCTGCGGACTGAGGTGGTGTATTCGGGCCGAAGTGACGAGCTCCTGACGCTCTTTGCTCCTCTGTTAGGGACCCTCGACGACGGCCCTCTCCCTGTCCGGATGCCAGCCGCCCTCTGAAACTACACTCATCCTTCCTCCAGGGGTCTGACATACATAAGCCCACGGCTGCAGTTAGGAATGCCCTTCCATAATGTACATACACACACACACACACACATCTAATTTGTCACCGTTCCTACCATGGCTTTGCTGTTCAAGAATATCATATTTTTTTATAACAAAGAAGCAAATCAGAATTAATACTTATTTTAAATGCACTTAGTTAAATGCTGTCATTATATTAATTCATAGATACTTGATTTAGTAACAAATATTGAAGTCTCAAACAAAAATGATCTCAAGTTTTTATTGTTGTTGTGACATATTGTTTCCCCGTTTTTTACTTTCTCTAGCCCCATATGTACAGTGTACATAGGGATAGAGAAGTATTGTATTCCACCCAAAAATTCGACACCGAGATTTCACCGGAAATACATGTTTTAGGACCCCGTGTATCCAAAAAAAAAAGCATTTTCAGATAAAGGTCCGTGTGTGTGTGTGTCCGTGTATCTGTGAACACGATAACTCAAAAACGAAAAGTAGCTAAAATACCAAACTTGGTATTTAAGTTTAGTATCTTCCAGGGATACGACATGAAGATATTGAGAAAAATCCCTCCACCCCAAACTATCCTTAACATGGAACTTTTTTCGAAAATTTTGATTTTCTTAAAAATCGCTCTAACGATTTTGATTAACATATCATATATTAAAGATATTTACTTAACAAATAATATTTAAAGCTTGAATTTTCTGGGAATAGCTTCTGAAAACCTGTTCATTCTGGATGAATTTTGCTTAATTTGGCATAACTAGTAAACCGTAAGAGATAGACAAAAAACTACTATACAAAAAATGTAGATATTGTTAAAATACACAACTTATGTCATATACATTTTTTTCATGGAGTTTACCGTTTTGAGATATTCATTGTTATTGGCTTCTGTTATGAAGCACTTATACTTTTCTCAGACGAGAGTGTCCGTTTTTCTTTTGTTCTACTCCTGGCCAAGAAAAGAAGCGATTTGTAATGACAATCGCATAACATTTTAAAACATTTGACTATCGGTTTAGCCTAGTGTATTCCCTTATTTTCTTCCTACTTATACGGAATTAAATAATAAGAACATTGTGCTAATGAGTACCTCGATTAGCAAGGTGCGGAAAGAAGAAGAATCTTATGTATGAAGTTTGTAGAACAGCTAGAGAAAGTCATGTGAGTGTAACACATAAGATTTTTTATTTTTCTGATATAATAAAGTCCAAATTATACAGTCATACGAAAGCAAACTTTAAAATATATTCTATTTGTATTTGAAAAATTGGAATCTATGCACTCTACAAATTCATTTACTCTGCTTCCAAATGATAACACCCTAATATTTCATATTAGCGAGTTAATTCGTGATAAAAAAATTGACCTAGAGATTTTTCTTTAAATTGAAATTCTAATATTGGATATGTTAACAACCTGCAGTTTTCAGAAACAAGAATTTATTTTGATTAGTACCTTATTTTAGTATCTTGTAAGTATTTAACTGCTAAATCATTTTTGTTGAAATTTTAAACATTGTTTCACAAGTTCATAATATGGAGACAAGTGTTGAATTATTTTTTTTAATTTGAAGTAAACCTTCAACTTTGGTGTAAAATAAAAATTAATATATTTTTTCTCTTTTTTTTATCGTTAAATATATTTTATTCTCGTGAATATGGAAAATTATTAAAATTTCGAAAAAAGAAATAAGCGTATACAAAATTTCCAATGAATACGAAAACATTTTGTTTTTTCTTTAATTAAACAATTCTCATTTGACGTTAAAAATAAAAATTGTTGCCTGTTTTGATAATTCTCCATGACTGTTCGAAGGAGCAACTAGCAGCGAGACCTATTTTGTAATCTCTTCTTTCGGTCTCCAACAAACCGCCACATTATCGTAATCTTGGCTACTATTTAATTCAAATGTTTAACTAATTTTGTTGTTACTTCAGTGTTCACATTTACCTAAAACATGTGCTACAATTTAATCACAGTATAAAGCTTGTCATCTATTGTATCTTTCTCGTGTTAATGTTCTGTTAGGGCAGGGTGCGGGAACTTGCAGTGGAGGGGAAATACGGTGTCAACCTCACTCTTCTATTTTTCGAGTGCAAAATAAGTCACCGGTTTGAATAAGCGAAGATGATAGAAGATGAATGGAAGGAAAAGGCTTTCTGTGCACAGTGCGTGCCAATTCGGGGTGAATGTGTTTAATTGGTTCATGTTAATTTCTTCTGAGATAAATAAAACTATTGATTTCACAAGTTGGATTTTGATAATAAAATGCGGGTTTTAACCAACTTATTTGTCACTATCTCGACAATTGTTCCCAGATATAATTAAATAATGTAAATGCAGTGTTATTTATGGACGCTCTTTAACTACTGTGGTTCTCAGCGTCCCTTTCTAAATTGGGTGTGAAAGACCGCTTAATTTTGCTCAGAAGCCTCTCTATCAGGCTTGAGGTTCTTTTACATGCCGTAAATCTACGACACGGGACCAACGGCTTTACTCTCCTTCCGAAGAAAGCCATGCTAAGGATTCCTATACTCGAAAAAATCCATTGTCCTCCGCCGGGTTTGAACCCGTGACCATGGGTATATGAAGTTAACATCGTAACTATTCACCACGGAGGGCAACCCCAGATATAATTGAGGATCTCCTTTGAAAGTTCAGTCATTTTTGTGCTATATGTAATAATAGTTATAAATATTTTTCTCTATTGCCTCTATTTTACAATACTGTAGAGTAAATGTAAGGATTTACTGAAGTACAGCAACAAATTTTAGTAAAATTGTAGGATATATGGTTGAAAACATGAAAGTCAACTGTGAATGATACATAAAGAATAATCACGTATTAACGTATTGTGTTGGCTAAGGAAAATTTTAAACTTGTAACCAAATTATTAAATTTATGAATGAATGGATAAGTAAATGAATGAATTGATGAATTAATTAATTTTTCTCAGATTAATCTACTTGAAAAAGTTTAATAGGAATTAAAATGAAAGGAATATAGTACCATTTTAATCACGTCTCTTATAAAATAGTGACAAGACAAGCCTAAGAGCAACTTGGTAACACATTTTGATTTTACGTGCCTCTTCAGGCCAACAGCAGTGCATATTGCATATTTCTGCAACCCACATAAACGCTGCATTTTCACTCATTTGTGGTAAACATAACTAAAGGACAAACAATCTATTTCGAAGCCTTAGACAGCTAGTTGATAGTTAACGTGAATCCAGAGAGATATTGACATTGTTGTTTTTGTATCATTTTTCTGAACGTTTTATCATAGAACTCTACTGTAATAAACTCTGTTCCAAGTGGAATTAAAACGTTTATTTATCTTGCAAAAATATATTATTAAATCATAATCCACATCTATTGTAAACATGACTAAAAGTAGATATAAACACTAACAAGATGAATTTTCTTAGCTAGATCTTGATTCCCTTATAATTTGATTATATATTCGTAAACGAACATACATAGTACATTCATAGCTGGAGTTTATCCAATGTTCAATATCATTAAATAACAGTTTTGCTATTTCAACACAAGTTTATGACTGAATAAACATATAAATAGCAATACACAAAAATAAATATTTAAACTTATTAGTATCACAATCTATAGATCACACTATTGTGAAAAATTGATATTTCTTAAGTAACATATTTTGTTACAATGATTTCAATGTAATTGAAGTGTTAATGCCTGCAATAATCCGATTCACTGTTGACAGCAATAGCATAACTAAACTAAAGATTCGATAAGTAACTCTTAAACCTCCCCTTGAAGGATGTTTTCTGCCAAGATTGAAGTTTCAAACAAAACCTTTGGCCAAATTAATGTCATTTGACGTCTATGTTTGCAAAATGCAGCAGTGAATTTTCAAATATCAAAGTTGGTTAGTCTAACTACCAGTTGGAATATTCCAGTCTTCTTTTATCATATCCGCAGCCTTTTCGCCGATCATCATGACTGGTGCATTGATGTGAGCAGCCGGTAACTCCGGCATTACCGATGCATCGACTACTCTTAGGTTTGCTATGCCATGCACACGAAGTCTGGAATCCACCACTGCTTCAGGATCTGAAGAAGGGCCCATTCTGCACGTGCCTGACAAATGCCAAGCACCTATCGTCATATGTTCGAGGTAACATCTCCAGTAAGTATCAGAGTCAAAGACGAGATGTTCACATCCAGGAATTGGAATGTCGTTGAGGCGGGAACCATATTCTTGGAAGGCTTGTGTATTACTTATCTGTTGCAATAATCTTATTCCACGGAGACACATCTCCCTATCATTAACACCATTGAAGTAGTTATGATAAATTGCAGGGTGTGTTTTAGGATTCACACTTTTCAGTAGTACTCTACCGCGACTATTGGGTTTCAGAATTATGGGAACGCCAGTCCAAAGGGGTAATCCTACCACACTTTTGTAAACAGCATTATAAATATTTTCTTTCAATCCAATGTATTTATATCCAGAGTCAATTGTTGTCAAACCTAACGACACGAAAAGAATTTCTAAGTCTGGATAACCATCTGCACTTTTGGGATTGGTGGAGTCATAGAACGCTAAAGCTTCAACTGCGCTAGGAATTGTGAGCGGCCCCTCACGACGCTCAAGAAAGTCTACTACTTGAGATGGTTTAGATAAAATGTCATTAAAATTCAGTGCTATTGAGTGATTTAGAATAAAACTTAGCCCTATTACTCCGAGATGATCCATTGCGTTGTAACCGACTTTTAAATCCTGAAGCACATCTATACCTTTTTCTTCCAAGTGCTCACGGGGACCTATACCAGACAACATCAAAAGTTTTGGGGAGTTTATGGCCCCTGCTGATACAATAACCTCTCTCCTAGCTCTTACAATGAATCGTCTGCCATTGCGTTCAAACTCTACACCTTCAGCTGCTTTCGAATTGCGATCTATGAGAATCCTTGTCACAACACTGAACTTTTTGACATGAAGGTTTGGTCTCTTCCTGATTGGATGAAGGTATGCTGTGGATGAGCTGTGGCGCACTCCCTTATTGAGGGTGGCTTGGATGTAAGAAAATCCTGTCTGACTTTCTGCGTTGTAATCTAAAGGCAAATTTTGGCCGATTTCCCTTCCAGCCTGGAGGAAAATGCTTGCTAGTGGAGTGCGGTAGGGTACGTAGCTCACACTAACAGGGCCGGCTTGGGAATGTAGTCGAACATCCATCCCAGGAATAGTCATGTTCTCCAGCTTGAGAAAATAAGGAAGAACATCTTTGTAGCCCCAAGCATTGTTCCCCATAGCTTCCCATTTATCGTAATCTCTTCTGTTACCACGGCTGTAGATCATATGGTTAATGGTACTACTTCCCCCCATTACTTTTCCACGGGCATATGGACATCTGCCACCAACCATTCCTTTACATGTGGATGAAGTCACTTCTGTCTTGAATTTCCAATCGGCTTCTGTTGATGGAAGCCAAGAACTGAGCAAAGGCACATCCATGAGAAAATTCTCAGGTCTTCCAGCTTCTATGAGAAGCACCTTCCAATGAGGTATTTCAGAGAGTCGACTAGCAAGCACGCAGCCCGCCGAACCAGCACCTACTATGATGAAGTCGTATTCTGGGAGAATTTGTGGCACATCTCGTGGTTCATTGTTCCAGTGCTTGGTGCCATCTTGCATCCACTTTACTACAGCAGCTACCAACCCAAGAAATCCACCGGAGCCTTCGGTCTCGACTGTGCAGGTCATTGCAACCCAAAGCAATATTCCCAGTGCTGCCATCTTCACCAGAGCTGTAAAAAATATATTTCAGCATGATCTTCAACTTCTACAAACTTTTTAAACAGTATAAATGAATGACCGAATAAGGCGCTAATCTGTCAGTAACTTTCTTGAAGGCAAGCCTATCAAATGGCTTTAAAATGAACTTGCTGTATAACTGCGATGCACTTTTTCCTCTGATTTGTTCTAAACTGATATGAGACAAAATTAAAACAGCAGTTATCGTAATCTACTATGTAGAAACTGTTTGTTTGCTCATGCACACAGGAACCTAAATCCTAAAATGTACTACTCGTAATAAAATCCTGTATTTTAAGCGGAAACAAGTTCCACCATTCCTATATCTAAAATAGTCGGATTCTAATATTCACATGACTTTCTCTACCTATTCTGTTAAGACTATTTTTATAAAAGTTTATTTTTCTATTTACTTATTTCGACTCTCTTTTTGCATTCCCCGGAGTAAAACAATATGACTTTTCGCTTGAGAAAAGTTAAAGTAGTTCATCTGCGGTTTTAACAAACTGAGACCAATAACAAGGAATATTTCGGAAACGGACAACTCTACAAAAAAATAAAAATGACGTAATCTGTGTTTTTGTGTAGTTAAGTTTTTGTCTCTCTCTTACGGCTTTCGAGTCAAACAAAAGTCATTCAGAATGAAGAGGGTTTCACAGGCTATTCCCAGAAAATTGGAGATATACATCTCATTTTTCATGAAAATATCTTAAACATATGCTATTTTAATTAAAATCGTTAGAGGCATCTTTGAGAAAATCAAGATTTTCGAAAAGTGTTCAATGTAAGGGGTAGTTGGGGATGGAGGTATTTCCTGACAATCTTCATGTCCCATCCTTGTAAGATACTGAGCCTAAATACCAAGTTTAGCATTTACCCGACTTTTCGTTTTTGAGTTATGCTGTCCACAGACATACAGACACTGAGCCTAGCCTTTTCCTGGTTTTTTGATTAAGGAGGTCTCAAAACATTTATTTCCGGTGAAATTTCTGAATCCAAGTCAAAATGTGCCGTGAACTTAAATCCTCAAGAAGCTAGCGTCCTCTTACAAATTTTGAAGTGCATAAACATGTAATAAAGCGCAAGAGATCGTAGAAAAAATTATTGTGAAATGAGAAAAACCGAATGTGGAGGAAAAATTGCGATAGGAAGAGTGGATTAGAATGGTGTGAAAGAGTTTCTGAAAGCTTTAAATGCTGTATATTTTGAAATACCGGGAAAATGCCCAGCTGCAATTAGCAAGCTTTTACTTGCACATTATAAGCTTAACGCCTACAGAAGCATTCTTCTAAAGTAACACTTTCTTACGGAATTATAAAGCAATAATATATGCGACAACAATGAGAGCGACAAAGTGTACGACAATAGTAAGAAGTATACATTTAAGTTTTGTTATCAGTCAGTATTATGTTTATTTGATTATAATAATTTAATTTGTAATGTGAATAATTTCTAGTATAATTGCTGATTGTTTGCTTAATCGAAACCTCTCCGTCAGTCCTTTCGTGGGAATGATTCCCATTCTAAAAATTTAAATAATTTTCTGTTGTAATATGTTCAAATAAGCCATTTAGTCATCGCAATGTCGTCTTATTCAGATAACAACATGGCTGAAAGTCAAGCCACGGATAAACTCGGCTAATTACGTATTGTAAAACTCACTTTACCTTAAGCTACCTCTGAAACCGTTCGTTTGTTGCCTGTCGGTATCTATAAGTTCCACCTGTTTTAAGCGTAACTATACAAATAGGGCTGTACTCTAGGATTAATTTCATATTATACTAACCTTCAACCATAAACGAAAAGTAATCACTGTTTTATATTGTAAAAATCTGATGTGTTCCATTCACATGACTTTCTTTACATCTCTGTGTAATATTTTATTGTTAATAAGCCTATCTTTTATTTATTTCATGTTAATCGAGGAAAATTAGCAGATATAGTCTTATTCCTTGCTTTATTGTAAATACAAGCGAAATAAGGGAGTACCATAGGTTAAAGTGAAAGCCAAAAGCTGGTTGCTATGTGACTAATGTTCCTTTAAAATAAGAACTAAAGCTTTCCTGGCGACGTGTTAATTCAAAATCTTCTCGGGCTTCTAGCCAGGTAAAAACTTGGCTTGACACCAACGTTTCGAAGAAGTGCATCTTCCTCGTCTTCAGGGTGAACTTCAGATGCACTTCTTCGAAACGTTGGTGTCAAGCCAAGTTTTTACCTGGCTAGAAGCCCGAGAAGATTTTGAATTGATGTTCCTTTGTTTGTGTGGACAGGAGTTGACAAATTCCTATATGAGAAAAGTATAAGTTATTCAAAGCTGTAACCAAGAAAAAGGAATATCTCAAAAACGATCAACTCCACGAAAAAAATGTATATAACATAAATTGTGTGTTTTAACGTGCTCTACATTTTTTGTGTGTTACGTTTTTGTCCATCTCTTACGGTTTAGTAGTTATGCAAAATTCATCCAGAATAAAGTAGTCTTCAGAGACGATTCCCAAAAATTCAAAATATACATTTTATTTGTCAGGTAAATATCTTTAATATACGAAATTTTAATCAAAATCGTTAGAGCCATTTTTGAGAAAATCAAAATTTTCGAAAAAAGTTCTATGTAAAGGGTAGTTGGGGTGGGGGGATTTTTCTCAAAACCTTCGTGTCTCATCCCTGGAAGACACTAAACTTAAATACCAAGTTTGGTGTTTTACCTACTTTTCGTTTTTGAGTTATCGTGTTCACGGACACACACACACACACACACACACGGACCTTTTTCCGAAAATGCTTTTTTTAGATAATGGGGACCCTAAAACATATATTTCCGGTGAAATCTCGGTATCGATTTTTTTGGTGTAGTACAATACATTCTCTATACACAATGTACGTAGTGCCTATAGAGAAAGTAAAAATATATACAATTTTTGTCCTAAAATTGCAGTGATCTTTTTAAATAAATAAAGGAGTACAACCCTCATAAATACAGTCAAATGTAACCCCATTAGCTTCCAAGCATCACACAGATTATTTTACTTGGGCTCTCCCCGTCCTTTACCACATTCACTGGGATTTGAGCTTGTAACATTTGGCTTTGACCTATTACCTAACACTCATGGTCATTTGAACCACTTGGTAGTACCTTTGGAGGATTATGAAAACTGGTTTAGAAGAATTTAAACTTTTAATTGGGAATGTAGGATCTACATATATTTTCTTTTCTATTATTTTTTCGATTATTTAATATAATAATTCTATAGGTTTATTTCCATGTATTTTTACTAGATCTCCACTTTTAAACTTGAATTAAAAAAACGGCAAATTAGGTATATTAATGCGGGAAACTAAAGGTTAAACTATGAAACTGGGCCATAGGGCTGTATATCCGAACAAAAAAGTATATCCTTGCGTATCTTCTGTTTCGGAGATTCTTATAAAACCTTTATATTCGGCCTTCATTATAGTTCCCTTCCGCAGTGACCCACTTCTGCCACCGCTGTAAGGAGACTGGAAGCACTCCTGAAAACCATTTTCAGATACCTGTCGTAGTGCCCTTGTCGCATATACAGTAATTTCTTCAGCCTGAAACGTTTATGCCATTCACACATCTGAATTTTCTACATCGCTGCTTCACCATAAGCTTCCTCCATCATTTTCGGTGTCCCTGAGGGAGATTTGTTTAACAAAACAAAACTTTATGTTCGAACGTGCTCCGTTGCAGACATTATGAAATACGATAAACGAAATTGCATACATAATAAAAATAATCTGATGTGTTCCATTCAAATGAATTTCTCTACATCTCTGCAACAAATTATTGTTAAAATGCTTTGGCTTCTATTTAATTCATGCTAATCGAACAAAAATTAGCAGGAATAGTCTTATAGCTTGCTTCCTTGTAAGTAGAACCGAAATAAAGGAATACCATAGGCTAAAGTAAGTGTCAAAAACTAGTTGCTAGTGGCCGAAGTTCCTTTGTTTGTATGGACAGGTGTTGATAAAGTATGTCTTTAAAGCTGAAACCAATAACAAGGAATATCTCAAAAACGATCAACTCCACGAAAAAGCTGTGTTTTTCATAAATTGTGTGTTTAAATGTGCTCTACATTTTTCGTTGGGTAAATTTTTGTCCATCTCTTACGGTTTAGAACAAAAGTTTAGTATTTTAAACCTGAAATTAATAACAATGAGTATTTCGAAAACAGTAGGCTACATGAAAAATATGTATATGACATAAATTAAGTTACTCTACATTTTTGTATAGTAAGTTTTGTCTATCGCTTACGGTTTACCAGTTATGCAAAACTCAAATCATTAAGAATAAAGAGGTCTCCAGAGGCGAGATTTCAATGAAAATCTTAGAGCCATTTTTGAGAAAATCAAAATGTGCAATATGTTTTCCATGTGAAGGGTAGTCTGGGGTGGGGAAATTTTCTTGAAAATCTTCGTGTCGCATTCTTGGAAGATACTGAACTTAAATATCAAGTTTGGTATTTAACGAACTTTTCGTTTTAGAGCTATGGTACCCACAGACACACACATAAACACATACACGGACATTTTTCTAAAAATTCTGTTTTTTGGATTCAGGGGGTCCCAAAACATTTATTTCCGGTGAAATCTCGTTATAGAATTTTTGGGTGCAATACAAGACCTTCTCTAGGCACTGCATATGCAGATAGTACGTGTAGAGAATGAACTAGCCATTATTTAGTAACGCAACAAATGATAGTTCACGTTGACTATTACTTATGTTATTTCTTTTCTGTTTAAGAATATATGTTTAAATAAAACGTAGGTTTAGTAAACCAAATAGAGCCTTATTTTAAAACTTTAAAGCAAATAAATTATTACCATTATTTCTCAAAACTAATAGTTTAATCTTACCTAACTATTGAAGATATGCGTAGACTAGTTTCTATAAACTTCATCCATGACCCAGAGCAAGCAACTGAATCCTACACGTTTCTACTGGCATTTGGGAGCCTGCAATTTACTACAGGTTCTAAAGAGAAGCAAAACAAATCCATGGCCTAATGACCCATGTCTTTATCTTTATGTGGTCCTGGGTTACTTAAAATCTTGTTTGAGAGCCATTCGAAGCAGTGATAAAATCCGATGTGCTCCATTCACATGACTTTCTCTACATCTCTGTAACAAATTATTGTTAATAGGCTTTTTATTCCATCTAGTTCATACTAATCGAGATATACGTTAGCAGAAATAGTCTCCAGCAAAATCAAACGATCTAAGATTCATTTCAGCAAGACAAGAAACGAATCAAATTTTACATAAAAGTAAACACAGAAATAAAAGTCTGATATATTCCATTCACATGACTTTCTCTACACCTCTGCAACAAGTTATTATTGAAAAGCTTCTGATCTTATTTACTTCATGTTAATCGAGAAGTCGCCCTCCGTGGTGTACTGGTTACCATGCTAACTTCATATACCCAAGGTCGCGGGTTCAAACCCGGCGGAGGACGCTCGATTTTTTCGGGTGTAAAAATCCTTAGCATGACTTCCTTCGGAAGGGAAGTAAAGCCGTTGGTCCCGTGTCGTAGATTTACGGCACGTAAAAGAACCTCAAGCCTGATTGAGAGGCCTCTGATCAAAATTAAGCCGTCTTTCACACACAATATAGAATGGGACGCTGAGAACCACAGCAGTTAAAGAGCGTCTATAAATAACACGCCATTTTTTTTCTAACCGAGAAAAAAAATAGCAGAAATAATCTTATTACTTGCTTCCTTGTAAGTAGAAACGAAATAAGGGAGTACCATAGGTTAAAGTGACAGTCAAAAGCTGGTTGTTATGTCACTGAAGTTTCTTTGTATAGACAGGAGCTGACAAATTCCTGTATGAGAAAAGTATAGTTTTAAAGCTGAAATCAAAAACAAGAAATTTCTCAAAAACGATCAACTCCACGAAAAAAAATATATGACAAAAATTGTATGTTTTACGTGCTCTACATTTTTGTGTGGCAAGTTTTGTCCGTCTCTTACGTTTAGCAGCTATGCAAGGTTCCGTAAAATTCATCCAGAATAAAGTAGTCTTTAGAGGCTATTCCTAGAAAATTCAATGTACACATTTTATTTGTCAGGTAAACATCTTTAATATACGAAATGTTAATCAGAATCGTTACAGCAATTTTAAAACATAACAATTTTCGAAAAAAGTTTCAGATAAATATTAGTTAGGGGTAGGGGGATTTTTCTCAGAATCTTCGTATCGCATCCCTGGAAGATACTAAACTTAAATACCAAGTTTGATATTTTACCGACTTTTCGTTTTTGAGTTATCGTGTTCACAGACACACGGACACACACATACTTACACAGATATTTGTCTGAAAATGCTTTTTTTCGATACAGGAGATCCTAAAACATATATTTCCGATGAAATCTCTGTATCAAACTTTTGGGTGGAGTATGTACATAGTGTATAAAGAATGTAAAAATCTGATGTGTTCCATTCACATGGTTTTCTCTATATCTCTGCAATAAATTATTTTTAAAAAGCTTATGCTTCTATTTACTTCCTGCTAATGAGAAAAAATTAGCAGTAATAGTCGTATTTCTTGCTTCCTTGTAAGTAGAAGCGAAATAAGGGAGTAGCATAGGTTAAAGTGATAGTCAAAAGCTAGTTGCTATGTGACTGAACTTCCTTTGTTTGTATGGACACGAGTTCACAAAGTCCTGCATGAGAAAAATATAAGTTTTTATAGCTTAAAACAAAAATAAGGAATATCTAAAAAACAATCAGCTCCACGAAAAAAATGAATACAACATAAATTGTGTGTTTTAATGTGCTCTACATTTTTTGTGTGGTAAGTTTTTGTCTCTCTCTTACGGTTTAGCACTTATGCAAAATTCCGTAAAATTCATCCAGAATAAAGTAGTCTTCAGAGGCTATTACCAGAAAATTCAAGATGTACATTTTATTTGTCCGGTAAATATCTTTAATATACGATATTTTTATCAAAATCGTTAGAGCCATATTTGAGAAAACCAACAATTTCGAAAAAAGTTCCATATAAAAGTTAGTTGGGGGTTGGAGGATTTTTCTCAGAATCTTTGTGTTGCATCCCTGGGAGATACTAAACTTAAATACCAAGTTTGGTATTTTACCGACTTTTCGTTTTTGAGTTATTGTGTTCACAGACGCACGGACACACACATACATAGACGGATATTTTTCTGAAAAAAATTATTTGGATACACGAGATCCTAAAAAGTATATTTCCCATGAAATCTCTGTATCAAACTTTTGGGTGGAGTATGCACATAGTGTATAAAGAAAGTAAAAATTACTGTTCTAATTGTAACCATACATATTTAGAACATCAACATGGCTACGCTGCGCAGTATTTCATCAATACAGGGAACCTGAAACCACTGCCTAAAACGAGGCATAAAACATTAACGAAAATAAAACAGTGCAATACACGGGCTAAAACATTGCAAAGAAACGTGACACAATGGTTGGCTAAAAGCATACACGGAATTCTGCTTCAACGAGCGATTATTGCATCATTCATCAATTTCAACTGTTTTGCATAAGTAATGAATAAATAACTCGGGTAATGGCAACAATGCCTTTGTGCATAAAAAGCGTCGCTTATTTGTTTCTAGCGTAAACAAACAAACGCTAAATCCACATCCATTTAGTAACCATACAACACGTTTAATTGAGAGAATTTCGTTTGGACCTAACAGAGCCATGCCGAAAGGTACAAGTATAAAGGTAAGTCCTTCTTTTCAAAATATTACCTGGTTAAAACACAAAACGTGAGATTCAGCCATTATGCATAATATTTACGTCTTTTACGTAACTTTCTATAAATCAGAAACATAAATAAGAGAAGAAATCGCGAATCCTTTCAATTTATTAAATTTCTGATACAAATTTTCGAAATCAAGGAAAGTTTCCACAGAACGTCCACATTGAAAATGTTGAAAATACTAACCTGAGCAATAAAAAGGTAATATATGTGTTCACCAAGTTACTGTGTTCCACCCCCCCTTAACTAATTAAGACATTTTCTCATATACAAAACTAGTTTCAAAATGTTAACAACATACTCCATTTTGTGATTTTTACGAACGCACAACTATACTGCCAACCTATTCTTTTCACGAAATTCCTAGTTTTCTCTTCTGTTAAGCATGTATTCCTCGTATGCTTTGGTGAAACCACTGTAAAGGCCTAAAGATTACCTAAAATAATAATAATAATAATAATAAATTAACACATTAAACTAAACGTAACATAATAGAGAACATGCTACTTTCGTTCGCATGCTAGTGAAAACAGTGGAGGTTATTAAAGGTATATTCACGAAAATCACTTTATTTACACACACACACACATAGATAAGCGAGCGCATGCGAACATGCTTTGATAAATGCAGTGGAAATTACTAAAATAAAATTACATTACAGTGTAATGGTTACCATGCTAACTTCATATACCCGGCGGAGAACGATGGATCTTTTTGGGTGTAAAAATCCTTAGCATGGCTTCCTTCGAAAGGGAAGTAAAGCCGTTGGTCCCGTGTTATAGATTTGCGGCACGTAAAAGAATCTCAAGCCTGATAGAGAGACCTCTGAGCAAAATTAAAACAGTCTTTCACGCCCAATTTAGAATGGGACGCTAAGAACCACAGCAGTTAAAGAGCGTCCATAAATAACGCGCCATTTTTACTCACACACAAACATATAGCTAAGCGAGCGCATGCAAGCATCTTTGATAAACACAGTGGAAATTTCTTAAATAAAATTACATGAAAATTCGTTTATTTACACACACTAACCTTGAGCCAACTGAGCGCCCGCTCGCTTCGCTTGCATGCTTTGATGAAATTAGTAGGAATTAATCAAAACAAATAACCGAAAATCAATTTATTTATACATACAAACATTAACCTAGAGCATTTTGTTTTCTCTACTCTACTATGTACAGTGTGCGTGGAGAAGGTAGTGTAATGCACCCAAACATTCGATACCGAGATTTCAGCGAAAATACATGTTTTGAGACCCCTGAATCCAAAAAAAGCATTTTTCGAGATATGTCCATGTGTGTATGTGTCTGCGTATATGTGTGTGTATGCCTGTGTGCAGCACAGCTCAAAAACGAAAAGACCGCTTAAAGCTAAATTGGTATTTAAGTTTGGTATCTTCCAAGGATGCGACACGAAGGTTTTCAAGAAAATACCCCGCCCCAACTACCTTCTATATGGAACATTTTTCGAAAATTTTGATTTTCTTAAAATTGGCTGTAACTATTTTGATTACAATACCACATATTAAAGACATTTCCATTACAAATAAAATGCATATCATGAATTTTCTGGGAGTAGTTTCTGAAGAGCTGTTTATTTTGGATGAATTTTGCTAAATTTTTCATAACTAGTAACCCGTAAGAGATAGACAAAAACTTACAACACAGAAAGTGTGGATCTCCTTAAGATACACAATTTATATTATATACAATTTTTCGTGTAATTTACCGTTTTCAAGATATGCCTTGTTATTAGTTTAATTGTAATGTACATATACTTTTCTGAGACAGAAATGGTCCGTTTTTCTTTTATTCTACTGCTAACCAAGCAAAGAAGCGATTTGCAATGAAAATCGTCTAATAATAGGTTTTAAAACATTTGACTATCTCTTTAGCATAGCGTATCCCTTTAGTTTCCTTCTACTTATAAGGAAGTATGTAATAATAACATTCTGCTAATGTTTATCTCGATTAGCACGATGTAGAAAGAAGATTTTTTGTAAGAAGTTTGTTAATATAGCAGCTAGAGAAGTCATGCGAGTGCAACACATCAGATGTTTTGGATTCAGGGGGTTTCAAAACATGTTTTCGATGAAATCTCGGTATCGAATTTTTGGGTGCAATACAATACCTTCTATATACACTATGTGCATAGTACGTGTAGAGAAAGTAGTTAAGCTTGGTTTCATTAGCATATGGATCTGTTCTGCAGGAGGCTATAAAGCAGTGGGAAGAAAAGACCGGAGAGAAAGCTGCCGAGGCTGTTGAAATCAGCTTCTGCTTCCAATATCCACCAATAGAGAAAATGGACAACACGCTATCGACATTGGCCAAGTGCGAGAAACTGTCTTTATCAACAAACTGCATAGAGAAGATCGCAGGGGTCAGCGCCCTTAAGAAGCTCAAAATTTTGGCTCTAGGTCGGAACCAAATCAAGAACTTCACCGGCCTTGAGGGCATCGGCGACAATCTGGAACAACTATGGATTTCTTACAACATCATAGAGAAGATGAAGGGAGTGAACTATCTCAAGGCCCTTAAGGTATACGGAATATAATAACTTATTCTTTGAAGAAATTTATGAATTCTAGTTTCATAAACAGGTTTTTACTGGACAGAAATTCGAAGTTACGGTGGCGTATAGAGAGAAGGTGAAACAGTTTCCTGATACTTCTTACTTTCTCCCTCGTAAATTTATCTAGTAGGTAGGGAAAGTGTTGCATTCCACCCAAAAATTTCGACACCGGAATTTAACAACTATGCTGTCCATGGAGACAGGCACATACTCACGCGCGCGAAGCTTTTACTGAAAATCTGATGTGTTCCATTCACTTGACTTTCTCTACATCTCTGCAACAAATTGTAGTTAAAAAGCATATGCTTCTATTTACTTCATGCTAATTAGCATAAATAGTCTTATTACTTGCTTCCTTGTAAGTAGAAACAAAATGAGGAAGTTCCATAGATTAAAATAATAGGCAAAAGCTGGTTGCTATGTAACTGAGGTTACTTTGTATAGACAGGAGTTAAGAAATTCCTGTATGAGAAAAGTATAAGTTTTTCAAAGCTAAAAAGAAAAACCAGGAGTATCTTAAAAATAACTCCACGAAAGAAATGTATGTAACATAGATTATGTGGTTTAACGTCCTCTACATTTCTTGTATAGTAAGTTTTTATCTATCTCTTACGGTTTAGTAGTTATGCAAAATTCCGTAAAATTCGTCCAGAATAAAGCAGTCTTCAGTGGCTAATCCCAGAAAATTCAAACTATACATTTTTATTTGTCAGGTAAATATCTTTAATATAGGATATTTTAATAGAAATCGTTAGAGCCATTTTTGATAAAATCAAAATTTTCGAAAAAAGTTCTATGTAAAGTGTAGATTGGGGTGGAGGATTTTTCTCAAAATCTTCGTGTCGCATCTCTGGAAGATACTAACCTTAAATACCAAGTTTGGTGTTTTACCGACTTTTCGTTTTTGTGTTATCCTGTTCATACACACACGGATCTTTTTCTAAAAATACCTTATTTTGGATACTGGGGACCCTAAAACGTGTATTTCCGGTGAAATCCCGGTATCGAATGTTTGGGTGCATTAAAATTACGTTCTCTATACACTATGAGCATAGTAGGTGTAGAGAAAGTAATAATAAATCTGATGTGTTCCATTCACATGACTTTTTCTATATCTCTCCAACAAATTGTTGTTAGAAAGCTTATGCTTCTATTTAATTCATGCTAATCGTGAAAAATGAGCAGAAATGGTCATATTACTTACTTCCTTAAAAGTAGAAGCGAAATAATGGAGTACCATAGATTAACGTGATAGTCAAAAGCTGGTTGCTATGTGACTAAGGTTCCTTTGTTTGTGTGGACAGGAGTTGACAAATTCTGTATGAGAAAATTTTGTTTTTATAGCTGAAACCAAAAACAAGGAATCTCTAAAAACCGTCAACTAAATGGAACAAGTGCATATAACATAAATTGTGTGTTTTAACGTGATCTACATTTTTTGTGCAGTAAGTTTTTATCTATCTCTTACGGTTTAGGAGTTATGCAAAATTCCGTAAAGTGAATCCAGAATAAAGTCAACTTCCGAGGTTATTCCCAGAAAATTGAAGATATACATTTTGTCAGATAAATATTTTATTATACGATATTTTAATCAAAATCGTTAGAGCCATTTTTAAGAAAATCAAAATGTTCGAAAAAAGTTCTATGTAAAGGGTAGTTTGGGGTGGGGGGAGTTTTCTCAAAATTTTCGTGTCGCATCTATGGTAGATACTAAACTTAAATACCAAGTTTGGTATTTTACCGACTTTTCGTTTTTGAGCTATGGTGTTCACAGGCACACGGACATACACACACGGACCTTTTTCTAGAAATGCTTTTTTTGGATACTGGATACCCTAAAACGTGTATTTCCAATGAAATCTTGGTATCGAATTTTTGAATGCATTACAGTTACCTTCTCTATACACTATGTCCATAGTACCTATAGAGAAAGTAATAAAAAACCAAGTTTTCAGAGTTCTTTTTGTGTAAATTTCACACAGCGTACGTGCTTACATAGGTGTTACTGATGTCCAACAATTTGGTGAAGGACTGGAAGGAGTTCGACTTACTGAAGGAGTGTACCAACCTAGAGGACTTGCTTTTTGTGGGAAATCCTTTGTACGAGAGTATGGATGAGGCTGCTTGGCGTACGGAAGTGGCAAAAGTGCTGCCCAAACTCAAGAGCTTAGATGGCGATACAATAATCCGCAAGGAAGAGCAATAATTTGTTAATGTAAATGTGACATTTTGAATAAATGAGTAAAGAGAGAGAGAGGCGTAAGGCTTAAGAGCGCACAACCTTTAAGATTATTAGCGCCCACTAAAGTTTTACGTAAAATTAAACAGCGCTAAAAGATCATGGTAAAATTAAAATTAAAACCAGTCAAGATAACGTCTGTGGATAGAAGTTAAAAACGGTCCAGTAAGGTAAAATGTAAAATAAAACTACATACTGCCAAAGCGGTAAAGGGGAAATAAAATTATATACGACCAATCGTAAGGCACAGTCGAATAACAGATAAAACACGTTCCACAGCATGGAGATTGTCCGCCAAGAGGGCATGCATGTCAGGCGGTAACCGCGATAAAAACTTGCAATGTGTTTTACTGTCAAGGTCGCGCCGCACCGACAAACTGGAGCTGGCTCTCCTCGTAGTAAATGATAGTGGCTAAAATAACAGTGTCCGACACGTAGGCGACATAAAATGACCTCTTGTTGGCGGGAAGCGCGGCAAGAGGTTTTCCAGGCATCCGGGAGTTGCTTAATTACCCGCAACTTGTTACTAATTTGCGACCATTTAGTCGCCCAACGAGAAAGAATGGTCGCACGGAAAACCGCCTTCAGATCATTCGCGGGAACTAAAGAACAAAAAATCCAGGGAGATAGAATGGTTCTCTTGGCAGCAGAATCAGCTGCCTCATACCGACCACGCCTGTGTGACCAGGCACCCACAGTAACGTCACACTGAGGCCTGCCTCTGAAACGGAGCGAAGATGTGTTGTACGATAGGGTGGAAAATAAATAAGTAAGCAAAACGTTTGAATCCCTTGTCACATATTTATTAATCATGAATACTGCATTCAATAAGTCCCCGGAATGTGTAAATAAATCAGAAACCAGTTAACATTAGCAATCTACACAACCTTTACTTCAAAATAGTTCCCTTTCACTGTGACAATTCTGTCACCGCGTGTAGACTGAAAGCGCTCCTGGAAGCCAGTTTCAGGTACCCGCTGTAGTGCCCCTGTCGCACGTACAGTATTTCTTCAGCACCTTCTATTGATATGTTTACAGCCTCTGCTATCTCAAACAACCTTAATCTGCGGTCTTCCAGTACTAAACGATGAATTTTTATTTTCTCTATCCCATACCGAGATTTCACCGGAAATACATGTTTTAGGACCCCCTGTATCCAAAAAAAAGCATTTTCAGAAAAAGGTCCGTGTGTCCGAACACAACCCAAAAACGAAAAGTAGCTAAAATACCAAAATTGTTATTTAAGTTTAGCATCTTCCAGGGATGCGACACGAAGACTTTGAGAAAAATCCCCCCACCCCAAACTATGCTTTACATGGATCTTTTTTCGAAAATTTTGATTTTCTTAAAAATGGCTCCAACGATTTTGATTAAAATATCGTATATTAAAGATATTCACCTGACAAATAAAATGTATATCTTGAATTTTCTGGGAATAGTTTCTAAAGACCGGTTTATTCTCGATAAATTTTGCTTATTTGGCATAAATAAGAGAGAGACAAAAAATTACTATACAAAAAATATAGGACTTAAAGAGATTGGCATCAAAATCTTTAGTTGTTTTTGAGAAAATCAAAATGTTCGAACATTTTTCCATGTAGAGGGTAATTTATGGTGGGGGGATTTCCTTGGAAGATAAAAAACCTAAAAAACCTAAATACCAAGCTGAGCTATGCTGTCCACAGACACACAAATACGGAACTTTTTTCTAAAAATACCTTTTTCGGACTCAGGGGACCCCAAAACTATTTCCCGTGAAATCTAGATATCGAATTTTTGGGTGCATTACAATACCTTCTCTATACACTATGTAGCTATATAGTACGTGCAGAAAAAGTAAATAAATCTGATGTGTTCCATTCCGATAGCTTTCTCTATATCTCTGCAATAAGTTATTTTTAAAAAGCTTATTGCTTCTGTTTACTTCTGCTAATCGAGAAAAAATTAGCAGAAATAGTCTTATTACTTGCTTCCTTGTAATGAGAAACGAAATAAGGGAGTAGCATAGGTTAAAGTGATAGTCAAAGGCTGGTTGCTATGTGACTGAAGCTCCTTTTTATGGAAACGAGTTCACAAAGTCCTGTATGAGAAAAATATAAGTTTTTATAGCTTAAACCAAAAACAAGGAATATCTAAAAAACAATCAACTCCACGAAAAAAAATGAATAAAACATAAATTCTGTGCTTTAATGTGCTCTACATTTTTTGTGTGGTAAGTTTTTGTCTCTCTCACGGTTTAGCACTTATGCAAAATTCCGTTAAATTCACTCAGAATAAAGTAGTCTTCAGAGGATTTTTAAGAAAATTCAAAATATACATTTTATTTGTCCCGTAAATATCTTTAATATACGATATCTTGATCAAAATCGTTAGAGCCATTTTTTTGAGAATCAAAGTTTTCGAAAAAAAGTTCCATGTAAAGGGTAGTTTGGAGTGGGGGGATTTTTCTCAAAATCTTTGTGTCGTATCCCCGGAAGATTCTAAACTTAAATACCAAGTTTGGTATTTAACCGACTTAAGGTTTTTTGAGTTATCGTGTTCACAGACACACGGACACACACACACACCCACACACGGACCTTTTTCTGAAAATACTTTTTTTGGATACAGGGGACCCTAAAGCACATATTTCCGGTGAAATCTCGGTATCCGTGTGTCTGTGAACACGATAACTCAAAAACGAAAAGTAGCTAAAATACCAAACTTGGTGTTTAAGTTTAATATCTTCCAGGAATGCGACACGAAGATTTTGAGATAAATCCCCCCACCCCAAACTACCCTTTACATGGAACTTTTTTCGAAAATTTTGATTTTCTTAAAAATGGCTCTAACGATTTTGATTAAAATATCATATATTAAAGATATTTACGTAACAAATAAAATGTATGTCTTGAATTTTCTGGGAATAGCTTCTGAAGACCTGTTTATTCTGGATGAATTTTGCTTAATTTGGCATAACTAGTAAACCGTAAGAGATAGACAAAAAATTACTATACAAAAAATGTAGATGTTTTTAAAATACACAACTTATGTCATATACATTTTTTTCATGGACTTTACCGTTTTGAGATATTCATTGTAATGACAATCGCATAACATTTTAAAACATTTGACTATCGGTTTAGCCTAGTGTATTCCCTTATTTTCTTCCTACTTATACGGAACTAAATAATAAGAACATTGTGCTAATGAGTACCACGATTAGCAAGGTGCAGAAAGAAGAAGAATCAGAATAATGAAGTTTGTAGAACAGCTAGAGAAAGTCATGTGAGTGTAACACATCAGATTTTAATAACTCCCTTCCACTGATGTAAATTTAAGTGGTCACACTTTAAGAACGTGTTTGGCAGTGTGTTCAGCAATAAATTATTAAAAGCGTTTCGATGCGACGCACAGGAAGGCGAATAGTGCTCTGGCTTCTCTGTTATAAGGCTGTTAATTATCGCCTTCAATTTGGGACCAGTTTATCTTCTTCATCACAATAACGAGAATTATCATAACCATCGGTCCTCGCATAGCGGTTGCCATGTTTTATAGCGGCGCTATATTTCACAGCTGGCGTTTAATTAGACTCCGTTCTTCCTTCTCCTTGATTTAACACTTTTGGGAGCAGCAAAAGTAATCGTAAGAAATACTTCGGAATTATGTATCACTCCGCTGGGAAAACCCTCCTCGTGCATTCAAATCTCCGCACCACCGCTGCCATGCTGCTGCGCTTTGGAAAATAAACCATTTCTATGCGCGAAACTGCACTCCCAAACAGAAATGGAATACAGAGAAGACGCTCCCATCTCCATATATTTGCTCTTCGTTTACAGTACATGCATTTTAAATTAACTCATCATGCATGTTAGAAATTAATGTAGGTCTTTTATCTCAACTTATTAACAAATCATTTGCATAACTCTCTATTTTTACAAAACCTTATTACTTTATCTACGTGTACTATATATAGTGTATAGAGAAGATATTATACTTCACTCAAAAATTCAATACTGAGATTTCACCGGAAATAGACGTCTTGAAAACCTCTCCAATAAAAAAAAAGTAAATAAATGTCCGTGTGTGTGTATCTATCTGTCAGTCTGTTTTAGTATTTAAATTCAGATTCTTCCAAGGATGCAACACGAAGATTTTCAAGATTATCCCCTACCCCAACTACCCATTACATTGAAAAATTTCGAAAATGTTGATTTTCTCAAAAAAGGCTCTAACAATTTTGATTTTTGCAACTAGTATGATATTCAATTTGGCATACCTACGTCGCTGCTGAAGGGCCGCGCCGTGGCCAAGTAGTTAGACCACTCGCCTCTCACCTAGATGGCCTGGGTTCGATCCCAAGCGACCGCATGTGAGATTTGTGGTGGACAAAGCGGTGCTGGGGCGGGTTTTCTCCGGGTTCCCCCATCATCGCATTCCACCGGTGCTCCATTTTCATTCATGTATCATCTGTGTCATCGCCTGCTGTGCCACAAAAAAAATCGCTGCTGAAAAACATACCAAGAGAAAGTAATACTTTGTATGCGTATTTTCCTTCTCCACACGTGCTATGCACATAGTGTATAGAGAAGGTATTGTATTGCACCCAAAAATTCGATACCGAGACTTCACCAGAAATATATGTTTTAGGACCCCCTCGATCAAAAAAAAAACAAAAAAAAAACACTTTTAGAAAAATGTTCCTGTGTGTGTGTGTGTGCGCGCGCGCCGGTCAGTCTGAGACTGTGAATGGGAGCTGTATAAAATCCGTTAAATACCAAGTTTAAGTTCAGTGGATACCATGTTCCATGTAAAAGGTAGTTTGGGGTGAGGGGATTTTACTCAAAATCTTCGTGTCGCATCCCTGGAAGATACTAAACTTAAATACCAAGTTTGGTATTTTACCGACTTTTCGTTTTTGAGTTATCGTGTTCACTGACACACGGACACACACACAGGGACCTTTTACTGAAAATACTTTTTTTGGATACAGGGGACCCTAAAACATATATTTCCGCTGAAATCTCGGTATCGAATTTTTTGGAGGAGTGCAATACCTTTTCTATACACTATGTACATAGTACGTATAGAGAAAGTAAAAAGTCGATACCGAGATTCCATCGAAATATGTGCTTTTTAGACCCCTGAATTAAAAATACAGCATTTTTAGAAAAAGATTAAATAACAAACCTGGTACTTTAAGTTCAATATCTTCCAAGGATGTGGCACGAAACCACCCCAAACTACCCTTTACCCATTACATGGAATATTTTTAGGTATTTTAGATTTTCTCAAAAATTGCTCTAACAAGAATGTTTAAAACACTGTAATACTAAAGAGATTTAAAGGAAAATAAAACAAACATCCTGGGAATAGCACCTTAACTCTATTTCATTTTGAATGGCCTTTACATAATTTGTAAACTGTAAAAGATAAACCAAAAGCATACTGCACAAAAATGTAGATTTCGTCGAAACATATACATTTGTGTAGATTAACCATTTCCTGGAATAATGCACCCTGTTATAAGTTTCCATTTTAAAATACTTAAACTTTTCTCAACCTTTTTTTCTTTTGTTTTATTTCCGGCCATGCAAAGATAGCGGATTTCAGTCATATAGTAACTAGCTTTTAGAACATTTGACTAACGCTTCAGCCTAGTGTACTCCCTTATTTCCCTTCTACTTAAAAGGCACAGTAATAAGACAATGTATCGTAATTTACATCTCTATTAGTATGAAGCAGATGCTAGTTTTTAAAAGAAAATAGTTTGTTACAGAATATGTAAAAAATTAACTTTTTTTACTTTTAAAATGCTCTCTGGGTAGCCATTGTACCATAACATCGATGCCAACTTATTTCTATGAACTGAAGTATATTTAAAAAAAAAACAAAAAAAAAACTATATGCTCCATTCACATGACTTTCTCTACAATCTCTAGATCAAATTATTGTTAAAGTTATTCATATATCTATTTAATGCTAAAACATTTATAGAAACGGTCTTATTACTTAGTTCCTCATAAGTACGAGGGAAATAAGAGAATACACTAGGTTAAACTGACAGATGTTTTAAAATGTGGTAGCTATGAAATTGAAATCCGTTTCTTTGCATGGTCAAGCGTTGACAAGTTCCAGTATGGGAAAATTTTAAGTATTTTAAAACTGAAATGAATTACAAGAGATACCTCGAAAATGCTAACTCCACGAAAAAAATATGACATAATTATTTATGTTTTTTATAGTGATTTAAACTTTTTGTGTAGTAAGTTTTTGTCTATCTCTTACGGTTTACCAGTTATGCAAAAGTGTATAAAAATCATCCACAATAAAGAGGTCTTTAGAGGTTATTTCCACAAAATTGAAGATATAATTTAACTTGACATGTAAGTACCTTAAATTTAAGAGATTTTAACCAAAATCGTCAAAGGCATTTTTAAGAAAATCAAAATTTAGGCAATTTTTTTCATGTAAAGGAAGGTTTGGTTTGGAGGGATTTTCTTGAAAATCTTCGTATCTTCGTATATCAAACTTAAATACCAAGTTTGGTGTTTAACGGTCTTATACCCACGCGTGCGCGCACACGCACACCCACACTGTCCTTTCTCTAAATATGCTTTTTTTATTCAGAAGGACCCAAAACATGTATTTTCGGTGAAATCTCGGTATCGGATTTTGGGTGCAATACAACACCTGCTCTATACACTATGTCGCCCTCCGTGGTGTAATGGTTATCCTGCTAACTTCATATTCCCGGCGGAGGACGATGGATTTTTTCGGGCGTAAAAATCTTTAGCATGGCTTCCTTCGGAAGGGAAGTATAGCTGTTGTTCCCGTGCCGTAGATTTACGGCACGTAAAAGAACCTTAATCCCGATAAAGGTGCCTCTGAGCAAAATGCAGCGTTCTTTCACGCCCAGTATGGAATGCGGCGCTGAGAACCACAGCAGTTAAAGAGCATCCATAAATAAAACACCATTTTCAATTTTACTTTCTCTATACGATGTAATAGTAGGTGCATCAAAAAATTCAATACAGAGGTCTCACCAGAAAAACATGTTTTAGGGTCCCCTATATCCAAAAAATAGTATTTTCAGAAAAAGGTCAGTGTGCCAGTGTGTCTGTGAACACGATAACTCAAAAACGAAAAGTCGGTAAAATACCAAACTTGGTATTTAAGTTTAGTATCTTCCAGGGATGCGACACGAAGATTGTGAAAAATCCCCCCACCCCAACTACCCCTTACATGGAACTTTTTTCGATAATTTTGATTTTCTCAAAAATGGCTCTAACGATTTTGATTAAAACATCGTATATTAAAGATATTCACCTGACAAATAAAATGTATATCTTGAATTTTCTGGGAATAGCCTCTGAAGAGTGCTTTATTCTGCACGAATTTTACGGAATTTTGAATAGCTGCTAAACCGTAAGGGTTGGGACAAAACCTTACTGCGCAAAAAATGTAGAGCACGTTAAAACACACAATTTATGTTAAATACATTTTTTCATGGAGTTCATCGTTTTTGAGACATTCCTTGTTTTTGGTTTCTGCTATGAAAAGCTTATACTTTTGTCATACAGGAATTTGTCAACTGCTGTCCATACAAACAAAGGAACTTCAGTGACATAGCAACCAGCTTTTGACTATCACTTTAACCTATGGTACTCCCTTATTTCGGTTCTACTTACAAGAAAGCAAGTAATAAGACTATTTCTGCTATTTTTTTCTGATTAGCAGGAAGTAAATAGTAGTATAAGCTTTTTAAGAATAATTTGTTGCAGAGATATAGAGAAAGTCATATGAATGGTACACATAATATTTTTCTATATACTATTTACAAAGTACATGTATAGAAAGTAAAAACAAATGCGTCAGTTTGTAATTACAGCTATATCAACGACATATCTCGGTGTATTTTCATACAGGCAGCGATTTCTGAAATGGTGTAATGAATATGCAACTTGTTTTTACGAGGTACTTAGCTGTTATTAGACTTTCCCTGAAATACATGGCCACAGTATGCTTTATCCGGCTATTCATTAAGGCCCTAGACATCCACACATGTGCCCTTTTGTGTTTAAAACTATTAATCGTTCCTGCGTCGAAGGACGTAAACTTGCCGCAAGGAATTTTAGCAGCGCCTCTGGCGATATATTTCCGTATTAGCACGTATTCGACAACGGTACAAAACTACTTTAAGCGTTATATGTGATAACGCGGAATCACAAATCTTGATTTAAAATTAACCTCTCCTGTATCTAATTTCCGCGATGGAGGGAAAGCCTGGAGGGGGCCTAGGAGGGGTAGTGCAATAACTATGCATTATCCCGTAGACCCTTTTCCGGATCCCTTACCAATTAATCGCGCGTAGCGTGTGATTTTCAGAAAAGAAAATTTATTACCTCAGACCGGGCGCTCAGACACCTCTGCGATCAAACGATTTTTTTTTTCTTCTATATAAATGCACTAGATAACATTTAAAATGTATCCACTATATAAAAACAATCTAATGTGTTCCATTCGCATGACTTTCTCTATATTTCTGCAACAAATTATTGTTAAAAAGCTTATGATTCTATTTACTTCATGCTAATCGAGAAAAAATCAGCAGAAATAGTCTTATTACTTACTTCCTTGTAAGTAGAAGCGAAATAAGGGAGTACCATAGGTTCAAGTGATAGTCAAGAGCTGGTTGCTATGTGGCTGAAGTTCCTTTGTTTGTATAGAAAGGAATTATTAAATTCCTGTATGAGAAAAGTATGTTTTTTAAAGCTGAAACCAAAAACAAGGAGTATCTCAAAAACGACCAACTCCAAGAAAAAATGTATATAAAATAAATTGTGTGTTTTAAAGTGCTCTAGATTTTATGTGCTGTAAGTTTTTATCCATCTCTTACGGTTTAGCAGTTATACAAGTTTCCGTAAAATTCATCCTGAATAAAGTAGTCTTCAGAGGTTATTCCCAGAAAATTCAAAATGTACATTTTATTTGTCAGGTAAATATCTTTAATATATGATATAGGTCAAAATAGTTAGAGCCATTTTGGAGAAAATCAAAACTTTCGATAAAAAGTTCCATGTAAAGGGTAGTTTGGGGTGGGGGGATTTTTCTCAAGAGCTGCGTGTCGCATCCCTGGATATATTAAACTTGTATACCAAGTTTGGTATTTTACCGACATTTCGTTTTTGAGCTATCGTGTTCACACACACACGCCGCGCGCGTGGACCTTTTTCTGAAAATAGTTTTTTTGGTTACTGGGAACCCTAAAATATACATTTCCGGTAAATCTCGGGATCGAATTTTTGGGTGGAGTGCAATACCTTCTCTATACACTATGCACATAGTACGTGTACAGAAAGTAATAACAACCATAATTTCTTTCTTATTTTCGCTACCGCTTATCTAAGGTGGGGACAGAGAGTATTGTATCCACCTCAAATACTGGATGTCAAGATGCTATAGAAAACGAAAGCCAAACTTCATGAATTAAAAGATCTGATGTGTTCCATTCACATGGACTTCTCTATACCTCTAAGAAATTATTGTAAGAACACTTATTCTTAACGCTAATCGAGATAAACGTTAGCAGAAGTTGTCTTATAAGTTGCTTTCTTGTAAATAGAAGGAAAATAAGGAAATACACTAGGCTAAAGTGATAGTCAAATATTTTAAAAGCTGGTTGCTACGTGGTTGAATTATGTTTCTACACAGAAAAAGGTATTAAGTATTTTAAATTGAGACGGATTGTTGCCCAGTTGAATAAGCGCATAGCCTATATCTTAATTGATTATATTGCTGAGGTTGTTCCTGGAAAGTGATCCAAACTTCAACACGAGAGTTCTCAAGCAACGAATTCAGTTGTTTACGCTAGTTCTTTGTATATTGCAAGAGGGGAAAGACGCTATTGTGTGGTCACGTCTCCGCAAGAGAAAGTGAAGGCGACATATAACCCGGGGAACCACGTGGAAATTTAGGTCAAGAATCACGTGAAACACGCATTGACCAATTAGAATTAATGACGTGACAGCAGAAGCGCATCCCAAGCCACTTTCGGCGCCAAAAATGGGCCTATGAGAGTACAACTTGAGAGCTTTGCGCGTGGGTAGAATTTGCTATCAATATAGAGTATTCGCCGCAATTTTCACGCAGTTGAGATGTAACTACACGCAGAATCTGTGATGCTCGAAACAAGGATCCTCGTACATATAGTAAAGTTATTACAGTGATTCACACAGTTGAAATAAATGTCACGCGTAAGGAAGCCACGGCGGAAATTTAAAGTGTCTACAATTATTCTGCACGTAACAGTTGTTCTCGTCGCCGCGTAAAGTTTAGTTACCTTTATGCATGTTACGCCCTTGTTCGATGGAGATTATTGGAACTCAATCGCGCCAGGAACATTCTCGGGAAGGCTTGTAAAAGAGAAATAAACCTTGACTGCCGACGTTATTTTAAGTTAATTCCCGTACCACGTGAAATGGCGTGTTATTTATGGCCGCTCTTTAACTGCTTTGGTTCTCAGCGTCCCATTCTATATTGGGCGTGAAAGGTCGCTTAATTTTGCTCAGAGGCCTCTCTTATCAGGCTTGAGGTTCTTTTACGTGCCGTAAATCTACGACACGGGACCCACAGCTTTATTTCCCCTCCGAAGGAAGCCATGCTAAGGATTTTTACGTCCTCCGACGGGTTTGAACCCGCGACCTTGGGTATATGAAGTTAGCATGGTAACCATTACACCCTGAGCTAGATATAAATATAGGTCTCAATAACCCGTCACTGAGTCCATCAATAGCCGAGGAGCATCGAGAACCGACCTTAGCAGCTCCAACGCGCAGCCCAGCACCACCAGTTCCCGCCTCAAAATCTGAAACAAATAACAAGTAATATCTCAGAAATGGTCAATTCAACGAAAAAAAAAAACGCATATGACATAAATTGTGTGTTTTAACGTGATTTGCATTTTTGATGTATTGGGTTTTGTCTATCTTCGACGGTTTACCCAATTACTAAAAATTCAGCAACATTCATTCAGAATAAAGAGATCTTTAGAAGTTATTCCCAGAAAATTCAAGATATATATTTTTATTGTCATATAAATATCTTTAATATGCGGTATTTCAATCAAAATAGTTAAAGCCATTTTTGAGAAAATCAAAATTTTCGTAAATTTTTTCCATGTCAAGGGTAGTTTGGGGTGGGAGAATTTTTCTCAAAAGCTTCGTGTCCCATCGCTGGAGAATACTAAACTTAAATAGCAAGTTTGGTAGTTTACCAACTTTTCGTTTTTTAGTTAGTGTTCACACACACACACACACACACACACACACACACACACACACACGTGCGTGGATCTTTCTGAAAATACGTTTTATGGAATGTCTATTTCTGGTGAAATCTCGATATCGAATTTTGGGTGGAATGCAATACCTTCTCTATACTCTATGAACATAGTACGTGTAGAGAAAGTAAAACCTATCGAAAGAAAATAAAATCTGATGTGTTCCATTCACAGGACTTTTCTATCTATTATTCTTACAAAAAGAATATGCTTCTATCTACATAATGGTAATAGAATAAACATTACCACAAATTGTTCAATACTTGCTTCCTTTTTAGAAGAGGGTGAATATCTTCCAACAGAGGAATATACTGGACTAACGCGATGGTTATATTACTTTTATTTTTTTTTCAAAATAATGCTGTAATTTTGACAAATAGATACTTAATTTTTTTTTTGATTAGAGCTAATATAAAAATCTGATGTGCTCCATTCGCATGACTTTCTCTACATCTCTGCAACAAATTATTGTTAAAACGCCTATTCTTCTATCTACTTCATGCTAATCGAGATAAACATTAGCAGAAATAGTCTAATTACTTGCTTCCTGGTAAATAGAAAAGAAATAAGGGAATACACTAGGCTAAAGCGATAGTCAACTCTTAAAATCTGGTTGCCATGTGATTGAAATCTCTCCTTTGTATTACCAAGAGTTGACAAACTCTCGTACTATAAATATTTAAGCATTTTAAAACAGAAACCAATAAGAAGGAATATATCGGAAATGGTCAACTACACGAAAATAAATGATTGCATAAATGTGGTGTTTTAATGAGATCCATATCTTTGGTGGAGTAAGTTTTTGTCTATCTCTTACGGTATAGCAGTTTTGCAATATTTATCGTGAATAAAGAGATCTTCAGGTGCTATTCCCAGAAAATTCAAGCTATACATTTCATTTGGCATGTAAATTTCTTTAATATACAATATTTTAATCAAAATAGTTAGAGTCACTTTTGATAACATCAAAATTTTTGAAAATTGTTCTATGTAAAAGGTAGTTGGGAAGGGATTTTCTTGAAAATCTTCGTATCATATCCTTAGGAGATACTAGTTTGGTATTTTACCGACACACACACACACAAAGGACATTTTTCTAAAAATTCGTTTTTTGGATGCAGGAAAACCTAAAACGTGTATTTTCGGTGAAATCTTAGTATTGAATTCGTGGGTGGAGTGCAATACCTTCTGTACTATGCAGAGAAAGTAAAAGAGAATGTGTTTGTTCCAGAATAAGTAGAAAAAAGCATATGAATAGAACACATAAGAGTTTTCTTCCTTCAATCTAAAGCTTGATGAGCAGTTACAAAGTTCAATTATGTCATCTAGGACTAATTACTTTCTCTACACGTATTATGCGCATAGTGTATAGAGAAAGTATTGTATTCCACCCAAAATTCTATACTGAGATTTGAGAGGAAAAACATGCTTTAGGATCCCCTGAATGTAAATAAAAACAAACATTTTTAGAAAAATGTTTGTGTGTGTCTGTCTATTTGTATGTGTATGTGTGCGTGTGTCTGTGGGCAGTATAGCTCAAAAATGAAAAGACTATTAAAAACCAAACTTGGTATTTAGGTTTTGTATTTTCCAAGGATACGACATGAAGATTTTCAAGAAAATCCCCCACCCTTAACTACTCTTTACGTGGAAAAAATTTCGAAAATTTTTATTTTCTAAAAAATGACCAACGATTTTGGTTAAACTCCCGTATATTAAAGATATTTATCTGGCAAATAAAATGTATATCTAGAATTTTCTAGGAATAGCCTCGGAAGACCTCTTTATTCTGGATGAATTTAGCCGAAATTTGCTAAACTGCTAAACCTTAAGATATAGGCAAAAACTTACTACACAAAAATGTACAGCTCGTCAAAACATACAACTTATGTCCTTTACATTTTTGTTGTGGACGTAACCGTTTCCGAGATATTCCTTGTTATTGGTCTCAGTTGTGAAGTACTTATATTTTTCTCAGACAGTAAGAGTCTGTTTTTCTTTTGTTTTACTTCTGGCCAAGCAAAGAAGCGATTTGCAATGACAATTGCATAACGACAGCTTTTAAAACATTTGACTATCGGTTTAGCCTAGTGTATTCCCTTATTTTCTTCCTACTTATAAGGAACTAAATAATGAGAACATTATCCTAATGGTTATATTAGCATGGTGCAGAAAGAACAACAATCTTATGTAAGAAGTTTGTAGAACAGCTAGAGAAGGTCATATGAGTGTAACATCAGATTTTTTTTTTATCCTTACAGAACGTTACGTGGCTTGTTCACTTCCTGCTGCACACCACGATGATTATAAGAATCCTTGATAGCTGTCATTCCACTTTCTCTGACAACATTAATTGCTGTCATAAACTGCTATAACTGCTGATTATCACAAGGTAGCTGAGTTAAATATTTAACGGATCTAATTTCCTTTTGCTCCCACATGCTGCTGGTTAAACAAGTTTTCATCAAGACCATGAAAAGAAAGATTCAAGGTCAATGTTCTCAAGTGTCATGTTCACGCGAGCACGAAAACAGGCTTTAAAAATCCCATGTCTTTATATACCGGTTCTGCAAACCACTCTTATAAGAGATTATTGATTCAGCTACATCATAATAATCAAGATAAACATTAGCAGAATAATAAAGTATTTCATATGAAAAGAGTTCTACTCTGCAGCGAATGAGATCCGTTATCGTGCTCTGCGTTGCCAGGTCGCTACCCCAACTCTTTTCATATTTCCCTCTCACTCGCACACTGAGCATGTAAATCTGCCGTGTATTACGAAAACTATTTGAGCTAATTTCCTCGTTCATTATTATTTTTTTTTCTTTTGCAAAATTTGAATATTTTGTCTTAGCGCAAGTGTCAACACAGCAGCACTCCGGTTGGCTGCTGATCTGGTGGCACTCATCCCACTTGAAGGTCACTGTAGTCTTATCACTTGTCCTTGTAAGTAGAAGGGAATAAGATCTAACGCGACAGTCTAATCATTGAAAACTATCGCTATCTGAAACAATTGAAATTCGGTTCCCTTCGCGTGACGGAGCAAAACAAAAAGGGATGACACGAAGCTGACTTCACGTTAAAAAAAGATGACGTGTTCCCATTCACATGACATTCTCTACATCTCTGCAAAAAATATTATTAGTAAGCTTATGCTTCTATTTAATTCATGCTAATCGAGAAAAAATTAGCAGGAATAGTCTTATCACTTGCTTGTTTGTAAGTACAAACGAAATAATGGATTATCATAGGTTAAAGTGATAGTCAAAAGCTGGTTGCTATGTGACTGAGTTCCTTTGTTTGTATGGACAGGAGTTTTTCAAAGCTGAAACCAATAACAAGGAATATCTCAACAACAACCAACTCCACAAAAAAAAAAATGTATGTTACATAAATTGTGTGTTATAACGTGCTCCACATTTTTGTGTTGTAATTTTTTGTCCATCTCTTACGGTTTAGAAGTTATACCAAATTCCGTAAAATTCATCCAGAATAAAGGAGTCTTCAGTGGCTATTTCCAGAAAATTCAAGATATACATGTTATTTGTCGGGTAAATATCTTTAATATATGATATTTTAATCAAAATCGTTACAGCCATTTTTTAGAAAATTAAAATTTTCGAAAAAAGTTCCATGTAAAGGGTAGTTTGGGGTGGAGGATTTTCTTGAAAATCTTCGTGTTGCATCATTGGGAGATAGTGAACTTAAATACCAAGTTTGGTATTTAACAGACTCTTCGTTTTTGAGCTACGTTGCCAACAGGCACACACAGACAGACATTTTTCTAAAAAAATTGGATTCAGGGGGTCTCAAAACAAATATTTCCGGTGAAATCGCTGTATCGAATTTTTCGTGCAGTACAGTATCTTCTCTATATAATAAAAAAAAAAAGAGAAAGTTAAAAAGTCTATGCCACAAACCCTATACATCAAGGAAGTAATTATTGTGTTGAACTCTCGAGTATGAATGAAAACTCCCAGAGAAGATTCCAGAAGTATGCGGATAAAACATTCTCTCTTATTTGCATATTGTCAATAATGCTATGAGAACTTGAGACGTTTGCGGGGATGTAATTGTTTCGGCGGGAGACCAAACTGCAGGACTAGTGCAGGAGAAATCGTATGTCGGCCGCAGTCTGAAGGAAAAACATTGCGGTACCATCATTTTAATGTATTTTTAGGTTTGTTTTTGTGAATAACTCGAATTTTTCATTTTATTCGCTTCACTTTGCCAATTAGATCCATCTCAACAGGTTGCACCATCAGCCTAATCTTAATCTACCTTCTTTTCCAGCTTTTCATTATATTTTCTGCCAAGAATGATGAGAATTATTTTTTGTGTAGACATAGAGCATATAAATGTATGAATCAAGGAGTAATAACCAGAGTTGCGAGCAATATTCATTTCTCACGAGATACATTAGAATGAGTAGTGTAGCCCACTGGTCTCAAACAATTGCAGAGGTTTCTCCAGTTGTAGGTACGTGTTCAACATAACTAATGTTGGAAGTCAAGAAAAATACAAGAAAGAGAGAAAAGAGTCTGACAACCTTGTTAAACATTTACACGACGAGATGAAAAGAGCGGACAGTAAACTTGTGACCTGCGTTCTTCATCTTGTGTTCAAATAAAAGCCTGGCATGGCCTACTTTTAAGAAACAAATATCTATAAGTTAATGGTTCCCTGAACTTCCAGAAAAGCTTAAGCAAAGTGGACATATACAATTATTCAAAAGAAAACATCTGATGTGTTACACTCACATGACTTTCAAGCTGCTCTACAAACAAACCTATTATAAAAGATTCTTCTTCTTTATACACAATGCTAATCGAGATAAACAGCAAAATCTTATTACTTAGTTCCTTATAAGTAGAAGGGAACTAAAGGAATCCGTAGGCTAAAGAGATAGTCAAATGTTTAAAAGCTATCGTTATGCGATTGTCATCGCAATTCGCTTCTTTGCTTAGCCAGGATAAAAACAAACGAAAAACCGACACTTCCTGTCTAAGAAAAGTAGAAATACTTTACAATAATCAATAACAAAGAATATCTCGGAAACGGCTACCTCTACAACAAAAATGTGTTTTGAAAAGATCTACATTTTTGTAAAGTGAGTTTTTGTCTACGTCTTACGGTTTTGTAGTTAAGTAAAATTCGGCAAAATTCATCCAGAATAAATAGGTCTTTAGAGGCTATTTCCAGAAAGCTCATGACATATTTTATTTGAGACGTAAATACTTAAATGTATGGAATATTAATTAAAATCCTTAGAGCCATTTTTGAGAAAATCAAAATTTTCGAAATTGTTTCCATGTAAAGAGTAGTTTGTGCTGGGGGGACTTTCTTGAAAATCTTCAAGTCGCAAGTTTGGTATTTAACGGTCTTTTCGTTTTTGAGCTATGCACAGACACACACACGCACGGACCTTTTTCTAAAAGGGATTTTTATTGATTCGGGGGGACCCAAAACATGTATTTCCGGTGAAATTTCAGTATTAAATTTTTGGGTGCAATAAAAACCTACTGTATACACTATGTATTTAGTGGATGTAGAGAAAGTAAAAATCTGTTCTGTTATATTCACATGCCCGTCTCTGGTTGTTCAGCAAACAAATTAATCTTGCAAAAGAGATGAGATGAGCCTTAACGAAATTTTCTTATTACCTAGTTCCTTATAAGTAAAAAGAAAATAAGTAATTCACTAGGTTAAATGATAGACAAATCTTTTAAAAGCTGTTGCTATGATTGGCCTAGAGTAAAGCAAAACAGATAGGAAACGGATGAGAACGTGTGTTAGAAAAGCCTTACAAATATTTTAAAATTAAAACTAATAACAATAAATATCTCGGAAATGGTTAATACTATAAAAAAGTGTACAGAAATTGTTTATTTTAACGAGATTTACATTTTTGTGAAGTAAGGTTAAGGTTTTGTTTACCTCTTACAGTTTACCAGATATGCCAAAGCCATCCAGAATGAAAAGGGCTTCAGAGGCATTCCCAGAAAATTAAAAATATGCATTCTATTTGTTATGTAAATATATTTAATATACCATGCTTTAATCAAAATCTTTAGTCATTTTTGAGAAAATCAAAATTTTCGATAAGTTTTCCATGTAAAGGGTGTTTAGGGGTGGGAGGATTTTTGTAAAAATCTTAGAATAACAGTTTTGAGGGATACTAAACTAAAATAGCAAGTTTGTTATTTTACCGACTTTTCGTTTTTACTTTCTCTTTACGCACTATGTACATAGTGTATAGAGAAGGTATTGCACTCCACCCAAAAATTCGATACCGAGATTTCACCGGAAATATATATTTTAGGTTCCCCAATATCCAAAAAAAGAGTTTTTACAAAAAGGTCCATATGTGTGTGTGTGTGTGTGTGTGTGTATGGCCATGTGTCAGTGTGTCAGTGTGTCTGTGAACACGATAGCTCAAAAACGAAAAGTCGGTAAAATACCAAACTTGGTATTTAAGTTTAGTATCTTTCAGGGATGCGATACGAAGATTTTGAGAAAAATCCCCCCACCCCCAACTACCCTTTACATGGAACTTTTTTCGAAAATTTTGATTTTCTCAAAACTGGCTCTAACGATTTTGATTAAAATTTCGTATATTAAACATATTTACCTGACAAATAAAATGTATGTCTTGAATTTTCTGGAAATAACCTCTGAAGATTAGTTTATCCTGGATGAATTTTACTGAATTTTGAATAACTGCTAAACTGTAAGAGATGGACAAAAACTTACTGCACAAAAAATGTAGAGCACGTTAAATCACACAATTTATGCTCTATACTTTTTTTCGTGGAGTTCGTTGTTTTTTAGATATTCTTTATTTTTGTTTTCTGCTATGAAAAACTTATTTTTTCTCATACAGGAACTTGTCAACTCCGATCCATACATTAACATAGTAACTAGCTTTTTAACCTATGGTAGTTTATTTCGCTTCTATTACAAGGAAGCAAGTAATAAGTCTATTTCTGTTAAATTTTTCTGATTAGCATAAAGTAAATAGAAGAATAAGCTTTTTGAGAATAATTTGTTACAGGGATGTAGAGAAAGTCATGTGACTGGTACACATCAGATTTTTAAGTTATTGTGTTTACGCACACACACACACGCACACGGATCTTGTTCTGCTTTCTTGGACTCAGGGTACCTCAAAACATATATTTCACTGAAATCTCGGTATCGATTTTTTGAGTGGAATACAATATGTTATCTATACACTATGAATAAGTAGTGTAGGGAAAGTAAAAATAATAAATAATGGAATATTTGGAATTAATAACTTATATCTCCAAAATAGCTGATACGATAGAACTTTTATTTGAAATAAATTTTGTGGTTATGAGAAACACACACACACACACACACACACACACACATATATATATATATATATATATATATATATTGTTGTAAGCTTCTGTCTTCTATAAATCTACTGGAATGAAGGAAACTTCACAGCTATTTATACAAAATTCAACAGAGGTATTTTACTTTCTCTGCACGTACTATATACATAGTGTATAGAGAAGGTATTGTATTGCACCCAAAAATTCGATACCGAGATTTCACCGGAAATACATGTTTTGGGTCCCCCTTAATCCAAAAAAAGCATCTTTGGAAAAATGTCCGGGGTTTTTGGTAGTGTTTAACGCCCGCTTTAACTACTAATGGCACCGCAAGCGGTGACACTGATGATACATGAATGAAGATGGAGCACCGGTGAAATGCGATGGCGGGGTAACCGGAGAACCCGTAAAAAACCCGCCCCAGCGCCGCTTTGTCCACCACAAACCTCACATGCAGTCGCTTGGGATTGAATCCGGGTCGTCTTGGTGAGAGGCGAGTAGTCTAACCATAAAAAAGTGCGTGTATGTGTGTTCGAGATCGAAAAGACCGTTAAATACCAAATTTGGCATTTATATTTGGTATCTTCCAAGGATGCGACACGAAGATTTTTAAGAAAATCCCCACACCCCAACCACCCTTTACAAGGAACTTTTTTCGAAATTTTTGATTTTCTCAAAAATGGCTCTAACGATTTTGATAAAAAATATCGTATATTAAAGATATTCACCTGACAAACAAAATGTATTTCTTGAATTTTCTGAGAATAGCCTCTAAAGACTCCTTTAATCTGGATGAATTTAACGGAATTTTACATAACTTCTAAACCGTAAGAGATGGACAAAAACTTACCAAACAAAAAATGTACAACGCATTAAAACACACAATTTATGTCATACATTTTTTGAGATATTCCTTGTTTTTTGTTTCAGCTTTAAAAAACATACTTTTCTCATACAGGAATTTGTCAACTCCTGTCAATACAAACAAAAGAACTTCAGTCACATAGCAACCAGCTTTTGACTAGCAATTTAACCTATGGTCCTCAGTTATTTCGCTTCTGCTTACAAGGAAGCAAGTAATAAGAATATTTCTGTTAAATTTTACTCGTTTAGCATGAAGTAAATAGAAGCATAGCCTTTTTAACAATAGTTTGTTGCAGAGATGTAGAGAAAGGCATGTGAATGGAATAAATCAGATTTTTTTAATCATGTGACTAACCTAAATTATACTTTACTTGAAAGACTTCTCCCATATTTTTTTTTTTCAAAAACGGCTGTTACGATTGGGTTTTAAATATTATACATTAAGAATATTTACATGACAAGTAAAAAGGATTATCTTGAATTTTCTTTGAATGCTCTCCTCATTTGAAAGGAGTTTTCCATAATTTTTAACTGAAAAGTTATGAGCGATAGACGAAGCATACAGCACAAAAAATGTAGATCGCTTTAAAGTTTAAAATACACACTGTATTTTGCATAATTTTTGCGGTAAGTAATTTACAGATATCCATAGCTAATGGATACAACTCTTCAAAGCATGGTTATTATTTCGAATTCCTTTTGACGTTCAGTTATTTTTCGAAATTGCATAAGCAGAGTATGGAATTTTAAGGTCTATACATGGCGTCGGGTTGATAAACACTTGACTGTCGCTAATCTCATTGTAATTAAAATTAAAAGTGTACTTTTACAAATTGTTTCAGTTACATAACCCCCCCCCATGGTTTTACTTTAGAAACAACTGCTCGCTGAACTGTAGGTTTTCTTAATGTTGTTTTTGTTTTAGTATTCTCTATATACTACATGATATGTAGATAGAGAAGGTATTGCACTAAACCCAAAAATTCGATTCAGAGATTTCATTGGTAATATACGTTTTAGGGTCCCCTGTCTGCAAAGGAATAATTTTTAGTCTAAGGTTTGTGTCTGTGTGTCTGTGAACATAACTCAAAAACGAAAAGTCTGTAAGTTATCAAATTTAGTATTTAAGTTCAGTATTTTCCAAGAATGCGACCCGAAGTTTTTGAGGAAAATCTCCCATCCCAAACATGAAAAAATTGTCGAAAATTATGATTTTATGGAAAATGGTTCTAATAATTTTGATTATATAATACAGCATATTAAAGCTACTTACATACCAAATAAAATGTATATATATTGAATTTTCTTGGAATAGCCTCTGAAGACCTATTTATTCTAAATGAAGTTTGCGTAACTAGTAAATTGTAAGAGATAAACAAAGACTTACGACACAAAAAATATAGATCACGTTAAAATACACACTTTATGTCATATCTGATTTTTACGTTGACTCGACCATTTCTAAGATATTCCTTGTTATTTGTTTCAGATTTAAAATACTTAACTTTTCTCACATGGAAAGTTGTAAGGTCCTGGCCCTGCCTAGAAATGGAATTCATTCACATAGCAGCCTGCGTTTAAAAGATTTGATAATCACTTTAGCCTAGTGTATTCCCTTGTTTTGCTTCTACTTACAAGGAAGCAAGAAATTAAGATAATTTCTGCTGATGTTTATCTGGATTATCATAAAGTAGATAGAATAACATGCTTGCTAACAACAATGTGTTACATATGCATTTTTGTTGTAGGGTTGGCCGTTTCCAAGACATTCCTTGTTATTGGTATTAATTTTAAAATATGTTTTCCTCAGACAGAAAGCTTCCGTTTATCTTTTGTTCTACTCCTGGCCAAGCAAAGAAGTCCATTTCAATGACAACCGCATAACGATAACTTTTAAAACATTTGACTATCGCTGTAGTATAACGCATTCCTTTAGTTCCCTTCTACTAAGTAATAAGTACATTCAGTTAATGTCTATCTGGATTACAAGAATAATCTTTTATAAAAGTTCTGTTTATCGTACGCAATAAATAAGCTGATATTGAAACCGAAGTGAGTAGACGACATAATAAGAGAGCATAAAACTTTAACTTGTTGACCGAAACCTTGAAAAATAGATATATAGATTTTTTCATTGCCATAGACAGATGCATGTATAGCAACGTCAAGAACAATTAAAACGATTTTTACCAATTCGTTGTGGAGAATTGCTGGACCTTATAAAGGGGATTATTGTTTAAAACAGTTCTTATCCTTCTTTTAAAATGCTGAATAGAAGAACTTTTTAAATAATCAGGTAAACAATTTTAAAGATACAATTTCGTAACTATTTTGTGTCATGGTATACTTACACTTGTCTATATGTAAATGATTAGAAGTCCTTGTAGGATAGCTATGTGAATATGTGTATATATTTTTCTAAACAAAAGACGATTCATAATATATATAAAAGGAAGTGTCAGTATACCATGCTCAATAAATAATGGTTTACAGTGGGTATTGGGCAGAGCTCTACAGATAATCCTAATGGCCTTCTTTTGTAAAATAAATAGTTTTTTACTTTCTCTAGCCCCATATGTACAATGTACATAGGGATAGAGAAGTACTGTATTCCACCAAAAAATTCGATGTCGAGATTTCACCGGAAATATAGGTTTTAGGAGCCCCTGTATCCAAAAAAAGCATTTTCACAAAAAGGTCCGTGTGTGTGTCCGTGTGTGTGAACACGATAACTCAAAAACGAAAAGTAGCTAAAATACCATACTTGGTATTTAAGTTTAGTATCTTCCAGGGATTCGACACGGAAGATTTTGAAAAAAATCCCCCCCACCCCAAACTACCCTTATATGGAACTTTTTTCAAACATTTTTATTTTCTTAAAAATGGCTCTAACGATTTTGATTAAAATATCATATATTAAAGCTATTTACCTCACAAATAAAATGTATATCTTGAATTTTCTGAGAATAGTTTCTGAAGACCTGTTTATTCTGGATGAATTTTGCTTAGTTTGGCATAGCTAGTAAATCGTAAGAGATACACAAAAACTTATTTTACACAAGTTACATATACATTTTTTCTCGCGGAGCTTACCGTTTTCGAGGTATTTATTGTTATTAGATTCAGTTGTGAAGTACTTATACTTTTCTCAGACGGGAGTGTCCGTTTTTCTTTTGTTCTACTCCTGGCCAAGAAAAGAAGCGATTTGTAATGACAATCGCGTAACGACAGCTTTTAAAACATTTGACTATCGGTTTAGCCTAGTGTATTCCCTTATTTTCTTCCTACTTATACGGAAATAAATAATAAGAACATTGTGCTAATGAGTACCACGATTAGAAGGTGCAGAAAGAAGAAGAATATCATGTTTGAAGTTTGTAGAACAGCTAGAGATTTTTTGCATAGGAATGGTTGCCCCACAATAAGATACCATAGTTAAAATGACTGTATATATTACTATAGTAAACTGTCAGTAAAGATTTTTATCGATATTCTGTTTATCGATATTTTAAGCATATGCAGCATGCCAAGCTACCGTTTACTTGAAACAGTAAACAAGACTGATTTTTCTCACATTACGTAAGTTAGGATTCTTACAAGCAACGACCGAAGAAGAAAGTAGGCTGACATAAAATGATATTCAGGCAGAGAAACTCAGCCTGAAGGCTTCTTGACAACCAAGAAAGGGAAGATAATTTTCAGAACGAAGCAAAGGTCTGCTATATTATGCATTAACTTCTTTATGAAACTGCTGTGCTTGAAATTGGAAGATTTTTTTTACTGCAGATGAGAATAGAGTTCATCAACTAAGTACCCAGAGAACCCACAAGTGAAAATAGAGCTGTTATTTATGATTTACATTACACTATGCTAAGAAACATTCAAATAATTGTCTTCACTGCTATATGAAATATTAAACTTTCATTATTATATGTACTTATCTCTAAGGCTGCCTAGGAAGCAAATTAAAAAATCTGATGAGTTCCATTCACATGACTTTCTCTATATATCTGTAACGAATTATTGTTAATAAGCTTATCTTTTATTTATTTCATGCTAATCGAGAAAAATTAGCAGAAATAGTCTTATTTCTTTCTTTATTGTAAGTAGAAGCGAAACAAGGGAGTACCACAGGTTAAAGTGACAATCAAAAGCTGGTTGCTATGTGACTGATGTTCCTTTGTTTGTATGGACAGGAGTTGACAAATTCCTGTATGAGAAAAGTATGTCTTTCAAAGCTGAAACCAAGAAAAAGGAATATCTCAAAAACGATCAACTCCACGTAAAAATTGTATATAACATAAAGTGTGTGTTTTAACGTGATCTATATTTTTTTGTGTTTTAAGTTTTTGTCCATCTCTTACGGTTTAGTAGTTATGCAAAATTCATCCAGAATAAAGTGATCTTTAGAGGCTATTCCCAGAAAATTCAAAATATACATTTTATTTGTCAGGTAAATATCTTTTTTTAATGATATTTTAATCAAAATTGTTAGAGCCATTTTTTAGAAAATAAAAATGTTCGAAAAAAGTTTCATGTAAAGCGTAGTTTTGGGTGGGGGGATTTTCCTCAAAATCTTCGCGTCGCATCCCTGGAAGATACTAAACTTAAATACCAAGTTTGGTATTTTACTGACTTTTCGTTTTTGAGTTATCGTGTTCACAGACACACGGACACACACACACGGACCTTTTTCTGAAAATACTTTTTATGGATACAGGTGACCCTAAAACATATATTTTCGGTGAAATCTCGGTATCGAATTTTTTGGTGGAGTACAATACATTCTCTATACACTATGTACATAGTGCGTATAGAGAAAGTAAAAATCAGATGTGTTCCATTCACATGACTTTCTCTACATCACCGTAAAAAATTGCTAAAAAGCATATTCTTCTATCTATTTTATGATAATCGAAATAAACATTAGCAGAAATTATCATTATTTGTTTCCATGTAAGTAGAAGGAAAATGAGAGAATACACTTGGTTAAAACGATAGTCAAATATTTTAAAAGCTGAAACAAATAACAGTGGATATTCTAGAAATGGCGAATTCTACGAGAAAAATGTAAATGACATAAATTGTGTATTTTAACGAGATCAACATTTCTTGTGCAGTAAGTTTCTGTCTATCTCTTACGGCTTAACAGTTGCGCAAAATTCAGCAAAATTCATTCAGAATGAAGAGATATTTAGAGGATGTTTCCAGAAAATTCAAGATCAACATTTTATTTGCCATGTTAATACCTTTAATATACGGTAGTTTAATCAAAATCGTTAAAGCCATTTTTGAGAAACTCAAAATTTAGACTTTTTTCCATGTAAAGTGTAGTACGGAGTAAGAGGATTTTTCTGAAAATCTCCGTGTCTCTTCACTGGAAAATACCAAACTTAAATACCAAGTTTGGTATTTTACTGACTTTTCGTTTCTGAGTTATCGTGTTCACTGACCACGAACACACGGACGCATACACGGACTTTTTTCTAGAAATGGTTTTTTTGGGGGGGAGGGGATATCTATTTCCGGTGAAGTCTCGATATGGATTTATCTTTTTTATACACACCTTTAAAAAAAAGTAAAAACATCTATTCTTATTCTGCTATAAATTATTGTTGCAAAAGCTTATTCTTCAATCTGTTTCATGCTAATCGATATACACGTTAATCGTATTATATGTCTCTTTAAAGTACTAGAGAAATAATATAGTGGACTAGACTAAACCAACACTATTTATGGAATTAAGAGAACATTAATTATGGTCCTAAAATTAGTAACATTAAATATTTTAATACTTAAATATTAAATAACTTATATACCTGTGTTTGGAATTTTCTCAATGAAATAAAAATTACAAAGAAAAGTTAGAGCTAACCTCACAATACAAAGGCGGGCCAGTTGAAAAAGTCTGATTTGTTCCATTCACATGACTTTCTCTATATCTCGGCAACAAATTATTGTTGAAAAGCTTACGCTTCTATTTACTTCGTGCTAATCAAGAAAAATTAGCAGAAATAGTCTTATGATTTGCTTCCTTGTAAGTAGAAGCGAAATAAGGGAGTACCATAAGTTAAAGTGATAGTTGCTCTGTGACAAACTCCTTTGTTTTTATAAACAGGAGTTCACAAATTCCTGTATGCAAATACTTCACAGCTGAAACCAAAAACAAGGAATATCTAAAAAACAATCAACTCCACGAAATAAATGTATATAACATAAATTGTGCGTTTTAAAGTGCTCTATATTTATTGTATGGTAAGTCTCTGTCCATCTCTTACGGTTTAGCAGTTATACAAAATTCCGTAAAATTGACCCAGAATAAAGTAGTCTTCAGAGGCTATTCCCAGAAAATACAAGATATACCTTTTATTTGTCAGGTAAATATCTTTAATATACGAAATCTTAATCAAAATCGTTAGAGCCATTTTTGAGAAAATCAAAATTTTCGAAAAAAGTTGCATGTAAAGGGTAATTTGGGGTGGGGGGATTTTTCTCAAAATCTTCGTGTCGCATCTCTGGAAGATACTAAACTTAAATACCAAGTTTGATGCTTTACCGACTTTTCATTTTTGAGTTGTCATGTTCACACACACACACACACACACACACACACACACACACATATACGCGGAGCTTTTTGTGAAAATGTTTTTTTGGATATTGGGGACCCTAAAACATATATTTCCGGTTAAATCTCGTTATCGAATTTTTGGGTGGAGCGCAATACCATCTCTATACACTATGTACATAGTGCGTATAGAGAAAGTAAAAATTGACTAGCGCTTTAACCTAACGTATTCGCCTTCTACCTGCATACAATGAAATAAGTTACCAGACCATGTATGTTAATGGTTATCTTAATTATCATGAAGTAGATAGAAGAATGAGCTTTTGTAAGAATAGGTAGAAAATGTGAAAGGAACACATCAGATGTTTTGTTACATTCTCCATACTTACTATGTACATAGTGTATAGAAAATGTATTGCATTCCACCCAAAAATTCGATACCGATTTTTCACCGGAAATATACGTTTTAGGGTCTCCTGTGTGCAAAAAAAAAAATAATTTTCAGAAAAAGGTCCGTGTGTGTCCGTATGTCTGTGAACACGATAACTCAAAAACGAAAAGTCGGTAAAATACCAAACTTGGTACTTAAGTTACTATCTTCCAGGGACGCGACACGCAGATTTTGAGAAAAATTCCCCCACCTCAAACTACCCTTTATATGGGAATTTTTTTTGAAAATATTGATTTTCTTAAAAATGACAAACGATTTTAATTAAAATATCGTATATTAAAGATATTTACCTGACAAATAAAATGTATATCTTGAATTTTCTGGGAATAGCCTCTGAAGACTAATTGATTCTGGATGAATTTTATAGAACTTTGAATAACTCTAAACCGTAAGAGATGGACAAAAACTTACTCCATAAAAAATGTAGACCACGTTTAAACACACAATTTATGTTAAATACATTTTTTTCTTGGAGTTGGTCGTTTTTGAGATATTCCTTGCTTTTTGGTTTCACCTTTAAAAAGCATACTTTTCTAATATAGGAATTTGTCAACTTATAGGAATTTGTCACTTTAACCTATAGTACTCCCTTATTTCGCTTCTACTTACAAGGAAGCAAGTAATAAGACTATTTCTGCTAATTTTTTCTCACTTAGCATGAAGTAAGGAGAAGCATTTTAATAATAATTTGTTGCAGAGATGGAGAGAAAGTTATGTGCCTAGTACATATCAGATTTGTTTTTATAATTGTTTAAACGTTACGACTGTTTTAATTTTAATATTCCTAATTATTTTTGTATACATCATTATATTTACATTTGCTTTTAGAATTACGTTTTTTTTTTTTTTTCATTGCCTTTTCTCTTAATTAGACTTGTGAAATATTTAAAACATGAGCATGACTTTTCTGCAATATTGTTTTTCCTCTCTTCTTCGCAGTGCTGTATGCCGAATAAAGCTAAAATGTATAATTTCATGTGTAGAACTTTATAATGTTGCGCTTATTAACTAAAACATGTTTTTTTTTTTTTTTTTTAAGTGTTTGCTTTTTTCGTTAGTCTCAGCTTCCCTAATTTGTTTCGCCACAAATACGGTGCTGTAAGCAGAGATTTACCTTAATTAATAATTTTCATAATGCATCGCCTCCGGTATAACATGGACTTTAATTAATTAAGTTTTCCTGTATTGTTTGCTTGTATTTCAAACAAATGAACGGCAAGACACGGTATAACGCTCGTTTAATGGTTCTAATTATGTATCCTTTTTTACTTCTTTCTTATCCGTTAAGTTCTGTATGATTCTGCACAAACAGTCACATCAATCCAGTGCTTTTTTATAAAGATTTATTCTCATTAAAATAAATATAATACATATTTAGCACACAGAAATGGTAGAGCATTAATTCACAGAACTGATATCCGATATTGGGGCAGTTAAAGATTCGCAAGAATGGCAACATTTTATTTCGGGAGTTTTGCAATATAACCTAAAATATTGCAGTATCTTTTAATTTGACCAACAATGCTAAAGACATGCATATGTGTTGCTTTTAAACCAAACATTGTACATTAAAATGTTTTCTGGTAAATGTATGAGAAAACTGATTGTTATAATACAAAATTTGAAATATTACTAGCTTAGATTTTACTTCCCCCCCCAAAAAAAAAACGATTTAATGGGGGGATTACATTCCGTTTATAGCTTCGATACCGACAAATGTACGTTTTGGAGTCCCCTTTACAAAAAAAAAGCTGATGTGTTCCAAAGCACGACTTTCTCTGTAACAAATAACTTATTTTTCTATCTACTTCATGATAATCCAGATAAATGTTAAGAGAAATTGCCCTTCTTACTTGGTTCCTTGTAAGTAGAAGGGAAAACATCTGATGTGTTCCATTCACATGACTTTCTCTACAACTCTGCAATAAATTATTGTTAAAAAGCTTATACTTCTATTTACTTCCTGCTAATCGAGAAAAAATTAGCAGAAATAGTCTTATTACTTGCCTCCTTGTAAGTAGAACCAAAATAAGGGAGTACTATAGGTTAAAGTGATAGTCAAAAGCTAGTTGCTATGTGACTGAAGTTCCTTTGTTTGTGTGGACACGAGTTCACAAAGTCCTGCATGAGAAAAATATGTTTTTTATAGCTGAAACCAAAAACAAGGAATATCTCAAAAGCGATCAACTCCATGAAAAATATGTATATAACATAAATTGTGTGTTTTAAAGTGCTCTAAATTTTTTGTGTAGTAAGTTTTTGTCCATCTCTTACGGTTTAGCAGTTATGCAAAATTCCGTAAAATTGACCCAGAATTAAGTAGTTTTCAGAGGCTATTTCCAGAAAATTCAAAATATACATTTTATTTGTCATGTAAATATCTTTAATATACGATATTTTAATCAAAATCGCTACAGCCATTTTTAGAAAATCAAATTTTTCGAAAAGAGTTCCATGTAAAGGGTAGTTTGGGGTGGGGGGATTTTTTTCAACATCTTCGTCTCGCATCCCTGTAAGATACTAAACTTATATACCAAGTTTGGTATTTAACCGACTTTTCGTTTTTGAGTTATCGTGTTCACAGTCACACGGACACACTCACACACAAGGACCTTTTTCTGAAAATATTTTTTTTTTTTGGGTACAGGGGACCCTAAAACATATTTCCGTTGAAATCTCGGTATCGAATATTTTGGTGGAGTGCAATACCTTCCCTATACACTATGTACATGGTGCGTATAGAGAAAGTAAAAATCTAACGCATTCCATTCACATGATATCCTCTAGCTATAGGTAAACAAACCTTTTATTCAAAACATTAATCTGTTATCTACATCATGCTAATCAAGATGAACATAAGCAGAATTAGTCTTATTACTAGCTTCCTTGTAAGTAGAAGGGAAAAATGAAAATGTACAGGCTAAAGCGATAGTCACGTCCTTTAAAAGCCGCTTGCTATATGAAACATTTGAAATTCCAATATATTTGCTGCCCATGAGTAAAAAAACAAGAAGAACGATATCTTCCCGTTTGAGAACAGTTGCTAAAATTGAAACCAATAATACGGAATATCTCGAAAATGTTTAACTCAAAAAAAAAAAAAAAAAAAAAAAAAAAAAAAAAAAAAAAAACCATAAATTGTGTGTTTTAATGAGATTTATATTTTTTTGTGTAGCAAGTTTTGTATATATTTTACGGTTTGCTAGTTATACAAAACTTATCCAGAATGTAGAAGCCTTCAGAGCTAATCCCAGAAAATTCAAGATGTACATTTCGTTTGTCATAAAATATTTTAAACATAAGGTACGTAATCAAAATCGTTTAATGCCATTTTTTGAGGAAATAAACATTATGAAAAATGTTCCATGTAAAGTGTAGTTTGGGGTGGAGCATTTCCTTGAAAATCTTCGTGTCGCATTCTTGGAAGATACCAAACTTATCGTTTATGAGCTCCACTGGGCCGCTCTTCGTGGTGTAATGGTTACCATGCTAACTTCATACACCCAAGATCGCGGCTTCAAACCCGGCGAAGGACGATGGATTTTTTCGGGCGTAAAAATCCTTAGCATGTCTTCCTTCGGAAGGGAAGTAAAGCCGTTGGTGCCGTGTCGTAGATTTATGGCACGCAAAAGAACCTCAAGCCGGATAGAGAGGCCTCTGAGCAAAATTAAGCTGTCTTTCACGCCCAGTATACACACACATTGCCAGGCAGACACACACGTGGACATTTTTCTAAAAATGTTTTTCTTTTTAATTCAGGGGATCTCAATACATGTATTTCCGGTGTATTTCCATGACAAAGTCATGTGAATGGTACACATCAGATTTTTTACACAAGCCGTGTGAAGGACAGGAGTTGTATGGTAGAGTCAGCCGGCATGTTGCCATGGTAGCTCAGTGGCAGAGCAATCGGCTAGAGATAGGAGATCCGTGGTCCAAATCCCGATCATGGCATTGAATGTTTCAGTCTGACTCTACCTATCCAACTGCTGTCCTTCACACGGATTGTGCAAAAAAACAGTTATTTCAAGATGTAGGTAGATTCATTGGTTTTTAATGAACGAGGAAAATGATGCAGTTTTGTTGTTTAATTTTCCGCACAGTTGCCAACTTTAGAGTCCTGAGTACCTCGTTCTGCTTCACTTGGTAGTTCTTTTCCCTTCTGTTGGAAACGGATAAAAAACACGGCACTTTCCTTGGGGGCTTCACAACGCGTAGAGGCAACAAAAACATTCAGCATATCGCTAAAAACACAGCACGCTAATGTTTTGAAACGCTTGGCTGGTTTGGTAAACATGGCAGGTTAGACGTTGTATTGTTTCTGGGTTTGTATTGCCAGAGCCAACACTGTTGCTTTTTTATGTTAGAAACATTCACTTAGGCGTTAGTTTCAACAATCTGTTGTTTCTAGATACGACCCTACGGCTCCCCATTTCCGGAATGGTAGGTACTAGGTGCAGCAATTTCGCAGAATACAATCCTATTTGTTCCCTCAACCAATGAAACAAAATGCTGCCATTGTTTTTATATTCCTTTCCACGGTTTGAAACCCTTTTTACCCAACAGCAAGGCAGCTGCGCAAATAAAACTTCTACAGGTCTCTGTATTAAAAAAAAAATGCAACCAGTAGTTTCTATTTGAGTTTCCCAGTACAGGTAACATTCTAAAAAATCATATTCATTCCGACTGGTAAACAAATCATTTTTTTTTTTGTTTCATTTATATAGCCCCCTTTAACATCTAAGGTCATTCTTTCTTTTCTTATTCCCCTTATTCCTTTTTTCCCAAAATTTCCTTTCTTTACCGTTTTATAACAAATATACATACATGTACACATTCACAAACACCCAAGCCCACGATCCCCTGCGCCACGAAGTACCAAAGCGAGGCGCTTTAGCGAGCGCGGCCATGCAGAAACGGCTCGCTGTCTGTAGGTTCTTTACGTTGGGTTTAAATCGGTTTATTTTCCTCAAACACACAAACACGCACATACACTCCCACATTCATACTTCCGGATTCTGTAGGGGAAGGACAATAATTCTGGTTAAAGAAAATTTCCCCGCCCCACCCGGGAGTTGAAACCGGGACGTCTGGGTCAGAAGTCGTTTGCTGACCAATCGACCACGGAGACAGTCTCTATTTTCTCTACACGTACGATGTACATAGTGTATAGAGAAGGTATTCGGTATCGATACCGAAATTTCACCGGAAATATATGTTTTAGGGTCCCCTGTATAAAAAAAAAACATTTTCAGAAAAAGGTCCGTGCGTGTGTGTATGTCCGTGTGTCTGTGAACACGATAACTCTATAACGAAAAGTTGGTAAAATACCAAATTTGGTATTTAAGTTTAGTATCTTCCAGGGATGCGACACGAAGATTTTGAGAAAAATCCTCCCACCCCAGACTACCCTTTACATGGAACTTTTTTTGAAAATGCTGATTTCCTTAAAAATGAAATAAGGGAGTACCTACCATAGGTTAAACACACACATACACACAGTCAAAAGCTGGTTGCTATATGACTGAAGTTCCTTTGTATGGACAGGAATTGACATATTCCTACATGAGAAAAGTGTAAGTTTTTCAAAGCTGAAACGAAAAAACAGGATTATCTTAAAAACGACCAACTCCACGAAAAAAATGTATATAACATAAATTGTGTGCTTTAACGTGCTCTACGTTTGTCGTGTGGTAAGTTTTTCTCCATCTCTTACGGTTTAGCAGTTATGAAAAATGTCGTAAAATTCATCCAGAATAAAGTAGTCTTCAGGGGCTATTCGCAGAAAATTCAAGATATACATTTTATTTGGCAAGTAAATATCTAAAATATAAGAGACTTTAATCAAAATCGTTAGAACCATTTTTAAGAAAATAAAAACTTTCGAAACTTTTTCCATGTAAAGTGTAGTTTGGGGTGTGGGGATTTTCTTGAAAGTCTTCGTGTCGCGTCCTTGGAAGATACCTAAGTTAAATACCAAGTTTGGTTTTTAACGGTCATTTCGTTTTTGAGCTATGCTTTTTTTTTCTAAAAAGGCTTTTTTTGGATTCAGGGGGTCTCACAATATATATTTCTGGTGAAATCTCGGTATCTAATTTTTGGGTGCAATACAATACCTTCTCTATACACTATGTACATAGTACGTATAGAGAAAGTAAAAAACTTAAATGTGGATGAACGATGTTGGTTTAGAAGTAACTGTTTATTCAAAAATCCATCACCTCTCTGTCCCGGAGTCAAACACCCAGTCGTGTCCCTATAATAAAGTGGGGTCACATAAAACTTAAATGAATTAATGCAGGTATGCTCTGTAAAAATATGGGAGCGTTTGTTATTTTTTCCCTGAAATGAAAATGAGCCAAGTTGGTGACGCAGACAGATTGGCTGTCTCTCAGAACAAATTGTGCTCTAGCTCGCGGGATGAATAATGGCAAGAAAAAATGAGTTGTGTAATTAAAAGTGCTGTATTTTAAACACGTACTTCCCTTCAGATTTAGAATGACATCGCCCGGACAGCGCACGTGACCGCATCTGCTTAACATCATCAAAGACGTTGACGGTGGACAACTAATGGACTTAAAACGTTCTCTCCAGTCCTTAAGGCTAAGATTAAATATGATTTCAATGAAATAGTTCTATGAAATACAAATAGCGTATTCCGCAATTTCTTTTCATGGTCACAGTGGAGAGCTTCCATAGTCAGGAACCAGCAGAAAGGTTCTACAGTGTGGTTCTCTCGATAGAAGACCCAAACTTTTGCCCATTATTTGGCCATTAATGTGAGTTTTGAGTTTTGTGAGGAACGTTTGTGTACACATACCTTGAACTATGCACAGTCACATCCGATGCTGGAAATGATCCCCTCCCATATACAGGCATGTTTTTACATGTCGCTCCAAATTCTAGAATATTTTTATTGTCTCCTCGGTAATAGCATCAATCTCTTGACGTAAGGCATCTGCCAATTGTACGTGGTCTGTTTCTGTATACCTTTCTCATCAGACATCTCCACAGGCAGAAGTCGGGTGGTATTAGATCAGAAGATATTGGAGGCCAAATTTTTTTTGAGATGAATTGATCTTTAAAAAAGCTTTCGATTTCCTCCATGCTCGCACGTGATACTTGCACAAAATTTATGTAATATACATTTTTTTCGTGGATTTGATCGTTTCTGAGATATTCCTTGTTGTTGGTTTCACCTTTAAAAACGTATACTTTTCTCATACAGGAATTTGTCAACTCGTGTTCATACAAAGAAACTTCAGTCACATAGCAGCTTTCGAGTATCACTTTAACCTATGGTACTCCCTTATTTCGCTTCTATTTACAAGGAAGCAAGTAATAAAACTACTACTGCTAAAGTTTTTTCTCGATTAGCATTAAGTAAATAGAAGCATAAGCTTTTTAACAATAATTTGTTGCGGGGATGTAGAGAAAGTCATTTGAATGAAACACATCAGATTTTTAGAGTTGTATTGCATCGTTAGTTTCAAATTACGTAGGTTATTTGTTGGTAATCAAGGTTAAAGAACAAAGCTTGGCTTCAGAACTGTATAGGCTGTGCATGACAAGGTATACGAATCTGTATGCACGCTTACGATTGGCTCGCTGAGTTATTTCTCTCACTCCGGCGTGCTACCTTCCACTGATGGAGTCATTTGCATAATTAATACGATGTGTTAATTAAAGCTACTACCACTATCCATCCGTCTACACCCCATCCCCTCCTTAACGGGCTTTTCCCCCTCCTTCTCCCCCCAGGAAAGGTAGAGCGAGGGAAGATGAATGCGAGTGTGCCATTTCTGTCCTAATGCACCTCGTTTCCGTCTATCTTGCAGGGTGCTTCAGCGTTATAATGCCGTAAATACGCTAATGAACAAAACAACTGCAGTTACATATGAAAATGTTTTAACACATCTGAATGGCCCTCTACTGGCTCAAAGAAGCGCTAAAACTCTTGCTAAAGAGCACGTGACCTCCGTTTAATTTCGAACCATAAATATCTTTCAAGGGAGACTAAATAGCAACATTGCCGAACATAAAATGGAAGTCAACTGCCATTTTGTATTACGAATTCTGCACTACTTCACAGAAAAATCTGACTTTCTCTACACAGCTGTAATTAATTATTGTTAAAAAGCAAATTCTTCCATCTACTTTATGATAATCGAGATAAATATTAGCAGGAATTATTTTAATTACTTACTTCCTTGTAAGTAGGAGGAAAATTAAGGAATACATAGGTTAAAATGATAATCAAAGCTTGAAATTTATTTCTTTGCAGGACCAGGAGTTTACAACTTTCCGTGTGAGAAGTTTTAAGAATTATAAATCTGAAAGAAACAAGGAGTATCTCAGAAATGGTTAATTCCACGAAAAAAACGTATATGATATAAAGTGTGTGTTTTAACATGATCTACATTTTTTGTGTAGTAAGCTTTGGCCATCTTTTAAGGTTTACTAGTTGCGAAAAAGTCAGCAAAATTCATTCAGAATAAAGAGGTCTTTAGAGGCTATTCCTAGCAAATTCAAGATATATATATATATATATATATATATATATATATATATCGCCATATAAATATATTTAATATACGATAATTTAATCAAAACCTTTAGAGCCATTTTTAAGAAAGTCTAAATTTTCTAAATTATTTCATGTAAAGGGTAGTTTCGGGTGGGGGAATTTTTCTCTTTCGCATCCTTGGAAGATATTAAACTTAAATACTAAGTTTGGTATTTTTCAGACTTTTCGTTTTTGAGTTATCGTGTTCACAGGCGTACGGACACACACGGACCTTTTTCTAATTTTTCTTTGGATGCAGGGGCCCCAAAACATCCATTTCCGGTGCAACCACGGTATCAACTTTTGCAATACCTTCTCTATAGACTATGCACATGGTACACTTAGAGAAAGTAAAAAATCTGATGTTACACATGACTTTATATAGCTGTTTCAGAAACCTTTGTTACTAAAAAAGTATTATCAATACCTGCATCATGCTAACAAGATAAATATTGCCAGAATTTGTCTTATTACTTGCTTCTGTGTAGCCACAAGGGAAACAAAGGAGTGCACTAGGCTAAAGAGATAGACAAATACTTTAAAAGCCAGTCGCTAAGTGATACAATTAAAATGTGGTTCTCTTTGCTTCCTAGGAGTAAACAAAAGAGAGAGGAAAAGTAATGTCTTCCCGTTTGAGAAAAGTTTAAGTAGCAAAAACTGAATCCAATAACTAGTAATATCTCAAAAATTGTCAACTCTACAACTAAAATGTATATCACATAAATAGTGTGTTTTAATGAGATCTACATTTTTTGTACAGTATGTTTTTGTCTATTTCTTATGGTTTACCAGTAAGTCATCCAAAATGAAGAGACCTTCAGAGGATATTCCCAGAAAATTCAAGATGTACATTTCGTTTGTCACGAAAATATCGTAAACATATGGCATTTTAATCAAAATCTTCAGAGCCATTTTTGAAAAAGTCAAAAGTAGTTAGAGTGGGGAATTTTCTTGAAAATCTTCGTGTCACTTTGAACATATTGAACTTAAATACAGACTTTTCAGTTTTGAGATAACTAGAAACAGACACGCACGTACATACATTGACCTTTTTTTAAATATGCCTTTTTATGCAGGGGGTCTCAAAACATGTATTTTCGGTGAAAAAATGGTATATCATTCTTGAGTGGAATACAACAGCTCTATGTCCTTTGTACATATTATGTGTAGGAAAAGTAAAAAGGATATAATGGACAGGTGCATACTAACTCTCCTACTATAAGGAGCCCACGTCGAGAATTAACAGGTAGAGAGAGGGAGAGGGAGGGAGGGAGAAAGAGAGAGAACATGTTAGACACATGTCAAAAAATCTGATGTGTTCCATTCACATGACTTTCTCTACATCTCCGCAAAAAACATTATTATAAAGCCATTGCTTCCATTTCCTTCATGTGCTGATCGAAAAAAAATTAGCAGATATAGTCTTTACTTGTTTCCTTGAAAGTAGAAAGAAATGAGGGATTATCATAGGTTAAAGTGATAGTCAAAAGCAGTTGCTATGTGACTGATGTTCCTTTGTTTGTATGGACAGGAGTTGACAAATTCCTGTATGAGAAAAGTATAAGTTTTTCAAAGTAGAAACCAAAAATAAGGAATGTCTCAAAAACGACCAACTCCACGAAAAAAATGTACATAACATAAATTGTGTGTTTTAACGTGTTATACATGTTTTGTATAGTAAGTTTTTGTCCATCTCTTACGGTTTAGCAGTTATTCAAAATTCAGTAAAATTCATCCAGAACACTACTCTTCAGAGGCTGTTCCCAGAAAATTCAAGATATACATTTTATTTGCCTGGTAAATATCTTTAATCTACGAAATATTAATCAAAATCGTTAGAGCCATTTTTGATAAAATCAAAAATTTCGAAAAAAGTTCCATGTAAAGGGTAGTTGGGGGTGGGGGGATTTTTCTCAAAATCTTCGTGTCGCATCCCTGGAAGATGCGAAACTTAAATACCAAGTTTGGTACTTTACCGACTTTTCGTTTTTGAGTTATCGTGTTTCACAGACACACGGACACACACGGACCTTTTTCTGAAAATTCTTTTTTTTTTTTTTTTGGATACAGGGGACCCTAAAACATATATTTCCGGAGAAATCTAGGTATCGAATTTTTGGGTGGAGTGCAATACCTTCTCTATACACTATACATAGTGCGCATAGAGAAAGTAAAAAAGCTGAAAAGAATGATTCTTGGGGTTAGGCTCAAGACAAAATTCACAATGAAGACCCGAGGAAAGTGATAGGTATCAGAAACGCGATTTCAGCCACGTAAATAAAATGGAAGTGGGCGGACCACATTATGAGGTTGGATCACCACAGATGGGTGCATAAAACAGCGGACTGGGAAACAAGAACCTGCCACAGGAATGTAGGACGTCAAAAGATGTTTTAAGAAAATGGGCAGACGACTTAAAACTTAACTTTTGACCCAAATGGTCTATAACAGCCAAGCATCGACACGAACGGAGAGAAACAACTAGATAATGCGGCTTTCTCCCGAAATTGCTACGCGGGATAGTCAGAAAAGCTACATTGCGAGACAAGAGACCCTTAATCTTCAGGAGTTCTGCAGGCTAGTCTTGATTTTAAAATTACTGGTCATAAATTAAATTTACTTATTACAAAATATTGGATTTTTCGCAAAAGTAAAAGTTGTATTACTTTATCTGTTAAGTTATATAAATTACCTAAGGATATAATTAAATTTAATGATATAAATATATATCATTCAACGAATAATAAAACATAATTTTAATAAATAGCTTCATAGTACAGGGAAATATTGATAACGACTTAAACTTATTGTAATGATGTATTACCTAAAGGTGGAACTTTTTACTTTCTCTACACGTACTTGTACATAGTGTATAGAGAAGGTATTGTAATGCACCCAAAAATTCCATACCGATATTTCACCGGAAATATGTTTTGAGACCCCCTGAAACCAAAAAAAAGAGCATTTTTAGAAAAATGTTGGTATGTCTGTTTGTGTGTGTGTGTCTGTGGGCAGCATAGCTCAAAAACGAAAAGAGCGTTAAAAACCAAACTTAGTATTTAAGTTTGGCATTTTCCAAGGATGCGACACGAAGATTTTCAAGAAAATCCCCCCACCCCCAGCTACCCTTTACATGGAACTTTTTTCGAAAATTTTGATTTTCTCAAAAATGGCTGTAACGACTTTGAATAAAATGTCTTATATTTAAGATACTTACAAGACAAATAAAATGTATATCTTGGATTTTCTGTGAATAGCTTCTAAAGACCTCTTTATACTAGATGACTTTTATTGAATTTTGCATAACTGGTAAACCGTAAAAGATAGATATAAACTTACCACACAGAAAATGCAGAGCACAGTAGAACACACAATTTATGTTATATACATTTTTCTGTGGAGTTGATTGTTTTTCAGATATTCCTTGTTTTTGTTTCACATTTGAAACACATACTTTTCTGTGTCTACTCCTGTCCAAACATACAAAGGAACTTCAGTCGCATAGCAACTAGCTGTTACCGGCAGAGAGCGCTGCACCTTCGCCGCGCTCACCAACACCACCGCCGCCTGCCGCCGCAGCTGCTTCACCGGCAGCCAACAACACTTCTCCGCCGCTCCGGTACAGTGCCGTGGTTAAGGGGGTCCCTCGGGATCTCTCCACCCGGCACCTCCTCGCCGCTGCACAGTCTAGATGGCCTTCATGTTCGAGGGCCCGACACCACTAGTTAGGGTGGAGCTACAAGACCGATCAGACGTGAAGGCTGCCTTGGCGTCAGGGTTGCCCTTATTAGGTCACCGCCAAGAAGCCTGCTCTTCGCCGCCGAAGTGCCACTACTATGGCACCAACGCATTCACTTCAGAGTGCACTGGGCACGACCTCCGCCGCCGTCGCCGGTTCTGTGCCACCTATGGTGATACGGGACATTTCACCAGGCAAGCCCAGTGCCCCAGCTACCCAAAGTGCAGGCATTCATCATCTCAACCAGCCCGGACTCCTTCATCTACACAGCCATCTCCGCAGACTGAACAGACACCATCAACCAACCTGCAGAAGGAAATCCAAGGCCTAAGTGAGGCCATTCAGGACCTCCACGCGGAGGTCCTGATGCTTACGGCTAAGCTGAAGGCCTTGGAGGACAGGCTTCAGGAGCAGGACAGCACCACTTCACTTCCAGATGTTCACCAAGCAATAGCAACAGCAGTCACCGACATCCGACTCATCTTCAGGGAAGAGGTGAGAGCTCTACTGGAGAAGTCAGCACCTCAAACTTCACGATTCAACATACAAAGTAGACCCCAAAGGCTTAGGCTCGAAGACGTCCCAGGATATGACGACTGGCTCAACAGAGTCAACCAGCACTAACTCCATCCTTCACCCTAGAATTCCTTCATTCCTCTCCCCGAATACTCCGCGGTGGCAGTCTGGGCCTCGGTCAAGTCTCTCCCGGTCCTCATTTCACCCCTCTGACTGCACCCTGCAGTCAGTTACATTATCGCCTTGAATCCGCGGGTGCAGTCATGTGGAGAGGCTCCTTGCTTCCTTCTAATATGGTGGAGAGGTTTTTTAGTCGGTATGCCCACATGGGAGACCCCGACACTCCGGGCTTGCCCGGGTCAGTCCTTAAGGTGGATTTTTCCCCTCCACTCGAAAAAAAAAAAAAAATCAACCTTTGTCATTTCTTATTGGTCAGTCTTCATGTGATCATTGCTCGGCACAAGGGTAGAGTCCAATGCATTTGGCGGGAACGTGTGCTGTAGAATGCAATCTTAATTGGCATCATAAAGTGTTAATAATTATTGTATCCAGTGATATTGAAGTATACATAAGAACGTCTTACTAGTGAAACCAGTATATCATTTACAAGTATTATATTACCTGTAACGCATTATCTCCCTCACGGCCAAGATCCTGAGATGTAATAATACGTATTACACTGAGTAATACTATAAAAAGAATCTCAATTATCTCGTCGACAAATTTGTAACAAAATGACACCAAACCGATGAGCGAAAAATAAATTATATATTAGAGAAAGGTAAGTTTTTGAAGGAGAAACCAAAAAGAATTAATAACTCAAAAACGACCAACTTCACGAAAAAAATATATATGACAGATTGTGTCTTTTATCGAGAACTAAATTTTTTTGTCAGAAAGCTTTTGTCTATTTCTTACGGTTTACCAGTTATGCAAAATTCAATAAAAAATCATCCAGAAAAAAGAAATCTTCAGAAGCAATTCCCAGAAAATTCAAGATATACACTTCGTTTGCCATAAAAGTATCTTAAACATAATGTATTTTGACTAAAATTGTTGGAGCCATTTTTGAGATCATCTAAATTTTCAAAAAAAGCTTAATGTTCTTTTTTTTTAATTGTGTCATTTATAATGCCCCCTTTAAGATCTAAGCTTTGTATTTAAAACAACACATTGTCTATAACTTCTTTACATTGGTTTAAATTGTATTATGTTTATCAAACACACATCCACACACTCTGTGGGGGATAGAGAATGATTCTGGTTAAAGAAAAATTCCACTCCCCAGCCGGGAATCGAACCCGGGACATCCGAGTGGAAAGTCAGCTCGCTGTCCACTCTACCACGGAGCAATCTACCGTTTTACTTTCTCTATACGAACTATGTACATAGCGTATAGAAAAGGTATTGCACTCCACCAAAAATTCGATACCGAGATTTCACCGGAAATATATCTTTTAGGGTCCCCTGTATCCAAAAAAAGTATTTTCAGAAAAAGATCCGTGTGTGTCCGTGTGTCCATGTGTCTGAACACGATAACCCAAAAACGAAAAGTCGGTAAAGTACCAAACTTGGTATTTAAGTTTAGTATCTTCCAGGGATGCGACACGAAGATATTGAGAAAAATCCCCCCCACACCAAAATACCATTTACATGGAACTTTTTTCGAAAATTTTGATTTTCTAAAAAATGGCTGTAACGATTATATTATTGTTTTTGAGACATTGTTTCCTTGTTTTTGGTTTCAGCTATAAAAAACTTATACTTTTCTCATACAGCACTTTGTGAACTATCCATACAAACAAAGGAACTTCAGTCACATAGCAACCAGCTTTTAACTGTCACTTTAACCTATGGTACTCCCTTATTTCGCTCCTACTTACAAGGAAGCAAGTAATAAGACTATTTCTACTATTTTTTTACTGATTAGCGTGAAGTAAATAGAAGTATAAGCTTTTTAAGAATAATTTGTTGCAGAGGTGTAGAGAAAGTCATGTGAATGGTACACATCAGATTTTTTGTTCATGTGTAGCCATCAAAATAGACCTCCCTTCCCCCATTACCCCGCTATTTGACAGAGCAAGTTGATAGAAACTTTAGCCGCGGTTCCAGTCACCCTCCGAGGTATAGTGGTTATCATACTAGCATCATATACCCAAGGTTGCGATGGATTTTTTTGGGCGTAAAACTCCTTAACAGCATGGTTGGTCTCATGTCGAAGATTTACGGCACATAAAGGAACCTAAAATCTGATAAAGAGGCCTCTGAGCAAAATTAAGTGTTTTTTATGGCATATAGAATGGGACGCTGGTAATTGTTGTAGTTAAAGAGGTTCATAAATAAAACTCCATTTCATTTTTTCTATGATTCTAAATGCTGTTAATATCACGCAGTTGTTTCTAACTTATTTTACACCTACTACCCCATAATACCTCCTCCATGGCTAAAGGTAACTCAAGCCATTTTCTTCTAAACCGTTTCATAATTTCCCTCTCGTACTTACTCCCTGAAACACGCCACATGTCAGATCTAAATTAATAAAATATTCCTTATTGGAATCCTGCTTTATTGTTCCGTAGACATGATATATTTTATAATTGATATGTCTTTAAAATGCATTGTAATAGGTTGAAAAAGGTTTTAACAGAAAGCTAAGAGTATTTGTATGCGTGTGGGTGGCAGCACTGAGTATGCCACATCAAAATGTCGGCAGCATAGGGTCACTGCCGTCTCTGCTGGGATTTGCACTTACTTTGCTGTGACCTGTTGCCTTATTCATGAGGTGAAGTGTTAATGGTTAATGTATCATCATCATCATCTATACGAAATCTGAGCTGTTGGTATTCTGACTGCTGTTAGCCCTTGGGAGAACGCCGGCCCAACTAAGTAATTCAGGCTTTCGCTCCATTTTAACCGCTTCGCGGAAACCTTTGCATTTTAGAAACATTCACGAGCTTTCGAACCTCACAAAGTGTTACCTTCATAAGAAATAAAGAATTGGTCCCTTTCGGAAAAAAATCTGATGTGTTACACTCACATATCTTTCTCTACTTATTCTGCAACCAAACTATTCTTACACAAGCTTATTCGTCTACTTATAATCGAGATAAACATTACTAAAATGGGTTTATTACATGTTTTGTACTTTACTAGGGATAGAGGAGTACCGATTGTATTCCACCAAAAAATTCGATTATTACCGGAAATACATGTTTTGAGTCCCCCTGAATTCAAAAAAAGCATTCTTAGAAAAAGGTCCGTGTGGACTACACAGCTCAAAAAGACCGAAAAGACCGTTAATTACCAAACTTTGTATTTATGTTCATATCTTCCAAGGACGCGACAAGAAGATTTTCAACAAAATCCCGCCACCCAACCTCCGTTTACGTGGAAAAAATTTAAAAATTTTGATTTTCTCAAAATTGGCTCTAACGATTTTGATTAAAACCTCTTATATTTAAGATATTTACATACCAAATAAAATGTATATGTTGAATTTTCTTGGAATAGCCTCTGGATGGCTTTTATTGAATTTTGCATAACTGGTAAACCGTAACAGATCGACAAAAACTTACCACACAAAAAATAAGGAGCACGTTAAAACACAATTTATGTCATATACATTTTTTTCGTGGAGTTGATCGTTTTTAAGACATTCCTTGTTTTTTGTTTCAGATTTAAAAAACTTATTTTTGTCATTCAGGAATTTGTCAACTTCTATCCATACAAACAAAGGAAACATCAGTCACCTAGCAACCAGCTTTTGACTATTACTTTAACCTATTGTACTCCCTAATTTCGCTTCTACTTATAAGGAAGCAAGTAATAAGACTATTTTTGTTAATTTTTTTCGATTGGCATTAAGTAAATAGAACAATAAGCCTCTCTTTTAAGCAGAGATTTAGAGAAAGTCATGTGAATGGAACATCAGATTTTTTAGTATGGACGGAATCTATTCGTACTGAAGGATTTATATTCAGCAAGTATCTTCAACCTTGACATGGAGAGAGGGAGAGAGAGAGGGAGAGAGAGAGAGAGAAAGAGAGAGAGATGTGCCAGACACCCACCTTTGCCGTGTCCAACAAAACTAACAAATTTGCTGAGAAGAAAGGTTTCCAACGAGAAAAGCCGGACAGGAAGTGTTTTAGCCGATTTCCAGGAAGGGAAGAGAATATCTGCAAAGTCGCTCGAAACAGCAACATCACCGGAAATGGCTTCAGCTAAGTTTGTGAAGTAGGACCATTTCAAATCCGCTCAGCGAAAATCCTGCCAGTATCTGCAAACAAAGGAGAACAGCAAGGAGCAGGAGAAAATTGCATTCACATGACCTCTCTCTACTCACTCTCTTATAAATGATGTGTAACACGCCTATTCTCATACAGAATGACTTATGTAGAACTGACACATTTCTTACTTTAATTATTCCGTTGAAAAGTCATTCAATGACCCAATTTTAGCACCAAGTTAAGGAAAATGTTCTGGAGTTTCGATTCCTCGTCACTAAATGCGCTGATGTTTATGTTGTATTCTTTATTGCATTGTTGGCAGCTGTTTCGACATTTTGTTCTTGTAGTCAACGTGAAAATGCAGTTCAATGTAGAACTGAGTCAAGGATATTTTCAGCAAGATGGTACTACATGCCATCAAAAAATCCATGAGCCTAATTGCAAGTTTCTTTGACGACCCGATAATTTCCATGCACCTGTGGCCACCGAGATCTCCGGATTTGACATCGCCGGACTTCTTTCTATGGGGTTACTTAAAAGACAGGGTTTACGCCACACGTCCCCAGACATTGGACGATCTGAATCACAAAATCCAAAGGAGATTCAAGCTATTGACAACAGAGTCCTCCAACGAGTGGCCAGTAATATGGAACGACGTGTTGAGTTGTGTCTTATGCAGGATGGAAGACATATAATAAATAAAATAATCTCACAAAATTCCTCTTCAATTTAGGTATAATAAGTTGTCGTAGGCATAACACGTTTTGAAACAATTAATGAAAGAAGTGTGTCAGTTTTATATAAATCACCCTGTATCTACTTCGTGTTGATACAGAGAAAAGCTTTCATTACATTCTTATAAGTCTCAAAACATCAATACAGTAAACAAAAGTAACAGTCAGATTTTTACTTTCTCTACACATACTATGTACATAGGTATAGAGAAGGTGATGTATTCCACCCAAAAATTAGGTACCGAGATTTTACTGGAAATACATGCTCTGAGACCCTCTGAATCCAAAAATGTAGTTTTAGAGAAAGGCCAGTCTGTGTATCTGTAAGTCTTTATGTGTGTGTGTGTGTGTGTGTGTGTGTGTGTGTGTGTGTGAACAGCTTAGCTCAAAAACGAAAAGTCCGTTAAATACCAAACTTGATATTTAAGTTTAATATCTTCCAAGGACGCGAACATTTTCAAGAAGGTCCCCCTCACTTCCAACTACCCTTTTCATGTAACATTTGTCAATAAATTTCGTTTTATGACAAATGGATCTGACGACATTGATTTTTCTTTTTGTAGTGTTTTACTGCAATGGCACCGCAGGCGATGACTCTGATGATACATGAAAATGGAGCCCCGGTGGAATGTGATGGAGGGGGAAACCGGAGAACCCGTAGAAACCCGCCCCTACGCCGCTTTGTCCACTACAAATCCCACATGTGGTTGCTTGGGATCGAGAGGCGAGTGGTCTGACTTTGATTAGAATATATATTAAACACATTTACATCACAAATATAAAATTCATAACTTGAATTTTGAGGAAATAGTCTCTGAAGAGAACTTTATTCTAGATGAATTTTGCTGAATTTTGCATAACTGGCAAACCGTAAGAGATAGACAAAAGCTTACTGGACAAAATATGTAGATCTCGTTAAAACACATTATTTGTTATATATACAGACCGTTTCTGAGATAGCTCATTGTTACTGGTTTCAGCTTAAAATACATGTACTTTTCTCATACGGGAATATGCCATCTTCAGGCTATACAAAGAAATTTCAATCCATCTATCCTCTACTTCCCCCTTCAGCAACCAGTATTTCCCTTAGAGACTTAATTCTTCTTTTCCCGAGTCTAATTTTCACTTTCTCTACACGTACTGTCTAAATAGTGTATAAGGAAGGTATTGCACTCCTCCCAAAAATTCGATACCGAGATTTCATCGGAAATATATCTTTTAGAGTCCCCTATATCCAAAAAAATCATTTTCAGAAAAAGGTCCGTCTGTGTGCGAGTGTGTGTGCGTGTGTCTGTGAACACGATATTTTCCGGGATCTGACACTAAGATTTTGAGAAAGATTCTGCCATACCAAAACTACCCTTTTCATGGAACTTTTTTGAAAATTTTCATTTTCTTGGCTCTAACAATTTTGATTAAAATATCATATTTTATAGATATTTACCTGACAAAATGTATATCTTGAACTTTCTGGGAATAGCTTCCGAAGACTACTTTATTCTGGATGAATTTTACGGAATTTTGCATAATTGCTAAACCTAAAAAGATGGACAAACCTTTTCACACCAAAAAATGTAGAGTACTTTAAAACACTCAATTTATTTTATACACATTTTTTTTCGTGGAGTTCATTGTTTTTGGTTTCAGTTATAAAAGACTTATTTCTCTCATTAAGGAATCTATCAACTTCTGTCCATTCAAACAAAGGAACTTCAGTCACATAGCAACCAGCTTTTGACTATCACTTTAACCTATGATACTCCCTTATTTCGCTTCTGCTTACAAGGAAGCAAGTAATAAGACTGCTTCTGCTAATGTTTTTTCAATTAGCATGAAGTAAATAGAAGCATAAGCTTTTTAACAATAATTTGTTGCAGAAGTGTAGAGAAAGTCATGTGAATGGAACACATAAGATTTTTCTGGTATAGGTTTCAATAAAAACTTTATAGTGCATTAGGAGAAGAAATATCTTGTTTCGATTCCTTTTACCCTGTACACCAAATAAAATTTCTTGCATATTAACAAATTTAATATATACCCAACATCTTTTGTAGTCGTTTCCTAGCCTTATGGAGAACATTGGCTTTAAGAAAAAGTATTATAAAAATCTGATGTGTACCATTCACATGACTTTCTCCATATCCCTGCAACAAATAATTCTTAAAAAGCTTATACTTCTATTTACTTTATGCTAATCAGAAAAAAAATTAGCAGAAATAGTCTTATTACTCGCTTCCTTGTAAGTAGAAGCGAAATAAGGGACAACCGTAGGTTAAAGAGATAGCCAAAAGCTTCTTGCTATGTCAGTGAAGTTCCTTTGTTTATATGGATAGGAGTTGACAAGTTCCTGTATGAGAAAAGTATACGTTTTTCATAGCAGAAATCAAAAATGAGTGATGTCGCAAAAACGACGAACTCCACGATAAAATGTATACAGCATAAATTGTGTGTTTTAAAGTGCTCTACATTTTTTGTTAAGTAAGTTTTTGTCCATCTCTTACGGTATAGCAGTCATTCAAAGTTTAGTAAAATTCATCCAGAATAAACTACTCTTCAGAGGCTATTCCCAGAAAATTCAAGATATACATTTCCTTTGTCAGTTAAATATGTTTAATATCCGAAATTTTAATCAAAATCGTTAGAGCCAAATTTGAGAAAATCAAAATTTTCGAAAAAAGTTCCATGTAAAGGGTAGCTGAGGGTGGGGGGATTTTTCTCAAAATCTTCGTGTCGCATCCCTGGAAGATACTTAACTTAATACCAAGTTTGGTATTTTACCGACTTTTCGTTTTTGAGTTATCGTGTTCACAGACACACGGACACACACACACACACGGACCTTTTTGTGAAAATGCTTTTTTTGGATATTGGGGACCCTAAAACATATATTTCCGGTGAAATCTCGGTATCGAATTTTTGGTGGAGTGCAATACTTTCTCTATACACTATGTACATAGTGCGTATGGAGAAAGTAAAAAACCGGTATACGTCACGAGAAAGACATTATGCAAAACAGATATTTTAAATGCACAATATAGTTTGCATAGTTTCTTGTTTTATCGCAGATTAAATCCAGAATGCAAACTAGTAACAAGTTGTGACCCTTAACTGGGGGAGTTCTAAAGGAAAGAGCAAAACGACGGTCAGTTACTTTTTACTTTCTCTACACGTACTATGTACATAGTGTACAGAGAAGGTATTGTATTGCACCCAAATTCGATACCGAGATTTCACCGGAAATACATGTTTTCAGATTTAATGAATCCAGAAAAGATCTATATAGAAAAATGTTCGTGTGTGTATGTATGTATGTATGTATGTATGTATGTATGCATGTATGTATGCATGTGCGTATGTGTCTGGGCAGCATAGCTCAAAAACGAAAAGACCGTTAAATACCAAACTTGGTTTGTAAGTTCATTATATTCTAAGGATGCGACACGAACATTTTCAAGAAAATCCCTCCACCCCAACTACCTTTTACATGGAAAAAATTTCTAAAATGTTAATCTTCTCTAAAATGGCTCTAACGAATTTGACTAAAATCTCTTATATTTAAAATAATTACATGACAAATAAAATGTATATGTTCAATTTTCAGGGAATATCTTCTGAAGACATGTTTATTCTGGATGAATTTTGCAGAGTTTTGTATAACTGATAAACTGTAGGAGATATGCAAAAACTCACTTTAAATCTCGTTAAAACACACAATTTGTGTTATAAACATTTTTTCCTGGAGTTAACCTTTTTAGGATATTCCTTGTTATTGATTTCAGTTTTAAAATAGCTAATACTTTTCTCATAGCTTGTCAGCACGTGAACACGCAAAGAATCTGATTTTTACTTTCTCTATATGCACTACATACATAGTGTATAGAGAAGGTATTGCACTCCACCCAAAAATTCGATAGAGAGATTTCACCGGAAATATATGTTTTAGAGTCCCCTGTATCCAAAAAAAGCATTTGCATAAAAAGGTCCAGGGTGTGTGTGTATGTCCGTGTGTCTGTGAACACAATAACTCAAAAACGAAAAGTCGGTAAAATACCAAACTTTGTATTTAAGTTTAGTATCTCCCAGGGATGCGACACGAAGATTTTGAGAAAAATCCCCCCCACCCCCAGCTACCCTTTACATGCAACTTTTTTAAACAATTTTTATTTTCTCAAAAATGACTAACGATTTTGATCAAAATTTCACATATTAAAGATATTTACCTGACAAATAAAATGTATATCTTGAATTTTCAGGGAATAGGCTCTGAAGAGTAGTTTATTCTGGATGAATTTTACTGAATTTTGAATAACTGCTAAGCCGTAAGAGATGGACAAGAACTTGCTGCACAAAAAATGTAGAGCGCGTTATAACACACAATTTATATTTTATACATTTTTTTCGTGAGTTCGTCGTTTTTGAGACATTTCTTATTTTTGGTTTCTGCTGTGAAAAACTTATACTTTTCTCATATAGGAATACGTCAACTCCTATCCATATAAACAAAGGAACTTCATTGACATAGCAACCAGCTTTTGACTATATATTTAACCTATGGTAGTCCTTTATTTCGCTTCTACTTACAAGGAAGCAAGTAATAAGACTATTTCTGCTCATTTTTTCTGATTAGCATAAAGTAAATAGAAGTATAAGCTTTTTAAGAATAATTTGTTGCAGGGATATAGAGAAAGTCATGTGAATGGTACACATGAGATTTTTATACTATAGTAAGTACTGTTTAGATCATTTGACTGTAGTTTTAGCCTATTTTATCGCTATATTTCTTTTCTATCTATAAGGAACTAAGTAGATAGAAGAATTAGTTTAATAAAAATAATGTGTTAGAGAGAAAGAGAAAGTCATGGAGCACATTGGATTATTTGGATTTAGTTGGACTCAAAGCGTGAATTTCCGGTGAAATATCGGTATCTAATTTTTTGGTGCAATACAATGCATTTTCTATACAACTGTGTACGTGAAGAGAAAGTAAAAATATAGTATGAATGTAACTAGTTTTCTTGGTGAAAGCAATAAATAACGTGAGTACAGGTCCTATGGAGCATAGTGATTTAGGGTCAGCTGAGATGTGAAACTAGAGTGTCGCAGCATCAAAACCGTCTTGTTTTCCATCCATCTCCTTGTAACAAGCATGGGATGCATTAAGTAAACGGTGGGGAGAGTGGAAGCATTTAGAAATTAGCTAGCAGTAACCCAGTTTTATTCCCTGCTGCGGCGAGCCGCATTATATTGGCCCCTTCCACCCCCGAAAGAGCAGCAAGAAATGCGACGCGTCGCGCGCCGGGCGCCGAAATGACCGGCCCAAACGACGACGACGTCGTCGCCTGCCCTCCGTCCAGCTCGCGGACATTGGAGCACCGCCATCTTTACCCTGGGCCTTAGCTCTGCACAAATCCTGGAGATTTCTATCGCTAATGCAATACGGTATTTGCACGCCAAAAGCAACTTTTGAAAGCTAACAAAATGTTTAAAGACTATCTGTGGTCAGCGAGTTGACTTCTCACCCAGAGGTCCTGGGTTCGATTCCCGGCTGGGGCGGGGAATTTTTCTTTAGCCAGAATTATTCCCTATCCCCCACAGATTAGGGAAGTAGGTATGTGTTTGAGGAAAAATAGAATGATTTAAACTTACAAACGAGTTGTTTCAAGTGCAAAGCCCCCGATATGACCTTAGATGTTAGAGGAGGCTATATAAATTAAACAAAAAATGTTTAAAGCTTTATGTTGTTCTGCTCAGTTGACTTTGTCTAACTGTTCTGCAAAAAACTAATCCTACAAAATCTTATTCTTTTACTTACTTCATGCTAATCGAGTCAAATTTTACACAGAAGTACCTTTCAAGTTATAACAGAATACATTGGGTAAAAACGAACATCAAATCTTAGTTATAGCATTGGTACTTCGTTCTGTCTGTATGGCCAGGAGTAAAAAATAAATGAATAAAATAAAAACCATTATTCACATTTGACATAAATTATGTGTTTTAACATTTGATTTAGTAAGATCTTGACTATCTCTTACAGTTTATGCAAAATTTATCCAGAATTAAAAGGACTTCAGACGCTAAACCCAGAAAATTAAAAATATATAGGTATTACATTTGCCATGAAAATATCTTAAAATGTGACACTTTAATTCTCTATATCTCAGTAAATTATTATTGTTAATAAGCTTATCTTTTATTTATTTCATGCTAATCGAGAAAAATTAGCAGAAATGGTCTTATTTCTTGCTTTATTGTATGTAGAAGCGAAATAAGGGAGTACCATGCGTTAAAGTGAAAGCCTAAAGCTGGTTGCTATGTGACTGATGTTCCTTTGTTTGTATGGACAGGAGTTGACAAATTCCTGTATGAGAAAAGTATAAGTTTTTCAAAGCTGAAACCAAGAAAAAGATATCTCAAAAATGGTCAACTCCACGAAAAAAAATGTATATAACATAAATTGTGTGTTTTAATGTGCTCTACAGTTTTTGTGTGCTAAGTTTTTGTCCATCTCTTACGGTTTAGTAGTTATGAAAAAATCATCCAGAATAAAGTAGTCTTCAGAGGCTATTCCCAGAACATTCAAAGTATACATTTTATTTGTCAGGTAAATAACTTTAATATACGATATTTTAATCAAAATCGTTAGAGCCATTTTTTAGAAAATCAAAATTTTCGAAAACAGTTCCATGTAAAGGGTAGTTTGGGGTGGGGGGATTTTTCTCAAAATCTTCGTGTTGCATCCCTGGAAGATACTAAACTTAAATACCAAGTTTGGTATTTTAGCTACTTTTCGTTTTTGAGTTATCGTGTTCACAGACACACGGACACACACACACGGACCTTTTTCTGAAAATACTTTTTTTTGGATACAGGGGACCCTAAAACATATATTTCCGGTGAAATCTCGGTATCGAATTTTTTGGTGGAGCGCAATACATTCTCTATACTCTATGTATATAGTATAGAGAAAATAAAAATATATTTTCGAAATTCTTTCCAAGTAAAGGGTAGTTTGGGATGTTAGATTTTCTTGAACTAAATTATGTTTCAGCCTTTAAAGAAGCTGATATCACGTTTGGTAAATTTACTGGACAATAACAAACTGTTTAAAAATCTAATGATCTTCTCTACCTGTTTTGCAACAGATATTTTTACAAAAGCTTATTCTTTTGCCTACTTCATGCTAATCGAGGAGAAATTCTTTCAATTTATTTCCTTCTAGATATAAGGGAATACACGAGGCTAAATCGAGCGTCAAATCTTTTTCTTATGGCATTGGTACTTGTATGGCCAGGAGTAAAGAAAAAAACTGATGTGTTCCATTCACATGACTTTCTCTACACCTGCAACAAATTATTGTTAAAAAGCTTAAGCTTCTATTTACTTCAAGCTAATCGAGAAAAAACTAGCATATATATCCTTATTACTTGCTTCCTTGTAAGTAGAAGCGAAATAAGGAGTACAATAGGTTAAGGTGACAGCCAAAAGCTAGTTGCTATGTGACTGAAGTTCCTTTGTTTGTATGGACAGGAGTTGACAAATTCCTCTATGAGAAAAGTGTAAGTTTTTCACAGCTGAAACCGAAAACAACGAATATCTTAAAAACGATCAACTCCACGAAAAGAATGTATGTAATACAATTTGTGTGTTTTAACGTGCTGCACATTTTTTGTGTGGCAAGTTTTGTCCGTCTCTTACGGTTTAGCATTATGCAAAATTCCGTAAAATTCATCCAGAATTAACTCGTCTTCAGAGACTATTCCTAAAAAATTCAAGATAAACATTTTGTTTGTCAGATAAATATATTTAATATACGCTATTTTAATCAAAATCGTTAGAGCCATTTTTGAGAAAATCAAAATTTTCTAAAGTTTTTCCACGTAAAGGTTATCCCATGGGGGGATTTTCTTGAAAATCTTCGTGTCGGATCTTTGGAAAGTTTGCTAATTAACGGTCTTTTCGTTTCTGAGCTGTGCTGTCCACATACACACACGCACACACGGACCTTTTTCTAAAAATGTTGTTCGTGTATAAAGGGGGACCCAAAACATGCATCTCCGGTGAAAAATCTCGGTATCCAATTTTTGGGTGCATTACAATACTTTCGCTGTACACTATGTACGTATTATGTGTAGAGAAAGTAAAAAGTATCGCATAGTTAGATGATAATTGCTGGCTTTTGTTACACTTCTTCCACTAGCTTAATCGTTTTCCTAGAAGAAGTGTTTTTGCAATAATAATAATAATAATAAACTATTGAAAAATATGACAACCTTGGACAAGACTTGATAAGAACTAACAAGATTTGACAATGTTATAAATGGCTTTGCCAAGCTGACCCCCTTCAGAATACTCTGTTGACAGTTTTTCTGTAAAGTGATCCATTTACTATTAGCGTCACGGAATAATATTTCGCAATGTTCTTTGTGTATTTATTAGTATTTCAGATATTATAACGCATGGAATCACATTACAATTAGAAGATAACAATGGAAATAACAGGAATCGATGTCCAGAAAATAAGCATCTATTTTGTAGAAATGAGTACGTTATGACCAGTTGTATATGTTAGATTATTGCTGGTGCATTTAACATATTGTAGGTGTAATGGGATGTCTGATATCATGCTACGAATTAAACACGTGTTTCATTGTTTACAGAGTGAATGCTCAGGAAGTTTACCGCACAAGAGAAGGTGGCTATTGTATACCCTACTTTTATTTTATTTTTACCTTGTTTTGCCGTATTATTACTAGATCGCTGATTTCTTACTTTTACAACACACACATATAACACCCATACAGTTCCGGGGGCTTGTCAGGACTCCGGCGCTGTATTCCTTTTTCTCTCCGTTTTTTTCAGTTTCCTGTATTTCCTTAGTAGTCCTTATTATTCTTAACGTTTTCCTTTTACATATACATACACAAACAGAGATACATTTACAAACACAGAAACACCCATGCCCAAGGCGGGATTCGAACCCACGATCCTGTGCACCACGAAGCGCCAAAGCGAGACACTTTAGCGAGCGCGGCCACCGGGATCGACAAAGACTTGGAGGCTACAGAGGTCGTGTTGAAAACATGCGAGACACTCTGAAGATTAATGTTTGGATGTGCATCATGTGTGACAAGGTTGACGAATCATTTTGTTTTTTCCTCTCTGAAAGTACCATTACTGGTACAATGTACACAGAGCACAAATAGTATTAGACATAGAATTTCTGATTGTCTGTACAGACATTTAAAGGGCGTGTCTTCTGATATCCGCTGGCCCCTTCGTCACTAATGTGCGAAGGAAGAGGGGTTGTAGCTTGCCTGTTGTTGTAAATTGCAATTCCATACTTTTTCTATTGTGTGACAGTCAGCAATGACTTACACAAGCGAGGTGACCTGCGGCCGTATTGTGGCGCACGGTAAAACAGATTGACAATGCTGTGCAAATGAGTAGATCTGTTGTGCAGTATTAGATTATACGTTTCCAGGAGCGCGGTGAAGATGGATTACACACGCGTCCAAATTAGAGAAAGCCAAAAACTACAACGGCTGAAATCGATGGTAAGATTATAAATTCAAACAGAGATGAACCATTTAAACTATCTACAAGATTGCGTCGCGATCTGAAGCTACGGTGAGAAGCCACCTCCATGAAGCTGGCATACATCATCGAAAAGCAGCAAAGAAAATAGACTTGATTGAACAACACCGCAACAGTTGAATTGGGTTGGCACTTGAATACTTGGTCAAACCGGACCGGTTTTGGCAGCTAGTGATTTTCTCAGATGAAAAGGTTTTTTGCTCTAATGAGGATGGGCAAATGTAGGTATTTGTGGCGACCAGATAAAATTCTATGTTCCAGAACATTTAGTGACCAAGAAAAGAAATAGCCTCGTAAGTGTGGGATTTTGGGGCTGGAGGTTCCCGAACAATACTGATTACTGCCTATTTCACAGTTCTATTCTCCATCAGATCAAACCCCATCCCCCCCCCCCCGCAACTTTAGACACTATTCCAAAAGCAAAATGTTCTACCAGACGAACATAAAACAATTCTGAAAACTCCAAACATCTTGAGAACCTGCTTATGTTCATGTAAATCTCGAAACATGCATTTTCTCTACAGTCCCGATTAACCAAGCGAAAGATCGCCAAAAATCGGCCTCCACCATTTTGAAAAGAGACACGTTACCTAATCTCACTTCCAGTTGAGGGAAGTGGCTATTCCTGTTAGCGAATGACTTGACAAACCCAGCATAGGTATGCTCCAATGAAATAAAAACATGACGTAATAAAGCACACTACAAACGGTAAGGAATACGGTGTACGGAACACAACAATGCTGATTTCTTTTTGTGCCTTCTCTACCTACCTAGACATGCTCACACATTTTCTTTTGCCACAGCTTATACAGGATGGTCGCCTGGATACTGCTTACTTTCAGCAAGATGGTGCATCATGTCATTATGCCTTTGCTGTACGCACGTTCCTGAATTCACATTTCCCTGGGAGGTGGATTGGACGTGCAGGCCCCATTTCGTGGGCATCACGTTTCCCTGACCTCACGCCGATGGACTTCTTTGTGTGGGGATTTATCAAAGGGTATGTGTTCACTCGACGCATTATCACACTGCAGAAGCTCAGGGGCCACATTACAGATGCTGCTACTGCCATAACACCCGTAATGCTTCAGAAAAAAATGTAAATTGCGTATTATTTATGGACGCTCTTTAACTATTATGGTTCTCAGCGTCCCATTCTAAATTTGGCGTGAAAGACCGGTGTTAAGTGTTAGGATTAATCTGATGGAGCTCAGCTCAGCTTTACACTTAGGTCACTGTAGGTGTTTACATGATCCCTGGGAGGAGGAGTCGAAGAGGTAAAAGAACCTACGATAAGGGACCAACGGCTTTACTTCCCTTCCGAAGGAAGCCATGCTAAAGACTTTTACGCTCGAAAAACTCCATCGTCCTCCGCCGGGTATGAACCCGCGACTTTGGGTATATGAAGTTAGCATGGTAACCATTACACCACGACAATGCTTCAGAACGTGTTTCGTACCACTGCTGAAAAATGGGAACCCTGTCGTGGTGTTAATAGTGACCATGTTGAAAGTAACCACTTATAAACCGATACCATAGCAAACTTTGCAGGTAAAACACTATGTCTATGAAATAGATACTTAGTTTCTGGACACCCTGTATATAATATTGCATTAATGCACTATGGTATACTTTGGAATTCTGCCTGAAAATTCTTTCATACGTCTTCTTCATACTGTTTTGATCATCCACAAAGCCATTAACGTTTATTGCCAGTTTTCGCATAACCTAATCTGTTCGCATACTGTATGAATTGCCTGGTAGCCATTTTTACTTTCGCTATACGAACTATGTGCATAGTGTATAGAGAAGGTATTACACTCCACCAAAAATTTCGATACCGAGAATTCACCGGAAATATATATGTTTTAGGGTCCCCTTTATCTAAAAAAAAAAGTATTTTCAGAAAAAGGTCCGTGTGTGTGCCCATGTGACCGTGAACACGATAACTCAAAAACGAAAAGTCGGTAAAATACCAAACTTGGTATTTAAGTTTAGAATCTTCCAGGGATGCGACACGAAGATTTTGAAAAAAAAAATCCCCCACTCCAAAATACCCTTTAAATGGAACTTTTTTCGAAAAGTTTGATTTTCTGAAAATTTGCTCTAATGATTTTGATATTTACCTGACAAATAAAATGTATATTTTGAATTTTCTGGGAATAGCCTCTGAAGACTACTTTATTCTGAGTCAATCTTCCGGAATTTTGTATAACTGCTAAACCGTAAGAGATAGACAAAAACTTGCCACACAAAAAATGTAGAGCACATTAGAACACACAATTTATGTTGTATACATTTTTTTCTTGGAGTTTATCGTTTTTGAGATATTCCTTGCTTTTGTTTTTAGGTTCGAAAATCTTAACTTTTCTCATACAGGAATTTGTCAACTCATGTCCATACAAAAAAGGAACTTCAGTCACATAGTAACCAGCTTTTGACTATCACTTTAACCTATGCTACTCCCTTATTTCCTTTCTACTTACAAGGAAGAAAGTAATATGACTAATTTTTCTAGATTAGCATGTAGTAAATAGAAGCATAAGCTTTTTAACTACAATTTGTTGCAGAGATGTAGAGAAAGTCATGTGAATGGAACACATCAGATTTTTGTTTATTTTTGCCATGTTGCAGATTTTTAAAGTGTCCTAGGATCTGGAAGGTCATGTTGGAGGATGAATGAAAATCGGTGAAATGACGCTCAAATGATCTCGGGTTCCTCCATCGTCCTCCGCCGGGTTTGAACCCGCGACCATGGGTATATGGTAACCATTACACCACGGAGGGCGACTCCACCTGTGGAGTCATATTCTGACTGGATGTTGTGAAACAGGAACATTAAGAAAACAATATTTACCACCGAGTTTCTGGATTCCAATCGGAGAACGAAGACTTGTATGGATGTAATTTTGGACTCTGGGCATCATAGAATGTGGTTATTTTTATCTAAGATCATTGCGGAGAACGAAAAGGGAGACAGGGTACATAAGAGTGAAGTTTCCGTTATTTTAAGTTCAAAATACTGTATGGTATTACATGTAATCATAAATTTGTAGTCAAACTTTATCTGAATTCTCTCATTTAAAGTTTTTTTATGTTCATTCATTTCTATATTATGTTATTATACAGAAACAAATGTTTTACTGTTTTACAAAAATCTTACCATGGAGAACGGAAGAGTGGACAGGGTACAAGAGAGTGAGGGAGGGTGTGGCTATTCTTCACCGTTAGATCATTATATATATATTATATGTAGTGCTAAGTATATGTTTGAGTTTCATTTTAATTCTCGTTCATTCTTTAGTATGTTTTCCCCACTTGTTTATTGTTATTTTGCAATAATTAAATGCATATCTGTAATAGCTGACCAAATAATTACAATAAATATTCAAGGAAAAGCATGTGCAAAAATGAGACCCATGTGACCGTTGCATGCATCAAACTGTATAGCGAAAATCTTTGGCAGTAAAAGTCCTACTGCGACGACGACCACCACCATACTACTACCACTACCACCACCACCACCATACTACTACCACTACCACCACCACCACCATACTACTACCACTACCACCACCACCACCATACTACTACCACTACCACCACCACCACCATACTACTACCACTACCACCACTACCACCACCATACTACTACCACTACCACCACCACCACCACCATACTACTACCACTACCACCACCATTATGCTAATTATTACCACTCCACCACCATACTATAAACCACTACCACCACCACCACCACCACCACCATACTACTACCACTACCACCACCACCACCACCATACTACTACCGCTACCACCACCACCATTATGCTAATTACTACCACTCCACCACCATACTACTACCACTACCACCACCACCATTATGCTAATTACTACCACTCCACCACCATACCACTACCACCACCACCATTATGCTAATTACTACCATTCCACCACCATACCACACCACCACCACCACCACCACTACTTCCACAACCTCCACCACCACCACCACCACTACTACCACTACCATTACTATCACTACTACTACTTCCACCACCACCATTATGCTAATTACTACCACTCCACCACCATACTACTACCACTACCACCACCACCATTATGCTAATTACTACCACTCCACCACCATACTACTACCACTACCACCACCACCACCACCACCACTTCCACAACCTCCACCACCACCACTACTACCACTACCATTACTATCACCTCTACTATTTCCACCACCACCACCATTATGCTAATTACTACCACTCCACCACCATACCACTACCACTACCACCACCACCATTATGCTAATTACTACCACTCCACCACCATACTACTACCACTACCACCACCACCATTATGCTAATTACTACCATTCCACCACCATACCACCACCACCACCACCACTACTTCCACAACCTCCACCACCACCACTACTACCACTACCATTACTATCACTACTACTACTTCCACCACCACCACCTCCACCACCACCATTATGCTAATTACTACCACTAAACCACCATACCACTACCACCACCACCACCACCACTACTTCCACAACCTCCACCACCACTACTTCCACAACCTCCACCACCACCACTACTACCACTACCATTACTATCACCACTACTATTTCCACCACCACCACCATTATGCTAATTACTACCACTCCACCACCATACTACTACCACTACCACAACCTCCACCACCACCACTAATTCCACAACCTCCACCATCACCACTACTACCACTACCATTACTATCACTACTACTACTACTTCTTCCACCACCACCATTATGCTAATTACTACCACTCCACCACCATACCACTACCACTACCACCACCATTATGCTAATTACTACCACTCCACCACCATACTACTACCACTACCACCACCACCATTATGCTAATTACTACCATTCCACCACCATACCACCACCACCACCACCACTACTTCCACAACCTCCACCACCACTACTTCCACAACCTCCACCACCACCACTACTACCACTACCATTACTATCACCACTACTATTTCCACCACCACCACCATTATGCTAATTACTACCACTCCACCACCATACTACTACCACTACCACCACCACCATTATGCTAATTACTACCATTCCACCACCATACCACCACCACCACCATTATGCTAATTACTACCACTCCACCACCATACTACTACCACTACCACCACCACCATTATGCTAATTACTACCATTCCACCACCATACCACCACCACCACCACCACCACCACTACTTCCACAACCTCCACCACCACCACTACTACCACTACCATTACTATCACCACTACTATTTCCACCACCACCACCATTATGCTAATTACTACCACTACCACCACCATACTACTACCACTACCACCACCACCATTATGCTAATTACTACCATTCCACCATCATACCACCACCACCACCACCACTACTTCCACAACCTCCACCACCACCACCACCACCACTACTACCACTGCCATTACTATCACTACTACTACTACTACTTCTTCCACCACCACCACCATTATGGTAATTACTACCACTCCACCACCATACTACTACCACTTCCACAACCTCCACCACCACCACTACTACCACTACCATTATTATCACTACTACTAATACTTCTTCCACCACTACCACCAGCACACGGTATCAGAAGATTTTCATGATTGTAGGAACGGAATGGAAAAGCTGGAAAAAACTTCGATTAAAATGAGGAATTTGATAAAGACCATACCAAATGCGAAGACAGATATAAAGAAAATGATAGAGAGTACCTTTTTCCAGGTCGATACTATGAACGAAAGGTTCTCTGCAGGCACCTTTTTTCTGAAGGAAAATCAAAACCAAAAACTAAGCAATAGTGAGACGAGTTTAAACATGCAGGGTAAAATACACGTTTTGGGTCCCCCTGAATTAAAAAAAAAAAACATTTTTGGAAAAAGGTCTTTATGTGTGCGTGTGTGTGTGTCTGTGGACAGCATAGCTCAAAAACGAAAAGACCGTTAAATACCAAACTTGGTATTTAAGTTTGGTATCATCCAAGGATGCGACACGAAAATTTGCGAGAAAATCCCCCCACCCAACTACCCTTTACATGTAATTTTTTTCGAAAATTTTGATTTTATAAAGATGGTTAACGATTTTGCTTAAAATATCGTATATTAAAGAAATTTACCTGACAAATAATATGTATATCTTGAATTTTCTGGGAATAGCCTCTGAAGACTACTTTATTCTGGAGGAATTTTGCATAACTGCTAAACCGTAAGAAATGGACAAAACTTACCACACAAAAAATGTAGAACACATTAAAACTCACAATTTATGCTATATGCTTTTTTTTTTTTTTTTTTCGAGGTGTTGATCGATTTTGAGATATTCCTTGTTTTTGGTTTCAGCTTTGAAAAACTTGTACTTTCCTCATATAGGAATTTGTCAATTCGTGTCCATACAAACAAAGGAATTTCAGTCACCTTTTGACTTCACTTTAACCTACGACACTCCCATATTTCACTTCTACTTACAAGGAAGCAAGTAATAAGACTATTTCTGCTAATTGTTTCTCGATTAGCTTGAAATAAATAGAAGAATAAGCTTATTAACAATAATTTGTTACACAGAAGTAGAGAAAGTCATGTGAATGGAACACATCAGATTTTTTTAGTTAAACATCCAACTCACCACAAAGAGTGGCGGCTTTGAAAGATTTTCCCCCCCAGAGATTAAAAAAACACTTCTACCACTACTACTAATTTAAATGGTACTGAATCTAAATTATGCCATGTTTCCATTATATTCGTCGTAGTTTCATATTACACTGTACGCTAAAAGTAAACGATTTGTGCAATTTTCACTTAAACAAAGGGAATTTTTTTAAAACGATGTATTTAATTTAGATTACTATTTTACAGTGTTTACCTTTGGGTTCATTGCAATTATGCAAATATTATTCTATTCCGATTACTGTGGTTTCATCAAGGGCTGCTTCCAGGTCACAAAATCGTGTATTCCATATGACCCAAAGTTACTATTTCCACCGTGCCTGCAATTCGAAAAGGCATTATTTTAGGTTTTTTTGTTTTTACTCCAGGGAAATTAAAGAACAAAAACAGTACGCTTTACGCACCACGTCAGAAGCCTGCATAGCTCATTCCATATCAGAATAATGCGACTAATGTGTGTACAAGTAAACAGTTTCGCATTAATGTTTCATGTAGTTTATAGAATTAATTAAAACCTGGACAGATAGAGTGTGGGACGCAAACCAAACAAGATGAAATGGGAGTGATTGTTTAGCATAGCTGTGGCAAAGTGCACTGCCTCTGATAACCTTCAGCTATTCATCTGTTTGTATGATAACGGATAACCTGCCCTCAGAGAACATTTTGGTCTCCAATGTTGGCACCCATTGCTTTCAACCTACCTGCATTTCATGACAAGAATGTTTTATAATTCCCGTTTACGAACACCAAATACATTAACAGTGGTATCCAAAACAAAACGGGGTATAAAAGCTTTAAAAGTAGTATTTACGAGGGTCGTTGCTTACATTACACTATGCACAATGTATAGAAAAGGTATTGCATTCCGCCCAAAAATTCGATGCCGAGATTTCACCGAAAATACATGTTTTAGGATGGCGCAAACAGTCTATTACCTGCTTCCTTGTAAGTAGAAGTGAAAAAAGGGAGTACCATAGGTTAAAATGATAATCAAAAGCTGGTTGCTATGTGACTGAAGTTCCTTTGTTTGTACGGACATGAGTTGACAAATTCCTATATGAGAAAAGTATGTTTTTCAAGGCTGAAACCAAAAATGAGCAATATCTAAAAAAACGATCAACTCCGTGAAAAAAGTAAATGACATAAATAGTGTGTTTTAATGTGCTCTACAATTTTTGTGTGGTAAATTTTTATCTATCTCTTACGGTTTACCAGTTATACACAATTCCATAAAATTCGTCCAGAATAAAGTAGTCTTCAGAGGCTATTCCCAGAAAATTCAAGATATGCATATTGTTTGTCAGGTATATATCTTTAATGTACGATATTTTTATCAAAATCATTAGAGCTGTTTATTAGAAAATAAAAATTTTCGAAAATTTGTCCATGTGAAGGTTGGTTTGGGGTGGGGGGATTTTCTTGAAAACCTTCGTGTCGCATCCTTGGAAGATACTGAAATGAAATAGGAAGTTTGGTATTTAACGGTCTTTTCGTTTTTGAGCTATGCTGCCCACAGACACACACACACACACACATCCATACACAAAGACAGACACACACATACATGGACATTTTTCTAAAATTTTTTTTTTGTATTCAGGGTGTCTTAAAACATGTATTTCCGGTGAAATCTCGGTATCGAATTTTTGAGTGCAATACAATACCTTCTCTACACACTATGTACATAGTACGTATAGAGAAAGTAAAGAAGTCTATCTGCGTGTCTGTAAACACGATGACTTAAAAACGAAAAGTCGGTAAAATACAAAACTTGGTATTTAAGTTTAGTATCTTCCAGGAATGCGATATGAATATTTTGAGAGAAATCCTCCCACACATCAAACTAGCTTTACATGGAACTTTTTTCGAAAATTTTCATTTTCGCAAAAATGGATCTAACAATTTTGATTAAAATATCATATATTAAAGATATTTACCTGACAAATGAAATGTATATCTTGAATTTTCTGGGAATTGCCTCTGAAGACTACTTTATTCTGGTTGAATTTTGCATAACTGCTAAACCGTAAGAGATAGAAAAAACTTACCACACAAAAAATGGAGAGCACGTTAAAGCACACAATTTATGCTATATAGCTTTTTTTCGTGGAGTTGATTGTTTGACATATTCCTTGTTTTTTATTTCAGCTTTAAAAAACACACTTTTCTCCTACAGGAACATGTCTACTCCTGTCATACAAACAAAGGAACTTAAGTCACATAGCAACCAGCTTTTGACTATCACTTTAACCTATGCTACTCCCTTATTGCGCTTCTACTTACAAGGAAGCAAGTAATAAGACTATGTCTGCTATTTTTTCAAGATTAGCTTGAAGTAAATAGACGAATAGACTTACTACCTATAATTTGTTACAGAGATGTAGAGAAAGTCATGTGATTGGAACACATCAGATTTTTAAGAATAGTTGTTTAGTAAACAGTTAAGGAAAGTCATGTAAATGGTACACATGAGATTTTTCCTGTTGTATTTCTGTTACATTCCTTATAAATATGAATTAACGTTGTAGTTATACCGCCAGCGCAACGTTTGTGTTGCAGTTCCACGCATGTGCATTCGTCTGTCTGGTTTACTTCTGACCACAAACACAATCACTGCCTGATCTTGTTCTTATTACAGTTGTTAGTAATCATCCAAAATGATCTGTGAAGTGCATACCGTAATCCGGTTTTTGAAGCAAGGAATGAAAATACAGCTGAAATTCATCGATAACTTGTAGAAATTTACAGGGAAAGTGTAATGACAGTAGGAAGGGTGAGAAAGTGGGTTTGGATTTTCAGTGATGGACGATCCAGTGTTAACGAGAAAGCACAAACTGGGCGGCCTTCTGTTGTAACTGATGGTTTGATTGAACAACTGAATGAGGAAATGCGTGAAAACAGCTTTCACAATTATAATTCTTTGTGACGTGTTTCCCAAAACATGGTGTTCAGCAGTACATGTTCTCACTCGGCAGTTTTCTTTGAAGAGAGCATACAAAAGTTGATTCCCCTCTATGTTACATGCCTCAACAATAGTGACAACTACGTGGAGATATAGGTTAAGGAATACTCTTTAATCATATTAAAAGCAGCGAAGAGTTCATATTATATTTTTATAGACGGCCATTACTTACACTTTCTTCGCTGGAAGGTTATTGAATGTAGCTTGAACATGTTTCGAATAGTAACCCATTGCCATTATCTAGCAGTCTGCGGACGTCATGTAGAAAAAATCTGATGTGTACCATTCACATGACTTTCTCTATATCCCTGCAACAAATTATTCTTAAAAGGCTTATGCTTCTATTTACTTCATGCTAATCTAGAAAAATTAACAGAAATAGTATTATTACCTTCTTCCTTGTAAGTAGAAAGGAAATAAGGGAGTAGCATAGGTTAAAGCGATAGTCAAAAGCTTGTTTCTATGTGACTGAAGTTCCTTTGTTTGTATGGACACAAGTTGACAAATTCTTGTATGAGAACAGTTAAGATTTTCGACCCTGAAAACAAAAACAATGAATATCTCAAAATGATCAATTCAAAGAAAAAATGTATACAACATGAATTGTGTGCTCTAATGTGCTCTACACTTTTTGTGTGGTAAGTTTTGTCTATTTCTTACGGTTTAGCAGTTATACAACATTCCGGAAAATTCACTCAGAATAAAGTAGTCTTCAGAGGCTATTCCCAGAAAACTGAAAATATAAATTTTATTTGTCGGGTAAATATCTTTAGTATACAATATTTTAATCAAAATCGTTAGAACCATTTTTTAGAAAATCAAAATTTTCGAAAAAAGTTCCATGTAAAGGGTAGCTCGGGGTGGGGGAATTGTTTTTCAAATTCTTCGTGTCGCATCCCTACAAGATTCTAAACTTAAATACCAAGTTAGTTATTTTACCGACTTTTCGTTTTTGAGTTATCGTGTTCACAGGCGTGCACACACACACTGACCTTTTTCTGAAAATACTTTTTTTTTAGATAAAGCGGACCCTAAATCATATTTTTCCAGTGAAATCTCGGTATCGAATTTTTTGGTGGGGTGCAATACCTTCTCTATACACAATGTACGTAGTTCGTATAGAGAAAGTAATAAATGTTGCTGTGAAAATCGATATTTCATTTTTTTTTCTCTACACGTATATTATGTACATAGTGTATAAAGAAGATATTGTATTGCATCCATAAATTCGATACCGAGATTTCACGAGAAATACATGTTTTGGGTCCCTCTGAATCCAAAAAAGGCATTTTTACTTTCTCCATACGCATATATTTTAGGGTCCCCAATATCCCAAAAAACCATTTTCACAAAAAGGCCCGTGTGTGTGTGTGTCCTTGAACACGATAACTCGAAAAAGAAAAGTAGCTAAAATACCATATTTGGTATTTAAGTTTAGTATCTTCCAGGGATGCGACACGAAGATTTTGAGAAAGATCCCCCCACCCCCAACTACCCTTTACATGGAACTTTTTTCGAAAATTTTGATTTTCTCAAAAACGGCTCTAAAGATTTTGATTAAAATTTCGTATATTAAACATGTTTACCTGACAAATAAAATGCTTATCTTGAATTTTCTGGGAATATCCTCTGAAGAGTAGTTTATTCTGGATGAATTTTACTAAATTTGGATAACTGCTAAACCGTAAGAGCTGGACAAAAACTTACTTAACAAAAAATGTAGAGCACATTAAAACACACAATTTATGTTTGATACATTTTTTCGTGGAGTTTGTCGTTTTTGAGACATTCCTTGTTTTTGGTTTCTGCTATGAAAAACGCATACTTTTCTCATACAGGAACTTGTCAACTCCTATCCATATAAACAAAGGAACTTCATTGACATAGCAACCAGCTTTTGACTATCACTTTAACCTACGGTTGTCCTTTATTTCGCTTCTACTTACAAGGAAGCGAGTAATTAGACTATTTCTGCTAATTTTTTTATGATTATCATAAAGTAAATAGAAGTATAAACTTTTTAAGAATTATTTGTTGCAGGGATATGGAGAAAGTCATGTGAATGGTACACATCAGATTTTTAGAAAGAGTTTATGTGTGTCTGTGGACAGCATAGCTCAAAAACGAAAACACCGTTAAATAACAAACTTGGTATTTAAGTTTGATATCTTCCAAGGATGCAACACGAAGCTTTTCAAGAAAATCCTCCCACACCAAACTCCCCTTTATATGAAAAAAATTTTGAAAATGTTGATTTTCTAAAATCTCTTTATATTAAAACATTTAAGATATTTACATGCCAAATAAAATGAGTACCTTGACTTTTCTGGGAATAGCCTTTAAAGACCCCTTTATTCTGCATGATTTTTATTGAATTTTGCATATCTAGAAAACTTAATACAGAAAAAATGAAGATCACGATAAAACATAGAAGTAATGTCATATGTATTTTTCGTGGAGTTGGCCATTTTCTAGATATTCTTTGTTATTAATTTCAGTTTTAAAATACTTAAAACGCTTCTCATACAGGAATTTGTCAGCAGTTCGCCACGTAAAGAAATGATTACAATCCCATAGCAACCACATTTGAAAACATTTGACTGTCGGTTTAGTGTAGTGTTTTCCCATATTTCCCTTCTACTTATAAAGGAACTAAATAATAAGACCGTTTCTGCTAATGCTTTAGCATTAAATAGATAGAAGAAGTTTTTAACAATAATTTGTTACAGAGATGTAGAGAAAGTCATGTGAATAGAGCACATCAGATTTTATCCGAACCGGTAGTTAATTTCCGGACACATATCGTATCAGGTATTTGTAAACTTTACCTGTTCTATATTTCTTCCATTCATCATTATTTGAGTTTTCTTCCTTTATTTCACAACATAGAGAAGATATACTTGTACATAGTGTATAGAGAAGATATTGTATTGCACCCAAAAATTCGATACCGATATTTAACCGGAAATATATGTTTTAGGCTCCCTTGTATAAAATAAAAAAGAAGTATAATCAGAAAAAGGGTCTGTGTGTGTGTATTACAGTGTATGTGGGTGTGTCCATGTGTAGGTGTATCCGTCTATCCGTGTGTCCGTGTGTGAACACGATAACTCAAAAACGAACAGTTGGTAAAATACCAAACCTGATATTTAAGTTTATTATCTTCCAGGGATGCACCACGAAGATTTTCAGAAAAAATCCCTCCTCCACATTTACAAGAAAAAAATTACAAAAGTCTGATTTTCTTAAAAATGGCTCTAATGATTTTGATTAAAATACTGTATATTTTATATGGCAAATAAATCGTATATCTTGAATTTTCTGGGAATAGCCTCTAAAGACCTCCTGATTCTGAATGAACTTTGCGTAACTGCTAAATCGTAAAAGATAGACAAATACTTACTACACAAAACATGTAGATCACGTTAAAATACACAATTTATGTCATACATTTTTTTCGTGAAATTTACAACTTCTGAGATATTTCTTGTTATTTGTTTCAGATTTAAAACACTTAACTTTTCTAATATGGAAAGTTGTAAACTCTCGGCCCTATATAGAAACGATTTCAACCATATGGGAACCAGCTTTTAAAATATATGACTATCGTTTTTGCCTAGTGCATTCCCTTGTTTTCCTTCTACTTAAGAGGAAGCAAATAATTAAGACAATTTCTGCTATTGTTTATCTCGATTATCATAAAGTTGTCAGAAAAATATGTTTTTTAGGAATAATTTTCTACAGCGATGTAGAGAAAGTCAATGGAACATATCATATTTTTATCACAAGATATCTTCATGTTATATTGTTTTAATATTTTATTTAGTTTCATTGTTTGGAGGTCATATTGAAATAAGCTTTATTGCTCTGTATTTTACTCCAAGCAAGTGCGTGAAGTTGTTTACGTGAGTAGTTCAAGTTTTTAAGCCTCATGTGCTCACAATGTACTAATCTTCAGCCCCCCCCCCCCGCCGTAGCAAGTTAAGCGTTCGTGACTTTAGTCGGGATAACAGCTCTGGGGAAAATGGCCAGTCATATCGATAGTAATGAACGTCAAGTGTTATCGATTATCTGCGAGTTTCCCTGCCAAATCGCAAGAATCGGGGCCATATCTTCTTTGTTTTTCCCTGCCCCTTTTTTTTTTTGATAAACTCTGTTCCTAGTTTTGCCTCTCTTATTTTTTCTGGTTGTTTGTTTCAGGCGGATTGCATGTCTAAAGACCCTAGGTTTATAAAGACAACCAACGTAGGGAAATATTTAGGATGGTTTCTGTTCATTACTCGAGGTTCACTGTTGTTACGAGTTTATAATTATGAACCTGTTAAATGCTTTGGAAGTGTTGCTCGTTATTTATAAATTTGTGAGAAAGAGGGAGAGGGAGAAGGAAAGGTGCACAAGCAATTTTTATTAAAAGACGAATTATAATTAAGTTATTTCAGGTTCTACTTCTTATGAAGTAAAATATTTCATAAAGATTAGATTTTAAAAGGATTAAGAATATAACAAATTTATAGATCGATATGTTATACACGGTCAATACCTTCTTTGTTGTACTTCGCCCAAAAATGTAATACCGATATTTCACTGGAAATGTACCTTTAAGGTCCCTGTATTAAAAAAACATTTTAAGAAAAAGGTTCATGTATGTATGTGTGTGTGTGTGTGTGTGTGTGTGACCGTCAACACGATAACTTAAAAACAAAAAAACCAGGTATTTAAAAAGCTGCTATTTTATTCTTTCAAGGGTGTGGCGAAGATTTTGAGAAAAATCTCCGCAACTCAAACTACTCTATACATGAAAAATTATCGAAAATTTTGATTTTCTCAAAAATCTAATTAAAATACCATACATTAAATATATGGTAAAAAATGTATATTTTTGATTTTCTGGAAATATCCTATGAAGACCTCTTCATTCCGGATGAATTTTACAAAACTTCTAAACCGTAAGAGATAGACAAAACTTATTACACTAAAATGTAGATCTCATTCAAACATATAATTTATCGCAAACACGCTGTTTCGTGGAGTTGATCATTTCCGAGATATTCTTTTTATTTGATTCAGTTTTAAAATACTTTAACTTTCTCATACGGGAATTTGTCAACTCCTGGCCATACAAACAAAGGAAGTTCAGTCACATAGCAACCAGCTTTTGTCTGTCACTTTAACCTATGGTAATCCCTTATTTCGCTTCTACTTACAAATAACGAAGTAATAACACTATTTCTGCTAATGTTTTTCTCGATGAGCATGAAGTAAATAGAAGTATTAGAGAAAGTCATGTGATTAACCATGTAAACATCTTTAATACACGGCATCTTAATCTAAATGGTTAGAGACATTTATAGAAAGAAAAAGTTTAAAAATGTTCTATGTAAAGGGGAGTCTTCGATGGGGGGGGGGTTGTCTTCTGAAAATTTTCCTGTCGCATCCTTGGAAGATGCTAAACTAAAACACCAAGTTTGGTATTTAACCGGCTATTATTCTTGAGTGGTCGTCTCCTTAGCGCGGTGGTAGCGCAGCTGCCTACCAAGCGGGAGACCTGGGTTCGATCCCCAGTACCGGCGTGGGGATTTTCCCCCCGCTGGGAGACCTGGGCCGGGGTGCACTCAGCCTCGTGAGGTCCCTGGGGGGCCAATTGAGGAGCTACTTGATGGAGAAGTGGCGGCTCCAGGTCGTGAGGACCGCATTAACCGGCCGGGAGGGGCTCGAGGCGCTGACCACGTCTCACCCTCCAATACTGCACCCCATCCATGACGTCTGTAGTGGACCGAGATGGGGGACGCAGCGCCCGGGCGGTAGGCCAAGGTTCCCCGTGAGCTGTCGTGCCATGGAGCTATTATTCTTGAATTATGCTACCTGCATACACAGAGACACGTGAGGACCGCATTAACCGGCCGGGAGGGGCTCGAGGCGCTGACCACGTCTCACCCTCCAATACTGCACCCCATCCATGACGTCTGTAGTGGACCGAGATGGGGGACGCAGCGCCCGGGCGGTAGGCCAAGGTTCCCCGTGAGCTGTCGTGCCATGGAGCTATTATTCTTGAGTTATGCTACCTGCATACACAGAGACACGTAACTCTTTTTTAAGATGTTTTTATTATTTATTTAAAAGTCCTAAAGCGTGTCTTTCCAAAATTTTGGTTGCAATACAATAAAATGTAGAATATGTATCCTGCACTTACGTGCTATAGAAAGCAAACAACCTTATGTGTACCATTCACATGACTTTTATTAACATCTCTGTAATAAATGTTGTTAAAAAGCTTATTCTTCTAACTAATTCATGCTGATGGATATAAGTATTAGCAGAATTGTTTCCTTGTAAGTAGAAAGGAATTAATAGAATACATTCGGCTAAAAGAATAGTCAAATCTTTTAAAAACTGGTTGACATGTGGATGAACTCCGTTCCTTTGCTCTGCCACGAGTTTACTAATTCTCGTATGTGAAAAGTTTAAGTATTTTAAAACTGAAACCAATAACAAGGAATATCCCAAAAATGGTAAATTCTGAGAAAAATTTACATGACATAAATTGTGTGTTACAATGAGATCTACACTTTTTGTGCAGCAAGTTTTCTCTATCCCTTACGGTTAACCAGTTACTCAAAATTCCGTAAAAATCATCCAGAATAAAAGTGTCTCCCGAGGCTATTCCCAGAAAATTCAAGATAGCATTTTATTTTTCATTAAATATCTTTAATATGTGGTATTTTAGTCAAAATCGTTAACCAGTTTTTAGAAAATAAAAAATTGCGAAAATTGTTCCATGTAAAGGATGGTTTGGGGTGGGAGGATATTTCTCAAAATGTTGGTGTCGCATTCTTGAATGATAGTAAACTTGTATACCAATTTTGGTATTTTATCGACTTTTCCTTTTTGAGTAACATACGTAACACACGGACATTTATATATATATATATATATATATATATATATATTTATTTATTTATTTTTTTTTTTGTAGTTTAACGTCCTTTAACCTGGTTGGTCAGATCGGACGATGAATGAAATTGTTGAGGTGAAGTTTAAATGATTTCCGGGTCCATGAAGCTTTGAAGTTACTAGACATTCGTCTTCTCAGGATAAGGGAAAACCCCTAAAAAAACCTTATCCGGGTAACTCATCCTAAGCGAGATTCAAACTCGCGATCTTTTGAATGTGAGGCAGACACGCTACCAACACACTACCCAGGCGGGGTTTTTTTTTATTCAAGGGACCTTAATTTACGTCGAAATCTCGATATCGATTTTTTGGGTCGAATGAAATACGTTCTCTATATACTATCTTCATGGTACGTGTAGAGAAAGTAACAATCTGATATGTACCATTCACATGACTTTCTCTATATCCCTGCAACAAATTATTCTCAAAAAGCGTATACTTCTATTTATTTTATGCTAATCAGAAAAAATTAGCAGAAATAGTTTTATTGCTTGCTTCCTTGTAAGTAGAAGCGAAATAAGGGACTAATATAGGTTAAAGTGATACTCAAAAGCTGGTTGCTATGTCAATGAAGTTCTTTGGTTTATATGGATAGGAGTTGACAAGTTTCTGTATGAGAAAAGTATAACTTATTCATAGCAGAAACCAAAATTAAGGAATGTCTCAAAAACGACGAAATCCACGAAAAAAAATGTATATAACATAAATTGTGTGTTTTATCGTGCTCTACATTTTTGTGTAGTAAGTTTTTGTCCATCTCTTACAGTTTAGCAGTTATTCAAAATTGAGTAAAATTCATCCAGAATAAACTACTCTTCAGAGGTTATTCGCAGAAAATTCAAGATATAAATTTTATTTGTCAGGTAAATATCTTTAATATACGATATTTTAATCAAAATCGTTAGAGCCATTTTTGAGAAAATCAAAATTTTCGAAAAAAGTTCCATGTAGAGGGTTGTTGGGGGCGGGGGGATTTTCTTGAAAATCTTCGTGTCGTATCCTCGGAAGATACCAAACCTAAATAATAAGTTTGGTTTTTAACGGACTTTTCGTTTTTCAGCTATGCTGCCCAAAGGCGCGCGCAGACACACCCACTAGGTGGGTTTTTTTTATTCAAGGGACCTTAATTTCAATGAAATCTTGATATAGATTTTTTGGGTCAAATGCAATACCTTCTTTATGTTCATAGTACGTGTAGAGAATAGTACGTGTAGAGAAAGTGGCTGTCTGTATTTTCTGTATCGTTACGTTTAAGTCGCAAAATCAATATCTATATTATAACTGTTATAAAGATTGTGCGGTTTATTTAGGAGCTCCAGTTTGAAAAGGCAGATGCTGATACTCAAGAGGCTAGAGATTGTTGGATCAGGATTGATCGGACATTATAATATCGCTAATTCTCCTGCGGCATGTTGTGTTGGATTCCCAGGACAATACTTCATTACGCCCGTCTGCACCTAATTACTAATCAGGTAAATAACACGTTGTTAATGACAAGCAACAGCAAAAACGTCCGTGAACGTATTAACGTGTGCTGGAGAGATGGCAAATGAGAAATGGCAAGGGGGAGGTATGACCTGTCCACGTAAACGTTATGCGTCAATTTTGTGCGGGCAAACTCGCTACTGATTGTATTGTTCACTTTATCGGATTAATAAACTGCAGTCGCTTATCCGCAACTTCCGAACGGCTTTCAGATTAACGAATATTACCGTGATAATCAGATCGGTGAAACGCGTGTCACGAACACCATGGAAAAATATGGCAGATATACATTTAAAATAAAGGAGATTATACAGGATGCTAATGCTAAACAAGCTCATGATAATGCACGCAAAAGGAATTAGATTACATTCATATAACTTTTCTATCCATTATCGTTTATTTGATATAGGTAACTCTGTAATGATATCAGGTGGCACACCTGCCCCCTGTTTGCAGTATGCAGATATCCCCTCGTGCGTTAAAAGTGTTGCAGAACTCAACGGGGCTATAACAAGTGTTCTTTTTTTTTTTTTAAATAGGTACCGGAGTCTGATCGGGACTGGATTGCTGTTTTCTTACTTTTACAACACACATATACACAAACATATAACACCCATGCCCAATGCGGGACTCGAACCCACGATCCCCAGCGCTACGAAGCACCAAAGCAGGACGCCTTGGCGAGCGCGGCCATGGTGACCGGCACAAGTTAAAAAGTGATAGTGTTTAACTCCCGCTTTTACTACCAAGGCACCGCAGGCGATGACACTGGTGATACATGGAATGAAAATGGAGCACCGGTGGAATGTGATGGCGGGGTAAACCGGAGAACCTGGAGAAAACCCGCCTCTCACATGCGGTCGCTTGGGATCGAGCCCGGGCCGTCTAGGTGAGAGGCGAATGGTTTAACCACTCGGCCACGACGCGGCCTCAAGTTAAAAAGGTTGTATTTATGAGCGCTCTGTAACTGCGGTTCTCAGCGTACCATTCTACAAGGGCGCGAGAGACCGTTTAATTTTACTCAGAGGTCTCTTTATCATGCTCAAAGTTCTTTTAGGAGCTGTATATCTACAACAAGGAACCACCATCACTACCTCCCTTCTAAAGGAAACCATCTAAGGATTTTTACGTCCATCAGCAGGATTTGAAACCCGGACCTAGGCAATCAGAGGCTACCATGCTACCTCTAAACCACGGAGGACGATAAAACTGGTCATTGGAAAACTGGCGTGAATGACCAATTTACCCTTCTTCCTTAAGAGCATAGATGGCGAGCGGGTCGCGCTAATTGACTTTCTACATACTATTCCTAAGAAAGTTTATGTTTCCATGTACTTCGTGTCAATCGATATGAGCCTTTACAGAAATATTTACATTTCGATGAAGGTACAAACAAAGCAGAAAGAAGAAGGAACCGATTCGATTCTCAGATGTTTCAAAAGTAGGTGGCTATATGGGGGAAATTTCATACTCTTAAAATGAACTTGCGAGCAACAACTGAGTAAAATTATCACTTAAAAATGGCTGTACTGAAAAAAATCTGATGTGTTTCATTCAAATGACTTTCTCTACATCTCTGCTACAAATTATTGTTAAAAAGCTTATTTTCTATTTACTTCATGCTAATCGAGAACAAAATAGCAGAAATGGTCTTAACACTTAGTTCCATTTAAGTAGAAGGGAAATAAGGAATAGTCTAAAGTAATATTCAAAAGCTGGTTGCTGTGCGACTAAAGTTCCTCTGTTTGTTCAAGAGTTGAAAAACTCCCGTGTGAGAAAAGTATAGGTATTTTAAAGCTGAAACCAAAAACAAGGAATATCTAAAAAATGATCCACTCCACGAAAAAAAAATTTATATAACAAATTTCGTAATTTAACAAGGTCTTCTAGTATAAAAATAGTTTTATTCCGAGTAAAGTCAAGATATATATTTTAATTGTTATGTAAATAGCTTTAATACAGAATATTTTAATCAAAATCATTAGAGCCATTATTTCGAAATTTTTTCTATGTAAACGGTAGTTGAGGGTGGGTGGATTTTCTTGAAAAACATCGTGTCGCTTCCTTGGAAGATACTGAACTTAAATATCAAGTTTGGTACTTAACGTACTTTTCGTTTTTGAGCTATGCTGCCAACACACAGCCTACAGACAGACAGACAGACCGACAGATGTGCATATTTTCTAAAAATGCTTTTCTTGGATTCAAAGGGTCTCAAAATATATATTTCCGGTGAAATTTCAGTATCTTCTCTATACACTATGTACATAGTACGTGTAGAGAAACTAAAAACATCATGCAAATAGCAATCTCTGGAATTGCTGACAATGGAAAACTTTATTTTAACTAAGTAGTGTGTTTTAAAGAGTACTAAAATTTATAGTACGTTCTTGTCTTATTATTTTTTACAAGTAATATAAATTATACAAAAGTTCTTCCAAATGAAGAGGACCTCTCATGTTGTTCACAGAACAATTAAGACATACAATCCTCTTTTCATTGAATAGCTTAAGCATAGATATTGAACCAGAAAGCGTTTCCTAGCTCGCGAGTGGGGATGGGGGCGTTTCTTAAAAATCGCCATGTCCCAATTTTAAAAGATGTTGGATTTTGTATACCAAATGCAATTTTCATTGTTGGGTTATGCTGTTCACAGACACAGTTCTCTCTCTTTCTCTCTCTCTCACAATACATGAACACACAAAAACATTACCACTTAATTTCTTTAGCACGTATGCACAATGTACATATAAGTAGAGAAGTTATTGTATTACACCCAAAGATTAGCCACCGATATTTCACACATTTACATGCTTTGAGAATCCCTGAATAAAAACAAAAGTATTTTTAGAAAAAGGTCATTGTCTATCTGTTTTGTGAATGTGTGTGAACAGCGTAACTCAAAAACCATAAGTGCGTTAAACATCAAATTTGTAATTTAAGTTTAGTATCTTCCAAGGTTGTGACACGAAGATTTTCAGAAAAAAATCCCCAAACTACCCTGATATAGTACATTTTTTTACTTTCTCTTCACGTACTATGTACATAGTGTATAGAGAAGGTATTGTAATGCACCCAAAAATTTGATACCGAGATTTCACCGGAAATATATGTTTTGGATCCCCCTGAGTCTAAAAAAAAAACATTTTTAGAAAAATGTGTGCATCTGTCTGTATGTGTCTGTGTCAGTGTGTGTATGTGTGTGCAGTATAGCTCAAAAACGAAAGGTCCGTTAAAAACCAAATTAAGCATTTAGGCTTGGTATCTTCCAAGGATGCGACACGAAGATTTTCAAGGAAATCCCCCCAATTGATTTTCTAAAAAATGACTAACAATTTTGATTAAAATATCGTATATTAAAGATATTTTAAATTTTCTGGGAATAACCTCTGAAGGCCACTTTATTCTAGATGAGAATTTTGCGTAACTGCTAAACCGTAAAATATGGACAAAAACTTGCCACATAAAAAATGCAGAGCACATTAAAACAAACAATTTATTTTATATAAATGTTTCTCATGGAGTTACGCGTTTTTGAAATACCTATTCCTTGTTTTTGGTTTCAGCTTTAAAAAACTTATACTTTTTCCCCTCAACTCCTGTCCATACAGACAAAAGAGCTTCAGTCACATAGCAACCAGCTTTTGACTATCACTTTAACCTATGGTACTCCCTTATTTTGCTTCTACTTACAAGGAGACAAGTAATAAGACCATTTTTGCTTATATTTTCTCGATTAGCATGATGTAAATAGAAGAATATGCTTTTTAATTTATTGCAGAGATGTACAGAAAGTCATGTGAATGGAACACATCAGATTTTTTTTTTTCTGATATGGTTGCCTTTTTTCGAAATATTCATTATAAATCTTTAAACAACAAATGCAAAATTCTCTACATAATGAATTCACTGCAACTATTGTTTACAAGTCATAACCTTCCATGTGTTGACTTTACCACCAAAGCATGAAACGTGACGAAGCTGCTAGTGTATATTTCTAATTGTTGAAAGAAAAACATTACAAGAGCTAAATAATCTATCCCTGTGAGCCAGCAAAACATGTTTACCACGGGTGGAGTTTTTGCGTCTGTGATACAGCGATGCATTTGTTTTGCGATTCGGACACTCGAGAATTGCCGGCAAGCAATTATTTACTTAAAGTACCTGCAACTTTGTTAGTCGCCATTGGGGAATGTCATCTCAAAGTAATTGAGATCTCCTTGTGCTTTACCGGGGACATCCAGAGTCAGTTGGGGAATTTAATGTCGAGAAGGCTTGTTACCATATTAGAGCAACTAAACGGAGACCAGAAAATCTCGGCTATGGTATTAAATGTTTACTTTCTCTACACGTGTAACGTACATAGTGTAAAGAGAAGGTATTGCACTCCACCCAAAAATTCGATACTGTGATTTCACCGGAAATAGACGTTTTAGGGTCCCCTGTGTCCAAAAAAAAATCTGATGTGTTTCATTCACATGACTTTCTCTATACCTCTGCAACAAATTATTGTTAAAAAGCTTTTGCTTCTATTTACTTAATGCTAATTGAGAAAAAATTAGCAGAAATAACTTGCTTGCAAGTAGAAGCGAAATAAGGGAGTATCATAGGTTAAAGTGACAGTCAAAAGCTGGTTGCTATATGACTGAAGTTCCTTTGTTTGTATGGACAGGAGTTCACAAATTCCTGTATGAGAAACGTAAGTTTTTCAAAGCTGAAACTGAAAACAAGGAATATCTTAAAAACGATCAACTCCACGAAAAAAAAAAATGTGTATAACATAAATTGTGTGTTTTAATGTGCTCTACATTTTGTCCATCTCTTACGGCTTGGCAATTATACAAAATTCCGTAAAATTCGTACAGAATAAAGTATAAGCTTTTTAACAATAATTTGTTACAGCAATATAGAGAAAGTCGTGTGGATGGTACACATCCGAGTTTTCAGTCTGCCTCCCCTTCTTATTTATTGAATCCGTACCAGATTTTATCTTGAATGAGGTTTAGAAGTAATGAGGGCCATAGCCCCTTCGAGCCCCTGGGTCATTTTAGCATAGTACTTTATCCTGCAATATGCTGTAATTCTCCCCCCCCCTTTTCATGTAATTTCTGTTGCTTTAGGACTGAAATAATTAAAATATGTGTACCCTTCACATGACTTTCTCCATATCCCTGCAAGAAATAATTCTTAAAAAGCTTCTATTTACTTTATGCTAATCAGAAAAAATTAGCAGAAATAGTCTTATTACTCGCATCCTTGTAAGCAGAAGCGAAATAAGGGACAACCGTAGGTTAAAGTTGGTTGCCATGTCAATGAAGTTCCCTTGTTTATATGGATAGGAGTTGACAAGTTCCAGTATGAGAAAAGTATAAGTTTTTCATAGCAGAAACCAAAAATAAGGAATGTCGCAAAAATGACGAACTCCACGAAAAAAATGTATATAACATAAACTGTGTGTTTTAATGTGCTCTACATTTTTTGTGTAGTAAGTTTTTGTCCATCTCTTACGGTTTAGCAGTTATTCAAAATTTAGTAAAATTCATCCAGAATAAACTACTCTTCAGAGGCTATTCCCAGAAAGTTCAAGATATACATTTCATTTGTCAGGTAAATATGTTTACTTTCCGAAATTTTAATCAAAATCGTTAGTCATTTTTGAGAAAATCAAAATTTTCGAAAAAAGTTCCATGTAAAGGGTAGTTGGGGGTGAGGCGATTTTTCTCAAAATCTTCGTGTTGCATCGGTGGAAGATACTAAACTTAAATACCAAGTTTGGTATTTTACCGACTTTTCGTTTTTGAGTTATCGTGTTCACAGACACACGGACACACACACACACACACACACACACACACACACGGACCTTTTTGTGAAAATGCTTTTTTTGGATATTGGGGACCCTAAAACATATTTCCGGTGAAATCTCGGTAACGAATTTTCGGTGGAGTGCAATACTTTCTCTATACACTATGTACATAGTGCGTATGGAGAAAGTAAAAATATGACGTCTTACTTGCTTCCATGTAAGTGGAAGGTTAAGCTGACAGCCAAAAGCTGGTTGCCATGTGACTGAAGTCTCTATGTTTGTATGTACAGGTGTCCTGAATAAATATTTTATAGCCGAAACCAATAACAAAGAATATCTTAAAAACGACTAATCCACGAAAAAATATATATAACATAAATAGTGTGTTTTAACGAGCTCTACATTTTCTATTAAGTTTTTTTCTATCTCTTACGGTTTACCATTTATGCAAAGTTTCGTAAAAATTCATGCAGAATAAAGATGTCTTCAGAGGATATTCCCAGAAAATTCAAGATATACATTTTATTTGTCATGTAATATCTTTAATATATGACATTTTAATCAAAATCATTAGAGCCATTTTTGAGAAAAATTTTCAAAATGTTCGAAAATTTGTCCAAGTAAAGACTAGTTTGGGTTGGGAGGATTTTCCTGAAAATCTTCGTGTTGCATCCTTGGAAGATACTGAACTTAGGTACCAAGTTTGGTTTTACGGACTTTTCGTTTTTGAGCTATGCTGTCCACAGGCACACATGCACTGACAGACAGACAGACACAGACACACAGACATGTTTCTAAAAATGCTTTTTTTTTTTTTATTCAGGAGGTCTCAAAACATACATTTCCGCTGAAATCTCGATGTCGTATTTTTTGGGGTGCAAAAAAATACCTTCTCTATACACTATGTACACAGCGCGCGTACTGTGGCTATTCCCAGATAATTGAAGATATACATTTTATTTTGCATGTATATATCTTAAATTTAAGCTTTAATCAAAATTGTTTGAGACATTTTTCAGAAAATCAAAATTATTGCAAAGAAGAGATTTTCTTGAAAATCTTCGCATCCTTGGAAGATGAGAAACTTAAAACTTTAACCTTTTTCCAAAAATATTTCTCTTTTTTTGGATTCATGATCCAAAACAGGTATTTTCGGTGAAATCTCGGTAGTAAATGTTTGCTACAATACAATAGCTTCTCTATAAATTATGTACATAGTAAGCACAAGTAGAGAAAGTAAAAAAGGAATTATTAATTTCCCTGAGTGAATAAAATTTGCTTTGTTTTGAGGTTAAGAAAGCAAATGGGTGATTGGTGCGCGGTCCAGAGACCCGGAAGACGTCGTGAGTAGAGGAAAGCGTAGATGGTGGGGGCAAATAACGAGGCCTGCTGTGAGATAAGGGCTGCCTGACATTGGGGGTGTGCGTGACTTAACAACCTGACGTGATATGACGTCGGGGGAAAAAACCAGCTACAATTTTGTTGCCTGCTGAATTGCTGCACCTTCTGCTGCAAGCTTTGGGCCATACCTCCTGTTACACTACGGTACGAACGGACGCTTCAAACTGGACGCTTAATAACAATAATAATAGCGAAAGTATCTTCCGGGCTTGTAGACCGTGGTCCATTGTCTTGAAGTTCCAACGTTTCGCCAAGGGCTACGCTTGGCATCTTCACAGGTGATCCGGTGGCTCTTCAGAGATCCTCACCTCTGAAGATGCCAAACGCAGCTCTTGGTGAAACGTCGGGAACTTCAGGGCCCAATGGACCATGGCCTATAAGCCCAGGTTTATTTTATTTATTTATTAGTCTGACTCATAAATGAGTTTGCCAAGTGACATAGAACAATATACATTTAGAGGGTTTCAACAAAAAGTGTTATAAGCGAGTATTAGAAAAAATATTTTATCATACGTTATAATAGTTATATAAAATTAAGCTATGAGAACAAATTGTAGCAGATTATAAAAGATGTGCAACAATAAAAGTCGTATCAATAAAAGAGAAAACAAAACTACAAAAATGAAGTGATTTATAAACCATAATACATTTTACGTTCTATTCAAACCATATAAATGATTTCGAAAAATGGCTACGGAATGTTTTATGATGTTTTCTGTGATTGCTTGTTCCACACTTCTGTTAATTTTATATTTTGCCCTCCATTTCACAAACATATTTGTAATTGTTCCTCGAGATCCAAAACATAGGTCTACTATTGTTTAATAATAGAATAATACTTTCATTATTCAAGACGCCGGCCGTGAAAACCTCAGTTTGTAAATAATAATAATATACCAGGCAACACTATATCATATTCCTATTGGACCAGAGGACTCCAGAGGCTATTGCCAGGAAATTTAATATATGAATACATTTTATGTGTCATGTAAATACCTTTATGGCATTTTTATCAAATTGGTTACAGCCATTTTTGAGAAAAATCTAAGTTATCGAAAAGTTTCCAAGTGAAGGGCAGTTTGGGTGGGGAAATCTCTTGAAAATCTTTGTGTTGCATCCTTGGTAGATGCTGAAATTAATTATCAAATTTGGTTAACCGAATTTTCGTTTTTGAGAGACACACACAAGGACATACTGCCATGGACACACATCCGCGGATCTTTTTCTAAAATGTTTTATATATAAAGGGTACTCTAAAACGCGTATTTTCAGTAAAATCTCGGTATCCAATTTTGGGTGAAATACCCTTTCTATCCATGTATTATGTAGAGAAAGTGACAATGTAGATGTCGTCAAAACATATAAGTTATGTCAAATATATATTACTTTCTCTATACGAACTATGTACATAGTGTATAGAGAAGGTATTGTACTCCACCTAAAAATTCGATACCGAGATTTCACCGGAAATACACGTTTTGTTTCCCCCTGAATAAAAAAAAACATTTTTACAAAAAGGTCCGAGCGTGTGTGTGTGTGTGTGTGTGTGTGTGTGTGTGTGTGTGTCGACAGCATAGCTCAAAAACGAAATGTCCGTTAAAAACCAAATTTAGTATTTAGGTTTGGTATCTTCCAAGGATGCGACACGAAGATTTTCAAGAAAATCCCCCCACCTCCAACTGCCCTTTACATGGAACTTTTTTCGAAAATTTTGGTTTTCTAAAAATGGCTCTAAAGGTTTTGATTAAAATATCGTATATTAAAGATATTTACCTGACAAATAAAATGTATATCTTGGATTTTCTGGGAATAGCCTCTGAAGACTACTTTATTCTGGATGAATTTTACGAAATTTTGCATAACTGCTAAACCGTAAGAAATGGACAAAACTTACCCCACAAAAAATGTTGAGCACTTTAAAACACACAATTTATGATATATAAATTGTTTTAGAGGATTTGATCGTTTGAGATATTGCTTGTTTTTGGTTTCAGCTTTGAAAAACTTATACTTTTCTCATACAGGAATTTGTCAACTCCTGTCCATACAAACAAAGGAACATCAGTCACATGGCAACCAGCTTTTGGCTTTCCCTTTAACCTATGGTACTCCCTTATTTCGCTTTTACTTCAAAGGACTACTTCTGCCAATTTTTTTATCGTGTATAGAAGGTGTGTGTGTGTGTGTGGGGGGGGCAGCATAACTTTAAAACGAAAAGACCGTTAAATACCAAATTTTGTATTTAAGTTTGGTATCGCCCAAGAAACAACCCGCACACCAAACTACCCTTTATATGGAAAAAAATTTGAAAATTTTGATTTTCTTAAAAATGGCTAACGATTTTGATAAAAATATCGTATACTAAAAATATTTATTTACCTGACAAATATTGACTTTTCTGGGAATAGCCTCTGAAGACTACTTTACTCTGGACGAATTTTACGGAATTTTGCATAACTGCTAAACCGTAAGAGATGGACGAAAACTTACCACACAACAAATATGAAAACACACAATTTATGTTATATACTTTTTTTCTTGGAGTTGATAGTTTTTTTAGATATTCCTTGTTTTTGGTTTCAGGTTTAAAAAACTTGAACTTTTCTCATTCAGGAATTTGTTAAGACGTGTCCATAGAAACAAAGGAACCTCAATCACATAGCAACCAACTTTAGACTATCACTTTAACCAATAGTACTCCCTTATTTCGCTTCTACTTACAAGTAACATAACTCCATGGCACGACAGCTCACGGGGAGCCTTGGCCTACCGCCCGGCCGCTGCGTCCCCCATCTCGGTCCACTACAGACGTCATGGATGGGATGCAGTATTGGAGGGTGAGACGTGGTCAGCGCCTCGAGCCCCTCCCGGCCGGTTAATGCGGTCATCACGACCTGGAGCCGCTACTTCTCCATCAAGTAGCTCCTCAATTGGCCCCCCAGGGACCTCACGAGGCTGAGTGCATCCCGGTCCACGAGGCTGAGTGCATCCCGGTCCAGGTCTCCCAGCGGGGGAAAAATCTCCACGCCGGTACTGGGGATCGAACCCAGGTCTCCCGCTTGGTAGGCAGCTGCGCTACCACTTACAAGTAATAAAACTATTTATGCTGATGTTTTCTCGATTGGTATGATGTATTTAGAAGCATAAGATTTTTAACAATCATTTTTTGCATAAATATAAAGAAAATCATGTGAATGGAATACAGAATGCCTTAAACGTCTATTTTCGGTTAAAACTCGGTAGTGAAATTTGGGGTGGAATGCAACAACTTCTCTATAAATTATGTACATAGTACGTTAAGAAAAAGAAAAAATTGTGACGTCACTTTAAATCTCAACTTTGGTGTCCCATTTTGTTAATTTTCTGAAAAGCAAAGGCTTATGACGCTGTGAAAACCGCTTTCAATTCATTCAGCGACACTGGGTTTTATATCAAGCAGATGAACTGCAGAGTACCCTGGTGGCTGAAAACACCATTACTGTAATTAAACGTAATATAATATAGTGCTGTGTTTCGATTAGCAAATGTAAGCAGTTCAAACATGTTTTGCTCGTCCTCGCGCTTTTCTATAATATGGTTGCTCGTAACATAGTCTATGGTGCAAAGTTAACAATGTGTTACAGCGTTGCCAAGTCTTAGCATACATGAACGTGAAGTGTTCAATAGCTCCTAGAAAAAACACTGGTGGCGAGATATACATTTTTACTTTCTCTAGCCCCGTATGTACAGTGTACATAGGGATAGAGAAGTATTGCATTCCACCCAAAAATTCGATGTCGAGATTTCACCGGAAATACATGTTTTAGGACCCCCTGTATACATAAAAAGCATTTTCAGGAAAAGGTCCGTGTGTGTGTGTGTGTGTGTGTGTGTGTGTGTGTGTGTGTGTGTGTGTGTGTGTGTCCGTGAACACGATAACTCAAAAACGAATAGTAGCTAAAATACCAAACCTGGTATTTAAGTTTAGTATCTTCCAGGGATGCGACACGAAGATTTTGAGAAAAATCCCCCCACCCCAAACTACCCTTTTCATGGAACTTTTTTGAAAATTCTGATTTTCTTAAAAATGGCTAACGATTTTGATTAAAATATCGTATATTAAAGATATTTACCTGACAAATACAATATATATCTTGAATTTTCTGGGAATAGCTTCTGAAGACCTGTTTATTCTGGATGAATTTTGCTTAATTTGCCATAACTAGTAAACCGTAAGAGATAGACAAAAACTTACTATACAAAAAATGTAGGTTTTTTTTTTTAAAACACACAACTTATGTCATATATATTTTTCTCGTGGAGCTTACCGTTTTCGAGGTACTCATTATTATTAGTTTCAGTTGTGAAATACTTATACTTTTCTCAGACGGGAGTGTCCGTTTTTCTTTTGCCCCACTCCTGGCCAAGAAAAGAAGAGATTTGTAATGACAATCGCCTAACGACAGCTTTTAAAACATTTGACTATTGGTTTAGCCTAGTGTATTCCCTTATTTCCTTCCTACTTATACGGAACTAAGTAATAAGAACATTGTGCTAATGAGTACCTCGATTAGCAAGGTGCAGAGTGAAGAATAATCTTATGTAAGAAGTTTGTAGAATAGCTAGAGAAAGTCATGTGAGTAGCACATCAGATTTTTTGTGTAGTAAGTTTTTGACTATCTCTTACGGTTTACTAGTTATGTAAAATTTCACAAAATTCATCTAGAATAAAGATGTCTTCAGAGGCTATTCCCAGGAAATTCAAGATATACATTTTATTTGTCATGTAAATATATATATTTGTAGCTTAACGTCCTTTAACCTGCTTGGTCATATCGGACGATGAATGAAATTGGTGAAATGCACAAATGATCTCAGGGTCCATGGAGCTTAAAGTTACTCGACATTGGTCTTCTCAGTATCAGGGAAAACCCCGAAAAAAACCTTATCCAGGTAACTCACCCTAAGCGAGAATCCAACTCACGACCTGTTGAATGTGAGGCAGACACGCTACCACCGCACCACCCAGCCGGGCTAGTAAATACCTTTAATAAACAACATTTTAGTCAAAAACGTAATAGCCATTTTTGAGAAAATCAAAATTTACGAAAATTTTTCCGTGTAAAGGGTAGTGTGTCGTGGGGGGATTTTCTTGAAAATCTTCAGTTCTCATCCTTCAAAGATACTAAATCTAAATTCCAAGTTTGGCATTTAACAATCTTTTCGATTTTGAGCTACGTTGTCCACACACACACACACACACACACACACATACACACAGACAGACAGACACACGGAAATTTCTCTAAAAATGTTTTTTTTGGATTCAGGGGGTTCTTAAACTTGCACTTCCGTGAAATCTCGATATCGAATTTTTGGGTGAAATACAACACTTCCTCTATACATTATGTACACAGTGACGTGTATAGAAAATAATAAACGTTTTTAGAAAAAGGTCCGCAAGGCAAGTAGAACGGTGGGTGCGTGGTACATATGCAGGTAGGAGTCTAAACAGCATAAATAAAAATCCAAATGACGATTAAATACAAAAATTGATAATTAAGTCCATTATATTTCAGGAATTCCATATGAAAATTTTCAAGGAAATCCCACCATACCAAATTACCCTTAATATAAAACATATTGCGAAAAGTTTGATTGTCTAAAAAATTCTTCACACAATGTTGATTAAAATATCATACGTTTAACCTAATTTTATGACAAACTAATTATTAAATTGAATTTTCCAGGAATAGCCTCTGAAGTCCTCCATATTCTGGATGACGTTTACATAACTCGTAAACTGTAAGAGATAGAAAACAGGTTATTGTACGGAAAATGTAGATCTCGTTAACACACACAATTTATGTTAAATACATTTTTTGTGGTGTTTGACATTTCCGATATAGTCTGTTAGTGTGTACAGCTGATCAATTTTGGGATATTCCTTGTTTTTGGTTTCGGCTTTAAAAACATATTTTTTTGTTACAGGAAGTTTGTGAACTGCTGTCCATAGAAACAAAAGAACTTCAGTCATATAGCAACCAGCTTTTGACTTCATATTTATCTATTGTACTCTTATTTCGCTTCCACTTACAAGGAAGCAAGTAATAAGACTGTTTCTGCTAACGTTTATCTGAATTAGCATAAAGTAAATAGAAGCCTAAGCTTTTTAATAATAATTTGTTTCTTAGTTGTAGATAAAGTCATGTGAATGGAACACATCAGATATTTTTTATCTTGATTAACTAAAGCAAATAGAATACTTTTTTGTAGGAGTAATGTCTTTATCAAAGTCTAGCTATAATGAATGAAAAAAATGAAAAAATTTTCTTTCTTTCTTTTGGTGTATAGAAATTTCTAAAGAGGGTTTTATTAAATGAAGAGAAAGATTCCGCATTACATTATTACTTTCAATAAACTGTATATTCTGAATAAATAGGGAGTGCGTGTCTGGAGCTTTCTGAATATTTGAATTCCCTTCCAACTTTTATTAAGAATATCTTGCAGCAGTGCTTCCCCATATGCTTCTTCTAATACTCCTTATTACAAAAGAAATTCTGGAAGCCGGAATACATACAAAGTAAACTTTTCAATATCACAGAAGTTTTGGAATCCAATATGATAATACTGAGAAAACTTGTTATGAATCCCCTTGATTTTTAAATCGTATTATAATTTATATCACGTATTTTAAAGACCAGCTTCGTAATTGCTGTAAAACAGAGCGAATAGTTTTACTTTCTCTACATATACTAGGTACATAATCTATAGAGAAGGTATTGTATTGCACCTGAAAATTTTGATACTAGATTTCACCGGAAATACATGTTTTGGGTCCCCTAAATCCAGAAAAGCATTTTTACAAAAATCTCTGTGCGTGTGTGTGTGTGGGTTTATGTGTGGTGGGGGCAGCATAACTCAAAAATGAAAAGTCCTTTAAATACCAAACTTAGTACTTAAGTTCAGTATCTTCCATGGATGTGAGAAGAAGATTCTGAGGAAAATCCCCCCAACCTAAACTACCCTTTACATGGAACAATTTTCGAAAATTTTGGCTTTATTAAAATATCTTATATTTAAGATATTTACATGAAAAATAAAATGTATATCTTGAATTTTCTGGGAATAGTCTCTGAAGACCTTTCTATTATGGATGAATTTTCCTGAATTTTGCATAACTAGTAAACCGTAAGAGATAGACAAAACCTTGATGTACAAAAAAATTTATATCTCTGTAAAACACAATTTATATCATATACTGTTGACCGTTTTCGAGATATTTTTATTTTCTCTATACGCATTATGTAATAGTGTATAGAGAAGGTATTGCACTCCATCCAAAAATTCGATGCTGAGATTTCAACGGAAATATATGTTTTAGGGTCCCCTTTATCTAAAAAAAAAAAAAAAAAAAAGCATTTTCGGAAAAAAGTCTGTGTGTGTGTGTCCGTGTGCCTGTGAACAGAATAACTCAAAAACGAAAAGTCGGTATCATACCAAACTTGGTGTTTAAGTTTAGTATCTTCCAAGGATGCGAAGGTTTTCAAGAAACATCCACTCCGCAAACTACCCTTTACATGGAAACATTTTCAAAAATTGATTTTTTCAAAAAGTCTAACGATTTTGATTAAATTCCCGTATATTTACATCGCAAATAATATGTATATCTTAAACTTTCTGGGAATAGCCTCTACAGACCTCTTTATTCTGAATGAATTTTGCATAAATTTCCTTAATTGATAAACCGCAATAGATAAGACAATAAAGGACTACACAAAAATTTAGATATCGTTAAAACGTGATTTAGACTCTCTATGGTTTTGTTGTGGAGGTAACCGTTTCCGAGTTATTCCTTATTATTGGTTTGAATTGTGAAGTACTTTTCTCAGACAGAAAGTGTCCGTTTTTCTTTTGTTCTACTCCTGGCCAAGCAAAGAAGCCATTTGCATTGACAATCGCATAACGATGTTTTAAAACATTTGACTATCTCTTTAGTATATCGTATTCCTTTAGTTCCCTTATACTTATAAGGAAATCAGTAGTATAAACATTCTGTTAATGTTTATCTTGATTAGCATTGGTCATGTAAGTGTAACACATCAGATTTTGATAGCTTGTTAAAGAAGAGTAATAAATAACTGAGACACAAAGTAATATCCTGTTATTGAACAACGCAAAGTCATACTCCTCCTTCCCCCTCGCTACTGTCGACAATTCTAATGAAAACAGAAGAAATCTTAGCCAAAAAGGCATATGTATTCTTTCTCGTTCTTCCATTCTCGTAGAGGAAGTGCAAATATTTTAACCAGTCATATTGTTTCCGTTACAGCAGATAGAGAGTAAAATTTATGAGCCAAATTTATGATCGTGGTACTAGAGCAAGGGGCGGAGCGGGGAGGAGGAACAAGTAGATGTAATGTATGCATCTCCAGTTCACCGGAAAAAGAAGAGGAAAAGAAGACGAAATAAAGCAAAGAAACAATTCTACATGCAAAGAAAGTAACCTCCTGCGGGAACTCCATTGCTGCATAACGAAATCTGAAAGAACAAACCGCATAGAGAAACTTTCTGCCTAACAATGAACTTATTCTTTATTGGTATAAACTTCAATTAACTATCTCTTATTGTTTTTCTACTTTCTCTAAACGTACTATGTACATAGTATATAGATAAGGTATTGTAAAGCACCCAAAAATTCCACACCAAAATTTCATCGGAAATGCATGTTTTGGGTCCCCAAAAATCCCCCAAAAAGCATATTTGGAAAAAGGTCCATGTTTGCCTGTAGATAACATAGCTGGAAAACGAAAATACCTTACATACCAAACTTGGTATGTAAGTTTGGCATCTTCCAAAGATTGCGACACGGAAGTTTTTCAAGAAAATCCCCCCCACCCCCAACTACCCTTCACATGGAATTTTTTCGAAAAGTGCTCTAACGATTTTCATTAAAATATCGTATATTAAAGATATTTAACTGGCAAATAAAATGTACATCTTCAATTTTCTGGGAAAAGCCTCTGAAAACCACTTTATTCTGGATGAATTTTACGGAAGTTTGCATAACTGCCAAACCCTAAGAAATGGAAAAGAACTTACCACACAACTAATGTATCGAACTTTAAAACACACAATTTATGTCATACGTATTTTTTTCGTGGAGTTGATCGTTTGAGATATTCCTTGTTACTTTCTCCATACGCACTATGTTTAGAGAAAGTATTGCACTCCACCAAAAAATTCGATACCGAGATTTCACCCCAAATATATGTTTTAGGGTCCCCAATATCCAAAAAAAGCATTTTCACAAAAAGGTCCGCGCGCGCGCGCGCGCGTGTGTGTGTGTGTCAAAAACGAAAAGTCGGTAAAATACCAAATTTGGTATTTAAGTTTGTATCTTCCAGGGATGCGACACGAAGATTTTGAGAAAAATACCCGCACCCCCAACTACCCTTTACATGGAACTTTTTTCGAAAATTTTGATTTTCTCAAAAATGGCTCTAACGATTTTATTGAAATTTCGTATATTAAACATATTTACCTGACAAATAAAATTGAATTTTCTGGTAATAGCCTCTGAAGAGTAGTTTATTCTGGATGAATTTTACTAAATTTTGAACAACTGCTAAACCGTAAGAGATAGACAAAATCTTACTACACAACAAATGTAGAGCACATTAAAACACACAATTTATGTTATATACATTTTTTCGTGGAGTTCGTCGTTTTTGTGACATTCCTTATTTTTGGTTTCTGCTATGAAAAACGTATACTTTTCTCATACAGGAACTTGTCAACTCCTATCCATATAAACAAAGGAACTTCATTGACGTAGCAAACAGCTTTTGACTATCAGTTTAACCTACGGTTGTCCCTTATTTCGCTTCTACTGACAAGGAAGCGAGTAATTAGACTTATTTCTGTTGTTTTTGTCTGATTAGCATGAAGTAAATAGAAGTATAAGCTTTTTAAGAATTATTTGTTGCAGGGATATGGAGAAAGTCATGTGAATGGGACACATCAGATTTTTTTTTGTTACAGCTTTAAAAAACTTTTCTCAGGAATTTGTCAACTACTGTCCATGTAAACATAGCATCAGATACATAGCAACCAGCTTTTGACTATCACTTTAACCTATGGTACTCCCTTATTTCGGTTCTACTCACAAGGAAGCAAGTATTAAGACTATTTGTGCTAATTTTTTCTCGATTAGCAGGATGTAGAGTGAACCATAAGCTTTTCAGCAATAATTTGTTGTAGAGATGTAGAGAAAGTCTGGTGAATGGAACACATATTTTTTCTCCTCATAAATGTTTAATTTGAACGTGTAATGACGTTTCAGCTCTGATGTTTTCCATTCACCTAACCTTCTCTAGCTGCTCCATATGAAAACTATTCATACTAAAGATTATTATTTCATCTAAATCATGCTAATCGAAATAAACATTAGCAGACATGATCTTGTTACTTACTTCCTTGTAACTAGAACGGAAATAAGAGAATACACTAGACTAAAGCATAACTGAAATCTCTTAAAAGTTGGTGGCTATGTGAAACAATTGAAGTTGGTTCGCTGTGCATGGTCCCTTTTGAGAAAAGTAAAGAAGTTTAAAATTGAAACCAATAAGAGGGAATATAAAAAAACGTTCAACTCTACAAGAAAAACGACTATGGCATAAATTATGTTTTAATGCGATCTACTGTTTATGTGCAGTACGTTTTTGCGCATCTCTTAGGATTTACTCGTTATGCAAACTTTGGCAAAATCCATCCCGAATAAAGGGATCTTCAGAGGCTATTCCTAGAAAATTCAAAATGTATATGTTACTTTTTATGTAAATATCTATAATGTACGGTATTTTTAATCAAAATCGTTTACGGCGTATTTGCGAAAAATCTGATGTGTTCCATTCACATGACTTTCTCTATATCACTGCAACAAATTATTCTATTTACTTCATCTAATGGAGCAAAAATTAGCCAATTGGTCTTATTACTTGTTTCCTTGTTAGTAGAAGCGAAATAAGGGGGTACCTTAGGTTAAAGTGATAGTCGAAAGCTGATTCCTCTGCTACTGAAATCCTTTGTTTGTATGGACACGAGTTCACAAAGTCCTGTATGAGAAAAGAAAAGTATAAGTTTTTATAGCTGAAACCAAAAACAAGAAATATCTCAAAACCAATCAACTCCACGAAAGAAGTATATAACAAATTATGTGTTTTACGGTGTTCTATATTTGTTGTGTGGTAAGTTTTTGTCCATCTCTTACGGTTTAGCAGTTATTCAAAATTCCGCAAAATTGACCCAGAATAAAGTAATCTTCAGAGGCTATTCCCAGAAAATTCAAAATATACATTTTATTTGTCAGGTAAATATCTTTAATGTACGATATTTTGATCAAAATTGTTAGAGCTATTTTTTAGAAAGTCAAAATTTTCTAAAACAGTTCCATGTAAAGGGTAGTTGGGGGTGGGGGATTCTTCTCAAAATCTTCGTGTCGCATCTCTGGAAGATGCTAAACTTAAGTACCAAGTTTGGCATTTTACAGACTTTTCTTTTTGATTTATCGTGTTCACAAACACACGGACACACACGTACCTTTTTCTAAAAATACTTTTTTTGGATACAGGGGACTCTATAACATATATTTCCGGTGAAATCTCGGTATCAAATTTTTGGTGGAGTGCAATACCTTCTCTGTACACTATGTACATAGCACGTATAGCGAAAGTAAAAATAAACATTTCAAACATTTTTCCATGTAAAGGGTAGTTTGTGGTTGGAGGATTTTCTTGCAAATCTTCGTGTCGCATCCTTGGAAGAAACTAAATCTCTTTCAAGTTTGGTATTTAACGGTATTTTGGTTTTTGAACTTTGCTATCCATAGGCCTACTCGGACTCAGGGGATCTCAAAATTTCCGATGCAATATCGTCATCGATTTTTTTTTTGATTTTTTTTTTACCTTCTCTATCCACTTGCACTTTGTGCGCACATATGACCTAGACAAAGCAAATCTGAAGTTTGTCGTTCTAGCAACAAAGTTAATAAATTATTTTCTTTCACAAAAAGTTTAAACTAATTTTCATCCATATTGTGAAACTTGTAGAAGATGGAGCCTTTTCTGCCTTATTAAATTTATAAAATACTATTTGCAGTAACGCTCTGAAACTTATGAGTTTTGAAATGAGTTTAAGTTTATACATTTTTGCTTCAACGACACTATTTTAAAAATCATGTTGCAGTGCTTTAATTTTTACTTTCTCTACACAGTACAGGGTAGGTAAGTAGAGAAGGTATTGCACTCCAAACAAAAATTCAATACCGAGATATTTCACCAGAAATACACGTTTTAGGTCTCCTGTATTCAAGCAAGCCTCTGAAGACCTCTTTATTCTGAATGAATTTTGCTGAATTTTGCGTAACTGGTAAACCGTAAGAAATGGACAAAAACATACCGCTCAAAAAATGTAGAGCACATTAAAACACACAATTTATGTTATATAATTTTTTTCGAGGAGTTGATCGTTTTTTAGATATTCCTTGTTTTTGGTTTCAGCTTTGAAAAACTTGTACTTTTCTCATACAGAAATTTGTCAACTTGTGTCCATACAAACAAAGGAACTTTAGTCACATAGCAACCAGCTTTTGACTTCACTTTAACCTATAATACTCCAATATTTCGCTTCTACTTACAAGGAAGCAAGTAATAAGACTATTTGTGTTAATTTTTTTCTCGATTAGCATGAAGTAAATAGAAGCATAAGCTTTTTAACAATAATTTGTTACAGAAATTTAGAGAAAGTCATGTCAATGAAGCATTTGTTCTCAGTTTTCCATCTAATTAACGTTTTAAATGTAGTTTTGTTAAATAATGACGTAATACGGCAGAAGTTATATTTTGTAGAGACGCAACAGTTAATAATATGCGACAGGTTTGAGTAAGAGATGATAAAAGAGCAAATGCAGGCCTAGAGGGAGTATGTCAGGAACCATGCAGCATGCATGTAATTCCAATTAACATTACTGCCCTTAGGCCTGAGAGGATAGCTCTCCAGTTTGCATTCAATAACAGTTGCATACCACATAAGATTCATGCATGTATACACTCGATCAATTGTTTCCATATGATCCTCATTCCTTACTGGAGGCAGAGAACCTCGGGCTACTGCTTACCAGATAATCATAAATACAGGTTCTCAAATCAATATTATATCATTTCTTTCATAAAAATCTGATGTGCTCCATTCACATGACTTTCTCTGCATCTCTGTAACAAGGTATTGTTAATGAACTAACATTTTTACGTTCTCTATACGCACTAAGTACATAGCGTATAGAGAATGTATTGCACTCCACCAAACAATACCGAGATTTCACCGGAAATATATGATTTAGAGTCCCCTGTATCCAAAAAAAAAAGGTATTTTCAGAAACAGGTCCGTGTGTCCATGTGTCTGTACACGATAGCTCAAAAACGAAGTCTGTGAAATACCAAACTTGGTATTTAAGTTTAGTATCTTCCAGGGATGCGACACGAAGATTTTGAGAAAAATACCCCCACCCCAAACTACCCTTTACATGGAACTTTTTTCGAAATTTTTTATTTTCTAAAAAATGGCTAACGATTTTGATGAAAATATCGTATATTAAAGTTATTTACCTGACAAATAAAATGTATATTTTGAATTTGCTGGGAATAGCCTCTGAAGACCAATTTATTCTGGATGAATTTTTCATAACTACTAAACCGTAAGAGATGGGCAAAAACTTAATGCACAAAAAATTTAGAGCACGTTAAAACACACAATTTATATTATATACATTTTTTTCGTGGAGTTGATCGTTTTTGAGATATTCCTTTTTCTTGGTTTTCAGCTTTGAAAAACATACTTTTCTCATACAGGAATTTGTCAACTCCTGTCCATACAAACAAAAGAACATCAGTCACATAGTAACCAGCTTTTGGCTTTCACTTTAACCTATGGTACTCTCTTATTTCGCTTTTACTTACAATACAGCAAGAAATAAGACTATTTCTGCTAATTTTTCTCGATTAGCATGAAATAAATAAAAGATTAGCTTATTAACAATAATACTTTACAGAGATATAGAGAAAGTCTTGTGAATGGAACACATCAGATTTTTATTTATGTAATGCATCCTAATCACGATAAACATTAGCAAAAACTGTGTTATTATTTAGTTCCTTTATAAGTTGATGTAGACTACTCATTTCTTAAGAATAAGAAACATTTTAATATAACAAAGAAAATAAAACTAATAAGCAAACATAATAGGGGGAAAAGAATTTGAAATAACTAAATAAGTGATTAAAGATATTAAAAAGAAAATACGTTAGAATAAGCAATAATGTTAAAAATCTTATGTGTTCCATTTACATGACTTTCTCTACATCTCTGCAACAAATTATTGTTAAAACGCTTATTATTCTATTTGCTTAATGCTAATCGAAAAAATAGCAGAAATAGTCTTATTACTTGCTTCCTTGTAAGTAGATGCAAAATAAGGGAGTATCATAGGTCAAAGTTATAGTTAAAAGTTGGTTGCTATGTAGCTGAAGTTCCTTTGTTTGCATGGACAGGAGTTGGCAACGTCCTGTGTGAGAAAAGTATCATTTTATAAAACTGAAATAAAAAATAAGGAATATCTAAAAAATGATCAACTTCATGAAAAAAATGCACATAACTTAAATTGTGTGCTTTAAAGTCCTCTACAGTTTTTGTATGCTAAGTTTTTTTTTCCATCTTTTACGGTTTAGCAGTTATGAATACTTCCGAAAAATTCGTCCAGAATAAAGTAGTCTTCAGAGGCTATTCCCAGAAAGTTCAAGATATACATATTATTTGTGAGGTAGATATCTTTAATATATGATATTTTAATCAAAATCTTTAGAGCCATTTTGGAGAAAATCAAAATTTTCTAAAAAAGTTCCATGTAAAGGGTAGTTTGGGTTGGAGGGATTTTTCTCAAAATCGTGTCACATCCCTGGAAGATACTAAAATTAAATACCAAGTTTGATATTTTACCAACTTTTCATTTTTGAGTTATTGTGTTCATAGACACACGGACACAGACACATACACGGACCTTTTTGTGAAAATACTTTTTTTTTTTTTTTTTTTTTTTGATACAGGGTACCCTAAAACATATATTTCCGGTGAAATCTCGGTATCGAATTTTTGGGTGGAGTGCAATACCTTCTCTATGCATTATGTAATTAGTACGTGTAGAGAAAGTAAAAATTGTAAAGAATGTTTATTCTGTACATGAAAAGAAATTATTGCTGAAAGGAAAATCCAGAGATTTAGTAATATTAGCTGCAAGATTTGTTTGGTAACGTGGGTCAGAATGCCATTAGCAGAAAGTAAATATAATAGAATTGGGAAAATTTTGTGTTCAGATTATGGCAAAGGAGAAACATTATACATTAATGACCAAGGGTACTTTAGACCTGAAGGGAGCAAACTGTAGTCTAATGCCTTAGCTGTGGTGCCAAACTTATTCTGTGAACTGAGACTGATTTGGAAAAACCTTTGACAGAAAATAGTAACCCATAGAAATTAAGAAATCTTGAACTTCGGATCCATAGAAAATAGGAGGAACCATAAGAAATTTCTCTAAGCACGAAGATAGGTTACGGTCACGAATTTAGAACGGGAGAACCTACTTAAAAAAAATCTGATGTGTACCATTCACATGACTTTCTCCATATCCCTGTAACAAATTATTCTTAAAAAGCTTATATTTTTATTTACTTTATGCTAATCAGAAAAACATGGCAGAAATAGTCTAATTACTCGCTTCCTTGTAAGTAGAAGCGAAATAAGCGACAACTGTAAGTTAAAGTGATAGTCAAAAGCTGGTTGCTATGTCAATGAAGTTCCTTTGTCTATATGGATAGGAGTTGACAAGTTCCTGTATGAGAAAAGTATACGTTTTTCATAGCAGAAACCAAAAATAAGGAATGTCACAAAAACGACGAACTCCACGAAAAAAATGTATGTAACATAAATTGTGTGTATTAATGTGCTCTACATTGTGTAGTAAGTTTTTGTCCATCTCTTACGGTTTAGCAGTTATTCAAAATTTAATAAAATTCATCCAGAGTAAGCTACTCTTTAGAGGCTATTCCCAGAAAATTCTAGATATACATTTTATTTGTCAGGTAAATGTGTTTAATATACGAAATTTTAATCAAAATCGTTAGAGCCATTTTTGAGAAAATCAAAATTTTCGAAAAAAGTTCCATGTAAAGGGTAGTTGGGGGTGGGGGGATTTTTCTCAAAATCTTCATGTCGCATCCCTGGAAGATACTAAACTTAAACACCAAGTTTGGTATTTTACCGACTTTTCGTTTTTGAGTTATCGTGTTCACAGACACACGGACACACACACATACACACACACACACACACACACACACACACGGACCTTTTTGTGAAAATGCTTTTTTTGGATATTGGGGACCCTAAAACATATATTTCCGGTGAAATCTCGGTATCGAATTTTTTGGTGGAGTACAATACTTTCTCTATACACTATGCACATAGTGTGTGGGGAGAAAGTAATTATTTGTGGTGCTGATCAGAAATGTTGCATTTTGTAAAATAAATTTTAACTTCAGTGCTGCCTTGTATATAAAGTATGTGCGTCTTTATTTTTGGAAAGTGAGTGGTGGACAAAGAGTTCTTTCTTTGAGTTTACATGGGAATTAGAGCAGGGAATAGTTGGAAAGTAGGGTAAATCTGGGTAAATTTACAAAAGTTTAATGTAAGAAACTTATTCTGTATGGGGGGATAACATTAGTAAACGAGAAAAGGAAATCAGAGGGGACAAATAATACAGGGTTACTACAAAAGAAATAGACAACTGCCTGTAAAACAAAAACTATTACAGATAGCAACCTAATTATTTTGGAGGTACGTTGAGAAACTCTCAAAGTTTCGTTTGTTACTATTGGTAACGCTGTAGTGTTTTGTTTGTTGTTGCAGAAGCTGAAATGGCGGAAAATCCTGTGGAAAAGGCATATTGCGTGTTGGAATTTGCTAGAACGCAATCAGCAACTGTTGTCCAACGACAACGTGTTAAAAGCTTGTTAAAACACATTATTTATGTTATATATATTTTTCCTAAAGTTAACCGTTTTTCAGATATTTCTTGTTATTTGATTCAGATTTAAAATACTTTACACATTGCAACCGGCTTTTGAAATATTTGACTATCGTTTTAGCCTAGTGCAACGGTTCCCAACCGGTGTGCCCCGGCACCCTAGGGTGCCGTGTGATTGGCTAAGGGGTGCCGCGAGATATTGAGATAAACAAAAAAAAAAATACCTTCTACTGAAGCCTTAAGTCTTGTAAGGTCTTGAAATAAAATAAGTCAAATCAATTACTCTCATGCACGGCAGATGGTGATAGTGGTCGATTCATTTCAATAATTCAGTTATACTAGTATCCCACAGATGGCATTACAGCTATACCCTGCCGAACATTCCCGAGACTACTCGCTTCCTCACGAACATTCCCGAGACTTCGACAGATGAATATATAAAAGTGTACTCCGCTTGGCGCTTTCAGTTGTCTTCCTCGCGTTGATTCACAGTGTTTAGCTATGGATAAGTACTGCCAGAGCTCTCAATGAAAATCCATCCATTATTATAACTCACTGTTTTCTGCATAGAGAGGCATTAGTCGTGAAAGCGTGTAATGAAGATTTTGCTGAAGTGTTTAACCAAGTTGTGAAAATGGTGAACTATATGAAGTCTCGACCTTTAAAGTGCAGAATTTTTAAACAGTTATGTCGCGCAACGGATGCAGCTCATACCTCTTTGTTACTTCACACAGAAGTAAGGTGGTTGTCGCGGGGTCGTGTATTGAACCGGTTTCTCGAACTTAAAGAACAGATAAAAAATTTTTTAAGGATGAAAATCAAGACATTTCATGAGCTCTTACTAAGTGATTCTTGGTGTTTTGAACTGTCGTATCTGGCAGATATTTTTCATAAGCTGAATGAACTGAATGTTTCGATGCAGGGTCGACATGAAACAATAATCTCCTCAACCAATAAAATGAAATGTTTTAAATGAAAACTTAGTTCTTGGAAGTCTGCAGTTCAAAAAGGATGTTTGTCGAACTTTTCTCTTCTTAATGTGGCAGGAGATAAAGACCTGTGTAAACTGAAAGACCGCATTTGTGATCACTTATCAAGATTGCAAGATGCAATAGATGCGTACTTTCCAACTATTTCCACTACGAATCTCGACTGGGTTGTCTCACCATTTGATTTCGTAGATAGTGCAGAGGAAATAGATTTCACTGCTTGCGAACGAGATGAATTTATTGATCTTTGCGCTGATTCCACACTCAAAGGTAAGTTCACCAAGAGTGAGGCGTCGGTGGCTAGTTTTTGGCTTCAACGGAGAGAGGAGTACCCTAACCTAATGAAGAAAGCAATTAACGCACTTTTGCTCTTTTCAACCTTCTATCTATGCGAGCAAGCCTTCTCTGCTATGGTGACAATAAAATGCAAAGCAAGAAATAGACTGAATAACCTTGAGGATGATTTGCGTGTTTCATGTCAACTGTAAGACCCGACATCACATTTCTGTGCTCTAAGCATCAATCACAAGTTTCACATTAATTATTAATCGAACAAAATTTATTGATGTATTTTTACTCAGTGATTGTAGTAAAGTTTACTGTATTATGTTATGGTGTACGTTATTATTATATAATATTTCAATAAATTAACATATTAAGCTTAATTTTCTTTTAATTCAAGGAAGGGTGCCCCTGGTGTTTAATTTTATTCCCAAGGGTGCCGTGAACTTCAAAAGGTTGTGAAACACTGGCCTAGTGTTTTCCCTCATTTTCCTCCTACTTACAAGGAAGCAGGCAATTAAAACAATTTCTGTTTTCTGATTATCATAAAGTAAACTGAAGAATGTCTTTCTCAACAATAATTTATTACAGCAATGTAGAGAAAATCATGTGAATGGAACACATCAGATTTTTACTTTCTCTACACGTACTATGGAAATAGTGTATAGAGGAGATATTGTAATGCAGCCGAAAATTCATACCGAGATTTCACCGGGAATATATGTTTTGAGACGCCTGAATCCAAAAAAAAGCATTTTTAGAAAAATGTCCGTGTGTGTGTATGTGTCTCTGGGCAGCATAGCTCAAAAACGAATAGACCGTTAAAAACCAAACTTGGTATTTATGTTCACTAGCTTCCAAGGATGCGACAGGAAGATTTTCAAGAAAATCTCCCACCCCAACTGCCCTTTACATGAAAAAATTTAGAAAATGTTGATTTTCTTAAAAATGGCTCAAACGATTTTGATTAATATCTTGTATATCTTGAATTTTCTGGGAATAGGCTCTAAAGACCTCTTTGGCGCAATTTTGCATAAGTGGTATACCATAAGGGATAGACATAATCTTGTTTAACAACAATACAGATCTTGTTAAAACATACAATTCATGTTATATACATTTTTTCGTGGAGTTAACCGTTTTGAGATATTCCTTGTTATTTGTTTCAGCTTTAAAAAACTTAATTTTCTTATACGGAAATTTGTCAACTCCTGTCCATACAAACAAAGGAACATCAGTCACATAGCAACCAGCTTTTGACTAATACTTTAACCTATGCTACTCCTTATTTTACTTACAAGGAAGCAAGTAATAAGAATATTTCTGCTATTTTTTTTTCAATTAGCATGAAGTAAATAGACGCATAAGTTTTTAGCAATAATTTGTCGCAGAGATGTAGAGAAAATCATGTGAATGGAACACATCAGATTTTTTTTTAAATATTTAAGTAACAAAGACAGAACGGATATCAATGTATGCAAGCTGTGGAACACATTTTATTTCATTACGCAGACCTAGAGCATAAGAATCTTCTGTACACTTTTAAACTGTTGTAATATTAGATCAAATACACACACACACATATATACACATACATACACACATACAGGACCTTTTTTCTGAAAATATTTTTTACTTTCTCTATACGTACTATGTACATAGTGTTTAGAGAAGGTATTGCACTCCACCAAAAAATTCGATACCGAGATTTCACCGGAAATATATGTTTTAGGGTCCCCTGTTCCAAAAAGAGTATTTTCAGAAAAAGGCCCGTGTGTGTGTGTGTGTGTGTGTGTGTGTGTCCGCGTGTCTGTGAACACTATGACAAAAACGAAAAGTCGGTAAAATACCAAACGTGGTACTTAAGTTCAGTATCTTCCAGGGATGCGACATGAAGATTTTTAGAAAAATCCCCACATCCCAAACTACCCTTTACATGGAACTTTTTTCGAAAATTTTGATTTTCTAAAAATTGGCTCGAACGATTTTGCTTAAAATATCGTATATTGAAGATATTTACCTGACAAATAAAATGTATATTTTGAATTTTCTGTAAATAGCTTCTGAAGACTACTTTATTCTGGGTCAATTTTACGGAATTTTGCATAACTGCTAAACCGTAAGAGATGAACAAAAACTTACCACACAACTAATGTAGAACACCTTAAAACACACAATTTATGTTATATACATTTATGTCGTAGAGTTGATTTGTTTGTTTAGATATTCCTTGTTTTTGGTTTCAGCTATAAAAACTTATACTTTTCTCATACAGGACTTTGTGAACTCGTGTCCATATAAACAAAGGAACTTCAATCGCATAGCAACCAGCTTTTGACTATCACTTTAACGTCTGGTACCCCCTTATTTCGCTTCTACTAACAAGGAAGCAAGTAATAAGACTAATTCTGCTAGTGTTTGCTCCATTAGATGAAGTAAAGAGAATAATTTGTTGCAGTGATATAGAGAAAGTCATGTGAATGGAACAGATTTTTTTGGATACAGATGACCGTAAAACATATATTTCCGGTGAAATCTCGGTATCGAATTTTTGGTGGAGTGCAATACCTTCTCTATACATTATGTACATGGTACGTGCAGAGGAAGTAATACTTTCCTGAGCCCAGGATTTGTTTTCTACATGGAATTGAGATCAACATTTTGGTATTGGAATAACCATGGCTAGAGAAAAACATGGTCATCCATTCAGTTCCTGGTTGAACTCAAAATTACGGGCCTGCGTTAACGAATTACCACAACAAACGAGGAAGTTTGCATATATTTTTATCGGTCCGCTTCATTGTTGTTTTCTTTTTCTAGCAAAGGGCGGGTCACGCACGCAGGGGGTGAGGGCAATAATTCTGAAGATGGTGGCTTCTTGCAGATAGGGTGTTCCTGGCAACCTCCCAACGTCCCTCTCTGTGATGAAACAAACCGCTAAAAGAAAAGCTTCTTGTTATGAAATCTCCCACATGTACTGTAGCATTTATTATGCATATATTCCTTCCCCCCCTCCATAGAGAAATTCTGCGGTTATGTAGATTTTTTCTTTGCATATACATTTTTTATCTTTTCAAGTTTATCCCCCTTGTTCCCATTTTTTCGGTAGAATGAGCGCCAGAGTATATGCGCACTCATTTCTTATGGAAAGCAATCTGAGAATGTTCAAAGTTGTCTCCTGGAAAAGTTAACGCAAACCTCTAAGATGAGGCGAAACAAATGAAAGTCTCAAAACGCGTCACTGAGTAATTGGGGAATATAGTTTCCGCTCAGACATGGATAAATATAACTACCTTTTTACTTTCTTCTTACGTGCTATACACATAGTGTATAGAGAAAGTGTTGTATTCCAACAAAAAATTCTATATAAAGATTTCCCGGAAATACATGTTTTGGGTACCCCTGAATCAAAAAAAAATATTTTTTGGAAAAATGTCCGTGTGTGCGTGTGTAAATGTGTGTCTGGACAGCATAGCTTGGTATTTAAGTTTGGTATCTTCCAAGGATGCGACCATAAGATTTTCAAGAAAATCCCCCACACCAAACTACCCTTTACATGGAACTTTTTTCGAAAATTTTTATTTTCTCAAAAATCACTAATGATTTTAATTAAAATCTCTTATATTTAAAATATTTACATGCCAAATAAAATGTATATCTTGAATTTTCTAGGAATAGCCTATGAAGATTACTTTATTCTTGATGAATTTTACGGAATTTTGCATAACTGCTAAACTGTAAGAGATCGACACAAACTTACCACACAACAAATCTAGAGCACTTTAAAACACACAATTTATTTCATATACCTTTTTGTGGAGTTGAACTTTTTTAAGATATTCCGTGTTTTTAGTTTCAGCTTCGAAAAACGTCTACTTTTCTCATCTGTACTTTTACTCCTGTCCATACAAACAAAGGAATTTCAGTCACATAGCAACCAGCTTTTGTCTATCACTTTAACCTATGGTACTCCTTTTATTTCCCTTCGACTTACAAGGAAGCAAGTTATAATACCACATCAGCTATTTTTTCAGGATTAGCATGAAGTAAATAGAAGCATAATCTTTTTAACAATGATTTGTTGCAGAGATGCAGAGAAAGTCATGTGAATGGAACACATGAGATTTCAAGTGCGCACACGATATTGAATTTTTTATGGAATACATCTTCTATTACCTAGTATATGTGCAGATAGCCAACACAGAAATTAAAACTCTGGTATGTTGCATTCACGTGACTTTCTCTACGTCACTGTAACAGATTATTGCTGAAAAGCATATTCTTCTACTTTATGATAGTCAAGATAAACATTAGCAGAATTTTAATTACTTGCTTCCTTGTAAGTTGAAGGAAAATAAGGAAAGACACTAGGCTAAAAGCTGGTTGCCATGTGGATGATATCCGTTTCTATGCAGGGCCAAGTTTACAACTTTCCGTGTGAGAAAAGTTGTATTTTAAATCTGAAACAAATAACAAGGAATATCTCAGAAATGAGCAATTCAACGAAAAACACGTAAATAGCATAAAGTGTGTGTTTTAACGTCAACTACATTTTTGGTATAGTAAGTTTTAGTCTATCTCTTACGGTTTGCCAGTTACGCAAAATTCTGCAATATTTTGGGGATTTTCTTGAAAATTTTCCTGTCGCATTAATGGAAGATACCAAACTTAAATTCCATTGGACATTTTTCTAAAATTTTTTTTTGGATCAGGGGATGTTAAAACATGTATTTCAGGTGAAATCTAACTATTGAATTTTTGGACGCAATACAATACCTTCTCTATATTCCATATACATAATACGTGTAGAGAAAGTAATAAAGAGGTATATAAGGGTTATTCCCAAGAAATTCAAGATATACATTTTATTTGCCATATAAATAACTTTAATATACGGTATTTTAACCAAAATCGTTAGAACCATTTTTTGGAAAATCAAAATTTTCGAAAAATATTACATGTAAAGGGTAGCTGGGGTGGGGGGAATTTCTTGAAAATCTTCGTGTCGCATCCTTGGAAGATACCAAACTTAAATACCAAGTTTAGTATTTAATGGTCTTTTCATTTTTCAGCTATGCTGCCTACAGACACACTCAAGTGCACATACACTCATACACAGGACATTTTTCTAAAATGCTTTTTTTGGATTCAGTAGGTGTCAAAACATGTACTTCCGGTGGAATCTGGGTATCTATTTTTGGATGCAATATAATACCTTCTCTATACACTATGTACATAGTACGTGTAGAGAAAGTAATAAAGAGTTATTTAGAGCCTATTCCCAGAAAATTCAAGATATACATTTTGTCATCTAAATATCTTTAATATACGGTATTTTAATCAAAATCATTAGAGCCATTTTTGAGAAATTCAAAATTTTCGAAAAATTTTCCATGTAAAGGGTAGTTTGTGAAGAGGGGATTTTCTTGAAAATCTTCGTGTCGCATACTTGGAAGATGCTGAACTTAAATACCAAGTTTGGTATTTAACGGATGTTTAGTTTTTGAGCTATGCTGCCTACAGGCACGCACACACGGACATTTTTTTTAAAAATGTTTTTTTTTTGGGGGGGGGTTCAGGGGGACCCAAAACATGTATTTCCGGTGAAATATCGGTATAGAATTTTGGGTGCAATACAATACCTTCTCTATATACTATGTGCATAGTATGGTGGAGAAAGTAGAAAACCAGATGACCAAAACGTGTTTCTTGCCTTTCTCGGAGAGCACTACTACTTTGCAAAACTGACTATACCTTGCCAAGCATCCGAGCTGTCCGTTCCTTTGGGTTATAAAATGTATACATATTTATTATTATTTAATTACAGTCGCATGACCTCGCAGCAGAAGCGTTTACACTGTGGTGAAACACAAAGGTAAATAAACAAGGTCACCGTTGGTTGAATGTTTGCATTGGTAAATGGGTGTTTTGTTGTGTTCATAAAGAATGCCCTGCATGAAGCACAAGAGTGGCGTAACTCCATCTTTTCAGCCTTTGGGATGACACTTCTAACCACCTTTGTCAGCCATAACGATAGTGAGCTTATACGTGAGATCAAGGATTTTAATTTAAGAGACAACATCCAAAAAAAAGTAGCAAGGATAAAACGTAATTTTCAATTACTCCTTGTATAAGACAAAACAGGAACAAAAATATGATGTGTTCCATTCACATGACTTTCTCTATATCTCTAACAAATTGTCAAAAAGCTTATGCTCTAAGGTTCGTGTGTCTGTGAACACGATAACTCGTAAACGAAAAGTCGATAAAACACCAAACTTGGTGTACAAGTTTAGTATCTTTCAGGGATGCGATACAAAGATTTTGAGAAAAATCCCCCCATCTCAAGCTACCCTTTACATGAACAAAATTTCGAAAATTTTGATATTCTCAAAAATGGCTCTAACGATTTTGATTAAAATACCGTATAATAAAGAGGTTTACACTACAAATAAAAAGTATATCTTGAAATTTATGGGAATAGGCTCTAAAGTTTCTTTATTCTGGATGAATGTTCCTGTATTTTGCATAATTAGTAAACCGTAACCGATAGACAAAAACTTATTACAAAAAATATGTAGATCTCGTTAAAACACACAATTTAAGTCATATACATTTTTACTTTCTCTATAAGTACTATTATGTACATAGCGTATAGAGAAGGTATTGTAATGCATCCTAAAATTCGTTACTGAGATTTTACCGGAAATACATGATTTGAGACCTCCTGAATCCAAAAATTGTACGTGTGTGTGTGTGTGTGTGTGTGGGGGGGGGGAGCATAGCTCAAAAACGAAAAGTCCGTTAAAAACCAAAATTGGTATTTAGGTGCGGTATCTTCCAAGCATGCGACACGAAGATTTTCAAGACAATCCCCCCCACTCCCAACTACCCTTTACATGGAACTTTTTTCGAAAATTTTGATTTTCTAAAAAAATGGCTGTAACTATTTTGATTAAAATATCGTATATTAAAGATATTTACCTGACAAATAAAGTGTATATCTTGAATTTCTGGGAATAGCCTCTGAAGGCTACTTTATTCTGGATGAATTTTGCATAACTACTAAACCGTAAGAGATGGACAAAAACTTAACACACAAAAAGTGTAGAGCACATTAGAACACACAATTTATGTTATATATATTTTCGTGGAGTTGATCGTGGTTTTTTTTTTTTTTTTTTTTTTTAGATATTCCTTGTTTTTTGTTTCAGCCTTAAGAAACTTAAACTTTTCTCTTACAGGAATTTGTCAACTCCTGTCCATACAAACAAAGGAACTTCAGTCACATAGCAACCAGCTTTTGCTATCACTAACCTATGGTACTCCCTTATTTCGCTTCTACTTACAGGGAAGCAAGTAATAAGACTATTTCTGCTATTTTTTTTCTAACTGAGCATGAAGTAAATAGAAGCATAAGCTTTTTAACAAAAATTTGTTGCAGAGATATAGAGAAAGTCATGTGAATGGAATTACATCAGATTTTTTTTTCGTGAAGTTCACCACTTTTGAGATATTCTTTGTCATAGGATTCAGTTTTAAAATTGTTAAACTTTTGACATACAACCCATGACAATGCAAAGAAATGGATTTCATCCACATGGCAACCAGCTTTTAAAAGATTTGACTATTGTTTTACCCTAGGGTATTCCCTTATTTTCCTACTGATGTTTATCACCATTAGCATGAAGTAGATAGAAGAATAAGCTTATGAACAATAATTTGTTACAGTGATGTAGAGAAAGTCATGTGAATAGAACACAGAGTTTAGAGCTCTGCTGCCCACGCACAGCATTGCTCTCTGATTTTTTTTTTGTTTTTTTTTTTTTTGTATCAAAACATATACTTCTGGTGAAATGTCGACAGCGAATTTTTAGGTGGAATACAATACTTTCTCTATTTAATACTTTACACGTAGTTAGAGATCCGTTTTTTTCAATTTCCAATAGGCTATAAATAAAAGAAAAGTTCATAGAAAACAGTTATATTACTAAAAGTTTTGTACACTTATGGGTACTTTTCAACATAATTACCGAAAAGATTGAGACATTCATCGAACCTGTGCAAGTTTTGCAATACCCGCTTCAAAAAACGTTGCCGCCAATGATTTCAAATGAACATTGACGTTGTTTTGAAGATCTTCGTACTTTACGACGTATGCGGAGAGCCATTCAAAACAAACGAAGAGGAATGCTGACTTCAGGAATTATGTTGATCCATGACAACGCTCGTCCACACACTGCTGGCACAACCCATCGGCTCCTTGAACAATTTCAATGGGACATTTTCGATGATCCGCCGTACAGTCCTGACCTGGCACCTAGCGACTTGCACCTTTTCCCTGAATTGAGGACGTGGCTAGGAGGGCAGCTCTTTCAAACCAATGAAGATCTTCAAAACAACGTCAATGCTCATTTGAAATCATTGGCGGCAACATTTTTTGAAGCGGATATTGCAAAGCTTGTGCACAGGTACGATAAACGTCTCAATCTTTTCGGTGAAACTTTTAGTAATAAAATAATTGTTTACTATGAACTTGTCTTTCATTTATAGCCTATCGGAAGTTGAAAAAAGAAACAACCCTCGTAATTATTATATACAGGATGTTAATGAACTATACCGAAATATTTTCATAGAATATGTAGATTACTTAAATAAGTAATTTGAGATAGACTTGTGGCCTGCTTATTGAAATTTCGAAGTAACGGCTATAAGTTTCTGAAATGCTAGTACGCCACGTATCGCGGCACGTAGTCTGGAATGAAAAAAATAATAATAAAAAACATTTACTCTATGACAGGAATCGAACTGATGACCTTAGGGATAGCAGCTTCCCGTGCTACGCATTAAACGACCAGAGCAGTTGAAAAAACGCCTCTAGAGTAGGCTACATAACAAGAACGTGGTTAATGAATGCTCAGTGTCGCACTGTCAAGTGATTAGTTCGAGATTTTACAGATTTTTGCGACATTAAATCTAGAGAGCGCTAGTAACGAGCTGCTAAAACTCGATATTTCTATATTCGGGCAGCAGTTTTAAAGACATTCTAAGGCATTTTTTCAACCTGCTTTGCTTTAACACCGACTTATCAGCACCTGATATCCACACGTTTAACGCTATGTAGTTGCGTTATGTTTATCCGAGGACCATGCACCGCCGATCTCAAATTACTTATATCAGTCACGTGCACAATCTCGCAAATTATTTCGCAGTAGTTCACTAACATCCTGTACATTGTGTGTATAGTACGTGTAGAGAAAGTAATAAATAGTTTGAGGATGAGGTAGAGAAAGCCATGTGAATGTAACGCATCCTAGTGTTTGTAATACTTTAGAATATACATATATGAAGGACGTGTTTGATGTGTGACGGGCAGCACAGGCGATATTTAACCAGGACAGCATCCATTTTGTTAACAAACACTGCTTCTCGGGGGAACGCGCAGTTTCATCGCGCTCTGTAATGCTGGGATAGAGTTTGTGTGTGTTCACTAAATGTAGATGTGCTTGCTTTAGATGTTGTTTTAATCCGGATAATGCCCGACCACATCCTGTGGAGTACGGTTCATAAAACCCTCGGTTAGCCTCCTCACCTGGACAAATAGGTGCAGGTGACACAATATCTGTCCACGGTCAAAGGTCACAGAACATAGCGCTATGCCCTTGAGCACCCTCTGTGGCTTCCCGGCATTTTTGATGGGTTAACCATATCACCAAGTGTAGTCTAGTATAATGGCTGTGCTGAATATTAATGCTGGTATTTCATTTCACCAACCGTGCTATTTCTCTAATTAATTCATCACCTAAGTAACCAGCGCGTACTTTTACAGATTTGAGGAACTATTTTGTATGAATTATGTAATGGAGATCTGCCTCATGTTTACATATGGCAGCATAGTAACGTCAGTTAAGCTACAAGGGCCTTTTTACTTATGTGTGTGTGTCTGTGAACAGCATAGCTCAAAAACGAAAAGACTGTTAAATACCAAACTTGGTATTTAAGTTTGGTATCCTCCAAGGATGCGACACGAAGATTTTCAACAAAATTCCTCCACCGCCAACTACCCTTTACATGGATTTTCTCAAAAATGGCTCTAACGATTTTGATTAAAATATCGTATATTAAAGATATTTACCTGACACATATGTATACCTTGAATTTTCTGGGAATAGCCTCTGAAGACTACTTTATTCTGCATTAATTTTGCATAACTGCTAAACCGTAAGAAATGGACAAAAACTTACCACACAAAAATATAGAGCACATTAAAACACACTATGTTATATAAACTTTTTTCGAGGAGTTGATCGTTTTTGAGGCATTTCTTGTTTTTGGTATCAGCTTTGAAAAACTTGTACTTTTCTCATAGAGAAATTTGTCAACTCGTGTCCATACAAACAAAAGAACTTCAGTCCATAGCAACCAGCTGTTGACTTCACTTTAACCTATGATACTCCCATATTTCGCTTCTACTTACAAGGAAGTAATAAGACTATTTCTGCTAATTTTCTCTCAATTAGCACGAAGTAAATAGAAGAGTAAGCTTATTAACAATAATATGTTACACAGAAGTAGAGAAAGTCATGTGAATGGAACATCAGATTTTTTTTCAACTTCCGATAGCATATAAATAAAAGACAAGCTTATAGAAAACAAAAAATGTTGCCGCAATGATTTCAAATGAACATTGACGTTGTTTAGAAGATCTTAGTTGGTTTGAAAGTGCTGCCCTCCTAGCCAAGTCTTCAGGTCAGGGAAATAGGGGAAAGTCGCTGGGTGCCAGGTTAGGACTGCACGGCGGATGACCGAAAATATCCCATTGAAATTGTTCAAGGAGCCGATGGGTTGTGCCAGCAGTGTGTGGACGAGCGTTGTCATGGATCAACACAATTCCTAAAGTCAGCATTCAGGCTCTCCGCAAACGTCGTAAAATACGAAGATCTTCAAAACAACGTCAATGCTCATTTCAAATCATAGTGGCAAAATTTTTGAAGTGGGTATCGCAGAGCTTGTGTAAGGTACGACAAATGTCCCAATCTTTTCGATGATTACGTTGAAAAGTAGCCATAACTGTACAAGTCTTTTAGTAATAAAATAATTGTCTTCTATGAATTTGTCTTATTTATAGCCCATCGGAGGTTGAAAAAAAAAAAAACGGCCTTCGTACAGTGATGTGAATGTAAGCATTCACATAGAAACACGCAAGGCGCAACGCAAGAGTTTGCAAACTCCAAACTCTATCATCGCGTTGCGTGCAAAGAGGAGGAATTCGGCTTCTTTTCTCTATGTATTGCCTATGAATTTAACAGACGATCGCACTGCAAGATTTTACAGGGTCTGCTGTACATGCATGCTCTTCTATTTGGCCGTGCAGTGCCGCGCCGCGCCATCTCTAATTTCCCTCAAGAAGTTATGACGTCACCTTGCGAATCCCTCTTTGATTTAATAGATGTAACTATCATTTGTGTCTCGATTTCTTAGTTCTCATAATTCGATGGCACAGAGAGATAATTCTTATTTCATTAAATGTGTAGCTTTATCATTTTCTGAAGTCACTATGCTTGTACTATTTTCATTAATTTTGAATGAGCAATTATGGTGGCGTCACTCAGCGAGCGTCAGTTGTTAGTGTGTAATTTTATAACATATTTATTTGAAAAAGATTGAGTAAATTCTCCTATATGGTATTTTTCGTTATGTTATAGTTTAAAACTGTTATTTACAACTTATTGCGTTACACTTACGAGTGCATTTGGTCTTTCCTCGCGCTTGCGTTTATGTTGCGTTACGTCTGCGCTTGCATCTCATTGTGAATGTAGCTTAAAACGAAGAGCTGATTGACGATTGTTGAAATATGGCATTATATTCTGTGGCGATGCGATATCCACTCAGAAGCCAAGGAATATAGAATTTGAAACAAAGGCAAGTGAAACATCTGCTGAATTGCTGGGTATAATCTCTGAGAAATAACCAGGAACGTCTTACACTAGACCAGTAAAACGAAGAAAGCGATTGGGTTGATTATTGATTGGCGATTGTTGGTATATGAATGAATGAATAAGTGTATTTATTGGCAATAGCAATATCATACATAGAATTTTAACAATCACAAGGCCCACAGACCGTATGTGCTTTTGTATTACACATTACAAGCAATATTAAAACAACAACAACAAATAATTGAAAGAGTAAACACGAAACTAAAAAGACAAAGGTAATACACAGTCAAAAGCAATATTAAACAACAAAAATTAAGAGTGAACCCGAAAATAAAAATACAAAGGTATTCAAATATAGCAATTTAAATTTATAGCACAGAGTACACTTTTATAAATGCACCCTCTTATAATAGATAATTACACTTAAAAGACATACATACACAATATATACACCATATATAAAACCATGCACAACATTGTAGTCACTTTTGTTTAGTTGATCTTATTCCTCCCCCCCCCCTTTCTCTATTGGCAGCCTCCTCAGATCTCAGCTGTCTTGCCTTAAGTATAAATTTACCTAGCCCGTCCATGTTTTCCGTGCCTGCAAGTAGCGTTCAACATGCTTCTAGCCCTACATTCGCAGTGGTAAAAAATCGCGGCAAATATTTTTCCCGCCATTACTCCGTACCCCTACATCTTGCCAAGATGTGACTCTTCCTCCTCGCAAATGGGACAGATTCTCGTACCATTTTCGTCAGAAATTTTCATGCTCCCAGTCTAATCCACGCGAGCCCCTCTCTAATGAGTTTGGTACCTGTTTTGATGTATTGATCCATACCCCACTCCGATTTTAGCCCAGACTGTACTTCTAATGACACCTTCTCTGTGCATTGCGCAATTATTTGCTGTCTGTCAATATCACAGAGGCGGTTCTTAATGTTTTTCCAAATACTCCGCCTGTTTTCCTGCCCCGCCATCCAAATGTATCCCATTCCATTCGTAACTGTTGACGGTAGCAGACTGCCCTAATTAGAGATTGGTTTCCGTGAACGGCAGTATAGTCTGGCGATATTAACTCAGAAGCCAAGGAATATAGAATTTAAAACAAAGGTTGCTCAATCTGGGGTTCAGCTTCACCTTCTCAAATACGAAGAATACAAACTGTTCAGAACAGATGTCTCCGTGTAATCATCAATGCACCATGGTATGCCAGAAACTCCACTATTCACTCAGATCTCCAAGTACAGTTGTTCACAGCAGAGCACACACGGACCTTTTTTTTTTTTTTTTTTTTTTTTTTTTTTGTATTCTCGGTATTGAATTTTTGGGTGGAATACAATACTTCCTTTATACACTATGTACATAGTGCATGTACAGAAAGTAAAAATCTGATGTAATCCATTCACATGACTTTCTCCACATCTCTGAATAAATTATTGCTAAAAAGCTAATTCTTCTATTTACTTAATACTAATTGAGAAAAATTGGCAGAAAGGGTCTTAGTATCTGATTCCTTGTAAGTAGAATGGAAATAAGGGAGTACCATAGGCTAAAGCGATAGTCAAATCTTTTAAAAGTTGCCTGTCATGTGAGTGAATACTTTTGTTTGTGTGGACAGGAGTTGACAAATTCCCGTATGAGAAAAGTATAAACATTTTAAAACTGAAACTTATAGCAAGGAATATCTCAAAAACGGTCAACTCCACAAACAAAATGTATACAACATAAGTGGTGTGTTTTAACGAGATCTGCATTTTGTGTGTGGTAAAATTGTTGTGCAAAATTCAGCCAGAATAAACATGTCCTCAGAAAATTGAAGATATACGTTTTATTTGTCACATAAATATCTTAAATATGAGAAATTTTAATCAAAATCATTAGAGCCATTTATGAAAAAATCAAAATTTTCGATTTTTTCCATGTAAAGGGTTGTTGGGGGCGAGAGAATAATCTTGAAAAAGTTCGTGTCGCATCTTTGGAAGATACTGAACTTAATCAACTTTTGGTATTTAACGGACTTTTCGTTTTTGAGCTATGCTGCCTACCGACACACACAGACATGTTTCTAAAAATGTTTTTTTTTTGTTTAGGGTGTCAGAAAAATTGTAATTCCGCTGAAGTTTCGCATTCAAAATTTTGGGTGCAATAGAATACCTTCTCTATACACTATGCAGATAGTACTTATAGAGAAAGTAAAATATATATACTAATATCACCATTATAATATATAATTGATATACTCTACAAGTTTTACTTAAAAAATCTGATGTGTTCCATTCACATGACTTTCTCTACAGCTCTATAACAAATTATTGTTAAAAAGTTTATGCTTCTATTTACTTCATGCTAATCGAGAGAAAATTAGCAGAAATAGTCTTATTACTTGCTTCCTTGTAAGTAGAAGCGAAATAAGGGAGTACCATAGGTTAAAGTGATAGTCAAAAGCTGGTTGCTTTGTGACTGAAGTACTTTTTTTTTTATGGACACGAGTTGACAAATTCCTGTATGAGAAAAGTAAGTTTTCAAAGCTGAAACCAAAAACAAGGGATATCTAAAAAACGATCAACTCCACGAAAAAAATATATAGCATAAAGTGTGTGTTTTAACGTGCTCTACATTTTTTGTGTGGTAAGTTTTTGTCTATCTCTTACGATTAAGCAGTTGCGCAAAATTCCGTAAATTTCATCCAGAATAAAGTAGTCTTCAGAGGCTATTCCCAGAAAATTCAAGAAATACATTTTATTTGTCGTGTAAATATCTTTAATATACGATATTTTAAACAAAATCGTTAGTCATTTTTAAGAAAATAAAAATTTTGAAAAAAGTTCCATGTAAAGGGTAGATGGGGGCGAGGGGATTTTTTTTGAAAATCTTCGTGTCGCATTCTTGGAAGATACGAAACTTACATACCAAGTTTGGTGTTCAACGGTCTTTTCGTTTATGAGGTATGCGGTCCACATACATAAACACACACACACATGGACCTTTTTCTAAAAATGCTTTTTTTGAATTCAGGGGGTCCTAAAACATGTATTTCCGGTGAAATATCGGTATCGAATTTTTGGGTGGAATACAATACTTCCTCTATACACTATGTACATAGTACGTGCAGAGAAAGTAAAAAGCTGCTTCTATCTACGACTTGCTAATCGAGATAAACATTAGCAGAATTGGCATTATTACTTGCTTCCTTATAAGTATAAGAGAAATAAGGGAATACACTAGATTAAAACAAAGGTATCTTCCAAGGATGCGAAACGAAGATTTTGTGTAAAATCCCGCATCCCAAACTACCCTTTCATGGTAAAAATTGAAATATAAATTTCCTCAAACATGACTAATGATTTTGAATAATCCATTTGACTTAAATATGTTTGCAAGACGATAAAATTGATGTCCTGAATTTTCTGGGAAAATTCTGGAGGAATTTGGCAGAATTTATCCTAACTGATAAACCGTATCTGACAGATAAAGCTTTCTGCACACAGGAAAAAAAAGTAGATTTGATTAAAACACACAATTTTGTCATTTACACTTTTTTCGCGGAGTTGCCATGCAAAGAAGCAGATTTCAACATAGCAACAGAGATTTGACTAACGCTTTAGCCTAGTGTATTCCCTGATTTTCCTTCTACTCACAAGAAACAAGCAATAAGAGTATTTCTGCTAATGTTTATTTCGATTAGCAGGAAGTTGATAGAAGAATAAACCTTTCAACAATAATTTCTTACTGAGATATAGAGAACGTGCTGTGAATAAAATACTTCGGATTTCTTTTTAATTTTTCTACACGTACTATGTACATAGTAAATTGTATTGCACCCAAAAATTCGATACCCAGATTTCACCGCAAATACGTGTTTTGGGTCTCCCTGAATCCAAAAAAGCATGTTTACAAAAATGTCCGTGTGTGTCTGTGTGTGTGTCTGTGGACAGCATAGCTGAAAAACGAAAAGACTGTTAAATAAACTTGGTATTTAAGTTTGGTATCTTCAAGAATGCAACACGAAGATTTTCAAGAATTTCCCCCACACAACTACCCTTTATATGGAACTTTTTTCGAAAATTTTGATTTTCTCAAAAATTGCTCTAACGATTTTGATTAAAATGTTAAATATTAAAGATATTTACCTGACAAATAAAATGTATACCTTGAATTTTCTGGGGATAGCTTCTGAAGACTGCTTTATTCTGAATGAATTTTACGGAATTTCGCATAACTGCTAAACCGTAAGAGATGGAATTTATATCAGCTCTGGTGTCAGCTTTGAAAAATATACTTTTCTGATACAGGGATTTGTCAACTCTTGTGCATACAAACAAAGAAGCTTTAGTCACATAGCAACCAGCTTTTGATTATCAGTTTGTTCTAAAGCATTCCCTTATTTCGGTTCTACTTAGAAGGAAGCAATTAATAAGACTATTTCTGCTATTTTTTGCTCGATTAAAATGAAGAAAATAGAAGCATAAACTTTTTAACAATAATATGTTGCAGAGATGTAGAGAAAACCATGTGAATGGAACACATCAGATTTTTAAAGTTTGAAACTTGTTCAACTTTCACAGACGCATTAACTTAACCAGTTTAGATGAAGGCTAGCAAGAACTTATGTCCATGTTGTTCGTAGCGAGGTTTCAGTTACGTTGTTGATTTTCGTTTACCTGTCTGTCGTCTCCGCTATTGATCATGTTGGCCGTGGGAGAAGAGAGTGCAGCCACAACAGCGCAGCTCCTCAGGCAACAAGGGGTGTATCCCCCCCTACATGTATACCAGCGCCCTACCACTTCTTTTGATATCGGGATACTCGATATGGATGAAAAGAGCATCGCCATTACCCACCAACCCTTTCCTATATATACTATGAAACATGATATAGAAATGTATTTTTTCCAACTTGTTAGATCCTGCGCCTCCACTCGCGTTATCGTGTTAGATAAGAAAATTCTTCACTAACTCTTCCTCTCCCCTATTGTCAATCAGCCCCTATTTTTCGTTATATCCGTATTTTCGTCTTCAAAATATATTCTCTCTGTCCTTTTCAACATCTCGTCGCATTTACCTCTCTCTCCCTCTCTTTCTCTCCCCCTCTCTGTGAAAATCAAGTTGTTATATTACTTTCTCTAACCCACATGTATAATGTACATGGTGGATAGAGAAGGTATTGTATTCCACCCAAAAATTTGATGTCGAGATTTTACCGGAAATGCATGTTTTGGGATTCCCAGAGTCCGAAAAAAAATTTTAGTAAAAGGTCCGTGTGTAGCTCAAAAACTAAAGAACCGTTAAATACTAAACTTGGTATTTGGGTTTCGTATCTTCCAAGGACGCGACACGAAGATTATCAAGAAAATCACAAACTACCCTTACATGACAAGATTTTTGAAAATTTTGATTTTCTCAAAAATGGCTGTAACGGTTTTGAATAAAATCCCGTATATTAAAGATATTACATCCCAAATACCAAATTTATATCTTGAATTTTCTGGGAATAACCTCTGAAGACCTCTTTATTCTGGATGAACTTTACCGAATTTTGCTTAACTGCAAAACCGTAAGATAAAAACAAAAGAACTGAACAAAAAAATGTAGATCTCGTCAAAACTCAAAAAACTCCTGTACGTATTTGTTGTGGAGGTAGCCGTTTCCGAGATATTCCTTGTTATTGGTTTCAGTTGTTTCTTTTCACACACAGGAAGTGTCCGTTTTTCTTTTGTTCTACTCCTGGCCACTTTAGCATAGCGCAATCATTTATTTTCCTTCTACTTATAAGGAAGTAATAAAAACATTCTGCTAATGTTTATCTAGATTAGCATGAAATAGAAAGAAGAATAATCTGTTGTAAAAAGTTTGTTTGTAGAGCAAATAGAGAAATTCATGTGAGTGTAACATTTTTTAATATATACTTTCTGTGGTTATTTTTACTTCCTCTAGCCTCGTATGTACAATGTACATGACCCTATGTATCCAAAAAAAGCATTTTCAGAAAAAGGTCCGTGTGTGTCCGTGAACACGATAACTCAAAAACGAAAAGTAGCTAAAATACCAAACTTGGTATTTAAGTTTAGTATCTTGGAGGGACGCGACACGAAGATTTTGAGAAAAATTCCCCCACCCCAAACTACCTTTACACGGAACTTTTTTCGAAAATTTTGATTTTCTTAAAAATGGCTCTTACGATTTTGATTAAAATATTGTATATTAAAGATATATACCTGGCAAATAAAATGTATATCTTGAATTTTCTGGGAATAGCTTCTAAAGACCTGTTTATTCTAGATGAATTATGCTTAAGTTGGCATAACTAGTAAACCATAAGAGATAGACAAAAGCTTACTATACAAAAAAGTAGATTTATTAAAATACACAAGTTATGCCAATTACATGTTTTTCGTGGAGCTTACCGTTTTCGAGGTATTCCTTTTATTAGTTTCAGTTGTGAAGTACTTTTACTTTTCTCAGACGGGAGTGTCCGTTTGTCTTTTGTTCTACTCCTGGCCAAGAAAAGAAGCGATTAGTAATGTACAGTTATTTTGATATATGTTCCCATTTTGGCATGTTTTTAGTTTCTCTACTCGTACTATTTACATAGTGTATAGGGAAGGTATTGCATTCCACCCAAAAATTCGATATCGGGATTTCACCGGAAATAGACGTTTTAGGGTCCCCCTGCAACCAAAAAAGGTGTTTCTAGAAAAAGGTCCGTGTGTGTCTGTGAACATAACTCAAAAACGAAAAGTCGGTGAAATACCAAACTTAGTAGAAGTTTGGTATCTTCCAAGGATGGGACACGAAGATATTGAGGAAAATACCCCCACACCAAATTAGCCTTTTCGTGTAAAAAATTTCCAACAGTTTGATTTTCTCAAACATGGCTCTAAGGTTATTATTAAAATACGGAATATTGATGTGTTAAATTCACATATGTTTCTCTAGCTGTTCCATAGACAAATAATTCTTAAAATAAATAATTTTATCTATATCATGCTAATTGAGATAAAAGTTAGCAGAATTGGTCTTATTACTTGCTTCCTTAAAAGTAAAAGGGAAATAAGGGAACACACGAGACTAAATCGATAGTTAAATCCTTTAAAAGCTCTGTCATGTTTTTGAAATTCGTTTCTATGCAGGGCCAGGAATTTACATGTCATCCATTTCCTTAAGTTCATGCCTGACAACGGGCCGACGCCTCGTAACAGTTTCTCCATTCTGCCGTTGGTCCCCCGACAGGTTTCTGACTCTTAGGGGCGGGGGGGGGGGGGCAGTCCTACAAATACGGGGACGGTAAGCCGATTATGAAATGAAACGAAACGGTTTATAACGTTATAGAGGTACTTAAAAATATAATCATATTTCCATCCCGTAGAAATCTCCGAAAAGGTTTTGAACAAAAATTAATTTATCACAAAGGGAAATACTGTTTAAAACAATATTATACTCATTAGCTATAAATTAAGCTGGCAGCGAATTTAGATATTAATTATTTTCTTCGTAATTACAGAACAGATAACAAGAAGTTGAAGTTTTAAATTAAATAAATAGAGTAATTCCAATTAAAATTATTTCAAATATCAAAGTTGAAGTATTAATTACCAAAAATAAATATATGTGTGAGCAGAAAGAACATATTTATAATTAACTTTTAATAATATTGATAGCTTTTAGGTAGCACATCAAAGGATTGGGTCTTTACAATTAACTAATTAGCAGTTGGAAACAAAAGAGGAAAGAGCGTTTTAATGCGCTTTTGTGACCGCCTCAAGCAATGTAGCCGCTTTTAATGCTGTGCGTAATATCTATACTTCGTGTGATGCAAATTCTGTTTACGTGTGCATTAATGAATAACAAAACATTAAGCTGATAAATGTTTTATAAGCTGCTGGTTTGGGGAGGAACCCTACTTCCCCGTCTCTCATAAACTTTCCAAATACTCTGATTAAAAGATTATATCCATTTTGGGCACAAAATGTAACTACTGAGTATAATAAAAATCTTGTGTTCAATTCACATGACTTTCTCTACATCTCTAACAAATTATTGTTAAAACAGCTTATTCTTCTATCTACTTTAAGATAATCGAGATAAATATTATTATTTACTTCCTTGTAATTAAAAGGGAAATAAAGGAATACACTAGGTTAAAGAGATAGTCAAATATTTTAAAAGCCTGTTGTCACGTGAAGCGCAAGGAGTTCCGGCTGAGAAACAAATAAAAAGGAATATCTCAGAAGTGGCTAATTCCACGAAAAAAAAGACATATAACATAAATTGCGTGTTTTAAAGTGGTCTATTTTTTTGTTAGTTTCTGTCTATCTCTTACGACTTACCAGTTACGCAAAATTCAGAAAGATTCATCCAGAATGAAGAAGTTTTCCAAGGCTACTCCCAGAAAATTCAAGATATACATTTTATTTGTGACGTAAATATTGCTAATATACGGCATTTTAATTAAAACATGTTAGAGGCATTTTTGAGAATATAAAAACTTTAAAAGGTCTCTCCATGTAAAGGATAGTTTGGGGTGGGGGAATTTTCTGGAAAATGGTGTTGCCTCCTTTGGCATACCAAACTTAAATGCAAATTTTGGTATTTAACGTACTTTTCATTTTTGAGTTATACTGTCCACAGACTCACACACACACTGGCCTCTTTCTAGGAATGCTGTTTTTTATTCACAGGGTCTCGAAACATACATTTCCACTGAAAACTTGACATCGAATTTTTAGGAAGAATACAATCTATACAATATGTGCATAGTACGTGTAGAGAAAGTGTCTTATTACCTGTTTCCTCGTAAGTAGAAGGGAAATAAAAGAATACACTAGGCTAAATCGATAGTCAAATGTTTTAAAATATGTGGCTATGTGATTGAAATACCTTTGTTTGTATGGGCAGGAGCTGACAAATTCCCATATGAGAAAAAATGTTAGTATCTTAAAGCTGAAACTAATAACAAGGAATATCCCAAAAAGGTAAACTCCACGAAAACATATATAACAAACTGTGTTTTTTAGCAAGCTATTGCATTTCTGTATAGTAAGTTTTTGACTATATCTTACGGTTTACCAGTTATGCAAACTTACACAAAATTCATCCAAAATAAACATGTCTTCAGAGATTATTCCAAAACAACTGAAGATATACATTTTATTTGACATATAAATATATTTAGTACTAGCTGCCGCCCCGGATTCTTCCGTTTACAGTACGACCATGCAATGATATAAAAATGAAATAAAAGTGCAATTTTCCTTCCGGAGAGAAAAACAAATAGCGCCGATAGTTTGCCGGCTCTCGAGCACGCAACGTACAACGTGCGAAAAACACAATTCAAGGTATATTACACACACTTGTAACGATTGATCTTGGGATTTATTGTCATTGCGAATACAAGGCGCGATTAAATTCAAAATGAAAGTCGGTTGATATTAGTGGTGTTCTTGGAATAATATATCCTCGCCTTTAACTTTCCCATGTTATAGTAACTTAAATCAATTTTTTCATAATTTTTTACTTTCTCTATACCCACTATGTACATAGTGTATAGAGAATGTATTGCACTCCACCAAAAAATTCGATACCGAGATTTCACCGGAAATATGTGTTTTAGGGTCCCCTGTATCCAAAAAAAGTATTTTCAAAAAAAGGTCCGTGTGTGTCCGTGTGTCCGTGAACACGATAACTCAAAAACGAAAAGTCTGTAAATTACCAAACTTGGTATTTAAGTTTAGTATCTTCCAGGGATGCGACACGAAGATTTTGAGAAAAATCCCCCCACTCCAAACTACCCTTTACATGGAACTTTTTTCGAAAATTTTTATTTTCTAAAAAATGGCTCTAACGATTTTGAATAAAATATCGTATATTGAAGTTATTTACCTGACAAATAAAATGTATATTTTGAATTTTCTGGGAGTAGCCTCTGAAGACTACTTTATTCTGGATGAATTTTTCATAACTACTAAACCGTAAGAGATGGGCAAAAACTTAACCCACAAAAAATGTAGAGCACGTTAAAACACACAATTTATATCACATACATTTTTTTCGTGGAGTTGATCGTTTTTGAGATATTCCTTTTTCTTGGTTTCAGCTTTGAAAAACATGCTTTTCTCATACAGGAACTTGTCGACGCCTGTCCATACAAACAAAGGAACATCAGTCACATAGCAACCAGCTTTTGGCTTTCACTTTAACCTATGGTACTCCCTTATTTCGCTTCTGCTTACAATACAGCAAGAAATGTGACTATTTCTGCTAAGTTTTCTCGATTAGCATGAAATACATAAAAGATAAGCTGATTAACAATAATAACTTACAGAGATATAGAGAAAGTCATGTGAATGGAACATCAGATTTTTTTAACAGTGAGTTTGTTCTGCTGCATATTTCGGCTGATTGATATTGCGCTGAGTCAACCTTAGGCTGTAAACTGTGAGGCGGGAACCCTGGCAAATACCATAAGGTAGTGTGGAAAGGATGGCATATGGATGGCAACCAAGATGTCGTTGGCATAATAACAGTAATGGCAGCGCATCCATAGTGAGATGGGTATACACTGGCATAGGTAATGAATTACATTAAGGAGAAAATCGCAAAGTAATATTCATGCTTCTTCCGAATCTATTTCTTTCCTTAACTCCTAATATTTTCACCTCTTTCTTTATTTTCTAAGGCTAACAATGACGTAACTAAAGAGCAAGCAGATCCAGTTAGTCAATTGATAAGCTTTTATTTCACGATAGCTTTGTGTATTAAATTTCTCCATTTAACCCAAACTATTACTTGATCAAATGTATCGAGAACACCGCAAATGTACTGTGATGGTGACGCAGATATTTTCATGTTCTTTAGCTAGCTCATGTATCACTTAACGTCAAATAACCAACATCTACAATAGGAACTAGGAAGTTAATCCTAAAACGGATCCCGTTATTTTCAGATTCTAATAAGAGTGAATGGTTATGTGCATAGGTTATAACTTGTTCATTTTAAAGAATTTCAACATAAAATAAACTTATTTTTATTTAAACGATGTGATCAAGGGAACGGTAGTTAATACATAACAAACATATTTGTTTTTCACAGTTAGCTTTCGTCATAGTCTCCATAACCAGGTGCATGCCCTTAGCATTAAAGAAAAATAGAGCAGTAGGAACTACGGTCTTCTGGTGGCAAATAATAAGTACGCATTTCAGGTGTTCGTCTTGGGCAAAGCTTCTTTATTTTAAACGATAGGAGTAAGTAAAGGACAGTTAATACATAAAAATGTATTTGAATTTCACTGCTGCGATGTATCATCTCGATAAACTGTTGCGTTACCTTAATATTGGATGGGGAGGAAAAATACTACTATCGCTATCTATCGGAAAATAAGTAACTACTTACCCTAAGTGTCCATCGTTAGGAAAACTTCTTAGACTCTTTATTTTAAATGATAGTAATAACGAAAGGGCTGTTAATATATACAAATCTGATGTATACCATTCACATGACTTTCTCCATATCCCTGCAACAAATAATTCTTAAAAAGCTTATACTTCTATTTGCTTTATGCAAATCAGAAAAAATTAGCAGAAATAGTCTTATTACTCGCTTCCTTGTAAGTAGAAGCGAAATAAGGGACAACCGTAGGTTAAAGTGATAGTCAAAAGCTGGTTTCCATGTCAATGAAGTTCCTTTGTTTATATGGATAGGAGTTGACAAGTTCCTGTATGACAAAAGTACACGTTTTTCATAGCAGAAACCAAAAATAAGGAATGTCACAAAAACGACGAACTCCACGAAAAAAATGTATATAACATAAATTGTGTGTTTTAATGTGCTCTACATTTTTTGTGGAGTAAGTTTTTGTCCATCTCTTACGGTTTAGCAGTCATTTAAAATTTAGTAAAATTCATCCAGAATAAACTACTCTTCAGAGGCTATTCCCAGAAAATTAAAGATATGCATTTCATTTGTCAGGTAAATATGTTTAATATCCGAAATTTTAATCAAAATCGTTAGAGCCATTTTTGAGAAAATCAAAATTTTCGAAAAAAGTTCCATGTAAAGGGTAGTTGGATGTGGAGGGATTTCTCTCAAAATCTTCGTGTCGCATCCCTGGAACATACTAAACTTAAATACCAAGATAGGTATTTTACCGACTTTTCGTTTTTGAGTTATCGTGTTCACAGACACACGGACACACACACACGGACCTTTTTGTGAAAATGCTTTTTTTTGGATATTGGGGACCCTAAAACATATATTTCCGGTGAAATCTCGGTATCGAATTTTTGGTGGAGTGCAATACTTTCTCTATACACTATGTACATAGTGCGTATGGAGAAAGTAAAAATGTATTTGAATTTCACTACTGCGTTGTGTCGATAAACTGGTGCGTTACCGTAACATTAAATACGAAGGGAAATATATAGCAGTACCACGACCATTTAGCAACAAATAACTTGTACCACTGCCATCTGGCGGTCATTAACTGAAATGCGTTCACTTAGCACGGTTTTTATTCTTATTATGAGATCTTTAATACTTTCCCGTACTATTTTTAAACATTTTCATCTCAACAAACCTTGTGACAATAACGAACACAATAACATATATACTGGATTCAGTAATTTAATCAAAATCGTTGGAGCCATTTTTGAGAAAATCAAAAATTTCGAAATTTTATTCATGTAACGGGTAGTTTGAGATAGGGGAATTTTTCTCAAAACCTTGGTATCGCATCCCTGGAAGATACTAAACTTAAATACCAAGATAGGTATTTTACCGACATTTCGTTTTTGAGTAATCGTGTTCACAGACACATGGACACACGAACGTTTTTCTAAAAAAAATGTTTTGGATGCAGGGGACGCTAAAACGTCTATTTCTTGTGAAATATCGGTATCGAATTTTTGGGTGGAATGCAATATTTTCTCATACACTATATACATAGTACGTGTAGAGAGAGTATAAAAGAAAAAATCTGATGTGTTCCATTCAAATAGCTTTCTCTACATCCCTGCAACAAATTATTGTTAAAAGCTTATGCGTCTATTTACTTCATGCTAATCGAAAAAAATTAGCAGAAAAGTCTTATTACTTGCTTCTTTGTAAGCAGAAGCGAAATAAGGGAGTACCATAGGTTAAAGCGATAATCAAAAGCTGGTTGCTGTGTCACTGAAATTCGTTTGTTTGTATTGACAGGAGCTAACAAATTCCTGTATGAGAAAAGTTCAAATTTTTCAAAGCTGAAACTAAAAATAAGGAATATCTCAAAAACGATCAATTCCACGAAAAAAATGTATACAACATAATTGTGTGTTTTAATGTGCTCTATATTTTTTGTGTGATAAGTTTTTGTCCATCTCTTGCAGTTTAGCAGTTATGCAAGATTCCTTAAAATTCATTCAGAATAAAGTAATCTTCAAAGGCAATTCCCAGAAAATTCAAGATATACATTTTATTTGTCAGGCCAATATCTCTAATATACGATAGTTTAATCAAAATCATTAGAGCCATTTTAAGAAAATAAAACATTTCGATAGAGTTCTATGTAAAGGGTAGTTTGGGGTGAGGGTATTTTTCTCAAAATCTTTGTCACATTCCTGGAAGACACTAAGCTTAAATACCAAGTTTGGTGTTTTAGCGACATTTAGTTTCCGAGCTATCGTGTTCACACACACACACACACACTCACACTGGTCTTTTTATAAGAATCTTCAATTATTATTATTATTATTATTATTATTATTATTATTATTATTATTTGATTCAGAGGATCTCGAAATATATATTTCCGCTGAAATCTCGACACTGAACTTTTAGGAGAAATACAATACCTTATCTATACGATATATACAGAGTACATGTAGAGAAGGTAAAAATGAATAAATCTGCAGATGTTGGAACACACTATAGAAAGAAAGAGATGGGATTCGAGACCTGTACCTCAGCCATGTGACCGCCGCGAGGGACGCTGCTGTTGCTGACAAACTATAGGGGCGGATTCGCTAGAGACTCCCCCCCCCATCGCTCTAGGGTCATAACTAAACAAGCTGTATAGGCAAACGACATTGTCAATCAAGTTCTAACACAAATGTAATTGATTCTTCCGCTTGCTGATTAATACATGCTAATTGCTTGTAATTATGCACAAAGGAACCGTTCGACAAAATGCAAAATTTGTGATGGAAATTTATTTTTCACAATAACCGTATGCTGGCTCCTCATTGGGGTGCGCTGGAAAAGTAACATGTGTCGGGTATCGACACAAGATGCTTTCGTGACGTCATTTATTAAGTATTGTGTAGATTAAAGAACTTAATCAACTTTTGTTTCTCTCCCTTCATATTCCCTTTATTTGGAGATGGTATAGTTGATTAGACTAGATTAGAAAGCATTCTGTAAGTTCGTTTAGACAGGAAGCCATAGAATGTGTATGTACTAAGAAAAAAATTTTGTGTGTTCCATTCACATAAAATATTGTTAAGCTTTTTCTTCTATCTATTTAATGCTAAAACATTAGCAGAATCGGTCTTATTTCTTAGTTCCTTTATAAGTAGAATGAAAATAAGAGAATACACTAGTCTAAACCGACAGTTAAATGTGGTTATTATGGGACTGAAATTCATTTCTTTGAGTGGCCAGAAGTTGACAAATTCCCGTATGAAAATTTTAAAGCTGAAACTAATTAAAAGGAATATCTCAAAAACGGTCAACCATGGTTTAACGAGCTCTACATTTTTGATATGTAAGTTTTTGTCTATCTCTTACGGTTTGCCAGATATACAAAATTCCGTAAAATTCGTCTAGAATAAGGTATTTTTCAGAGACTATTCCCAGAAATTTCAAGATGTACATTTATTTGTCATATAAATATGAATATAAGAGATTTTAATCAAAATCATTAGAACATTTTTGAGAAAATAAATACTTTCGAATTTTTTTCCACGTAAAGGTTAGTTGAACTGGGAGAATTTTCTAGAAAATCTATGTGTCGCATCCTTGGAAGATGCCAAACTTAAATACCAAGTTTGGTATTTAACGGTCTTTTCGTTTTTGAGCTATGCTGTCCGTCATACACACGCACCTTTTTCTGGAAATTAGATACCTTAAAACACACATTTCCGTTGAAATCTCGGTAGCGAATTTTTGGGTGCATTACAACAACTTTTCTATAGACGATCCTGGAGGATACAAAGTATATAGTTATTAGCAAGTCTGGATTGATAGTCAAAACTTAAGATAAACTTAAATATCTTATGTGTTATATTCACATGACTTTCTCTACATCTCTATAACAAATTAATGTCAAAAAGCTTATCCACTTCATGCTGAGCCTCATAAACATTAGCAGAAACGTTCTTTATTAAACGCTATGTTGTAAGCAGAAGGTAAATAAGGAAATCCCCTAAGCTAAAGAATTTTAGAAAAAGGTCCGTATTTGTGTCCTTAAACACGATAAGTCAAAACGAAAAGTCGGTTAAATACTAAACTTGATATATAAGTTCAGCATCTTCCAAGGAAGATTTGCAAGGAATTCCTCCACCCCTAACTACCCTTTACATGGAAACATTCCGAAATGTTTTGTTTTCCAAAAATGGCTCTCACGATTTTGATACAAATACGTATATTACAGATAATTCCATGACAAATAAAACCCATATCTTGACTTTTCCTGAAATAGCCTCAGCAATCATCTTCATTATGAATAAATTTTGTATAATTGGTAAACTATAAGAAATAGACCAAAAAGTTACAACACACAATTTATATCATATACATTCTTTTATAGAATTAACGATATCCAAGATATTCCCTGTTATTGGTTTCAATTTAAATATTTAAACTTTGCCCACACAGAAAGTCCACATCAGTTTCCTCTCCTTTGTTTTACTCCTGGTCATGGAAAGAACTGAACTTTAGCCTAGTGTATTCTTTTATGTCCCTTCTGCTTATAAAATCTACTGCTAAGATTTATCTTAATTAGCATGAAATAGATAGAAGAATAACGATTTTTAGGAATGATTTGTTTGCAGAACAGGTAGAGAAAGTCATGTGAATGGAGCGTATCAGAGTTCTTTCTGAATCATCAGATGGCTGAAAGGCAAGTAATGGTCTCCTAATTTTCACAACTCTAAGCAGTTATTTAGCATAACATATTTAAGCCTTAAAGATAGAGTTTCATGTAAAATCTAATTTAAAAAATCTTATGTGTACTATTCACATGACTTTCTCTATATCCCTGCAACAAATTTTTCTTAAAAAGCTTATACACCTATTTACTTTATGCTAATCAGAAAAATCAGCCGAAGTAGTCTTATTATTTGCTTCCTTGTAAGTAGAAGAGAAATAAGGGAGTACCATAGGTTAAAGTGATAGTCAAAAGCTGGTTACTATGTCACTGAAGTTCCTTTGTTCGTATGGACAGCAGTTGACAAATTCCTGTATGAGAAACGTATAAGTTTTTCATAGCAGAAACCAAAAATAAGGAATGTCACAAAAACGACGAACTCCACGAAAAAAATGTATATAACATAAATTGTGTGTTTTAAAGTGCTCTACATTTTTGTGCAATAACTTTTTGTCCATCTTTTGCGGTTTAGCAGTTATTCAAAATTTAGTAAAATTCATCCAGAATAAACTACTCTTCAGAGACTATTCCCAGAAAATTCAAGATATACATATCATTTGTCAGGTAAATATCTTTAATATACGATATTTTAATCAAAATCGTTAGAGCCATTTTTGAGAAAATCAAAATTTTCGAAAAAAGTTCCATGTAAAGGGTAGTTGGGGGTGGGCGGATTTTCTTGAAAATAATCTTGTCGCATCCTTGGAAGATACCAAACTTAAATACCTAATTTGGTATTTAACAGTCTTTTCGTTTTTGAGCTATGCTGTTCACACACACACGCACGGACCTTTTTCCAAAAATGATTTTTTTTGGATTCAGGGGGACCCAGTATCGAATATTCAATAATATTTTATTCGAATTCCAGGGCAGGTTTATTCGACAGGTGGTGCTACGATCAAATTCAGGAAAATATTTTATAACCTCGTGTTATTATTGTGTTACAAAAAAAAACGTGTGCTAATTGAAATATTACAATAAGATTCAATTAATGTTTCAAGAGTTTTAAAGTGTGCATAAAAAACGATACATTTTGCAAATTCAGTGCGGAATTGATGTCAGTACTTTGTATACGTTTCTATCAAATTTACACTGCGTTAATTAACAGCCACCCTAACCTAAAAAAAGTTTTAAATGTTCGAATTAAAGGCGTGACTACAGGCAACGTCTGTCGTGTCCGCTAGTAGTAGTATAAGCTTTTTAAGAATAATTTTTTGCAGAGATGTAGAGAGTGTCATGTGAATGGTACACATAAGATTTTTAAAGAATCACAGCTGTTAAAGAGCGTCCATAAATAAAAAGCAACCTCATTTGGTCACCTCTGTTATAGACGTACGGTTATTTTCCTGTCATCCCATGTCCCACCTGTTTATGAACCAGTCTAATACCAGTACGCAGAAAACGCAGTCATAGTAATGTCGTATAACTGGACGATTATTCGGGGCATTATTGCTGACGCTGTCGTTTCGGTTAAATTACTCGAAATGTGCTGTGACACTTGACACGGAGAGGAGAAAGCTCCGCGTCCATTTCGTGATTACTGATGTAGCTATCCCCTAGCTGTAAAACTTTGTGCATAATGGTAGCGGTGAAGGATCAACAGGAATTAGCACCTGTTGACAACAACGTGCTGGAAACAACTTCAGGTGCAGTTTAATAAACAAATGGTTATCGTCACTTCGCAGCCTCTGTTTAATGTCAAGTTCGGAATTTAAATGCGGATTCTTTCTATACTGCTCGCAGTCTCTTCCATTATGTACATTTGTGAGGTTATACAACGCCAGATACCACCAGCAAATGGAGGACAAAGGAAAAGCTTTGTTATTTTTCTCTACACGTACTGTGTACATAGTGTATAGAGAAGGTATTGTATTGCATCCAATAATTTGATACAGAGATTTCACCGGAAATATATGTTTTAGGGTCTCTGTGTCAATAACAGATATTTTTACACGTGTGTATATGTGTCCGCGTTACTCTGAACACTATAACTCAAAAACGAAAAGTCGGTAAAATACCAAACTTAGCAGTTAAGTTCAGTATCTTACAGGGATGCAACACGAAGATTTTGAGAGAAATCACCCCACACCTAACTACCGTTTACTTGGAACCTTTTTCAAAAATTTTGATTTTCTCAAAAATGGCTCTAACGATTTTGATTAAAATTTCGTATATTAAAGATGTTTACCTGACAAAATGTATATCTTGAATTTTCTGGGAATAGCCTCTGAAGAGTAGTTTATTCTGGATGAATTTTACTGAATTTTGAATAACTGCTAAACCGTAACAAATGGACAAAAAGCTTACTACACAGCAAATGTAAAGCACATTAAAACACACAATTTATGTTATATATATATAACATTTTTTTTCGTGGAGCTAATTGCTTTTGACATATTCCTCGTTTTTGGTTTCAGCTTTAAAAAACTTACACTTTTCTCACACAGGAATTTGTCAACTCCTGTCCATACAAACAAAGGAACATCAGTCACATAGCAACCATCTTTTGATTATCAGTTTAGCCTATAATACTCGCTTATTTCCCTTCTACTTACAACGAAGCAAGTAATATGACTATTTCTGCTATTTTTTCTCGGTTAAAATGAAGTAAATAGAAACATAAGCTTTTTAGCAATAATTTGTTGCAGGGATGTAGAGAAAGACATGTGAATGGAACACATTAGAAATTTTTACTTTTTCTACACGTATTATGTACATAGTATAGAAAATGTATTGTATTGCACCCAAAAATTCGATACCGAGGTTTCACCGGAAATACATGTTTTGGGTCCCCTTGAATTCAAACAATTAGAAAAAGGTTCGTGTATGTGTCTGTGGAGAGCATAGCTCAAAAAACGAAAAGACCGTTAAACATTTAGCTTTGCATTTAAATTTAGTATCTTTCAAGGATGCGACATGAAGATTGTGAAGCAAATTCCCCACACCAAACTACCCCTTACTTGGAAAAATTTTCGAAAATGCCCTCAAACAATGTTATTTTGATTAAAATACTGTATATTAAAGATATTTACAAAACAAATAAAATGTATATCTTGAATTTTCTGGGAATAGCCTCTGAAGGCCTCTTTATTCTGGATGAATTTTGCTGGATTTTGCTTAGCTAATAAATCGTAAGAGAGAGACAAAAACTTACTACGAAAAGTGTATATCTCATTGAAATACCACTTTATGTCATACATTTTTTTCGTGGAGTTGACCGGTTTTGAGATATTCCTTGTTATTTGTTTCAGTTTTAAAATACTTAAATTTTTCACATACGAGAGTTTGTCAACCCCCGGCAATACAAAGGAACTGATTTAATTCATAGGCAACCATGTTTAAAAGATTTGACTATCGCTTTAGCCTAGTGTATTCCATTAATTCCCTTCTATTTACAAGTAAGCATTTCTGCTAATGTTTATCTCGTTTAGCATGAAGTAGATCAAATTTTTACATGAAGGTTTGTTTGTGTGTGTTTGTATCTGTTTGACTCTGAACACCATAAATCCAAAACGAAAATTCAGCAAAATACTAAATTTGATATTTAAGTTTGGTATCTTTCGAGGATGCAAAACTAAGATTTTGAGACAAACCCCCCACCCCAAACTACCATTTAATGTAGAAAATATTTCAAAATTTAGTATTTTATCAAAAAGGACTCAAAATGATTAATATATCTTATATTATAAATATTTATTTGTCAAATAAAATTTATACCCTGGAAATAGCCTCTAATGACTTCTTTTTTCTGGATGAATTTTACTGATTTTTGCATAGTTGATAAACGTAGGAGATAAACAAAAACTTTCTACACAAAAAAGTACATGCCATTCAAACACATAATTTGTTTATTATAGAGAACTTCGGCCGCTATAGAAAGTAAACCAATTTTGGTTTCACTGATAGTTTGGTTTATACTTGTTTCGTTTTCATCAGTTTTTACTTTCTCTACGCGTACTATGTACATAGTGTATAGAGAAGGTATTGTATTCCACCCAAAAATTCGATACCTATATTTCACAGGAAATACATGTTTTGAGACCTCCTGAATCCAAAAAAAGCATTTTTAGAAAAATGTCCGTGTGTGTCTGTCTGTGTGTATGTGTGTGTGTGTGTGTGTGTGTGTGTCTGTGGGCAGCATAGCTCAAAAACGAAAAGTCCGTTAAAAACCAAACTTGGTATTTAGGGTTGGGATCTTCCAAAGATGCGACATTAAGATTTTTAAGAAAATCCCCCACTCTCAACTACTATGTACATAGTGTATAGAGAAGGTATTGCACTCCACCAAAAATTTTGATACCGAGATTTTACCGGAAATATATGTTTTAGGGTCTCCTGTATCCAAAAAAAAAGTATTTTCAGAAAAAGGTCCGTGTGTCCGTGTGTCTGTGAACAAGATAACTCAAAAAAGAAAAGTCGGTAAAATAGCAAACTTGGTATTTAAGTTTAGAATCTTCCAGAGATGCGACAACAAGATTTTGAGAAAAAAAAAACCCACCCCAAACTACCCTTTACAGGGAACTTTTTTCGAACATTTTGATTTTTTAAAAAAATGGCTCTAACGATTTTGATTAAAATATCGTACATTAAAGATATTTACCCGACAAATAAAATGTACATTTTTAATTTTCTGGGAATAGCCTCTAAAGACCACTTCATTCTGAGTGTATTTTCCGGAATTTTGTGTATCTGCTAAACCATGAGAGATAGACAAAAACTTACCACACAAAAATGTAGAGCACATTAAAACATACAATTTATGTTGTATACATTTTTTTTTTTGGAGCTCATCGTTCTTTAGATATTCCTTGTTTTTGTTTTCATGGTCGAAAATCTTAAATTTTCTCATACAGGAATTTGTCAACTCATGTCCATACAAACAAAGGAACTTCAGTCACATAGCAACCAGCTTTTGGCTATCACTTTAACCTATGCTACTCCCTTATTTCCTTTCTGCTTACAAGGAAGAAGGTAGTAAGACTATTTCTGCTAATGTTTCTAGATTAGCATGATGTAAATAGAAGCATCAGCTTTTTAAGAATAATTTGTTGCAGGGATAGAGAGAACGCCATGTGAATGGTATACATCAATTTTTTTTTTTTTTTTTTTTTTTTTTCCGTTGGAACCCTTCGTTTCTTTTAACAACCTACAACTTACTTTTCTATTAAGAACTGGATCCCCCAGGAAATTTATCCTGTAATTTCCTACAAACCTGTCTACATGATTCGGTTTTCACATATGTGTCATACGTAAAAAGTTTTTGTTCAAGCGACTATTTGAATACCATTTCTGGCTTGTAATAATCCGATAATTCAATCGCACAGAAAAGCACACGTGTCTCGCGTCCATACACAAGGAGCAATAACAGCTGACTGGAGCCCTCTGTCACATGTCCGATAAGTGCAAGAGCCCGTAGCCTTGAGTTCATTCAGACGTGCAGCACAAGCTTGCCGTGAAAGTCCCGGCCGGAATGCTGAGGGACCGCTCTGTACAAGTATGTTTACTTTCACATTTTACAGCCACACCCTGCGGTTCTAATTATTAGATTAAGAAAAACTCTCCCTCCCAGCTGGGAATCAAACCCGAAGCTCTGAATTGCTTGATGGTATTATTAAAATGTTGGTTTTAACAGTTTTTAATAATCCCTTGCATTTTCATACTCAGACTTCTCGACTCAATGGGGTACGGTGAAAGAGAGTGGTAAAAAAATCTGATGTGTTACACTCACATGACTTTCACCAGCTACTCTACAAACAAACTTCTTACAAAAACATTTCTTCTTTCAACACCAAGATAATCGAGATAACATTAGCAGAATTTTATTACTTAGTTCCTAAAGTGAGAGTCAAATGTTTTAAAAGCTATCGTTATGCGATTGGCATTGCAAATCTCTTCTTTGCTTGACCAGAAATGGAACAAAAGAAAAACGTACACTTCCGCATGAGAAAAGTATAAGTACTTCACAATTGAAACTAATAACTAGGAATATTCCGAAAACTGTAGTTCCACGAAAGAATGTATATGACATAACTTGTGTAAACTAACGAGATCTACATTTTTTGTATCGTAAGTTTTTATCTATCTCTTACGGTTTGCTAGTTATTGCAAATTAAGCAAAGTTCACGCAGAATAAACAGGTCATTAGAAGCTATTCCCAAAAAGTTCAAGATATATATTTTATTTGCCATAGAAATGGTTCTAACATGTGATATAATCAAAATCGTTAGCCATTTATAACAAAAACGAAATTTTCGAAAAAGTTTCAATGTAAAGGGTAGCTAGCTGTGGGTGTATTTTCTTGCAAATCTTCGTGTCGCATCCTAGCAAAATACCAAACTTAAATACCAAGTTTGGTATTTAACGGTATTTTCGCTTTGAGCTATGCTGTACACAGACACACACACACACGACCCTTTTTCCAAAAGTTTTACTTTCTCTATAAGCACTATGTACATAGTGTATAGAGAAGGTATTGTAATGCACCCAAAAATTCGACACCAAGATTTCACCAGAAATACGTGTTTTAGGATCCCCTGAATCCAGAAAAAGCATTTTTACTTTCTCCATACGCACTATGTACATAGTGTATAGAGAAAGTATTGCACTCCACCAAAAATTCGATACCGAGATTTCACCGGAAATATATGTTTTAGGGCCCCCAATATCCAAAAAAAGTATTTTCACAAAAAGGTCCGTGTGTGTGTGTTTCCATTGTGTCCGTGAACACGATAACTCAAAAACGATAAGTGGGTAAAATACCAAACTTGGTATTTAAGTTTAGTATCTTCCAGGGATGCGACACGAAGAATTTGAGAAAAATCCCCCCACCCCCAACTACCCTTTACATGGAACTTTTTTCGAAAATTTTGATTCTGAAAAATGGATCTAACAATTTTGATTAAAAGTTCGGATATTAAACACATTTACCTCACAAATTAAAATGTATATCTTGAATTTTCCGGGAATAGCCTCTGAAAAGTAGTTTATTCTGGATGAATTTTACTAAATTTTGAATAACTGCTAAACCGTAAAAGATGGACAAAAAGTTATTACACAAAAAATGTAGAGCACTTTAAAGCACACAATTTATGTTATATACATTTTTTTCGTGGAGTTCATCGTTTTTGTGACATTCCTTATTTTTTTGTTTCTGCTATGAAAAACGTATACTTTTCTCATACAGGAACTTTCAACTCCTATCCATATAAACAAAGGAACTTCATTGACAGAGCAACCATCTTTTGACTATCACTTTAACCTACGGTTGTCCCTTATTTCGCCTATACTTACAAGGAAGTAAGTAATAAGACTATTTCTGCTAATTTTTTCTCATTAGCATAAAGTAAATAGAAGTATAAGCTTTTTAAGAATTATTTGTTGCAGGGATATAGAGAAAATCATGTGAATGGTGCACATCAGATTTTTACAAAAAGGTCCGCATGCGTGTGTGTGTGTGTGTGTGTGTGTGTGTGTGTGTGTGTGTGTGTGTGTGTGTGTGTGGAAAGCATAGCTCAAAAACGAAAAGACCGTTAAATACCAAACTTGATACCTTCCAGGGATGCGACACGAAGGTTTTGAGAATAAATCCCCCACCCCAAACTACCCTTTACATGGAACTTTTTTCAAAAATTTCGATTTTCGAATATTGGCTCTAAGGATTTTGATTAAAGTATCGTATACTAAAGACATTTACCTGACAACTAAAATGTATATTTTGAATTTTCTGGGAATAGCCTCTTTAGACTACTTTATTCTGGACGAATTTTACGGAATTTTGCATTAACTGCTAAACCGTTAAAACACATAATTTATGTTACCTACATTTTATCGTGGAGTTAATCAATTTTTAGATATTCCTTGCTTTTGGTTTCAGCTTTGAAAAACATACTTCTCATATAGGAATTTGTCAACTCATGTCCATACAAACAAAGGCACTTCAATCACATACTAACCAGCATTTGACTATCACTTTAACCTATGGTACTCCCTTATTTCGCTTCTACTTACAAGGCAGCAAGTAATAAGACTATTTCTGCTAATGTTTTCTCAACTAGCGTGAAGTAAATAGGACAATAAGCTTTTACACAGTTATTTGTTCACAGATGTAGAGAAAGTCATGTAAATGGAACATTTTTTTGATTCACGGGGTCTCAAAACATGTATTTCCGGTGAAATCTCGGTATCGAATTTTTGGGTGCATTACAATACCTTCTATATACACTATGTACATAGTACGTGTAGAGAAAGTATATATATATATATACACACTTATAAAACACTTAAAATTCCATTATATGGATTCTATTGTTTCATAATAGGAGGTGAAGAACTAAAGATAAAGTGGGCATTGTGATGCTTTGCAGATTAAGTGTTGGACCAGAATAAGTGATAGAGACATTGAGTAATTAATTACTTAATGGCTTCCTTTTTACTAAGTCTCCTAACACAGCGAGCATTAATCTCTGCCACAATATTAGATATGGACACAAGTGGTGGGCATGCATCCTTCTAATGAAGTACGATATTCACAGAGGTAATAATGTGGTTTTGCTTTCCTATCCATCCTTCAGTTAGAGCTAGGGGAGGGAAGACACGTTGAAAGCCATACTGAGGGGGGTGCACGGCTCAAAAATTGTGATTAATGAATTTACAGCACTCGTATAATTACATACCGAGAGAGCGAGGGAGCGGAGTAATGGACCCATCCTCCATGCAGCCCGACCCGGATGGACCGTTCATTACCGCTTCGCCAACACTAGCAGTACATTTCCTGGACACCATGCCAACCACCAACCCCTAACACCTTTCTTTTAAAAAATCTGGTGTGTTCCATTCATATGACTTTCTCTACATCTTTGCAACAAATTATTGTAAAAAAGGTGGAGCTTCTATTTACTTCATGCAAATCGAGAAAAAAATAGCTGAACTAGTCTTATTACTTCCTTGTAAGTAGAAGTGAAATAAGGGAGTAACACAGTCAAAAGCTGGTTGCTATGTGACTGAAGTTCCTTTGTTTGTATGGACACGAGTCGACAAATTCCTGTATGAGAAAAGTATAAGTTTTTTAAAGCTGAAACCAAAAGGAAGGAATATCTCAAAACGATCAACTCCACAAAAAATGTATATAACATAAAGTGTGTGTTTTAACGTGCTCTACGTTGTTGTGCGGTAAGTTCTTGTCCATCTCTTACGGTTTAGCAGTCATGCGAAATTCCGTAAAATTCATCCAGAATAAATTAGTCATCAGAGGATTATCCCAGGAAATTCAAGATATACATTTTATTTGTCAAGTAAGCTATCTTCAATATACGATATTTTAATCAAAATCGTTAGAGCCATTTCTTAAGAAAATCAAAATGTTCGTAAAAAGTTCCATGTAAAGGGTAATTGGGGGTGGAGGACATTTTCTTGAAAATCTTCGTGTCGCATCCTGGAAGATGCTGAACTTAAATACCAGGTTTGGTATTCAACGGTATTTTCGTTTTTGAGCTATGCTGTCCACAGACACACACGCACACGGACCTTTTTCTGAAAATGCTTTTTTTTTGGAATCAGGGAGACCCAAAACATGTATTTCCGGTGAAATCTCGATATAAAATTTTTGGGTGGAACGCAATACCTTCTCTATACACTATTTACATAGTATGTGTAGAGAAAGTAAAAATTATTTTCATACATCAACGTTTTTTACACCTTTCAGATTATTATCACGGGCCTAAAAATGCACAAAAATACGTTCAAAAATGTCTGATGTGTTCCATTCTCTATATTTCTTCAAAGAATTGTGTTAAAAAGCATATCCATTTATTTACTTCATGCTAATCGAAATAAATATTAGCATAAATAGTTGATTACTTGCTTCCTTATAAGTAGAAAGAATATAAAGATATACGTACACTAGGCTAAAGCGTTAATCTATCTTTTAAAAATAAGTCACTATGTGATACAATTGTAATTTCGGTTCTTTTAAAGACAACTTACCGTTTGGGAAAAGTTTAAATTGTTTAAAATTGAAACCAATAACAGAAAATATCTCGAAACTGTTAACTCCACAAAAGTGTATATAATACAAACTGTGTTTTAACGAGATCTGCACTTTTTGTGTAGAAAGTGTTTGTCTATCCCTCACGGTTTTCCAGTTTAGCAAAAGTCATCCATAATGAACAGGTCTTCAGTGGCTATTCCCTGAAAATTAAAGATATACATTTTCTTCGTCATGTAAATATCCTTATAATCCGAGGTTTTAATCAAAATCGTTACAGACATTTTTTAAAAAATCAAAATTTTTGTAAGTTCTTCCACGTAAAACGTAATTAGGTGTGGGGGAGGATTTTCTTGAGAATCTTCGCGTCGTATTCTTGGAACGTATCTATTAAACCTTAAAACCAAGTTTGGTATTTAACGAACTTTTCGTTTCTGAGGTATGCTGTACACAGACACAAAGAGAGAGAGAGAGAGACACATACTTGTCTTTTTCTAAAAATTCTTTTTTTTTTATTCAGGGGGTCTCAAAACATATATTTCCTGTGAAATTTCGACATCAAATTTTTGGTTTCATACAATACCTCCTCTATACACCATGTATATATTGCGTGTAGAGAAATAAAATTCTGATGTGTTCCATTCACATGACCTTCTCTACATCTCTGTAATGAATTATTGTTACAAATTATTGTAAATAGCTTAATCTTTTATCTACTTCATGATAATAAAGATAAAAATTTGCAGAAATTGCCTTTATTACTTATTTTCTTGTAAATAAGAGGGAATTCGTTTCTTTGTATGACCAAGAGTTTACAAATTCCCGTAAGAGAAAAGTTTAAGTGTTTTAAATGTGAAACATTAAAGCATAAACAGTTGGTTGCTTTTTGTGATAACTTAGATGGTTTAAAACTGTAACTATGTGAGAGTAAGTTGCGGGAGGAGAAATATGATGTCAAATTATTAAAGTTAATATACAAACACTTACTGCATGGGTCGTTGGCCAGGAATACACAATTCAGATACAATATAAAGCTGACAAAGGAAACAATAGAGGAAATTAAATAAAAAGGAAGCGATAAACAGAGCTAGATTGACTTTAATTAACTGAACAAATTTAATTTAGCTTCGCGCACTTTAGCCACAAATAGCCCAAGTTTCGTCAGTTCCTCTGATCAACTAGTAAATTCCAACGTGCCAGTCTTCTTCTAGTATGATTTAAACATTTAAGTCTTTAATTCTTGGCTGGTTCTTCCACTGTGCAAATTCTGCCAAAATATATATCCAGTGTGCATCCCAACCACAGAATTATCTGTCATTTTCTGTCCTCCACCTTCCCAGGATAAACCATGACATTCCTGATCTTTCCTTTCGTTCTAAGTGAAGTATTCTCGTATATGACTCTTTATTCCAATTCAGTTTTTTTTTTTTTTACTTTCTCTGCATGTACTATGCACGAGAGTGTACATAGCGTAGAGAGAAGGTATTATAATGCACCCAAAAATTCGATGTCGAGATAATATAGTTTATACACAAATAATGTATACGCTTCTGTAAGAATAGTTTGTTATAGCATTGCTAGAGAAAATTAAGTGAATAGAAAACACCATTTTTTTGTTTGTTTTGTTTTACTCCCAAATTTATCTCTGCTATTGCTTTGTATTATTTTGAGTACCAGAAAATGGATATACAGCTGGGGTCCGGCGCTGATAACCTTAAGTTTTGCGCCTCATAAATGTTACCACCACCACTACCACAACTACTACTATTAGTACAACTAATACTACTACCCACCACTACCATTATTATTATTATTATTATTATTATTATTATTATTACTGCTACTCACCACCACCATTAGTACAACTAATATACTACTACCCACCACTACCATTATTATTATTATTATTATTATTATTATTACTGCTACTCACCACCACCACCACCACCACCACCATTAGTACAACTAATACTACTACCCACCACTACCATTATTATTATTACTATTATTATTATTATTATTATTATTATTATTACTGCTACTCACCACCACCACCATTAGTACAACTAATACTACTACCCACCACTACCATCATTATTTTTATTATTATTATTATTATTATTATTATTATTATTATTATTATTATTATTACTGCTACCCACCACCACTACGATTAGTACAACTAATATACTACTACCCACCACTACCATTATTATTATTATTATTATTATTATTATTATTATTATTACTGCTACTCACCACCACCACCACCATTAGTACAACTAATACTACTACCCACCACTACCATTATTATTATTATTATTATTACTGCTACTCACCACCACCATTAGTACAACTAATACTACTACCCACCACTACCATTATTATTATTATTATTATTATTACTGCTACTCACCACCACCATTAGTACAACTATTACTACTACCCACCACTACCATCATTATTATTATTATTATTATTATTATTATTATTATTATTATTATTATTATTATTACTGCTACTCACCACCACCATTAATACAACTAATACTACTACCCACCACTACCATCATTATTATTATTATTATTATTATTATTATTACTGCTACTCACCACCACCACTACTACCACCACATCCACACCACCACTACAATTAGTACAACTAGTACTACTACCCACCACTACCATTATGATTATTATTATTATTATTATTATTATTATTATTATTACTGCTACTCACCACCACCACCACCACCATTAGTACAACTAATACTACTACCCACCACTACCATTATTATTATTATTATTATTATTATTACTGCTACTCACCACCACCACTACTACCACCACATCCACACCACCACTACAATTAGTACAACTAATACTACTACCCACCACTACCATCATTATTATTATTATTATTATTATTATTATTATTATTATTATTATTATTATTATTATTATTATTACTGCTACTCACCACCACCACTACTACCACCACATCCACACCACCACTACAATTAGTACAACTAGTACTACTACCCACCACTACCATTATTATTATTATTATTATTATTATTATTATTACTGCTACTCACCACCACCACCATTAGTACAACTAATACTACTACCCACCACTACCATCATTATTATTATTATTATTATTATTATTATTATTATTATTATTATTATTACTGCTACTCACCACCACCACTACTACCACCACATCCACACCACCACTACAATTAGTACAACTAATACTACTACCCACCACTACCATTATTATTATTATTATTACTGCTACTCACCACCACCACTACTACCACCACATCCACACCACCACTACAATTAGTACAACTAGTACTACTACCCACCACTACCATTATTATTATTATTATTACTGCTACTCACCACCACCATTAGTACAACTAATACTACTACCCACCACTACCATCATTATTATTATTATTATTATTATTATTACTGCTACTCACCACCACCACCATTAGTACAACTAATACTACTACCCACCACTACCATCATCATTATTATTATTATTATTATTATTATTATTATTATTATTACTGCTACTCACCACCACCACCATTAGTACAACTAATACTACTACCCACCACTACCATCATCATTATTATTATTATTATTATTATTATTATTATTATTATTATTACTGCTACTCACCACCACCACCATTAGTACAACTAATACTACTACCCACCACTACCATCATTATTATTATTATTATTATTATTATTATTATTACTGCTACTCACCACCACCACCATTAGTACAACTAATACTACTACCCACCACTACCATCATTATTATTATTATTATTATTATTATTATTATTATTATTATTATTATTACTGCTACTCACCACCACCACTACTACCACCACATCCACACCACCACTACAATTAGTACAACTAATACTACTACCCACCACTACCATTATTATTATTATTATTATTATTATTATTATTATTATTATTATTATTATTATTATTATTACTGCTACTCACCACAACCACTACTACCACCACATCCACACCACCACTACAATTAGTACAACTAATACTACTACCCACCACTACCATCATTATTATTATTATTATTACTGCTACTCACCACCACCACTACTACCACCACATCCACACCACCACTACAATTCGTAGAACTAGTACTACTACCCACCACTACCATTATTATTATTATTATTATTATTATTATTATTATTATTACTGCTACTCACCACCACCACCATTGGTACAACTAATACTACTACCCACCACTACCATCATTATTATTATTATTATTATTACTGCTACTCACCACCACCACTACTACCACCACATCCACACCACCACTACAATTAGTACAACTAATACTACTACCCACCACTACCATTATTATTATTAGTGCTACTCACCACCACTACTACCACCACATCCACACCACCACTACCATTAGTACAACTAGTACTACTACCCACCACTACCATTATTATTATTATTATTACTGCTACTCACCACCACCATTAGTACAACTAATACTACTACCCACCACTACCATCATTATTATTATTATTACTGCTACTCACCACCACCACCACCACCATCATTAGTACAACTAATACTACTACCCACCACTACCATTATTATTATTATTATTATTATTATTATTATTACTGCTACTCACCACCACCACTACTACCACCACATCCACACCACCACTACAATTAGTACAACTAGTACTACTACCCACCACTACCATTATTATTATTATTATTATTACTGCTACTCACCACCACCACCATTAGTACAACTAATACTACTACCCACCACTACCATCATTATTATTATTATTATTATTATTATTATTATTATTATTACTGCTACTCACCACCACCACTACTACCACCACATCCACACCACCACTACAATTAGTACAACTAATACTACTACCCACCACTACCATTATTATTATTACTGCTACTCACCACCACTACTACCACCACATCCACACCACCACTACAATTAGTACAACTAGTACTACTACCCACCACTACCATTATTATTATTATTATTATTATTACTGCTACTCACCACCACCATTAGTACAACTAATACTACTACCCACCACTACCATCATTATTATTATTATTATTATTATTACTGCTACTCACCACCACCACCACCACCATCATTAGTACAACTAATACTACTACCCACCACTACCATTATTATTATTATTATTATTATTATTATTATTATTATTATTATTATTATTATTATTACTGCTACTCACCACCACCACTACTACCACCACATCCACACCACCACTATAATTAGTACAACTAATACTACTACCCACCACTACCATTATTATTATTATTATTATTATTATTATTATTATTATTATTACTGCTACTCACCACCACCACTACTACCACCACATCCACACCACCACTACAATTAGTACAACTAATACTACTACCCACCACTACCATTATTATTATTATTATTATTATTATTATTATTATTATTATTATTACTGCTACTCACCACCACCATTAGTACAACTAATACTACTACCCACCACTACCATCATTATTATTATTATTATTATTACTGCTACTCACCACCACCACTACTACCACCACATCCACACCACCACTATAATTAGTACAACTAATACTACTACCCACCACTACCATTATTATTATTATTATTATTATTACTGCTACTCACCACCACCACTACTACCACCACATCCACACCACCACTACAATTAGTACAACTAATACTACTACCCACCACTACCATTATTATTATTATTATTATTATTATTACTGCTACTCACCACCACCACTACTACCACCACATCCACACCACCACTACAATTAGTACAACTAATACTACTACCCACCACTAACATTATTATTATTATTATTACTGCTACTCACCACCACCACTACTACCACCACATCCACACCACCACTACAATTAGTACAACTAATACTACTACCCACCACTACCATTATTATTATTATTATTATTATTACTGCTACTCACCACCACCACCACCATTAGTACAACTAATACTACTACCCACCACTACCATCATTATTATTATTATTATTATTATTATTATTATTATTATTATTATTACTGCTACTCACCACCACCACTACTACCACCACATCCACACCACCACTACAATTAGTACAACTAATACTACTACCCACCACTACCATCATTATTATTATTATTATTATTACTGCTACTCACCACCACCACCACCACCACCACCACCACCATTAGTACAACTAATACTACTACCCACCACTACCATCATTATTATTATTATTATTATTATTATTATTACTGCTACTCACCACCACCACTACTACCACCACATCCACACCACCACTACAATTAGTACAACTAGTACTACTACCCACCACTACCATTATGATTATTATTATTATTATTATTATTATTATTATTACTGCTACTCACTTCCACCACCACCATTAGTACAACTAATACTACTACCCACCACTACCATTATTATTATTATTATTATTATTATTATTATTATTATTACTGCTACTCACCACCACCACTACTACCACCACATCCACACCACCACTACAATTAGTACAACTAATACTACTACCCACCACTACCATCATTATTATTATTATTATTATTATTATTATTATTATTATTACTGCTACTCACCACCACCACTACTACCACCACATCCACACCACCACTACAATTAGTACAACTAGTACTACTACCCACCACTACCATTATTATTATTATTATTATTATTATTATTATTACTGCTACTCACCACCACCACCATTAGTACAACTAATACTACTACCCACCACTACCATCATTATTATTATTATTATTACTGCTACTCACCACCACCACTACTACCACCACATCCACACCACCACTACAATTAGTACAACTAATACTACTACCCACCACTACCATTATTATTATTATTATTACTGCTACTCACCACCACCACTACTACCACCACATCCACACCACCACTACAATTAGTACAACTAGTACTACTACCCACCACTACCATTATTATTATTATTATTACTGCTACTCACCACCACCATTAGTACAACTAATACTACTACCCACCACTACCATCATTATTATTATTATTATTATTATTATTATTATTATTATTATTATTACTGCTACTCACCACCACCACCATTAGTACAACTAATACTACTACCCACCACTACCATCATTATTATTATTATTATTATTATTATTATTATTATTATTATTACTGCTACTCACCACCACCACCATTAGTACAACTAATACTACTACCCACCACTACCATCATCATCATTATTATTATTATTATTATTATTATTACTGCTACTCACCACCACCACCATTAGTACAACTAATACTACTACCCACCACTACCATCATTATTATTATTATTATTATTATTATTATTATTATTATTATTATTACTGCTACTCACCACCACCATTAGTACAACTAATACTACTACCCACCACTACCATTATTATTATTATTATTATTATTATTACTGCTACTCACCACCACCACTACTACCACCACATCCACACCACCACTACAATTAGTACAACTAATACTACTACCCACCACTACCATTATTATTATTATTATTATTATTACTGCTACTCACCACAACCACTACTACCACCACATCCACACCACCACTACAATTAGTACAACTAATACTACTACCCACCACTACCATCATTATTATTATTATTACTGCTACTCACCACCACCACTACTACCACCACATCCACACCACCACTACAATTCGTAGAACTAGTACTACTACCCACCACTACCACTATAATTATTATTATTATTATTATTATTATTATTATTACTGCTACTCACCACCACCACCATTAGTACAACTAATACTACTACCCACCACTACCATCATTATTATTATTATTATTATTATTATTATTATTATTATTATTATTATTATTATTATTAATGCTACTCACCACCACCACTACTACCACCACATCCACACCACCACTACAATTAGTACAACTAATACTACTACCCACCACTACCATTATTATTATTACTGCTACTCACCACCACTACTACCACCACATCCACACCACCACTACAATTAGTACAACTAGTACTACTACCCACCACTACCATTATTATTATTATTATTACTGCTACTCACCACCACCATTAGTACAACTAATACTACTACCCACCACTACCATCATTATTATTATTATTATTATTATTACTGCTACTCACCACCACCACCACCACCATCATTAGTACAACTAATACTACTACCCACCACTACCATTATTATTATTATTATTATTATTATTACTGCTACTCACCACCACCACTACTACCACCACATCCACACCACCACTATAATTAGTACAACTAATACTACTACCCACCACTACCATTATTATTATTATTATTATTATTATTATTATTATTACTGCTACTCACCACCACCACTACTACCACCACATCCACACCACCACTACAATTAGTACAACTAATACTACTACCCACCACTACCATTATTATTATTATTATTATTATTATTATTACTGCTACTCACCACCACCATTAGTACAACTAATACTACTACCCACCACTACCATCATTATTATTATTATTATTATTACTGCTACTCACCACCACCACTACTACCACCACATCCACACCACCACTATAATTAGTACAACTAATACTACTACCCACCACTACCATTATTATTATTATTATTATTATTATTATTATTACTGCTACTCACCACCACCACTACTACCACCACATCCACACCACCACTACAATTAGTACAACTAATACTACTACCCACCACTACCATTATTATTATTATTATTATTACTGCTACTCACCACCACCACTACTACCACCACATCCACACCACCACTACAATTAGTACAACTAATACTACTACCCACCACTACCATTATTATTATTATTACTGCTACTCACCACCACCACTACTACCACCACATCCACACCACCACTACAATTAGTACAACTAATACTACTACCCACCACTACCATTATTATTATTATTATTATTATTATTATTATTATTATTATTATTATTATTATTATTATTATTACTGCTACTCACCACCACCACCACCATTAGTACAACTAATACTACTACCCACCACTACCATCATTATTATTATTATTATTATTATTATTATTATTATTATTATTACTGCTACTCACCACCACCACTACTACCACCACATCCACACCACCACTACAATTAGTACAACTAATACTACTACCCACCACTACCATCATTATTATTATTATTATTATTACTGCTACTCACCACCACCACCACCACCACCACCACCACCACCACCATTAGTACAACTAATACTACTACCCACCACTACCATCATTATTATTATTATTATTATTATTATTATTACTGCTACTCACCACCACCACTACTACCACCACATCCACACCACCACTACAATTAGTACAACTAATACTACTACCCACCACTACCATCATTATTATTATTATTATTATTATTACTGCTACTCACCACCACTACAATTAGTACAACTAATACTACTACCCACCACTACCATCATTATTATTATTAATATTATTATTATTATTAGTATTATTATTATTATTATTGCTACTCACCACCACCACTACTACCACCACATCCACACCACCACTACAATTAGTACAATTAGTACTACTACCCACCACTACCATTATTATTATTATTATTATTATTATTATTATTATTATTATTATTACTGCTACTCACCACCACTACCACCACCAGCTCCACCACCAGTACAACTAATACTACTACCCACCACTACCATTATTACTATTACCACCATTACCACTACTCACCACTACCACAATTACTACTATTATCATTATCATCATTATCATTATTATTATTATTATTATTATTATATAATTACCACAGCTACTATTATTACTACCAGTACCACTACCACTACTCAGTACTACTACTACCACCGCCACCACCACCACCACTGAAATCAGATATGTTGTGCAGGATCTTACTGCAGGAAACTAGCCTCGAAAACATTTAATGTAGGAAATGAAGTTTTTCTCGTACATCCGGACATGGAGTTAAAATACATAATATGCCAGTGTAGGCGTTTCTCCTTGTCACGGTGATATATCACTGGTTGCATTAGCTTTTTGCGTGTCAGACCATGAAAGTTACAGAGTAAAAGATGTAAGAGCTGTAACGTTTATTATATGCGTTTAGAATGCAGCAGCATGCCCGATTACGTCAAAACTAGCCACGTAATGCGATGCGCTTATGTTTGCAGTGCTGTTGGAGATGTTGAGAAAAGTGGAGCATCAATATAAGCTATACTATGCGTCAATATTAGCATGAACGTGAAGGCCTAGAGGGAATATGAGGTAATGCGCAGCCGCTAGCAGTAGGCGTATGTGTCCTTTGGGAGGATTATCCCCAGCAGGATCCCTACAAATCCCTAACCCACATGGGCGCCTGTGTCCCAAAAAGCAAATCCTTGGCTGAGTGTTTGAAGGGAAGAGGGCTGTAATACCGGTTGCTCCTGTCGCCGTCAATCTCGATGTTCGCTGACCTTTTGTATATGAAAGGGAGGATGTGGCTTTACTGACGGGGATTTTAGAACCTGCATACGTCATACTTCAAAAGTGCGCGCGCCGATGCGTTGCCAACACAGCCCAGAGTATTCCCAAAGGCAGGATTTTAAAATATCCGTAATTAAAAAAAAACAGACATACAAACTGGAAAAAAGCTAACGTTATGAAATACAGGTAATTATTATAATTTAGTAAAAGCAAAATAAAATTTAAAAAGAAACCCTTTCATGTGCGTAAAACTGAAATAAATGTTCTGCATATTACGGATGAAAGACTCGACAGTGCTGCCAAAGTTTACACATTAACCTTTCGACATATATCAATTCCAGTTTGTTACATTAAATAACATATTCACGCAATGCTATATAAAAACTGATAGAGAAGAAATGTTAAGGGAAAAAATCTGACGAGTTTCATTCACATGACTTTCTCTACATCTCCACACAGATTGTTATGTTTCTATTTATTACATGCTAATCGAGAAAAAAATAGCAGAAATAGTCTTATTACTTGCTTCCTTGTAAGTAGAAGCGAAATAAGAGTATTATAGGTTAAACTGATAATCAAAAGCTGGTTGCTATGTGACTGAAGTTCCTTTGTATGCATACGAGTTGACAAATTCCTGTATGCGAAAAGTATGTTTTTCATACCTGAAAACAAAAACAAGGAATATCTAAAAAACGATCAACTCCACGAAAAAAAATGTATATAACATAAATTGTGTGTTTTAATTGTTCTACATATTTTGTGTGTTAAGTTTTTGCCCATCTCATACAGTTTAGCAGTGCCGTAAAATTCATCCAGAATAAAGTAGTCTTCAGAGGCTATTCCCAGAAATTTCAGAATATACATTTTATTTGTCAGGTAAATAACTTAATATACGAAATTTTAATCAAAATCTTTAGAGCCATTTTTGAGAAAATCAAAATTTTCGAAAAAAGTTCCATGTAAAGGGTAGTTGGGGTGGGGGGATTTTTCTCAAAATCCCCGTGTCGCATCCCTGGAAGATACCAAACTTAAATACCAAGTTTGGTACTTAACGGTCTTTTCGTTTTTGAGCTGTGCTGTCCACAGTTACATAGACACACACACAAGGACCTTTTTATAAAATGTTTTTTTTGGATTCAGGGGAACCCAAAATATGTATTTCCGGTGAAATCTTGGTATCGAATTTTTGGGTGGAATGCAATACTTCTCTATACACTATGTACATAGTACGTGTAGAAAAAGTAATAAATTTGACGCGTTTTATTCACACGACCTTCTATATCTGTTCTTGCAAGCAATTTATTATTACAAAAAGATTATTCTTTACTCTACATCATGCTAATCGAAATAAACATTAACAGCAATGGCTTATTACTTAGTCCCTTCTAAGTAGAAGGGAAATAACGGAACACACTGGGCTAAAGCGATAGCAAAACATTTTAAAAGCTAGCTGCTATGTAATTGAAATTCGGTTCTCCTTCCAAGGTCTGGAGTAAAACAAGAGATATGACACGAAAGATAACCTCCCATTTTAGAAAAGTTTAAGTAGTTTAAAATTGAAATTAATAACAAGGGATAATTCGGAATTGGTTAATTCTACAAGAAACTATATAATACATAAATTGTGTTTTATGAGGTCTACATTTTTATGTAGTAAAATTTGGTTTAGCTCTTACTGGTTTACTAGATATAGAAAAATCATATGAATGAAGAGGTCTTCAGAGGCTGTTTCCAAAAAATTGAAGATAAAAATGCCGTTTGAAATAAAAATATATTAAGAATATGACATTTTAATAAAAGTTGTTAAAGCAATTTCTGATAAAAACAAAAACGTTGGAAAAGTTCCATGTAAAGGATAGTTGGGGTAGAGGGTATTTTTTAAAATTCTTCGTGGTGTATCATTGAAATTAGTGAAACTAAATACCAAGTTTGTTGTTTAACGGAGTTTTCTTTTTTGAGCTATGCTGTCCACACACAGACACACATATGAACTTTTTCTAAAAAGAATATCGGTATTAGGTGGCATACAGTACTTATAACATCTATAGCACATTGTACATATATGCCAGAGAAAGTAAAAACTTTCCTACAAGTTTAATAAACTCACGTAATTTAATTACAATCCCTATTTTGAACACTAACACACAAATCCAACATTTTACCCATCTCGACAAAACGCTACGAACTAAAACTATAGGACTTAGACAAAATTCTCCCCTTTTATTATTAATTTCATTCCAAATTTAAAAATCTGATGAGTTCTATTCACATGACTCTATAGCTCTGCAACAAAATATTGTTAAAAAGCTTATGCTTCTATTTCTTTCATGCTAATCGAGAATAAATTAGACTAAATAGTCTTATTACTTGCTTCCTTGTAAGTAGAAGGTAAACAAGGGAGTATCATGCGTTAAAGTGATAGTCAAAAGCTGGTTGCTATGTGACTGAAGCTCCCTTGCTTGTATGGACAGGAGTTGACAAATTCCTGTGTGAGAAAACCATACGTTTTTTAAAGGTGAAATAAAAAAAAAGGAATAACTCAAAAACGATCAACTCCACGAGAAAAATGTGTATAACAAATTGCGTGCTTTAACGTGCTCTACATTTTTTGTATGGTAAGGTTTTGTCTATCTCCTACGGTTTAGCAGTTATGCAAAATTCCGTAAAATTCATCCAGAACAAAATAGTCTTCAGAGGATATTCCCAAAAAATTCAAGATATACATTTTATTTGTCAGGTAAATATCTTTAATATACGATATTTTAATCAAAATCGTTAGAGCCATTTTTTAGAAAATCAAAATTTTCGAGAAAAAATCCATGTAAAGGGTAGTTTGGGGTGGGGGATTTTTCTCAAAATTTTTGTGTCGCATCCCTGGTAGATACTAAACTTAAATACCAACTTTGGCGTTTTACCGACTTTTCGTTTTTGAGTTATGGTGTTTACAGACAAACGGACCTTTTTCTGAAAATGCTTTTTATGGATACAGGGGACCCTAAAACGTATATTTCCGGTGAAATCTCGGTATTGACTTTTTGGGTGGAGTGCAATATACTTATACACTATGTACATAGTACGTATAGAGAAAGTAAAAATCTGATGGGTTCCATTCACAAGATTTCTCTACAAACTATTGTAACAAAGGATTATTCCTCTATCTCAAAGATGGCAATCGAGATAAATATTAGCAGAAATTTATTAGATACTTTTAAGAAGGGAAAAAGTAATACACCGGGAAAAAGCGATAGTTAAGTATTTTAAAAGTCGGTCACTATCTGAAATATTTGAAATTCGGTTCGCTTTACACAACCAGGAGTAAAACTAAAGATGGCGTCCCGTTTGACAAAAGCATAAATAGTTTAAAATTGAAACCATAACAAACGAATACGTTTACAAAGAAAATGTATATGGCATTAATAGTTTTAACGAAATCTAAAATTTTTGTGAAGTAAGTTTTTGACTATCTCTTACGGTTTACAAGTAATGCTAAAAATTCATCGAGAATTAAAAGAATATTCTTAGAAAAATCAAGATATGCATCTTATTCATATAAATATATTTAATGTATGGTATTTTAATCGAAATTAATAGTTATTTTTGAGAAAAACAAGGTTTTCAAAATGTTTCCATGTAAGCATCATTTAAAGATATAAGCGTAAATACAAATTTGTATTTAACACGCCTTTTGTTTTTTAATTATACCGTCCACACACACACACATATACACACATTTTTTTCTAAAAATGCCTTTTTCTGGAATCAGGGTCCTCAAAAGATATATTTCCGGTGCAGCCTCGAATTCGAATTTTTGGGTGAAATACAATTTCTTCTTTATCTACTATATGCTAGTACGTGTAGAGAAAGCAAAAAGAAGCGTTTATGCTGTGGGGTTGAACTGACCTCATTTCAAGAAATTTAAAAATGAGATGTTTATGCACTCAGCACCCCCCAATGTTGTTAGGAGTATTAAGATATTAATATTTTGCCAACATATAATGTCTTTCATCCTATCGGATTTGCTTTTTTATTCAACATATTCAAAAATAAGTAAGAAAATCAATTCATGGGCCTTTCTCTAGCTATTACACAAACTAACTTTCCACACAAAAGATGATTCTTTTATCTACGTCATGCCACTGAGATAAACATTAACAGAAATGGTCTTGATGCTTATCTCCTTGTAAATAGAAGAGAAATAAGGGAATACACTTGGCTAAAGTGATACTCAAATATTCTAAAAGCTGTCATATGTGAAAATATTATACTTCGTTCTCAATTTGCATTCCCGGGGGTAAAACAAAAGAGTTTAAAGTATAGCTGACTTCCCCTTGAGAGAAGTTTACGTATATTAAAATTGAAACCAATAAAAAGGAATATCTCGGAAAGGGTTACATCTACAAAATAAAGTATAACATAAATTGTGTGTTTTAATGAGGTCTGCCATGTTTTTGTGTAGTAAGTGATTGTTTATTTCTTACGATTTACCAGTTATACAAGTCATCCAAAATGAGATATTCAGTAACTATTCTCAGGAAATTCAAGGTATACATTTAGTTTGTCATGACAATATCTTAAACATATGGTATTTTAAACAAAATCGTTAGAGCCCTATTTGAGAAAATCAAAAATTTCAAAATTGTTCCATTTAGAGAATAGGGGGTGGGGGATTTTCTTAATGATCTCGTGACGCATCCTTGAAAGATACTGAGATCTGATCTATACTGGCCACAACAGACACACGCACTTCTGCATTTACGATAGAGTCCCGTCATTTCTCCGGGCGCACTTCAGCCTGCGGCTTATTGTGCTATCTAACGTTTAGAGCCAACCTTAAAAAGGAGTGCAGCCTTGCAATGGATATGGATGATACTACTTCTGGTTCTATCAATATTTTCCCAAAAGCTTTGTATCTCTTGCGAGCCAAAGCTTAGCAGGTGTATAAAATGTGCTGGGCTGTTTCAGTCTCCTTCCTACAAAACCTACAGTGCCCTGAAACACCCCAGTTGTGTTGAGGTGCTTTTTCACAGAGGCATTCCCTATGAGGAGAGTAGCAATTTTTCTCAGCTGAAGTCTGCTACACTTTAGCAGGCTCTCAGCTCTTTCCTTACATGGTCCTTTGATAAATGTTTCCCATGTCTGTTTCCTGGGGTTTTACGCTAGGTCTTGTAATGTTCTCTTTTGAACCAGTTCTTAGTAGCTTCTCTAATCCAACACCGAGATGTTCCTAGAGCTGGCTCTGTCTTGCAAGTTCGACAGTTTTTTCTTTGCCCTCTATGCCCTTATGACCCGGCACCTAGACGAGTTGAATCTCATTCTGTTCTGTCAGGTCATTAAGCATATTCAGTCAATTTTGAATCAGTCCTGATGTAACCTTATGACTATTAAAAGCCCTAACTGCAGCCTGTATATCTGATTAAATAAGGATCTGTTTACCAGCGTATCTTATCCTTATATTTCCATGAATGCATTGGATAATAGCATAGGTTTCTGTTTAAAAACAGTAGGGAAAGAATACTTTACAACTTGGTCTTATGCCATATTCTCCAGAGCTAGTTGCTGATGCATTCTTTGATCCGTCTGTAGAACACATCAAACTCTTCTCATTCTTCTCTAGAGTTTTATTCTTACACACACACACACACACACACACACACACACACACACACATATACAGGCATGTTTCTAAAAATGCTTATTTTGGATTCGGTGATCCTTAAAACATATTTCAGGTGAAATCTCGACATCGAACTTTTGGGTGGAACACAATACATTCTCTATCTGCTATTTACATGGTACGAGTAGAGAAAGTAAAAAAAAAAAAAAAAACAAAAAACATAAAAACATAAGGTAACTACGCCAATATTCTCTTCGGCAAGTGTTTTTAAATTATCTTTAGTGCGGTTTTGCATGCGATATTTGTGATCTACGAGCGCCACTAAGGCTATCAGTGCCTGGAAGCTAACCGTTGAGCGGAAAACAGACGTAAAATCAGCCGTTAAAACAAAGTTTTATAAGTTTTTCCCAGTTAGGAGGCACCTAAGGAAGAGAAAGCTAGACATAGGGATTTTTGTTAATTTAATTAGTTTTCCACTCAAGCTATGTGTTGGAAGGAATTGGATAGGTAGTGTCAGACTGAAAAATGCAGTGCCATAGCCGGGATTTGAACTACGGATCCCCCGGTCTCTAGCCGGTTTCTCTACCATTTAGCTATCATGACAACACAATGGAGACATACAATGTTGTAAGTGTTTTAAGTTCCAGGTTTCATATTACAGCCAACTTATTATAGTTACTTATACTATAAAATCCGGGACTTAAAAGTTCTTACGACATGTAAAGTCACCATTGGGGTATGTCATCTCAAAATAATTTGAGCAACCGCTAGTTCCGGGAGATCCTGGTTTAACCCCGGCTATGGCATTGAATGTTTCAGTCTGACTCTACTTATCCACAGGGAGTTTTGGTTTTTAATGTATTTTCGTTATATAACCTCCCTATTATATGTATAATAGATAAAGCAGTTGACCAAGATCCGGATAAGTTATCGGATCTTCCTCAAGAGCAAGAATTACATTGTTATTTCATACTTCTAGAATCGGTTGATAAGTCCCGGGCCTCACACAGATATGGCGCCACTTAGCATCGTATAGTTTAACTCTAGACTTATATCCATAGTACTGGTCAATAGCTTGTTTAGTTTTCGAATGACAGCAGTTTAAACAAGACAACTTTAGAGTTTTCACGAAAATGGAGGATTTGGAAAAACGAACCGTGATTAAATACTTCCATTTGAAAGGCTTAACACCTAAAAAAAGCAATGAGGAAATGGATAATACATCGAAAAGCTCTGTCCTTCATCTTCAATGATTAAAAGGTGGATTGCAGAGTTTTAAATTGGAACGTACGAGCACTAGTGATGAGCCTCGCTCTGGACGCCCTGAAGAAGTGACACTCCAGACATCATTGAAAAAATGCATCGTTTAGTACTGGAAGACCGCAGATTAAAGTTGTTTGAGATAGCAGAGGCTGTAAAAATATCAAAAGAATGTGCAGGTACTATTTTGGGCTTTCACAAGGTCTGTGCAAGATGGGTGCCGCGTTTGTTGACACTTGATCAAAAATTGCAAAGAAAAACTGTTTCTGTTAAGAATGTGGAGCTCTATCGTAAAAATCCCAGTGAATCTTTGAGACGACTTATTACCATGGATGAAACTTAGATACATCAGTACACTTCTGAAAGTAAATCACTGTGCCAGGCGAACCAACTTCAAAAAAGGCAGTCAATTTTGTCAGCTAACAAGGTTATGGCGATTGTTTCCTGAGATGCACAGGGAATTATTTTATAGATTACTTGGAGAAGGGTAAAAGTACTACGCAAGCTTACTGCAACGTTTGAGTGATGAGGTGAGAAGAAAAAGACCTCATTTGGCAACAACTACAAAAAATAATCTTGTTCAATCACGACAATGCTCCGGCCCAACGTGCAATCATTGCTCGAACATCTACCTTATTAGCCAGATCTAGCACTCAGTGACTACTACCTGTTCCCAAACTTCAAAAAATGTCTTGGAGGACGAAGAGTTCACAGCAACGAGGAGGTCATTGATGCGGCAAACAGCTATGTTGAGGAACTTGATAAATCGCACTACAGAGATAGTTTAATTAAATTAGAACTCCGATATGACAAATATATTAGAAGACGTTCAACAAGCTGACTAAATGGACCTAGCAGCATTGCATTATGTACAAAGGGCGTAGACAATCCTAAATCCAGGAGTAGGTTCCGTCACGGGGCCCAAAGGCTGGTCGTAATTGCGTACGTCGGAGAATCACATGTCCATAATCATCATCACAAACAATTGCCCATTTCATTCTTGGGGACTATTACCTGAAATTAACCGTTGCAAAGGGAAGGGAAAGGGATGGCGTATTGCATCCATTAAGTGCAGGGAACATCCCCCATGCGCACCTTGGATTGTGTTCCCGTGACGTTTGTTAAACTAGTCCCGGTGTTCCTGAATGTATATGCATCATTCATTGGGGGAGAGAACCCGGTGCATTTCGAAATTAGACGTATATCCTGGCAGGCTTTAGGCGTTCCTGCTGGAGCTTAGTGGCGGTATCTGACCGCGTGTGTTGTCCGACACCGAAGGCTTATGTCACGGCCGCCTGTATCCTTTATTGACAATGATACATGAGATTTCCGTGGGGCGTCACTTCGGTTCGTGCCACAGGGGAGGTGATAATGAGCAGTTTGAGTTAACTGACACACAGAGGGGCGTTCTGGCTTACTCGTGCTTCTGAGCTCGGCCTTAACCTCTATCGGAAAATAAGGACCCATTATTATTTCATGAAACTACAGCTACTTGCTCACATTCCTATTAAATAAGATATAGAAAAAACCTGATGTGTTCCATTCACATGACTTTATCAACATCTCTGCAACAAATTATTGTTAAAACGCTTATGCTTCTGCTTACTTCGTGCTAACCGAGAAAAAAAGTAGCAGAAATAGTCTCATTACTTGCTTGCTTGTAAGTAGAAGTGAAATAAGGGAGTACCATGGGCTAAAGTGAGAGTCCAAAGCTGGTTGCTATGTGACTGAAGTTCCTTTGTATGGACAGGAGTTGACAATTTCCCAAATGAGAAAAGTATAAGTATTTTAAAACTGAAACCCATAACAAGGAGTATCTCAAAAACGATCAACTTCACGAAAAAAATAAATATAACAAATTGTTGTTTTAAAGCGCTCTACATCTTCTGTTAAGTTAGGTTTTGTCTATCTCTTACGGTTTACCAGTTATGCAAAATTCCGTTAACTTCATCCAGAATAAAGTAGTTTTTGGAAGCTATTCCCAGAAAGTTCAAGATATATATATTATTTGACAGGTAAATATCTTTAATGTACGATATTCCAATCAAAATTGTTAGAGCCATTTTTGGGAAAATCAAAATTTTCGAAAAAAGTTCCATATGAAGGATAGTTCGGGGCGTGGGACTTTCTTGAAAATCTTCGTGCATCATCCTTGGAAAATATCAAACTCAATTACCAAGTTTGGTATTTAACGGTCTTTTCGTTTTTGAGCAATACTGTCCACACACGCACACACAGGACCTTGTTCCAAAAATGCTTTTCTTTCAGCGGGACCCAAAACATGTATTTCCGGTGAAATCTCGGTATCGAATTTTTGCCTTCTCTATACACTACGTAAACTGTACGTGTTGAGAAATTAAAAATCTTATGTACCTTGAAAAGCGTAGTACAAAACAGTGGTCCAGACGGTATAAAAATAGACTTACTGAAATAGTCCGGTCACTAAAACCCTTGCATTTATATAAAGAGTGTCGGAAAAGCTATAAGATACCCGATTCACGGAAAGTAGCTAAAGTAATACCCATATTTAAAATAAAAAGCAGAGAAATTGTCCTAATAATTAAAGACATAAGATATTAAACTGAGTTTATAAGCTATAAACTAAAAATCATCAATAACAAGGTGATTTTACAAATGGAACAATCTTGTTTTCGAATAGAACGATCTACTAGTGACTATTTCATACAGCGGTGTTAATTGATTATATACGATTTACCACGTTCTCATTCTTTTGTTTTCAACTATTTATCATTAGGTCATTCATTTTTTGTTACATTTTGTTATGTTTTTGTTTTTTTTTTATTTTATATTTTCTGGTCAAAACTTTGCGTTATAGAATTTAAATTCATATTTTATTTATGAAATAGACCAGGTATATATCAATGGATATCTTATCTCTCTCCGCAGAATTTATCGGTTAGGTCAGGCGCCCTATGATATTAAATTTGATAATGTGTTTAATATGTAGAAAGTTTTAGAAAAATCTGATGTGATCCTTCACATGAGTTTCTCTACATCTCTGTAACAAATTATCGTTAAAACTCGTATTTAATGCTAAAGCACTATATCAAAATATGGTTTAAAACTGGATGCTATGGGATTGAAATTAGTTTTTTTTTTTTTTTTTTTTTTTTTTTTTTCCCCAGAAGTTGACAGGTTCACGTATGAGAAAATTTGAAGTATTTTAAAGCTGAAATCAAGATCAACGAATATCTCTAAAACGGCCAACTCTACAAAAAATGTATACGATATAAATTTTGTGCTTTATCGTGATATACATTTTTTTTTTTTTTTTTTTTTTGTATAATAAGTTTTTGTATATCTCTTACGGTTTACCAGTTATGCAGAATTTCACAAAATTCACCTAGAATTAACATCCCTTCAGAGGCTATTCCCAGAAAATTCAAGATGTACATTTTATTTGGGAAGTAAATATCTTTAACATCCGAAATTTTAATCAAAATAGTTACAGCCACTTTTGAGAAAATCAAAATTTTTTAACATTTTTCCATGTAAAGGGTAGTTCGGTGTTGGAGGATTTTCTTGAAAATCATCATGTCGCATCCTTGGAAGATAGCAAACTTAAATACAAAGTTTGGTGTTTAACGGTCTTTTCGTTATTGAGCATGGTAAGTGTAGAGAAAGTAAAAATCATATGTACAAGTAGCCTTGAAAAGCGTGGAAAACAAAAAAGTCAGTGGTCCAGACGGTATTAAAATAGACTTACTGAAATAGTCCGGGTTAATATGTCACTAAAGAGTGTTGGAAAAGGTGTAAGGTACCTGATTCACTGAAAGTAGCTAAAATAATACCAATACCTAAAATAAAAATCTGATGTGTTCCATTCACATGACTCTCGACATCTCTGCAACAAATTATTGCTAAAACTCTTATGCTTCTATTTCCTTCATGCTAATTGAAAAAGTTTAGCAGACATAGTCTTATTACTTGCTTCCTTGTAAGTAGAAGCGAAATAAGGGAGTACCATATGTTAAAGTGAAAGCCAAAAGCTGGATGCTATGCGACTGAAGTTCCTTTGTTTGTATGGACACATTTCTGTATGAGAAAAGTAAGTATTTCAAAGCTGAAACCAAAAACAAGGAATGTTTAAAAAACGATAAACTCCACGACAAAAATATATGTAACATAAAATGTGTGTTTTAACGTACTCTACATTTTTTGTGTGCTAAGATTTTGTCCATCTCTTACGGTTTAGCAGTAATGCAAAATTCTGTAAAAATCATCCAGCATAAAGAAGTCTTCAGAGTCTATTCCTAGAAATTCAAGATATACATTTTATTTGTCAGATAAATAATTTTAATATACGATATTTGAACCAAAATCACTAGAGCCATTTTAAGAAAATCTAAAATTTTGAAAATAGGTCCATGTAAAGGGTAGTGGGGGTGGGGGAATTCTTTTTTAAAATCTTCGTGTCGCATCCTTGGCAGATACGAAACTTAAATACCAAGTTTGGTATTCAACGGTCTTTTCGTTTTTGAGCTATGCTGTCCACAGACACACACACACACACGGAACTTTTTGTAATTTTCTTTTGTATTCAGGGGGTCCTAAAACAGGTACTTCCGGTGAAAACTCGGTATCGAATTTTTGTGTGGAATACAATACTTCCTCTATACACTATGTACATAGTACGTGTAGAGAAAGTAAAACGCAGAGAAATTAACCTAATGATTAAATATACATAAGCCCATCAAACTGACTTTATAAGCTATTTGCTAAAATCTTCAATAATGGAGGTGATTTTACAAAGGGAACAATCTGGTAGTGAACTATTTCATACAGTGGTGTTAATTTATTATATACGATTTGCTACGTGGTAATTCTTTTGTTTTCAACTATTTATCAGTATGTCTCCTTTTTTTACTTTCTCTATACTCACTATGTACATAGTGAATAGAGAATATATTGCACACCACCAAAAATTTCGATACCGAGATTTCACCGGAAATATATGTTTTAGTATTTTCAGAAAAACGTTCGTGTTTGTGTGTCCGTGTGTCAGTGTGTCTGTGAACACGATTAACTTCAAAACGAAAATTCGGTAAAATACCAAACTTTGTATTTAAATTTAGTACATTCCAGGGATACGACACGAAAATTGAGAAAAATCCCCCCACCCCAAGTTACCCTTTACATGCAACTTTTTTCGAAATTTTTGATTTTTTAAAGATGGCTCTAACGATTTTGATTAAAGTATCGTATATTAAAGATATTTACCTCAGAAATAAAATGTATATTTTGAATTTTCATGGAATAGCCTCTGAAGACTACTTTATTCTGGATGAATTTTGCATAACTACTTAACCGTAAGAGATGGACTAAAACTTAACCCACTAAAAATGTAGAGCTTTATATTATATGCATTTTTTTCGTGGAGTTGGTCGTTTTTTAGATATTCCTTTTTCTTGGTTACAGCTTTGAAAAACATACTTTTCTCATACAGGAATTTGTCAACTCCTGTTCATACAAACAAAGGAACATCAGTCACATAGCAACCAGCTTTAGGCTTTCAATTTAACCTATAGTACTCCCTTATTTCGCTTCTACTTACAATAAAGCAAGAAATAAGACTATTTCTGCTAATTTTTCTCGATTAGCATGAAATAAATAAAAGATAAGCTTATTAACAATAATTTGTTACAGAAATATAGAGAAAGCTATGTGAATGGAAAACATCAGATTTTTTATTTTTTTTCAGGTCGCCGGGTTACTTTTTATTTATGAAATAGTAAAGATAAATATGAAGGGATATCTATTTTCTCTCCGATTGAGAATTTATTGGTTAGGTCAGGCGTCCTATGATATTAGATGTGATAAAGGTCCTGGATGCAAGTCACACACATAACCGTGTCTTACCCTCGCTCGGTTGCTATTATGTTAGTAAACATGAAAGAAAACAAATGAAAGTACTCGTATGAGCAGTTTATACTAAGGAGTTCTGTAGCAGTAGGTTGTGTGGAATATTCGGTTGATGTTACGAGTTTTTTAAGACTGCTCTTGTTTGGAGAGAAATTAGAACACACAAGTTTTCATTATCATCTTAGTGAACTGTTTGCACTTGTCACGAGAATAGCAAACAGATGGAATATGGTTTGGGTCGGAGTAGAATTAGCAGCAGATAGATATTCAAACTGATAAGTAGCCACAAGCAGTAATTAATTTTGCTGATTAACCGGCATCGAGGTCATGTCGAAACAAGCATTGTCTAACCGCAAGCTCAGAGGTTTACTAATTGCGTCATATCGATATTGCTGTCCATCTTCGGGCTATCTCGACTTACACGTCTTATTCCAAAGGGATATGGTACGCATGGATCGCTTTTTGTTTAATTACTTTCTCTAGCACCGTATGCATTCCACCCAAAAATTCCATGTCGAGATTTCACCGGAAATACGTGTTTTAGGCCCCCCTGAATCCAAAAAAAGCATTTTTAGCAACAGGTTCGTTTGTATATTTGTGTGGGCAGCATAGCTCTAAAACGAAAACACGGTAAAATACCAAACTTGGTATTTAAGTTTGGTATCTTCCAAGGATGCGACACGTAAGATTTTCAAGAAAATCTCCCAACCCCAAACTACCCTTTACATAGAACTTTTTTCGAAATGTTCGTTTTTCTTAAAAATTGCTAACGATTTTGATTAAAATATCTTATATTAAAGATATTTACGTGACAGATAGGTAATATGTATATCTTGAATTTTCTAGGAATAGCCTCTGAAGACCACTTTATTCTTATTGAATTTTACGAAATGTTGCAAAACTGCTAAACCATAAGAGATGGACAAAATCCTACCACACAAAAAATGTAGAGCACATTAAAACACACAAGTTATGTTATATTTGTTTGTCCTGGAGTTGATCGTTTTTTAGATATTCCTTGTTATTGTTTTCAGCTTTGAAAAACTTCTACTTTCCTCATACAGGAATTTGTCAATTCGTGTCCATACAAAGGAACTTCAGTCATATAGCAACCAGCTCTTGAGGATCACTTTAACCTATGGTACTCCCTTATTTCGCTTCTACTTAAAAGGAAGCAAGTAATAAGAATATTTCTACCAATTTTTCTCAATTAGCGTGAAGTAAAAAGAATCATAAGCTTTTTAACAATAACTTGATGCAAAGATGTAAAGAATGTCATGTGAATGGAACACATCAGATTTTATTACTTTCTCTAGCCCCGTATGTATAATGTACATAGGGATAAAGAAGTATTGTATCCCACTCAAAAATTCGAAAATACGTGTTTTAGGCCACCCTGAATGAAAAAAAAAGCATTTTCAGAAACAGGTGTGTGTGTGTGTGTGTGTGTGTGTGTGTGTGTGTGTGTGTGTGTGTGTGTGTGTGTGTGGACAGCATAGCTCACAAACGAAACGATGGTTAAATAACAAACTTGGTATTTAAGTTTAGTATCTTCCAAGGATGAGACACAAAGCTGAAAGCCATAAACAAGGAATATCTAAAAAACGATCAACTCCACGAAAAAAATGCATATAACTTAAATGGTGTGTTTTAGCGTGTTCTACATCTTTGTGTGGTAAGTGTTTATCCATCTCTTACGGTTTAGCAGTTATGCAAAATGCCGTAAAATTGATCCAGAATAAAGTAGTCTTCAGAGGCTATTCCCAGAAAATTCAAGATATACATTTTATTTGTCTCGTAAATATACGTTATTTTAATCAAAATCGTTACAGCCATTTTTAAGAAGATCAAAACTTTCGAAAAATTTTCCATGTAAAGGGTAGTTGGAGGGGGGGGGAATTTTCTTGAAAATCTTCGTGTCGCATCCTTGGAAGATAACCAAACTTAAATACCAAGTTTGGTACTCAACGGTTTTTTTCGTTTTGAGCTATGCTGTCCACAGGCACACGGACACACATGGACTTTTTTCTGAAAATGCTTTTTTGGATTCAGAGAGACCCAAAACATGTATTTCCGGTGAAATCTCCGTATCGAAAAATTTTGGGTGGAATGCAATACCTTCTCTATACACTATGTACATAGTACGAGTAAGGAAAGTAAAAAGCATATAGAATGTGTTTTGAGAATATACTTAAAATCGAACTCCAAGCTACGTCACTTTAGAAAATTATCGAGATATTTTTTCCTTACCCTACATTTCTTTCTCTCTCCATTTCGCTCCCTTCCCCTCTCCTACTTTTATTAACGATGAGAAGCACGTAAAACTGTAATTAATAAATCCTCAACGCCCATTTTAAGTTACTCTTTTGTATTTTGTTTTCTCTTGACGACATTAATTTTAGAATACATCTCCCAAAGAGGGGTAGAGTTGGAAGGCAAATAGCTGCCATGCACCCTGCGCCATATTTCATGTCGGATCTGCACATACACACAAGATTCCGGCAGACTGAAACATAATTAGTCAGATTCGTGTTGTTAGATATTATCCTAGAGTTCATTATTTTCACTCGTGTCCCGCCGATTGAAATGACGGCGCGAATATATCAGCTTGTTTGTTATCGTCAGGTCTTTAAATGCTTACATCTAGCGCCTTTGCCTTTATATTTATCGCAATTAACGTATAACTTACAGCATTTTGTGAAATAAAATAAATATCACCAATCTTCAAAATAACGACTGAAAGCTATTCACTTTAGTGGTTTTAATTTTTAACTTCTCTACACGTGCTATGTACATAGTGTATAGAGAAGTTATTGAACTCCACCAAAAAATTCGATACCGAGATTTCACCGGAAATATATGTTTTAGGCTCCCCTGAATTCAAAAAAAGTATTTTCAGAAAAAGATCCGTGGGTGTGTGTGTGTGTCCGTGTCTCCGTGTGTCACGATAACTCAAAAACCAAAAGTCTGTAAAATACCAAACTTGGTATTTAAGTTTAGTATCTTCCAGGGCTGCGACATGAAGATTTTGAGAAAAATCCCCCCACCCCAAACTACCCTTTACATGGAACTTTTTTCGAAAATTTGGATTTTCTAAAACATGACTAACGATTTTGATTAAAATATCATATATTAAAGATATTTACTTGACAAATAAAATGTATATTTTGAATTTTCTGGGAATAGCCTCCGAAGACAACTTTATTCTCGGTCAATTTTACGGAATTTTGCAAAACTGCTAAACCGTAAAAGAAGGACAAAGACTTACCACACAACAAACGTAGAACGCCTTAAAACACACAATTTATGTTATATGCATTTTTTTTCATGGAGTTGATTGTTTTTGAGATATTCCTTGTTTTTTTTTTTCAGCTATAAAGGCATACTTTTCTCATACAGGACTTTGTGAACTCGTGTCCATACAAACAAAGGAACTTCAGTCGCAGAGCAACCAGCTTTTGACTATCACTTTAACCTATGGTACCCTCTTACTTCGCTTCTACTAACAAGGAAGCAAGTAATACGACTATTTCTGCTAATTTTTGCTCAATTAGATGAAGTAAGTAGAATAATTTGTCGTAGTGATATAGAGAAAGTCATGTGAATGGAACACATCAGATTTTTACACGTTGATACAAAATAAATTTATTTTTGTGTAAAAGGTTATCACTCTTTTTACTTTCTCTACACGTACTATGTATATAGTGTATAGAGAAGGTATGGTATTGCACCCAAAACTTCGATACCGAGATTTCACCGGAAATACATGTTTTGGATCCCCCTAAATAAAAAAAAACAATTTTAGGAAAAGGGCCGTGTGTGTGCGTGTGTGCATAGCTCAAAAACGAAAAGACCGCTAAACACCAAACTTGGTATTTAAGTTTGATATCTTCCAAGGATGTGACACGAAGATTTTTAAGAAAATCCCCCCACCCCCAACTACCCTTTACGTGGAAAAAATTTCGAAAATGTTTATTTTCTCAAAAATGGCTCTAATGATTTTGATTAAAATCTCTTATATTTTAAGATATTTACATAGCAAATAATACATCAGATTTTTTTATCTGTTCAGCAAACAAACTAGTTTTACAATAGATTATTCTTTTATATACATAATGCTAATCAAGATAAATATTACTTGAGATGCTCTTATTACTTAGTTCCTTGTAGAATGAATATAAGAAAATACACTAAACCGACAGTCAATTCTTTTAAATGCGGTCTCTATGCGATTGTCATGGCTAGGAGTGAAACAAAACAGATGCGAAATGGACGAGGATTTCCCGTTGGGGAAAAGTTTAGGTATTTTAAAATTGAAATGACTAGCTTTAAAAAAAAATTATGATATAAATTATGTGTTTTTAATGAGCTCCACAGTTTGTGTAGTAAGTTTTCGTCCATCTCTTTTGGTTTACTGAGTTATATATTCAGGATATACATTTTATACGAGATGTAAACATTTTTAATATACAGTATTTTAATTAAAATCGTTAGTTATTTTTAGAAATAACCTTTCTAAAAATGTTCACAGTAAAGGGTAGTTTGTGATGGGGGGAGGGGGATTTTCCTGAAAATCTTTATGTGGCATCCTTGAAGATACTAAACTTAATAACCAAGTTTAGTATTTAACGTACTTTTCGTTTTTGAGTTATGCTGTCCGTACATACACGCACACAAACAATGGCTGCGCCGTGGCCAAGTGGTTAGACCACCGGTGTCCCATCTTCATTCCATGTATCAGTGCCATCGCCTGCGGTGCCACAGCAGTAAAACCGGACGTTAAATACTGTTACACATGTTTTTCTTTACTTTCTCCAGCACGCATGCACAATGTACATAGATAGAGAAGGTATTGTATTACACCGAAAAAGACGTGACCGAGATTTCACCGGGGGTATTGGGGTCCCCTGAGTCCGAAAAAGGTATTTTTAAAAAAAGGTCTGTGCGTGTGTGGACAGCATAGCTTAAAAACGAAAACACCGTTAAGTACCAAACTTGGTATTTAGGTTTAGTATCTTAAGGATGCGACACAAAGATTTTCAAGAAAATCCCCCAACCCAAACTACCCTTTACATGGAAAAATATTCAATAATTTTGATGTGCTCAAAAATGACTAACTATTTCGATTAAAATTTCTTATATTTAAGATATTTACATGCCAAATAAAATGTTTCTTTAATTTTCTGGGAATACCCTCTAAAGACCTCTTTAGTGCGGATAATTTTTATTGAATTTTGCATAACTGGTAAACCGTCAGCGATACACAAATTTGTACTTAACAAAAATGTAGCTCACAATAAAACACACAATTTATGTCTTATACATTTTTTTCGCGGAGTTGGCCGTTTTGGAATTATTCCTTGTTATTGATTTCAGCTTTAAAATACTTAAATTTTTCTCACACGGAAACTTACCAACTCTGACTACACAAAGAATGGGATTTCAATCCCATAGCAACCACATTTTAGAGCATTTGACTGTCGGTTTAGCCTAGTGTATTCCTTTATGTTACTTCTACTTATAAAGGAAGTAAGTAATAAGACCGTTTCTGCTAATGTTTTAGCATTAAATAGATAGAAGAATAAGCTTATTAACAATAATTTGTTACAGAAATGCAGAGAAAGTTATGTGAATGGAACATATAATTTATTTTTATTCGGGGGTTTTCATAACATGAGTTTCCAATGAAATTTCAGTATCGATTTTGGGTGGAATACAACAACTTCTCTGCCTGCCATACATTGTACATACGTGCTAGAGAAACTAATAGTACCCATTTATTTGTTTACATATTTATAAGGTTCTCTAAAATTATACACTGTTCTTAAAGTATTCAATTGTTTCACCAGAAATTTTTATGAATTATTCTATAAACCATGACAATTATTTCAATTGCTTGTTTGCATTAATAGCTTACTGATTGAGTCTATAAACAGTATTTCATACAACCCCAAAGGATTAAATTTTAGTCTTAAAACATGTGAATTCATGTACCTCTTTCTCTGATATTATTTGCAACACATAATCACATTTTTCATGCTCGTTCTTAGTATAACCAGCTATCTTCTGAAACTCAACTATTTAGCTAGGATACAATTTCAGTGGCAATTAAAAAAGAAATATATTTGCAAATTCAAAGAGTAAAAATCTGATGTGTTCCATTCACACGACTTTCTCTACATCACTGCAATAAATTATTGTTAAACAGCTTATTCTTCTATTTACTTAATGCTAATCAAGAAAAAATTATCAGAAAAGGTCTTATTATTTGCTTACTTGTAAATAGAAGGAAAATAAGGGAGTGTCATAGGTTAAATCGATAATCAAATGTTTTAAAATCTGATTGTTATATGACTGAAGTTCCTTTGCTTGTATGAAAAAGAGTTGACAAATTCCTGTATGAGAAAAGTGTGAGTTTTTTTTTAAGCTGAAACAAATAACAAGAAATATGTCAAAAACTTTCATCTCCACGAAAAAAATGTATATAACATAAATCGTGTGTTTTAACGAGATCTACACTTTTTCTTGAGTAAATTTTTGCCTATCTCTTACGGTTTATGAGCTGTGCAAAAGTCTGCAAAATTCATTGAGTATAAACAGCTCTTCAGAGGGTATTCCCAGAAAATTCAAGATGTACCTATTATTTGTCAGGTATATATTTTTAATATACGATATTTTAATCAAAATCGTTAGAACCATTTTTTAGAAAATCAAAATTTTCGAAATATTTTCCATGTAAAGGGTAGTTGGCGGTGGGGGGATTTTCTTGAAAACCTTCGTTGCGCATCCTTGGAAGGTACGGAACTTGAATACCCAGTTTGGTATCTAATGGTCTTTTCGTTTTTGACCTATGCTGCCCACAGACACATACACACACACAGACAGACTGACAGACACACAAGGACGTTTTTCTAAAAAGGCTCTTTTTGGATTCAGGGAGTCTCAAAACATGTATTTCCGTTGAAATCTCGGTATCGAATTTTTGGGTGCAATACAATACCTTCTCTATGCACTAGATACATAGTACGTATAGAGAAAGTGAAAATTTGGAAAATTTGCAGTGTTGTTATTTTTTCAATATGATCAACATATACTACAACATCATGATTGTGGTTCAGAAAGTTCAACTGTGTGCTGAAAATTTCAGCTCTCCTAGTTTCTGAGATAAAAGTACATCAGTATATTATTATGCTGTTTTGGTAAAACTGAATTTAAAGATGCAAATGTTCTAAAAAGGGGCATTGCATAACAGATTTAAGGAATACAGACTAGCAATTAAAGTATATTTAAATTGCTTAATATCATATTAACCCACCAAAAGTAAACATTTTCTTAAACTAGAATTAACAGGGGTTTTATTAATGTTTAAAACAAAAAGCCTTATGTGTTCCATTTACATACTTTCTTTACATTTCTGCAATAAAATATTTTTAAAAACCTTATAACTCTATTTACTTCATGCTAATCGAGAAAAAAAAATTAGCAGAAATAGTATTATTACTTGTAAGTAGGAGCGAAATAAGGGAGTACCATAGGTTAAAGTGATATTCAAAAAAAACTGGTTGCTTGTAACTGAAGTTCCTTTGTTTGTATGGACTGGAGTTGATAAATTCCTGTATGAGAAAAGTATGTTTTTCAAAGCTGAAACAAAAACGATCAACTCCTGGAAAAAATGCATTTAACGTAAATTGCGTGTTTTAACGTGCTCTACATTTTTTGTGTGGTAAGTTTTTGTCCATTCTTATGGTTTAGAAGTTATGCAAAAATCGATAAAATTCATCCAGGATAAAGTCGTCTGCAGGGGCTATTCCCATAAAATTTAAGTTATACATATTATTTGTCAGATAAATGCTTTTAATATATGATATTTTAATCAAAATCGTTAGAGAAAATCAAAGTTTTTGAAAAAAAGTAGTTTGGGGTAGAGGGATTTTTTTCAAAATCTTTCGTCTCATATCCCTGGAAGAGTCTAAACTTAATACCAAGTTTGGTATTTTACAGACTTTTCGTTTTTGGGTTATCGTGCTCACAGACACACGAACCTTTTCCTGAAAATGCTTGTTTTGGATACAGGGGATCCTAAAACATATATTTCCCGTGAAATCTCGGTATTGAATTTTTGGATGGAGTGCAATAAATGTTACTTTTTACCATTTCGAAGTACTTTGTCCCATTAAGTAATTTTTCAAGGAACAGTAAACGTTTTACGTTAGAAGGTATTGAGGCAGTAGCTGGTGCGTAATCAAGTGCTCGCTATTGAACACCGTAAGCTTGCGGTTCTATTTCATTGAACGCATCCAATCATTAGAAACTAATGCAATTACGTCATGATTAGATCGGTTGTGATGTAATAGCACAACCAATGTTAGCACTTCAAGGTCAGAGCCTCTTCTCTAAAGGAACACACAACACGTTCAATGCCAGCTAATGGTTTGTGGTTCAATAATGACCTAGTTGCTTCTGGTAGCTTCAATACAATTCCGTTGTTTACTTTTAATTGCAATTACTACTTTCTCTACACGTACTATATACACACTGTGTAGAGAAGGTATTGTAATGCACCCAAAAATTCATATTTTGGACCCCCTTGAATCCAATAAAATCATTTTTAGAAAAATATCCTTGCCAGTATAATGGTAAAAATCTGATGTGTTCCATTCACATGACTTCTATTTAATTCAATCTAATCGAGAAAAAACCAGAAATAGTCTCATTACTTGCTCCCTTGTAAGTAGAAGCGAAATAAGGGAGTACCATAGGTTAAAGTGATAGTCAAAAGCTAGTTCCTTCGTTTGTATGAACAGGAATTAACAAATTCCTGTATGAGAAAAGTTAAATTTTTCAAAGCTGAAACCAGAAACAAGGAATATCTCAAAAACAATCAGCTCCACGTAAAAAATGTATACAACATAAATTGTGTGTTTTAATGTGCTCTGCATTTTTTGTGTCTTAAGAGGCTATTACCACAAAATTCAAGATATACATTTTATTTGTCGGGTAAATATCTTTAATATATGACATTTTAATCAAAATCGTTAGACCCATTTTTAAGAATTATCCTCTGGGATCGAACCCCGGCCGTCTAGGTGAGAGACTAGTGGTCTAATCTCTCGGCCACGGCGCGGCCCCTATTCTTAGGATCTATTACAAAAGTACCCCTAATCATTCTACACTTCGCTGCATCAGCAATCTATACACTCTTGCTTGGCAATCTAAGAATGTTTAGGATATATTAACGATAAATCACATTAAAGTTCTGAAAGCTCGAAATCGTAAAGCTCTATAGTGCAGAAAGCTGCACACTTTGGCGAAAGTACAACTGAACAGAAAGTTAGCAATACAGCTAGCGACATCTATTTAGATGAATGAAAAACAAGTAACTGGCTTTTGTTTTCTATTAAAACAGAATTAGTGTGCATTGTGGAATTCAAATTAGTGTAACAGGTTTTTAATTGCATTCCCTTAGCATTATTTCTCCTTGCTACAGAAATCAGCCTAAACAAAACAAAGTCGTGAGGCGTTGCTTTAGAACTGCAGATGTTATGAAACGTGCAGCATGTTTTATTATAAGAAAGGCGAACGCAGAATTTAACAACTTTAGTTTCTTTCCGACATAACGGTCTTTATTAGAACAAGTTCTGGCTAATTAAGTTTAATTAACATTTGGCACGTAATTTTAAGGCTCGCTTTCGTAAATTGTGAAGGGAATATTTGAAGAGAAAAAAAAAAATAAAAGGTCATCATGCAGCCTGCTGAAACCATTTACAGCTCTGTCTTCGAAATTTATGAGCCATTTAAAAATGTACGTGTTTCAAGGTGCTACTCAACAAAAGACTGCAGCCTATCTTAAAAAAAATATGTGTTCCATTCACATGACTTTCTCTATATCACTGCAACAAATTATTCTATTTACTTCATCTAATGGAGCAACAATTAGCAGATATAGTCTTATCAGTTGCTTCCTTGTTAGTAGAAGAGAAATAAGGGGGTACCATAGGTCAAAGTGCTAGTCAAAAGCTGGTTGCTCTGCGCCTGAAGTTCCTTTGTTTGTATGGACACGAGTCATAGCTGAAAAAATCAAGGAAAATCTCAAAAATATCAACTCCACGAAAAAAATGTATAAAACATAAGTTGTGTGTTTTAAGGTGTTCTTGTGTGGTAAGTTTTTGTCCATCCCTTACGGTTTAGCAGTTATGCAAAATTCCGTAAAATTTACCCAGAATAAAGTAGTCTTCAGTATAATAGTATAGAGAAAGCATTTGATAATGTGGATTGGATCAAAATGTTTGGAGTGCTTAAAAACCTGGGAATTAAATTTAGAGATTTTAGGATTATATGGAATCTATATAAAGATGAAAAAGCAAGAAATAGTGCATATAAGAAAAGGAGTCAGACAAGGATGTGCACTATCCCCAATACTGTTTAATGCATACATACGGAGTGCACTAAATGAAATCACGGAAGAAATAGACACTGGAATAAAGATACAGGGGATAAAAATCAATATGCTTCGCTTTGCAGATGATATTGCAATATTAATGGAGAACAAGAAAGATTTAGAAACATTCATAAACAAATTAGAAAATACATTAAGGAACAACTACAACTTAAACATTAATAAATCAAAAACAAAAAGTAAGACTTGCAGGAAGAAAGGGAGTAGTAACACAAAAATTAAACTAAATGGACAACTATTAGAAGAAACCGAAATATTTCAATATCTAGGAAGCAAAACAACAGCTGATGGAAGGAGCAAAACAGAAATAACCAGTAGAATACAACACGCAAAACTTGCTTTTAATAAAAAGTACCAGCTATTTACTGCAAACAATATTAGCCTTGTAACCAGGAAGAATCTATTACAAACATATGTATGGAGTATTATGTTATATGGATGTGAAACTTGGACAATTTTAAAAGCAGAAAAAAAAATAGAAGGACTTGAAACATGGTGCTATAGGAAAATGCTAAAAATTAAATGGAGTGACAAAATGAAGTATATAAAAGAGCAGAAGCGGAAAAACGAATTTGGAACCGAATTAAAAGAAGAACAAAATTAATAGACCATTTATTACGACATCAGATAACACCGAATATTATAATAGAAGGTATGATAGAAGGAAGAAGTGGCAAAGGAAGAGCAAGATCATAATATATAAAACAAATTATGGAAGATATGAAATGCAGTAAATATGAAGAACTCAAATGCAAACACAGAGAGAAGATCTGAATGGAGAGTCGCTGCAAAACAATCCAAGGGTTGAAGACTAAAAAAGGAGTCTTCAGAGGTTATTCCCAGAAAATTCAAAATATACATTTTATTTGTTATGTAAATATCTTTAATATGCGATATTTTAATCAAAATCGTTAGAACCATTTTTCAGAAAATCAAAATTTTCGAAAAAAATTTCCATGTAAAGGGTAGTTTGGGGTGGGGGATTTTTCTCAAAATCCCCGTGTCGCATCCCTGGAAGATACTAAACTTAAATACCAAGTTTGATACTTTACCGACTTTTCGTTTTTGAGTTATCGTGTTCACAGACACACGGACCTTTTTCTGAAAATACTTTTTTTGGATACAGGGGACCCTAAAACATATTCCAGGTGAAATCTCGGTATTGAATTTTTGGTAGAGTGCAATACCTTCTCTATACACTATATACATAGCACGTATAGAGAAAGTAAAAATATGATGTGTTACACACACAGGACTTTCTCTAGCTGTTCTACAAACAAACTTCTTACAAAAGACAATCTATTTAGACAATGCTAGTAGAGATAAACATTAACAGAATGTTTATGTTACTTAATTCCTTATAAGCAGAAGGGAATTAAACAAATGCGCTATGCTAGAGTGATAGTCAAATATTTTGAAAGCTGACATTATGCGACTGTCATTGTAAATGGCTTCTATACTTGGCCAGAAATAGAACAAAAGAAAAACGGACACTTCCGTGTGAGAAAAGTATAAGCAACTTACAATTGAAACTAATAAGGAACGTCTGAAAACCAGTAAAATCCACGAAAAAAAATGTTAATGGCAAAAATTGTGTATTCTAACGAGGTCTACATTTTTGTGTAGCAAGTTTTTGAATCTCTTACGGTTTACTAGTTATGCAAAATTCATCCAGAATAAATAGGCCTTCAGAAGATATTACTAGAAAATTCAAGATATACATTTTCTTTGTCAGGTAAATATCCTTAATATGCGATATTTTAATCAAAATCGTAGAGCCAATTATGAGAAAATAAATTTTTTTTAAAATGTTTCCATGTAAAAGATAGAGGTGGGGGGATTTTCTTAAAAATCTTGGTGTCGCATCCTTGAAAGATACCAAAGTTAAACACAAAGTTTGGTGTATGTGTGTGTGTGTGTGTGAACACGATAACTCAAAAACGAAAAGTCGGTAAAGCACCAAACACGGTATTTAAGTTTAGTATCTTCCAGGGAAGCGACACGAAGAATTTGAGAAAAATCCCCCCACCCCAAACTACCATTTACATGGAACCTTTTCAAAAATTTTGATTTTCTTAAAAACGGATAACGATTTTGAATAAAATATCGTATATTAAAGATATTAAACTGACAAATGACATGTATATCTTGAATTTTCTGGGAATAGCTTCTAAAGACCTGTTTATTCTGGATGAATTTTGCTTAATCTGGCATAACTAGTAAACCGTAAGAAATAGACAAAAACTTTCTATACAAAAAATGTAGGTCTGGTTAAAATGCACAAGTTAGGTCATACATTATCTCGTGGAGCTCACCGTTTTCGAGGTATTCATTGTTATTATTTTCAGTTGTGAAGTACTTATACTTTTCTCAGACGGGAGTGTGCGGTTTTCTTTTGTTTTACTCCTGGCCAAGTAAGGAAGGGATTTGTAATGACAAAAGCATAACAACAGCTTTTAAAACATTTGACTATGGCTTTAGCCTAGTGTATTCCCTTATTTTCTTCTTAATTATAAGGAACTAAGTAATAAGAACATTGTGCTAATGAGTACCTCGATTAGCAAGGTGCAGAAAGAAGAATAATCTTATGTAAGAAGTTTGTAGAACAGCTAGAGAAAGTCTTGTGAGTGTAACACATCAGATTTTTTAGTTATGCCATTCTCTCTACTTCTCCACCTCCACCACTCTGTGACACACCGTGACCTTTTCAAACTGTGTATTGCAATTGTTCCGATCAGTATGTGTGGTTTGATTAATTATTATCGTACAGTTCCACGTCCCGTCTATTGCAAAGAGCTCACTTTGGACCGCTTCTGGTGCTCAAGGGGAGAATAAAACCTTTTTGCTTTCTCTATACGCACTATGTACATAGTGTATAGAGAAGGTATTGCACTCCACACAAAAATTCGATACCGAGATTTCACCGGAAATATATGTTTTAGGGTCCCCTTTATATAAAAAAAACATTTTCGGAAAAAGGTCCGTGTGTCTGTGAACACGATAACTCAAAAACGAAAAGTCAGTAAAATACCAAACTTGGTATTTGAGTTTCGTATCTTCCAGGGATGCGACACGAAGCTTTTGAGAAAAATCCCCCCACCCTCATCAACCCTTTACATGGAACGTTTTTTCGAAATTGTTGATTTTCTCAAAAATGGCTAACGATTTTGATTAAAATTTCGTATATTGAAGATATTTACACGGCAGATAAAATGCATATCTTGAATTTTCTGGGAATAGCCTCTGAAGAGTAGTTTATTCTGGGTGAATTTTACTAAATTTTGAATAACTGCTAAAGCGTAAGAGATGGACAAAAGCTTACTACTCAAAAAATGTTGAGCATATTAAAACACACAATTTATGTTATATAATTTTTTTTCGTGGAGTTCGTATTTTTTGAGACATTCCTTATTTTTGCTTTCTGCTATGAAAAACGCATACTTTTCTCGTACAGGAACTTAACTCCTATTCATATAAACAAAGGAACTTCATTGACATAGCAACCAGCTTTCGACTATCTCTTTAACCTATGGTAGTCCCTTATTTTTCTTCTACTTACAAGGAAGCAAGTAATAAGACTATTTCTGCTAATTTTTTCTGATTAGCATAAAGTAAATAGAAGTATAAGCTTTTTAAGAATAATTTGTTGCAGGGATATAGAGAAAGTCATGTGAATGGTACACATCAGATTTTTTATTTTCTCGCAACTATCTCGAAAAAAGTTTAATTTTCGGAACCGCATTTCCTGTGTTTTATTTACTTCTGTTATTGTGTTCTTTTAACCTTTTCATAGTGTGCATCAGTTTTCAATACAAGGTGCTAATTTATTTCCAATTTCTTTGGATTCTAATAAGTCATACTCGTCAAAATCAGAACATCTCGGGCAGAGACATACAGAAATACATACATCTTGCCATCGCATATCGGTTTCAAGCATAATTAATCACTATGCTTGGAAAGGGAGAAATTTTTTTTTGTTTTTTGTTTTTTTTTGTTTTTTTTTTTTGTTTTGTTTTTTTTTTGTTTTTTGTAGCTTAACACTTAAACAAGCTTGGTCATATCGGATGATGTATTCAATTGGTGAAATAAACCCAAATGATCTCTAAATGCATGGAGCGTAAAGTTATTTGTCATTCGTCCTCTCAGGATAAGATAAAACCCTGAAAAAAAATAAACCTTATCCAAGTAACTCACCCTAAGCGAGATTCGAACTCACGTCCTCTTGAATGTGAGGCAGACACGCTATACCACACTACCCAGGCAGGGCAAAGTAGCTTTCTACAATAATGAATTACTTCACTCCTGGAATAAATTGTCTTATATCAATTGATTTTGTTTTTACTTTCTCCTCGCGTACAATGCACTAAGGGGTATTGCACTCAAAAATTCGATGTCAACATTATAGGTTTTCTACTTTCTCTATACGTACTATGTACATAGTGTATAGAGAAAGTATTGCACTCCACCAAAAAATTCGATACCGAGATACCGGAAATATGTGTTTTAGAGTCCCCTGTATCCAAAAAAAGTATTTTCAGAAAAAGGTCCGTGTGTGTCCGTGAACACGATAACTCAAAACCGAAAAGTCAATAAAATACCAAACGTGGTACTTAAGTTTAGTATCTTCCAGGGACGCGACACGAAGATTTTAAGAAAAATCCCCCCACGCCAAACTACCCTTTTCATGGAACTTTTTCGAAAATGTATATTTTCTAAAAAAATGGCTCTAACGATTTTGATTAAAATATTGCATATTAAAGATATTTACCTGACAAATAAAATGTATAGTTTGAATGTTCTGGGAATAGCCTGTGAAGACTACTTTATTCTCGGTTAATTTTACGGAATTTTGCATAACTGCTAAACAGTAAGAGATGGACAAAATCTTACCACACAACACATATAGAGCACTTTAAAACGCACAATTTATGTTATATACATATTTTTCGTGGAGTTTATTGTTTTTGAGATATTCCTTGTTTTTTGCTTCAGCTATAAAAACATACTTTTCTCATACAGGACTTTGTGAACTCGTGTCTATACAAAGGAGCTTCAGTCACATAGCAACCAGCTTTTGACCATCACTTTAACGTATGGTACTCCCTTATTTCGCTTCTACTTACAAGGAAGCAAGTAATAAGACTATTTCTGCTAATTTTTACTCGATTAGCAGGAAGTAAATGGAAGTATAAGCTTTTTAACAATAATTTATTGCAGAGTTGTAGAGAAAGTCATGTGAATGGAACATATCAGATTTTTAGAAAAAGACCCCCGTGTGTGTGTCTGTTTGTAGGCAGCATAACTCAAACGAAAAGACCGTTAGTTCAGTATCTTCCAAGAATTCGACACGAAGATTTTCAGGAAAGTACCCCAACTACAACTACCCTTTACATGGAACATTTTTCGGTAATTTACAAGTTGGGCCGCTAACACTCTCCGCTGCGACTTATGCCAGTTATGCACTCTAACGGGACCGGTGTGGTTAGAGAGGAATTATGGGTGGGGAGATGATTTAAAAAACCAATGTTGCTACCTGTTTATATACACACACTAACCTAAACGGATCGGAACCTAACCTCGCGCTAAATTTGAAATCCACAGGCTTTGAAATTGTCATCATAAATAAAAAGTCAATCAATCGCACTTAGTTTCATTCTATTTTAGAGTGGCCGAAGTTCTGCATAATAAAATTCACTGAACAGCTGTATCTGCGTGAAACATACTTGTCATATGTCAGCACAGCGTCTAGCGACATATGCCGGTGTTGCATTCCACAACACTGTTCACCTGCCGCCGACAATGAAACTCAGGTTTTAGGCACTTTAGCGTGTAGTATTATTATATATTTACATTGCAAAAGTACTACAAGACTTCTTTATTTATATTCTACTCCTTCTAGGCAGCATACTTCATAAATATTCACAAAAAAGGATCGCTACGCGCACGTAATAAATTAGTGTTTAACTTAATTATGGAGCTTTTCCGATAAAAAAAATTGGTGAAAACATAAGTATAAACCAAACTTACAGTCAAACCACAATTTGTTTAATTTCTAGAGGGGCCAAAGTTCTCTATAATAACCCAACTTTTTAGTAAAAAGGGGTAAACACACTTGTGAATTTTACTCCGAATGCATCACTTTCTTACTCGAGCATCAGAATTTTAGCAGAATGTACTTATATTTTGAATTTTAATGTACTTCAGAAATTGAAATAAAACCAACATTTCTTCATATATGGCTAACAATATGCCATGAATTACTGTGTCCCGCGCACTGCACTACAAATGCACTTTTCCTGCGAGACTTGGCCAGGAACTTTAAACATGAATATTTACTTCTTACCTTATATTCTATAGCTGCCCGAAAGCCTCATCTTACCCTTAAATCCATGTTGAACTCGTAGCTTTTCCCACTATGGCGGCTGGAGAGGATCCACGCCCTTCTCAGGGAAAGTTGCGGGTGAAAGAATCACTTGTTCTGTTCCCAAAAGATTACATCGAAGAAACCAAGAGCAAATACCAGTATATTTCACAGCATCCCGACGATCAGCAATTAACACGTCCAGGTAGACTAACATCAAACTGGTTGTGCTCAAACTAGAGCAACGGACCTTCAGAAACTTGACCTTTGCACTGCTCACACGACACAAAGGAGGAAATACTTCTTTCCTTCCCAATCAAGAATATAACTTTCTCGTTGAAGTTCTAGATGACTTACACACTTGCGTAAACGAACATTATCAAAGGATATCACATTTACGAAATGCCAGTGCCGTATATATTTGTGCTAGAGTTTCTCTAAATGGCTGCCTCACACCACGTCCCTGAACCGCATAGAATTGGGTTGTATCACATCAGCGTTAATTCATCGCTGACCCAATCGTAGCTCTGCTATTCACGTAAATGAATGCTGGCTGACTGACTGTCAGATTCAGAATCAAAATAAGGCGTCCGGGTTTCGACTCTTTCTCCCAATCGTCTCAGGTTCTGCCAAACTTTGGGCACTAACGAACTGGCAGCTTTCGGACCTCCCAAAATTATCTGCTACCGCGCCATCTGTTGTAGGAAACCTATACTCAACATTTCCTGCAACGTCACAAGGGGACCCCAAAAACGTGTACTTCCGGTGAAGTTTCGGTATCAAAATTTTGGGTGGAATGCAATAGCTTCTCTATATACTACACACACAGTTTTTGTGGAGAAAATAAAAGACAATAAGTCAATTTCTGGTAATTTATATCTCCATGAGCATGATGTTGATGAAATAATAACCTTTTGTAAGAATAATTGAAATGTTTTCTCTGAAAAATTATATACCATAGCCAGGATTTAAACCAGTGATCTACCGTTCTTGGCCGGGCGCTCTACCACTTAGCTATTATGTCAACAGCAGTATGTTTCTCAACTGATTCGTATGTTTCCTGGTAAACCACAAGGGGATCTCAAATTATTTTTAGATGAGAAACACCATTGGCGAATTACAACGTCGTAAGTACAATAGTTTGTAAACAAGGCATGTTAATGGAAACCATGAGATATTTCGTATCAAAGCTCGTTCTCTCAGTTGTCGACTGCATCGACTCACTAAGTCATTCACTCTCACCTTACTATCTCTCCCTCTAATGCAATTACACTCTTAGAAGTCAATGTTGAAACTGACTACTTGCGAAGACGGAAATGACAAATAGACCGCATGTGAGATTTGTGGTGGACAAAGCGGCGCTGGGTACTCCGGTTTCTCCCGCCATCGCATTCCACCGGTGCTCCATCATCATTCATGTATCATCAGTGTCAATGCGGTGCCATAAGTAGTTAAACCCTACTTTCCAGAAGTATAAATATATTTCCGAACTGAAGTTCCAGCGAAACCTGAGGTTCTTAAAAAAAATGGCGTTATTGCGAACCGCACTGTAGTTCCAAACTCCCAGGTGTAAACACTTCTCGATATACGAAGCGCAAAAAACGCACAATGGAGTATCAACATTCGCTGCAACAACCCCATCTCAAATCAATACATTATTAAACAAATACTGACGGGGTGCTTTGTGTTTTAATGTATTCGGTGTCCCTTGAGGGAGGGGATGAGTTGAGCTTACCCCACTGGCCCTACTCGCCACGTCAAGGGGAGGCCAGAAATATTGCCCCCGCTTTTAAAACGTGAAGCGCTGCAACGTCCAGTTCGATGAACCTCGCATCCTTGGTCTAATTCCCGAAGATATACCGGCTCTTTGCTTTGTAGGAACAACTTTGTGAACACACCCTCCCTACATCAAGAACTTAATTTATAAACAGGTTTACAATGTAAAAAAAAATCTTATGAGTTCCATTCACATGACTTTCTCTAAATCCAGAAAAACTTAGCAGAAATAGTCTTATTACTATTTTAAGTAGAAGGGAAATAAGGGAGTACCATAGGTTAAAGTGACAGTCAAAACCTGGTTGCATGTGACTGAAGTTCCTTTGTATGAAAGGACAGGAGTTGACAAATTTAAAGCTGAAAATAATAACAAGGAATATCTCAAAAAAACATCAACTCCACGAAATGTATAAACGAGGGCCGTTTTTTTTCAACTTCCGATAGGCTATAAATAAAAGGCAAGTTCATAAAAAAAAGCTATTTTATTACTAAAAGTTTTGTACACTTATAATTACTTTGCAACATAATCACTGAAAAGATTGAGACATTTATCGTACCTGTGCACAAGCTTTGCAATACCCGCTTCAAAAAAATGTTGCCGCCAATGATTCAAATGAGCATTGACATTGGTTTGAAAGTGCTGCCCTCCTAGCCATGTCTTCAGTTCAGGGAAAAGATAAAAGTCACTGGGTGCCAGGTCAGGACTGTACGGCGGATGATCGAAAATGTCCCATTGAAATTGTTCAAGGAGCCGATGGGTTGTGCCAGCAGTGTGTGGACGAGCGTTGTCATGGATCAACACAATTTCTGAAGTCAGCATTCCTCTTCGTTTGTTTTGAATGGCTCTCCGCAAATGTCGTAAAGTACGTAGATCTTCAAAACTACGCCAATACTCATTTGAAATCATTGGGGGCAACATTTTTTGAAGCAGGTATTGCAAAGCTTGTGCACAGGTACGATAAATGTCTCAATCTTTTCGGTGATATATTGAAAACTAAACATAAGTTTACAAAACTTTTAGTACTAAAATAATTGTTTTCTATGAATTTGTCTTTTATTTATAGACTATCGTAACCTAAAGTGTATGTTTTAACAAGCTCTACAGTTTCGGTGTGGTAAATCTTACGGACTATTACCAGTTATGGAAAATTCCGAAAAATTCATCCAGTATAATCACGCCTTCAGAGGCTAATCCCAGAAAATTCAAGATATATATTTTATTTGCAATATAAATATCTTTAATATACGGAATTTTAATCAAAATCGTTAAAACAATTTTTGAGAAAATCAAAATTTTCGACTTTTTTTAATGTAAAGGGTAGTTTCGGGTGGCAGAAACTTCGTGTCACAGCCCTGGAAGATACGAAGCTGAAATACGAAGTTTGGTATTTTACCGACTTTTCGTTTTTGAGTTATCGTGTTCACAGACACACGGACACACACAACAACAACAACAACAACAACAGCGCCCCGTTTTCTTACAAATGCTTTTTTTAGCATACAAGAGCCCTAAAACGTGTACTTCCTGTGAAATCTCGGTATCGAATTTAGATGGAATGCAATACCTTCTCTATACACTATACAAATAGTATGTATAGAGAAAGTAGTAAGAACACTATATATTTACTAAAAATCGTGCATTTATTAATCAACATATTACTGGTTTTTGTAAAAAGAATTATAGCAGAGACGAAGAAAGTTGGAAAGAAATCTTAAAAGCAGTCGGGTGTAGGAAGGGATATTAATTCCCCAGAGGGTTTATATTTTTCCCTTGTGAGGTAATGTAATAAATCTGCTCCATTTCAGTTTACTCCTTGTGTTTGCACAATCCGCGCGCTTGGGAGGTAAAGATTCCGACGGCGTGAAATTAGGGACACTAAAAGGGGGAATTAATGCTACCTTCAAAAAGAAAACGGGTCTAAAGAAATTCATTTAAGTTCTATTCTGTGTTTGTTGCTACTTAAACATCCCCTTTCGCTTTGTGCACTAAATATATTTTATTCGAAAAAGCAAAGTAAAACGTTTTAGCATTTTAATAAAGATTTCATTTTTTCTCTCTCCTTTTCTTTCAAAAAGGCTTGTTTAGAAGGCATGTAATTGGTAAATGCAAAGGTGAATATATTGAAAATATACGTAACCATAACAATATAATAGCTTGCAAATACCACATAATTCACTCATCTGTAACTATTATTAATCATATTTGTCCTTTTTCGTATCTAAAACCGATTTATTTTCTCTTGCACGTATGTACATAGTAGCTAGAGAAGGTTTTGTATTCCACCCATAAATTAGATGTTGATATTTCACCAGAAGAGGTTATCTGAGACCGAAAAGAGCACTTTTAGAAAAAGGTCCGTGTGTATGTTTGTGAGTGTGCATAGCTCAGGAACGAAAAAACCAAACTTGGTATTTTCCAAGGAAAAGTTTTTGAAAATGTTTTTCTCAAGAATGGCTCTAACGGTTTTGATTAAAATACCGCACATAAAAGATATTTACATCATGAATAGCCTCTGAAGACTTCTTTATTCCGGATGAGTGTTGTAGAATTTTGCATAACGGTTAAACCGTAAGAGATGCACAAAGAATGTAGATCTCGTTAAAATACGTAATGTAGGTAATAAAAATGTTTTGAGACATTCCTTGTTATCGGTTTCAGTTTAAACTTTTCTCAAAGAGCGATCCGAACGTCAATTGTTTCACATATCGACCAGGGATCGCGCCGTGGCCGAATGGTTAGACCTAGGCGGTCCGGGTTCGATCCCAAGCGACCACATGTGAGATTTGTGGTGAACAAAGCTGCGCAGGAGTGTTTTCTCCGGTTTCCCCCGCCATTGTATTCCACCGGTACTCCATCTTCAATCCACATATCATCAGTGCCAGCGTCTACGGTGTCATAGTAGTAAAAGTGGGCATTAAACACTATAAAAAATCTTCTATGTACTTCATGCTAATAGAGAAACATTAGCAGAAATAGTCTTATTACTTGCTTCCTTGTAAGTAGAAGCGAAATAAGGGGGTACCATAGGTTAAAGTTATATCCAAAAGCTGGTTGCTATGTGACTAAAGTTCCTTTATTTGTATGGACAGGCATTTGTATGAGAAAAGTATAATTTTTTTCAAAACTGAAACCAAAAACAAGGAATATGTCAAAAACGATCAACTCCATGAAATAAATATACATGAAATAAATTGTGTGTTTTAATGTGTTCTACATTTTTTGTCTTGCAAGTTTTTGTCTATCTCTTACCGTTTAGCAGTTAAGCAAAATTCCGTAAAATTCACTCAGAATAGTCTTCAGAGACTACTCCCAGATAATTCAAGCTATATATTTTATTTGTCAGGTAAATATCTTTAATATACGATATTTTAATCAAAATCGTTACAGCCATTTTTGAGAAAATCAGAATTTTCAAAAAAGTTCCATGTAAAGGGTAGTTGGGGTGGGGGATTTTCTTGAAAATCTTCGTGTCGCATCTTTGGAAGATACCAAACTTAAATACCAAGTTTTGTATTTAACGGTCTTTTCGTTTTTGAGCTATGCTGTCCACAGTCATTCAGGCACTCACAGACCCACACACGCACACATGGACCTTTTTCCAAAAATGCTTTTTTTTTTTTTTTTTGGATTCAGGGTGACCTAAAACATGTATTTCCGGTGAAATCTCGGTATCGAATTAGTACGTGTACAGAAAGTAAAAAGTAATTAAATTGACAGAGAAAATATACTTCACAGAGATTTCTGACATGTGTAAAAAGTGTATGGGGCATTCCTTAACGTAGAGTGTTGAATAAAATGTTGACATGGTTTGCTAATTTAAAACATCTTCTTCCCAGAAATAATTTAATAAGAACTAATAAATTGCGTATAGTTGCGAAGGAATAAACTTTTATGTCAATTATTCCCAAATTGTGGATTATTCAACGGAACACTCATCAATGATATACAGTATTTTAATCATAACTGTTAGAGCCATGTTTGAGAAAATACAAATTTTCGAATTTTTACTTTCTCTATAAGAACTATGTGCATAGTGTATAGAGAAGGTATTGTATTGTACCCAAAAATTCGATACCAAGATTTCACCGGAAATACATGTTATGAGACTCCCTGAATCCAAAAAAAAAAAACATTTTTTAGAAAAATGGCCGTGTGTGTGTGTCTGTGTGTCTATGGGTAACATAGCTCAAAAAAGAAAAGACCGTTAAATACCAAACTTGCTATTTAAGTTTAGTATCTTCCAAGGATGCGACACGAAGACTTTCAAGAAAATCCCCCCACCCCAAACTACCCTTTACATGGAAAAAAATGTGAACGATTTTGATTAAAATATCGTATACTAAAGATATTTACCTGACAAATAAAATGTATATCTTGAATTTTCTGTGAATAACCTCTGAAGACTACTTTATTCTGGATGAATTTTACGAAATTGTGCATAACTGCTAAACCGTAAGAGATGGACAAAAATTTACTCTACAGAAAATATAGCTCGCGATAAAACACACAATTTATGTCATATGCATTTTTTCGTGGAGTTGATCATTTATAAGATATTCATAGTTTTTCGTTTCTGCTTTGAAAAACATACTTTTCTCATACAGGAATTTGTTAACTCCTGACCACACCAACAAACGAACTTTAGTTACATAGCAACCAGCTTTTGGCTATCATTTTAACCTATGGTACTCCCTCATTTCACTTCAACTTACAAGGAAGCAAATAATAAGAATATTTCTGCTAATAGTTCTCGATTAGCATGAAGTAAATAGAAGCATAAGCTTTTTAACAAAAATTTGTTGCAGAGATGTAGAGAAAGTCATGTGAATGGAACACATCAGATTTTTTTCAAATAAAGAGTAGTTTGTGGTGGTGGAATTTGCCTCAAACACTTTAAATACCAAGTTTGATATTTTAACGACTTTTCATTTTTGAATATGTGTTCACACACATATGGACCTTTTTCTAAAATTCTTTTTTCGATTACAGGGGCTCTAAAACGAGTATTTCGGTGAAATCTCGGTATCTAAATTTGGGTGGAATACAATACCTTCTCTACCTACATACAATGTACTATGTAGAGAAAGTAAACATTAACCTTATATTCACAGTATGTGATTATGTAACAAAACACTGTCCAATAAGGTTAAAATTACTTTCCTGCAGTGTAATAAGTTAAATTACAAAAGAGAAAACAGATACAAGTACATTGCACACAGGTATTAATTAACTAATTGCATTTTAATTAACTCTATTGAATATTCCTCTATACGAGGTAACTTTTTCTTGTTTGGAATCGCCAAGCAAGGTTTTCTTTTCAATTCACATATGTCATTAATTTTACTGAGCTATGGATTCAAAATAAGCAGCATTACATTATAGATATATTCAGGTATTCTTATTTTCTCTGTACTTGTTATGTACATAAAGTATAGAGAAGGTATTGCACTCCACCCACAATTCGATACCGAGGTTTCATCGGAAATATGCGTTTTAGGGTTCTCTGTATCCAAAAAATATTTTCAGAAAAAGGTCCGTGTGTGAGTTTCTGTCCGTGTGCCTATGAATATGATAACTGAAAAACGAAAAGTCAGTAAAATACCAAACTTTGTATTTAAGCTTAGTATCTTTCAGGGATGCTGCACGAAGATTTTGAGAAAAATCCACCCATCCTAAACTACCTTTTACATAGAAAAATTTTTGAAAATGTTGATTTTCTCAAAAATGCCGTATATTAAAGATATTTATGAGAAGGCTATTTATAGAATTTTCTGAAAATAGCCTCCAAAGACCTCTTTATTCTGAATGAATTTTGCTGAATTTTATGTAATTAGTAAACCGTAAGAGTTAGATAAAAACTTACTACATAAAAATGTAGATAACGTTAAACCACACAATTTATATCATATATGTTTTTTTTCGCGGAGTTGACATTTCTGAGATATTCCTTGTAATTTGTTTCAGATTTAAAATGCCCAAACATTTCTCACATGGTAAATTGTAAGCTCCTGGCCATGCATAGAAATGGATTTCAACCACGTGGCAACCAGCTTTTAAGAGATTTGTCATTTGTTTTAGGCTAGTGTATTCCCTTATTTCCCTTCAACTTATAAGGAAGCAAGTAATTAAGAAAATTTCTGCTACTGTTTATGCAATTATACGAGGGGCATACTGAAAGTCATGAGCAACACTGTTTTTTACAATTTTAATATTTATTTTTAAGCCAACCCAAACACATCATCATAATCTACAGACTTTGTTTCACTTTTCGACATAGTCTCCATTGTTTTGCACACATTTTTCCCATCGTTCTACAAGTTTGAAAATGCCCTTGTGACAGAACTCCGTTCCAGCTGCCCGCAGACCCTGACGCACTGCTTTCCGAATATCCTCCAGCGTCTCGTAGCGTTGGCCACGCTTCTGCTCCTTCACAGAACCGAAAAGATGGTAGTCGGAGGGTGCCAAGTCGGGACTGTAAGGAGGATGTGGAAGAGTTTCCCACCCTAATGCCCTGATCTCCATAGTGGCACGGGCAGTATGCGGACGTGCATTATCCTGTTGAAGGATGATCCTCTTTCCAGGGCGTTTATCACGCAAAGCCTGACGGAGCTTCAGAAGTGTCTTGATGTAATGGGCAGAATTTATGGTTTGTCCAGGTTCAAGAAAGTCAACCAGAATGCAACCTTGTGCATCCCAAAAGACACTTCCCATAACTTTTCCTACAGACTGCACTGTCTTCGCTTTCTTCTTCGATGGTGAGTTCAAGTGGTGCCATTCCATACTCTGACGTTTCGTTTCTGGCTCATAGTGATGGAACCAGCTCTCATCTCCAGTCACAATACACGTCAAAAATTCATCACCTTCATTATGAAATCTCTGAAGAAGGTTTTGTGCAAAGGTTCTTCTCTGAAGTTTGTGGTCTTCAGTCAATAAACGGGGGACCCAACGGGCACAGACCTTTCGATAACCCAAGCTGTGGATCATTTCTTGCACTGCACTATGTCCTATTCCAAGTTTCGCAGCAATTTCATTCACAGTGAAACGCCTATCTCATGTAATGAGCTCATCAACTCTTTCCTTGTTGCGTTCTGTAGAGGCAGTTCGAGGACACCCGCTATGAGGCGCATTTTGCAGACTCGTGTTTCCATCTTTGAAATGTTTCACCCATCTTCTAACACTGCTGGCACCCATGCAGACACCTCCATACGCACGTTGAAGTCTGAGATGAATTTCAGGAGCAGATTTTTCCTTCTTTCACAAGGAATTCAATGACAGCACGCTGTCGAAACGAAACATCAATGTCAGCCATTTTTCAAACACCGTCTGTGGTCACGTGATAGAAGCTAATGACGTCACAATATGTCAACATGTGGCTTAAAGGCTTACGATCCTGCAATTCGTTTTGTTACATTGTTGAAATTTAAATTTTTATAATGGGTTGCTCGTGACTTTCAGTATGCCCCTCGTATAAAGTAGTTAGAAGAATGTGATTTTAAACAATAATTTGTTTCAGCGATGTAGAGAAATTTATGAGAATGGAGCACATCAGATTTTTATCTTAATCATAAAATTATATGTACAATCGTAGACAAAAGGAATGCATGATTTTTCACAAACAATGCATAAAGTAAATTAAGAATACCAATCCTTTATCCTAATAGAATTTGCTTTTTAAGCAGAGTGATAGATTAATTTTTGTCATTTTCCAAGAACAGCTGGTTTTATATGTTTATAGAATTATATTTGTAACTATGGATTCATATTTCCAGATATGTTAGAGCCCTATGTCACGTTTAAATGTATTTTAATTCAAATTCGATTACCTGTATTTTGATTTTTACAGCATTTACTCAAATTCAAATCGTATACGAAACAAACTGTTTTTTCAGTTATGAAAGCTATAGCTTCAAAGCTACAGACACTTATTAACGATATAGTAAACGTTTTCAGAATTAAAAATAAATACCATCTAGATGCCAGAGGTTGAAAGTTTTGCATATATACAGGGTTATTCAAAAAGAAAAAGATTTCAAATATTTATTGCTTCCCAACTACAAAAGATAAAAACATGATTCCAACGTTCATGGAGATAGAAAAGTGTGTATTTTTATAATATGCATTCAATATGAGCACCGTGTGTTACACGACATATGTCAAAACGGTGGCACATTTCTTGCCACACACGAATCAGCTGGTCTCCAGTTATCGAATTTACAGCTTCAGCAATTCTATGTCGTAGATCTTCAAGAGTGCCAGGCATAGGAGGAATAAAAACACGGTATTTTATGTAACTCCATAGATAAAAATCACATGGAGTGAGATCTGGAGACCTGGGAGGCCACCGGCGATAAAGTTGATCTGTTCCTCCTCTCGCAATCCAACGTCCAGCAAACGTGTTATTCAAGTAACGTCGGACGTGGCAAGAGAAATGAGGCGAGGCACCATCTTGCATGAAAAAATGCATTGGAAAACATTAATCATTGAGTAAAATTGTCTTCTTCCACATCTTCTGACATGCCAGTGTACAATTCATAGCTTTTGTTGTGGTCGTCAGGATTCAATGCTTGCAATAACTGCAGTTTGTATGTCTTCAGGTGCCGACGATGTTTTAGAACTCGCCATACCGTTTGTTGCTTGCTCGTGATGTATTTTCTTTGGGATCCTTTCATTGAACTGCAACAATGGAATCTAGCTTTGCTGATTGCAGCACACAAAATGATTTCTCTTGAGGTGTCGCCGCCATTTCACTACAGACATAAAACAACAAACAACAGCGCCAATGCGGCCGTGATTGGAACTTCTACCCCCGCGCTATTTCAATTATAAACTTTTCTCTTTCCATGAACGTTGGAATCATGCTTCTATCTTTTATAGTTTGGAAGTAATAAAAGTTTGAAATGTGTTCTTTCTTTTTGAATAACCCTGTATTTTATTAATATTTACTTTCTGTATACGTACTATGTACATAGTATATAGAGGAGGTGAAACCTCGGTATCAAATGTTCGTGTGTGTCTGTCTGTCTGTCTGTCTGTCTTTCTGTGTGTGTCTGTGTGTATGTGTGTGTTAGATATCAAACTTAGTATTTAAGTTTGGTATCTTCCAAGGATGCAACACAAAGATTTTCAAGAAAGTACCCCCACCCCAAACTACCCTTTACATGGAATATTTTTCGAAAATTTTGATTCTCTAAAAAATGACTCTAAGCATTTTGATTAAAATATCGTATATTAAAGATATTTACCTAACAAATAAAATGCATATCTTGAATTTTCTGGGAATATCCTCTGAAGACTACTTTATTCTGGATAAATTTTACGGAATTTAGCATTACTGGTAAACCGAAAGAGGTGGACAAAAACTTACCAAAGAAAGATGTTAGAGCACATTAGAAACACAATTTATGTCATATACGTTTTTTTCTTGGAGTTGATCGTCTTTTTAGATATTCCTTGTTTTTGGTTTCAGCTTTAAAAAACATACTTTTCTCATACAGGTATTTGTCAACTCGTGTCCATACAAACAAAGGAACTTCAGTCACATAGAACCAGCTTTTGACTTCACTTTAACCTATGTTCATCCCTTATTTTGCTTCTACTTACAAGGAAGCAAGTAATAAGTCTATTTTTGGTAATTTTTTTTTTCGACTAGCATGAAGTAAATAGAATTATAAGCTTTTTAACAATAATTTGTTGCTTAGAGGTAGAGAAAGTCATGTGAATGGAACACATTAGACTTTTTCCCCTTCAGATTCGCTATATTCTGACTTACATTTTTTTTTTTAAATGATTTATTGATCGATCAGCGCATGTGCGCTCTACAGATCATTGATTTTAGACATTATTTACATGCATGATACTGAATAACATTGAAATGAGGTAAGCCCCATTGGGCCCCTCACAAGTAGGTACATTTTTTTGTTTTTATTTTACAGAAAGTCTTGTGAGAGCTGGTCCAGTGGTAGGCGACTCTTGATGCGAGTTAGATAACTAGATTTTCTGCCAAGAGAATAGTGAATGGCTCCTGAGACGTCTTTCAGCTTGCTGTAAAACTGTTCGGCTTGTGAAGAAATTGACTGTTGAATGATGCTGATATCAGTTTCTCTATGTAGTTGACTATTTCCGGTGCATTCGTTGAGATTCGCAATATTTTGTTTTGAAATGTCTGGATACGTTTGATTTCAGAAGGACTAGTTCCTCCCCAAACTGGACAAGCGTATAGTAGCAGTGGTCTTAACAGAGTCGTGTAAAGTAGTGTGCAGTTTTTTAGTTTGAGTGAATATCTTTTGTTGAGGAGGGGGTAGAGTTTTGCCAGTCTTGCTCGGGCTAGTTTAAGTTTGTTGCTTATGTGTGGTTTCCATGTGAGTCGTCGATCCAGGAGTACACCGAGATATTTCACTGTTTCTGTATTAGTTTTCCAGGGTATCTGTTTCGCTGGGAGCGTTACTGATGGTGGATAGTTTTGTCTGCATAGTGTAAAGACCATTGTTTCACATTTTTGCTAAAATTGATATTAAATTATGTGATTTCAAAGTCCCGAAACTGTTTTTTTTTTAATCATAAAAGTTGATATACTTTGAAAAAAAAATCAAATTTCTCCTCCAAATACAGTAATTTAAGAACGTTTACACGTTTCATAAATGTTCTCAAACACTGCATAAAATCAATAACAAAATAATAATTATATGCACACTCCTCTACAAAATGCAGCTTTCTTCTCTGTGTGTTGCAATCAATTATTCGTATTATAGTGTTATATACAGGAAGTAACAATACCAAAACTTTTAAGTCATAAAATTCTTTGGGAATTTTATAAAATATTCCTTTAAGCTTAACGATACTCTAAGAAGAAAAGTCATTAGTTATCCTAATTGTCAATGAAAAACTATAGTGCAGTTCCAACCATTTTATGGAAATTTTTATTTTGCATTCCAAATATGATTTTAATGTAATATTTAATAAACTAATTATAGTTTATTATATTAATACATGAAGCAATACAAGTGTTCGGTATAATATTTAATAAAATAATTATAGTTTACTATATTAATACATGAAGCAATACAAGTGTTCGGTGGACCCTTTTGTTTGTGCCTATTATTTTGGCTACTGTTCTCTCTCTCTCTCTCTCTTTGTTTATCCATTTATCTTTTATCTTTCCCAATTATTCCTTATTTCTTTAGTTCTCTCTTCCTTGACATTTAACATATTCAACGCTAACATCTCTCATTGCATACTATCCTATTTGTGGTCTCAAATTTGCTTCCTCCAGTTTCTTGCCTCTCCACGTCAGTTAAAAAGTGAGCAATACTGTTCTGCTCCCCACACAAGATACAACGTTCTACTTCATAGCCTCTCATCTCTTTCAAAAGTATTGCTTCTGTCCTCATCCACGTTAATCCTTCATTCTCTTGCTTATACACATACTTGCATGCCTCTCTCATAATCACTCTTTCTTTACTTTTCGGTATAAACAAAGCGAAGTTTTATTACTTTCTCTACACGTATTATGTACATAGTGTATAGAGAGAATATTGTATTCCACCCAAAAATTCGACGCCAATATTTCGAAAATATGTTTTCGGTCCCTGAGTCCAAAGAAAAGCACTTTTATAAACAATGTCCTTGTGCATGTGTGTGCGTGTATGTGTGTGTATGCATAGCCCACGAACTAAAAGGCCCATTTCAGTTAAGTATCTTCCAAGAATGCGACTCGAAGTTACTCAAGAAACTTCCCCATCCCAAACTACCCTTTACCTAGATTTTTTTGTAATTTTGTTTTTCTCAAAAATGTCCCTAATAATGTTGACTAAAGTCCCTTATATTTAAGATATTTACATCACAAACATACAGTTTATTTATTATGTCCAATATCTTTAAGATACTGTATTTTAATCAAAATCGTTAGAACCATTTTTGATAAAATCAAAATTTCGAGCGTCTTTCAAGTGAAGGGTAGTTTGGGGTAAATGGATTTTCTTAAAAATATTCGTGTCGCATCCTTGGAAGAAACCTAACTTAAATATCAAGTTTTATATTTTACGGACTTTTGGTTTTTGAGTTAGCATGTTCACACGGACATACACACACGAACCCTTTTCAAAAATGTTTTGTTTTTAAGTATATTTGCAGTGGAATCTCGGTATCGAATTTTTGGATGGAGTACAATATCTTCTCTGCCTATGTGTACTATTTAGAGAAAGTAAAATTAGTTGAATTCTCCAAATTTTGAGTTTCTCCTTTATAATGTAAAGTAGCAATTCTATTTTTCATATTAGATACAATATATAAAATATTCTCAAAAGTTGGTTCAAATTAGGGAACAAGGTTTCATAATGTATTATGCTATCACGTCCTGGCTATATTTTATCAGATAAGAATAATCTTGAATAAGAATTCAATGCTATGTCGATAATTAGAAAACTATCATATGACATTACAACAGAGTTACATATAATGAAATTATATTTATTTATACATTTTAACGGTAATCTTTGATACTCTTTGTTTTCATGTGCTTTTATAGAGCACATTAAGTATAGTAAAGGCCTCAAAAGCAAATGGTGTGATTATATGTCTATTCTGTTGTTTTTGTAACCCATGCTTTTAGCACGAGCTTTATATATTGTTTTTTTCATAGCATATAAACATATGTATATGTGTTAACAAGTTCTATGTTCAGTGGCTTCCTGGCCTAAACGAACCTACAGAATGTTTTCTAGTCTAATCTAATCGAATGCAATATTGTATTCTGAATGTTTAACCAAAAAGTATTCGATTTAATGTTACTACTGTAGTTTTGGATTTGAAAATATACCCTTAAGGATGTGAAACAGGCAATACCTATAAATGTAATGGAGTTTTTTTGGTTCAGTGCATGTTAAAATAGGAAAAGTCTTTTATTTCCGATGAAGTCCCAAGAATGGCACGTTACGTGTGTTGCAGATGGATTATTAATATGCTAAGAGATAAATTATCGTGTATGACATAAACAAAACGTTAAAAAGAGTAAGCAGGTTCTAATACCTGTCGCTTGCAGTGGCACCTGAGGTCAATGAAAATACCTGTTTCTGGGAACTATAGCTACCAACGATAATGGCAGATCGCTTGCAGCAGTTTCGATTGCTACTGACAGATCCATACACGTTGACAATACCTTAGGGTGCTCCGACATATTGCCATTAAAACAGATATTTAATTACTGTCGCGACCACAGTTTGTACTTCAACCAGAAGGTTTGCTCCAGTACAAGTTTCAAACTGATGTGCCTTTAGGTTCGTTCCCATAATCAAATAATCTGTAAAAATACAGTATGCCTAGATCATTCGCTACAAACAGAGAACGCTTGTATTTTGTTCTCTCTTTGTTAACTATAAAAATTACTCTCTGGTAAAACACTACAAAAGAACGTTTATTTAATCGCCGTTGGTGACGCATTGCTGAAAGTAAAAAATTGAAATGCGAGTTAAAGAAATACAGCATTAGCTACTTTATCTTCTTCGCTCTGTTTATTTATTTATTTTTGTTTTACTTGTATAACCCTCTTTAGCAACTATGGTCATATAGGGGGCTTTTAGCGTAACAATTCTATATTTCTATAGGTTATTGACATTTTATATCGTTAAACGCATGCATATTCACTCTCATATTCATACTTCCAGACTTTTTAGGGAATAGGGAAAAATTCCGATTAAAGAAAAATTAGTCACACAACCGGAAATCATACCCAAGGTCGCGCATTCAAACCCGGCGGAGGACGATGGATTTTTTCGGGCGTAAAAATCTTTAACATGGCTTCCTTCGGAAGGAAAATAAAGCCGTTGGTCCCGTGTTGTAGACTTACGGCACGTAAAAGAACCTAAAGCCTGATGAAAACGTTTCTGCGCAAAATTAAGCTGTCTTTTATGCCCAATATAGAATGGGAGCATGCCTGGCTACGGACCAACCCTTCGTAACAGGTTCCTCATTCTGTGGTTTCGTGCCATTGGCTCCCCGACAGGATTCAGCCCCCTAGGCTTTGGCTTGTCAATCTTAAAAATATGGGGAGAGTAAACCGATTAGGAAACGAAACGAAATAGAATGGGACGCTGAGAACCACAGTAGTTAAAGAGTGTCCATGAATAGAACTCCATTTTAATTTTACAGTCGGAAATCGAACCCGGGACCACCGGGTAAAAAGCCAGCTCGTTGATCTCTCGATCACGGAGGCAGTCTCGCTCTGAATTTAAGTGGCTTTCTAAATGGGTTACGACTCATTCCATTGTGATGTAGAATAAATACGACTAAAACTGGACTCACTTCGCATCTTTTCCTATGGGTGGCAATCTGCTGGTCATCTACATGTTTTCTGACCAGGGATATGAAGGCATTTTCACTGTCTGTTCATAATCATAAAGCGCAAAAACAGTAAACTATTTATATTTGACTTTAAACAAGTTTATAAAAGATGTCCTTTATATTGCTCAAGATATCCCAGCGTTAAAACTCTTCATTTGTTTCGAGCCCATGTAGGAGCACATACCACATGCTCACAAAATGTACAAAAAGAGAAAATGTACATGATAATATTAGCTTATAGAAAGCAAGATAAAATGCTTGTAAATATTCAAGAGTAGAAATATGCATAAGTGCAAGTTGTTAACTTAGGTAGGTAATTAATGCGAGATGGGCTAGCGGAATTCCAGGTTGTAGTTCACCAACTACCACCTGCTAATGAACAAAGGGTTTAGGCTAAAGAAGGCATGATAGAAAAGAACAGACATAAAAAGAAGCGAAACAGTAATAATGACTTGTCTTCCAAGTAGCACAGGGAGTTGGAAAAACAGGTTTATCAAGCAAGTTAAAGTGCGAAGGAACCATTGGGTATTTCCAAACGCATCATGTGCACGCTATGACGTCAGAATTTGGCACAATTTAACTTGTGAGGTGATGCTAACTAAGAACCAATAAGAGATGTTGTTACATTTTATGGCGCAAAAGTTAGCGTCACCCAAGATTGGTATTTAAGGCAAGGCAGATCTCTTATGTGGTTACTCTACACTGTTTCTATAAGTGATATTGTGTTCATGTCACATTGAGTTGTGTGCACGTGGTGGGGGAGCGATGAGCAGAGGGTTAGATTAGGCTCCTCGTTAACAATTAAGTGATGGGATGGTATTTATTTATAACATATTTGTAAGGAACAAGGTAGTCACCCGTTTAAAACTATAATACAAATAAATTCATGTCGTAAGGGAACATGCAGTGTTTTTAATATATTAGCTTCACCCACAAACCACTTAGTTAAGTGTAATTAGGAAATTAGGAGTGGAACCTACATCAATGCCGGAGCTGAGGAAACTGCAGGTACGAGACACTGATCCCGCGACACCCACACATTTCGTGAACCACAGCCAATCCACTCTCTCAGAAATGATCATAGTAATTATATTTGTCTTCATAGAGAATGCAACTTGTCACATGAAACACATTTATTTTTAAAAAGTTAAAGACTTAAATTATGAAATTAATCGCAATAATCAACAAACACAAATACAAAGTCCCTATGTTCAACTAGCTTACTCTATTTGTGATGCTAGGATCTTATATTACTTTTTCGTAGTCTGTTTACCCTCCCCGTATTTAGGACTGAACCCCTCTAGGACCATCAAGCGGATGCCCAGGAATCAGAAGCTTGTCAGGGAGCGACATTACAGATTCTAGTTCAGTTCTAGATTTGTCTTCTGTCATTGGTCGATTGACCAACATGGCTGAGCATGCGAACGGAAGACTGTGCATTTCTCATTGGAAAAAGAACCGATTTTCAGAAAATCTACTTTTACCCCTTGTTTCGGTCCATTTCATTTACACACAGCTAACCTAACCTCCACGAAATCTCGAAACATGTTGTTCACCTGTCACGTAGCCATATTGTCTCCGTAACCAATAGGAAAGGCTCACGAAGGAGCCTTAGTCTAATACTGAACTAGAATATGCAATCTCGCTGTCGGGGAGCCTACGTCACGAAACCATAAAATGGAAGCAGCCATGAGCGTGAGGAAGTGAGTGATAAGAAATGAAAACGAAATGGATGATAGGAGTGGTTATGATGGAACAAATGGTGAAATGAGTGGGAAACCGGAGGATCCGGAGAAAACCCGCCTATAGGCCGCTTCGTCCACCATAAATCCCACATGAGGGCGCTTGGGATCCAAAACGAACCGCTTAGGTAGGAGGCGAGCGGTCTAACCACTCGACCACGGCGCCGCACTACCACTATTACTATTACTACTACTATTACTAATTACTACACTATTACTACTACTACCACTACTGTTCTACTACTACTACTATTACTACTACCACTACCTCTACTACCACTACTACTACTATACTACTACTTTTTCTACTTACTACACTATTACTACTACTACTACGACCACTACTACTCTACTACAATTACTACTACTACCACCACTATTACTCTACTACTACTATTACTACATTATTACTACTACTACCACAACTACTCTACTACTACTATCACTACTACACTACTCAGGGGGCCACGACTATGTGGTCACGGGCTTGGCAACCCCGAGGTACCCTAGCTAGACTTCCGCCGCTCCTTTGGTCGAAGTCTTCTCTTCCTCCAATACTTGTATTGGAGTACTTCTGCTGTTAACTGTTGCCCGGCAGGGTCTATGCATTATGGTTATGAATATGGATACACGAATAAAGGATAGTATCTTACGGGACAGGGGAATCGGTACCTCAGAACCGGTCGGAAGTGGTGGTGAGAGGCAGGCCCCACCCGATCGTCAGCCAGCGACTGCCATGCACCAGCGGTGGGGAACCAGGCCGCTGTGCAAGAAAATGCTACTGGAACTAAACGGATGGAAATCCTAAATTTGGAAAGAGATATAGGAGTTAGAGAAGATGACTTTGATGCATTTAAAGGATGTTCATTAGTTGGGAGATCACCTCCGCACCAAAGACGCGGCTCAACCGGGAAGTCTGAAAACAGATACTGTCATTGAGGGCAAGATAAGTGATATTATAAGTAATGCTAGCAGACCAAGTACATCTGAATCCGGTAAGGAAGAAATTAACAGGGAGATGGAAAGGAAGAGTATTAGCAGCCCTGAAAAAATGAAAAAGAGCAAAGAAGATCATGACTTGTATCTTCAAAAAACGGATAAAGTTCAAGAGGATTACCCTACTGTACCAATGAACGTAGAGACTGAGAATGGCGATCTGGAAGGTGAAGAGTTGATTCAGTTGAAGGAATTTGGTGATATTGTGGGAGAATTACTTAAACGCAGTGAAAACTTAGCCGCCTTGGTTAAAAAAAAACTCCCAATACTAAATTGGAAATAAAAAAGGGCATCAGGAAATTAGGCAGTATTGCCGAGACGATAATGGATAGGTGGAAGGGATGGGATCTAGAGAGGAAAAAAGGAGATGTTAGTACTCTCAAAACTTCAGAAATAGCAGTTCAAGTGCAAGAGGATTTTATACAGAGAGATACACAGGGAGATATCTCTGGTGCATCAGGGTGTAATAACCAAAGTAAAAGAAGCATAGAGGAGGACATGTCCCAAGCTCATAGTTTTGTAGACTTTGCGCATTTGTTGGATGTAAAATGGTCGGAAAGTAATATCTGTACTACCTGGAAGCTTATTTAAAGTTGAGGAAGGATATGATATTGCTGTGGTTACAAATCCCGGAGATAAAGGAGACGAAGGCATCTTGAAGAAATTGAAAGAGATTTATCCTGAGTTTGTAGGTATAACATGTGAAAATCTAGAAGAAGGTAAAATATAATATCTCCAAAGGAATGTCAAAATTTATAGTAGTAGAGAGAAGGAAAAAGACACCTCGATACTTTTATATAACCTCGTTCAATGTGGGTGTCAAAGGTGTAAATGGCATGGAGTGTTTCTCCAGAATGCTACGCCAATGGAAGCAAGTACTGGAAGAACATCATGTAAGTAAAATAGCAATTGCCACACCGGAAGGGATAAATAGAGAATACACGAGGAAAATACTGGAATGGTTATTTCGTGGATGTGGAATAGAAATAAGGTATATTGTACCAACAAAGGCATGGGAACCACAGAAGAACGGGAAACCAATGCAAAAGAAAATAGGTCAGCGCAAAAAGGAACAACCGGAAGAAACGGTAGTAATTAAGGGAAAAGGGAAAACATACGCGGAAACACTGAAGTCTGTGATGTAGGAAAACTAGATTTGAGAATAAAAACCATTAGGAAAATAGGTAAAGAGGACCTATTCCTTGCAGTTGAGGGAACAGGGAAAGCAAATGCCCTCAAAGAGGAGATCCTGAAGAATGTTGAAGAAGTTGAGGTGCGTACTGTGAGGAAGGAAATAAATGTTTTTATTTATGGAATAGATCCTACAACCAAGGAAGATGATCTGAAAACTGCAATTTATGAAAAAATAGAGTTCCAGGAGACGGATATAATTAATGTTTTATGAGACCTGGAAGATTTGGTAACCAAAACGCAACAGTAACGCTACCTGCTGAACCTGGTAAGACCCTACTAAAACGGAGACAGATTAGAGTTGGATGGGTCAGCTGCCAGATTAGAGAAAGAATAAAAGTCACTAGGTGTTTTAAGTGTTTTGGATTTGGACATATAGCGTATCAATGTAAGGAGGAAGATGATAGAACTGGATCTTGCTTGAATTGTGGGGAGAAGGATCATATAGCCAGAGAATGCACAAATGCATCTGTTTGCATAACGTGCCACAGAAGTGACCAAATGAGTTGCCCTCTATACAGAAAGATGATAGGGGACACAAGACGAAGAAGGTTGAAGTAAAAAAGATAATGGTTTCAACAACCATAGGAATCCTACAAGCTAATTTAATGAGGTCACAAGGTAGTTATGATATGGCATACGCAATTGCAATGGAGAAGAAGGTTGACATAATGATAGTAAGTGAACCAAATTTCAAGTGTGTATCCAGCAATAATTGGATTAAGGATAAGAGGATGGATGTCGCTGTCAACTTCCTAAACAAAAATATAGAGCTAATAAATTGGAGGTTAGAAAATGGTTATGCCTGTATTTACTTCAAACAATTTAAGAGTTATGGATGTTATAGTTCACCAAACATACCGCTGGACGAATTTAAGAAAGAAGTAGATTCTAAAATGCAAGACATTAATACGCAAGGAGGAGAAAGCATTATAATGGGAGACTTAAATATTAAATCACCACAGTGGGGCGCACAAAACACTGACCAGAGAGGTGAATATTGGGTCGAGTGGATGGCGGAACTGGATTTAGTAGTACAAAACATAGGCAACAAACCGACTTTTGTGAGAGGAGCCTGTGAATCATTGTGTTCAACTCAGATGATATCAAATAAAATCCTGAATTGGGAGGTGCTCGAAGAGGAATCACTTAGCGACCACAAGTTTATCTATTTTGAAATCAAAGAACCAACAAAGCGAAAGGGTCGGCAAAATGAGAAGACTAAAGTAGAATATGATTGGGATGTATATATAAAGTTATCATGAAGTGGAAGGAAGAGAATAGAGAAGACGCTACAGAAGAAGTCTCCCTGGAGGAGGTGGTAAATGCAATACAAGAAGCTACTTTAGCTAGCCAAATACATACCAGCAAGAGAGACAGCTCCCGAGTACCATACTGGTGGACCAGTGACATTGAATGTCAAAGGAGGAGATGCAATCAAAGCAGGCGCAAAGTAACAAGAGCAAATAAGAGACGAATACAAGCGTTAAGAGTAGACTATAAAGAGAAGAAAATAACATTGACAAACCTCATAAAGGAGTCCAAGAGAAAAAACTGGCAAAAACTATGTGAAGAACTTGATCAGGATATTTGGGGATCAGGATATAAAATATTAACAGGGCGTTTGACTAATAGAGCTCCCATAAAATTAACAGACGAGAAGGAAATAAGTGTAGTAAAGGCGTTATTCCCTAGCAATGAAGATAAGATAGAAGCCAAAATAAGATGTAGTGTAGAGAAAGAATTCACCATGGATGAATTACACGAAGCAGGGCGCAACATAAAATCCGGCAAAGCGCCGGGATTGGACGGTATTCCACCCGAAGCAGTGAGGTTCGCCATTGAGGCAACCCCTAAATGGATTCTAGCAGCCTTAAATACGTTACTGAAACAACAGGAGTGTCCAGGAGAATGGAAGGTAGCTAAACTCATATTGTTGCTAAAAAGGGGTAAGTTACCTCAAGAAGCATCAGCATATCGACCAATATGTTTACTCAATACCATGAGTAAACTATATGAGAGTCTAATAAGGACAAGAATCGACAACGAAATTGAGGAAGGGGAAGGACTATCCTACAACCAGTATGAGAGTCTAATAAGGACAAGAATCGACAACGAAATTGAGGAAGGGGAAGGACTATCCTGCAACCAGTATGAGAGTCTAATAAGGACAAGAATCGACAACGAAATTGAGGAAGGGGAAGGACTATCCTGCAACCAGTATGAGAGTCTAATAAGGACAAGAATCGACAAAGAAATTGAGGAAGGGGAAGGACTATCCTGCAACCAGTATGAGAGTCTAATAAGGACAAGAATTGACAAAGAAATTGAGGAAGGGCAAGGACTATCCTGCAACCAGTATGAGAGTCTAATAAGGACAAGAATTGACAAAGAAATTGAGGAAGGGGAACGACTATCCTGCAACCAGTATGACTTCAGAAAAGGCAAAACTACAATCCAGGCCATTAAAGCTGTTCAAAAAATTGAAGATGACAGTAAAGAAAAGTGGATAGCCGCAGTCACACTGGATGTGAAAAATGCTTTCAACAGTGCAACTTGGAGTACTATTATTCAAGAGCTCCAAACAAAAAGATTTCAGCATTTTTTTTTTTTTTTTTTTTTTTTTTTTAAGGAGGGGAAAATCCTCATGGACGCCAGGGAAGGTGGCCCTGGTGTGTCGGACTCTTACCGGCTAAAAACCACCTCCGTCTCCTGCAGCGCTGCGGAACCGCCTCTCAGCATTTCTTCACAGTGCAGCATTCAAGTTCATCCTTCATCTTTTTCCTTAGCGTGTAGGATGTTCTTAATCATTCCTGTAATGAGGTACCATATTTCTTTCTTGTGTATCATATTTTGTATTATATTGTCTGGTGATAATTCCATTTCAATAACGTTTAATGTTTTTGTTCTTATGGCGTTCCATCTTTTACATAATAAAATAGTGTGTTCTGGTGTGTCTATTTCTTTACAATATCTGCATTGTTCAGTCTCAATTATCTTCATTTTGTATAAGTAGGTCCCAAATCGGCCATGTCCTGTTAAGAATTGCGTAAAAAAGTAGTAAACTTCTCCGTGTTGTCTGTTTAGCCATGGTTCAATTTTTGGAATAAGACGTTTAGTCCATTGGGCCGTTTCAAGCTCGTCATCCCATTCTTCCTGCCACTTTTTCATTGTAATTTTCCTTTTCTCTTCTTTTTGTGCTCTATGTTGTTCTTCTTTTTTCAGCATATTTAGTAAATATAATACGAGAGTACTTCAACTCAAGATACATAACGCTAAGTAATAAGAAACCAGTACAGGTTACTGCAGGAGTACCCCAAGGCTCGGTCCTGGGACCTACATTGTGGAATGTTTTATACGATGGCGTATTGCGGCTAAAACTACCGACAGGAGCTTATACGTTGGGATTTGCAGATGATTTAGTGTTAGTCACTACAGCTGCTGACGCAGAAGAATTAATGTTTAAGACAGATGAATCCCTCATACGCATAGACAGGTGGATGAAAGCCAACAAATTAATTCTTGAGCCACAGAAAACGGAAGCTGTGATCCTAAAAGGGCCAAGAACACGGCCAGATGTGAGTTTCAGGATACGCAATACTGATGTTAAGCCAAAAAAAGTCAGTGAGATATCTAGGTGTCATTTTGGGTGATGGTGGAAATTTTGGTGAGCACGTTAGAACAATCGCCAAGAAGGCCGAAGAGAGAACAGCGGCATTGAGTAGACTAATGCCGAATATTGGGGGCCCAAGAACTGTAAAAAGGCAAATTTTATGTAGCGCAATCTATTCTATGCTGTTACATGCCGCCTCAATATGGCACACTGTATTAAGAAAAGAAGTGTACCGAAACCACCTGGCCAGAGTACAGCGGAAATTATTATTAAGGGTGGTAGATGCGTATCGAACCATATCGACAAAAGCCCTATAGGTCATCTCAGGAGCAGTACCCATAGATCTGTTAGTAAAAGAGAGAAATGTCTTAGAAGAAAACATTGGTTCCACTAATGCAGACAAAAGAAATATAAGACAACAAATCATAGAAGAGTGGCAAGAGCGGTGGCATGAGACCATGCCAGTGGCACAATGGACGAAGAAAATTATCCCAGATATTAATATGTGGCTGTTATGCAAGCACAGATCATTAGGTTATTTCATGACGCAGGTACTATCTGGTCATGGAAGATTTAGGTACTACGCAAACAAAATGGGGAAAACGAATAGCGAGAAATGCAACTACTGCCCAGAAACTGATACCGCGGAGCACACACTACTCCACTACCCAAGATGGGAGACCTATAGGAATATAGCTCACACAAAACTGGGTAAAACTATAGCAGTAGATAATTTAGAGCAGACCATTACTGGGAGTACAAAACCATGGAATATAGTAAAAGAACTATGTAAAGAAATTATGGAGACATAGGAAAAAGAGGAAAGACAGTAACTGACAATACACATAGACAGCTGCCATTTTGATGAAATGCGACAAGCAGTTCCGAAATGGTAAGCGGTTAGACACTGGTTTTTTTAGTTGGTAAAAATCCAACTCGCCAGGAGGGCGTCTTAAGAAGATTTTTTCCACTGCCGAAACAAAACAAAAAAACAAAAAAAAACAAAAAAAAACTACACTATTACTACTTCTACTACCACCACTATTACTCTACTACTATTACTACATTATTACTACTACTCCACTACTACTATCACTACTGCACTGTTACTACTACACTACTGCCACTACTATTCTACTACTGCTATTACTACTACACTATTGCTACTACACTATTACTACTACACTATTGCTACTACAGCTACTATTGCTACTACTACCATAACTACTCTACTACTACTATTACTACTACACTATTACTACTACACTATTACTACTACACTATTGCTACTACACTATTGCTACTACACTATTACTACTACACTATTACTACTACACTATTACTACTACACTATTACTACTACACTATTACTACTACACTATTACTACTACACTATTGCTACTACACTATTACTACTACACTATTGCTACTACTACCACTACTACTCTTCTACTACTACTATTACTACTACACTATTACTACTACACTATTACTACTACTCTACTACTGCTATTACTACTACACTATTGCTACTACAACTACTATTGCTGCTACTACTACCACTACTACTCTACTTCTGCTATTACTACTACACTATTGCTACTACAACTACTATTGCTGCTGCTACTACTACCACTACTACTCTACTTCTGATATTACTACTACACTATTGCTACTTCAACTACTATTGCTGCTACTACTACCACTACTACTCTAGTTCTGCTATTACTACTACACTATTACTACTACTCTACTACTACTATTACTACAACACTATTGCTACTAGTACCACTACTACTCTACTACTACTATTACTACAACACTATTGCTACTACTACCACTACTACTCTACTACTACTATTACTACTACACTATTGCTACTACAATTACTATTGCTACTACTACCACTACTACTCTACTACTACTATTACTACTACACTATTGCTACTACAATTACTATTGCTACTACTACCACTACTACTCTACTACTACCATTATTACTACACTATTACTACTACAACTACTATTGCTACTACTACCACTACTACTCTACTACTACTATTACTACTACACTATTACTACACCACTACTACTATTACTACTATCACTATTACTACACCACTACTACTATTACTACTACACTATTACTACTACTCTACTACTGCTATTACTACTACACTATTGCTACTACAACTACTATTGCTGCTACTACCACTACTACTCTACTTCTGCTATTACTACTACACTATTGCTACTACAACTACTATTGCTGCTACTACTACCACTACTACTGTACTTCTGCTATTACTACTACTCTACTACTACTATTACTACAACACTATTGCTACTACTACCACTACTACTCTACTTCTGCTATTACTACTACACTATTACTACTACTCTACTACTACTATTACTACAACACTATTGCTACTACTACCACTACTACTCTACTACTGCTATTACTACAACATTATTGCTACTACAACACTATTGCTACTACTACCACTACTACTATTACTACTACACTATTGCTACTACAATTACTATTGCTACTACTACCACTACTACTCTACTACTACTATTACTACTACACTATTACTACATCACTACTACTATTACTACTATCACTATTACTACTCTAATACTACTATTACTACTACACTATTACTACTCTACTACTACTATTACTACTACACTATTACTACACCACTACTACTATTACTACTATCACTATTACTACTCTAATACTACTATTACTACTACACTACTACTACTCTACTACTACTATTACTACTACACTATTACTACTCTAATACTACTATTACTACTATCACTATTACTACTCTACTACTACTATTACTACTACACTATTACTACTACTTCTACGACCACTACTACTCTACTACTATCACTATTAATACTCTACTACTACTATTACTACTACTTCTACGACCACTACTACTCTACTACTATTACTATTACTACTCTACTACTACTATTACTACTACACCACTACTACTCTATTACTATCACTATTACTACTCTAATACTACTATTACTACTACACTATTACTACTACTACACCCCTACTACTCTACTACTATCACTATTACTACTCTAATACTACTATTACTACTACACTATTATTACTACTTCTACGACCACTACTACTCTAATACTACTATTACTACTACACTATTACTACTCTAATACTACTATTACTACTACACTATTACTACTACTTCTACGACTACTACTACTCTACTACTATCACTATTAATACTCTAATACTACTATTACTACTACACTGTTACTACTACTTCTACGACCACTACTACTCTACTACTACACTATTACTACTACACTACTATCACTATTACTACTCTACTACTACTATTACTACTACACTATTACTACTACTTCTACGACCACTACTACTCTACTACTATCACTATTACTACTACACTAGTTGACAAATTCGTGTATGAGAAAAGTATGTTTTTCAAAGCTGAAACCAATAACAAGGAATATCTAAAAAACGATCAACTCCACGAAAAAAAATGTGTATAACATAAATTGTGTGTTTTAGCGTGCTCTACATTTTTATGTAGTAAGTCTTTGTGCATCTCTTACGGTTTAGCAGTTGTACAAAATTACATAAAATTCATCCAGAATAAGGTAGTCTTCAGAGGCTATTCCCAGAAAATTCAAGATATACATTTTATTTATCAGGTAAAATTTATCAGGTAAATATCTTTAATATACAAAATTTTAATCAAAACCATTAGAGCCAATTTTGAGAAAGTTAAAATTTTCAAAAAAAGTTTCATGTAAAGGGTAGTTGGGGTGGGGGGATTTTCTTGAAAATCTTCGTGTCCCATCCTTGGAAGGTACCATACCTAAATACCAAGTTTGGTATTTAACGGACTTTTGAGACACAGTCACACACACGGACATTTAAAAATGCTTTTTTTGGGGTTCATGGGGTCTCAAAACATGTGTTTCCGGTGAAATCACGGTATCGAATTCACTGTGTATGTGTAGAGAAATTAAAAATATACTTGGAAATTGTACCTTTAACTATTATTGCATCCAATATGAAATATAATGAATAATCACTCTCTTATAATAGGGGACTCGAAATTGGATTTAAGATTATAATGTTCATGGTGTCGAAGTGTCACAGTTTCAAAAATTAAGAGACTTTTCCAAATTTTGAGTTTCTCTATTATAATGTGCAGCAAAAATTCAAATATTCACAATGAACACCATACAAAATTGAAATATATAGAGTGTATCTATAAAATAATATATTTTACAAGTTGCGCAAAAGTGAACATTAGGGGAAAAAATAGCTCCAGTTTGTGGTAAAGGGTTCAATATTATTATAGTAACACTTTCTGGCTATAATTTATCAGATAGCAATGATGCTGAAAAAGAATTGAATGCAATGATTAACTTTGAAAGTTAATTTAACAAAAAACGTTTCCAGAATTAATGCCAATGTTTTGTGAAAATTAAATACAAATATTTGATCAGCAAACAGTGATTTTGTACATTTCTTCCCTTAAATATTATGGCATTTTAATTGTTAGAACTGCTTTTGAAATAGTATTAACATTAGTAGTTTTATAAGCTTTCTTAATGATTTAATCGTTCATAAAAATAAATATTGTTATTGCCCAACACACAGTCCACGATAATACTGCTCTGGTTCACGGTTACTTCTCTATCTGCTCATGGTAGTGACGTAATGCAGTGAATATGACGCAGCTAATCGAGAGCAATGTGTTCTATGCACATTACTTCCGATTAACACGGCTACGTGAGTACCTCTCCCAACATACAAAGTAATGTGAATCTACAGCAGTTGTGATTCACTGCCAGGGATGCCAACCTTGATATCCTTACTCCACCATCGCGTTGTTAATGTTAACAAAACTTTGCTTGCAAGACGCACGTAAAAGGACTCTCAAGGGTATTTATTATATCAAACTTGCTGGCACTCTCCTCATATGTCCAGCAGGTGCTTAAAACATTCTTCTCAGATATTACGTTTCAAGGAGGACGAGTGGCTTTAATGCCACCTGCCAAAAAGTTTTAAAAATTGCAGAATATAACTTGAGATAATGCATATATTAAATGTTTAACGTGCTGTATTTACATACATTTCTTTACACAATCTTCTATAAACTCTCGTTGTTGTCATTTATTGTTATTATTGTATCTTTTAAGGCTTCCCATAGGTAAATATATAAATTCTTTATCTATGAACAATATAATAACATTTTATATTTTATGCATGTATACACATTTTCATTGTAATATCTAGGGGGCCTTCAGGTTACTCATTTTAATTCATTACTTTAATGGTAAATAACATATCTGATGTGCTACACTCACATGACTTTCTCTAGCTACTCTACAAACTTCTTACGAAAGAAGTAGAATGGAACCAAGAGAATGCACTAGGCTAAAGTGATAGTGAAATGTTTTAAAAACTGTCGTTATGCGATTGTCATTGCTAATCGCTTCTTTGCTTGGACAGCAGTAGAACAAAAGAAAAACGGGCACTTCCGTCTGAGAAAAGTAAAAGTATTTCACAATTGAAACTAATAACAAGGAATACCTCGAAAACGGTAAGGCCCACGAAAAAAATGTATATGACATCTAGTGTATTGTAACAAGATCTACATTTTTTTTACTGTAAGTTTTTGTCTAGCTCTTATGATTTACTAGTTATGCCAAATTAAGCAAAACTCATCCAGAATAAACAGGTCTTCAGATGCCATTCACAGAAAATTCAAGATATACATTTTATTTGTGATAGAAATGGCTTAAATATCCGGGATTTTAATCAAAATTGTTAGAGCCATTTTTAAGAATAACAAAATTTTCGAAAATGTTTCCATGTAAAGGGTAATTTGGGGTAGGGAGATTTTCTTGAAAATCTTCGTGTCGCATCCTTGGATGATACCAAACTTAAATACCAAGTTTGGTATTTAACGGTCTGTTCGTTTTCTAGCTTGGCTGCCCACAGACACACACAGACAGGCAGACACAAGGACATTTTTCTAAAAATGTTTTTTTTTATTCAGGGGGACCCAAAACATGTGTTTCCGGTGAAATTTCGGTATCGAATTTTTGGGTGCATTACAATACCTTCATGGGCTAGAGAAAGTAAAAATAGTCCTTGACTGACCCCCATAGTCGAGTGGTCAGCGAGCTGACTCTCACCCGGAGGTCCCGGGTTTGATTCCCGGCTGGGGCGGGGAATGTTTCTTTAACCAGAATTGTTTCCTATCTCCCAGAGTCTGGAAGTGTGCATGTGAGTGTTTGAGGAAATTAAACGATTTAAACCCAATGCAAACAACCTACAGATAAGTTGTTTCTAATGCAAAGCCCTCGAAATGACCTTAAATGTTATAGAAGGCTATATAAATGAAACAATTTAAAAAAATGAGCCAGACGATGAACAAATTAAAATTTTATTAATATCAATATCTCTTTTGATTCTAAGAAACATTAAAGAATAACTGATGGAAACAGATTTTTTATTGGTAATCTAGTTTTTATAACAAAAATAAACGTATCCGAAACAATATTTCTCAATAATTTTAGTGTGTTATTTATATATTCTAATTAGGATTTCGCCCACGAAAATCGATAACAAAACACTTTTTCCCCAACATTTTAATAGTTATAGTTATAGTTTTGGGGGCATTTTGAAGAACATTGAATAAAACTTACATCGTGTGAAATATTGAACACGTAAAACTCTATAAGAAATAAAAATCCAGAAAAAACAGTCTAAAGGCCTATCTGCTCTTTTGCGCAGGCACATTTAAAAACGCATGCAAAATCATTTTTAATGGTCGGTGTTAGACACCAAAAGCACATGAAACTGATGATGATTCATAATAATGGACCCACAAATATAAAATGGACTTTTTCAAGAATTTCATTCAGTTTTCACCTATATGTACCCTTAATCCAGATAAAATTTCACTTCGCATTTAAACATTTCATTTTAGAATGCAGTATCTAAAGCCACACTCAGGAGTTTAAAGAGCGTATAGCTATAGGATGACTTCGAAAATCCATGGTTTTTGCATTACCACAGAAAGAAAACGAATAACGATTTCCCAGTGTATAGGTAAACATTTGAAAATTGAAACGAATAACTAGTTAATTCCACAAAAACTTACATGACATAAATTGTGTTCTCTATCGAAATCTGTATTTCGTTTCGGATTACAGCTACCTGTACAAAAGCCATTCTGAGTGAGGAGGATTTCAAGGTCTATTTCCTGAAAATGCAATATTATTTATTATGCAAATATCCTCATATGGTATTTCAACGCAGCGGTTTTCAGAAAATCTTAAATTTTTCCATGTAAAGGGTGGTTGGCTGAAAATCTTCGGTGACATCCTTGAAATAGTGTCCTTGACAGACACGTATCTGGGCTAAATTCGCCATTTCACGTCCATAAGTCATGATTTGTCCTATGGTGTCATCTATAGGTATTGTCACCATGCGTAGTGGCGAGTTCGCGACCTTGATCTTCCATTGTTCAAGAAACTACAGCTAAAAGTGGCCCAGACATGCATGTCGGAGCTTCAATTGAAAATCGTAATTTACTCTATAGGAAAGAAATAATCCTTCTTGCATATAGTGGTGAAATTTCGAATTAGATATTTTACCTAATCCAGGAAACTATTTTAGTGTCCCATATACGCGAACATATGCAGCATACACATGTATTAAATGAACTTCATTTCTACAAAATACCTTTAAACACTGGCTGTACCAGAAATACCCGACCTGAGGTATAGATAGCAGTTGTTTCAGACAACAAAAACAATGGTAAAATGTACCAACCTTAATTTGAAGTTTGACGATTTTACATTGTTTAGCATTTGTTTGGCAGCCATCATTAGTGAATGCTCTCAGCAAATTTTTAAACATGGATAAAACTGGTTGTTGCTATACAATACTTTCATTTGAAAGGTCTTAGTCCAACTAATATTACAGCGGAGCTAAATTCTACTTTGAGGGAGTCTGCTGCTTCGTTTACAACAGTGAAACATTGGGTGGCAGAGTTTAAGTGCGCCGTACGAGATGCCAAGACGAACATCACAGTGATCGACAAATGAGGTTTCCAGTCCAGAAATTGTAAATAAAATCCACAAAACGGTATTGGATGACTGTCGACTGAAAGTGCGCGAGCTAGCAGACATTGCAGGCATTTCAAAAAGTTCTGTACGAGGGTGGTCTGAAAAGTTCTCGGCCTCACCCAGAGATCGCGGCACTACCTGCATGATTTTTTTTCCTTACGTTGGTACATATGTATGTTAATAGACCCTATGTAAAATTACAAGTCATTCCAGGGAATAGTTGACTGTAGGCAGTTGTTTGAAGCAGTGGAAGTGCTCATTGCTTTGAAAATGGAGAAATTCGAGTATCGTGCCGTGATAAAAAATTTTTTGTAAAAGAAGGTTTAACATATACAGGAATTCATTTGCGGATTGTAAATGTGTATGGTGACTCTTCACCTTCAGTTTCCACTGTGAAGAAATGGGTGGCCGATTTTAAACGTGGCCGTGAAAGCGTCCAAGACAATCAACGCGAAGGACGTCTAAAAACTGTAACCACACCGAAAAACATTCAAAAAGGGCATGACATGATTTTGGAAGATCGGCATCCAAAGGTGCGTGAAATGCTAATGCTTTTGGAATTTCAAAGGAACGTATTGGTCTCATCTTGCATCAGGAATTAAATATAAAAAAGCTTTGCGTTGATACGTCACAGTGGATGAAGCATGGATTCACCACTACACACCCGAATCCAAGCAGCAGTCGAGGCAGTGGACAGAAGCTGATTCTTCAGGTCCAAAGAAGGCGAGGATGGTACCATCGACGGGAAAGATCATACGTCAGTGTTTTCGGATGCCAAAGGAATTGTGTTGATGGACTATCTCGACAAAGGTAAAACCAATACTGGAGAATACTACTCTTAACTTCTAACCAAACTGAATGCAAGAATTCGTGAAAACAGACCCGTGTTAAAAAATAAAAAAAAATTGTTTTACATCAGGACAATGCACCTGGCCATAAAAGTGTTTTGACAATGGGGAAATTGAGACATTTGCACTATGAAGTGCTGGAACATCCACCCTATTCCCCAAATTTGGCTCCCTCGGACTTCCATCTCTTCCAAAACTAAAGAAATTCTGGTAGAGGCCTTTCGTCCACTGAAGAAGCAATCGTGGTTGTAAATGGGTACTTTGCAGCACTTCCAGAGGAGCACTACAGAGAGGGGATAATGGTGCTGGAACACCGCTGGACAAAATGTATAGAACAAGAACAAGGCCGTGAGGATGTTTCAGTCGAGTGTTTGGCAATGTTTCGCTGCAATAAAGCTGAGTTTTAACGTCGGTTCCTAACAATGGATGAAACCTGGGTTCATCACTTCACACCTGAGATAGAGGCACAATTAAAACAGTGGATTGGAAGGGGATAATTGGCTCCAAAGAAAGCGAAGACAGTTCCATCTGCCGGCGTCAGTTTTCTGGGACACATGCGGGATAATTTTCATTAATTATCTCAAAAAATGAAAATAATCAATGGCGAATATTATGCGAACTTGTTACAGTGTTTGAGTGATGAAATAGAGCAAAAACGGCCGCCTTTAGCGATAAAGAAAGTTTTGTTTCGTCAAGACAATTCAGCGTGCATTATCGCCATGACCAAAATCAATGAGCTAAAATTCGAATTGCTTCCTCATGCACCCTGTTTGCCAGATTTAGCCCCCTATGATTATTTTCTACTTCCAAACTTGAAGAAATGGCTTGGTGGTAGAAGGTTTGCCAACAATGAAGAGGTTGAGTCTCCAGTTGATGGCTAATTTGCAGACCTCGATAGTTCTAGCTATAAACAGGGTATCGAAGCTATTGTACATCGCTGGGAAAAGTGTATCGAGCTGAAAGGAGACTATGTAGAGAAATAAAGATGTTTGTGCTTTCTCGAGTACTTCTGGGACAGCCCTCGTATATTATTTCAGAGTTTCCAAATAGCTGACAAAACGTCAAAATTCATGAACGTTATGGAGCAGCTGAAAAACATTTGAACGCAATTTAATTCTCGCAAGCCTGGTAGTGTTTGAGAGCTTTAGAGCATGATTGTTTAAGAGCAAAGCACCCTTCAAGTTCATTTGCCGAACTTAACCGTAATGTAGAAATAAAAAGTGAAGATGAGAGGAGCAACATAAGCCACAAAAGAATAAACCTCCCCTAACGTCAAAAGTCCACTAAGCTTTCCTCTTTTCTACCTTACAGTGGCTAATGTGATGTGAACAGTTGGGGGGGGGGGGAAAGGGTGCACTTGACGCATGCGCACGTATGATCAAATAAGCCTTCGTCAAAATGACGTACACAATTTACATTCCGCCGTCTCCTCATTAAAAATGAACGTTCCCATTCTGAGGCCGGTAATGAAACAAGGTCCCGGTATGTGTATGAGAGAGATACAAGTTTCGTCCTGTCAGACCGACGCAGATTTTTTCCTCTTATGTTTTATACAGGATGTAACAAATCATAACTGCTAAAGGAACAAAAGAAAATAAAATATAACGTAATTTTAAAAAAAACATGTGCTTATTTAAAATTTGCTGAAACTCTATATTTCAAGTTGATGTGCATTTTATGTTTGTTTATATTAAAACTTCAGCTGTTTTACTTGGTAGTGTACCAAACATTCCGTAAGCATGGGGTTAAAATGACGATAGAAATGTTTTTTGGTTGTTCCTGTGCACCTAAAGAATAAAAGGCATGAAATACATATTACTTTCTCTACACGTACTATGTACATAGTGCATAGAGAAGGTGTTGTATTGCACCCAAAATTCGATACCGAAATTTCACCGGAAATACATGTTTTGGCTGCCCCTGAATCCAAAAAAAAAGCATTCTTAGAAAAAGGTCCGTGTGTTTGTGTGTGTATCTATGGATAGCATAGCTCAAAAACGAAAAGGCTGTTAAATACTAAACTTCGTACTTAAGTGGGATGCGACACGAAAATTTAAAAAAAAAATCCCCCACTCCAAACTACCCTTCATATGGAAAATTTTTCGAAATTTTTTATTTTCTCAAAATGGCTCTAACGATTTTGATTAAAATATGGTATATTAAGCATATTTATACTGAAAATAAAATGTATCTCCTGAATTTTCTGAGAATAGTCTCTAAATACTCCTTTATTGAGAATGTATTTTGCTGAATTTTGCGTAACTGGTAAACCGTAAGAGATAGACAAAAACAAACTGCTCAAAACATGTAGATCACGTTAAAACGCAATTAATGTCATACGGTTTTTTTTTTCGTAGAATTGACCATTTCTGAGATATTCCTTGTTGTTTGTTTCAGATTTAAAATACTTAATCGTTTTTCACACGGAAAATTGCAAACTCCTGGCGCTGCATAGAAACGGATTTTAACTACATGGCAACCAGCTTTTAAAAGATTTGACTATCGTTTTAACCCTTATTTTCCTTCTACTTACAAGGAAGCAAGTAATTAAGGCAATTTCTGCTAATGTTTCTCTCGATTATAAAATAGATAGAAGGTTATGGTTTTAACAATGAGTTACAGCGATGTAGAGAAAGTCATGTGAATGGAACACATCAGATCTTTTGGTAGTGTTTAACGCCCGCTTTTACTACTGTGGCACCGCAGGCGATGACACTGGTGATACATTCAATGAAGATGGAGCACCGGTGGAATGCGATGGCGGAGGAATCCGGGGAATCCAGAGAAAACCCGCCCCAGCGCCGTTTTTTCCACTACAAATCTTACATGCGGGCGCTTGGGTTCAAACCCGGGGCGTCTAGGTGAAAGGCGAGTGACCTAACCACCATCCATTCTTCTCTATGCTTCCATCATTTTTCAAAGCATCCTACATTCTATCATCTTTGTGTCCAAACTATATCAATATTGTTTCATCTATTATTTTAATAATATGGAATTTATCATCCATTATTTCTCTAATTTCTAGTTTCTAATTCTTTTCGCCTTTGGTTTTCTTGGTGCTCTCCGCTCTTGCTAGCAATTTATTAACTTGAATTCTACTTTATGCCCAAATCGCTGTCCCATATAACATGACGCTTTGCACCATTTTTTTAAAATAACGAAAATAAATGCTAAACATTGTATTTAAACGTCAGTATCTTCCAAGGATGCGACACAAAGATGTTGAAGAAAATACCCATACCACAAACTACCCTTTATATGGAAGATTTTTGAACAATTTTATTTTCTCAAAAATTACTAATGATTTTTATTAAAATACCATATGTTTAAGATATTTTCATTACAAACGAAATGTGTTTAAATCTTCAAAATCCTGGGAATAACTTCTAAAGACCTCTTCATTCTGGATGATTTTTGTATAACCGATAAGAGACCGATAAAAATGACTAAAAGAAATGTGCAGACCTCGTTAAAACACACATTAGTAGCTTAAAAAATTTTATGGAGCTAACCGTCAGGATTCAGATATTTACTTTCTCTATACGTACTATGTACATAGTGTATAGAGAAGGTATTACACTCCACCCAAAAATTCGATACCGAGATTTCACCGGAAATATATGTTTTAGGGCCCCCGGTATCCAAAAAAAGTATTTTCAGAAAAAGGCCCGTGTGTTTGTGTGTGTGTCAGTGTGTCTGTGAACAAGATAACTCAAAAAGAAAAGTAAATAAAATACCAAACTTGGTATTTAAGTTTAGTATCTTCCAGGCATGCGACACGAAGATTTTGAGAAAAATTTCCGCACCCCAAAATACCCTTTACATGGAACTTTTTTCAAAAATTTTGATTTTCTAAAAAAATGGCTCTAACGATTTTGATTAAAACATCATATATTAAAGATATTTGCCTGACAAATAAAATGTGTATTTTGAATTTTCTGGGAATAGCCTCTGAAGACTACTTTATTCTGGATGAATTTTGCATAACTATTAAACCGTAAGAGATGGACAAAAACTTAACACACAAAAAAATGTAGAACACGTTAAAACACACAATTTATGTTATATACATTTTTTTCGCGGAGTTGATCGTTATTGAGATTCTCCTTTTTGTTGGTTTCAGCTTTCTCATACACGAATTTGTCAACTCCTGTCCATACAAACAAAGGAACATCAGTCACATAGCAAACAGCTTTTGGCTTTCACATTTGGTACTCCCTTATTTCGCTTCTACTTACAATAAAGTAAGAAATAAGACTATTTCTGCTAATATCTCTCGATTACCATGAAATAAATATAAGATAAGCTTATTAACAATAATAATTTACAGAGATATAGAGAAAGTCATGTGAATGGAATACATCAGATTTTTGTTCTTTACTCGCTACAGTCTATATCTAGCTCCACACGACTTCTTTCTGTTCCCCAAAATGAAAGAAACATCCCATGCAAGCGATTAGAATCATCAGAAGCCTCAGTACCTACTAGCGAAGGATTTATTTGTACTCTCTCCAAAGAAGAGTGGGGTTCTTCTTTTGAAAAATCTGATGTGCTCCGTTCTTATGACTTTCTCTACATCTCTGCAACAAATTATTTTTAGAAAGCTTATGCTTCTATTTACTTTACGCTAAACGAAAAAAAATTAGAAACAGCAACATAGTCTCATTAATTGCTTCTTGAAAGTAGAAGCGAAATAAGCAAGTACCACAGGCTAAAGTGATAGTCAAAAGCTGGTTGCTATGAGACTGAATTTCCTTTGTTTGTGTGGACAGGAGTTGACAAATTCCTGTCTGAGAAAAGTATAGGTTTTTTAAAGCTGAAACCAAAAATAAGGAATATCTAAAAAATTATCAGCTCCTTGAAAAAAATATATAACATAAATTGTGTATTTTAACGTGCTCTACATTTTTTGTGTAGTAAGTTTTTATCTATCTCTTACGGTTTAGCAGTTATGCAATATTCTGTAAATTTCATCCAGAATAAAGTAAGCTTTGGAGGCTATTCCCAGAAAATTGAAGATATACATTTTATTTGCCAGGTAAGTGTATTGAATATACAATACTTTAATCAAAATTTTCGAGAAAAAAAATCCATATAAAGGGTAGTTTGGGGTGAGGGGATTTTTCTCAAAATCTTCGAGTCGCACCCCAGGAAGATACTAAACTTAAACACCAAGTTTGGTATTTTACCGACTTTTCGTTTTTGAGATATGGTGCTCACAGGCACACGGACATGGACCTTTTTCTGAAATTGATTTTTTGGATACAGGGGATCCTAAAACATATACTTCCGGTGAAAACTCGGTATCGAATTTTTGGGTGCAATGCAATACGTTCTCTATGTACTATGTACATAGTACGTATAGGGAAAGTAAAAATGGTTAGAAAGAATGAGACGGTGTATAGAATGCAACTGAGAATATTTTGAAAAGATGCAATGATAAGAGCAAAATTAGTGATATTTTGTTGAGTGCATTATCAAAACTTTTCCTTTACATTTAGGGAAACAGTGGAAAATTCTAAGGGCATATTTAAATCTAGAGATAAAATCTCAAGAGATGTTATACTATTATCTAGAAGAAAGCACTACAGAAAAAAACTTCACCTCTAAAAAGATATTTCACGTCCGGTTGCTAAACCTCATATCGGTTGAAATCAAATGACGTCAGAGAGTTAACGACCAAACAAAAGACGTCAAAGAGGTAACAACCAAATAAATGACGTAAGTTAACGAAAAAAAGAGAGGTTTATACATTAATGGAGGTAGAATGAGGATGTGGCAAAAACAATTTAGAAAATTACTATAATGTTCACTCGAGACTTATTAAAACAGTATTGTGTACAAAGCAGGATTTCCTTGGGAGGTAAATACGTCATAGGCTAAACACTTGAGCCACACTTCAGCAAAACAATACATTTTAAATTGTTCTATCACTTAGGTTAGGTAGAGAAACTGCTGCATTCTAGCCAAGAACTACACATCGAGACTTCAGCGAATACATTTTAGGAAATAGGTCCGTGTGTGTGTGTGTGTGTGTGTGTGTGTGTGTGTGTGTGTGCGTGTGTGTGTATGTGCTTTTTGAGCTTGCTTCTGTGGTGTTATGATATCTGGTCTGTGTTACATTCAAGAGGTCCAGAGTTCGAATTTTGGTTAGGTTGAATCATTTATAAAGGTTTTAATTTCTCTAGTATGTATGTACAATGTAACAGTAGATAGAGGATGTATTGTATTCCACCCAAACCGAGATTTCAGCGGAAACACGCGTTTTAAGACCCCCGAACCCATAAAGACCATCTTTAGAAACGTGTCCGTTTTGTGTATATGTGTGTAGGTGTGTGTATGTGTGTCTGTGGGCAGTGTAACTCAAAAACGAAAATCGGTTAAATACCAAACTTGGTGTTTAAGGTCAGCATCTTCCAAATTGCGATACAAAGATTTGCATCCCTCTTTTGTTTTGCTCCAGGCAAGCAAACATACCGAATGTCCACCGTTTGACACAGTGATCAATTTTTAAAAGATTTGACCTCAGCTTCAGCTATTTATTCACTTATAAAGAAGCAAATAATAACAATTATTTTAATATTTATATAAATTAGATACTGCCGATAAAGGAATAATATTTTGTAAGAAAAAGTTTGCTTGCGGAACAGCTAGAGAAAGTCATGTGAATGGAAACACCATACCTGTTTTTACTTATAATCAGGCGAAAGTAATCCATGGCAATGAACTTTCATGGCTACTGCAATCGATTTGTGTGAAAATCCTTAACATGGCTTCCTTCGGAAGGGAAGTAAAGACGTTGGTCCCGTGTCGTAGATTTACGGCATGTAAAAGAGCCTCAAGCCAGATAGAGAGGCCTCGGAGCAAAATTAAGCGGTCTTTCACGCCCAGTAGAGAATGGGACGCTGAGAACCACAGTAGTTAAAGAGCGTCCATAAATAAAGCTCCACTAACTTTTTTTTTGCAATCGATTTGAGTGTAGGTGTTTGAAAATAAAGGTGGTCATGGAACAGGAATTCATATGCAGCATTTTAAAGGTGGTAATATTGGTAATAATTTTGATAATTCAACCAGTAGGTAGTGACCAAGTACGTGATTAATATTTAAATTAAATAATTATCTTCGATTATCTTTCAAAACAGTATCCAATATGTAGAATCTCGAAAATATAAAATACTCCACTTAGCCAAGTTTAACACCCACTTATCTCAGTATAATGTTGATTAACATATTGTGTTTTTACTTTCTCTTCACGTACTATGTACATAGTGGATTGTGTTCCACCCAAAAATTCGATGCCAAGATTTCACGGGGAATGAACGAATTAGGACCCCATGAATACATAAAAACTATTTTTAGAAAAATGACCGTGTGTTTATGTGTCTGTGTGTCTTTGCACAGCATAGCTCAAAAATGAAAAGACCGTTAAATACCAAACTTGGCATTTAAGTTTAGTATGACCCAATGATGCGACACAAGATTTTCAAGAAAATTCCTATACTCCCAACTACCCTTTACATGGAAAAATGTTCCAAAATTTTTACTTTCCCAAAAATGACCCCAACGATTTTGATTAAAATACCACACGTTAAAGATATTTTCACGAGAAATGAATGTTATATCTTGAATTTTCTGAGAATAGCCTCTGAAGATAACTATATTCTGGATGAATTTTATTGAAGTTTGTATAACTGTTAAACAATAAAAGATAGTCAATATCTTACTTCTCAAAATGTAGATCTCGCTAAAATACACACTTGATGTCATATAAGTATTTTTTTGTTTTTTTTGTTTTTGTTTTTTGTTTTTGTTTTTTTTCTTGTTTGTTTTTTGTACAGCTGACCGTTTCTGAGATATTGCTTGTTATTAGTTACAACTTAAAGAATAGTTATTTTCTGATACGGGAAAATGTCAATTCCTGGCCATACAAGCAAACGAATTTCAATCACATAGCAACAAACATTTAAAAAATTTGCAAGAATAAGACATTGTCTGCTAATGTTTATCTCAACTGGCTAGACGTAGATAGAAGAATAGCTTCTCAGCAATAATTTGTAACAGAGATGTAGAGACAGTCATGTGAATCGAACACATCAGATTTTTACTTTCTCTACACGTAGTATGTACAAAGTGTATAGAGAAGGTATGTAATGCATTTGATACCGAGATTTCACCGAAAACACATGTTTTGGGCCCCCTGAATCAAAAAAAAATTAGAAAAAGGTCCGTGTGTGCATGTGTGTGTCTGTGTGTGCGCACGCTCAAAAACGAAAAGACCGCTAAGTACCAAATATGGTATTTAAGTTTGGTATCTTCCAAGGATGCGACACGAACATTTTCAAGAAAATCCCCCGACCCTAAACTATCTTTACATTCATGGAAAAGTTTCGAAAATGTTGATTTTCTCAAAAATGCCTCAAACGCTTTTGATTAAAATCTCTTGTATTTAAGATATTTACATGCGTAATAAAATGTATATCTTGAATTTTTTTGGGAATAACCTTTAAAGACCTCTTTATTCTGGATAATTTTATTGCATTTTGCATAACTAGTAAACCTTAAGAGATGTAGATCACGATAAAGCACACAATTTATGTCATATACATATTTTTCGTGGAGTTGGCTGTTTTCAAGATATCCCTTGCTATTGCTTTAAGTTTTTAATTTCTTAAACATTTCCGATACGGGAACTTGTCAACACCTGGCAACGCAAAGAAACAGACTTCAATCCCATAGCAACCACATTTTAAAACATTTGACTGTCGGTTTAGCCCAGTATATTCCCTTATTTCCCTTCTACTTATAAGGAACTAAGTAATAAAACCGTTTCCGCTAATGTTTTAGCATTAAACAGATATAAGAATAAGCTTATTAACAATACTTTGTTACAGAGATATAGAGAAAGTCGTGTGAATGGAACACATCAGATTTTTTACATATAGGATACTTTTTCTAGCAAAATTATCAGTTTTAACAGAAACCATCCGCTATATATTTTTAGGAAATCTAGCACATCCTATTGTAAATCCTGTTTATTACTTTCTCTATACGTACTATGTACATAGTGTATAGAAAACGTATTGTATTCCACCCAAAAATTCGATACCAAGTTTTCACCGGAAATACATGTATTAGGACCCCCTGAATCCAAAAAAGAGAAAGGTCCGAGTGTATGTGTGCGTGTCTGTGTGTGTGTACAGCATAGCTCAAAAACAAAAAGACCGTAAAATATTAATGGTTGCGCGTAGAAAAAGCCCTGTGAACGCAAAACATCAGTTATTTATTTTCATCCAGAGAGAGTTGTCGAAAAATTACCTCACTCGTGACGTTAGCTTCTGTTCCATGAACTTGCTTTAGTCAGCTATCACTTGTTTTATTCCGCTGCACAAAACAGCTCCGTTTACATAACCTTAAACAAAACACTGTCACTTCACGTTACAGAGAGAGTATCTTCCAAGGATCCGACATGTAGATTTTGAAGAAAATTCCCCACCCCCGACTACCATTTACATTGAGCTTTTTTCGAAAATGTTGATTTTCTCAAAAATAGCTCTAACGATTTTGATTAAAGTATCGTATACTAAAAATATTTACCTAACAAATAAAATGTTTATTTCGAATTTTCTGTGAATAGCCTCTGAAGAGGATAAATTTTACGAAATTTTGCATAACTGCTAAACCGTAAGAGATGGACAAAAACTTACTGTACAGAAAATGTAGACCACATTAAAATACACAATTTATGTTATATGCATTTTTTTTTTGGAGTTGATCGATTTTAAGATATTCCTTGTTTTTAGTTTCAGCTTTGAAAGACATACTTTTCTCATGCAGGAATTTGTCAACTCCTGTCCATACAAACAAAGGAACATCAGTCACATAGCAACCAGCTTTTGACTGTCACTTTAACCTATGGTAGTCCTTTATTTTGCTCCTACTTACAAGGAAGCAAGGTATTTCTGTTATTTTTTTCTTAATTAGCATGAAGTAAATGAAAGCTTAAGCTTTTTAACAATGATTTGTTGCAGAGATGTAGAGAAAAGCATGTGAATGGAACATTTAAATGTTATGCTTAGGGGGAGTCATATCTGCTAACTATAAACAAGTATTCTAAAAACACAAACCCAGCACATTTGCACCAAAGCTTGTGGAAATAAGAACAATAGCCTTGGAAGTACATATTCCTTTGTTACGACTGCAAAAGCACTCTCAAGGATATAATGTTCGCTATTATGTCCAGACATTTCACATTAGGCAGGCTTTATGCAATAATGCAAGGTCTCTTACAAGAGTGCGCTTCATGATTATATTATTTTTAATGGGCACTAACCTGGTTTGTTAAGTACGCAAATTTCATTTGAGAGCCAGTAGGCACCCTACGTTTCTCAGAGACGGTACAGCAGAGCTAACAAACATTCGTATACACGTTTGTGGCCGAGTGGTTAGACCACTCGCCTCTCACCTAGAGGGTTTGGTCCTAAGCGACCGCATGCGAGATTTGTGGTGAACAAAGCGGCGCAGGGTCGGGTTTTCTCCAGGCTCTCCGGTTTCCCCCGCTATCGCATTCCACCGGTGCTCCATCTCCATTTCATGTATCACCAGTGGCATCGCCTGCGGTGCCAGAGCAGTAAAAGCGGGCGTTAAACACTACCAAAAAAAACAAAAAACAAAAACAAAAAAAAACATGAGACTACATTGATATATCTACAATGTTGCTCACATTTGTGAGGAATTGAACAAATAAAATCTTACGTTTTCCGTTCACATGACTTCATCTATCTGTCTGCAAACAAACTACTTTTACTTTCTCTACACGTACTAGGTACATCCAAAACTTCGATACCGAGATTTCACCGGAAATACACGTTTTAGGGTCTTCTGTATACGATAAAAACATTTCTAGAAAAAGTACGTGTGTGTGTTACACTGTGTTCGTGTGTCTCTGATCACGATAACTCAAAAACAAAAAGACGGAAAAATACCAAACGGAAATACATGTTTTAGGACCCCTTGAGTCCAAAAAGAAGCATTTTCAGAAACAGGTTCGTGTGTGTGTGTGTGTGTTTGTGTGTTTGTGTGTGTGGACAGCATATCTCAAAAACGAAAAGACGGTTAAATACCAAACTTGGTATTTGAGTTTGATATCTTACAAGGATGATACAGGAAGATTTTCACAAAAATCCGCCCACCCCTAACTACCCTTTACATAGAAAAAAAATCGAAAATTTTGTTTTTCTTAAAAATGGATGTAACAATTTTGATTAAAATACCACATATTAACGCCATTTCTATCACAAATAAAAAGCATATCTTAAATTTTCTGGGAATAGCTTCTAAAGACCTGTTTATTCTAGATGAATTTGGCTTAATTTGGCATAATTTGTAAACCGTAAGAGATAGACAAAAATTTACGAAACAAAAAATGTAGATTTTGTTAAAATACACAAGTTATGTCATATACATTTTTTTCGTGGACCTTACCGTTTTCGAGGTATTCATTGTTATTAGTTTCAGTTGTGAAGTACTTATACTTTTCTCAGGCGGGAGTGCCCGTTTTTCTTTTGTTCTACTCCTGGTCAAGCAAAGAAGCGATTTGCAATGACAATCGCTTTTAAAACATTTGACTATCACTTTAGTCTAGTGCATTCCTTTAGTTCCAGTCTACTTATAAGGAACTAAGTAATACAATTCTGCTGTTTATCTCGAAGAGTTATCTTTTGTAAGAAGTTTGTTTGTAGAGTAGCTAGAGAAAGTCATGTGGGTGTAACACGTCAGATTTTTCTCAGAGGGTTTCACAGTCTGTACTGAATTTACAGATTTAAGATTTGCTGCTCACACAAACTGAACCCTAGAAAGTCTTCAAAGATAATTTTACCTGACATTAACCCCATAGAAAATGTGTTAACTACGTATTTGCAAAAAAGACACTTTCAAAATTTAATTGTTCCACAAAAGAACGTTTGAAAGTACCTTTATTTCAAGTGTGGTCATGATGATGACGGTCTCAAAACATGTGTTCCAATCTTGTGGAGTCAATTCCTAATTGTGTATTGGGATTCATAATCAAGAATGTTCATTCCAATTAATTCGCACGGGATTGTAGATGCAACATTTTTTTTTTTAATTTATTATAGTCGCTTCAGCAATGACGTCATATCGCGACTGAACTTTGAGTTGTACAATGAGGTAGAATTACCAAATATTACATTAAATCTTACAGTGATTAATTAACAATAACAAACTTGGCAACAATTTAAATATCATTAATGATTTTTCACATTTCTTGAAGTTGATGACTTTGGTCATTGTTGGTCACCCAAGGTAGCTGTAGGTTTTCAGGAACACCATAGCTAAGACGCGCAGCAGTGTATCTCGGGCAGGCTGTGATCAGATGATGAACGGTGAGAGCAGAGTTACATAGAGTACATGTAGGAGCAGGTTCATGAGACAGGAGGTAGGAATGGGTTAGTGCAGTGTGACCAATGCATAGTCGTATAGACGTACGGGGCAGGCATCATGTAGTTTACTGGTGGATGTTGTAGTACAGTCTGTCTTTCACTGCTGTAGGATACTGCGTCTTAGATGTGCTAAGTAGTCTTCATTAGGAAGCTTGAGATCTGGTAAAGTACATGGATGTTTTGTAGCTTCCTTCGCGGCAGTGTCAGCAAGCGTATATTACTGTGAGATGGTATCCATGCAAAGATGAATTGTTTGCCAGATGATATTAAGTCATTGCATAATAGGTGAATCTCGTTTACCAGAGTATGGCGAGGAAATCGCTGTTGGAGGGTCATTAGGGCACTTAGGGAATCGGTGAAAATAATGTAGACGTTCAAGTTTTTGTTCTTTGATATTGCCGTAGTTTTATTGTTGTGCGTCACGTTGGTACACCAATATGTTATTTCTGGTATCACGTTGTTGCTACAATATAACGCTAACAGGTGAGTCTACTTGGAGTTGGTCGAGGGTTAATGCTCGTGAAATTCTCTACATCAAGAGTGTACATACCTTGCAGATTCCCTTTGTTGCACTGGCTAGGTTCGTTCTTGTAGACCATGAGTTGTCTCTTACTCAGCGGGGAAAGAATGACAAACACCTTTGGTAGACTCAAATAAAAGAGAAATTTCACTTAATTTCACTGATGATTTCTTTTATTGATGGTGTGGGTTAGACTGAGGCACTGACCCTGCGAGCGACTCCCGACATAAACGATCGCGAACTTGATGATATAAGTTTGTTTAAGTGCTAGTTCCACTTTTACTGAATTATTATTTTTACACTCGTCACCATAATCTTGAGTTTCACGGTCCGTATAATATTCACGGTAATAATTGCCCGTCAGACTAACTTATAACACACCGATTTCCTACACTGGACGCCGCGCGAATTCTTAGACTGTCTCGTCACATTTCTTATACTCTGGATTTGCATGCATGTACGATTTCTTATACGTGGTTTCCTGCCTTATGAGTACGATTTCTTATACGTGGTTTCCTGCCTTATCAGTACGATTTCTTATACGCGGTTTCCTGCCTTATGAGTACGATTTCTTATACGTGGTTTATTACCTTATAAGTACGATTTCTTATACGTGGTTTATTACCTTATAAGTACGACTTCTTATACGTGGTTTATTACCTTATAAGTACGACTTCTTATACGTGGTTTATTACCTTATGAGTACGATTTCTTATACGTGGTTTCCTACCTTATCAGTACGATTTCTTATACGTGGTTTCCTACCTTATCAGTACGATTTCTTATACGTGGTTTCCTACCTTATCAGTACGATTTCTTATACGTGGTTTCCTGCCTTATGAGTACGATTTCTTATACGTGGTTTCCTGCCTTATCAGTACGATTTCTTATACGTGGTTTCCTACCTTATGAGTACGATTTCTTATACGTGGTTTCCTGCCTTATGAGTACGATTTCTTATACGTGGTTTCCTACCTTATCAGTACGATTTCTTATACGTGGTTTCCTGCCTTATGAGTACGATTTCTTATACGTGGTTTCCTGCCTTATGAGTACGATTTCTTATACGTGGTTTCCTGCCTTATGAGTACGATTTCTTATACGTGGTTTCCTACCTTATCAGTACGACTTCTTATACGTGGTTTATTACCTTATGAGTACGATTTCTTATACGTGGTTTCCTACCTTATCAGTACGATTTCTTATACGTGGTTTCCTGCCTTATCAGTACGATTTCTTATACGTGGTTTCCTACCTTATCAGTACGATTTCTTATACGTGGTTTCCTGCCTTATGAGTACGATTTCTTATACGTGGTTTCCTACCTTATCAGTACGATTTCTTATACGTGGTTTCCTACCTTATCAGTACGATTTCTTATACGTGGTTTCCTACCTTATCAGTACGATTTCTTATACGTGGTTTCCTGCCTTATGAGTACGATTTCTTATACGTGGTTTCCTACCTTATCAGTACGATTTCTTATACGTGGTTTCCTGCCTTATCAGTACGATTTCTTATACGTGGTTTCCTGCCTTATGAGTACGATTTCTTATACGTGGTTTCCTACCTTATCAGTACGATTTCTTATACGTGGTTTCCTACCTTATCAGTACGATTTCTTATACGTGGTTTCCTACCTTATCAGTACGATTTCTTATACGTGGTTTCCTGCCTTATCAGTACGATTTCTTATACGTGGTTTCCTACCTTATGAGTACGATTTCTTATACGTGGTTTCCTGCCTTATCAGTACGATTTCTTATACGTGGTTTCCTACCTTATCAGTACGATTTCTTATACGTGGTTTCCTGCCTTATCAGTACGATTTCTTATACGTGGTTTCCTGCCTTATCAGTACGATTTCTTATACGTGGTTTCCTGCCTTATCAGTACGATTTCTTATACGTTATTTCCTACCTTATGAGTACGATTTCTTATACGTGGTTTCCTATCTTATGAGTACGATTTCTTATACGTGGTTTCCTATCTTATGAGTACGATTTCTTATACGTGGTTTCCTGCCTTATCAGTACGATTTCTTATACGTGGTTTCCTACATTGAGTGTCCGATTTCTTATACGTTGTGAGCCCGATTTCTTATACACGCATCATTTATATACCTACTAAAAGGTCCGAGTATTGCCCTCCTTTTTGATTGGCTGGAAAAAGGCGCGTAAAGTAGCGTTGTCACGTGTCTGTCGGGGACTTTTCTTTATTTTCCACCCACGTCACCTTTCTCTACAAAGAAAACTTCCCTCTTTCTTAAATATAAGGGGGTGAACCTTTCTTCCTCCCGAAGGTTGTTATTTGTGTCCTTAATGCTCCAAAATGCTTGTTATTTTGAACAAAGTATTTAGCCTTGAAGAATACAATGCGAGCTTCTACACGCTACGGTTCTGTGTTCTTCTGAGCAGATATTTCTTATATTAAATATGTACAAACTAATGATTAAACCAATAATATATGCTTCGTGCTAAAATACTGTCGCAATATATAGTCCGCAAAGCGGATGGCGAAAAGTTCGCAAGAGAAAATGGTGATGCAACTTTTCAACACAGTTGTTCTGATGTTTTCTTCTGGATGTTATTATATTATCTTTCCTAATGAATTCTGCTTCATACCAACTTGGATTGCACTAATGTTTTATGACACTTATGGTACTAAAGCCTCACTAATAAGATTATGTTGCCGGCAGCATAGTTACATAACTGACCGAAAGGTACTTGACCAGCTACCTACATGATAGACCAAAGCCTCGCCCTATAAATACTTAAAGGACTCCACTTCAGGTTTACCAACAGCAGGAGATCCTGGAGGACACAAAAACAAGAGTTGGTGTTACGTGCCTTGAGGGACAAAAACCATTTTAACAGCTTTAGCAACCATAAAAACGGAAACGAGAGCAAAATAAATATGGAGGGCAGGGGAGGTTGCGTTTATCGGAGGGTAAAGACCCATTAGACCCTGGCCCAGCAACTGCAATAAGAAACGGCCAATAATGTGTTCTTGCACGGACAGAAAAGTAGCAGTTTGTATGCTGTTCGGCAACACTTGTAGGCAGGTGTGTTTCTGAAGGAAAAGTACGACCTGCGTAACTTTCGGGCGCGTTTGATTAAAAAAAATCTTATGTGTTCTATTCACATGACTTTCGCTACATCTCTGTAACAAATTATTGTTAAAAACCTTATGCTTCTTTTTACTTCATACTAATCGAGAAAAAATTAGCAGAAATAAACGCATTACTTGCTTCCTTGTAAGTAGAAGCGAAATAAGACAATACCATAGGTTAAAGTGATAGTCAAAAGCTGATTACTATGTGCTGAAGTCCCTTTGCTTGTATGGACAGGATGTGATAAATTCCTGTATGAGAAAAGTATAAGTCTTTCAAAGCTGAAACCAAACACCTAAAATTTCGAAAAAACCATCAACTCCACGAAAAAATGTATATTACATAAATTGTGTGTTTTAATGTGCTCTACATTTTTTCTGTGGCAAGTTTTTGTCCATCTCTTACGGTTTAGTAGTTATATAAAATTACAATTACGTAAAATTAATCCAGAATAAAGTAGTCTTCAGAGATTTTTCCCAGAAAATTCAAGATATACGTTTTCTTTGTCAGGTAAATATCTTTAATATACGATATTTTAATCAAAATCGTTAGAGTCATTTTAAAGAAAATCAAAATTTTCGAAAAAGCTTCCATGTAAAGGGTAGTTGGGAGTGGGGGAATTTTCTTGAAAATCTTCGTGTCGCATTCTTGAAAGATACCAAACTTAAATACCAAGTTTAGTATTCAACAGTCTTTTCGTGTTGAGCTATGCTGTCCACAGACACACAGACACATACACACACACGGACCTTTTTCTGAAAATGTTTTTTTTATTCAGGGGACCCAAAACATGTATTTCCGGTGAAATCTCGGTATCGAATTTTTGGGTGGAATGCAATACATTCTCTATACACTATGTACATAGTACGTGTAGAGAAAGTAAAAAATACCAGAACGGGTCTTATTTCTTCCTTTCCTGCAAGAAAATAAGAGACGGAAAATAAGGGAGTACCATAGGCTAAATCGATAGTCAGATCTTTTAAAAGGTTATCGCTTTGTGAAACAATTGAGGTTCGGTTCACTTTGCATGTTCCCGTTTCAGAAAAGTTAGGAAGTTTTAAACTGAAACCAATAACTAGGAACATTTCAAAACCGGTCAACCCTGCAAGAAGAACGTAAATGACATATATTATGTATTTTGACAATATCTACACCATTGTGTATTCTTTTTTGTCTTTCGTAAAATTCTGCAAAACTCATCCAGAATAAAAAGGTCTTCAGAGGCTATACGTTTCAAATTCAAAAAATATATTTTATTTGTGATTTAAATATCTATAATGTACGGTATTTTAATCCAAATATTTAGAGCCAATTTGAGAGAAACAAAATTTTCAAATGGGTTTCCATGTAAAGGGTAGTTTAGTGTGGGGAATGTTTTAAAAATTTTCGCATTCATCCTTGGAAGATATTAAAGATAAATACCAAGTTTGGTTTTTAACGGTATTTTTGTTTTTGAGCTATGCTGTTCATACACACGGACCTTTTTCTAAAATATATTTTTTTCAAACTCAGGAGACGTGAAAACATATATTTGCGAAGAAGTCTCAATATTGTATTTTAGGTGTAATACAATACCTTCTCTAGCTACTATGTACATATGTGCTAGTGAAAGTAAAATTTGCGTCAAGACCTCATTTACTAATTTATCGTAGTACATTTTGCTAATAAAACATAGTCTAGTATGTATTCCCTGATACCAAACGTAAATGATTCGTTATCAAGAACGCTTCAAATAACTCGTTCATGCCGAAATGTTATCCGAGATCCGTATTTTCAAAGCTGTTTATCTATTCTTATACCAAATTTAAGAGCAATTTCCTTCGGGCGCCAGAATGGGCACTTAAAAGGTTGCAGTCACGGATTACGACTCCAAACAGATTGTGAAGAGCCCAATTCTTTACTCGCTAAAGTATCTCTTCTTTCTTCCTGCTTCTTAAGGGAAAAAAGAAAAGGAAATGGCGTGTGTTTATATTCCGAGACAAATCAGCTTAAAATATTCATGCATAGTAAATAAAACAAAAGAATATTGCCTTAAAAAGAGAAAAGAAACTAGAGCCAGCAAAATTATATCTCTTCTAGATGCAAACTCAGAACGCAAGAAGAAAAAGAGTTCGCTAGGTTCTTCAATTATTCACAATGAAAAGAAATTAATTTACAGGGTCACACAGCAACAGGAATTTTTAACCCAGTAGATCTGAGAATGGAGAGGGGGGGGGGAAGCAGACAACTGCTTAGGAAGCCAGTCAACTCCTACTTCTTCCTTGTTCTCCAGGATGATGGAGAATATAGCATAAAATGAGGGAGTAGAAGAACGTTAACGTGAGAGACAGAACGATAAAATGTGGGAATGAAAAGTTTAATTTTTAATTTTCCGCGTCCATGCATCTTTTTTTCTTGGAGGGAAAAAAGGGGAAAAAACCTCATGCGTGCTGCTGCTTAGTGGCAGAAAAAAGAACAAAAACTAAATAAATATTCCATTTAGTGTCTCTTTCCCAAAAGCAAGAGTTTATAGTGCTTAGAACCAAAATAAAATTACACCTCAAAGAAAAATATTTATATAATCTACTCAAATATAAATGTTAAAACTACACTATTACTTTTTTGAAAATGTTACTCTCTCTCTCTCTCTCTCTCTCTCTCTCTCTCTCTCCTCTCTCTCTCTCTCTCTCTTTCTACACGTATTATGTGTATACTGTATAGAGAAATTATTGTATTCCACTCAAAAATCTGATGTGTTCCATTTACAAGCCTTTCTCTATATCTCTGCAACAAATTAAATATTAAATATAACATAAATTGTAGTTTTAACGTGCTCTACATTTTTTGTGTGGTAAGTTTTCGCCCATCTCTTACGGTTTAGCAGTTATGCAAAATTCCGTAAAATCAATCCAAAATAAAGTAGTCTTCAGAGGTTATTCCTGGAAAATTCAAAATATACATATTATTTGTCAGGTAAATACCTTTAATATACGATATTTTAATCAAAATCGTTAGAGTCATTTTTGAGAAAATCAAAATTTTCGAAAAAAGTTCCATGTAAAGGGTAGTTGGGAGTGGGGGAATTTTTCTCAAAATCTTCATGTCTCATCCCTGGAAGTTACTAAACGTAAATACCAAATTTGGTATTTTACCGACTTTTCGTTTTTGAGTTATTGTGTTCACAGACACACACACGGACCTTTTTGTGAAAATGCTTTTTTGGGATACAAGATATATATATATTTCCGGTGAAATTTCGGTATCAAATTTTTTGGTGGAGTGCAATACGTTCTCTATAAACTATGTACATATAAAATAGAGAAAGTAAAAATCTATTACAAGGAAAGGTCTCCCTGCCTTGAGTGCTGGGCTATCTTTTATACTCGGGGGCTTTCCCGCCCAAAATGTTTTTTCCAGTGTTCCCATTGGTCAGCTCTACCCGGGACTATTGAAATACAAAACTTTTTCTTTAGTGTCATCCACTTAGTTTATTGCCCTTTCAGTCACGTGACAACAAATCAAAGAGATAGCCCGGATTCTAAATGTTAGGTGATTCCCGGAGTGTCCCTTAAATACGCCTCTTTTGCACTGTCCCTAGGTTCCTGTAGGTCAACAAAATACAATAGGAAGAATATCATGTTTTTTCGTTTCAACTTAAAACGTTCTGGTTGAGAGTGGTCATAGGTAACTATATTTTATCTCGCTGTGTATGAATGATTTAGTAACCAAGAGATAAATGTAAATCGAGTAATATTTAATACACATAATGAATAGCATAAATACAAATAATAAAACTGTGCACATTGTTATTGGGAAAGGTAGAGATACTATGAAAGATAACGTCTCATCTTTCAGGGTTTGATGGTGTTCGGTGCGGCGTGGCAGGGTAAAAGGATTCTTCTTGAAACTGTCTTCATCCCCCGATGAGGACTGCCCCTTGCGGGGGCGTAGGACGCTATTTGGGGTCAGGTCACCGGTCTACCTATCCGACTCTCGGAATGCTTCAATTTGGAAACTGCAGGGAACTGCTGTGTCATCGTTCCTGGTTCCAGTACATCCTCGCACCTCATCCTTCCCTCCCAGGTGCGCTACCTCGTGGGGCGCAGATACAAAAACCGTTTTATTGTCATTGAATATTGTTGCAAGTTGAGTAGCCATATTATACTCTCTCTTTTTTTCCTCATAAACTTGGCATTCTGTGAAGATGTGCTTGATGGTTAGGGTCTTTTGGCATTCAGTCTTCATATCAGCACTTGATCTTGTCGTTTTAAGTTTGATAATATAGTAGCTGATACAAATTTATTAGATATAATGTTATGCAATTTAGTTTGGGAAGTAGTATGCATGTACTGGTCCAATTAACTTCTATTTTATTTTTCATATGGGTGTTAACATCCTGGTATGCGCTAGGTAAAGCTGGGTAATTCACAGGGTGTTAGCAGCTTCATTGCCCTTAATACCAACATGAGGTGGTATCCATGCTATTGTAATTTGTTTCCCTGCGATCTTGATATTTTACTTTCTCTAGCCCCGTATGTACAATGTACATAGGCATAGAGAAGTATTGCATTCCACCCAAAAATTCGATGTCGAGATTTCACCGGAAATACATGTTTTAGGACCCCTTGAATCCAAAAAAAAAGCATTTCCAGAAAAAGGTCCGCGTGTGTGTGTGTCCGTGTGTCTGTGAACACGATAACTCAAAAACGAAAATTAGCTAAAATACTAAACTTGGTATTTAAGTTCAGTATCTTCCAGGGATGCGACACGAAGATTTTGAAAAAAATCCACCCACCCCAAACTACCCTTTACATGGAACTTTTTTCGAAATTTTTGATTTTCTTAAAAATGGCTCTAACGATTTTGATTAAAATATCGTATATTAAAGATATTTACCTCACAAATAAACTGTATATCTTGAATTTTCTGGGAATAGCTTCTAAAGACCTGTTCATTCTCAATGAATTTTGGTTAATTTTGCATAAATAGTAAACCATAAGAGATAGACAAAAACTTACTGTAGGCCTTGTTAAAATACACAACTTACGTTATATACATTTTTTTCGTGAATCTTACCGTTTTCGAGGTATTCGTTGTTATTAGTTTCAGTTATGAAGTACTTAGTGTCCGTTTTTCTTTTGTTCTACTCCTGGCCAAGAAAAGAAGTTACTTGTAATGACAATCGCATAACGACAGCTTTTAAAACATTTGACTATCGATTTAACCTAGTGTATTCCCTTATTTTCTTCCTACTTATAAGGAACTAAGTAATAAGAACATTGTGCTGAATACCTCGATTAGCAAGGTGCAGAAAGAAGAATAATCTTATGTAAGAAGTTTGTAGAACGGCTAGAGAAGGTCATGTGAGTGTAACACATCAGATTTTTGTGACAAATGTATTTCCTGAACGATGGCAATACGCTATTACTGTGTTCTTGCTGTATCTGTGTAAGGCTTTGTTTTATGGCAAATAGTTCGCATGTGAATAGAAATGTGGCAATCTGTAGAGCATTGCAACCGGTAAAACACTTGCCCTCTGTATCGTTTTTCCAACACGCCTGTAGTATAGTGTGTGTTTTTAAATTAACCAATTAACATAGCTGCTGGAGAATTTTTGAACAGGTTTAACAGCTGTCCTATACTCTGTGATGGTAAGAGTTACAACTGGCGGCACTCATAATTGCAGAGCACTTAAAATACGAAAATACCAGTATCAAAATTATGATACGTTTATTTACGCATGGTAAACACGTGGAAAACGTTTGGTACATTTATCCGGTGTAGTTACATTTAAGAAAATTGTTCTCTATGTTTCAGAAAAGTTTATTACTGCACCGCCTTCTTGACACTACAGAATTCCAAATCTTCTTCCAGTCATGGTTTAATCGAAGTCTCTTCGTTCTCATGCTTTCAATAGTTTTCTTGGTCATCTAATTGATGTTTGTCTTGAAGGTTTACAGTAGGCCTGTCTAGAAATTCATTCTTCTGGCATTGTTTTGTTCATTTCTGTCTGTGTTTGGTGGTCAAGTCTAAGTTAGACTGTACACCTAATTCTTCTCTAATTCTCTCATTTCTTAGGTGTTGTCTTGTGGAGCCTTTAACCGAGCATACGAATTTTGGCTGCTTGCAGTTTGTTTTTATGTTTTTGTTTAGTTGGCCATGCATCACTATAACATAGAATGACAGGTATGGGCATACTTGAAGAGTTATTCCAAATCTACTGATTAAAATGTGATATGATCCATTCACATGACTTTCTCTACATCTCTGTAACAAATTATTCTATTTATTTTATTTAATTGAGAAAAAATTAGCAGAAATAGTCTTATTACTTGCTGCCTTATTAGTAGGAGCAAAATAAGGGTGTACCATAGCTTAAAGTGACAGTCAAAAGCTGGTTGCTATGTGAATAAAGTTCCTTTGTTTGTATGGACACGAGTTTTTTATAGCTGAAACCAAAAACAAGATATATCTCAATAACAACCAATCCACGAAAAAAATGTATATAGCATAAATTGCGTGTTTTAAAGTGTTCTACATTTGTTGTGTGGTAAGTTTTTGTCTATCTCTTACGGTTTAGCAGTTATGCAAAATTTCATAAAATTGACCCAGAACAAAGTAGGCTTCAGCGGCTATTGCCAGAAAATTCAAAATATACATTTTATTTGTCAGGTAAATATCTTCAATATACGATAATTTAATCAAAATCGTTAGAGTCATTTTTTAGAATATCAAAAGTTTCGAAAAAAGTTTCATGTAAAGGGTAGTTGAGGTGGGGGGATTTTTCTCAAAATCTTCGTGTCGCATCCCTGGAAGATACTAAACTTAAATAGTTTAGTATCTTGGTATTTTTTTTTTCGTTTTTGAGTTTATCCTATTCACAGACACACGGACACACGGACACACACGGACCTTTTTCTGAAAATACTTTTTTTTGATACAGGGGACCCTAAAACATATTTCCGGTGAAATCGCGGTATCGGCTTCTTGGGTGGAGTGCAATACCTTCTCTATACACTATGTAAATGGTACGTGTAGAGAAAGTAATAAATGCAATACCAGAAGCGATTGTTTTCGTGGTGCTGTGGAGCGTTTCAAGAAGAAATTTTTACGGTTTCGCTTGCTCAGTCGTTTACCAAGTTCTTGTTTGAACGGTCCATTGTTTAATTGCTACTTTACAAAATGTCAACCAATAGAATAGCTGGCTTACCGCCCTTCATAATACTATAATGTTTAACCCATTTCAACCGTAGGGTCAAATCCATTGCATTTTCGAGGACGTTGTGACGTTTTTATTTGTCTACACGCACTGTGTATATAGTGTATAGAGAAGGTATTGCATTCCACCCAAAAATTCGATACCGAGATTTCACCGGAAATACATGTTTTGGATCCCCCTCAATCCAAAAAAAGCATTTTTACAAAAAGGCCCGTGTGAGTGTGCGTATGTGTGTCTGCATAGCTCAAAAACGAAAAGGCGGTTAAATACCAAATTTGGTATTTAAGTTTGGTATCTTCCAAGGATGCGACCCGAAGATTTTCAAAAGTCCCCCACCCCCAACTATCCCTTAAATGGAACTTTTTTTTAGAAAATTTTGATTTTCTGAAAAATGGCTCCAAGGATTTTGATTAAAATATCATATATTAAATATATTTACCTGACAAATAAAATGTTTATCTTGAATTTTCTGGTAATAGCCTCTGAAGACTACTTTATTCTGGATGAAATTTACGGAAATTTTGCATAAGTGCTAAACCGTAAGAGATGGATAAAACTTGTCAACTCCTACCCCATTACTTTAAGCCATCGCTCTCCCTTATTTTCCTTCTACTTACAAGGAAGCAAGTAATAAGGCTATATCTTCTATTTTTTTTTTTTTCCATTAGCATGAAATTAGTAGTTAAAGCGGGCGTTAAACACTACCAAAAAAAAAAAAAATTAGCATGAAATAAATAGAAGAATAAGCTTTTTAACAATAATTTATTGCAAAGATGTAGAGAAAGTCATGTGAATGTAACACATCAGATTTTTTTTTTTTTCGGTTCGGCTAAAACCCTAGCATGCAGTGTGTTATTGAGGCCCTCAAGACATAGGACCAACCATCGGAAACCAATTTGATATAAATAAATAGAGACAGAGATTTGCCGAGCTCGCAGTGCTGGAGGGACATCGATCTGCATGGACGGAGCACAATTTCTGCACATCGCCCAAGGCAATAGTTGTGCTATTTCCATTCTCCTATACCTGGGAAATTGTCAGCTGTCAGACCTGCACGTGACGTCCTTGTTATTTGTATACCAAACAATACACGGCCAGTGACAGGTGACCCTACCATAAGAGTCCAACCAATGTCGCCTTGCAGTGCACCTATGGCCATGTCAATGCCGTTCCCACAACATTTCAACTTCCATTTGTTACACCATGTTGCTGTGAGCTAGATATTCTCATTTTTGCTGATTGGTTTCAGCAGCTGGCTGACAAATATTCTGCAGCATAGATTCTGCCACTTCGAGTCCATAAAAATCTGATGGGCTCCATTCACATGACCTTCTCTACCTCTCTGTAACAAACTATTGTTAATAAGCTTATTCCTCTATCTACATGATGCTAATCGAGATAAACAGTAGCAGAAACGGTCTTATTACATAAATAGAAGAGAAATAAGCGAATATCGACATCAAATGGTGTTGACAACTTACCGTATGATAAAAATATTAAGTATTTAAAACTGAAATCAAAAACAAGGAATATCTTAGAAGTGGTCAACTTCAGGAAAAAAATGCATATAACATAAGCTGTGTGCTTTAACGAGCTCTACATTTTTTGTGTAGTAACTTTTTGTCTATCTCTTACGGTTTACCAGTTATGCAAAATTCCGCAAAATTCATTCAGAATAAAGATGTCTTCTGAGGCAATTCCCAGAAAATTCAAGATGTACATTTTATTTGTCATGTAAATATTTTAATATATCTACTAATGTTTTAATGAAAATCCTTAGAGCCAGTTTTGAGAAAATAAAAATTTTCGGAATTTTTTCCATATAAAGGATAGTTCGGAGTGGGGAGATTTTCTTGAAAATCTTCGTGTCGCATCCTTGGAAGATACTGAACTTAAATACCAAGTTTGGTATTTACTGGTCTTTTGGTTTTTGAGCTATGTTGTCACAGACACACTCTTAAATATGCGGACCTTTTTCTAAAAATGCTTTTTTCGACTTCAGGGAACCCATAACCAGTATTTCCGGTGAAATCTCGGTATCGAATTTTTGGGTGCATTTCAGTACCTTCTCTATACACTATGTACATAGTAAGTGTAGAGAAAGTAAAAAAAAATCTGATGTGCTCCATTAACATGACTTTCTCTACATTTCTGTAACAAATTATTATTAATAATTAGTAGAAACTGTCTTATTACCTAGTTCCTTTAAGAAGAAGCGAAATAAGGGAATACATTAGGCTAAACCGACTGTCAAATGTTTTCAAATGTGGTTGCTATGGGATTGAAATCCATTTCTTTGCGTGGCCAAGCGTTGACAAGTTCCCGTATGAGAAGAGTTTAAGTATTTTAAAGCTGAAACCAATAACAAGGAATATCTTGAAAACGGCCAACTCTACGAAAAAGGTGTTTATGATATAAATTGGAAAATACTGGACCTTTTTCCAGAAATACATTTTTGGATTTAGGGGGACCATAAAACATGTATTTCCGGTGAAAACTCGGTATCGAATTTTTTGATACATTACAATACCTTCTCTATACACTATGTACATAGTACGTGTGGAGAAAGTAAAAACTATTTCCGGATGATAATTTTTCCATGACTGCGCCTCTGAAGGCTGCAGGAAACAACAGCAAGAGTTGTTAGAATTTAAATTTTGGTCTCTAAAGTTGTGTAGACAAGCCAAAAGCAAAGATTTAGTGTTGTATACAGGGTGTTAATGAACTACACTGAAATAATTTGCAAGAATGTGCACGTAACTGATATAAGTAATTTGAGATCGGCAATGCATGGTCCCCGGATAAACATAACGCAACTACATAGCGTTAAACGTGTGGGTATCAGGTGCTGATAAGTCGGTGTTAAAGCAAAACAGGTTGAAAAATGGCTTAGAATGTATTTAAAACTGCTGCCCGAGTATAGAAATACCGATTTTTAGCGTTCTCAAGATTTAATGTCGTAAGAATCTGTAAAATCTCGAAACAATCACTTGACAGTGCGACACTGAGCATTCATTAATTATGTTCTTGAGTTATGTAGCCTACTCTAGAGGCGTCTTTTCAACTGCTCTGGTGGCTTAATGCGTAAAGCGAGAAGCTGTTATCTCAAAGGTCATGAGTTCGATTCCTGTCATAGAGTAAATGCTACTTATTGCTATTTTTACTTTCTCTATACGTCCTATGTACATAGTGTATAGAGAAGGTATTGCATTGTACCCAAAAATTCGATACCGAGATTTCACCGGAAATATAGGTTTTGATACCCCGTGAATCCAAAAAAAAAAATTTTTAGAAAATTTTCCTGTCTGTCTGTCTGCGTGTGTCTGTGTGTATGTGTGTGTGTGTGTATGCGCGCGCGTCTGTGAGCAGCATAGCTCAAAAACTAAAAAAACCCGTTAAATACCAAACTTAGTATTTCAGTTTGGTAGTTTCCAAGGATACGACACGAAGATTTTCAAAAAAATCCCCCCCACCCTAAAATACCCTTTACATGGAACTTTTTTCGAAAAAAAATGTTTTTCTTAAAAATGGCTCAAACGATTTTGATTAAAATATCGTATATTAAAGATAACTACCTCACAAAGAAAATGTATATCTTGAATTTTCTGGGAATAGCCTCTAAAGACTACTTTATTCTGGATGTATTTTACGGAATTTTGCATTACTGCTAAACCGTAAGAGATGGTCAAAAACTTACCACACAAAAAATGTAGAGCACCTTAAAACACACAATTTATCTTATACACATTTTTTTCGTGGAGTTGATCGTTTTTGAGATACTCCTTATTTTTAAAAACGTATATTTTTCCACACAGGAATTTAACAATTTCTGTCCATATAAACAAAGGCACTTCAGTCACATGGCAACCAACTTTCGACTATGACTACTATCTCCTCTACTTACAAGGAAGCAAGAAATAAGACCATTTCTGCTAATTTTTTTCTAGGTTAGATGAAGTAAAATAAAATAGTTTGTTGCAGAGATGTAATGAAAGTCATGTGAATGGAACACATCAGATTTTTTTTTCTTTTTTTGGTAGCTTAACGTCCTTTAACCTGGTTTGGTCATATCGGACGATGAATGAAATTGATGATATGATCTCAAATGTGAGGCAGACACGCTACCCCACACTACCTAGGTGGGCACATCAGATTTGTTTCATTCCAGATGAAGTGCCACGATACAGGCCATGTTTCCTATCTCAGGTTTCTTATTTAAGTAATCTACATATTCTGTGAAAACATTTCGGTGTAGTTCATTAACACCCTGTATAATTATTACGACTGAAGCTGACGTAAATTGTTTTCAAGTTTGTGCTGCGAACGCGCTTAAGGGTGACCTCTTTTGCGGGCACCGGTTTCACGCAAGCTGACGCAAACCTCCCGTAATATTATCAATTACACAAACCAAACCAACACTCGGTGTGGTATTTATCCAGGTTTAACTTTTCATTAAAACACATTTAATTATACCAGGTTATTGTTTTACAGTTTAAACAGTACATTCATGGAACGGTTGGTCCTTAACGCACAGTTGACAACTAAACAAACGTTAGTACGACACGGTCTATTACCGCGGTGAATAGCAGGCCAGGTCAGGCGTGCCAACCCTGCGTTTTAGTTTACTGCCCTTAAATTTATTTTTAAACCCAATGCGCATGTTTGCTGTTGAATACACAGCGTTATTTTTTTCACTCCCATTGTTACTGTTTTCACTATTATTTGACATAGTTGATTTTTGTTCATTAATATGCGCATTTCTGTAATAATTCCAACTGTATGAAAACATTATCATCCATGCCACAACGCTAACTCCCATTTCTAAACACCAATAGAAGCCTTTGAGAATATTTTACATTTCATGTTCACTACTAACAGAAGTAAAAAATCTGATGTGTTCCATTCGCATGACTTTCTCTACATCTCTGTAACAAGCTTATCTTTTATTTATTTCATGCTAATCGAGAAAAATTAGCAGAAATAGTCTTATTTCTTGCTTTATTGTAAGTAGAAGCGAAATAAGGGAGTACCATAGGTTAAAGAGAAAGCCAAAAGCTGGTTGCTATGTGACTGATGTTCCTTTGTTTGTTTGGACAGGAGTTGACAAATTCCTGTATGAGAAAAGTATAGGTTTTTCAAAGCTGAAACCAAGAAAAAGGAATATCTCAAAAACGACCAACTCCACGAAAAAAATGTATATAACATAAATTGTGCGTTTTAACGTGCTCTAAATCTTTTGTGTGTTAATATTTTGTCCTTCTCTTACGACTTAGTAGTTATGCAAAGTTCATCCAGAATAAAGTAGTCTTCAGAGGCTATTCCCAGAAAATTCAAAATATACATTTTATTTGTCAGGTAAATATCTTTAATATACGAAATTTTAATCAAAATCGTTAGAGCCATTTTTAAGAAAATCAAAATGTTCGAAAAAAAAAGTTCCATGTAAGGGGTAGTTGTGGCTGGGGGGGGGGGGGATTTTATTGAAAATCTTCGGGTACATGCTGGCAAGATACCAAACTTAAATACCAATACCACACACACACACGGACCTTTGTGCAGAAATGTTTTTCTTTATTCAGGGGGACCCCAAAACATGTATTTCCGGTGAAATCTGAGTTTCGAATTTTTGGATGCATTACAATACCTTCTCTATACTCTATGTACATAATACGTGTATTATATAGCGTATTATCTATATATTTAGGTGGCAGAGTGGTTAGACCTATCATCCATTTCGCCAGTCCACTAGACCACTGAGGGCGAATTAAATATAATAGTGCTCTCTCTCTTAAGATTAGTAAAATGTAACCTAATTTACACAAACGAAAGCATTTCAAAATTCCTACTGCTAATAGTTTTAAAAATTAAACTTCCAACAATACTCTCGCTTGTATTTTATATCATCCGCTTCCTCAAGGCATGCCTGGCTACGGGTCAACCACTCGTTCCAGATTCTTCATTCTGTGTTTGCGTGCCGTTAGCTCCCCGACAGGCTCCTATCCCCTAGGCACCTGCTTGTAAATCCTAGGTGAGTGTCAGTCCTACATACGGGGAGGGTAAGCCAATTACGTCATCCATATATTTTTGACCTACCAGCGCGACATGTATCTTGTTTTTACTTTCTCTACCAAGTATTATGTACGTACACAGTAGGTAGAAAAGATATTGCATTCCACTAAAATTCGATATCGAGATTTCACCGGAAATACATTTTTGTCAATCCCTGAATCCAAAAGAAAAAAGCGTTTTTATAAAAGTCATTCGCATGACTTTCTCTACATCTCTGCAACAAATAATTGTTAAAAAGCTATTTTTTCTATTTACTGCACGCTAATCAAGAAAAAATTAGCAGGAATAGTCTTATTACTTGCTTCCTTGTAAGTAGAAGCGAAATAAGGGAGTAGCATAGGTTAAAGTTATAGCCAAAAGCTGGTTGCTATGTGACTGAAGTTCTTTGTTTGTATGGACAGAAGTTGTCAAATTCCCGTATGAGAAAAGTATAAGTATTTTAAATCTGATAGGTAACTAAAAACGGTCAACTACCGAAAAAATTGTATATAGCATAAATTGTTGTTTAGTGACCTCTACATGTTATGTGTGGTATGTTTTTGTCTATCTATTATGGTTTACCAGTTATGCAAATTACCGCAAAATTCATTCCGAATAAATATGGCTTCAGAGGCTATACCCATAAAATTGAATATATACATTTTTTGTCATGTAAATATCTCAAATATAAGAGATTTTGATCAAAATCAATAGAGCCATTTTTGAGACATTCAAAATTTTAGAAAAAAGTTCCATGTAAAGGGTAGTTGGGGATGGAGGGATTTTCTTGAAAATCTTCGTGTCGCATCCTTGGAGGATACCAAACTTAAATACCAAGTTTGGTATATAACGGTCTTTTCGTTTTTGAGCTATGCTGTCCAAAGACACACACAAAAATGCTTTTTTTTTTTTGGATTCAGGGGGACACAAAACATGTATTTTCGGTGAAATTGCAATACCTTCTCTTTACGTGTAGGGAAAGTAATAAATACAATATCATGGTATGTAAGAACGGTAATAAACTCAGCAGAGAAGAAGGGTTTTTTTTTTTTTGGTAGTGTTTAACGCCCGCTTTAACTGCTTATGGCACCGCAGGTGGTGACACTGATGATACATGAAATGAAGATGGAGCACCGGTGAAATGCGATGGTGGGGGAAACTGGAGAACCCGGAGAAAACCAGCCCTAGCGCCGCTTCGTCCACCACAAATCTCACATGCGGTTGCTAGAGATCGAATCCGGGCCGTCTAGGTGAGAGGCGAGTGGTCTAACCACTTGGCCTCGGCGCGACCTCAAGAGGGATGGTGGTTAGAGGGGAGTGAAGTTGTAAACAAGTTCGATTACTTAGGAGTAAGGCTAAATGACATTGACAAATGAACAGAGCAAAGGAAGAGAGCGCTAGGTAAGGGAAAATAAGCTATTAATAGCATAAGAACATGCTTAAAGAAAATATCAAACATGAGAGTAAACTGGATAGAGAGAATATATGCAGCAACAGTGGAATCAAGAATGCTACATGGAATAGAGATTTGGGGGACTGAGAAAGGGTGAGAATTTATTGATCAAACTCATAGATCCTTTTGCAAAATGATATTGGGATTAACAAGAATAGCTCCAAATGGAGTAGCATTAGTTCAATTGGGAACAGGATCCAAGTATTAGAGGGATGAAATATTGTCAAGTACTGTTTAAGGGCACAAGAATCAGCAGAGTGGGAAAGAAGTTGGATATGTATATTAAAGGAAAGTGTTAGAGAAGATGGATTAGGCGAGGTAGCTTAAGGGATAAGAGTACTTCAATATTATATAGGAGTGTTAAGAAGAATGGAGAAGAGAAAAATACATTGATATATGTGAAAAATGGAAGGAAAGGGTCTGGTAGGGGCAAGAACAGGAACAATGTTATTAAAAGGTCTAAAAATTGATAAAGACTATGTGGCAATGTTGATAACAATTTACACTGTATAATTGAATGCGAGGAAACCAAAATGTGGAGATAATATGGAACAAAAACTTAAAAAAGTTGTACTTAAAATCTTTTGGAAACAATAGGAAAGAATTTCTGAAGCAACTTTGTAATTATACAGGGAAAGTAAGGGAGAAATTGGGGAGGAAAATTGCCAAAGAAAGAGAGGATCTTAATAATAGAACTGATGCTAAGCATAATTCGGAAAACAGAGAACTAAAAGGGAAAACGGTGAGCGAGCACCATTAAACGTTATCACAGTGGTGGTCTCTGATAGGTAAGCGGGTTCACACTTCTAAGGTCAGCAAATCCAGAGCAGCAAACCAATAAGAGAGTATCAGACCCAGTGCATGGGTCATTCGTTATTGTTCTCCCATTGTGAACAGAGAGTAGTTGTTTCGCAAAGTGTTTATAAGACATGCCACAAAGACGTCACCTGGGTCCTGTTTTGGTCGGTAGAATCATCGGACGTCTAGAGGCAGGTCAAACACAAACCACAGTCTCTCGGGCCCTGAATGTGCCACAAAGTGTCATTTCCAGGCTTTGGTGATGCAGGTGTTCGTCTAATGATCTCTCACGGGTCACAACGCCGCAACAGGACCTATATTTAACCATAACAGCTCGACGACATCGGAGGATGCCCAAAGACAAATGTCTTCCGAGCTTGTTCGAGTTTCGAGGCAAACTGTACACCGAGGGCTCAGGACAGTCGGCCTCTATGATGAACGTCGAGCAGTGTGTGCCCCACTCACTCAAATGCACGGGTCCCATTTGCAATGGAGTCAACAACGTCAACATTGGACCTTGAATGAATGGAGGAACGTGCTGTTTACAGATGTGTCCAGATTCAGTTTGAACAATGATTCTCAATAATCTGGAGAGAACGTGGAACCCAGTTTCATCCCATCAACCTGGTGGAAACTCCCATTTGGTGGTGGTGGCATACTCGTGAGGGCAGCCATAAGATTCAATGGACGCACAGATCTTTACATCTTCGACGGTGGTACTGGGAATGCCCAGAGGTACAGAGACGAGGTACTGGAACCACATGTGCACCTTTTCAGAGGTGCAGTTGCTCCACACTTCATCTTATAGGAAGATAATCCACGTCCGCATAGAGCCCACTTGCTGGACTACTATCTTGAGAGGAAGATATCCAGTGTATGGATGGGCCAGTGATGTATTTTTTTTTTTGAGTAGTGTTTAACGCCCGCTTTAACTACTTATGGCACCGCAGGCGGTGCCAGTGCTGTCCCCAGATATGAACCCAATAGAGCATTCTTGGTATGCATTAACAAAAACGAGTTGCAGTCCGACAGCCCCTACCGAGGACACTTCCAGACCTCCGACGTGCTCTTCGTGAGGCCTGTGTAGCCATGAGGGGTCACCACACCCATATTAACCGCCCAGCACCATTATTGTCAAGATTTGAATTATTTATTCTAATTATTATAGACTTTTTGATTGGAAATCAGAAATACTTGATTTGACTTTGTGGAAATGATCGTCAAATGTCAAAAATTAAATAAAACAATTTCCAATTAAAAAAACAACTGTAATATTATAAATGTAACGAAATGCAATTTTTAAAGTCGAATAAAATGTTTGAAAAACATGATGCTGTTTAAGAAATTAGGTACCTGCAGATTGCAGACTTTTATTTATTTATTTATTTGTGTTGACTACGTTAACAGTCACGTTGATCCTTAATTATGTTAATTTTTTGTATACCACTGTTGAAGAATATATTTTTATCCCAAGGGCCTAAGGTCTCCTGCTGTTCTTTCACCTCGTCCATTCCTTCCCGGAATACACATAACGAATTCATTGGATGGCCAAGGTTCTAGGCGTCGCTCTATAAACCAGTCATAGTAAGCTTAAATGGGCTTTCAAATTTCGTACGTTACATGATATACACCCCCGTCTAAAAAATTCTCGGTCTGATAGTGAAAAACGATAATTCATGCTTTCAAAGTAGTTTTATTTTTCAACATAATCTCCTCTGATATCAATACAGTTTGTCTAGCGGTGTTCCAATGGTATTATCCCCTCTCTGTAGTGTTCCTCTGGAAGTGCTGCAAAATACCCATTTACAGCCGCAATTGCTTCTTCATTGGACGACAAGCGCCTACCAGCGAGGAATTTCTTCAGTTTTGGAAACAGGTGGAAGTTTGAGGGAGTCAAATCTGGGGAATAGGCTGGATGTTCCAGCACTTCATAGTGCAGATCTCTCAATTTCCCCATTGACAAAACACTTTTGTGGGCAGGTGCATTGTTCTGATAGAAAACATTTTTTTTTTTATTTTTTAACCCGGGTCTGTTTTCACGAATGCTTGCATTCAGTTTGGTTAGAAGTTGAGAGTAGTATTCTCCAGTAATGGTTTTATCTTTTTCGAGATAGTCAATCAACAAAATTCCTTGGCATCCCAAAACACTGACGGCCATGATCTTTCCCGCCGGTGGCACCATCCTCGCCTTCTTTGGAGCTAAAGAACCAGCTTCTGTCCACCGCCTCGACCGCTACATAGATTCGGGTGTGAAGTGGTGAATCCATGTTTCATCCATTGTGACGTATCGGCGCAAAAAGTCACTTCTGTTCTTCTGAAAATGCGCAAGCACTTTTCAGAAAGTGTTGTGCGAATGCGTTTGTTATCCCCAGTGAGGATACGCGGCACCGATCCTGCACAAAGCTTTTAATGTTTAATTCCTGATGCAAGATGTGACCAATACGTTCCTTTGAAATTCCAAGAGCATTGGCTATTTCACGCACCTTTGTACACCGATCATCCAAAATCATGTCATGCACTTTTTCAATGATTTCCGTGTGGTTACAGTTTTTGGACGTCCTTCGCGTGAACGTCTTGGACGCTTTCTTCACCGAGGAAGAATTTTATCACAGCACGATGCTCGAATTTCTCCATTTCCAAAGCAATGCGCTCTATCACTGCTTCAAACAACTGCCTATAGTCAACTATTGCCTGGAATGACTTGTAATTTTACATAGGGTCTATTAACATGTGTACCAACGTAAGGAAATAAAATCATGCAAGTAGTGCTGCAATCTCTGGGTGAGACCAAGAACTTTTCAGACCACTCTCGTATACTATGTTAGGGTTTGTTAATATTCGGTTTCTTGAAATAGTAAAAGACCTTTTATTGAAATTGCAATTCTGTAAATGTCCTTTACAGTAATTGTGCAATTAAAAGAGGACAATATGAAATCATTGCGGTGTCACATTACCTCGGTAACTTTTTCCTGTTCTCGACACGGGTAACGGCTACGATATAAGAGCTCGAGGCACTTGCAAAATGAGTTCAGAAACAATTACCCTTTTTTAAAAATGAATATGCGCTTGATATGCATTTTTCGCCGTTTGCAGCCAATGTATTGAAAAGCCCATGCGAGAGTACTTCTAAATACGCATCTGGTCTTGTAAATGCATGTCTGTCATTTTGTTAAAAGCTTCATTTCAAATATATTCAATTAAACGAACTTACAGAAATAAAACTCTACTAAAGTTGTTTTTATTGCCTATACACATATGCACCCATAAAGCTGACGTGTTCCATTCACATGACTTTCTCTACATCTCAGCAACAAATTATTGTTAAAAAGCTTATGCTTGTATTTACTTCATGCTAATCAGCAGAAATAGTCTTATTACTTGCTTCCTTGTAAGTAAAAGCGAACTGAGGGAGTTCCATACATTAAAATGATAGCCAAAAGCTGGTTGCTATGTAACTGAAGTTTCTTTGTTTCTATGGACAGGAGTTACGAAATTCCTATATGAGAAAAGTATGTTTTTCAAAGCTAAAACGAAAAACCAGGAATATCTTAAAAATGATCAACTCCGCAAAAAAATGTATACAACATAAATTGTGTGTTTTGACGTACTCTACATTTTTTGTGCTGTAAGCTTTTGTCTGTCTCTTACGGTTTAGCAGTTATGCAAAATTCCGCAAAATTCACTCGGAATAAAGTAGTCTTCAGAGGCTATTCCCGGAAAGTTCAAAATATACATTTTATTTGTCAGGTAAATATCTTTAATATACGATATTTTAATCAAAATCGGTAGAGCCATTCTTTAGAAAATCGTAATTTTCGAAAAAATATCCATGTAAAGGGTAGTTTGGGGTGGGGGAACTTTTCTCAATATCTTCGTGTCGCACCCCTGAAAGATACTAAACTTAAATACCAAGTTTGGCATTTTACCGACTTTTCCATTTTGAGTTATCGTGCTCACAGACACATGGACACACTGACACACGGACCTTTTTCTGAAAATATTTTTTTTTATACATGGGCCCCAAAACATATATTTCCGGTGAAATCTCGGTATCGAATTTTTTGGTGGAGTGCAATACCTTCTCTATACACTATGTACATAGTACGTGTAGAGAAAGTAAAATATGATTCCCATTTGAGGAAAGTTTGGGTATTAGAAAATTTAAATCTGTAACAAACAATATCTGGGAAATGGGCTCCACAACATAAATTTATATGACATAAATTGTGTGTGTTTGATGACATCTACATTACAAGTTTTTGCATATCTCATATGGTTTACCAGTTATGCAAAAGTCATTCAGAATGAACAGAATTCCCAGGAAATTCAAGTTATACATTGTATTTTTACAAGTTATGTACATAGTGAATAGAGAATGTATTGCACTCCACCTAAAAATTCGATACCGAGATTTCACCGGAAATATATGTTTTAGGGTCCCCTGTATACAAAAAAGGTATTTTCAGAAAAAGGTCCGTGTGTGTGTGTCCGTGTGTCCGTGTGTCAGTGTGTCCGTGTGTCCGTGTTCCTGTGAACACGATAACTCAAAAACGAAAAGTCGGTAAAATACCAAACCTGGTATTTAAGTTTAGTATCTTCCGGGATGCGACACGAAGATTTTGAGAAAAATCCTCCAACCCCAAACTACCCTTTACATGGAACTTTTTTCGAAAATTTTGATTTTCTTAAAAATGGCTCTAAGGATTTTGATTAAAATAACGTATATTAAAGCTATCTACCTGACAAATAAAATGTAAATCTTGAATTTTCTGGGAATAGCTTCTAAATACCTCTTTATTCTGGATGAATTTTGCTTAATCTGGCATAACTAGTAAACCGTAAGAGATAGACAAAAACTTACTATACAAAAAATGTATGTTTTGTTAAAATACACAACTTACGTCATATACATTTTTTTCGTGGAGCTTACCATTTTCGAGGTACTCATTGTTATTAGTTTCAGTTGTGAAGTAATTATACTTTTCTCAAACGGCAGTGGCCGTTTTTCTTTTGTTCTACTCCTGGCCAAGAAAAGAAGCGATTTGTAATGACAATTGCATAACTGCAGCTTTTAAAGCATTTGAATATCGGTTTAGCATAGTGTATTCCGTTATTTTCTCCCTACTTATAGGGAACTAAGTAATAAGAACATTGTACTAATGAGTACCTCGATTAGCAAGGTGCACAAAGAAGAATAATGCTATGTAAGAAGTTTGTAGAACGGCTAGAGAAAGTCATGTGAGTGTAACACATAAGATTTTTTAAGTTATGCTGTTCACAGACTCATTAACACACAGATGTTTTTTTCTAAGCTTTTTTTACATTCTCTACATAATATATAGTGCAGAGGTCGAGAAGATATTGCACTCCGCCCAAAAATTCGATACCGAGGTTTCACTAGAAATACACGTTTAGGGTCCACTATATCCAAAAAAATACATTTTTAGAATAAGGTCCGCGTATATGTGTTTCGCTATGTCTGTAAATACAAAAGCTCAAAAACAAAAATTCGGTAAAGTACCAAACTTGGTATTTAAGTTCAGTATCTTCCAAGGCTAAAACGCGAATATTTTGAGGAAAATCCCCTCTGCCAAGTTGACCTTTACATAGGAAAAATTTCTAAAAGTTTGCTATAACGATTTTGATTAAAATATCCTATATTAAGGTTAATTAAATAAGAAATAATATGCATATCGTGAATTTGCTGGAAATAGTCTGGAAAACCTCAATCTTCAGAATGAATTTTTCTGAATTTTACATAACTGGTAAACAGGCAAACCGTGCCACACAAAAATGTAGATCTCGTTTAAACACACACTTTATGATATATACATCTTTTTCGTGGAGTTGGCTATTTGTAAGATATTCCTTGTTAGTGGTTTCAATTTTAAAATACTTACACTTTTCTCATATGGGAATTTGTAAACTCCGGGATCTCAATCACATAGTGATAAGCTTTCAAAATTGTTGACTATCGCTTTGAACTAGTTTATTCCCTTATTTCCCTTCTACTTACAACAAAGCAAGTAATAAAACTATTTCTGCTTATGTTTATCTAGAATAGCATGAAGTAGATAAAAGAATGCGTTTTAACAATAACTTATTACAGAGATCTACAGAAAGTCATGTGAATGGGGCACAAAATACTTTTGGATTCAGGGGACCCTAAAACATGTATTTCCAGTGATCTCTATATGGATGTACTTTTTGGTTGGCACTTTCTCTGCCTGATACATTATGTCTTCCTTGTTACTTTCTCTACACGTACTATGTACATATTGTATAGAGAGGGTATTGTAATGCACCCAAAAATTCGATACCGAGATTTAACCGGAAATACATGTTTTGGGCCCCCCTGAATCCAAAAAAAAGCATTTTTAGGAACAGCAACAGGTCCGTGTATGTGTGTGTGTCTGTGGACAGCATAGCTCAAAAACGAAAAGATCGTTAAATACCAAACTTGGTATTTAGGTTTGGTATCTTCCAAGGATGCGACACGAAGATTTTCAAGAAAATCCCCCCAATTCCAACTACCCTTTACATGGAACTTTTTTTGAAAATTTTGATTTTCTTAAAAATGGCTCTAACGATTTTGATTAAAATGTCGTATATTAAAGATATTTACCTGACAAATAAAATGTATATCTTGAATTTTCTGGGAATTACCTCTGAAAACTACTTTATTGTGCATGAATTTTGCATAGCTACTAAACCGTAAAAGATGGACAAAAACTTAACACACAAAAATGTAGAGCACGTTAAAACACACAATTTATGTTATATACATTTTTTTCGTGGAGTTGATCGTTTTTGAGATATTCCTTTTTCTTGGTTTCAGCTTTGAAAAACTTATACTTTTCTCATACAGGAATTTGTCAACTCCTGTCCACAGAAACAAAGAAACATCAGTCACATAGCAACCAGCTTTTGGCTTTCACTTTAACCTATGGTGCTCCCTTATTTCGCTTCTACTTACAATAAAGCAAGAAATAAAACTACTTCTGCTATTTTTTCTCGATTAACATGAAATAAATGAAAGAATAAGCTTATTAACATCAATTTGTTACAGAGATGTAGAGAAAGTCATGTGAATGGAACACATCAGATTTTTTATAGTGTTTACGCCCGCTCTTACTACTAACGGCACCGCAGGCGAATTCCTTGCTAGTGCAGACCGTATGAGGATAATTGGCAATCAGGATAGACAATGATGTCTGGCCACATGGGCCTCAGGCTTGTACCTAAGGATTAAATATATTTACTGGCTAACATATGGTACACATCTGTACACATTTATAACGGCTGGCAAATGTCCAAATACATGTTTAGTTATTTTATTATAATTTAGTTTTCCTAGCGAATTGGTTGGGCCGTTGGCTTTCCTGAATAGTGCTGTGCTTTCTGCTGCTTTCATGAAAACCTTTACGGAGGCCGAGTCGGTTTTGTTTGTTTTGTTTTGTTTGTTTGTTTGTTTTGGTTTTGTTTGTTTTGTTTTGTTTTGTTTGTTTGTTTGTTTTGGTTTTCTTTTCGCCGCCTGAGTGTTTTGTTTTCCTGTCGAGGTAGGTACTACCTGTTGCCGAAAGAGTGCAGGTCGGTGGCACGGTTTAGAGCGGTCAGAGAAAGCGGGATTATAGTACACTACAGTCTGGCCATAAAAACATCAGCACAGCGTATGTAAACAGGAATAAACTAAACGATCCATAACAGTCTAAACTTACTGTTTTCTTTATCATTAATGAATATTAATCTAGGGCCTTAGATTTTTTATGAATTTCCCTGATTGGAAGGCGAAGTGGTTTCTCTTCTAACATGGTTTCCTTTCCCTCATTTCATTTTGATCGTTCTTTTCATATTTCCCGTATGGTTCTAGGTTTCACGGTCTGAAGTGGTGTCGGACGTGGAGTAGACATTTTCACAAAGGAAAGAACATTCCCGTGGGCGCCAGAGGGCTGCCTATTTGCACAGGGCGTTCATTGCCGCTTCTGAGCAGCTGTAGGAGTAGGTGGGTCTTTGAGTCAGGAAATGTCATGGACAGGGGCAAAGACAGGAAATTCGGGGGAATGAAGAATCCTTCCCAGTATTTGCCTAGTGACCCAGGAAAACCCCTGAAAAGACATGGGTCAGAGATGTCGCCCCTGTGGAACCGATCCCACGGCCTCCCAAATGCCAGGCCCAGACGAAACACCTGAGCTATCTGGCTCGATTGTTTCATAATTCAATGATAACGATTCTAAACTTTAAGAAAATATATCGGTTTTCCTATTTGGCAAAATGTTACTACCTTTTAAATGAAGCTATAAATGGGTGACCGCATGTTCATTAATAGGTATTGCCATGTTTAAACGTTATTTTTCGGCAAAATTTTCCCCAACACTTTTCCATACTCAAAATGTTCCACACGATGCAATTGTTCACTAATTTGTTTCGAAATGTTTATAATGCCTCATTAAAGTAAATGGTAAGTTTAATTTTGGAAAAATGCTCCAATTTCGATAAATAAATTATTAAATTTTGAAAAATTAAGAGCTTTGATAAGTACGAACAGAACATGTTATGTGATTTGTTTTAGAAATGCATACGTTGCTCATTTTATAAATAATTAAATTAGACAATAGAAATATTATTTAAATAATCATGAAAACTAGAATTTTGATAAATGGTGGACATGCCACTGTTTTTATGTTAGTGTAAATGTCAATAACTGAGTTAGTACTAATGAGTGCAAGAAAATGTAAATAATTAACAATCAAGATAATATAAATAAATGTATGTAATACAGAACTGAAATGATATTATTGAGGATGTTAACATAACCTTAGTTATAAGGGAGAAGATATAGCTGAAATGTATAAGGGTCATAAAAGAGAATTTTTTCGCAAGGTTTTGGCGGACAGTAGCAAGAGAACTGGGGTGAAACGTAAAAAGAATATCCTTGAATTAAAAATACTGCGTAAGTCTTAGAGGGGCTGGTGAGATTGTGAAAGTCACTGGAAAGTTACTGAGGGTTAGCAGCCTAAGTTAAATAGTAGGGTAGTTTCTGTTGGCTCATGAAAAGAGACGCTACTGGGAGCGGAAACGAAAGCCAATGTGTGTTCTACATATATTGTACAGAGACGCAGTTTTCATTTACTGTACAGTGCAGTAGTTTTAGGTAGAAGTAGATTTACTTGTTCTCCCCCAGTATTTTGGTATTGCAGATTACTTACATAAGAAATGTGATACGAAAGTTTCACTTGCAAGTGAACGCGTAATACAGTTTCAGCTATAATCGCATGGAAATATAGCGTGTACATAAATATGACATGTTTTTTAACAGTTTAAACAAATTGTATAAACTAAAAGTTACAGATGTGTTATCTCTGAAATAGTTTCTTTTACCATTTCAGCCCTGTTAAGCGATAAATGCTCGACCGAGGAACCCAAATAGCCGGAGCAAATATAAATAATATATTAAAAACAAAATCTCATGTGTTCCATTCACATGACTTTCTGTACATCACTATAACATGCTATTGCTAAAATCATATTCTTCTATCCACTTTATGATAATCTAGATAAACATTATCAGAAGTTTTCTTAATTACTTGCTTCCTTGTAAGTAGAAGGAAAATAAAGAAATACAGTATGCTAAAATGAATGTCAAATCTTTTAAAAGCTGGTTGCCGCGTGGATCAAATCCGTTTCTATACAGGGTCAGGAGTTTACAGCTTTCCATGTGCAAAAGTTCAAGTATTTTAAATCTGAAAACAATAACAAGGAACATCTCAGGAATGGTCAATTCCACGAAAAAAAAACATATATGACATAAATTGTGTGTTTTAACATGATGTACATTTTTTGTGTAGTAAGTTTTTGTCTATTTCTTACGGCTTACCCGTTACGCAAAACTAGGAAAAATTCAATTAGAATAAAGAGGTATTTAGAGGTTATTCTCAAAAAATTCAAGATATACATTTTATTTGCCATATAACATATTTTTAATATACGGTATTTTAATCAAAATCGTTAGAGCCCTTTTTGAGAAAATAAAAATTTTCGAAACTTTTTCCATGTAAAGGGTAGTTTGGAGTGGTGGGATTTTTCTTAAAATCTTCGTGTCGTATCCCTGGAAGATACTGAACTTAAATACCAGGTTTGGTATTTTACCGACCTTTCGTTTTTGAGTTATCGTGTTCACAGACACACGAACACACACGGACCTTTTTCCGAAAATCTTATGTTTTCCATTCACATGCCTTTCTCTACATAGTTCTAACAAATTATTATTAAACAGCTTATTATTCTATCTAGCTACTTTATGATAATAGAGATACACATTAAGCAGAAATTGATTTAATTACTTGCTTTTCTGTATGTAAAAGATAGAGGAATACCCTAAGTTAAAAAGACAGTCAAATCTTTTAAACCCTGGTTGCCATGCGTCTAAAATCCGTTTCTGTGCAAGGCCAGAAGTTTACAAATTTGCGTGTGAGAAAAGTTTAAGTATGATAAATCTGAAACAGATAACAAAAAGTATCTCAGAAATGGTCAATTCCACGAAAAAGAAAACGTGTATGACACAAATTGTGTGGTTTAACGAGATCTACATTTATATGTAGTAAGTTTTTTTTTATCTCTTACAGGTCACCAGTTATGCAAAATTCAGCCAAATTCATTCAGAATAAAGAGATTTTTAGAAGATATTCATTTTGCCATATAAATAACTTTAATATACGGAATTTTAATCAAAATCAAAATATACAAAAAAATTTCAATGTAAAGGGTAGTTTGGGGTGGGGGCAATTTCCCCAAAATTTTTCGTGTCGCATTCTTGGAAGATATTAAATTTAAATGTGAAGTTTGGTATTTTTCTGACTTTTCGATTTTGAGTCTTCGTGTTCACAGGCACTCGGACATACTATGTACATAGTGTATAGAGAAGGTATTGCACTCCACCAAAAAATTCTACCGAGATTTCACCGGAAATACATGTTTTAGGGTCCCTTATATAAAAAAAAAAAGCATTTTCACAAAAAGGTTCGTGTGTATGTGTGTGTCCGTGTGTCTGTGAACACGATAACTCAAAAACGAAAAGTATGTAAAATACCAAACTTGGTATTTAAGTTTAGTATCTTCCAGGGATGCGACATGAAGGTTTTGAGAAAAGTCCCCCACCCCAAACTACCCTTTACATGGAACTTTTTTCGAAAATATTGATTTTCGCAAAAATGGTTCTAACGATTTTGATTAAAATATCGTATATTAAAGATATTTACCTGACAAACAAAATGTATACCTTGAATTTTCTGGTAATAGCCTCTGAAGACTACTTTATTCTGGACGAATTTTACGGAATTTTGCATAACTGCTAAACCGTAAGACTTAGATAAAAGCTTACTACACAAGAAATGTAGAGCACGTTAAAACACACAATTTATGTTATATGCATTTTTTTCGTGGAGTTGATCGTTTTTGAGACACTCATTGTTTTTAGTTTCAGCTATGAAAAACTTACTTTTCTCATATAGGAATTTGTCAACTCCTGTCCATATAAACAAAGGAACTTCAGTCACACAGCAGCCAGCTTTTGACTATCACTTTAACCTATGGTACTCCCTTATTTCGCTTCTGCTTACAAGGAAACAAGTAATAAGACTATTTCTGCTAATTTGTTCTCGAGTAGCATGAAGTAAATAGAAGCTTTTTAACAATAAGCTGTTACAGAGATGTAGAGAAAGTCATGTGAATGGTACACATCAGATTTTTCTAGCAGTGTACTTATTTGTATATCTATTTAGAAACAGATGACAGTTCTAGTATACAAACCTCCAAACGTTTAGTAACAGAACAGCTTCTCAGAAACATATTATTGATTGCAAGTTTGTTCAAAAAGTAACCCACAATTATCACACTATAACAGTTCAGAGATGTGAGGCTGACTTATCTATACGGCATGTAGAAGAACTGTCAAGACGGATCTCTTAATCCACGAAAGGAATACAGGGTTCAGTGTGATGTATCACATACCAGCTGCTCTTTTAAATCCCAACAAATGCTATTTGCTACTGATACAGAACTGATAACATATTTCAAGTATGTCCCGAACCATCATGCGAAGTGGAACAAACTTTTTTGCAATACAAATCTCATTTGTCGGAACGTAGAATGAGTTTTTATTTGAAAGCTTCCAGAAGTATATTTTTTTTCAGTAACACGGTTGCAGACGAGTAAAGATTCCTGGTTTGGTTTTTACCTAGTCAGACCCTTAAGGTATTTAAGAAAGTCACTCAATCAGTTAATATTACAATGTGTATTATAATTACTTGGGTGTTTTCATAATGTACATATGTAAAGAAGGAAATCAGTATATATGCAATAATTTGTATGTTGTATATAATGATTTAAATAGTTCTGTATTTACGAATATTTCATAAGTAATTTTTGTTCTCTAGAAATAGCATTGTTTACCTTATAACAGGTTTTTCTTTTACTTTCTCTATACGCACCATGTACATAGTGTATAGAGAAGGTATTTCACTCCACCTAAAAATTCGATACCGAGATTTCACCGGAAATATATGTTTTAGGGTCTCCTGTATCCAAATATTAATTTTCGCAAAAATGGCTCTAACGATTTTGATTAAAATATCGTATATTAAAGATATTTACCTGACAAATAAAATGTATATTTTGAATTTTCTGCGAATAGCCTCTGAAGACTACTTTATTTTGAGTGAATTTTATGGAATTTTGCATAAGTGCTAAACCGTAAGAGAAAGACAAAAACTTACCACACAAAAAATGTAGAGCACATTAAAGCACACAATTTATGTTCTGTACAATTTTTTCGTGGAGTTGATTGTTTTTGAGATATTCCTTTTTTTGGTTTAAGCTATAAAAACTTATATTTTTCTCATACATGACTTTGTGAACTCGTGTCCATACAAACAAAGAAACTTCGGTCACATAGCAACCAGCTTTTGAATATCACTTTAACCTATGGTACTCCCTTATTTCGCTTCTACTTACAAGGAAGCAAGAAATAAGAATATCTGCTAGTTTTTTCTCGATTAGCAGGAAGTAAGTGGTAGCATAAACTTTTTAAAAATAATTTGTTGTAGAGATAAAGAGAAAGTCATGTGAATGGAACACATCAGATTTATTACCTCTCCACCGTGCGTTCCTATGTATAACTTGTTTTAACGTGGCGTGATGGTCGGTCGCAACCTATATACGGAACGGTCTATTATCCATGCACCTGTGAAATTCTACAGCAATACCATGCAAGCAGAATAAACGGCGACTTCACGTCTAGAAACAGTTGTGTATCGGGGCAACCTCAGTGAGGTGTTCCAGATAGGAAAAACCACGACACAACCCGGTTCCTCTGGAGCATCAACACTGCCCCAATACATAGTAAATGTGGTGGGTAAGGGTGACCATGAGAGGGAGTAATTACAGATGTGCAGTAAATTGTTCCATCACGGAATGTGAACACAACCCCACTGCTGAGGTTAACGTGGGGGCGGCGGGAGAGCCGGGGGCGGGTCGACCTCAGCCAAAACCGCCTCTTGAAAACAATGGTTTTGGGGTAATGGTCAATGTATGTGTTGGATACATATCAGCAATGACGTCACCAAGCCAAGCATGTCGACGAATTATAATTACAATTGTTACCCTCGCTTGCCCTTCGGCGCTTGTTCACAGCGAACGAACGCGTGTATCAAGCCAATAAAATTTCTATTAATAAAATCAAATCGCCGTAAGGCACCTCGACATGTTTCTATGTCCGCACAGGATAAATATGAGGTTGGCAATGACTGTGGCAAATTAATTATTGCCAACGTGATAATTATAACAGCGGCAGCTCTCGCGCGCCATCAGCAGTTACAATATGGGAAACAGAAGCCTGATCGTGGTCCATGGCTATTAAAAATATGTATTGCTAACAGTCAATCGAAAGGAACAACCAAAATTGAAAGCAAACAAAAAAGCATACACAAAGAGAAAGCAACTTAATTTCATAAAAAAGTATGATGCATTTTATTTACATGACTTGTTTTTCTTTTTTACTTTCTCTACACGTACTACACCCAAAAAGTCGATACCGAGATTTCACCGGAAATATACATTTTAGGGTCTCCTGAGTCCAAAAAAAAAAGAATTTTCAGAAAAAGGTCCTGTGTCAGTGTGTCTGTAAACACGATAACTCAAAGACGAAAAGTCCCTTTACATGGAACTTTTTTTCGTAAATTTTGAACTTCTCAAAAACGGCTCTAACGATTTTGATTAAAATATTGTATATTAAAGATATTTATCTGACAAATAAAATGTATATCTTGAATTTTTTTGGAAATAGCCTCTGAAGACCTCTTTATTCTGGATGAATTTTACGGAATTTTGCCTAACTGCTTAACCGTAAGAAATGGGAAAAACCTATCACACAAAAAATGTAGAGCACGTTAAAACACACAATTTACGTTATATAATTTTTTTTCGTGGAGTTGATCGTATTTGAGATATTCGTTGCTTTTGAATTCACCTTTAAAAACTTTAAACTTTTCTCATACAGGAATTTGTCAACTTCTGTCTATACAAACAAAGAAACTTCAGTCACATAGCTTGACTATTACTTTAACCTATGGTACTCCCTTATTTCGCTTCTACTTACAAGGAAGCAAGTAATAAGACTATTTCTGCTAATTTTTAGCATGAAGTAAATAGAAGCATAAGCTTTTTAACAATAGTTTGTTGCAGAGATGTAGATAAAGGTCATGTGAATGGAACACATCAGATTCTTTTTGTATGGTACGTTTTTGCCCATCCCTAACGGTTTATCATTTATACAAAAGTCATCTAGAATGAAGAGGGCTTCGGAGGCTATTCCCAGAAAACTTAAGATATATATTTTATCATGTAAATATCTTTAATATACGGTATTTGAATCAAAATCGTTAGAGCCATTTCCAGAAAATTAAAGTTTTCAAAAATGTTTCCATGTAAACAGTATTTTGTGTCACATCCTCGTTTGAAGCTGAACATAAATATCAAGTTTGGTATTTAACCGAATTTTCGTTTTTGAGTTGTGCTTCCACAAAATATACTCTTTTTTTTGTGTTACTCAGGAGACCTCAAACATTTCGGATGTATTTCGGTGAAATGTAGGTCTCCAATTTTTGGATGTAATACAATACCTTCTAGGTCTACTATGTAGACTGTACATATGTGCTAGAGAAAGTAAAAATAAACATAGAGCTAAAGATAAATTCAGCCCGAGTGGCTGGAAGACCTGTCTTGTAAAGGCTGTCATCTACACTAATGTCCTTTCACAAAATGAGCGCGAAAGAAAACCAAAAGTATTTTCCCAGTCTAAGGCAAAAGAGAGAATGATCTTACTTTCACAGTCAAAATACGAGGGCCGTTTATTTTCAACCTCCGTAGGCTATAAATAAAAGGCAAGTTCATAGAAAGCAGTCATTTTATTACTAAACGTTCTGTACACTTATGGTTACTTTTCAACATAATAACCGAAAAGATTGGGACATTTATCGCATTGTTGTTTTGAAGATCGTTGGTTAGAAAGTGCTGCCCTCCTAGCCACGTCTTCAGTTAAGGGAAAAGGTGAAAGTCGCTGGGTGCCAGGCCAGGACTGTACGGTGATCGAAAATGTCCCATTGAAATCGTTCAAGGAGCCAATGGGTTGTGCCAGCAGTGTGTGGACGAGCGTTGTCATGGATCAACACAATTCCTGAAGTCAGCATTCCTCTTCGTTTGTTTTGCATGGCTCTCCGCAAACGTCGTAAAGTACGAAGATCTTCAAAACAACGCCAATGCTCATTTGAATTCATTGGCGGCAACATTTTTTGAAGCGGGTATAGCAAAGCTTGTGCACAGGTATGATAAATATCTCAATCTTTTCGGTGATTATGTTGAAAAGTAACCATAAGTGTACAAAACCTTTAATAATAAAAGAATTGTTTTCTATGAACTTGTCTTTTATTTATAGCCTATCACAGGTTGAAAGAAAACGGCCCTCGTATACTATCTTTTTTCATAGGTTAACATAACATACAGTTTTACTTTCTCTATACGTACATATATATACATAGTGTACAGAGAAGGTATTGTATTATACCCAAAAATTCGATTCCGAGATTTCACCGGAAATATATGTTTTGAGACCTCCTAAATCCAAAAAAATCATTTTTAGAAAAATGCCCGTGTGTGTATGTATCTGTCTGTTCGTATGTATGTGTGTGTGTTTGTGTGTATGTGTGTGTGCGTCTGTGGGCAGCATAGCTCAAAAACGAAAACACAGTTAAATACTACACTTGGTATTTAAGTTTGTTATCGTCCAAGGATGTGACACAAATATTTTTAAAACATCCCCCCACCCCAAACTATCCTTTATATGGAAGAAATTTCGATAATTTTGATTTTCTTAAATATGGCTCTAACGATTTTGATTAAAATATCGTATATTAAAGATATTTACCTGACAAACAAAATGTATATCTTGAATTTTCTGGGAATATCCTGTGAAGACTACTTTATTCTGGAAGAATTTTACGGAATTTTGCATAACTGCTAAACTGTAAGAGAAGGACGAAAAATTAAAACACAAAACATGTAGAGCATACTAAAACACACAAGTTATGTCATGTAATTTTTTTTCTTAGAGTTAACCGTTTTTGATATTCCTTGTTTTTGGTTTCAGCTTTGAAAAACATACTTTTCTTATACAGGAATTTGTTAACTCCTGTCCATACAAAGGAACATCAGTCACATAGCAACCAGCTTTTGACTATCACTTTAACCTATGGTACTCCCTTATTTCGCTCTACTAACAAGGAAGCAAGTAATAAGACTATTTCTGCTAATTTTTTCTTGATTAGATGAAGTAAATAGAATAATTTGTTGCAGAGATGTAGAGAAAGTCATGTGAATGGAACACTTCAGATTCTTTTTTATTGGAGTATTATATTAGTTTACAGATTCCAGTAAATTCCATGAAGAGTATAACATGGAGTATATGTGGTGGTTGTTGAGAGATTTGGACATATTTGTAGGGATGTTGTATATTTCTCTATTCTGATTTTATTTGTCTAAAACTGGACGAAATAAAACGAACATCTTTGGTCATTTTAAATTATTTATTTATTTTATAATTCAATTATAATTTTGGAGCAATTTGGATATACAATTGGGAATTTGTACTTTCTCTGCCATATACAGAGTATAAATGGAGAAGATATTGCATTTCACCCAAAAATTTGATACCGAGGTCTCACCGAAAATGCATGTTTTGAGAATTTCTGAATAAATGAAAATAATATAAGAAAAGTCTATGTATGTGTATTTGTATATAAAGCATAACTTAAAACCGAAAAATCACGTTAAGTACCAAACTTGGCATTTAAGTTTAGTGTATAGAGAAGGTATTGCACTCCACCCAAAAATTCGATAGCGGAATTTCACCGGAAATATATGTCTCAGGGTCCCCTGTATCCAAAAAAATAATTTTCAGAAAACGGTCCATGTGTGTGTGTGTCCGTGTGTTCGTGTATCCATGTGTCCGTGAGCCTGTGAACACGATAACTCAAAACCAAAAACTTGGTAAAATACCAAAATTTGTATTTACGTTTAGTATCTTCCAGGAATGCGACACGAAGATTTTGAGAAAAATCCATCCACCCCAAACTACCTTTTATATGCATATTTTTTCGAAAATTTGGCTTTTCTCAAAAACGGCTCTAACGATTTTGTTTAAAATATGGTTTATTAAAGACATTTACCTGACAAATAAAGTGTATATCTTGAATTTCCTGGGAATAGCCTCTAAAGACTACTTTATTCTAAATGAATTTTACGAAATTTTGCATAACTACTAAACTGTAAGAGATGGACAAAAACTTACCACACAACAAATGTAGAGCAAATTAAAACACACAATTTATGTTATATAATTTTTTTCGAGGTTTTGATCTTTTTTGAGATATTCCATGTTTTTGGTTTCAGGTTTAAAAAACATGCCTTTCTCATACAGGAATTTGTGAACTCCTGTCTATACAAACAAAGGAACTTCAGTCACATAGCAACCAGCTTTTGACTATCATTTTAAGCTATGGTATTCCCTTATTTCGCTTCTGCTTACAAGGAGGTAAGTAATAAGACTATTTCTGCCAATTTTTTTCTCGTTTAGCATGAAGTAAATCGAAGCATAAGCGTTTTAACAAAAATTTGTAGCAGAGTTGTAGAGAAAGTCATGTGAATGGAACACATCAGATTTTTATTTTTGAGATGGACACACTAATGTCCATGAGAAACTGCTACGAGCATATAAATTTGAATGTGTCAGCATTCACAATATCATAACTCTGTAAGCATTTTCCGTAACTCAGCGGCACTATTTTGTTTAGTCTGACACAAAGGTTAGACTCTCGCAAGTTTTTTGGGTACAAAAAGTTACATTTGAAGCCCAAAACATTTGCATGATAGCAGCACTGACATTCGTTAGACTACGGGAGTTAAGTTGAAAGTTTTCTCTACCAGATGTCACAGCAGGATGAGATATGTGTTCGACACGTGAACGTTGAAACAAAACGGCTGATAAAGGTTATATTATAACAACTCCCTATGCAACAACAAAATGGCCTCCGAATATTTTAAACCAATAAACATATGGAAATAGAATCAGACTGAAAAGCAAGTGTATAGTAGAATACCCTTGTGCTATAATTTAATGAAATTGACTATTTCGAGTTTATTGCACATAACCAGTTTATATTTACATACTTAAAAGTTAAGCAAAAAATCAGCAAAATTCATCCAGAATAAAGGTCTTCAGCGGCTATTTCCAGAAAATTCCAGATATACATTTTATTTGCTATTTAATATCTTTAACATATGGTATTTTTATCATAATTATTAGAGCCATTTTGGAGAAAATAAATATTTTCGAATTTTTGGCCATGTAAAGGGTAATTTGGGGTGGAGGATTTTTTTTGGAAACTTCGTTTCGCATTCTTGTAAGATACTAAACATAAATACAAAGTTTGGTGTTTTTGAGTTTGTTCCATATAATTATTTTATCCTAACTTTAAAATTTTTGAGCTAGAAAGCAGTACAGCATATTTTCTCCATGTTTTACTTTCTCTACACGTACTGTGTACATAGTGTATAGAGAAGGTATTGCACGCCACCCAAAAACTCGATACCGAGATTTCACCGGAAATATATAATTTAGGGTCCCCTGTATCCAAAATAAGCATTTTTAGAAAAATGTCCATGTGTGTGTGTCCGTGTGTCGTGTGAACGCGATAACTCAAAAACGAAAGGTCGGTAAAATACCAAAATTGGTATTTAAGTTTAGTATCTTCCAGGGATGTGACACGAAGATTTTGAGAAAAATCCCCACACCCCAAACTACCCTTTACATGTAACTTTTTTTCGAAAATTCTGATTTCCTCAAAAATGTTGTATATTAAAGATATTTACCTGACTAATAAAATGTCTGGGAATAGTCTCTGAAGACTACTTTATTCTTGATGAATTTTACGGAATTTTGCATATCTGCTAAACCGTAAGAGATAGATAAAAACTTACCACACAAAAAATGTAGAGCACGTTAAAAACAGAATTTAAGTTATGTACATCTTTTTGCATGGAGTTGATCGTTTTTTAGATATTTCTTGTTTTGGGTTTCAACTTTAAAAACCATACTTTTCTCATACAGAAATGTTTCAACTCCTGTCCATAGAAACAAAGGAACTTCAATTACATAGCAACCAGATTTTGACTTTCACTTTAGCCTATGGTATTCCCTTATTTCGCTTCTAATTACAAGGAAACAAGTATTAACTCTATTTTTGCTATTTTTTTCTCGATTAGTATTAAGTAAATAAAAGCATAAGCTTTTTAACAATAATTTGTTGCAGAGATGTAGAGAAAGTCATGTGAAAGGAACACATCAGATTTTTGTTCTCTAGAAACAGTACTGTTTACTTGACAGTAGGTTTGTTTACCTTTCCCTACTTCGTTCCTATCAATGATTTGTTTTGATGCGGCCAAATGGTTGGTCGCAACCTAAGTACGGAACGGTGAACGGTACGAACTTCCTAGCTCTGGCTATAAGTTAATGAAATTGTCAATTTCGACTTTGTTGCATATAGTTAGTTTATCCTAACTTTCAATTTTTTGAGCTAAAAAGTAATATAGCATACTTTCTCCGTTTTTACTTTCTCTATACTCATTATGTACATAGTGTATAGAGAATGTATTGCAGTCCAGCAAAAAATTCGATACCGAGATTTCACCGGAAATATGTTTTAGGGTCACCTGTATCCAAAAAAAAGTATTTTCAGAAAAAGGTCCATGTGTGTGTGTGTGTCCGTGTGTCCGTGTGTCCGTGTGTCAGTGTGTCCGTGTGTCAGTGTGTCCGTGTGTCTGTGAACACGATAACTCAAAAACGAAAAGTTGGTAAAATACCAAACTTTGTATATAAGTTTAGTATCTTCCTGGGATGCGACACGAAGATTTTGAGAAAAATCCCCCCACTCCAAACTACCCTTTACATGCAACTTTTTTCGAAAATTTGGATTTTCTAAAAAATTGCTCCAACGATTTTGATTAAAATTTTGTATATTAAAGTTATTTACCTGACAAATAAAATGTATATCTTGAATTTTCTGGGAATAGCCTCTGAAGACTACTTTATTCTGGATGAATTTTTCATAACTACTAAACCGTAAGAGATGGACAGAAACTTAACATACAAAAGATTTAGAGCACGTTAAAACACACAATTTATGTTATATACATTTTCTTCGTGGAGTTGGAGATATTCCTTTTTGTTGGTTTCAGCTTTGAAAGACATTCTTTTCTCATACAGGAATTTGTCAACTCCTGTCCATACAAACAAAGGAACATCAGTCACATAGCAACCAGCTTTTGGCTTTCACTTTAACCTATGGTACTCCCTTAATTCGCTTCAGAAATAAGACTATTTCTGCTAAATTTTCTCGATTAGCATGAAATAAATAAATGAGATATAGAGAAAGTCATGTGAATGGTACACATCAGATTTTTTAGATTGAAATTCACAATTTAATGAAACACAAAAACATTATCACCTATGCTGTATTGGGACCCTTGAGCTATAAGCCTGGAGTGTTGGCGCTAAGCGTTGGCAAATCTCGAGGATTATGAGTTAATCTTGGTTGCATCACATCTAAACGTGACACTACAGGTGGGTAAAGGTTACCCGTTCACACAGCGACAAAGCTAAATGTCAACATGGGCACCAACAGTGTCATTTTAGACAAGTTCTGTTAGATCCTTCCAGCTTTGCTTCAAACTTCCAATACTACCGTTATATATAATCAGAAAGAACAGTTGTTACTAGGAAAGTAATTTATTTAAAAGACTTCATCAATCCGGTATAAAAATCATTCGAATTTGCAGTAATCACCCTTGGTTGTCTACCGATATAATCGAACTTGTATCGCTTCGACCTAGTTTTAATGTACAGCTATATAATTCCGCAGATTTTTACTTTCTCTACACATACTATGAGCCTAAACAGACTATAGAGAAGGTATTGTAATGCACCAAAAAGTTCGATACCGAAATTTCACCGGAAATATATGTTTTGAGTCCCCCTGAATCCAAAAAAAAAAAAAAAACGCTTTACATGGAACATGTTTAGAAAATTTTGAGTTTCTCAGAAATGGCTAAACGATTTTGATTAAAATATATTAAAGATATTTACCTGACAAATAAAATGTATATCTTGAATTGTCCGGGAACAGCCTCTGAAGACTACTTTATTCTGGGTGGATTTTACGGAATTTTGCATAACTGGTAAACCGTAAGAGATGGACAAAAATTTACCACACTAAAAATGTAGAGCACATTAAAACATACAAGTTGTGTTATATGCATTTTTTCGTGGAATTGGTCGTTTTTGGGATATTCCTTGTGTTTGGTTTCAGCTTTGTAAAAACGTACACCTTTCTCAAACAGGAATTTGTTAACTGCTGTGCATGCAAACAAAGGAACTTCAATCACATAGTTTTTGACTATCACTTTAACCAATGGTACTCCATTATTTAAGTTCTACTTACAAGGAAGCAAATAATAAGACTATTACTGCTAATTTTTTTGATAAGTATGAAGTAAATAGAAGCATGAGCTTTTTAACAATAAATTGCTGCAGAGATGTAGAGAAAGTCATGTGAATGGAACACATCAGATTTTTTTTAAAATGCTTAACGCCCACTTTTACTGTCATAATAACGCAGGTGATGACACTGATAATACATGGAACGAAGATGGAGCACCGGTGAAATGCGATGGCGGGGGAAACCGGAGAACCCGGAGAAAAGCCGATCCTGTGCCTCTTTGTCCACTACAAATCCCACATGTGGTCGTTTGGGACACGGCCCGAATTTGTGTGGCTCAGCTCGCTAGGTGCTGGCTTCTAATCTAAAGGTCGCAGGTTCAAACCTGGCCCAGACCTATGGTTTTTAAGCGTGTTCATTGTCTTCCAAAGATGCGACACAAAGATTTTCAAGAAAATTCCCCACCCTTCCATTTCCCTATACATGGAATATGTTTCAAAATGTTTAATTTTCACCATAAGGCACTGAAAGAGTCGTTAAAAATTTTAAGAAATCATTTATGGCTACATATTAACACAAACATTTTAAATTATATTTTTACTTTCTCTATAGGCATTATGTACATAGTGTATACAGAATGTATTGCACTCCACCAAAAAATTCGATACCGAGATTTCGCCGGAAATATATGTTTTAGGGTCCCCTTTATCTAAAAAAAGCATTTTCGGAAAAAGGTCCGTGTGTGTGTGTGTGTGTGTGTGTGTGTGTGTCCGTGTGTCTGTGAACACGATAACTCAAAAACGAAAAATAGGTAAAATACCAAACTTGGTATTTAAGTTTAGTATTCTCCAGGAATGCGACACGAAGATTTTGAGAAAAATTCCCCCACCCCCAACTACCCTTTACATGGAACTTTTTTCGAAAATTTTAATTTTCTCAAAAATGGCTCCAACGATTTTGATTAAAATTTCGTATATTAAAGATATTTACCTGACAAATAAAATGTATATCTTGAATTTTCTGAGAATAGCCTCTGAAGACTACTTTATTGTGGATGAATCTTACTAAATTTTGTATAACTGCTAAACCGTAAGAGATGGATAAAAACTTACTACACAAAAAATGTAGAGCACGTTAAAGCACACAATTTATGTTATATACATTTTTTTCGTGGAGTTCGTCGTTTTTGTGACATTCCTTATTTTTGGTTTCTGCTATGAAAAACTTGTACATTTCTCATACAGGAATTTGTCAACTGCTGTCCATATAAACAAAGGAACTTCAGTGACATAGCAACCAGCTTTTGATTATCACTTTAACCCATGGTACTCCCTTATTTCACCTCTACTTACAAGGAAGTAAGTAATATGGCTATTTCTGCTAATGTTTTACTGATTAGCACGAAGTTAATAGAAGTATAAGCTTTTTAAGAATAATTTGTTGTAGGGATATAGAGAAAGTCATGTGGTTGGTACACATCAGATTTTTCAAAGGTAAAATGTTTTATATTTGTTCTCTTTCTGTTATTTTACCATTTAAAAAGTTTGTTATTTTGTTATGTAGCTGTTTGTTATTTTATTGCTTTTTTCCTATTATTGTTTTTCTAAGATGTAATGTAATTGTTATTTAAATACTGTTAACATAATTTTATTGTAGCTAATATTCTTTGTCCTCTGGCAACTTCTGTGTTCAGTAAAAAAATAAAATAAAATATGGTCAAACAAGACGAATATGTTATTTTGATGGAGTGAATCCAATTGATAATCCCAAGCAAGTCAGTGAAATATTACCATCTTTTACTCAAAATTCCTTATCAATACTGTGCAAAGAGGCCTAAAATAGAACATTACAGACATAATTTGAGCAGTGTTAGTTTTTATTGTTCCTGCTTTATTATTTGTTCAGTATACTATTGCTCAATAGCAAAACCGAGAACGGAGCCGTCAAATTGGCAATTAATAAATACCAAATTTGTGTTACAATGAATATCAATAATAAGATTACACTTCTAAGTCCACCAATTTCTATTGCAATCGGAATTTATTTTATTCGCGCTTTCTTCTATAAGGCTTAGGAGATATCAGTAAAAATCTTATGTGTTCCATTCACATGACTTTCTCTACATCTCTGCAAAAAATATTTTTAAAAACCTTATGCTTCTATTTACTTGATGCTAATCGAGAAAAAACTAGCAGAAATAGTCTTATTACTTGCTTCCTAGTAAGTAGAACCGAAATAAGGGGGTACCATAGGTTAAAGTGATAGTCAAAAGCTGGTTGCTATGTGACTGAAGTTCCTTTGTTTGTATGGACAGGAGTTGACAAATTGCTGTGTGAGAAGTATAAGTTTTTCAAATCTGAAACCAATAACAAAGAATACCTCAAAACGATCAACTTCACGAAAAAAATGTATATAACATAAATTGTGTGTTTTAACGTGTTCTACATTTTTTGTGGGGCATGTTTTTGTCCATATCTTATGGTTTAGCAGTTATAAAAAATTCCGTAAAATTCATCCAATAAAGTAGTCTTCAGAGGCTATTCCCAGAAAAGTCAAGATATACATTTTATTAGTCAGGTAAATATCTTTAATATACGATATTTTAATCAAAATCGTTAGGGTCATTTTTCAAAAAATCAAAATTTTCGAAAAAAGTTCCATGTAAAGGATAGTTGGGAGTTGAGGGATTTTTCTCAAAATGTTCGTATTGCATCCTTGGAAGATACGAAACTTAAATGCCAAGTTTGGTATTTTTGTTTTTGAGTTATCATGCTCATAGACGTACAGACACATGGACACACACGGACCTTTTTCTAAAACTGCTTTTTTTGGTTACAGGGGAGCCTAAAAGTTATATTTCCGGTGAACTCTCGGTATCGAATTTTTGGGTGGTGTGCAATACCTTCTCTATACACTATGTACATAGTACGTGTAGAGAAAGTAAAAGCATATTCTTAAAATCAATACATTTGAAAAACAGGCAGCAAAACAACATTCTATGTTCAGGTTTAACAAGACAAGAGCAAAGTTCCAAAATGTTTTCTTTATATTGTAAGTAAATATTTTATACTAGAGTTTCTGATTATATATTAAAACGAGTTACAGAAAACGATATTTTACCAGGAGTAAATGTCGAATAAGACAAAATACTTTATATATATCTGACAGAATATTTTTACTTTCTCTACTACTTAAACCCAAAGTTCGATGCACAGATTTCACCAGAAAAATATTTTGATACTTCCTGAAGCATAACATGAAATAGTTTGTTGAAAAAAGGGGAGAAAAGCCATGTGAATATAAACACATTAGAGTTTATTTTTATTCCTCCAATTAAATTAAATTTTGATCACAACATTCTCTGAATAAATCAAGGATTATATAAGTTCCACTCTGTCTCTCTCTCTCTCTCTCTCTCTCTCTCTCTCTCTCTCTCTCTCTCTCTCTCTATCTCTCTCTGTCTCAGTTTTGCAAACACAACTATTCTTACAAAAGAGCACACCAGAGAACGCTCTAGGTTGAAGCGACAGTCAAATTTTAAAAAGCTGTAACAATATGATTTTCATTCATTAAGGTTCTCTTTCCATGGCCAGGAGTAAAACAAAAGATATATGAAACGGAGGAGGACTACCTGTTGAGAAAAGGTTTAGAATTTTAAAATTGAAACGGTTAGCTCTGCTAAACATCTGTATGTGACATGCATTGCTTTAACGAGCTCTACTTTTTTGTGCAGCAAGTTTTCGTCTATCTCTTACGGTTTACCAGTAATGTAAAGTTAATATAGAATGAAAAAGACTTCAGGGGTCATTCCCTGAAGGATATTTAGGATATACATTTTGATTAGCATATATATTAAAGGTTTTTGTCTTTAATAAACTGAATTTTATGAAAATCTAAGAACTATTTTTTTGAAAAACAACATTTTAGAGAAAATGTTCATGTAAAGTGTAGCTCTGGGTGGGGGGACTTTCCTCAAAACCTTCTGTCGATCCTTGGAAAATACTAAACTTAAATACCATATCTTGGATTTTCTGGGAATAGCCTCTAAGAGCTCTTATTTCAAGACAAATTTTGCTGAATTGTGAATAACTAGTAAGTCGCAATAGATAAACAAAAAAATTCTATATAAAAATGTAGAGCTTCTTAAAACTCACTTTTTACATCGTATACATTTTTTTCGTGGAGTTGACCACTTTTGTTGTGTTCCTTATTATTGGTTTCAGTTTTAAAATACTTAAAATTCATTCATGCGGGAATTTATCAACTTGCCGTAATGCATAGAAACGAATTTAAACCACTTATCAACCAGCATTTAAAAGATTTTACTATCGCTTTAGCCTAATGTATTCTCTTATTTCCCTTCTACCTATAAGGAACTATGTAATAAAACCATTTCTGCTAATGTTTATCTACATTAGCATGAAGTAGATAGAAGAATATTATTTTTAACAATAATGTTACAGAGATGCAGGAAAGACAGGTGAATGGAACACATCAGATTTTTAACAATAATGTTACAATGATGTAGTGAAAGACAGGTGAATGGAACACATCAGATTTTTAACAATAACTTTACAGAGATGTAGTGAAAGATAGATGAATGGAACACATCAGTTTTTTAACAATAATGTTACAATGATGTAGTGAAAGACAGGTGAATGGAACACATCAGTTTTTAACAATAATGTTACAGAGATGTAGTGAAAGACAGGTGAATGGAACACATCAGTTTTTAACAATAACTTTACAGAGATGTAGTGAAAGACAGGTGAATGGAACACATCAGTTTTTAACAATAATGTTACAGAGATGTAGTGAAAGACAGGTGAATGGAACACATCAGTTTTTAACAATATTGTTACAGAGATGTAGTGAAAGACAGGTGAATGGAACACATCAGTTTTTAACAATATTGTTACAATGATGTAGTGAAAGACAGGTGAATGGAACACATCAGTTTTTAACAATATTGTTACAGAGATGTAGTGAAAGACAGGTGAATGGAACACATCAGTTTTTAACAATAATGTTACAGAGATGTAGTGAAAGACAGGTGAATGGAACACATCAGTTTTTAAGAATATTGTTACAATGATGTAGTGAAAGACAGGTGAATGGAACACATCAGTTTTTAACAATATTGTTACAGAGATGTAGTGAAAGACAGGTGAATGGAACACATCAGTTTTTAACAATATTGTTACAATGATGTAGTGAAAGACAGGTGAATGGAACACATCAGATTTTTAACAATAACTTTACAGAGATGTAGTGAAAGATAGATGAATGGAACACATCAGTTTTTTAACAATAATGTTACAATGATGTAGTGAAAGACAGGTGAATGGAACACATCAGATTTTTAACAATAATGTTACAATGATGTAGTGAAAGACAGGTGAATGGAACACATCAGATTTTTAACAATAACTTTACAGAGATGTAGTGAAAGATAGATGAATGGAACACATCAGTTTTTTAACAATAATGTTACAATGATGTAGTGAAAGACAGGTGAATGGAACACATCAGTTTTTAACAATAATGTTACAGAGATGTAGTGAAAGACAGGTGAATGGAACACATCAGTTTTTAACAATATTGTTACAGAGATGTAGTGAAAGACAGGTGAATGGAACACATCAGTTTTTAACAATATTGTTACAATGATGTAGTGAAAGACAGGTGAATGGAACACATCAGTTTTTAACAATAAATTTACAGAGATGTAGTGAAAGATAGATGAATGGAACACATCAGTTTTTAACAATATTGTTACAGAGATGTAGTGAAAGACAGGTGAATGGAACACATCAGTTTTTAACAATAATGTTACAATGATGTAGTGAAAGACAGGTGAATGGAACACATCAGTTCTTAACAATATTGTTACAGAGATGTAGTGAAAGACAGGTGAATGGAACACATCAGTTTTTAACAATATTGTTACAATGATGTAGTGAAAGACAGGTGAATGGAACACATCAGATTTTTAACAATAATTTTACAGAGATGTAGTGAAAGATAGATGAATGGAACACATCAGTTTTTTAACAATAATGTTACAATGATGTAGTGAAAGACAGGTGAATGGAACACATCAGATTTTTAACAATAACTTTACAGAGATGTAGTGAAAGATAGATGAATGGAACACATCAGTTTTTTAACAATAATGTTACAATGATGTAGTGAAAGACAGGTGAATGGAACACATCAGATTTTTAACAATAATGTTACAATGATGTAGTGAAAGACAGGTGAATGGAACACATCAGATTTTTAACAATAACTTTACAGAGATGTAGTGAAAGATGGATGAATGGAACACATCAGTTTTTTAACAATAATGTTACAATGATGTAGTGAAAGACCGGTGAATGGAACACATCAGATTTTTAACAATAATGTTACAGAGGTGTAAGGAAACACAGGTGAATGGAACACTTCAAATTTTTAACAATAATGTTACAAAAATGTAGGGAAACACAGGTGAATGGAACACTTCAAACTTTTAACAATAATGTTACAGAGGTGTAGGGAAAGACAGGTGAATGGAACACTTCAAATTTTTAACAATAATGTTACAGAGATGTAGTGAAAGACAGGTGAATGGAACACATCAGATTTTTAACAATAATGTTACAATGATGTAGTGAAAGACAGGTGAATGGAACACATCAGATTTTTAACAATAACTTTACAGAGATGTAGTGAAAGATAGATGAATGGAACACATCAGTTTTTTAACAATAATGTTACAATGATGTAGTGAAAGACCGGTGAATGGAACACATCAGATTTTTAACAATAATGTTACAGAGGTGTAAGGAAACACAGGTGAATGGAACACTTCAAATTTTTAAAAATGTTACAGAGATATAGGGAAACACAGGTGAATGGAACACTTCAAATTTTTAACAATAATGTTACAGAGATGTAGGGAAACACAGGTGAATGGAACACTTCAAATTTTTAACAATAATGTTACAGAGGTGTAGGGAAAGACAGGTGAATGGAACACTTCAAATTTTTAACAATAATGTTACAGAGATGTAGTGAAAGACAGGTGAATGGAACACTTCAGAATTTTTATATCAAATGCTAGGCATAACCACCAAATAGAGCTGGCTCAGAACTACAGATAGATAGCTGATAGTTTATCAAAACCGTTGCTAAAGCCGACCAAACCCCTCTAGAGATTACGGGTCAGAAAGAGGTCAAGCACTCATGTAGACCTTGCCACATATTTATCGTTGCTCTTGTGTGTTTGTAGGACGCATTTTCCCGCATCCCCTAACGGAAGACTGGGCAACTATCCAATAAAGTAAATGGCACAACATACAAAGATAAACAAAGTGCTAGCTACTTTAATGATGGTGAGATAGCGGTAACATAGGTGGCCATGGTTTGCGAGGGGCGTTTACAAATCCTGGTGTGTACACCCATCTTCGATTCTCGATGCTGCTGGTGCAATGCAAATATTTTCCTGTACTACGAAACACTACTTTTAATTGCAGCAGGTTTCATTGATCCACTTTGGCTTATGGATTATCCAGATTCACCCTCGTTTGTGGACTAACATTTTAAACAGCTTTGTTTTCTGTGTTCCGCCCACAGTTCTGAAGCAAAATCAATGTTTGTCACGTTTATGATATTATTCTCAGAAAGTATAATATTAAAAGAGTTTTATATTTGAGTTTCCCTTTCCATAACTCGTTAAACCCACCAGGAAAATTTATCAGAAAGTATAAAAAGCATACAAATGTATTTTTAAATGAGAAATAAATTTATAAATATTTCTATATATGTTAAAAATCTGATGTGTTCTAATTGCATCACTTTCTCTAGTTATACACAAGCAAACTTTCCTTACAAAAGATGTGTTTTACTTTCCCTACACGTACTATGTACATAGTGTATAGAGAAGGTATTGCACTCCACCAAAAAATTCGATACCAAGGTTTCACCGAAAATACGTGTTTTAGGGTATTTTCAGAAAAACGTCCGTGTGTTTGTCCGTGTGTCTGTGAACACGATAACTCAAAAACGAAAAGTCGGTAAAATACCAAACTTGGTATTTAAATTTGGTATCTTCCAGGGATGCGACACGAAGATTTTGAGAAAAATCCCCCCCACCCCAAACTACCCTTTACATGGAACTTTTTTCGAAAATGTTTATTTTCTAAAAAATGGCTCTAACGATTTTGATTAAAACATCGTACGTGTCTTGTATATTAAAGATATTTACCTGACAAATAAAATGTATATTTTGAATTTTCTGGGAATAGCCTCTGTAGCCTACTTTATTCTAGGTGAATTTTTCGGAATTTTGCAAAACTGCTAAACCGTAAGAGATGGACAGAAACTTACCACACAAAATATGTAGAGCACTTTAAAACACACAATTTATGTTATATACATTTTTTTCCTGGAGTTGATTGTTTTTGAGATATTCCTTGTTTTTGATTTCAGCTATGAAAAACTTAAATTTTCTCATACAGGAATTTATCAACTCCTGTCCATACAAAGGAAAAGGTGGTGGTGGTGGTGGTGGTGGAGCTGCTGGTGGTGGAGGTGGTGGTAGTGGTGGTGGAGGTGGTGCTGGTGGTCGTCGTGGTGGAGGTGGTGCTGGTGGTGGTGGTGGAGGTGGTGGTGGTAGTGGTGGTGGTGGCGCTGGTGGTGGTGGAGGTGGTGGTGGTGGTGGAAGTGGTGGTAATGGTAGAGGTGGTGATAGTGGTGGTAGTGGTGGTGGTGGTGGTGGTGGAGGTGTGGTGGTAGTGGTGGAGGTGGTGGTAGTGGTGGTGGTGGAGGTCGTGGTAGTGGTGGAGGTGGTGGTAGTGGTGGTGGTGGTGGTGGTGGTGGAGGTGGTGGTGGTGGTGGTGGTGGTGGTAGTGGTAGTGGTGGTGGTGGTGCTGGTGGAGGTGTGGTGGAGGTGGTGACAGTGGTGGTAGTGGTGGTGGTAGTGGAGGTGGTGGTGGAGGTGATGGAGGTGGTGGTGCTGGTGGTGGTGGTAGTGGTGGTGGAGGTGCGGTGGTAGTGGTAGTAGTAGTGATGCTGGTGGTAGTGGTGGTGGTGGTGGTAGTGAGGCTGAAGGTGCTGGAGGTCATGGTGGTGGAGGTGAGGGTGGTGATAGTGGTGGTGGTGGAGGAGGTGGTGGTGGTGGTGGAAGCGCTGGTGGAGGTGGAGTTAGTGGTGGTGGTGGAGGTGGTGCTGGTGGTGGAGGTGGTGGTGGTGGTAGTGGAAGTGGAGGTGGAGTTGGTGGTGGTGGTGGTGGAGGTGGTGGTGGTAGTGATGGTGGTGGAGGTGGTGATGGTAGTGGTGGTGTTAGTGGTGGTGGTGGAGATGGAGGTGGTGGTGGTAGTGGTGGTGGTGGAGGTGCAGGTGATGGTGGTAGTGGTGGTGGTTAAGGAGGTGGAGGTGGTGGTAGTGGTGGTGGTTAAGGAGGTGGAGGTGGTGGTAGTGGTGGTGGTAGTGGTGATGGTAGTGGTGTTGGTGGAGGTGGAAGTGGTGGAGGTGGAAGTGGTGGAGGTGGAGGTGGTGGAGGTGGAGGTGGTGGTAGTGGTGGTGGTGGTGGTGGTGGTGGTGGTGGTGGAGGTTGTGGTGGAGGTGGTGGTGGTAGTGGTGGAGGTGGAGCTGGTGGTGATGTAGTGGTGGTGGTGGAGGTGGTGGTGGTGGTAATGGTGGTGGTGGTGGAAGTGGTGGTGGTGGTGGTGGTGGTGGTGGTGGTGGTGGAGGTGGTGGTGGTCGTCGTCGTCGTGGTGGTGGTGGTGGTGGCGGAGGTGGCGGTGGTAGTGGTGGTGGTAGTAGTGGTGGTGGTACTGGTGGTGGAGGTGGTGGTGGTGGTCGTCGTGGTGGTGGAGGTGGTGTGGTGGTCGTCGTGGTGGTGGAGGTGGTGATGGTGGTGGAGGTGGTGGTGCTGGTGGTGGTGGAGGTGATTGTGGTGGTGGAGGTGGTGCTCGTCGTCGTGGTGGTGGTGAAGGTGGTGGTGCTGGTGGTGGTGGTCGTCGTGGTGGTGGTGCTGGTAGTGGTGGTGCTGGTGGTGTCGGTGGTGGTGGTAGGTGGCGGCGGAGGCGGCGGCGGCGGTGGTCTAGCATGTTCTTGAAGCATGAAGCAATTTACTTGCAATCAAAATAAATTTAGGGAGGTTTTCTAGAGTTATTCTGCTTCTATCAACAAGATAAGAGATATTTTAAAAAATTATTTTATCCATTTATTAATTTTATACTATAACAATTTTCATTTAATAGAATTTACCTATACTAGTTCTATTAACGTAAAAATTAAAATTTGATATATTACACTCATAAAACTTAACATACTCAACGAATGCTGAATAAATAACAGTATGATTTGAAAACGAATAAGTGGTACTTTACGTTTAAAGTTAAAAATAACTACAAAATTAATTTTTACTTTCTCTAGCCTCATATTTACAATGTACATAGGGATAGAGAAGTATTGTATTCCACCCAAAAATTCGATACCGAGATTTCACCGGAAATACATGTTTTAGGACCCCCTGTATCCAAAAAAAACAGTTTGAGAAAAAGGTCCGTGTGTGTGTGTGTGTGTGTCCGTGTGTGTGTGAACACGATAACTCAAAAACGAATAGTAGCTAAAATACCAAACTTGGTATTTAAGTTTAGTATCTTCCAGGGATGCGACACGAAGATTTTGAGAAAAATCCCCCCACCCCAAACTACCCTTTACATGGAACTTTTTTCGAAAATTTTGATTTTCTTAAAAATGGCTCTAACGATTTTGATTAAACCATCATATATTAAAGATATTTACCTAACAAATAAAATGTATATCTTGAATTGTCTGGGAATAGCTTCTGAAGACCTGTTTATTCAGGATGAATTTTGCTTAATTTGGCATAACTACTAAACCGTAAGAGATAGACAAACATTTACTATACAGAAAATGTAGGTGTTGTTAAAATACCCAAGTTATGTCATATACATTTTTCTTGTGGAGCTTATCGTTTTAGAGGTATTCATTGTTTTTAGTTTCAGTTGTGAAGTACTTATACTTTTCTCAGACAGGAATGTCCGTTTTTCTTTCGTTCTACTCCTGGCCAAGAAAAGAAGCGATTTGTAATGACAACCGCATAATGACGAGAGCTTTTAAAACATTTGACTATTGGTTTAGCCTAGTGTATTCCCTTATTTTCTTTCTACTTATACGGAACTAAATAATAACATTGTGCTAATGAGTACCACGATTAGTAAGGTGCAGAAAGAAGAAGAATCTCATGCATGAAGTTTGTAGAACAGCTAGAGAAAGTCATGTGAGTGTAACCCATCAGATTTTTTTGCTCTTCAAATTTTATGCTGCAACGGCTCTTCAGAGTCATGTCAGTATTTTGTGTTAGTTTTTATAAAATATCTAATATCTTGTAAAATAATAATCATACGCAACAAAAAGATTGCATTTAAGTAAATTTAATCAGAAGAAACTTGTCCACAATTTTAAAACTAATTAGCTTCAAATTTATGTAAATTCATAAATTCATTCACCAACTCCCTTAGAAAGTTTCGAAATTAAAGTTTCCTTCTAAAGCTTTTCAGTTCGTGAAAGTTTATTACTTTACATGGATATTATATGTAAATACCTCTAAGAGAAATATTTTAGTCAACATTCTTTAATAACTACAACGAAAACAATAAATAAATTATTATAATGAGAATATAGATAAAATTAAGGGCATTAATGAGCCTGTTTTCTGCAGTGTCAAATATTACATATGCTTTTCTTAAAATGTTTTGATGTGACTGTTTTTTGGAAAACTAATACTGATCCCGTAAAGCAAGCTGTGTGAGATATACAGATCTAAAGGGAATATATACTTTTTGTACTAAAAATGTAAATATGTTTAAAACACACAGCTTATATCAAATAAGTTTTTCTATGGCATTATCCATTCCATTCTTACTAGTTGTAATATGTAATTCTAACGATTTTTATAAAATAATATATATTAAAGATACATGAAAAATTAAATATATATCTTGAATTTCCTGGGAGGGGACGCTGAAGTTCCGTTTATTCCGAATTACTTTTGCACAGCTAGTAAATAAACAAAAACTTACTAACAAAAAAATGTATATATCTTCAAAGCACACAATATATGTCAAATACATTTTTGTTCTAGAGCTAATAACGTCCTATATATTTCTTGTTATCTGTTTCAATGTTACAATATTTTTCTCAATCAGGAAATTGTCACCCGTTTATCTTTTGATTTACTCCTGGTCTCACAAAGAGAGTTTAAATTCTAAACGCTTAGAGAAGCTTTCAAAAGATTTGAGTATCAATTTAGCGTAGTGTATCCCCTTAGTTCCCTTTATTAAAACCATTTCTGCTAAAATGTATCTTGATTATCATGAAGCAGACAGAAGAATAATCTTTTGTAAGAATTTTGTTTCCGGGACAGGTGGACAAAATGATTGAATGGAACACATCGGATTTTTAAAGTAGCATTGCCGTTTAGGTGCTTCTTGCTCTCATTAAGAGAGTATAGAATTTTTAGGCTACCAAATAGCGAATTAGCCTTAATCAAACATTTTAGTAAGGATAGCTAAACTAAAAAAATATGATGCGTTACACTCACATGACTTTCTCTAGCTACTCCACAAACCAATTTCTTACAAAAAATAATTCTTCTTTCAATACCATGCTAATCAAGATAAATATTCGCAGAATTTTATTACTTAGTTCCTTATAAGTAGAAAGGAACTAAGGGAATGCACTAGGCTAAAGTGATAGTCAAATGTTTTAAAAGTTGTCGTTATGCGATTGTTATTGCAAATCGCTTATTTGCTGGCCAGGAGTAGAACAAAAGAAAAACCGATACCTCCGTGTGAGAAAAGATTAAGTACTTCACAATTGAAACTAATAACAAGGAATACCTCGAAAACTGTAAGTTCCACAAAAAAAATGTATATGACATTTTTTATAAAATAAGTTTTTGTCTATCTCTTACGATTTAGTAGTTATACCAATTAAGCAAAATTAATTCAGAATAAAAAGATCTTTAGAAGCTATTCCCAGAAAATTCAAGATATACTTTTTATTTGTGACAGATATTGCTTCAATATGTGATATTTTAATCAAAATCGTTAGAGCCATTTTTAAGAAAAACAAAATTTTCGAAAACATTTTCCATGTAAAGGGTAGTTAGAGGTGGGGGGATTTTCTTGAAAATCTTTGTGTCGCATCCTTGGAAGATACAAAACTTAAATACCAAGTTTTGTATTTAACGGTGTTTTCGTTTTTGAGTTATGCTATCCACACACACACGGACCTGTTTATGAAAATGCTTTTTTTTTTTTTTTTTTTGGATTCAGGGGATCCTAAAACATGTATTTCCCATGAAATCTCGACTTCGAATTTTTGGGTGGAATACAGTATTTCTCTATCCCTATGTACATTGTACATACGGGGCTAGAGAAAGTAAAAGAAATGGCTGTGAAGTAGATGAAACATAAGTTTAAAGGTTGTTTTAAGAAATGTTGAGCATGACTGTTGTACACTTTTATTATAATTACTATTACTGTTATTATTATCATCTTTATAATTAAAATAAATGTGCTAGATCATGAGGCAAACTTGGCTAGGAATATGACAAGATAGCCTGGGTTGATGTACCACTTTGGAGTTGCAATGAAAATGTGTAATAAAATTGTATCAGTAAATGTTTGCATGACTTAATATGGAGTAGAATAGTGGGGATAGCTTTAATATTTTTAATAATCACATAAAATGAGTATAATGATGATGTAATAATAATTTATTTCACCATTTGGCATACATACAATGCAATTGGTTTCGTTAGCAAGTCGTTACAAGGCATGTATATTTAAATACTCTTGTATGTTGTAAAAATGAAGTTCCTTAATTCTGTTTTCAACACTAATTTTAAAAGAATTTGCATTTACAATTTGTCTTATATTTAAAGGTAGTTTATTATACAATTTCACTCCAAGATAGAGATCAGAGTTTCTGTAACCGAAATTTAGGAGATACCATGTTATTTCTACACCTTGTATAATGGTTATGTATATCAGAAAAAAGTAACTCATCTGTCTTTTGGAGATGAATAAAATTCAAGCAAGCAAATGCATACAAAGATGCCAGGGATAAAATTCCAAATTCTTTAAAAATAGGTGCAAAATATGGCAAGAATTACAATTTTTTATAATTCTCAGAGCCTTCTTCTGGAACAAAAATACTTGATTGGCTCCCCCACTGCTACCCCAGAGCAAAATACCATAGTTTAATTGGCAATGAAAAAAACTATAATAGACAGTCAATAAAGTGCTAATGGAAACACACATCCTAAGCCTTCTTAACATAAATAAAACATTTGACAACTTTTTTAATATTTCCATTATGTGAAATTTCCAGGAAAGTTTGTTGTCCAACCATATTCCGAGAAGTTACGGTGGCTAAAGAAATTCATGTGAATATAATGTAAAAGATTTTTTCTCCAAACAACACGCGTCAACTGAATTCAGAATTAATTTTCAGAGCATTAGAAGCAAGAAAATCTAGTGTGTTACAATCACATGACTTTCTCTACATCTCTATAACAATTATTGTTAAAAAGCTTATGCATCTATTTACTTCATGCTAATCAAGAAAAATTTGGTAGAAATAGTCGTGTTACTTGCTTCCTTGTAAGTAGAAGCGAAATAAGGGAGAACCATAGGTTAAAGTGAAGTCAAACTGGTTGCTATGTGACTGAAGTTCCTTTGTTTGTATGGACACGAGTTGACAAATTCCTGTATGAGAAGAGTATAAGTTTTTCCAAGCTAAAACCAAAAACAATGAATATCTAAAAAACGATCAACTCCACGAAAAAATGTATATAACATAAATTGTGTGTTTTAAAGTGCTGGTACATTTTTGTGTGATAATATTTTGCCCATCTCTTACGGTTTAACAGCTATACAAAATTCTGTAAAATTCATCCAGAATAAAGTAGTCTTCAGAGGCTATTCCCAGAACATTCAAGATATACATTTTATTTGTCAGGTAAATATTTTTATTACACGATATTTTAATCAAAGTCGTTAGAGCCATTTTTAAGAAAATCAAAATTTTCTAAAAAAATTCCATGTAAAGGGTAGTTGGGGTTGGAAGGATTTTCTTGAAAATCTTCGTGTCGCATCCTTGGAGGATACTGAACTTAAATACCAAGTTTGGTATTTCCGGCGAAATCTCGGTATCGATTTTTTGGGTGGAATGCAATACCGCCTCTATACACTATGTACATAGTACGTGTAGAGAAAGTAAAAAGTAATACAAAGCATGAATAGCCTAACGCGGATCTAAACAGTTGAGGAAAAGTTTTGTGTGTGTGTGTGTGTGTGTGTGCGTGTGTGTGTGTGTGTGTGTGCGTGAATCGTCTTTTACTGCCCAAGCTCCGTTTTACCGGTCCTTTTCATCTCTAGTTTTCCCTGTGGAATTAACCGTGAAATAGTATTCCAGCTACAATGTTGCATTGTAGCGTATTATAAAGGCAGTGGCAGTTTTGTTTCCAGGCAGAAAGGAAAGGCATTGTTTGAAACAAGTAGCTTGTTGTTTAAAGCGCATGTGTGAGAGGGAGGTCAAACATAATAATACAGAAGCAATTTAAATTGCCTCATGCCTGCGTGAACAAAGTCGAAAACCGGCCGGGGGAGGGCGTGCACCCTCCTCCGCGTTGTTATTACTATTATTATACAAACCTTTTCATTTTCTTGCCCCGGAGAGGAGTTGTTATTCCTTTTTGTGAAACTTATGTGTGTTCTGTGCAGAAATATTAACTGCAGGGGAGAGCAGAGGGTTAATGAGAAAGAAGTGTAAACTCGGCGGTTGGCCTGTTCATTTCTTTTCCAAATTAAAACTAATAAACGGAGCGTAAAGGAAAGGGCTCTTGCGGCTGAATGCATATTTCATCATTTTTTGGCGCACACGCAGGCACACCTGACCAGTGATGTCTATGTGTGTACATATGCCGTGCAAAAGCAACAAAAAAAAAAGACGAATATAAACTCACCTGTGAGAGAGGGTGGGGAAGGAGGATAAAGAGAGGGAGGGGAGAGTGTTGGTGACGTCAACAGGAGCATCCTCCCAGGACAGGTAGCACGGAGATGCCCATTGGTCAACTCAGAACGCGTGCGTCGCGACGGCGACCAATCGCGGAAATCAAATAGGGAGGAGGTCACCGCCGAAATCATTCCCCTCCCTCCCTCTTCACTGTCAACAAAAATATATTTACAGTCTTTTGAGGGAAGTGATGCCCCGCCGTAAAGGAAATCTCCAGGCTTAGAGCACAAGTCCCAGGGGGAAGGGGAAGCAAAGAAAACACTACAAAGTAAGCTCTTTTAAGGATTAGGTGTGCATATGTGTGTGTGTGTGTGCGTGTGACTCTCTTGCACGGACACTTTAATTAGTTTGAGCAAGCAATTCATTTACCTTTGTTTGCTGTAGCAGCGTTGGCTCCGAGCGAGGTCACAATTTGTGACCTCTTGAGGTCGTGCAAGAACAACGGTTATTCTCTTTAACACACGGGTCATTTCCCAAAACGTACTGCTTTAACATTCCCCCTCTCTCAAATATCTTTATATCCTCGCAATTAAAACGCTGTTTCTCAACAATTTTACTGCAATTTCTATGTATAATTACTTTTTAGAAAAAGATGTTTAAAATCATTTCTTTTCGTTTCCTTCTCCGTATTTGTAAGACTGTCACCCCCCTAGCACTTACAGGGACCAGAAGCCTGTCAGGGAGCCAAAGGCACGAAACCACAGAATGGAGAACCTGTTACGAGGGGTCGACCCGTAGCCAGGCATGAACATGATGAAGTACGTAGATGATTTCACATTTAAGCGATTGAAAGGGTAACGTTGCTGCTTGCCAAACGGGAGACCTGGGTTCGATTCCCAGTACCGGCGTGGGGATTTTTCCCCACTGGGAGACCTGGAACGGGGTGCACTCAGCCTCGTGAAGTAACTAGAGGGCCAATTGAGGAGCTACTTGATGGAGAAGTAGCGGATCCACGTCGTGAAAACCGCATTAACTGGCCGGGAGGATAGAAACTCAGACCACGTCTCACCCCTCCCCCCCCCAATACTGCACCCCATCTCAGTGAGCTGTGTACGGAGTCAAATGATTGGAAAGGTGATGTTGGAGCACACGGTAGAATGAGTGGCGGTGGAAACGGGAGTACCAGGAGAAGCGGTCCCTTGTTTAAAAGGATAATAGAAGAATATTTTTACTCAAATAAATCTACCTTCTTGTTGATTTAAAGCTGCGGTCGAGTGGTCAGCAACCTCACTTCTTACCCAGAACTCCCGGTTTTGATTCCCGGCTGGGGTGGCGAAATGTACTTTCTTTAGCACGTATGTAAATGTACATGGTAGGTAGAGAAATAAATATATACCGCAATTTCGCTGGAAAGATATGTTTTGAGAAGTCAGAATCAATTTTTTTTTTTTTTTTTTATAAGAAGAAGGTTAGTGTATGTGTATCTATCTTTGTGTGTATGTCTTTAGATAGCATAATTCAAAAACGTAAATTCCTTTGAATCTCAAACTTGGCATTTATGTTTAATATCTCCTAATTATGCGACACAAAGATTTTTCAGACAGCCTCCGTGGTCGGGTGGTTAGTTCGCAACTTCTCATCCGCAGGTCCCGGGTTCGGTTCCCGGCTGGGAGGGTAATTTTTCTTTAGCCAGAGTCTGGAAGTATGTATTCGAGAGTGAATGTGTGTGTTTGAGGACAATAAAACTATTTAAGCCTACAGACAACGAGCTGTTTCAAGTGCAAAGCTTAAGATATGGTGTTAGAGGAGGCTATATAAATGAAAAAAAAAAAAAATCCCCTACCAAAAACTACCCCTTACTGGAAAAAAATTCTAAAAATTCGGTCTAGAATAGCCTCTGGAGACCATTTTTTTCGGGAAGAATTTTGCCGAAATGTGTGTAACTGTTAAATCGTAAGAGATAGACAAAAATTTACTTAACAGGAAACATAGAGCTTGTGCATACCTACATTTTTTTTTCGTAGAGTTGATCGTTTTTTAGGTATTCTTTGTTATTGGTTTCAGCTTTAAAATACTTCTACTTGTCTCATGCGAGATTTTGTCAACTCTTGTCCATACAAAGGAACTTCAATCACATGGTAACCTCGTTTGACTATCACTTTAGCCTGTCTTTCTTACATAGAAGCAAGTATTAAGACTATTTCTGCTAATTTTTTATCCATTAGCATGAAATAAATAAAAGAATAGGCTTCTTTGCAGTGATTTGTTGCAGAGATGTATAGAAAGTCATGTGAATGGATCACATCAGATTTTAAATATAATTGAAATTCTATGTATAACTATTTTTTAGACAAAGCTGTCATAAAATAACAGAAAAACATTTATTTTCAAATAAATCTACCTTCTTGTGACTCAAAGCAACTGAGAATGTTACTGTGGTAGAGTGGTCAGCATTCTGACTTCTGATCCTGAGGTCCCGGTTCGATTCCTGGTTGGGGTTGAAGAAATTTTACTTCCTCTAGCAAATGTACATGGTAGGTACAGAAATTACTGTATTCCACCCAAAATATCGATACCGAAATTTCACCGGAAATATACACTTTGAAAATTCTGAATAAAAAAAAACTTTCCAGAAGAAATATATTTGACTTTCTATAACTAATTTTTTGGCAACGCTGTCTAAAGTAGCAAAAGAGCAATTATTGTCAAATAAATGTATTTCTGTTTATTCAAAGCAACTGAGATTGCTTCTGTGCTCATGTGGTCAGCTCTCTAGCTTCTCACAGGAGGTGCCGAGTTCGATTCCCGGCTGTGGGTTAGGGAATGTTTACACTCTCTAGCACATATGCAAATGTACATAAAAGGTAGAGAATATATTATATTTCACGCGAAACTCAATCCTGAGGTTTCAACGGAAATATATCTTTCAAAACCCTCTGAATAAAAAAAATTACTTTCTCTGCACGTACTATGCACATAGTATAACACCAGGTATTGTACTCCACACAAAAAAATCGATATCGAGGTTTCACTGGAAATGTATGTTTTGAGGTCGCCTGAGTCCGAAAAATACATTTTTAGAAAAAATGTACGTATCTATTATACCTGTGTGTGTTGTGTTTGTGGACAGAATAGATCAAAAAATCTGATGTGATCCATTCACATGAATTTCTCTACATCTCTGCAACAAATTATTGTTAAAAAGCTTATGCTTCTGTTCGAGAAAAAAATAGCAGAAATAGTCTTATTACTTGCTTCCTTGTAAGTAGAAGCGAAATAAGGGAGTACCATAGGTTAAAGTGATAGTCAAAAGCTGGTTGCTATGTGACTGAAGTTCCTTTGTTTATATGGACACGAGTTCATAAAGTTCTGTATGAAAAAAGTATAAGTTTTTATAGCTGAAACCAAAAACAAGAAATATCTCAAAAACAATCAACTTGACGAAAAAAATGTATTTAACATAAATTGTGTGTTTTAAAGTGCTCTACGTTTGTTGTGTGATAAGTTTCTGTCCATCTCTTACGGTTTGGCAGTTATGCAAAATTCCATAAAATTGACCCGAATAAAATTGATCCAAAATAAAGAAGTCTTCAGAGGCTATTCTCAGAAAATTCAAAATATACATTTTATTTGTGAGGTAAATATCTTTAATATACGATATTTTAATCAAAATCGTTAGAGCCATTTTTTAGAAAATCAAGATTAGGCAGTCATACATAACCAAATGGCACGTGCCTGGCCCACTCCAAGAGAGCTGCCGGTTGGTAGCGAAGGTCCCAGTCGCATGGTGTAGGCGTGGTTTGATAGACACGCTGGCGCGGCACGGTCACCTTAGTAATGGAAAACGTAGCATGTGGGTTTTGTTATGCGCTTCGTATAACACATTTTTTTTTGTTTTGTTTACGTGGTGTATGACACCGTTGTTCCTTCGCTGCCTAATGCCAAATGTGTGCGATTTTTAAACACACATAAAACTTTAAATAGAAGAGTTTGAAAGTTGCGACATCAAGTTTGGACAAGTCAAAATGTAAGCTAATCGACTGTTATCTTCGTTTTGAAACAGCCTGTAAATGACATAAATTATGTGTTTTAACTAGATCTATATGTTTTGTGTAGTAAGTTTTTTTCCATCCCTTACGGTTAACTAGTAAGTCAAAATTCAGCAACATTCATCCAGAATAAATAAATCTCAGAGGCTGTTCCCAGAAAATTCAAGGTATATTTTTATTTGTGATGTAAATATATTTAACATACAGTATTTTAATCAAAATCATTGGTGCAATTTGTGGAGAAAAACATTTTCCAACATTTTTCCTTGTAAAGGGTAGTTTGGGGTGGGAGATTTTCTTGAAAATGTTCGTGTAGTATCCCTGAAAAATACACAAATACTAAGTTTGGTATTTAACGGTATTTTCGTTTTCGAGCAATACTGTTCACAGACAAACAGTCACACATTCATACATACATATATACACAAATACATAACATATATAATTCTGGGATTATAATGCCCCCAAGAGACCTAATGAGGGCGCCCCGATAGAATGGTAAACCTTCTTTGGCCGACGCCTAATCTCGCCCTCCAGGTATGGCAGATAAGAGGCTTCGTGCAGGAGTCTCGTAAAATATATAAGAATTTAACCATGTACTGACGGAAATGTGTGGTTTGCAGGATGGCGGGTGAAAATGAGGTTAGGGAGGTAGCAAGTTTGCTCCTCAACGGAGGCCAGTCATGGTACAACGGCCCTCGTGCACCGCTGGTGTAATTAGTTTACAAAATATTTATTTTGGGGTTGAAATTTTGAAGTTGTAAGAAGTTTAGCCATAGCAGCTGTTGTAGGTGCTCCGTTACCGGGGATGCCCGCAAGCCATCCGGGGAAGCCGGTATAGCCTGAAGCGGATTTTTCTGGGATTGTAATCCCCAAGAGACCTAACGAGGGCGCTCCGATGGAATAGTAAATCTTCGTTGAATGTTATGGCCATATGCCTAATCTCGTCCTCCAAGTATGGTAGACCAGAGGCACAGACTAGGCATTTATTCCGTTGAAGCAACAGCAGACAGGAGTCTGCCACCTTGCCCCAATTTTCGCATGTGTAGATTAGCAAGGAGACTATGAGAGCCCTCAAAAGGCGCAACTGAAGGATTTTAGCATAGGGTACAAGGAGGCCGCAGCCCCAGTGTCCCAACATCTCAGTTCGCTGAAGTGCTCCCCAAAAGTGACGCCCTTATCAAGCTTCACCTCCAAGTAGGTAATGGTGTTCATCCATTCAATCCTTCATCTGAGGTACGTGAATAAAGGGAAGTTTGCGGGAAAGCGGCCCTTGGTGAAGAGAATAGCGTGGCTTTTCTTCGGGTTGATGGACAACCGCCAGTCCAGTCCAATGTAATTGGCAGGCTGAGGGCAGCCCGAGGTGTGCTAGACGTGTCCCTGTTCTCGGAGAGAACTTAACCACGTTCTGACGGGATGGTGGGTTTTGTAGGATGGCGGGTGTGTTTTGGGGTTGTGGAGTGACAGGAGGAGGCAAATATTGCTCCTCGACGGTTGCCTTGATGGTGCAACGGCCCTTGTGCACCGCTGGTGTGTTTTATTCAAAAATGTTTCTTTTGAGGTTTTAATTTTGAATCCAAGCAACTCTTGAAGGATTATGAGGAGCTTAGCCGTAGCAGCTGTTGGTGGTGCTCCTTCGTTACCGGGGATGCCCGCAAGCCATGCGGGGAAGCCGGTATCGCCTGAAGCGGCGGTTTGTGGGATCGTAATCCCCAAGAGACCTAACGAGGGCGCTCCGATGGAATAGTAACCCTTCGTTGAATTTTGTTGCCCGACGCCTAATCTCGTCCTCCAGGTGTGGTAGACCAGAGGCTTCGTGCAGGAGTCTCGTTGGAAAGCCTCGAGGCACAGAATAGATAGCCCGAAGACACCTATTCTGTACCCGCTGAAGCAACAGCAGACTGGAGTCTGCCGCCATGCCCCAGATCTCACAGGCGTAGATTAACAAGGGGATTATGAGAGCCCTCAAAAGGCGCAACTTAAGGGGAACCGTCATCGAGGACCTCAGCATCGGGTACAGTGAGGCCGCAGCCCCATTGCCCCGGCACCACAGCCCCCTGATGTGCTCCCTAAAAGTGATGCCCCTATCAAGCTTCACCCCCCAAGTAGGTGATGGTGTTGGTCCATTGTATCCTTCGTCTGAGGTACGTGAATGTGGGGAAGTTTGCGGGAAAGCGGCGCTTGGTGAAGAGAATAGCGTGGCTTTTCTCCGGATTTATGGACAATCGCCAACGCTCGCACCACTCTTGGATGAGACAGAGGTGTCTCTGAATAGGGTTGAAGGCTCTGCGTGGGTGTTTGTTTGTACAGTATAACAGCACGTCATCAGCATACTGAGCTATGTTGACTTGCTGCACTGTTGGTAGGTCGGCCGCCAATGCTTTTCAAAAGTTAATAAGTTTGGTTATATTAAATTGCAAATCATCCGCTCACCTAGCCAATTAGATCTGGACGTCAACAAATGGAATTGTTGAAAGACTTATTTCTTCCCAGAGGTATTGCTTTTGGCTACATTAATTTCCATACATCTAATATTAGTATTACATATACAGGCTGGAAGGTGAAAAAGTGGCAAATATTAGTGTCAGCGTGTGAGGACGATGTGAAGATCCAGTTCTTATTCTTTTTTCTTTTTACTTTCTCTACACGTACTATGTACATAGTGAACAGAGAAGGTATTGTGTTGCACCCAAAAATTCGATACCGAGATTTCTCTGGAAATATATGTTTTGAGATCCCCTGAATCCCAAAAAAAAAACATTTTTAGAATAATGTCCGTGGTGTGTGTGTGTGTGGGGGGGGGGGGGGGAAGCATAGCTCAAAAACGAAAATGCCGTTGAAAACCAAACTTGGTATTTAGGTTTGGTATCTTCCAAGAGTGCGACATGAAGATTTTCAAGAAAATACCCCCACCACCAAATACCCTTTACACGAAACCTTTTTCGAAAATATTCATTTTTTCAAAAATGACTAACGATGTTCATTAAAATATCGTACCTTAAAGATATTTACGTGACAAATAAAATGTACATCTTGAATTTTCTGGGAATAGTCTCTGAAGACTACTTTATTCTGGATGAATTTAACGAAAACTGCTAAACCGTAAGAGATGGACAAAAACTTGGCACACAAAAAATGTAGAGCACGTTAAAACACACGGTTTATCTCCTTTACATTTTTTTCGTGGAGTTGATCGTTTTTGAGTTATTCCTTGCTTTTTATTTCACCTTTAAAAAACATACTTTTTTCATATAGGAATTTGCCAACTCCTGTCCATACAAACAAAGGAACTTCAGTCTCATAGCAACCCGCTTTTGAGAATCTCTTTAACCTATGGTACTCCCTTATTTCGCTTCTACTTAAAGTTTTTACTCTACATGTTTTCTCAACTAGCATGAAGTAAGCATTTTAACAGTAATTTATTGTAAAGATGTAGAGAAAGTCATGTGAATGGAGATTTTTTTTTACGTGTTTGATGTACACAGAAATTACCTGAGCAATGTTGCAGAATTTATTGACAGTGCAGAATAGGTTGTCAATTTTATATATTACATAATGCAATCTATCAATATAATTTGCGGCACTGCTCAACAAACCGGATCAGGAAGAAATCAAGCGATACAACTCGATGTTATACGGTCGAAGGGCGTCTATTACACAGGAATAAATCACAAAGCTTGTGGAGATGAGCAATATCCATTTCAGATATAATGCTTTCAGTTTTATGAAAATGCATCTGCCATAGAGATGAATTGACAGAAAGCTTCCATAGTCATTAATGTAAACTCAGAGAAGCTAGTTATACTTTATTCATATTTTCCATATTAAGAATATCTCGGAATGAATTTGTTACTTTTTCTAACACGCACGTACAATATATATTGCAGATCTCGATAAAACACTAAATTTATGTCATATATATTTTTTTCGTGGAGTTGGCCGTTTTCGATATATTCCTTGTTATTTATTTTAGTTTTAAAATACTTAATTTGTATTTTCTCTATACGCACTATGTACATAGTGTATAGAGAAGGTATTACACTCCACCCAAAAATTCGATACCGAGATTTCAATGGAAATATGTGTTTTAGGGTCCCCTGCATCCAAAAAAAAAGCATTTTCACAAAAATGTCCGTGTATGTGTGTCCTTCCGTGTGTCTGTGAACACGATAACTCAAAAACGAAAAGTCGGTAAAATACCAAACTTTGTATTTAAGTTTAGCATCTTCCGGGGATGCGACATGAAGATTTTGAGAAAAATCCCCCCACCCCAAACTACCCTTTACATGGAACTTTTTTTGAAAATGTTGATTTTCTTAAAAATGGCTCCAACAATTTTGATTACAAATCCGTATATTAAAGATATTTTTGTGGAAAATAAAATGTATATCTTGAATTTTCTGGGAATAGCCTCTGAAGACTACTTTATTCTGGATGAATTTTACGGAATTTTGAATAACTGCTAAACCTTAAGAGATGGACAAAAACTTACTGCAGGGAAAATGTAGAGCACGTTAAAACACACAATTTATGTTGTATACATTTTTTTCGTGGAGTCATCGTTTTTGAGTCATTCCTTGTTTTTTGGTTTATGCTATGAAGACATACTTTCCTCATATAGGAATTTGTCAACTGCTTCCATACAAACAAAGTAACTTCAGTGGTATAGAAACCAGCAAGAAACAAAGCAAACATAGCAACAAGGAACAAAGTAATAAGACTATTTCTGCTATTTTAGTCTGATTAACATGAAGTAAATAGATGTATAAGCTTTTTAAGAGTAATTTGTTGCAGAGATGTAGAGAAAGTCATGTGAATGGTACACATCAGATTTTTCTCATACGGGAACTTGATAATACTTGGTCACGTAAAGAATCGGATATCAATCCCTTAGCAACCATGTTTTAAAACATTTGACTGTCGGTTTAGTCTAGTATATTCCCTTATTTTCCTTGTATTTATAAGGGAACAAGTAATAAGAACGTTCCACACAAAAATCCGATGCTGAGATGTCACCGGTTTTTAGGATCACTGAATCAAAAGAATACACTTTTAGAAACATGTCAGTGTGTGTGTGTGTGTTTCTGTGTGTATGTATTTTTACTTTCTCTACATAGTGTAGAGAGGAAATATTGTATTTCACCCAAAAGTTCGATACCGAGATTTCACCAGAAATACATGTTTTGGGACTCCCTGAATCCAAAAAAAAGTATTTTCAGAAAAAAGTCCATGGTGAGTGTCTATGAACAGCATACTCAAAAACGAACATTTGGTATTTAAGTTTGGTTTCTTCCAAGGATGTGACACGATAATTTTGAGGAAAATCCCCCCACCTCAAACTACCCTTTACATGGAAAAAATTTAGAACATTTTCATTTTTCAAAAATGGCTCTAATGATTTTGATTAGAATCTTTTATATTTAAGATATTTACATGTAAAATAAAATGTACTTTTTTTAATTCTCTGGGAATAGTCTCTAAAGACCTGTTTATTCTGGATGATTTTTATTGAATTTTGCATAACCGGTAAACTATAAGAGATACACAAAAATGTACTACAAAAACAGGTACATCACAATAAAACACACAATTTATGTCATATACACTTTTTTCGTGGAGTTGGTCGTTTTTTAGATATTTCTTGTTATTGGTTTCAGCTTTAAAAGAACTTACTTTTCTCATACGGGAACTTTTTAATTACTGTCCATACAAACAAAGGAACTGCAGTCACACAGCAACCAGCTTTTGGCTATCACTTTAACCTATGGTACTCCCTTATTTCGCTTACAAGTAAGCAAGCAATAAGAATTTTTGTCGTTTAGCATGAAGTAGAGATGTAGCGAAAGTCAATGCCAATTAAATATTTTATTAAATATTATTTTCAATAAATTATCCCTGCTTTTACTGCTCTGCCTTAGGCTTATATTTCAAAACGTCTGCTGTAATACTAACTCAGTTTTATTTTCAGGTAACTTATATATTCTACATGCACAATAAAAGGGAAAAATATATTTTTGTTCGTGCAGACTAAAATATTATTGGAGTTATATGTTTATAAATTAAATTTGAAAACTCCTACATCTGCCAAATTAAAGCAGCTATAGCATTAAATTAACATTAAAGCAACAATATTTTTTTGGTAATCTTCGATTTTGATCCAGAAGTGTGTGAAAAAGTCTACAGTATGATAACGTTTACTTCTTTCAATTGTTTTCATTAAACTGAAAAGAAATATAAAATAAAGTATGTTGTTATTAAGTTTCTAAACTAAATGAAATGCGGAAACAATATTTAACAAAAGAGCTTTATTTACATAACTATAGAATTATGAAGGAATCAATATTTAAGATATATTAATTTCAAACACCATTCAGAACGTTTGAAATACAATAGTTTTGAACACTAACGTCATTTATGGATAACCTTTAGTTCTTAATGAAAAGCAGATATAAACTTTTGATTTAATTCTTTTCTATTTCATACTACATCAAATTTTCTTAGCAGTAGTGTTAAACTTTAAAGATGTTTTCGGTCTGAAAGCAGAGCCCCATTCTAAATTTGGTGTGAAAGTCCGCTTAATTTTGCCCAGAGGCTTCTCTATCAGGCTTGAGGTTCTTTTACGTGCCGTAAATCTACGACACGGGACCAACGGTTTACTTCCCTTCCGAAGGAAGCCATGCTAAAGATATTTACCGTTTACCATTACCAATATTCTTGTTATTGATTTCAAACTGTATTTACATAACTAAATCTTTAAAAGCAATTTTAATCCTAAATAAAAAAAATAAAACATTTAAGATAAAAGTATAAATCTCCTTCAAAACTTTAAATTGAATTTAACGTTTTAATATGCAAAAAATTGATTATTTTTATTGCAGTTATTTTCTTAATTTCTATGTTTAAATTGAAATTGTAGTTTTAATATTTTTAACTTTTCTCAAACAGAGGGGTATCTTTCATTTCATTTCTCTTTTGTTTTTTGTTTTTCCGTGCAGTGAGAAGCAACGCGAATTTCAATTGTTTCCCATAGCGACCTGCCTTTTATAAGATTTGACTATTGCTTTAGTCTAGTGTATTCCCTTATTTGCATTCTACTTACAAAGAGCTAAGTAATAAGACCATTTTTGCTAATCTTGGTCTTGATTACTGTGATGTAGGTAAAGGAATAATCTTTTGTTAATATTTTGTAGAGAAAGTCATGTGGATGGACAATCTGATTTTTATATAAATTAATATGTAGCAACGCAAAATTTGCTTTGAAATCGTTAAAGGAGACCTCAGTCGCAGATTCTAAAGTTAATCGCCGAGCGCGAGGAACGCTTGCCTGGCCCGGCTCTAATAGGCTATTCTCCCAACGACCATTCTTTAACAACGGCGCGTGGCAAACACAAGAGCCGGACAAAATAAGTTGTGGAGTGTGTGGCGTTAGCGTAAAGTGTGATACGTGGAGTGTCTTTAGGAAAACTAAAGGTGATTAACAGAAGAACAAACGTCGCGAAGGAGCAACTACTTCAAAAATGATTACGTGAAATGTATACCCTGAATTCTTGTATTGACAAGATGGAGACAAACATGGTGAAAAGTGAAATAACAAGTGTGAATTCCACAATGGAGAATATGCAGGCAGAAATGAAGACAAGTTAAGAATGTAAAGAAAGAAGTAAGTTAGAAATGAAGGGTGTAAAGGAAGAAGGTAGAGCTATGATGAATGACAGCAGACATGGAAGAGCTCGACAGAAAAGTGAAATACCTTAGCAAATGAGTTAAAGTCCTAAATGATATAGGGGAACAGCTTGGCACCCTGGGGAACTTCGGGAAACGGCTTAATTTCCTAGAAGGAAGGGGCGACGGCATCACCAAAGAGGCGAGCAAAATGAAATGGAAGAAATATTTAACAGGAATCTTAAAAACTTGTAGTTTCGAGACATCCGAGGGCGATAAAACATCTACATGCATAAAGACACTGAAGTATGAAGGAACGTCACTTTTCGAAGTCTTCCATCACAGCTCGATGTCCACAACCGTTGGTCGGCAGAGAAAGAAGCAGCAGCCAGCCTCCAGGGACATCTGGGAGGCCCTTGAAAACCGCTTCAGGAATCATCGCTTAGGAGATGCTACAGGAGTTTGTCTTAGGCATTCAACAAAGTAAACAAAGCTCTGATGGACCTAACGCCCGGTTATGTCTACCAAGAAGGTGTCTACTCTTTTGTAGAAGGGCTGCGCCACACTAAATATGATACTGGCGAATATATGCCATCCTCGAGGGGCTAGTGTGCCCGTGTCCAGGATAGAGGTGGCGAAGGTAACGGCAAACGCCATCTGGAGCATCAGAAATATTCGGTGTGGCCGGGACAAGCACTCCACTCAGGGACGACGAAGTTTATACTGGGAGAATGGTCAGCCAAGTCACCAAACGCCCGCCTAAGACGACGAACAGACAGCGCCTGCAGATGGATAGTGTAGTGCAGTCCTGACCGTAGAGATCAGGAATATTCGGTGACATGAGGAAAGAGAATCAACCTAAGGATGTCTTAGGTACCATCGCCAGAACACCTGGTGTACAACCAAGCCGACGAGCATCAAACGGTGTCTTTGGAAATATGGCCGGCCAGGGTACCTAATGAAGTCTGCTCACAACAAAAATCGACGAACGGGCGGGAATTGAATAAAACCCGACATAGCAAGGGGTATAAACAGGAGTATACCGTCCTCTTGCGTGAAGCTGTGTGCCTAGGGCAGGAGAATGGAGGACAACTTCATCATGGACGGTTGCATTCAAGGGAATCTGCGCCGTTACTAGTGCAAAATAAAAACAGGTGCAGGTGTGATCGTAATTCGACCTGACATGGTGGAGGGCTTGCTTGAATCGACCGTATGAAATAGGTCTTGCGACTCGGCCGAGAAGGTGACGATTCGTACCCCCGACGAACAAACAAGGATCTGCAGAATGAGCCTGATGGATGAGCAAGATGGTCGTGAAGACCAGCGTTCTAGGAGTAAGCTTTTGAGTGGATTGTGCATCTCCAGAGCATTGTTGCCTTGTTAAGAGCAAGTGCCTGGGAGACTGCTGAACCCATCGGATGCCGATCAGGACATAGGGCCAAAACGGAGTAGGGAAGACGCGAGGCAACTGTAAGCGTAGCGCCGTGCAACGAATCTAAAATGCCAGCACCAACGCAAGATCTGGAGCCCCAGCTGAAGAGACCATCTGACTGGTTTAATTAGAGAAGGTTAGGCATTTACTTAGTCGATACCAGTTTGTTTTCAGTCAAGCAGATGATGGTTATGACTGCACCTAGCGAATGGTCCATCAAATCGACCCCTGAAACACCTGGAGTATGCGGCAACCACCAAGACGTGTCACTTTGACGAAGCAAGTGGGGTGCTTAACATGCTGGAAGACGTGAGATCCAGGTAGAATATAGAAGAGTTCGATAGTCCTTGGTGCTGCCCTGTAGTCTTGGCAAAGATGAAGAAGAACGGCGATATACACTTCTGTGTGGACAGTAAGAGATTAAATGATCTTACCAGGAAGGGTTGTTTTTCCTTTCCTGATTGAGATCGCCCTGGGCACCATCATGGGTTGTCGAGGGGTTCTCAATTTTGGTATAGAAATCGGGATACTGGCAGGTGAACCAAGACACAGTTACAGTTATACTCTTTGGCATCTGCAACGCGCCAGGTATCTTCCTGTGCCTAATGGAGTCGGAAATGAGGGCTTACTTCCGAATTCTACCTGCTATATCTGGTTGGCAGCTTCACCGTGAGGCCGTTCGAGGACTATCTTGTTAACTTGGACAAGTTATTACAGTGATTGTAGGCGGCAAACCTTAAGTTAAACGCGAAGAAGTACCAACTTTTCTATAAGGAAGTAAATTACTTGGGTCACAATATCTCACCACCGGGGGTGGCCCACGACCTGGAGAAGGCTTAGGCTGTGAGAGAGGGGCCTCGCCCAAAGGATACGCGGAAGCTACGCATGTGCAACTTTCTGGGCCTATGAAGATACTACCGCCTGTTCGTTACAGGATTCTCCAACGTTACGAAGCCCCACACTCCTTGATGGAAGGACAGGAGGCGACTTCCGTCTGAACAGCAATGCCAGGGACATCGGTATCGGAGGTGTACTATCCCATATCGACGATAGGAAGGAGTGGGTGATATCAGGCGCCCTCCAAGGTGGAGAAGAACTATTGCATTCTAGCCAAAACTGATTGGCAGTAATGAAGGCGTTCGCACACTTCCATTATAACCTGTATCAGTCATTCCACCGACCACTCCACCTTCACTTTGCTGTTGATCTTTAAGAACCTAGAGGACCAGACAGCCCATTGGTCCAGAAGCTTTAAGAGTACACCCTTTACATCAGAGCACCGGAGAGGAAAGAGTCGCTCTAAAACGGATGCCATGTTCGAGAAGACTCTGCCCGGAAGATTGCGACACTACGGTGGAGGGGAGGAAGCGTGTCGCATCATTTGTTACCTTTTCTACACGTACTATGTACATAATATATAAGGAAGGCATTGTATTGCACCCAAAAAGTCGATACCGAGATTTCATTGGGAATATTTATTTTGAGACTCCCTGAATCTAGAAAAAGCATTTTAGAACAATTTTCGTGTGTGTGTGTGTGTGTGTGTGTGTGTGTGTGTCTGTCTGTCTATCTGTGTGTCTGTCTGCACGTGTCTGTGTGTGTATGTGGACAGCAGAGCTCAAAAACGAAAAGACGGTTGAATACCAAACTTGATATTTAAGTTTGGTATCTTCCAAGGATGCGACACGAAGATTTTCAAGAAAATCCCCCACCCCCAACTACCCTTAGAGAAGTGGAATCAGCTACTAGAGCGAGCTGGAGGATACCGCACACAGCTTTAGTAAAAGTCCTGCGGGGCCGAATGGAACTCGTTGAAAAAAAAAAAGGCAGGTGTGTTGTTCAAAGATTCGGAATCACCTGACGGGAAGGTCCAAAGAGTAGTTCATACTTCCTCGAGTAAGATAACAGAAATCCTGGAGGAAGTACATGCATGCAACTTGGGAAGACACCTTGCACCAACCGAACAATCAGCATCCTCCAGCAAAGGTACTACTGGTTGAGACTACGGCGAAACGCTGAGAGGGCGTGCCACTAATATTATGCTTGTGCGGCAAGTCGCAAACCTCAGACAAGGAAACGATATCGCATGCAGAAGTACAATGTGGGAGCAACTTTCGAACGCATCAACATAGCTAAACCGTTCCCTATGTCTGACAGGAGAAACAAGTTTCTGCTGCTGGTCATGGATTATTTCACCAAGTGGTCGTGACCAAGAAGCCAAGACTGCCTTGTGGAAGGGATCTTCTGTCGTTTTGGGAGTACCGCTCGAGCTTCACAAGCGACCAGGGCACCAAATTTTGGTCGAATTTGATGAGGGATCTGGGAGCGGCTTGTAGTGCAGAGCACAGCGCTCAGCCACCCGCATCAGACGACATTGTTGAGTGGTACATTTAACACTCTTGAAGAACACCTAAGAAATGGTGGGCAATACCAGAGGGACTGGGATATCAGTGTGTCTCTTTTCTTGTTGGTTTACCGCTCGTCAACGCACGACACCACTGGTTGACAACAGGAAGCTTGGCATGCGACTTGACCTCCCTTGGAGCGGGAGAGCCAGAATTAATTATTTGGAAAATCTCGTTGACCATCTCCAAGGAGACTTTGTGTGGTTGTACCGCCCTATTCGTTAGTACGTTGTCCTAAATCTCAACAACCACGGTATGGGCTGCCCATACGGCGATGAGGAGTAGTAGTCTACCGCACACAGAGGCTACCCGTGCATTCTAGGCGAAAATTATTGGCAGTAATGAAGGCGTTCGAACACTTCCATATTAACCTGTATCAGCCGTTCCACCCACCACTCCATCTTCACTTTGCTGTTCATCTTTAAGAACCTAGAGGACCAGACAGCCCATTGGTCCAGAAGCGGTACCTTTAACACCCTTGAAGGCTGCCCATGTGGCGATGAGGATCGTGATGTAGTCTACCGCATACAGGGGCTGGAAGATGCTGTAGTGCTGAACGTCTAGGCCAATATGCTAATGCTGGTCTACCCTGAGGAGGGAGCAGTGCAGACATCCGCTACTGCAAGAGGGATCCTTATCTGGCACGACTCGGCTCGGTGTGCCTTTTGCCTCATTGGTCATTCTTTAACAATAGCGCGTCACGAACACAACAGCCGGACAAACAAAAGCATTATGTTACTTCCCTCCAGTGGTAAACGTTTCTAAAGACATTGGTCTCAGACAGTCAACTTCTAGAAACCTCGCTCTGGGCTACAGGGCGTATATAAGAATCCGACGTGTGCCAACCGGGAGTCTAAAAAGTCAGTCTAAGTAAAGAAATCTAAAGAGATGCCTAATGCAAATGCCTGAATGCGTTTTTATAGCGTTTCTGTAAAACTATGAGATACTAATATTTGTGCTGCAAAACTGTATAATATTTTTAAAAAATATAATGTGTTCCCTTTGCATGACTTTCTCTGCATCTCTGATTTAGATTACTGATAAAAAAAACGTATTCTTCTATTTACTTCATGCTAATTGAGAAAAATTAGCAGAACTACTCTTATCGCTTGCTTCCTTGTAAGTAGAATCGAAATAAGGGAGTACCATAGGTTAAACTGATAGCCAAAACCTGGTTGCTATGTGACTGAAGTTCCTTTGTTTGTATGGACAGGAGTTGACAAATTCCTGTATGAGAAAAGTATAAGCCTTTTAAAGCTGAAACCAATAACAAGGGATATCTCAAAAACGATCAGCTCCACACAAAAAAAATTGAATATGACATAAATTGCCTTTTAACGTGTTCTAGATTTTCTTTATAGTAAGTTTTTGCCTATCTCTTACGGTTTACCAGTTATGCAATATTCAATAAAATCCAGAATAAAGAATTATTTAGAGGCTATTCCCAGAAAACTCAAGTTAAACATTTTATTTTGCATGTAAATATCTTACATATAAGACATTTTAATTAAAATCGTTACAGCCATTTTTGAGAAAATCAAAATTTTCGAAATTTGTTATATGTAAAGGGTAGTTTGGGGTGGGAGGATATTCTTGAAAAGTTTCATATCGCATCCTTGTAAGATACCAATCTTAAATACCAAGTTTGGTATTTAACGGTCTCTTCGTTTTTAAGCTGTGCAGCTCAAAGATACCCCCACCCACACACACGGACATTTTTCTAAAAAAAAAATCTGGATTCATGGGGTCTCAAAACGTGTATTTCCGTGAAATCTCGGTATCAAAATTTTTGGGTGCAATACTGTAAAGTAAAAATCGAAGAAAACTTAAGTGATCTATTTTTCAAGAAAGTTGCAATACATATATTCCAATATTTCTCATCAAACGCTAGTTCAGAAGCTAACTAATTCCACAGTGTTTACATTATGTCATGTTTTACAATCGTATTGTTTGTGTAATATGCGTATATATAAAATATTGGATTTATTAATTTGTTGCGGAATATGCTGACATTTCGTAAATGTCAAGCCTTTGCTGTCGGCAAGTGGAGGTGCAACTGCCGACAGTGCCACATCCGTACGGCGGAAGTCCATAGGGTCTGCAAATAAATGGCATGTGCATAAAATAACTGCATAGAAACCAATACACTTAAGATCACATACTAATCGGCTATTGTATTACTTTCTCTATTCGTACTATGTACATAGTGTATAGAGAAGGTATTATAATGCACCCAAAAATTCGATTCAGCGGAAATACATGTTTTGGGTCCTCCTGAAACCAAAAAAAAGCATTTTTAAAAAAATTTCCGTGTGTGTGTGTCTGTCTGTCTGTCTGTCTGTCTCTCTGTCTGTGGGTGTTTCTGTGGGCAGCATAGCTCAAAAACGAAAAGACCGTTAAATACCAAACTTGGTATTTAAGTTTGGTATCTTCCAAGGATGCGACACGCAGCTTTTCAAGAAAATCCCTCCACCCCCAACTACCCTTTACGTGGAACTTTTTTCAAAAATATTGATTTTCTAAAAAATTGATCTAACGATTTTGATTAAAATATCGTATATTAAAAATATTTTACCTTTAGAAATAAAATGTACATCTTGAATTTTCTGGGAATAGCCTCTGAACACTACTTTATTTGGAATTTTGCATAACTGCTAAACTGTAAGAGATGGACAAAAGCTTACCAGACATAAAATGTAGAGCACATTAAAACACACAATTTATGTTGTATGCATTTTTTTCGTGGGGTTGATCGTTTTTAAGATATTCCTTGTTTCTGGTTTCAGCTTTAAAAGTGTATACTATTCTCATACAGGAATTGTCAACTCCTATCCACAAAGCAAAGGAACTTCACTCACATAGCAACCAACTTTGGGCTATCACTTTAACGTATGGTATTCCCTTATTTCGCTTTTACTTTTAAGGAAGCAAGTTATAAGACTATTTCTGCTGATTTTTTCTCGATTAGCATGAAGTAAATAGAAGCATAAGCTTTTTAACAATAACTTGTTGTAAAGATATAGAGAAAGTCATGTAAATGGAACACATATTTTTTTAAAATGTGGTGTTATTGGAGATTTTCAAATCTGTATAAACAATGTGGTAACCAAAAAGCTAGTATTGCTTATCTTCTTACTTAAACTTACGGTAGATATCCCTTAGGGCAGAGAAACACTGCATTTGGTTTAAAATTCGCCATGATAATTTCTTCAAAATTACATTATTTGGGTATCCGAATATGAAGACAGAACTTCAAAATTTCGCTAAAATGAATAAGTGTGTACGCGCGCGCTCCTGTGACCACATAACAAAAATATTACTTTCTAACACAATAAAAAAATCTGATATGTTCCATTCACATGGCTTTCTCTAAATCTCTGCAATAAATTATTTTTAAAAAGCTTATTCTTCTATTTACGTAATGCTAATCCAGAAAAAATAGCAAAGAGTCTTATTACTTGCTTCCTTATAAGTAGAACGAAAATAAGGGAGTATCACAGGCTAAAGTGATAGTCAAAAGCTGGTTTGTATGTGACTGAAGTTCCTTTGTTTGTATGGACAGGAGCTTACAATTTTCTGTGTGAGAAATGTTTCAAGTATTTTAAGTATGAAACAATAACAAGGGATATCTCAGAAATGCTCAATTCCACGAAAAAACGTGTATGCGTGTTTTAATGTGATCTACATTTTTTGTGCAGTAAGTTTCTGCCTATCTCTTACGGTTTACCAGTTACACAAAATTCAGCCAGATTCATGCAGAATAAAGAGGTTTATAGAGGTTATTCCCAGAAAATTAAAGATATACATTTTATTTGCCATATAAAATCTTTAATATACAGGCTTACTACAAAAGAAATAGACAACTTCAACTGCCTGTAAAACAAAAACTATTAGAGATAGCAACCTAATTATTTTGGAGGTATGTTGAGAAACTCTCAAAGTTTCGTTTGTTACTATTGGTAACGCTGTAGTGTTTTGTTTGTTGTTGCAGAAGCTGAAATGGCGGAAAATCCTGTGGAAAAGGCATATTGCGTGTTGGAATTTGCTAGAACGCAATCAGCAACTGTTGTCCAACGACATTTTGGAACACGTTACCACAAAGCGCCACCGACTAGACAGTCAATCTACGACTGGTATAGAAAATTCGAGACAACGGGATGTTTGTGCAAAGGGAAGAGCTCGGGAAGACCAAGAGTTTCGGAAGAAAACGTTGAACGTGTTCGTTCTGCCTACATAAGAAGCCCACAGAAATCGACATTTAGGGCAAGCATGCAATTACAAATTCCACAGCAAACTGTATGGAAAATCTTGCGGAAGCGACTGCACATGATGCCTTACAGATTACAGATGTTGCAGTTTCTGAGTGTTGCGACATGATGAAGACGATGCTGGTTTTTGTGAGCGCATCATTTCATTTTTGTGGTAACGTGTTCTAAAATGTCGTTGGACAACAGTTGCTGATTGCGTTCTAGCAAATTCCAACACGCAATGTGCCTTTTCCACAGGATTTTCCGCCATTTCAGCTTCTGCAACAACAAACAAAACACTACAGCGTTACCAATAGCAACAAACAAAACTTTGAGAGTTTCTCAACATACCTCCAAAATAATTAGGTTGCTATCTCTAATAGTTTTTGTTTTACAGGTAGTTGAAGTTGTCTATTTCTTTTGTAGTAACCCTGTATAGTATTTTAATTAAAATTGTTAGAGCCATTTTCTAAATTTTTTTTCATGTAAAAGCTAGTTTGAGGGGGGGACTTTTCTCAAAATCTCGTGTCGCATCCCTGGAAGTTTGGTATTTTACCATTTTTCGTTTTTGATTTATCATGCTCACAGACACACGGACACACACGCAGACCTTTTTCCAATTTTTTTTTTTTGGGATACAGAGGACCCTAAAACGTCTATTCCCGATAAAATCTCGGTATCGAATTTTTTGGTGGAGTGCAATACCTTCTCTATACATTATGTACATACTACGTGTAGAGAAAGTAAAAATACATGATTTGGGCATCCGAATATAAAGACGGAACTTCAAAATTTCTCTAAAATGAATATGTATGTACGCGCGTGTTCCTGTGAACACATAACAAAAATGTTAATTTGTAACATTCACAAATATGTATCTTTTCATTACAAAATGTCCACATTGGCTTGTCTTGTTAACATTACTTAAAAACAATAAACAAGAGCCTTTAAAAAGCTACAAATAGGGAAAAATTGTACTTTATCACATGCAGGATGCTGAGACAACGTTCAACTTTTTACATAAAAATGCTTATTGTTTGGCGTGAAATTGTTCAGAAAAACATAGTTTATTTTAACTAGTTGCATAAATGATATATCAAAGTTGATTTCATTCGTGAAAAATGTAGTTCAGAATAGGATAGGCTTCGAAAATTGTGAATTTTGAAAAAGAGCTACTTGATATACATTACACACATTTTGGTAAGATCCTAATTTTTCACTTAGCAAATTTTTGTCTACATTTTATAATTTACCAGTTGAATAAAACACCTGACGATAAAGAGGATTTCGGGGTTAGTTGTACAAAATTCAAGATTTGCGTCTCATTCGGCATTCCAGTGCAAATTTTAACCTTATTGTTATTATTATTATTATTACTATTTTAAAATTTAAAATTTCCGAACTGCTTTGGCGTGGTCTATAGGTTAAAATATTTTTGTTTAAAATATTTCTTCTTAACGTTTCGTCCCTGTCTGTGAGGCACATCTTCAGAGGCAATGTTAGCGATGTTCAGGTCAATGTTCTTTTCGAGTTAGCAACGTGAGCACGTGAACTATGGACACCGGCCGCATATATTATTATTGTTGTCATCATTATATTATTACTATTACTATGTTTATTATTGTTAGTATTATCATCTTCATCTCACCATTATTGGCATTATGACTATTTGTGTTATTATTATTATTATTATTAATATTACTAGTGGTAATTGTAGTACTAGTAATAAGGTATTCAATTATGAAACAAAATATAATAAAATTGTGATAAAATTATTTACAACCTTAAAACACTTCCTAGTTAAGAAGTAAATTGAAATGTGACCAATTTTTTGGCTCTTCCATATGGTTCTCCCACTCTCATTCAGACACACACACTCACTCTCTCTCTCTGTCTCAAAAATATGCTTTTAATACATGTTGGTGACTTCCATTGAATTCAGACTTATTCCGGTTAGCAATTTTGATAAAAATATTTTGCCTAGATGCAATATTTCGTCTTTCAGAGCGATAAAGTGCTGTAAAATGTAATAATAATTTAATATATTATTTAATATTTTATTAACTTTGCTCTAAGTAAAATAAAATTTTCTATTACATAAAACAGACGAGAGCAACGGAGTGCTCACGACCTGTAGGATCTGTCTGCAGCATAAAATAAACCTTGGTATTGAGGACAAGCTATTGTCACGGCTAAATGAAGTGGCAGGAAGAGCAAATTATTGTGCTATGACTAGAGTTTGTTTTGCTATCACGTCCCCTCCAGCCGGTCTCCAAGCACTGTTACTCCACTTACTCAGCAGAATAGAGTTGGAACAGCTTGATGTAAATGGTAATAAAAGTGTTGTATTTCCTTGAAAATGTTCGCCTTTAAAGCCCATTAAGCCCATTAATATATGCTGTCTGTCTGCAGGATAAAGTTTGAAGTTTATCAGGATTTCCGTTTTTGAGATATGTGGTTCCAACATGCGGCCGCAGACCATTTCTAACTTTTGGGGAGGATCAAGTATTTCTGGTAACATATCTTGCTGGAAGGGGGCAGAGAGTAGAGCAGGTTAACAGCGAGGGACACCTCGGCAACTGCGACCAGGTACTGATCTACTTCGGCCTAGCCCCTCCCCCGGGGAAAGGGATGAGAGGAAACCACAGGAGCTAAGTGCAGAGACCTAGGAAGTCCCTAACAGTTCACTATATGGGAGCCCTATACAGGCGCCGGGAGGCCGAAAGGAGACCTCGACAACGACAACTAGCCTCAACCAGCGCAACCAGAGGGAAGAGAGTTTCACTCGGAGCAAGCAACCGCCCCATCTGCCTGCAAAGCCTCAAGTCACACCTGCGCTGACCTGAAAGATGCAGCAATGAAACGGACAGGAACCGAGGTAGATAAACAGCACCCCCAACATTCGCCTAAGCGGCCCCAGGAAAACCATGGAAAAATCCAGGGCCAGAGTCCACGGTCAAGGAAACGCCTGAGCCACCCGCCTCGGTATCTTAGCTGGTGTACAATATCTTCTTTATTTGCATAAGGTAATCGATAGCGCAAAAACAAAATCCTAGTTTTGTAAAGCGTATAACAAACCCGCAAACAAGAATATTGCTGTTGACGGTTTTGCCTCCGGGGTAAATTCTTTTTACGATAATTTCATTTGCGCAGTAGAAATTAAATATGCAGCACACGCTTCGAAACAAAACATTGGGTCAATAGATTACGCTCTTATGGGAAAAGAGTCAGCATGTGGACAGTTCATTACAGGCGCTTTATTCCACATGATATTTTCATCCGAAAAGCACGTATAAAATCGAATCGAAAAAGTGCATCTGCTGGCCATACCATTACTGTTATATAAACGTATTTTTGTGTTTATTTCGTGATATAAAAGCAAATAGCACACAAGTAGGTCATCAGGGCAGAGCAGACCCAAAACCTACAGAAGCAATTTTGAAGTTTCTGTTTGGTTGCCGTGGTCTAGACGGAAACGTAAAAAGTAATAAGAATGTTTTCCTCTTATGTATATTGCTTTAGTAAGCTCTGTGGAATTATTAAACCTCTGTCCCTTTAAAAGTGCCCCATTTTCCTGAATATTGGTATGCGACACGAAGCGAGTTGCGTGCGATCAAAGAAAGCCCCTTGCTGTTCACGCTACCCGACTTGCAGTGCAACACGAGAAGTCAACTGCCTAGTCAGGCGTTTCTCTTGCCAATCTGCGTCCAATCTTGCCAAGCCAGGGAATTTCGACATGCTAATTAAAAGGCAAGCTAGCAGCTAGTAAAATGGCGATAAGCAACTAGAAACTCCTTTAACTGACGCTTAAACAGTGCTGTTTGTTAAAATTAGTGGATAATGAAGGTAAATTTTTACTTTCTCTATACGTACTAAAAATAAAATAAAATCTGTAATACAACATCCTGGCATCTTGTTCCCTATACCAGGACGTATATTGCAAACTTTGTAATTTATTTCCTACTTTTATATTATTGTTATACATCATTATTTTACAGATAATACTTATATACTAATAACTCAAAATTTAATTTAAAACAAAAACAAATTAATATAAACTGAAATAAAATAGATTCCAACCATAAAACAACTTTCACTAACACTAAATCATGTATTATTAATTACTGGAATCCAGTAACACAAATAACTGGTAACCAGCTATTTACCCATAAAACTATGCTCTAGATTATTTAGATAAATGAAAAACTAATCCTATACTACTGGTATCCAGCAGAATATACACTGGTTGCCAGCGCAACTAAATAGTTATATTATACAATAATTTCTTTACATTGTAGTAAACTGTAGTAAATTGTCTTTTACGTCCTTTGGCTAATGTCTGTTACTAATTATACCTAATCTTTTACATCATTACACTAAATTCACTGTATTTAACTTTTTAACACTATTTAGCACTTCACTAACAATTCCTCCTCAGCATCATCTCCTCTTGCCTCGTACTGTCCACCGCCAGAAGCCCATAATCCACCATTCCTGCTCTCACACGCCCTCTTATCACTCTGGTCTACACCGGCTCCTTCTTCTTCGCCTCCTTCTACTATGCTCGGCTCTCCATCTTCCATAAGTCTCCAGTCTCCATTTAGAATTAGTTTGCATTATTTATTCTTCCTCTTCTTCCTATAAACTTTCTCCCTTGGGTTCATAGTTATTTAAGTTGCAATAGTATTTGCTTATATTTCTGTGTTTAAGTTTTTATCAGAGTGTCAGTTATAAGTTTAAGTTTACTGATTTCGAATTCTGTCGGATCTTCTTAATTCGTCTCTGGCTAGTGCACGGGTTGGTATTTCCATTTATTCAATTCTCTCTTCACAGGAGATTTTACTAATCATATTCGCTAACTTCTCTAGGTGGATATATAAGTCTTCATTTCTTAATATGTCCGCTATTTTGTGCCCAGTTAGTTCAGTTCGTAATTGAGTTATTTGTTCACCATGTCGCGGACATTTATACAGGACGTGTTCGGGTGTATCTTGTTTGTTACAAATAGCACAATTATCATTTAAGGTTTTATTAATCTTTTTCCAGTATGTTTTGTAAGATCCATGTCCGGTGATGTGATGGATTAGTCCTCTAGTAGGCTGAATATGTTTAAGTCTAAGTCTTTCGTTGATGTCATTAAATAAATTATGCACTCTCCTTCCCGCTTCCGTTATGTCCCATTCTTGTTGCCAGCTTATTTTCAAAAACCTCTTAATTTCAGCCTCATTTTCACATCTTCTTCCAATTATTTGTGTTACCATTCCAAATTCATTCTTCTTCAACCAAAATTTTGCTCCCTTAAGTTTAACTAAAAGGTCTATTGGCCAACTTCCTGTCGTAACTAGGAGGGCCATAGTCGGAGTGGTTTTAACTGCTCCAGTAAATCGTAGCAACATTTTTCTTTGAGTTCTCCTTAGAAAGCTCCTTATATGAAGTCCTGCATCCGAGTGGCCCAAACACTAGCGCCATATGATATAATGGACACAAAAATATTGTTATATGTGTGAGATTGTGGTTAACGGTATCTTAAAATTTGATTGCATAATTCGGGCCAATTTCATCATCACGGTTTCGGATTTATTTCTTATATACTCTGTGTGCTTTCTAAAGTCTCTCTCTATACGTACTATGTACATTGTGCATAGAGAAGGTATTGCACTCCACCCAAAAATTCGATACCGGATTTCACCGGAAATATATGTTTTAGGGTCCCCTGTATCAAAAAAAACATTTTCAGAAAAAGGTCCGTGTGTGTGTCCGTGTGTCTGTGAACACGAAAACTCAAAAACGAAAAGTCGGTAAAATACCAAGCTATTTAAGTTTAGTATCTTCCAGGGATGCGACACGAAGATTTTGAGAAAATCCCCCACCCCAAAACTGCCCATTACATGGGAATTTTTTGAAAATTTTGATTTTCTCAAAAATGGCTCCAACGATTTTGATTAAAATATCGTATATTAAAGATATTTACCTGAAAAATAAAATGTATATCTTGAATTTACTGAGAATAGCCTCTGGAGACTACTTTATTCTGGATGAATTTTACGGAATTTTGCATAACTGCTAAACTTACCACACAACCAAGGTAGAGCACTTTAAAACACACAATTTAAGCTATATACATTTTTTGTGGAGTTGATTGTTTTAGAGATATCCCTTGTTTTTGGTTTCAGCTATAAAAAACATACTTTTCTCATAAAGGACTTTGTGAACTTGTGTCTATACAAACAAAGGAACTTCAGTCACATAGCAACAGCTTTTGACCATCACTTTAACCTATGGTACTCCCTTATTTCTCTTCTACTTACAAAGAACCAAGTAATAAGACTATTTCTGCTAATTTTTTCTCGATTACCAGGAAGTAAATAGAAATATAAGCTTTTTAACAATAATTTATAGCAGAGTTGTAGAGAAAGTCATGTGAATGGAACACATCCGATTTTTTTTATTAGTTTCGTGTTTTATAACAAATCTGATGTGTTACATTCACATGAGTTTCTCTATATCTCTGCAATAAATTATTGTTAAAAAGTATATTTCAGAACAGGCTGTGCACATACTGATCGTTTGCTTAGAGGTAAATGGCCTGCCGTGTTGGGGAAGAGGACATCCTGGTGAAACTCTGTGTGCACGTAACTATTTTCCAGTCAAAGTGCAACCAAATCGCAACCTTGTCCGAGGTGGAGTTATACCTTTTAAATCTAAGATGTCCATTGGGAAAATCATAACATCTTTGAGCCCACAGCAGCTTACTAGGCACAGAAATACAATATTGCTTCTGAAGAAGTAATAGGATTGATGACTGATGAAAAAGAGACAGTGACTAAGCGCCTCCTTACTTTTTGGAAGAATTTCTGTTGTGGCAGCGCTCTGCTAAACACTGCAGCTTTAATAGTCACTAAATGCTCTATTTATATTTTCAGAAACCATTTATATAAATAAATAGAGCTCATAACATCCCTTCAGGGCAAGGGCCTCCTATTTGTGTAGGGATAGCTCGGAATTTGTACTCTAACATGGGGAGTCAATCATGAGAGTTTGGGTGTTTTCCAATATTTTAACTTTCCTAATCGCTTGTTGAACTTGTTCACTTTTAGCCTGGTAATATGTATATTCTACTTCTATAATTAGTTTTGTCTGCTACATCAGTTTTTATCTTACTTTTCACTTTACTATCTCCCTCTCTAGTCTTCTCCATTCTCTCGGTCTTTAGCAATTCTCGTCCAATCTGTCCCGATTGCTTTCTGGAATATATCTACCCATCTACATTTAGGACACCCTCTCCTCTTTCTCCCAGTTCTGACGTCCCACACTGTTGTAGCGTAAGCCTATCTATCCTTTGTAGTCTAACACGGCATGGCCTCCCCACTTCCATTTTAGCTCAAGTGCTTTATTTCCCACAGCATTTATTTTCGATCTTGCTTTCATTTCTGTATTCTGTCTGTAACTCTGAAGTTTAGAATCTGCCTCTCCATTTTCCACTGGCATATTCTCAGGGTTTCTATCTGTTTTTGTGTACATGCCCAGGTTTGACATCCAAATAATAGTACTGGGTTTACACAGCTTTCCAATATTTCGAATTTTAGCTTTTTGTTGATATACTTGTCTTGAAGGATAGAATTTATGCTGTGAAATTTTCTCCATGTCTGTGTAATACTTCTGCGTATCTCTTTCTCTCCACTTTTCTTGACTGTTACCATTTATATATCTAACTTAAATTGGGACTATTCTGATTGTTGTCTTTCTAATAGATGTTTATTTGTTTTATTATTATATTTTATATACTTAATATTATTATATATTTCATATGATTTGATTACATTTGAGATTGGTATTTTCCCTTGTACTTGTATAATTTTCAATTCTTGGAGATGTAAGAACTACAAAGAATATTGAAATCCCAGGAGAAGCTAATTTATGCTTACATTGAGGAAATAAAATAAGCACAAATTAAGGCGGTGTGTTCATTTACCTTGAACTGGTGAAAGTTATGCAACCTTTATATCTTAGTTGAGGATTATACTTCCCATGATGCTTTTCGTTCCATCATTCCCACTAATGACGCAACACAGCATACTCCACTTAATTAACGGTAGCATGTAATTGGATTTCAAGCTCTAGGCAAAAGTTAGCATTTCATTAAATTAATATTAGTAATAACAGTAACTGAGAAAGCCTCTGTGCAGCATGAGTAACCCCCAGAGAAACACTGTTGCCAGATTTGCATAGAAATAGCCGCGGGAAAACTGCTTAAGCCTTGAGGTTAGCCTCAATATGCACCTACATAAATGGGCCTGTTTTTGAAATCCTCTTCAGAATGCTCGCTTGTACTTAATTTCAACTAAAAATATCTAATGTTTTCCATTCACATGACTTTCTCTACCTCTCTGCAACAAATTATTGATAAAAAGCTTGTGGATCTATTTACTTCATGCTAATTGAGAAAAACATAGCAGAAATAGTCTTATTACTTGCTTCCTTGTAAGTAGAAGCGAAATAAGGAGTACCATAGGTTAAAGTGATAGTCAAAAGCTGGTTGCTGTGTGACTGAAGTTCCTTTGTTTGTATGGACAGGAATTGACAAATTCCGGTATGAGAAAAGTACAAGTTTTTCATAGCTGAAACCAAAATCAAGGAATATGTAAAAAACGACCAACTCCACGAAAAAAATGAACATAACATAAATTGTGTGTTTTAATGTGTTCTACATTTTTTGTGTGTTAAGTTTTTATCTATCTCTTACGGTTTACCAGTTACACAAAATTCCGTAAAATTCATCCAGAATAAAGTAGACTTCAGAGGCTGTTCCCAGAAAACTCAAGATATGCATATTATTTGTCAAGTATATATCTTTAATATATGATATTTTAATCAAAATAGAGCCATTTTTTAGAAAATCAAAATTTTTGAAAAATTTTCCAAATGAAGGGTAGCTTGGGGTGGGGGAATTTTCTTGAAAATCTTCGTGTTGCATCCTTGAAAGTTACTGAACTTAAATACCAAGTTTGGTATTTAACGATCTTTTCGTTTTTGAGCTATGCTGCCCACAGACGCACAGACACACACACACACGGACATTTTTCTAAAAATGCTTTTTTTGGATTCAGGTGGTCTCAAAACATGTATTTCCGGTAAAATCTCGGTATCGTATTTTTGGGTACAATGTAATACCTTCTCTATACTCTATGTACGTATAGAGAAAGTAAAACTGGAAATGGCGTGTTATTTATGGACGTTCTTTAACTGCTGTGGTTCTCAGCGACCCATTCTAAATTGGGCATGAAAGACCGCTTAATTTTGCTCAGAGGCCTCTCTATCGGGCTTGAGTTTCTTTTACGTGCCATAAATCTATGATACGGGACCAACGGCTTTACTTCCCGAAAAATTCCATCGCCCTTCGCCGATTAATTTCAACTGGTGATTTCAATAAGCATACATGAAGTTTGCTAAGAAATCTAAACCCAAATTAAATACGAGTACAATTTCTATTTTACTGCAAATCATAGACAACTGAGTTAAGGGGAGATAACCCCATCATATGTTATGTTAGACAGATTTGTTAACTGATAAATAGGGAGCGAATTGGGGTACTAAAGACTGAAGTTAGTTGCACAACTACCTGTAGACGCAAGCAGCACGTGTCCTCCAGCTGGCAAAACACAGGCAGAGGGAGCATTAGCCTAACCAGCCGTGAGTGGACAGTGAGTTTACCGACCTCGCCCCCTGTCAGTAGTCATAATCCCCGTAGCGCTATTAACTTGCAATCTTTGAAACTATATCCGATCTGTCCTCTATCTCTCTCTCTCTTTCTCTCCCTTTCTGTGTCTATTCATTACTAATTTTCTTAGAAATATTTAAGATATCAGACTGAAAGTTTTACGCGATGTATATACATCCAATTTATGTTCACTTATTTAATATCGTGCAATAAGGGACATAGAGTATACAATATCCAAATCCTATTCTTACATCCTTTATTTTACACATAAATGTATGTAGTACTATTAAATAGTAGTTATTAAAACATTCTTAAAACAACGAAAAGAGTCTTAATAATCAAAGATTAAAAAACATTGTTTATAAAGATAAATAGCAATAAATTATTAAATTTTAGTGAAATTTTAAATTAAGTAAATTAAGGAAAATAAAGAGCCATAAATTAATAATTTAAATAAATATATTCTAAACTAGTTAATATAATAAAATATACGTGTATACTTGCATTTAAAGTGATGATAATAAATTCATATATTTTTACTAAAGAATTGTGTGTGTATAAACACATTTATAACTACTTTCTCTACATGTACTTATGTAGATAGCATATAGAGATATATTGTATTGCACCCAAAAATTGATACTGAGATTTCACCGGAAATACATGTTCTGAGGCCCGCTGATTAAAAAAAAAAGACTTTTTAAAAGAATGCCTCTGTGAGTCTGTGTCTGTGGGAAGCATAACTCAAAAACGAAAAGTCCGTTAAATACCAAGTTAAGTTTGGTATCTTCCAAGGATGCAACACGAAGATTTTTAAGAAAATCCTGTCACCCCCAACTGCCCTTTATATGGAATATTTTTCGAAAAATTCGATTTTCTCAAAAATGGCTCTAATGATTTTGATTAAAGTACCTTATTTAACATATATTTGTGACACGTACATCTTGAATTTTCTGGGAATAGCCTCTGAAGACCTCTTTATTCTGGATGACTTTTGTATAAGTGGCAAACCATAAGAAATGCACAAAATATTACAACACAAAACGTGTGGATCTTGTTAAAACACAATTTATGTCATACACATTTTTAGTAAAGTTAACCATTTTCGAGATTTCTGGATTATTGGTTTCAATTTCAGCTACAACTTTTCTCAAACGGGAAGAAAACTTTCTTCTCGTTTCTCGTTTGTTTACTTCTGACAAGCAAAGAGAATGATATCACTTGTTTCACATAGCGACCGGCTTTTAGTCTTTGCCTGTGAATTTTCTTATTTCCCTTCTACTTATAAGGAAGCTAGTAATAATAAGACTAATTCTGCTTATGCTTATCTTGATAAGCATGATGAATATTGCATATTAATGTTTTGAATAAAAGGTTTATTTGCCGTACAGCTAGAGGACATCATGTGAATGGAAAACATCAGATATTTTACCTTCTACTTACAAAGGACCAAGTAATAAGGACAATTTCTGTTATTACTTTCTCTATACGTACTATGTGCATAGTGTATAGAGAAGGTATTGCACTCCACCAAAAAATTCGATACCCAGATTTCACCGGAAATAAGTGTTTTAGGATCCCCTGTATCCAAAAAAAAAAAAGTATTCTCAGAAAAAGATCCGTGTGTCCGTGTGTCTGTGAACACGATAACACAAAACCGAAAAGTCGGTAAAATACCAAACTTGGTATTTAAGTTTACTATCTTCCAGGGATGCGACACGAAGATTTTGAGAAAAATCCCCCCACTCCAAACTGCCCTTTACATGGAACTTCGATTTTTTTTATTTTCTAACAAATGACTAACGATTTTGATTAAAATATCGTATATTAAAAATATTTACTTGACAAATAAAATGTATATTTTGAATTTTCTGGGAATAGCCTCTGAAGACTACTTTATTCTGGGTAAATTTCACAGAATTTTGTATAACTGCTAAACCGCAAGAGATGCACAAAAACTTACAACACAACAAACGTAGAGCACTTTAAAACATACAATTTATGTTATGTAGATTTTTTCGTGGAGTTGATTGTTTTTTAGATATTCCTTGTTTTTGGTTTCAGCTATAAAAACATACTTTTCTCATACAGGACTTTGTGAACTCATGTCCATACAAACAAATGAACTTCAGTCACATAGCAACCAGATTTTGACAATCACTTTAACCTATGATACTCAATTATTTCGCTTCTATTTACAAGGAAGAAGGTAATAAGACTATTTCTGCTATTTTTTTTTTCTCGTTTAGCAGGAAGTAAATGGAAGCATAAGTTTTTTAAAAATAATTTGTTGCAGAGATGTAGAGAAAGTCATGTGTATGGAACACATCGATTTTTTTTTTATCTCGATTAGCACGATGGAGACAAAAGAATAATCTTTCATAAGAATATTTTTTTGTGAATTAGCTAGAGTGAATGGAACACATCAGCTTTCTTTTATCTTCGTTACCCTGTGTATCTTAATGGATAACTAGTTAACGTCTGGCATCATTATGCCAGTAACCATTAGATTAAGTTAACCGTTGCGTTATTTTCAGTCTATCCTTAATTGGCATATTACGGTTTTAATGTACGTAAATTGATGTCAACTGCTTAAGAATTCCTATGTCTGCTGATAATGTGACAGATTCACATTCGTGAGCTGTGGGTTCCGTGGCCAACCTTCCTAACCCATGGGTTTTTTTTCGGGATTTCCCCGAGTCACCAGGCGAATATGAAATACTTCATTACATGTCTCGAAAGGGAACGTAATTTTCATATCATCACATAGCGACCAGGTCTTAAAATATTTAACCCTTTCCAGACCGATTTATTTTCGACTGAAATCGCTTTCTGAAAACTGGTCCTATAGGATGCATATTTACCTTAAAAGTTAGTCTACTTGATGTAGCACAACTGTCTAAACTTCTAAAACATTGAACATCACTGATCAAGATTTTAATGTCACAGGTTAACCTAAGTTGGTATTCTCGCTATAATTCTACAGTGATAAAAAAAGGGATAGGCCCAGGTAAAATAAACGCTGATTGAAATATCTAAGTGTTTACTGGATCTCGGTAGCATTGGAGCCGATTTAAGTTCTGCATTTCTTAGAAAAATGTATTTTCGAAGGGATTTTATGTTCAATAAATTTAAAGAAAATACTGAACGTACAAATTGAAGACACAGAATTATTGAACTTTAACATTTACCATCTTGAACAACAAATACAGATAATGACACCATATGGCAACATTGGGTTGGAAAGGGTTAACTATTGCTTCAACCTAATGTATTCCCTTACCGCCCTTGTACCTACAAGGAAATATCTAATAAAACAATTTCTGCTAATGTTTATTTCGATTAGAATGAAGTAGAAAGAAAACTATTCTGTTTTCCATTCACATGACTTTCTCTACATCTCTACAATAAATTATTGTTAAAAACCTTATTCTTCTTTTTACATAATGCTTATCGAGCAGAAAGGGTCTTATTACTTACTTCTTGAAAGTAGAAAGGAATTAAGGGAGTATCATAGGCTAAATCGATAGTCAAATCTTTTAAAAGCTGGTTGCTATGTGATTGAAATACCTTTGTTTGTATGGACAGGAGTTAAAAAATTCCCGTATGAGAAAAGTATAAGTATTTTAAAGCTGATACTAATAATAAAGGAATATCTCAAAAACGATCAACTCAACGAAAAAATGTATATAACATAAATTGTGATTTTTAACGAGAGCTATATTTTTTTTGCAGTAAGTTTTTGTCTATCTCTTACGGTTTAACAGCTATGCAAAATTCCGCAAAATTCTTTCAGAATAAACATATCTTCAGAGGCTATTCCCAGAAAATTGAAGGTATACATTTTATTTGTCATGTAAATATCTTAAAAATAAGAGATTTTAATCAAAATCGTTAGTCATTTTTGAGAAAGTCAAAATTTTCAAATGTTTTCCATGTAAAGGGTAGTTTGTGGTGGGAGATTTTCTTGAAAATCTTCGTGTCGCATCCTTGGAAGATACCGCACTTAAATACCAAGTTTAGTATTGAGCGGTAATTTCGTTTTTGAGCTATGCTGCCCACAGACACACACAGACTGACAGACACATCGGCTATTTTTGTAAAATGCTTTTTTGGATTCAGGGGTCTCAAAACATGTATTTCCGGTGAAACCTTGGTATCTAATTTTTGGGCACAATAGAATACCTTCTCTAAACACTATGTACACAGTACGTGTAGAGAAAGTAAACATGTGTGGAGAAAGCTTAAACGCTGATACGTCAACTAATGACCCATTTAGAAAAAATCTTATATGTTCCATTCACATGACTTTCTCTACATCTCTGCAACAAATTGTTCTATTTACTTTTTCTAATCGAGAAAAAAATCAGCAGAAATAGTCTTATTGCTTGCTTTCTTGTTAGTAGAAGCGAAATAAGGTAGTACTATAGGTTAAAGTGATAGTCACAGGCTGGTTGCTATGTGACTGAAGTTCCTTTGTTTGTATGGACAGGAGTTGAAAAATTCCTGTATGAGAAAAATATGTTTTTCAAAGCTGAAACCAACAACAAGGAATATCTAAAAACGGATCAACTCCAAGAAAAAAATGTATATAACATAAAGTGTTTGTTTTAACGTGCTCTACATTTTTTGTGTTTTAAGTTTTCGTCCATCTCTTACGGTTTAGCAGTTATGTAAAATTCCGTAAAATTCATCCGGAATAGTCTTCAGAGGCTATTCCCAGAAAATTCAAGATATACATTTTATTTGTCAAGTAAATATCTTTAATATACAATATTTTAATCAAAATCATAAGACATGCTTAAGAAAATCAACATTTTCGAAATTTTTTTCAATGTAAAGGGTAGTTTGGGATGGGACGATTTTTTTTAAAATCTTCGTGTCGCACCGTTGGACGATACCAATCTTAAATCCCTAGTTTAGTTTTAACGGTATTTTCGTTTTTGAGCTATGCTGCCCGCAGACACACACACATACACACAGACAGACACACACATGGACATTTTTGCAAAAATGCTTTTTTTTTTTGGATTCAGGGGGTCTCAAAACATATATTTCCGGTGAAATCTCGGTATCGAATTTTTGGGTGCAATACAATACCTTCTCTATGCACTATGTGTATAGTACGTGTAGAGAAAGTAAAAAAATGAAATGTATCATATCATGACTGACGAAGAAATTGTGGAAAGTGTAAGCAATGCAAGGGACACTAGTAGAGAATCTGAGGCTGAGGATGTGCATTTCGGAAAGTCGAAAGTGAAATTAAGTGAGGTTAAACAGCATCTGAATTGTTCGATAGACTTTCCGCATACTACCATCATATGAGGAGTCTCCGTGGTCTTATTGTGAAAGAGATGTGTGATAGACCACAAAATAAAATTGATAGTTTCTTCAAACCAAACAAAAAACGAATGTGTAATTAAAATCAGATGGGCTATTGTATCTTACGTTCTAATAAAATTATACAGTACTATAATTGCATTCATAATTTTTCTCTGTGGTGTTTATTTCCCTTAATCCGGACTTTTAATAATCCGGACAAAATTGAGCCCCAATTGGTTCGGATTAACGAGGTTTTATTGTATTTAACTATTGCTTCAACCTTTTGTATACCCTTACTCCCCTTGTACTTACAAGGAGAAATATAATAAAACCATTTCTGCTAATGTTTATTTCGATTAGCATGAAGTAGAGAGGAGAATAAGCTTTTGTAAGAGTAGTTTATTTCAGAATATGTATTAAAGTCATGTGAAACAGATGTTTAATCGTTCAAGGACTTACAAACCATAACCTCGTATCACCTCAAAATGTATGCACTGGTCAAGCGCAGTGCCATGAAGCCGCAACCGTGTATCTGTTCTTTTTCCCGCTAGATGGTACTCTCGTCGACCGATCGAATCCCTAAGCAACATTTTACATGAGAGGCGAGACAGCAGCTGGGGTTTTCGTGGATAGAAAATAATAATAATTATATTCCAAGTGCATGTTTAATGTTTCTCGCGTGTAAACTATCATGCCCATTCATCACGCAGACACGGTAATAGGGAGGTATGCAAAGTGGATTGCTTTTCTGGGGGAATTTCATTATCCACAGACTTTACCCTTTTACTCCCTTTCTTCCTACTTTGTTTCCGTTTTATTATTTTTCATTTTTAATTTATTCCCCCATCCCCGACACACAAACAGTCATAGAAACTACCGCAAAGCCAATTTAAAAAAGTAAAAGAGTAATTAAAGAAAACAAAAGAAAGCTGTCTCTTCAGACCTTCCGTGAATTCGAGAATAATCGATATCTGTCAGCTTATCGAATTGTATTGTGGCTTTTTATATTATATTATCAAAAACTACATGTGAGGAAGAAATAATAAGAAACGATGAATGGCAACATAATATGTAAATCTCTGTGTTACATACATATGGCTTTCTCTGGTCATTCTTCACCAAACTATGCCTTAAAAAACTAGTTACTCATGCTAATCGAGAGACAAACATTCACAGATATTTGTATTACATATTTCAAGGTACAAGTTAGGACAGTAGGCTTTTGCAATGGGGAAATATTTTAAGAACGGGTGAGTATTAAATTCCGTTCCCTTTACATAACCGAGAGAGAAATAACGAATAACCATTTTATAAGTTATAAAACGTTTGAAACCAACAATAAAGAATTAAAATATCTTGTAAATGATTAACGCCAGAACTTTATTTGATATAAATTGTGTGATTTAATGGGAAAATTCGAGATATAGAAGTATATTTTTTTCGGAAATATCTTAAACATATGGTATTTCAGACAAAGTTGTTGTTTAAAGAAAAGAAAACAAATATATCGAAAAATTAAAATATAGTTTTAATTGCTTAAACTTGTATAATAATTTCTTCCAATAATTTTGATGCTCACTTTAGATTTAGTTTCGCTTATGCCCTCGTCGGAGCCATTTATTTTAGATCGCTTATAATTTGGAGAAAACTCTTGAATGTGTTGGCAGTATTTTCCGTATAATTTACGTCTCTGCCTCTTCCCATCTTCAGCACTTTTGCTAGTTTTCTGCAATTATTTTTTAAATCACAGTTTCTGATATGGTTCCTTAAAAGAAATCACTCATGTCTTGCCAACTTTTTTATGCTAATTAAATATAATCTAATCCTGCAGTGGTTGAGCAGTTTGCAACAAAGCCGTAAAAAGTTGTAATCATGCAAAAATATAATGAGCTTTACTTAATTATATTTAAGTTGTTAAACGTAGCACATTAATGAAAGTAGATCAGTAGACAAATAACCTATTACTGAAATGGCAGAGAAATTTCCATTGTGATATCTTGTAGAGAAAATTGGTGATGGACCTCGATAAATTTAATATTAACGAGGTAGAAGTCAATAATCTCCCTTATTTTTTTCTTTCTTTTTACTTTCTATACATGTACTATGTACATAGTATATAGAGAAGGTATTGTAATGGACCCAAAAATTCAATACCGAGATTTCACCGGAAATACATGTTTTGGAGCCCCCTGAATGCAAAAAACATTGTTTACATAATGTCACATGCCGCGCGCGCGGTGTGTCTGTGTACAACATAGCTCAAAACGAAAAGACCGTTAAATACCAAACTTGGTATTTAAGTTTGGTATCTTCCAAGGATGCCATATGAAGATTTTCAAGAAAATCCCCCACCCCAACTACCCTTTACATGGGAAAAGTGCGAAGATTTTGATTTTTTCAAAAATCGGCTCTAACAATTTTGATGAAAATACCAAATATTAAAGATATATTGTAAATAAAATGTATATTTGAACATTCTGGGAACACCCTCTAGAGACTTCTTTATTCTTAACTGTTATACTGTAAGAGATAGACAAAAACTAGTACACAAAAACTGTAAATCACGTTAAAACGCACAATTTATGTCATATGCGTATTTTTTTTGGAATTTACCATTTCTGAGATATTCCTTGTTATTTGTTTCACAACCTTTTCGTGTCGCATCCTTAGAAGATATTGAAATTAAATACTAAGCTTGGTATTTAACCGGCTTTTCGTTTTTGAGTTATGATTTTCACAGTCTGATTCACACATGGTTTCTAAACATGCTTTTGTCTTTTAGATTTAGGAGTTTCAAAACGAGTATTTTCGGTGAAATCTTGGACAGAATACAAAAAGCAAAATTAAACTCTGTAAAAATATGTATTAGAACATCTAATGCGTACCCTATTGTTCTACATACTTTCCTTACAAACGATTATTCGTTTATCTATACCATGCTAATCGAGATAATCATAGCAGAATGGACTTATTACTTAGTTCCTTATAAGTATAAGGTAAATAATACTGGGATAAAACTATAGTCAAGTCTTTTAAAATTTCATCTCTGAGTGAAACAATTCACTTTAAGACTTTTATGCATTCTCAGGAGTAAAACAAACGAGATGAAACGAAAGTTGACTCCCAGTTTGAGTAAAGTTGAAGTGGTTTAAAATTGAAACAAATAAAAAGCAATAAATTGGAAACGTCTACCTCTACGAAAAGAATATGTGTGTGTGTTTTTTTTTTCTTTTTCTTTTTTAACGAGCTCTATATTTTTTGCGTTAAAAGTTTTTGTCTATCTCTTACGGTTTATCCGTCACTCAAAAGCCATCCAGAATGAAGAGGTCTTTAGACGCTATACCCAGAAAATTTAAGATATACATTTCCTTTGTAATGAAAATATCTTTAAAGTGTAGTATTTTAATAAAAATTTCGAGAACATCAAAATTTGTGCAAAATGTTCAATGTAATGGGTAGTGGGAAGTGGGGGATTTTCTTGAAAATCTTGTGTCGCATCCTTGGAAGATACCAAACTTAAATAGCAAGTTTAACGGTATTTAACAGTCTTTTCGTTTTTGAGCTAAGTTACCCACAAACAGATAATCCCCCCACAACAAAATACCTTTACATGGGGAAAAAATTGAAAATGTTAGTTTTCTCAAAACTGGCTCTAACAATTTTAATTAAAATACCGTATATTATAGATATTTACATAAATAAAATGTATATCTTGAATTTTCTGGGAGAAACTTCTGAAGAGCTCTTTATTAAATGAATTTTGCAGAATTTTGCAAAACGATTAATCCGTAAGAGATAAACAAAAACTTACTGTCTCACGATAAACTTGATACACTTGCTGAAAAATTGATAAATGGTGCAAATACAATAGTCTTGTTCTCAATGAGAAAAAATCAATTGACCTCACTTTTAATATTAGTTGTCCTGCTTTTTTAACTGAAACTAGTACAAAATTTCTAGGCATTCATTTCGAACCTGGTCTAGGTTGGCGTTCACATGTTAATTATATCGCCAACAAAGTAAGCAGAGGTATATGTATGTTACGTGTTTTAAAAACTCTTGTGCGTTCCAATGTTTTATTATCAGTTTATTATGGACAAATCCATAGCCATTTGAGTTATGGTATTTTATTTTGGGGGAACCATGCGTTAGCTAAAAAGATACTTTTGTTACAGAAAAAGACAATTCGAATTTTATGTGGTGTAGCCCCCAGAACTCATTGTAAGCCTTTATTTGTTAAGTTGGGTGTTTTAGCTTCATTGTCTGTGTTCCACTGCCTCTTATTTGCTAAGAAAGATAATCATAAATACAATCTATGTTCCAAAATCCATCTTCATCACACATCTTCCATTTTTTACATAAATAGATGTAAATATAGCAAGATACAAAATTCCTTTGAAATAATATCATTAAATATATTTGACAAACTCAGTACAGTTCTAAAGCTCTCTCCATTGAATCTTTTAAGAGGTCAGTGAAGCGCACTTTGATTTTAAATTCATTTTACTATCTGGATGAATTTTATAAAACTGCCGATTAATTTTGGTCTTACTTGTATTTGACGTTGCTACACAATGTACTTTGTTCTGGCAAATAAGCTTATCTATCTACTACACACAAAAAATCTGATGGGTTACATTCACATGACTTTCTCTGCAACAAATTGTAGTTAAAAAGCATATGCTTCTATTTACTTCATGCTAATTAGCATAACTGGTCTTATTACTTGCTTCCTTGTAAGTAGAAGCGAAATGAGGGAGTACCATAGGTTAAAGTGATAGTCAAAAGCTGGTTGCTATATAACCGAAGTTCCTTTGTTTGTATGGACAGGAGTTAATAAATTCCTGTATGAGAAAGCTATAAGTTTTTCAAAGCTGAAACGAAAACCAGGATTATCTTAAAAATGATCAACTCCACGAAAAAAAGTATATGACGTAAATTGCGTATTTTATCGTGAGCTACATTTTCTATGTAGTAAGTTTTTCCCCGTCTCTTACGGTTTAGCATTTATGCACAATTACGTAAAAATCATCCAGAATAAAGTAGTCTTCAGGGGCTATTCCCAGAAAATTCAAGATATACATTTTATTTGTCAGGTAAATATATTTAATATGCAATATTTTAATCAAAATCGTTAGAGCCAATTTTAAGAAAATCAAAATTTTCAAAATTTTTTCCATGTAAAGGGTAGTTTGTGGTGGGGGATTTTCTTGAAAATCTTCGTGTCGCATCCTTGGAAGATACTAAACTTAAATACCAAGTTCGGTCTTTTCGTTTTTGAGCTGTGCTGCCCACAGACACACACATATACACACAGACAGACACACACAGGACATTTTTCTAAAAATGCTTTTTTTGGATTCAGGGAGTCTCAAAACATGTATTTCCGGTGAAATCTCGGTATCGAATTTTTGGGTACAATGCAATACCTTCACTATACACTATGTACATAGTTCGTATAGAGAAAGTAGAAATTACCTCTCCTTAAAACACAAAATTTGTCATATGCGTTTTATCTGCAGAGTTGGCCGTGTTCGAGACATTCCCTGTTATTGGTTTCAATTTTAAACTACTTAACTTTTCTCAAACGGGACCATGGAAAGCAATCCGAACCTCGAATTGTTTCACATAACGACGCGTTTTTAAAGGATTTGACTATAGCTTTAGGCTAATGTATTCCCTTCTACCTAAAAGGAAGCAAGTAATAAGACCAGTTATGCTAATATTTATTTCGATTATCATGATGTATATAAAAGAATAATGTTTTGTAAGAATAGTTTGTGTATGAAACAGCTAGAGAAAATAATGTGAATGGAACACGGATGTATTTAGATGCATGTTATTTCGAAGCATGTATTTTCAATTAAATCTTGGTATTGCTCGCCTGGGTAGTGTAGTGGTAGCGTGTCTGCCTCACATTCAAAAGGTCGTGAGTTCGAATCTCGCAAAGGGTGAGTTGCCCGGATAAGGTTTTTTTCGGGGTTTTCCCTTATCCTGAGAAGACGAATGTCGAGTAACTTTAAGCTCCGTGGACCCCGAGAACATTTGAGCATCATTTCATCAATTTCATTCATCGTCCGATATGACCAACTACACAAAAAAAAAAAAAAAAAAAAAATCTTGGTATCGAATTTTTGGATGGAATAAAATACCTTCTCTATCAACTACGTGCAAGAGAAAGTAAAACTCTGATGTGTTCCATTCACATGAATTTCTCTACATCACTGCAACTAATTATTCTTAAACTAAAAAGCTTATTCTTCTATTTATTAAATGCTAATAGAGTAAAAATTGGCATAAAGGGTCTTATTACTTGCTTCCTTGTAAGTAGAAGACAAATCGTTAGTCAAATATTTTAAAAGCTGGTTGCTATGTGACTAAACTGCTTTGTTTGTATGGATTGACAAATTTCCGTATGAGAAAAGTATTTTAAAGCTGAACCCAAAAGCAAGGACTACCTCGAAAACGGTCGACTTCATGAAAAAAGTCATATAACATAAATCGTGTGTTTTAACTAGCTATGGTATGTTTTTGTCTATCTCTTCCAGTTTACCAACTATACAAAAAACTGCAAAATTCATCCAGGATAAACATGTCTTCAGAAACTATTCCCAAAAAATTGAAGATATACATGTTATTTGCCATGTAAATATCTTAAATAGAAGAGAGCCATTTTTGAGAAAAAAATATTCCATGAAAAGGGTAGTTGGGGGTGAGGGGATTTTCTTGAAAATCTTCGTGTCGCATCCTTGGAAGATACCAAACATAAAAACCAAGTTTCGTATTTAACGGTCTTTTAGTTTTTGAGCTAAGCTGCCCACAGACACACACACACACACACACACACACACACACATGGACATTTTACTAAAATATTTTTTTTAGATTCAGGGGGTCTCAAAATATGTATTTTCGATGAAATCTTGGTATCGAATTTTTGGGTGCATTACAATACCTTTTCTATACACTATGTACACAAGGCACAGAAAGAAACCGGCAGTCTTGTTCCGTATACCGCATTCCTTACCGTTTGTAGGGTACTTTATTACGTCATGTTTTTATTTTATTGGCTGATACTGTCGCCTTGCAGGTGCGTGTTCTATATCGAACCAATAGAGCGTACCTATGCCGGGCTTGTCAACTCATTCGCTAATAGGAATAGCCACTTACTCAATTGGAAGCGAGATTAGGTTACGTGTACTACAATATTAAGCTACAACCCCCAATTAGAGTGACTGAGGGGCTAACGGATATCAGAAGACACGCCCTATAAATTCCCAACAGACAATCAGAAATTCGATGTCTAATACTATTTGTGCTCTGTGTACATAGCACGTGTAGAGTAAGTAATGCGTGATGTTTAGGGAAAGGCATGTGAATGTACCAGAAACTGGGAAAATGTGCTGAAGAGCTGCTCTCATGTGTTTTTATCCTACGCCCTAGTAAGCAAAACGATTCTAAGACAAGCGCACCAAATATTTACAAGGGTAAGGCAGCAAAATTAGTTTATCGCTACGCCAGAGCAGTATGTTATCGCCGATGCACCAAATGCGCATTCCGCAAGGTACACTCGCTCCCATCAAGTGCTGGTTTTTATGACCGTGTGTACCGACCCAGGCCGCCTTAACATCAAAGCGTGTTATCCGTACAGAGGTAAGCAAATCGGTTTATCTAGGGCTGCCGTGTACGCCGCCGCGTTCGGAGGCTGTAAAAACGCTGGAACGCTGTGCGTTTGTTTTCCCTACTTTACTGCACGTTATGAAGTGGAGTACCGCGGGGTGGCGGAGGCCAAAGTAATGAAACGTCGGCATAATTTTCATTTTTAAGTGTGATGGGGAAGAAAGGCGTGGATTTCAGGGATTTTACGAGTTTCAAAGTTTCTAACCGTGTTCGTGGATCGCCTTTCAAGGAGAAATTAAGCGACGCTGAACGGCTGAGAAAGGTTGTTCTCTACGCCTAAGTGCTCGCAGCGCTCCGAAGGGAAACAAACAAAACAAAGTCTCGCAACTTCGTGGGAGCAGGTCGTAAATAAGAACAATCAAAACAAAAGCCTGTCGTAAAATGACGTGCGCACGCAAATCCATTGCGAGCATTATGGATGGCATACAGGTCTTCGCTTAAATAGAAACAAAACGAACAAATTGAGATATGCTGTACATGAAAAGTAGGCCAGTGGTAACAACCAGAGAAACAATAATGTACGCTCAGCTTTTTCTGTTCTTTAGCCAAAAATATTATACTATTCATAAGAATAATGGCTTTTTGCCACTGTAAGTTAAATGCGATAAAAGTTTGCCTTGAAATGGCTTCAAATTAGCCATTAAAAATATGACCTTTAGCAAGACATGCTGAATACAATTCAAATTCATACTGCAAGTAGATTTCTTTTCGTAATGAGCTCATGGGGGAGAGAGAACGAAACAAATTACATTAAACGTATTACACAGCACATACAAAAATGAAATGGGGTTTTATTAATGGACGCTCTTTAATTTCTGTGGTTCTCAGCGTCCCATTCTATACTGGGCGTGAAAGAGCGCTTATTTTTCCTCAGAGGCCTCTTTATCAGGCGTGTGGTTCTTTTACATCCGTAAATCTACGACAGGGAACCAACGGCTTTACTTACCTTCCAAAGGAAGCCATTCTAAGGATTCTTATACCCGAAAATAGCCATCGTCCTCCGCCGGGTTTGAACCCGTGACCTTGGGTATATGCAGTTAGCATGGTAAACATTACACCACGAGGGTGACTACAGTATATAAAAGGTGGGAGGTAAGAATGTGTTGATCTAGTATTTGCAGTTTTCTTCGCAGTTTTCTAAAGTGACGTTCGGTGATTGTTTACATAACAACTCACACGGTTGAACATCCTCTGTCATTTACCCTGCCCGACTATAGGTGGGGGATGTGAAGGAAGAATATCGATCACATAAAAATGTAACCAACGTAACCATAATTTTGTTTTCATTCAGTATCTGTTTAGGATTCACAATGTATTCAGGGTTCAACTTTAAAATATTGAACACAATGACGTTATTATTTTTACTTTCTTTATACGTACTATGTACATAGTGTATAGAGAAGGTATTGTATCGCACCCAAAACTTCGATACCGAGATTTCACCGGAAATACTTGTTTTGGGTCCCCGTGAATCTCAAAAAAAAAAAAAAAAAAAGCATTTTTGAGAAAAGCTCCGTGTATGTGTGTGCGCGCGCCTGTGGACAGCATAGCTCAAAAACGAAAAGACCGTTAAATACCATACTTTGTATTTAAAGTTGGTATCATCCAAAGATGCGACACGAAGATTTCCTAGCTACGCTTTACGTGGAAACTTTTACGAAAAATTTTATTTTCTCAAAAATGACTAGCGATTTTGATTAAAATATCGTATATTAAAGCTATTTACATGACAAATAAAATGTATGAGTCTTCTAGGAATAGCTTCTGAAGACATTTTTTCTAGATGAATTTTGAGAATTTTGCATAGCTGGTGAACGTAAGAACTAGACAAAAACTTACTGTACAAAACTTGAAGAGCTCCTTAAAACACACCATTTATATTATAATCAGTTTTTTTTTTCGTGGAGTTGACCGTTTTTGAGATATTCCTTGTTAATGGTTTCAGCTTTACAATACTTATAATTTTCTCATACGGGACTTTATCAACTCCCGGCCATACAAACAAAGGCAATATAATCACAACCAGCTTTTAAAAAATTTGACTATCACTTTAGCCTAGAGTACTCCCTTACTACAAGGAAGCAAGTAAAAATACCATTTCTGATCATTTTTGCTCGATTAGCATGAAAGAAATGGAAGAATGAGGTTTTTTTGCAGAGATGGAGAGAAAGTCGTGTAAATGGAACACAAAGCTTTTTTATTTAAATTTAGTTTCATTGAACAAATACATAACTCAACTAGCATGTAACCATTTGCACTTCTGTTCTTTAAACTACAAAATCACCATCATGCTCTTGCAAAGTGAGAAATTAAAATTAAACCCCGACCCCTAAAAAGCCTGCAAATCAGGAATTAAGAGAACCTGTGTCACAGACCCTTTGATATACAGTTAACGTTCGTTTTTTGGGAAGATGGCGCTTTATAAATCGCCAAAAATACAGTCCCTGGCAGCATTGCGGCATAAAATAAATGAATATCTACTAATTCAACATACGTAAAGCCATGCATTGTATAAATAAATGTTTGCGAATGAGTCGGTCCCCCGTTGCCTCACTGTGAGATATATGAATGCAGATCGGCGGTGTGCGAGTTTTACTAAACACAGGAACTTGCCGTTAGGTGTAATATGTAAACACAAGCCAGAGATAGCACAGGGCTATTCAATACACATTAGAACCTGAAATGTTTGCTTCATGTATGAGAATGTCATTTGTAAGTAAACAAAATGAGACACTTACGTACAACACACATTGTTCTCTACTAAACATAAAATTATTAGCACTTATTCTCCTCCCACCTTATGTTTATAAATCCAACCTGAGCAGCAGGGGAGAAAGCATTAATTTTATAAAAATTTTAATGTAAAAAAAATAATTAACTGAATGTTTAAATAGGTTCTGAGTGTCTCCTGTGGTTTCCCATTTATATAAAACTAACTGCGAATGAAGTATGCTTCACAGGATAGCTACAGAAAATGTAAGATTAACCTTTTGCTCACTATTCTAATATATCGTATATACGAAATTTTATCTAAACTAATTTGTCCATATAAAGAGCTATTTGAAGTAAAGAATTCATTGAAAATCTTCAACTTGCGTCCTTCGAAAGGCTAAATATGCCTTTCATTGTTTATCAGACTTCTCATTATTTAATTACGCGTTCAAAACATACACAATTTATATATCTAGACCCGTTTTTAACCAAATTCAGAGCTTTCTCTGATGTAGGTAAGCGTTAGACAAGGTAAAAAACATTCAAATTATTATGGTGTAGTGTTTGTCTACTCAGATACAAATCAATAGACATTTACGTTTGAATTCACAAAAATTTACAATTAAAATGTTCAAAACTAAGCGTAGAACATTTTACGAAAATTGTGTATTTTGTAATGGTATTAATGAAATGGTTGTTTAAAAGCAAGAATATATTTAATGTCTTTCAAAAGTAATTAAAGACTTTAAACCACCATAACAAAAGAAGTCACACACTGGGCAAACAATGGGGTTTTATTAAACATTAGGAAGATGTCCTCCGTTCTCTTGTACAAATTACACCGTTCTTTCTGCGATTCCATGCGCAACATTTTGCAGACGATGTCTTGGAATATTAGCAATTTTTTGCGAGATAGCATCTTTCAGTTGCTGTTGGATTGTTGTATGTCAGGAAAACCCGTTCTTTAAGACAGTCCCAAAACAAAAAGAGTCGGATTCAGATCTGTAGATCGTGGCGGCCACGTTATTGGAAAATGTCTGCTGAGGACACGGTCGCCAAAGATATGGTAATTAAATGTTTTGTAGGGGTGTAGATATGAAACACACCAGCAAGTGACATCACTGATAACTGATTACGTTTGGCTTTTATCAGCAACAGAACCAGTATCCTCAAACCATTCGTATAATTACGAATAGAAAATCGGCCTTCCCTTAAATTGTTAACGGTTATAAATTTTCTCAGACCTTGACAAAAACTCCTTGCCTTCATAATAGCATTGAATTATCTGTAATCTACAATTTAGTGATAAGAGCCACGATTTGTAACTTATAAATGCTTATAGTAGTATGAATAAAATTACTACTGTTTTATTTTAAAAAAATTGTACCCATGGTAAAGGCGAAAAAAAATAAATAAAACCAAACCACATTGCTTGTCCAGTATGTGACATCTTTTGTTTTCATCTTATCTCAAATATAATAATATTTATAGCGGCTGAAAGTCTGAAGTGACTTTTGAAAGACCTTAATTATAGAGATTTCTCATAAGGAGTTATAATTAATTAAAATGTAATTATTTATTAATTGAAAAATGTTAAATACCAGATTCGATTTTAATTCCACCTTCAAGTCATCCTTCAGTATAAAAATACTTTTAAAATCTGATGTGTTCCTTTCACATGACTTCTCTAGCTGTTAAACAATCAACTTTCTATACAAAATATTATTATTTTATATAGGACATGCTAATCAAGTAAACATTAATAGTAATTGACTTATTACGCTTCCTTGTAAGTAGAAGGGACATACACTAGGCTAAATCGATAGTCAAATTTTTTAAAAGCTGGTCCTAGGTGAAACAATTGATGTTCGGTTCGCTTTGCATAGACTGCAGTAAAACAAGGGAGATGAAACGAAACATCACTTCCGGTTTTAAGAAAAATTTAAGTAGTTTATGATTAAAACCAATGACAAAGAATATCTCAGAAACGGTCAGCTCTTCATAAAAATGGATATGAGATACATTGGTGTTTTAACGATAATTTCATTCTAACACACGTACAAAAAATCTGATGTGTTCCATTCACATGACTTTCTCTACATCACTGCAACAAATTATTGTTAAAAAGCTTATGCTTCTATTTACTTCATGCTAATCGAGAAAAAGAAATAGCAGAAATAGTTTTATTACTTGCTTCCTTGTAAGTAGAAAGGAAATACGGACTACCATAGGTTAAAGTGATAGCCAAAAGCTGGTTGCTATGTGACTGAAGTTTCTTTGTTTGTATGGACAAGAGTTGAAAAATTCTTGTATGAGAAAAGTATAAGTTCTTAAAGCTGAAACCAAAAACAAGGAATATTTTAAAAACGATCAACTCCACAAAAAATGTATATAAATTGTGTAGTTTAACGTGGTCTACATTTTTTGTGTGGTAAGTTTTTGTCCATCTCTTACGATTTGCCAGTTATACAAAATTCCGCAAAATTTATCCAGAATAAACATGTCTTCACAGGTTATTCCCAGAAAATTCAAAAAATTTGTCATGTAAACATCTTTCATATACGATCTTTTAATCAAAATCGTTAGAGCCATTTTTGAGAAAATCAACAGTTTCGATATGTTCTCAAAAGGTTCGTGTCGCATCCTTGGAAGATGCTAAACTAAAATACTAAGTTTGCTATTTTACTGATTTTTCGTTTTTGAGTTATTGTGTTCATAGACACACGGACCTTTTCCCAAAAATCTTTTGTGTTCCATTCACATGACTTTCTCTACATCTCTGCAACAAATTATTGTTAAAAACCTTAGGCTTCTAATTACTTCATGCTTATCGTGAAAAAATTAGCATAAATAGTCTTATTACTTGTTTCTTTGTAAGTAGAAGGGAAATAAGGGAGTAGCACAGGCTAAAGTGATAGTCAAAAGCTGGTTGCTATGTGACTGAAGTTTCTTTGTTTGTATGGCAGGAGTTGACAATTCTTGTATGAGAAAAGTATAAGTATTTTAAAGCCGAGACCAAAAGAAGTAATATCTCAAAAATGATCAACTCTACGAATAAAATGTATACAACATAAATTATGTACCTTAACGTGCTCTACATTTTTTGTTTGGTAAGTTTGTGTCCATCTCTTAAGGTTTAGCAGTTATGCAAAATTCCGTAAAATTCATCCAGAATAAAACTGTCTTCAGAGGCTATTCCTAGAAAATTCAAGATATGCATCTTATTTGTCATGTAAACGTCTTTCATAAACGATATTTTAATTAAAATCCGTTAGAGCCATTTTTGAAAAAATCAACAATTTCGAAAATTGTTCTATGTAAAGGGTTGTTGGAGGTGGGAGTTAGTTTCCCCAAAATCTTCGTGTGGCATCCTTGGAAGATACTAAACCTAAATATCAAATTTGGTATTTTACCGAATTTTCGTTTTTGAGTTATGTTTATAGACACACGGACCCACATGGACCTTTTTCCAAAATTGCTTTTTTTTTTTTTTGTTACAGGGGACTCTAAAATGTGTATTTCCGGTGAAATCTCGGTAACAAATTTTTGGGTGGAATGCAATACCTTCTCTATAAGCTATGTAGGTACATAGTACATAGTACGTGCAAAGAAATGGTTTCCCATACGGACTAATAAATTATTTCATACCCAGTTTAATATTATTTTCACACTGTTGAACATTATTTAGAACACTTTCAAATCTTTTACTCGACAGTTTTCAAAGCTTATGTTATGAAGCATTAAAGATAAACATCCATATTTATTTTGATGTTTTCTTTATGCTTAAATACGCAAATAGACAATAATAGGGGAGGGAAAGACAAATTCATTACAGATTCATTACTAATTCACCAGCAATAACGGTATTCATGAGCGACGCCTTTACCGAAGCCGGCTGAGAAGCGAATTCTAAAAATGAAAATTAGCAACCGCGGAATAGAGGATTATATGGGAACGGTAGAGTGCGATTTGCCGGAAATTAATCAATATGAATGTTCAATGAGGTGCATTCATAATTCAGGGCTCAGTGGTTCAAATCGAACCCTATCAGTAATTACCGATGCAGTAATAGTCAAACATTAGTCATATACATATACCTATATATATTCCTATATATATTCTCACGTATTTCACGGGCACGTTTATGATGCATAGAGAATAAAGTTAACTGCACCGCCTAATTTAAATTTCAAAACGTGCTACTTCACCCACAGGGTGCAACAAAAAATGCTTTTGGAAATACATAAAATGTTCAGAGTTATTTAACTTCACGCACTACAGCCACTGCGATAAAAGTGAAAAATCTGATGTGTTCCATTCACATGACTTTCTCTATAACTCTGCAATAAATTATTGTTAAAAAGCTTATGCAGAAATAGTCTTATAACTTGCTTCCTTGTAAGTAGAAGCGAAATAAGGGGGTTCCATAGGTTAAAGTGATAGTCAAAAGATGGTTGCTATGTCACTGAAGTTCCTTTGTTTGTATGGGTACTAGTTGACAAATTCCTGTATGAGAAAAGTGTGTTTTTTATAGCTGAAACCAAAAACAACGAATATCTCAAAAACAATCAACTCCACGAAAAAAATGTATATGACATAAAGTGTGTGTTTTAAAGTGATCTACATTTGTTGTGTGGTAAGTTTTTGTCCATCTCTTACGGTTTAGCAGTTATGCAAAATTCCGTAAAATTGACCCAGAATAAAGTAGTCTTCAGAGGCTATTCCCAGAAAATTCAAAATATACATTTTATTTGTCAGGTAAATATCTTTAATATACGATATTTTAATAAAAATCATTAGCCATTTTTTAGAAAATCAAAATTTTCGAAAAAAGTTCCATGTAAAGGGTAGATTGGGGTGGGGGGATTTTTCTCAAAATCTTCGTGTCGCATCCCTGGAAGATACTGAACTTAAATACCAAGTTTGGTATTTTACCGACTTTTCGTTTTTGAGTTATCGTGTTCACAGACACACGGACACACACACGGACCTTTTTGTGAAAATGCTTTTTTTTTTATATTGGGAACCCTAAAACATATATTTCCGGTGAAATCTCGGTATCGAATTTTTTGGTGGAGTGCAACACTTTCTCTATACACTATGTACATAGTGCGTATGGAGAAAGTAAAAAGCACTTTAGATGTAATTATGTGCTGAATTTTGTTGAATAAGGTTTTAAAAACGTATATTTACTTTATTTCCTGATGATGTTTTATAGTGAAAATGAGTTACAGTAAGCTATGAGCTGAAAAACAAGTGATAGCTACAATACATCATCCTATCATATTAACGCAACCTGAGTATGCACTTTCAGTAATTCCATTGTTTCTGATACCAGACAAAAGCATTAGTCTGCGGATAAGAGAATATTTTTTCTCTTTGTTGGTAACCCTTAATGTCTTATTTTATCATTCGTCACTATGACATCGAAGGTATTATTAGACACGTTGGAAACTTTTGTGTAGAAAAATCTGATGTGTTCCATTCACATGACTTTCTCTATATCTCTGTAACAAATTATTGTTAGAAAGCTTATGCCTCTATTTACTTCATGCAAATCAATATACGGTATTTTAATCAAAATCATTAAAGCTATTTTTAAGGGAAAATATCGAATGAATGTAAAAGATAGTTAGGGGTGGGGGAATTTCCTTAAAACCTTCGTGTCGCATCGTTGGAAGATACTAAACTTATATACCAATTTGGTATTTACCGACTTTCCTTTTTGAGTTATCGTGTCCACGGGCACATACGCACACGCACACATATAAACTTTCATTTATACTTCCGGACTTTGGGCGGGATGGGGAATAATCTTGGCTACAGAAAAATTCCCATGCCACAGCTGGGAATCGAAACAGGGACATCGCACAGCAGACACGTACTCAACCGCCTGAGCTACCTTATACAATGTTTAAGAGAACAACACGATGTTTTCAGAAACTTCCTAGTTCCGCAACCAGGGAGTTGACTCCGAGTACAGCGTGAGGTTTGCATTCTGGAGGTCCCGGATTCGATTCCCGGTGACTGCCCCATGGCTTTTTCTGGTCAACAAGCCCAATGCTGGAGGTCATTTGGTTTCTTCTACCACTTTGTTGACTTTTATTTCGTTTTCCTTTATGTTTCAGGTCACGCAGTGTCTGTAGTGTCGGATAAATGGTGCAGTTACTTCTCCCGTGAACACCAGAGAGAGAGAGAGAGAGAGAGAGAGAGAGAGAGAGAGAGAGAGAGGGCGGTAGAGAGAGCTGTCTAGGTTTCCTGGGTAGTTGCGCCGTCTTCCTGAGAGAGCTCCCTATTGGTGCGCGAGAGTTTAGGCCTGAAAATGTTAGGGACTCAGCGCGTCTCTTTGGCCTGTCTACCTGTGGCGTGTAGTGGGTTACTTTACTTCATCCGTATCACCCGGAATGTGCTGAATTATTTTGGATAGAAAACGACAGATTCGAGAATTTTGCGGGCTCTCCTTTCCTTGTTGCAGGACCAAGGTGAGGCGATGGAATTTGCTTTGTTGTGTCCAATAATTTAGACTAAAGACGTTAATATTTTAGAGGCAATCTGGAATCTTTAGAGACCTAGTCTTCACCCGCCACCACCCAATCGGGTCGCCTTTTGGGCCTTCTGCATCATCTTTCTTTCGGAAGTCGCTGTAATAGCTGTGAAACTTAAAGCCACAGCGCTGATCTGTCATATTAGAGTTAATTCGTAACAAAAGTTAATTCATTATAAATAGGTTTGGCTGGAGTATTCTATTTATTTGTGATGACTGATGAATAAAGAACTGGACGGTTGGAAATTACGCGTTCTCAAAGGATAATAATGAACATGAGAGCTGATGGACTTCTGTGGCTGCTCATCATGGTGTCCAACTTTGATATTATAAATATATCTTGATTCACTCCTTTCCAACAAACTGTTTATGAGTTATAAATGCTGGAAATAGATTTATGACAAGTGCAGTCTTATATTGTGAAAACTGTTGGTTTTTGGATCATACCATTTGATAATACCGTTTATAAATATGAAAAATCTGATGTGTTCCATTCACATTACTTTCTCTACATCTCTGCAACAAATTATTATTAAAAAGCTTATGCTTCTATTTACTTCATGCTAATCGAGAAAAAAATAGCAGAAATACACTTATTACTTGCTTCCTTGTAAATAAAAGAGAAATAAGGGAGTACCATAGGTTCAAGTGGTACTCCAAAGCTATATGACTGAAGTTCCTTTGTTTGTATGAACACGAGTTGACAAATTCCTGTATGAAAAATGTATAAGTTTTTCCAAGCTGAAACCAAAAACAAGGAATAACTAAAAAACGATCAACTCCACGAAAAAAGTGTATATAGCATAAATTGTGTGTTTTAACGTGCTCTACATGTTTCGTGTGGTAAGTTTTTGTCCATCTCTTACGCTTTAGCAGTTATGCAAAATTCCGTAAAATTCCTCCAGAATAAAGTAGTCTTCAGAGGCTATTCTCAGAAAATTCAAGATATACATTTTATTTTAATCAAAATCGTATAGTCTTTTCGTTTTTGAGCTATGCTGTCCACACACACACGCACACACACGGACCTTTTTCTGAAAATGCTTTTTTTGGATTCAGGGGGACCCAAAATATGTATTTCCGGTGAAATCTCGGTATCGAGTTTTTGGGTGGAATGCAATACTTTCACTATACACTATGTACATAGTACGTGTAAAGAAAGTAAAAATTGCAATGTAATACATGGTATGTATAAAATTTATACGGCTTTCACTGCCCATTACTTTTATTGCTTTTCTACAAACTGTACATAAACACCTTATTTTTAAAAATATTTCTTATGGTGATGGATCTCGGCGAGGGAAAGGTAGATAGAGATATGCAGGGAAAGAAGGAATTGCTTACGCGAGAACAGGGGTTAAAAACGTGAAAGGCATAAGACATGAAGATGTAAGAAAATTTAATGTGTGGAGAAATTGCACTATTTTCCATTGCATACATATAGTAATCAAAGATACGGAGAGATCAAATTTGGCAACGAAAATGGGAAAAATCTGATGTGTTCCATTCACATGACTTTCTCTGCATCTCTGCAACAAATTATTGTTAAAAAGCTTATGCTTCTATTTACTTCATGCTAATTCAGATAAAAATAGCAGAAATTGTCTTATTACTTGCTTCTTTGTAAGTAGAAGCGAAATAAGGTAGTACCATAGGTTAAAGTGATAGTCGAAAGCTGGTTGCTATGTGACTGAAGTTCCTTTGATTGTATGGACAAGAGTTGACAAATTCCTGTATGAGAAAAGTATAAGTTTTTCAAAGCTGAAACGAAAAACCAGGAAAATCTTAAAAACGATCAACTCCACGAAAAAAATGTATATAACATAAATTGCGTGTTTTAACGTGGTCTACATTTTTTGTGTGGTAAGCTTCTGTCCATCTCTTACGGTTTAGCGGTTATGCAAAAGTCCGTAAAATTCATCCAAAAGTCTTCAGAGGCTATTCCCAGAAAATTCAAGATATACATTTTATTTGGCAAGTAAAAATCTTAAATACAAGAGATTTCAATCAAAATCGTTAAGAGTCATTTTTAAGAACATCGAAATTTTTGAAATTTTTTCCATGCTAAGGGTAGTTTGGGGTGGGGGGATTTTTTTTAAAATCTTCGTGTCCCACCTTGGCAGATACTAAACTTAAATACCAAGTTTGGTTTTTAACGGTCTTTTTGTTTTTGAGCTATGCTGCCCACAGACACACACGGACATTTTTCTAAAAATGCTTTTTTTGGATTCATGAGGTCTCAAAACATATATTTCCGGTGAAATCTCGGTCTCGAATTTTGGGTGGAATACAATACCTTCTCTATACAATATGTATATAGTGCGTGTAGAGAAAGTAAAAATGGGATGGGAAAATAGTAATCCGCTAAAAGAGAGAAAAGTTCAAGCTATAGGTTACTCTTCGATAAGACTTCGATAGTTATGAAACCAGTTGCTGAGACCGTGTCATCAAGGAGAGCATTGAAATAGGATCTGTAATAAGTGAAAAGGGACCGGGGCATACAACTGGCCTGGCAACCTCTCCTCAGCAAGCTTACAAACAAATTGAAAGAAGCCTCTTCTCCAGCAGTGGATTCTCATCGGATCTCTAAAGTTAAGTAGCATTAGATGTGATCAGCACTCGAATGAATGACGCATCGAGAGACCAAGAGCGGACCACCAAAAAACCTAAGCCAGACCACTAAATCTCGTGAGATCTCGGGAGAAGTTGGGCGTGGACAGCACTTGGATGAACCCAACACATCTGAAGTGGACTGCGGAAAAAAAATCTGATGTGTACCATTCACATGACTTTCTCTATATCCCTGCAACAAATAATTCTTAAAAAGCTTATACTTCTATTTACTTTATGCTAATCAGAAACAATTAGCAGAAATAGTCTTATTACTCGCTTCCTTGTAAGTAGAAGCGAAATAAGGGACAACCATAGGTTAAAGTGATAGCCAAACGCTGCTTGCTATATCAATGAAGCTCTTTGTTTATATGGATAGGAGTTGACAAGTTCCTGTATGAGAAAAGTATACGTTTTTCATAGCAGAAACCAAAAATAAGGAATGTCACAAAAAGGACGAACTCCACGAAAAAATCTATATAACATAAATTGTGTGTTTTAATGTGCTCTACATTTTTGTGTAGTAAATTTTTGTCCATCTCTTACGGTTTAGCAGTTATTCAAAATTTAGTAAAATTCATCCAGAATAAACTACTCTTCAGAGGCTATTCCCAGAAAATTCAAGATATATATTTTATTTGTCAGGTAAATATCTTTAATATACGATATTTTAATCAAAATAGTTAGAGCCATTCTTGAGAAAATCAAAATTTTCAAAAAAAGTTCCATGTAAAGGGTAGTTGGGGGTGGGGGGATTTTTCTCAAAATCTTCGTGTCACATCCCTGGAAGATATTAAACTTAAATACCAAGTTTGGTATTTTACTGACTTTTCGTTTTTGAGTTATCGTGTTCACAGACACACGGACACACACACACGGACCTTTTTGTGAAAATGCTTATTTTGGATATTGGGGGCCCTAAAACATATATTTCCGGTGAAATCTCGGTATCGAATTTTTGGTGGAGTGCAATACTTTCTCTATACACTATGTACATAGTGCGTATGGAGAAAGTAAAAATGTAGATCTCGTTAAAAATCACAATTTATGAAGCATAGGTTTTTTCGTGGAGTTGACCATTTCCAAGATATTCCTTGCTATTGGTTTTAGTTTTTAAAAAAAAAAAAAACACTTTTCTCATACAGAATTTGTAACCTCCTGGACATGCAAAGAAACGGTTTTCAACCACATGGCAGCCATCGCTTTGACTTGGTGTGTTCCCTTATTTCCCTTTTACTTATAAGGAACTAAATAATAAGACCATTTCTGTTAATGGTTATGAGGATAAGCATGGAGTAGATAAACGAATAAGCTTTTCAACAATAGTTTATTAGGGAAATGGAGAGAAAGTCGTGTGAATGGCACGCATCAGATTTTTATTTATCAGCCTCATGTGCAATGACACATAAACCTGATATTGTTCATGCCAGAAGCTTAATTCCCTAGACTCGCTCCTTAAGCCCTACTGACATAATAATGCTTGCACGTGTACTCGTTGTTTGTTCACACATCTCTTGTTTCCGGGCGGGAATCGAACTGCCCCCCCTTACATGAAAGACTAAATCTGCAAGCGTCGGAATTACCCCCGTCGTGTTTTTATCCCCACTCTTATTAATTTTTTATAATGACTGGGTCAGAGGCCGTAACTAAGGTTTCAAAATGTACACTAAATACAATAAATTAGCCGGTTATCGCCCTACAGGTAGGGGCGCTGCTGTTGCTGCGCTGTGGAGATTAGCTACGCGGAGTGTATGTACACAGAATAAAACATGGCATGGCCCACCATTATCGTGCTATGACACAAAATGGATGTCAGCCCCGCTACCTACCCTAGGGTAGAGAAGACAGGGGGGAGCACATAATGTAGATTACCTGTCGAAACGAGGCTGCGTCAGTTTTAAAACCCGACAGGAAAGTTACACCCCATGCTGGATAACAGCATTTAAAAAAAACAAAAGACAAGCTCGATATATCCCTTCCGCGAGCGCCAATTTTGTTTGTCCATCAATCTGTCCATGAGCAATTCGTAAAGCCCTGCATTGATTTTTATGAAAATTTATATTTGAGCTCATAAAAAAGAATGAACTGGTGGAACAGCGTGAGATTTAGTCGCGTTCGTCAAGTGAAATGGATCGCTCAATCTCGCATGTGTCAAGGTCCCGTATTACACGCGCATTTTAATGAATTCAATTAGCGTGCGATATGAGCCCCGCATGTGGAGAGTAATTAATGCTCGGCCATTTACGAGCCCTTTACGGAGACACTCCAAAATAAATATGAGAGTTTTAATGTGTCTACAAACGGCTTTCCATCTGGAACCATTAGGGACCCCTCTGCGCTTCGGGTCTATCCTTCACGTCAGAAGCAAAAAAGGGTCATTGAGGCTGCTTGTGGTGCTCTGCCCCAGTTTCTGGAGACCCCTCTCCTACTCCTAAAAAAGGGTTTTACCTATCTTAATTTCTGTTCTGAAGTTTCTACTATAGTGACTTTCAAATGTGATAAGGTTTGTCCTTGAGTGCCACCAGGCCGGCAACCAATCGGAGTGCCGCTGTGTTAACATATTGCATCCCGCTTAACTGGGGAGTAACGCGCTAAGTGATTCCGTCTCTCATAAATACTACTTGCGCTAGATAAAATATTCAAGTTTTGCGAAAAATAATTCACGAGGAAGATAGGGAATAATGTTCTTAGCAGAACCGTAAAAACCACAAATTTTTAGCTCAAATAGTTTTCATAATATACGTGAATAAACATTATGTCGCCAGGCAGATTTACATGCTCAAAGTGCGAGTGAGAGGGAAATATGAAAAGGTGGGGACAGCAACCTGGCAGCGCAGAGCACGATAACGCATCTCATTCGCTGCAGAGTAGAACTCTTCCCATTTGAAAAAATAATAGGCACTTTGTTCGAGAAGGCTTGTGAAATTCTATACATAAATGCATTTGAAATATTTTGTATATCTATAGTAGCGTTAATTTAGTTTCATAGACATATAAAATTATTTTCTGGATGTATATTAATATTAAAAAATAAAAATGTTACTTTCTCTACCACGTAGACATAATGTACCTACATAGATGTACAGAATGTATTACATTCAACCAAAAAATTCGAAAACACAAGTCATCGGAAGTTCATGTTTTGAGAACCCCTGAATAAAAAAATATTTGTAGAAAAAAGTCTCCGTGTGTACGTGAACAATTATACAAGCACCTTTTCTTAGGCGTTCGGCTACCGTCTTCATTCGGTAGGTTTCGCGCAATTTCGGAAGTAAGCAGAGCGACAACATTGCGACATGAAGTATGCTATACACCCTAACATATAGTGGTTTCAGTGTTAAGGTTTCATTCTGTCTGTAGATCTCAAAAGTTCACGCACATGCACGAGCGTTGTGTTTCGTTAGTAATTCAGCTAGTTCACGGTAAATTAGATAACTTCATCATAATGGCTGAGGAAAACCTTCTTTGGTTGACAATACTATGAGGACTGCCTTCGTGGTCGAGTGGTCAGCGAGCTGACTTCTCACTAGAAGGCCCGGGTTCGAGTCTCGACTGGGGCAGGGAATTTTTCTTTAACCAGAATTATTCCCTATCCCTCACAGAAACGAAGTATAAATGTGTTTGAAGAAAATAAAACGATTTAAACCAGTCAGCGATATGACCTGAGATGTTATAGAGGGCTATATAAATGAAAAGAAAAAAAAAATGAAAAAAAAAAAAAAAAACATCACTGCATAAAGACAGCGAGCTCTTCTTTCCCCCGACGCTCGCTTCCCCGTAAAGCTAGCGCCCAAATAAAGGTGCGCGCATAGCAAATAACAGGATAGAAACTTTCTTATACGTCTTCAGAGGCTATTCCCAGAAAATTCAAGACATACATTTTATTAAAATAAGAACTGAAGCTTTCCTGGCGACGTGTTAATTCAAAATCTTCTCGGGCTTCTAGCCAGGTAAAAACTTGGCTTGACACCAACGTTTCGAAGAAGTGCATCTTCCTCGTCTTCAGGGTGAACTGATGGTTTGGAGCCAGGAGCCAGGAGCAGGAACTAGTCGCCCGAGTGTACTCGGGCGGGGGCAAATCACCACGGTACCTATCCGCTTTTCTTGCGGATTTACCCGTGTGATATAGTAGATGTAGTCATATGCAAGCGTTTTTGTCATGTCAAAGTAATTGGGCAGGGTGTTCCCTCTGTGCAGCCGGCGCGGGCTGGCTTACCTATCCGAGTGGCCACCCACCCAGAGAGGGACCAGGCCCGATGCTGCTTACCTTGGCCAGCCGCTTGCGGGCTGTCAAGGAAAGCAGTGCCGGCTAGCGGGGAGACATGAAGGGATATAGGTACGGGGTGGGGGAAGCCAGTGTTGCAGATCTGGTCGGAGTACGACTGGATGGTCACCCGTCCGAGTCGTGACCATGCCCGATGCTGCTTAACTTGGCGGGTAGACAATAAAGGGAGAGGCGGCCGGAAAACTACCATCCCAAGGCGTCCTTGGGAAGGCGGTAGCTTACGCGTCTCCTTGGTAGCGTGTGGTCGTAAAGACCGAGAGTGTTCACCTGGGGATTTGGGTGGGGAGCAAGTTTAGTGTATATTGTGCGAGCTCTTTCTCGCACAACGTCCACTATGTAGGGGATTCCGGAGTGGGAATGGAGAATGTGGGACGGGAATCTGCGGTCTGTGCCGTATATCATCCTCAATGCCCTGTTCTGCACGGCCTGCAGCCTGCGGATGGTGGAACGAGCCACCGAACCCCAGACCTCACAGCCGTACAGCATCAGGGGCGGGATGACTGCGCGGTACAGCCGCAGTTTAAGGTGTGTAGGCATGGTGGAGCGGAAGATGGGAAACAACTGCCGCAGGGCAGCGTGTCCCAAGCCGACCTTCTCCCTGACATGTGGAGTGAAAGTAAGGCCGCGGTCGAGGAGGACTCCGAGGTATTTGGCGGAGCGGACCCAGGGGATCCGCCGCCGCCGCAACCTCAGCGACCTCTCCGGTCGCCAGCCACGGACTTTAGCCAGCAGTAGAGCTGAGCTCTTCTGCGGGCTGATGGCCATCCGCCAATGTTCACTCCATCTGCCTATGGCCTGGAGCTGTCTCTGTAGCGGGGGGAAGCAATATCGGTCGTTCTTGTTACGCGCCATTATGAGGACATCGTCGGCATACTGGCACGTAACTGTACTGGGTTCTGTGGGGAAGTCGGACATGTAGGCAGCAAAGAGTAACGGCGACAGCACGCTGCCTTCCGGCACTCCCGCCGCTATGGGTCTGACTGTGGAATGCCTCCCCTCCACCCTCACCCTGCGATGGTTTGGGCTTGCGGAGACTGGTATTTATAAGAGCTGGTCTCAATACCAGGCCATAATATCTCGCGAACCAATCAGATGTTAGCTTCATCCCAGCTCTTATAAATACCAGTCTCCGCAAGCCCAAACCATCAGTTCACCCTGAAGACGAGGAAGATGCACTTCTTCGAAACGTTGGTGTCAAGCCAAGTTTTTACCTGGCTAGAAGCCCGAGAAGATTTTGAATACATTTTATTTGTCATGTAAACATGTATGACATTTTAATCAAAACCGTTTGAGCCACTTTTGAGAAAATGAAAATTTTCGAAAATTGTTCCATGTAAAGGGAAGTTGGGGTGAGGGGGTTTTCTTGAAAATCTTCTTGTCGCATCCTTTGAAGATACTGGCCTTAAATACTAAGTTTGGTATTTTTGGACTTCTCGTTTTTGAGCTATGCTGCCCACAGACACCACACTGACAGAGAGACAGACACATGCACTGGCATTTTTCTAAAACTGCCATTTTTGGATTCAGGGGGTGTGAAAACATGTATTTCCGGTGAAATCTCGGTATCGAATTTTTAGGTGCAGTACAATACCGGCACTTACACTGTGTACATAGTACGTGTAGAGAAAGTAAAATGTGTATCTATGTATATTAATGTAGCCTCTGAAGCCCTCTACATTCTGCATAAATTCTGTATCACTGGTAAACCGTTAAATAAAAACATCTTACCATTCAAAACATGTATATCTCGTTAAGGCACTCAATTTAGGTCTTACAGAGTTTTTGCTGGGTTATCCATTTTTGAAATATTCCTTGTTTGTTTGCTTAAATTTCCACATATTTATACTTTTCTCAATTAGAATCGTCATTCGTTTTTCTTCTCTTTTTTCATTCTTGTAATGTAAGGAGAATGTAATAATTTCAAGTCCATCATGTAGCGATCAGCTCCTTAAACTATATTTGATTACCACCTAGTGTACTCTCGTATTCTCCTCGTGCCTAGAAGAAAACGTGTAGTAAAACCTTTTTGTTAATATTTATCTCGATTTGCATGAAGTTGGTTGAAGAAAAGCTTCTGCAAGAATAGTTTCCGAATAGGTATACAAAATCATGTGAATGTAATGGTAGATTTTTTTTTAAAAAATGAACATTATTTCTCAAAATCTAAAAGTCTGGATGATCAATATTTTTACTTTCCTTAGCAGGCATATACAATGTCTCCCCGTGGACACAAAAGATGAGTCATCCCCAGATTCCATGTGTCGATCGAATAGCTTCAGGTATCTTCGTAAAAGCTGTGTTCACAATGTACGCGAAAGAACTGTACAGTGGTCAGTGACCGACAGCGCAATGGTTAACTTCTGAGTACTGAAAACAGACCACTGAACAACGTTGCGGTGGCCGAGAGGTTGAGAAGGCCTTACTTCCACTCATAAGTTCTTAGGTTCAAATCTAGCACTGCTTTTCACTGTTTTTTTTTGTTTTTTTTTCGTAATTTTTATGACTGAATATATACAACATAATATTGCAGTAATATAGCTTTGCCATTTGTAGTTATGGGCCTATCTATACACATGAAAACATAAACTTAAAAAAGATGTGTAAATAAGCTGTTATATTCTAAAACTAAAACACAGCATATACATAATTATTGGGTGTATAAACGCAGCCCGTATAACTGCCCTCAATCTTCAGGGCATTGACAAATAAATGCAAATCAAGACAAAATAATGTGGACGAGAAGCTACAAGAGCCTAGGCTTCTTGAATTTGTGCCCATAAGGCATCTTTTGTCCTTTGCCCATTTATAGGTAATTGGAGCGCAGCTCCCTTTTTACCTCAGCCCACACATTCTCAATAGAGAACACATTCTCACAGAGGGAATCAAAATATTATCAAGTATTACCGAGTATTGCACACCGTTCATTGTTTCGTCAAGCTACCACACCACACCTAGATCGCCCCTTGATATCCAACCCCAACACGATACAGATATGCGACCATGACGGAATTGATTTATGAAGGTGTGCTTCAAACCATTCGTTTTCTTACGAATACTTCTAGTATTTCTGCACACCACATGCTTTCGTGTGCAGCATATTGATGCTCAATAGAATATACCCTTAAAGAAGCATCACAACTATCATATTATTACCTAACTGTACCGAATGTGCGTAAGGAATAGGTAGTCAAATAAATAGTCGCTATGTGTTATTCAAGATCATTAAGAGAAGAAAAAAAAAACGTTTGCTACATGCGAGAAGTGCACCTATGACCCTCACCAGAGGAGTAACCTACATTTTCACAGCGCTACAGTGAACACACATGGAAAGTGGCAAGTTTTACAATCCAACTACACCAAGTTTTGTGTCGTTAATATATGAGTTAATGTTGATAGTTTGTTGTTGAAGAAACTTAAGTCGTGTATTTGATTATGATTATATGGGTTAGTAATATTAAGATTTGAATCTCGTGAGACTTAGTGGAATTTGGCGTTCTAGACATAACCCATTTTTGGGGGGACGGGTGTACTTAGTGGATAGAGAAGGTATTGTATTCCACCCAAAAATTTGATACCGAGAGTTCACCGGAAATACATTTTAGGTGCTTATACGCTGAAAAATTCTTCTCGGCTCCAGTAGACCTTCTCAGAGCCCCCTCAACTTCGTAGAGTTCACCCTGATTCCACCAGAGGGGAGTCGTGTGACCAGAATAGTTAGGGACCTTTAAGTGTCTTGGTCGGCTGATCTAACCTCGACCTATAACCTCTAGGGTTTCCTTCACCTAATCCGTTCTTCCTGAGGATCGTAAGCACAAAAGTACCACGTTGAATCGAGGTGAGAGTTGTCACCGCTATGCTCGCAATATCATATTTAGGGAAAAAATTAACAAAAATTCAATTTAAAATACATTTTAATTGTCTACCACTTACCGACTATAGCTAGAGGTATTTATTCCACGGAAAAACATTGATATAATATTTGAGCTAGTGCATTAGGTAAAAAAAACTCAAAAGCGCGGCGGGATTTTTCAGAATTATAACACAAAGATTACAAAATGTTTTTTTTTTTTTTTTTTTCGAATAGTACCAAAAATAGTTCGACTGCCTCTGTGATCGAGTGGCCAGCGTTCTGGCTTCTTACCCTTAGGTTCCGGGTTAGATGCCTGGCTGGGACGGGGAATTTTTCTTTAACTAGAGTGATACCCTAAAGCCCATATTCTGCAAGTATGAAGGAGTGTGCACGTGCGTGAGTGTGTGCACATGTGTTTGGTGTGTGTGTGTGTTTAATAGTATATTCAGGAAAAATCTGATCTTTTCCATTCACATGACTTTCCCCACATTTCTGCAAAAAGCTATTGTTCAAACGCTTATGCTTCTATTTTCTTCATGCTAATCGAGAAAAAGCAGAAATAGTCTTATCACTTGCTTCCTTGTAAGCACAAGCAAAATAAGATCTACATTTTTTGTGTCGTGAGTTTTTGTCTATCCCTTACGGTTTACCAGTTATGTAAAATTCAATAAAAATCATCCAGAATAAAGAGGTCTTTAGAGGCTATACAAAAAAAAATTCAAGACGTACATTTTATTTGGCATGTAAATATCTTAAATATAAGAGAGTTTAATCAAAATCATTAAGCCGATGTCCCACAGTCAAAATTTGGTCCAAAATTTTTTTATACAATGTGAATGTTGTGTACAATTTCTACATTCCATTCCCACAGGAGTGGTATTGGTCCAAATATTTCTCGCATGCACATGAGCAGCTAATAGAAAATAGTGGAGATTGCTGATGCACAATTATTTACATTCGCTGCCGCAAGCTTAGTTTATGTATCTATTGCAAGAGCATACTATAATAGAAAGAAAACATTAATAAAGAGGTAGTGGACTAGACCATGGGTGGAACGTAGGAATGCAGGCCAAGGAAGAGCTGCACTAAATATGCTGCAAAATGAACTCGTTTTTCCGAATCTAAAGTATTTTAACTTCCTTAGAATGGACGAAAATTTGTTTGGAAAGTTGCTGTCCTTAGTTGAGGCAAAAATCACTCGCCAAGCCACAAATACGAGGTAGTCCATACCAGCAGATCAACCAGCAATCGCGTTTTTATATTTTTGTTGAGAAAAGAGGTTAAGTACAAATGGGTTCGACAAAATGCATTTGCAGGGGTTATAAATACCTGAGTCATTATTTTATAAATCTCTGCCGCACAAAAAATGTGTATTTCAACTATAGTTCAGCTACTATAACCCTCTTATTTAGGACAAAGTCTACAAGATACAGCAAAGTTTCACACAAACAAACATGTTGGCGGGAAGGAAGACCCAGCGCTAGCTGCCATCTTATTACGTCATTACCACCTCATTGGTTGATTTCATACATTTGGATCAAAAATTAGAAACCGCTGCATCATGTTATAGCAAACTGGAATTGGACCAAAAAATAGTACAGAAATTGTATACAATGAAATTATCCAATGTATCCCGACCCAATTTGTATTTTGAAAAGTATTGGACCAAATATTTGACCAAGGGACATAGGCTTTGAGCCATTTTTGAGAAAATCAAAATTTTCAAACAGTCTTTTCGTTTTTGAGCTTTGCTGTCCACAGACACACACACACACACACATGGACCTTTTCCCAAAAATGTTTTTTTTTTTTTTTTATTCAGGGGGACCCAAAACATGTATTTCTGGCGAAATCTCGGTATCAAAGTTTTGGGTGGAATGTGATACACTATGTACATAGTACGTGTAGAGAAAGTAAAAATATTACAAACAAATCGACTTTAGAACTAACAATGAATAATAATAATTACACTTAATCTAGAATGACAGGTGCGGCAGATAATGGAAATCCATATAAATGAATATAAATCAACTTTATTTTGAGGGTCTACACTTGTTATATACTCTTATCACAGTATAACAAATATCACTAATATCAAACGTAAGCACCAGTTGTACAATGTTATAAATGCAATACACCTTATAACAACAAATTTACAAAATATTAAAACAAATTTGTCAGTAATCACTTCAGTTTTTAACGGAAAAAGGTTGGGCTACATTAGTTTTGAATTTTTTTTTTTTTTTTACAAACTGCAAATGTGGATGTATTTACTAATGGATGAGTACTTTAAAAACAAAATGTTGAGTACAATATGTACCTAATAAGCTAAATTACTTTGACATTAAAACTTCTGATTGAAATACAAAACAAATGACTAATTATAACATAAATAATATGGGGTAATGAATACATTACTGAAGTTTAACATTAATTTCAGTCTCATTTTACCAGGAACATTACAAGTTTTATATTAGATCTACTCCATTCCAAAAACCTTGCACAAATCTATGCTTAAAAACAAAGAGCAAACAATTTCCTATAAATCTTTTGTACTCAAAATAAACATTACAATAAAGGTAAATGATACCGATTCCACACATCAAATACCAGCTTTGATACAAAATGTCCACATTAACACATACAGAACCCCACCCCCCCAAAAAAACAGATATGAGTTACAAATTCAATAATTTCTCTAACTTATAAAGGTTTAAATTACAACTGTACTACAAGATATACTACATACCTAAATGGAAAAAGTTACTGAAGGAACTAAAATAAAAAAAATAAATAAATAAAAACAAAGCAGTTATTTAAAACAAAAAAGTACAAACTAAAGAACAAAGAACCCAGTACACATAAAAATAGAATTAGCTAAAGATGCTCCTTATTGTCATTATATGATAACAAAATAAAAATCTTCCTTCCTGGACTTGTAACGAGGTTAGTTTCCTCAGTCAGTATGCAGTTTTGTGACTTACCATCTTGTTAACAAAGCTATGCTCAACATATCTGAAAATGCAACATAGGATGTATTGATATATACTTAAATGACATAATTTAGAATAAAAATAAGAGATACGTAAAATGAAGAGTAAATAAAAGTAAAATATTACTGAGTTGCGTTTGTAACACTTATGTATAGTTTTTCCAGACTGGTTTCGAAGCCATGTGGGCTCTGGAAAAACTATATGTAAGTGTTACTTAAGTGTTAGAAACCCAACTCGGAAATAGTCTATTCATACATATCACTGTTCCAAAACACCCTTTCATTAAAATTGTTGTTAAATAAAAGTAAGTTACACATAAAATACTTCAAGAGCTTTCTTTACTTTAACAGAGTTTCCAAGATTGGTTAATGAGTATTACTAATAGTTTTACGATTACAAATCAATGTAATTACCAATGGGTACAATTTTTAGACATTAAATAACTTTTTTTTGGTAGTTTAACGTCCTTTAACCTGGTTTGGTTAGATCGGACGATGAATCAAATTGATGATATGATGCTCAAATGATCTCGGGGTCTATGGAACTTAAAGTTACTCGACATTCGCCTTCTCAGGATAAGGAAAAATGCTGAAAAAAAAACCTTATCCGGGTAACTCACCCTAAGCGAGATTCGAACTCACGACCTTTTGAATGTGAGGCAGATACGCTACCACCACACTACCCAGGCGGGCATTAAATAATTTATGTATATCCAGTTCAAATTTTGCACCAGCAATGTTGCAATAAAGAAATATTAAGTTTGTTGTAGGCCAAGCTACACCCATTAGGAACTTCTCAAATGATCCTTGTACCGAGTGAGTAAAAAATCCTCTGAACCAACTGCGGTGTATTTTTCCACTGGGCATGTCGTCACATGGTTCTGCACTGCTGCTGTAAACAAAGTCACACTTCTGATGCAGTTTTGCTCTGCTCTGGAAGTGCTGTATTGAGTTAATGGTGTAGTACTGTTATTATGATGATTTTGTCCTGTATTTAGTCACAAAGTGTATTATGGTTCAGCATGTTATCTACCACACATGTATTTATGATTCATAAGTGTTAACGCAGCTCGCCTGGCGAAAGTACAATTTGCAGAAAGATTTCAAAGTGTAAAAGTTCCAGGCCATACAGCAATCCATGAACTTTACAGTAAATTTCAGGTCACAGGAGGTATTCAGGTTAAGAAATCTAAAAGATGGCATACGGTTCTTACCAAAGAAACATTAGGCAACATCGGTCATCATTCAGAGAATTCCCCCCAAAAATCACTTAGGCGCCTTTCACAACAGGCTCTGTGCAAAGAGGTGCTAAACTGTTGAAGTTAAAACCGTATAAAATAACTGTGCCACATGCTCTTCAACCAGGTAATTCATTGCAAATTTTGTGAGTGGACTCTCAATAAGTGCATAAAATGGCAAAATAGAAGCATATTTCATATTTTTTACGAGGCTTGGTTCCACCTTCATGGATGTATACACAAAATAATCATTAGTGGACCTCCGAGATGGCTAATATTGTTCATGAAGTACCCCTTCATGATAACAAAAATTGGTGTGTTGTAGGAGCACATGACACATGCTCACAAAATATATAAAAAGAGAAAGCAAGGTAAAATAATTATAAATATTCAAGAGTAGAAATATGCATAAATGCAAGTTGTTAACTTAGGTAATTAGGTGAGGCAAGCTAGCGGAGTTTCAGTTTACAGTTCACCAACCACCACCTGCTAATGAGCACAGGGTTTATGCTAAAGAATGTATGATAGAAAAGAACAGACACATAAAGAAGTGAGACAGAAATAGTGACTTGTCTTCCAAATAGCACAGGGAGCTGGAAAAACAGACAAGGCAAGCATAATGTTAAAGTGAGAAGGGACTACAGGGTATTTCCAAACGCGTCATGTGCATGCTATGACGTCAAAACTTGGCACAGTTTATTCCCATAACTTGTGAGGTGATGCTAACTAAGAACCAATAAGAGATGCTGTTACATTTTAGGGTGTGAAAGTTAGCGTCACCCAGGTTTAGTATTTAAGGCAAGGCAGATCTCTTATATGGTTATTCTCTCTATAATTGCCTCACTTAAGCTTGTGTTCACGTTGAGTTGTGTGCACGTGGTGGGGGAGCGATGTGCAGAGGGTTAGATTAGGCTCCTCATTAATAATTAGTGGTGGGAAGGTGTTTATTTATAGCACATTGTAAGCTAGCTGCCCGTTTAAATCCAAGATCACAAATAAATTCATGTCGTAAGGGATTATGCAGGGTTTTTAATATATTAGCCTCACCCACAAACCCCTGAGATAAGTGTGATTAGGAGTGGAACCTACATCAACTGAAGAAGAGGGCAAATGCCCTTGAAACATATGTTTTGAAAATAATTTCATTTTAAGTGAGGTGAGTGATACTATTCCGCCTCATTTTAAACTATTATACTTGACAATTAAAATTTAGTTGAGTCGATTTTGTAACACTACATCACTTACTTTTTTATTTCGGAAAACATGTTTCAGAGGCCATGTGCTTCCATTGTCAATTCCTTTGGTCGACTACCGGTATTGCTTGCTGTGGTGGTTGTCTCTGTCCCTGGTGGTGGTTTGATGAACTTCTGGATGAGTAGATCGCCTGGCGGGATTTCAAAATTGAAAACCCGGTTCTTGTTTTTCCAAATATATATGTTTTCCCAAACTTTTAATTCTGTCTTCCTTGTGATGTTTTTGAGGATTTTTGGACTTCTATTTATAGTGTGTTTCTCTTTCCAAAAATGCCAAGCTACTGCAGATTTTTCTTCTTGTTTGAGTTTAATATTTCTGTGGTGTTCTTTTGCCCTGGTTTTTATATTTCTTTTTGTTTGGCCGATGTAGATTTTTTCACAGTCATTACAGCTGAACTGATATATTCCTGGTTTGTTTTCTTGTGGGATATCATCTTTTAATTTGGAATTTAAAATGTTTTTTATAGAGTAATTGTTTTTAGGGGCTAGAATGATGTTATGTCTTTTGAAGATCCTCTGGAATTTGTAGAAAGTTGTAGGGTGGTATGTAAACTTCTTGTAGATCTTGTTTTCTTTCTGGTTTTGAGTGAGTGTGCTGACTTCTTTAATTCTCTTTCTATTTTTGGCTTTATTAACTTTTTTGTACACCAGTTCTGCCCGAAATCCATTCTCTGTATCTATGTCCAAAATTTTATTAAGTTCACATTGGTATTCTGTTTGGGAAAACATATATATTTGGAAAAACAAGAACCGGGTTTTCAATTTTGAAATCCCGCCAGGCGATCTACTCATCCAGAAGTTCATCAAACCACCACCAGGGACAGAGACAACCACCACAGCAAGCAATACCGGTAGTCGACCAAAGGAATTGACAATGGAAGCACATGGCCTCTGAAACATGTTTTCCGAAATAAAAAAGTAAGTGATGTAGTGTTACAAAATCGACTCAACTAAATTTTAATTGTTAAAACACATCACTGTCTCAAAGTCCACCATATATCAGGATATTATACTTGAACTACTTCACTTGTCTCAAACATCTGAGTTATTTAATAATGCAAAATGTTAATACTTGACAAGCTTAGTTAAATGTTAACCTGAGTAGACATAGAAAATTGACAGTTGAGATTCAAATGTAAAAATGCACTAACTTACTCGACTACATTTGCAATAGCAGCGAAAATTACCTTAGTGAAGATAGTAAGGTGCTTGTCTTCTTTTCCTTGGCCAGGTCTTCTTCATAGGTCCTCCAACATTATTGCAACTCAATGGCATGTCAACAAAAGGATCCCAATCTTCATAGAACTGGAGTGGGTATGCAACTGGTTGCACTGACACACCATACATGAAATTCTCTTGATGCATTATGTTATAGGCTTGTGCTATCAATATAAAGAAAAAAAAAAAGGATGGTTAATTTATGACAGCACTTTTAATGCGTCTCCAGAATATTTAGGTCTATATTCCTCAAAATAGAGGGTGAATCACATAAAACCTGCACCGCAAATATTTGGAAAATGGAAAGTGCTATTGACGTACGGACAGATTTTACAGTGACTTTCAAATGAGATGAGGTCTGTCCTTGAGCACCACCAGGCTGGCAGCCAACCAGAGTGCTGCTGTTTTAAAATATTGCATTCCTACATAACTGGGGAGTAATGTGATTCCATCTCTCATAAATACTATTTGTGCTAAGACAAAAGATTCAAATTTTGCAAAACATAATTGAGGGGCTCAGTGCCAGAGGGAGCTATCCCACAAATAGCTAAATTTGAGAAAAAAAGAGTTTTAGTAGAGCTGTTGATTTGGTGAAAAATGTAATATTAAGGTACAACTTTTTTAAATCCAGTATTTGATCCACATTTTGAAATGTCCTAGAAAATACAAAAAAGTGATATTTAACAGTTTCTTTTATTTATTTAGCACTGCAAACCGTATTATTACTAAAAATTTACTTATGCAGAGAGAGAAACTAAACATGATATTATTCATATTCCTCACCATTGTTTCTTTTTCGTTTAGCAACAACTTTTTTCCATATGTTTTGTTTGTATATTCGTTTCTTTCCTTCACTAACTATACTATTTACCTCCATTTTGAAAAACAGAATAATCTGCAGCATAGTATAATGCCTAAAATTTCAACTATTTACACAATATTCTTAAGGTTTAATAATAGTCTTACATATTATTCTGTTTCATGTATTAAGGCCTAAAATCATTATTTCTTGGCCTATAATTTGAACAATAAACAATACTATTAAAATAGTTAAAGTTCTGTAAGTTTGGTGGCATTGTTCTTTAAATAGCAGGCAACTTCATAGTGGGATATCCCCATCTGGCACAAACTTTCTCACTTTGGAAAATGACACAGTTTCTGTAAGTTACTGTAGATGGTACTCTAAAACAGTTAATATTACCAAGATATCACAGACGTGAGAGACGGCAGAAGCTTCTAAAAACAAAAAAATCTCATTTTTTCACAATGTGTGGGATAGCTCCCTCTGGCACTGAGCCCCTCAATTCACAAGGAAGATAGGGAGTAATATTTGTAGCAGAACAGTAAAAACCACACATTTTTAGCTCAAATAGTTTTCATAATACACATGAATAAACATACCCATGTATTAAATCAGAATCAGAATAACATAAGCACTGTAATGACAATTATTATCTGTATGTATGTTCTACTATATATGTATATACATGCATAATTACACATAAATGGAATGTAAACTATTGAGAAAGAATTAGTACCAAAGTACTGAAAAAATTATTACATTTATTACGCTTAGCAAGCTGTTAAAGTCAAGACCGATAAATAATGTTTTGATGAAAATTATGTATATTGAAGAATGGAACAGTCCCTGAAGATCTCTTCATTCTAGATGAATTTTGCATAATTGGTAAACCATTACTAAACTTAAACAAAAAATGTAGAGCTCATTAAAACACACAATTTGTGTAGTATGCCTTTTTTCATGGAGCTAACCATTTCTGAGATAATCCTTGTTATTGGTTTCAGTTTCAAAATACTAAACTTTTCTCATACTGGGAATTTAACAACTTTGACAGTGCAAAGAAACAAATTTCAGTCACATCAATCGGTTTTTAAAAGATCTGACTATTGCTTTCACCTAGTGATCCCCTTATTTCCCTTCTATTTACAAGGAAGTATATAATAAGAGCATTTCTGCTAATATTTTTCTTGACTAGTATGCAGTAAATGGAAAAATAAGCTTTTTAACAGAGATGTAGAAAAAGTCATGTGAATGAAACACATCAGATTTTTACTTTCTCTAGCCCCATATGTACAATGTACATAGGGATAGAGAAGTATTGTATTCCACCCAAAAATTCGACACCGAGATTTCACCGGAAATACACGTTTTAGAACCCCCTGTATCCAAAAAAAGTATTTTCACAAAAAGGTCCATGTGTGAGTGTGTGTGTGTGTGTGTCTCCGTGTGTCTGTGAACACGATAACTCAAAATTGAAAAGTAGCTAAAATACTAAACTAGGTATTTAAGTTTAGTATCTTCCAGGGATGCAACACGAAGATTTTAAGAAAAATCCCCCCACCCCTACCCTTTACATGGAACATTTTTCGAAAATGTAAGAGATAGACAAAAACTTACTATACAAACAATTTAGGTCTTGTTAAAATACACAAGTTATGTCGTATACATTTTTCTCGTTGAGCTTACCGCTTTCGAGGTATTCATTGTTATTGGTTTCAGTTGTGAAGTACTTATATTTTTCTCAGATGGGAGTGTCCGTTTTTCTTTTTTTCTACTCCTGGCCAAGAAAAGAAGCGATTTGTAATGACAATCGCATAACGACAGCTTTTAAAACATTTGACTATTGGTTTAGCCTAGTGTATTCCCTTATTTTCTTCCTACTTATACGGAACTAAATAATAAGAACATTGTGCTAATGAGTACCACGATTAGCAAGGTGCAGAAAGAAGAAGAATCTTTGTATGAAGTTTATAGAACAGCTAGAGAAAGTCATGTGAGTGTAACACATCAGATTTTTTTTTCTTATTCCTGGGCATGCAAAGAGAAGAATCTCATATCCAAATTTTAGAAGGATTGATTATCACTTGACCTAGTATATTTCCTTGTACCTATAAGAAAATAAGTAAGAGCATTTCTGCTCACATTTATCTTAGTGTGAAGCAGATAAAAGAGTAAGTTTTTGTGTTTTATAGAAGAACAGATAAAGAAAGTCATGTGAATTTAACACAGGATATTTTTTAAAATATTGAGCTCTTTACTTTCTTTACCATGTACAATGTATAGTCTAGTGCACAAAAACGTGCCAATATTAGGAATAGTTATTTAGGTTGGTAGGGTAATGGCATTACCCTCTGCCATGATCCCATTTCAAACCTCTGTTGCTATAGCAAGATGTAATTAATAACATGTGCTTGCCCTCTGTTTCGCGATAGCACTGGCAGATACAAAAAAGGCTCAGAAAGCTTTAGATGCATTGAAACATATGATTCAAAATGTGTCTTATCTTAATTTGATTATATTATTAGTGATTGATGAGGAAAGGAGCAAAATCCACATTGCTAATCCTTTTCAAACCATCTGATGTGTTCCATACACATGACTTTCTCTACATCTCTGCAACAAATTATTGTTAAAAAGCTTATGCTTCTATTTACTTCATGCTAATCGAGAAACAATTAGCAGAAATAGTCTTATTACTTGCTTCCTTTTAAGTAAAAGCAAAATAAGGGAGTACCATAGGTTAAAGCGATAGTCAAAAGCTGGTTGCTATGTGACTGAAGTTCCTTTGTTTGTATGGACATGAGTTGACAAATTTCTGTATGAGAAAAGTATAAGGTTCTCAAAGCTGAAAACAAAAACAAGGGATATCTCAAAAACAACAATCAACTCCACGAAAAAAATATACACATGACATGAATTGTGTGTTTTAATGTGCTCAACATTTTTTGTGTGGTAATTTCTTTGTCCATCTCTTACGGTTTAACAGTTATACATAATTCTGTAAAATTCGTCCAGAATAAAGAAGTCTTCAGAACCAATTCTCAGAAAATTCAAGATATACATTTTATTTGTGAGGTAAATATCTTTGATATACAATATTTTAATCAAAATCGTTAGAGCCATTTTTGAGAAAATCAAAATTTTTGAAAGAAGTTCCATGTAATGGGTAGTCGGGGGTGGTGGGATTTTCTTAAAAATCTTTGTGTTGCATGCTTGGAAGATACCAATATTTAACAGTCTTTTCGTTTTTGAGCTATGCTGTCCACACACACACACACATGGACCTTTTTCCAAAAATGCTTTTTTTTTTATTCAGGGAGACCCAAACATGTATTTCCAGTGAAATCTTGGTATCAAATTTTTGGATGGAATACAATACTTTCTCTTTACACTATGTACATAGTATGTATAGAGAAAGTAAAAATGAAAAATACTTTTCAGGGAAAGCATGCTTTAGTTAAACAGACAAATGGGTATTAAATAGACAAATCATTCGGATATGGCATTGACAACTGTTCCACTTGGGTTAAATGGCCTCCGTACCCTCTCCTTGCACATACTCACCTTGGCCATAGCCTTTGTCATTGGTCACTGCTTGTGCTGGACTCAACTGTAAATCAATTAGAAGATTGGCACACATAGGACTGGCATGGAACATAAATGGTGAAAAGGGTACACCAACGTTAAATAAAAAATCTGATGTGTTACACTCACGTGACTTTCTCTAGCGGATCTACAAACTTCTTACATAAAATTATTCTTCTTTGTGCAGCTTGCTAATTGAGGTACTCATTAGCACAATCTTCTTATTACTTAGTTCCTTATAAGTAGGGAGAAAATAAGGGAATACACTATGCTAAACCGATACTCAAATGTTTAAAAGTCGTTATGCGATTGTCATTACAAATCGCTTCTTTTCTTGGCCAGGAGTAGAACAAAAGAAAAACAGACACTGCCATCTGAGAAAAGTATAAGTGCTTACAACTGAAACTAATAACAATGAATACCTCGAAAATGGTAAGCTCCACGAAAAAAATGTATATGAAGTAAGTTGTGTATTTTAACAAAACATATATTTTTTGTATAGTAAGTTTTTGTCTATCTCTTATGGTTTACTAGTTATGCCAGATTAGGCAAAATTCATCCAGAATAAACAGGTCTTTAGAAGCTATTCCCAGAAAATCCAAGATATACATTTTATTTGTGAGGTAAATATCTTAAATATACGATATTTTAATCAAAATCGTTAAGAGTCATTTTTAAGAAAATCAAAATTTTCGAAAAAAGTTCCATGTAAAGGGTAGTTTGGGGTGGGAGGATTTTTCTCAAAATCTTTGTGTCGCATCCCTGAAAGATATTAAACTTAAATACCAAATTTGGTATTTTAGCTACTTTTCGTTTTTGAGTTATGTTCACAGACACACGGACACACACACACACACGGACCTTTTTCTGGAAATGCTTTTTATGGATTCAGAGGGTCCTAAAACATGTATTTCTGGTGAAATCTTGACATCGAATTTTTAGGTGGAATGCAATACTTCTCTATCCCTATGTACATTGTACATATGGGGCTAGAGAAAGTAAAAAAGACACCAAAACTAATAGTATCGGCACATTTCTGTGCACTGGACTGTACATTATATTGCACCCAAAAATTTGATACCGAGATTTCACCCAAAATACATGCTTTAAAACCCTCTGAATCAAAATGAGTTTTAGAAAAAGATCCATGTGTATGTGTGGGAGGGAAAGAGAGAGAGCAGCAGCATAACTCAAAAATGAAAAGTCTGTTAAATACCAAACTTGATATTTAAGTTCAGCATCTTCTAAGGTTGCACACAAAGATTTCAAGAAAAGTCACACTACCCCAAACTACACATTTTAAATAGAACATTTTTTAAAAATTTGAGTTTATCATAACTGTAACAGTGTATTTGCTAACGTTCAGTTAAAAATGGAATAAATGTTAAAACTTAGACCAAATTCCTATTACTGTAAACGTATATTTTATTTCTCTAAATTTCTTGGAGCTCAGGTCACCAATTGCTGTAATGCTATCAAAATGAAAGCCTTCCTCCTGAATATTTATAAGCTTCTATATGAGTACGTTGTAGAAAATTTACCAATGAAAACAGGCAAAATTTTAACCATTTGTTCAATAATAATAATAATAATAATAATAATAATAATAATAATAATAATAATAATAAAATGATACTGCATATACTATTATATCAGTCTTGGTGTGAATCTGAAAATACACATATTTATAATTGTAGTACCCTATTTTATATATACCCAAGAATGCCAGTATTTTTGGACTTAAATCACCTTTTACTACCACCTGAATTTAATTTAGTTTTGAAAAAATACAGTTCTGGGAAAACTTACATTGTGGCTTTTGTATTACAGATTTTGACTTCCTCCTTCTTGGTTTTCTCTTTGCTGGCCTTGTTGCCTCTTTTTTAGCAGGCTTTTCTTGGAAAACTGCAGGTAATGTAGGGAAATTAATCTTGACATCCTCTGTTGCATTGGCTTTTAGGACTTCTTTTATTTCATCTAGCACTTTGCTTTTAAAATTACCTGGCAGTGGATATTCCCATGATAAAGCTGTAAATTTCAGTAAAACGGATTATCCATTTAGTACAACAGACCACATAAATTAGGCAAAATAAACACATAATAGATAAATATAAGTGTTAATGAACTACACTGAAATAATTTGCGAAATTGTGTACATGACTGATATAAGTAATTTGAGATCGGCAATGCATGGTCCCCGGATAAACATAACGTAGCTATATAGCATTAAACGTGTGGGTGTCAGGTGCTGATAAGTCAGTGTTAAAGCAAAGCAGATTGAAAAAATGGCTTAGAAAACTGCTGCCCAAATGAAGAAATATCAATTTTTAGCAGCTCGTTACTAGCGTTCTCAAGATTTAATGTCGCAAAAATTTGTAAAATCTTTAACTAACCACTTGACAGTGTGACACTGAGCATTCATTGACTATGTTCTTGAGTTATGTAGCCTACTCTGGAGGCGTTTTTTCAGCTGCTCTGGTGACTTAATGTGTAACGCGGAAAGCTGCTATCCCAAAGGTCATGAGTTCGATTCTTGTTATAGAGTAAATGATTTTTATTATTTTTTTTCACTCCGACGAAGTGCTGCAATACGTATACTCAGGTCGCAATTCTAATTGGCCAGTGCATTAACACTGTTATCAGTTCCTTATTGCTGCTCACTGTGAGGCAACATGGAGAACATGCACACCTCTGAACTTGCAGATACAGAGAGGTACACTGTAGTATGTCCCTTTGTTTTTCGTGTTATGCTCTCGAATGGTTCATAAATTAGCCAGTGGCATACTGGCACTTCAGAAACTTACAGCCGTTTCTTTGAAATTTCAATAAACTGGCCAGAAGTCTCCTATCTCAAATTACTAATTTAAGTAATCTACATATTCAGAGAAAATATTTTGGTATAGTTCATTTACACCCTGTATATGGTGTGGAAGGTGCAATACTCACTTTGATGATAAATAAACTGATATAGAAATATAGGAAGAACACAAAAATGATATTTGATTTGATTTTAAAAGCATAACAAATATAATAGAGAATTAATTTGTACACACGCCTTTTTTTGGGGAAAAAAAAAAAAAAACATGAAGCAAGCAATATTTTCATGCTAATTTTTAACAGAGCATAATTAGACAACTGTTAAAACATGCCAAAATACCAATCAAACTCACAGTATAGGGGGTTATATCACATCAAAATTGCATACAGAATAATGAATTTGAATTTCTGACAGTAGATGAGAGTTAAGTTTTCTACCAGTCAGCTAAATGGCAGTAAAATCAACACTGAATTAGCAGAGCCCCTTCCAGATACTAGTGGCCAAGCAGCTGATGACGGGGATAAATATTTTCAAAAGCATGTTCTGAATGAAAACTTAGTGAAATCAGTGTTATCAATACACTTAAAATTTCAATTATGCATGAAGCTTTAAATCGGGCAAATTGGGATCACAGTCTTAAGATGTATTTCCACTCCAGGGCAGCTATTTAGCTGAAGAAATTTTCTCCTAAATATAGCAGTATTCTGATTTTTTTTATAATATTGGCAATGTTACTGATATTCTTAAACTTTAACAACTTGTAGTACAGTTAATGACCAACCCAACTGCTGTTTGAAACCTACAGCCAAGCCGGAAAAGAACAGTTGACTTTTAAACCAAGTGCAACAATGAGAATTTCTGAAGAAACTGCTTCTCTAAACAGATTGGTTATCATGGCAACATGATGTCATCAAACAAAGTATTAAGGTGAAATAGGCCGCGCCATGGCCGAGTGGCCAGACCTCTTGCCTCTCCTTAGATGGCCCGGGTTTGATCCCAAGCGAGATTTGTGGTGAATAAAGCGGAGGGACGAATTTTCTCCAGGTTCTCTGGTTTCCCCCACCATCTCATTCCACCGGAGCTCCATCTTCATGTATCATCAGCGTCATCCTGCGGTGACAGAAGTAAAATCGGGCGTTAAATACTACCAAACAAAAAACAGGAAATATTTTCACCTTAAAGGGGTACCTAAGCAAATGCATGTTGGTATTAGCCTTCAGAGAAGAAGGGATGTTTCCAGTTTTCACTTGGTAACAAATAATCACACTTACACAGCTGTTTCAACTCAAGGATGTGTTTGTGTGTAAAGTGCAAAAGTGGTGTTTTATAAAACTGTGAGCAGTATATTTAAAATTTTACTAGATCACAGTGTTTGTAATACCTAGCAACATAGTGATTTGAGTGTTTTCTAATGAATCCCATGAACAATTTAGTTTGTTTGTTAGAAACTCCATTTTCGAGGTGGAAAGATGAAGACAAGAAAATGTTCTAAACTTTGAGCAGCCCACTGATATCAACATTAAAAGGGAAAATAAGAAATTCATACAATTTTAAATTCAAAGTCTCTTGATTTGCTAACTTTTCTTGGTTGTGCAGTAGCCATAATTTACGATCACAGTTCTGTTGACCTTGTTTGCTTCTGAGCAACAAAAATAACTTGACAATTTCATCCACAGATTTACTGCTCGAAAAATAGGAGGATCATATTGGCAATTCATATTTTGCACGATAAAATGGAGATGAAAAAGTTGTTGGCCCAATTGGTGCATTGATTGATCATAGTGTACAAGTGGGTGCAGCTTTCAACTTTGAAATTGTGTTTGGCACTAGTTTAAGCAAAGTCCAAAGGACTTTTTGCATCCAGTTGTAGCCATCAATGAGACCTGAATTCATCATTATACTCCAGAAACCAAGAAACAATCAATTTTAGTGAATCTGCTACAAAGAAGCCAGAAAAACAGATGATTTTCTGGAATAGGAAGGACGTGAAGACACACTGACTTCTTACAAAAAGGAAAAACTATTTCTAATGGCCCCCTTTAGAAATGAAGTTAAAGAAGACACGGCCCCATTCACATGGGAAGAAGTAAAGCAATACATTCGTCTGTAGTTGTCGCCATCAAACTGCATGAACTGTGTTGTGAATTTCTGCCCTTCACCTCTGTAATTCACCCAAAGGCTTCCTGTGATTTTTTTATTTCTTCCAAATATGAAGAAAAAGCTTGTGGGTACAAAATTTGGATCAAATGATGCCAGCATCCAGACAAATACATATTTTGAGGATCTGACAATTGGAGGAGTTAAAAAATTAAGAGAAAAGGGACTATGTTGAAATAAGTAATTTAGGTTTGAAAAAATGTTACCTTTATTCATAAGAAGGGTACTTATTGAAACACGGTGTAAAACTTTTCAATGATATAAAGTAGTAAATAAAATGAATAGTAAAGCTAAAGAATATTGTGTTTAATTCTATTCAGTATCTCCCACCCATCTTCTACATTCATATGATAACGGCAAGTAGTTAATAGGACCCATTGCTTTATACGATTATGATGCCATGCAGTTGTCAGCTGGTCAAATCTTTAACCATCATTCAAAGATGGAATTCTTAAGTTAAAAATCTGACACATTACATTCACATTACTTTCTCTAGCCTCTCTACAAACAAACTTCTTACAACAAAAGATTTTCTTTTTCTACTCAATACTAATCGAGATAACATTAACAGAATGTTCTTATTACTTAATTCCTTATACGTAGAAGGGAACTAAAGGAATGTGCTATGCTAAAGTAATAGTCAAATGTTTTAAAAGCTGTTATGTGATTGTCATTGCAAATCACTTCTTTGCTTGGCCAGAAGTAGAAAAAAAAAAGACACTTCCTGTTTGAGAAAAGCATTAGTAGTTTACAATTGAAACTAATAACAAGGAATATCTTGAAAACGGCTAAGTACACGAAAAAAAAAAATATATATATATATGTATATATATATATATATATATATATATATATATATATATATATATATATATATATATATATATATATGACATAAATTGTGAATTTAAACAAGATCTACATTTTTTTTAAGTAAGTTTTTGTCTATCTCTTACAGTTTACTAGCTATGCAAAATTCAACAAAATTCATTAGGAATAAACAGATCTTCAGAAGCTATTCCCAGAAAATTCAAGATAAACATTTTATTTGTGATGGAAATGGCTTTAATATGTAGTATTTTAATCAAAATCGTTACAGCCATTTTTAAGAAGAACAAAATTTTTGAAAATTTTTCCATGTAAAGGGTAGTTTGGGGTGGGGGTATTTTCTTGAAAATCTTTGTGTCGCATCCTTGAAAGATATCAAACTTAATTACCAAGTTGGGTACTTAACTGTCTTTTCATTTTTGAGCTATGCTGCATTTGCGCATGCATGCACACTGACCTCATTCTGAAAATGCTTTTTTTGGGTTCAAGGGGTCCTAAAACAAGTATTTCTGGTGAAATCTCGGTATCAAATTTTTGGGTGGAATACAATATCTTCTCTATCCATTACGCATTGTACATTGGGGCTAGAGAAAGTAAAAATTCTTGCTATGTAAATGTTTTGGCACATTCTTAAGCTGTAATGGATTTTTTTGGGTGAGGAATGATGATGATATAAGGGGAATGCTCGTGTTTTGACAGAGATGTGAAGCCTTGTTTCAACACTTTCCTACTGTTCCCTAAGAAATATCTTGACAAAATATAAACAGGGTTTCAGTGTTAACAGTTTCAAAAGTAACATTAGTTACTTGAAGTACTTTTAAAGATGGTTATTAAAGTGTACATTTATGTACTTTTTTTACTTTCTCTACACATACTATGTACATAGTGTATAGGGAAGGTATTGCACTCCACCCAAAAATTTGATACCGAGATTTCACCGGAAATACATGTTTTAGGGGCCCTTTTATCCAAAAAAAAGCATTTTCAGAAAAAAGTATGCTTGTGTGTGTGTGCATGTGAGAGAGAGAGAAAACACGATAACTCAAAAACGAAAAGTCTGTAAAATACCAAACTTGGTATTGAAGTTTGGTATCTTCCAGGGATGCAGCACAAAGATTTTGAGAAAAATCCGCCTACCCCAAACTACCCTTTACATGGAACTTTTTTCGAAAATTTTGTAATTTCTTAAAAATGCCTCTAATGATTTTGATTAAAATTTCTTATATTAAAGATATTTACCTGACAAATAAAATGTATATCTTGAATTTTCTGGGAATAGCCTCTGAAGACTACTTTATTCTGGATGAATTTTACGAAATTTTGCATAACTGCTACACCGAAAGAGTTGGACAAACACTTACCACACACAAAATATAGAACACGCTAAAACACACAATTTATATTATATATATTTTTTTCATATTTTTTTTAGTTATTGTGTCGCATGCACCCCCACCCCCACACACGCATGCACGCCCATGCCCCCCCCCACACACACAGGGATCTTTTTCCGAAAATGCTTATTTAGATAAAGGGGACCCTAAAACGTATATTTCCATTGAAATCTCGGTATCGAATTTTTGGGTGAAGCAGGGAATCTTGCAAGAAAACCTTTATTAATAAAACATTACTTACCATATACTCTCAGTATGCATGTAAAGCAACAAAACTTGTTATTAGTGTAAACTGATGAAAACTAATCACATACATGAACATAACACAACCATGTATTATTATATGTACAATATTAATAAAAGTGTATCTGAAAAGGATGTCCATTTTCTTAGACTTGACAAGTTGCCACCATAAATAAAATCATAGCTGATACTTAAAAACAGCAAATTGAACAGAAATTAAAACTGTTTCTCATAAGCAAATATTTATATAATTGAGATGAGTTATAAAAAACTGTTCTAGTAAATATAATTTGTAAATTGTACTTGTATATATAAGATAAAAAGTACAAAATCAAATGTATTCATAAACCAGTTTATCATTATCAAACCTCAGTTTTGAGTTCCAAAGAGCACACAGTTACAACACACAGAGCAGTCAGCAGTATAAAGAGAGGGTACTGGGGAGGAGTTTGTAGTATAAACATACACACATAAAGGTATAATCTGTTCCAAAAGAAGCTCATTACATGTATTGACATTATATGCATTCATAATGTAACACAATAAAACAATTATTTCATATGATTAGAAAATAAAAATGCTTTGTATTTTTACAAATAAAAGTATAAAGCTAGATACAAAAAAATTTAGGATGATAATGTACAGAGCTTTGAAAAGACAATGAACATAAATGACCCAAACTCACTCAGAATTCATTGCAGTGGATTATACGACACATCTTTGCTGTATCAAAAGAAAGGCTCTCCTCCTATCACTCAAAATGTTTGAATCATCCACAAGTTTGCTCAATGTTGAACACCTATCCTTTCATATTTTCAACATTTTTCAATCTGTGCTCTTTTTCAGGGTTCACTGGTTTATCTAGTAGCAGGAACTGAACACGGTCAGGCAGTGAGCAATACTAGATAGTACAACACATCTCAAAATGGGCTGTAGAGATTACAACTACTCCATCACATCATAGTTATATTCTGTGTGCACCAATTATTAATCCGGCAATTTCTTCACCCTGGACCAAATTCCTAACCACCACCAATGCCACTGCCACCACCATTAAAAGATATTGTAAGCATTAACCACTGTATACTCAAGGTCATTGGTTCAAACCTGGCTGAGGACGATGCCTTTTTTCAGGCGTAAAAATCCTAGCATGGCTTCCTTCGGAAGGGAAGTAAAGCTGTTGGTCCCATGTCGTAGATTTATGGCACATAAAAGAACCTCAAGCCCAATAAAAGAGACCTCTGAGCAAAATTAAACAGTCTTTCACACCCAATATACTACTGTGTCAAGAAAGTTCCGGGAATCTGCCAATAAAACACAAAAAATGAATTATTCATCCAATTCAATTTTATCGCCTTCAAAGTAGGCTCCTTCTGAAATTATACATTTATTCCAATGAATAATCCAATCATCAAAACATTTTTCATAGGCACTTTTAGGAGTCAATGTCAATTGTTGCCACAAATTTTCCTTTATGTCTTCTATTGACTGAAAATGGGTGCCTCGAAGTGGTAACTTGAGTTTTGGAAAGAGAAAGAAATCAGCAGGAGTCAGATCAGGTGAATACAGTGGTTGTTTGACGAAATTTGTTGAGTTTTTGGCCAGAAATCCGTTCACAATAATAGCCTTGTGAGCTGGGGCATTATCCTGGTGCAGAATCCATGAGTTGTCGTTCCACAAATCTGGCCTTTTTTGCCGTATTTGTTCTCTCAAACACTGCATAATGCTCAGATAATAGTCTTTATTTACCATCTGACCTGCTAGCAAGAACTCTTGAGTGCACGACACCATGATAATCGAAAAAAACTGTCAACATGACCTTCAGTTTTGATCGAGTTTGACATACCCATTTAGGTTTCGGTTCAGTTGGAAGGCGTCATTCGGAAGCTTGTTGACTAGTTTGAGTGTCAAACTCGTAAAACCATGTCTCAACACCAGTTACAATGCGTTTCATGAATGTGGTGTCGGAACTGGCTCGTACTAGCATGTCTTCAGCAATCCTTACGTGATTAAGTTTTTGAAGAAAATTCAAGTCTTTTGGAACTAACCGAGCTGCTTTGGAACTAACCTGCCCAAACAATCATTTAAAATGGTACGAATTGATTCGTGAGACACAGAAAGTTCAGCGGCAATCTCTCTCAGACCTAAATGACGATTTTCAGTTCAGTTGAAACCGTTGATGGCCCACCAAAGCATGGCAAATCTTCCACCACATTTCGACCACTTTTGAATCCACTGTACCACTCATATGCATGTGTTTTTGATAAAGTTGATTCACCGTAAGCCCTCTGTAACATTTTCAGCGATTTGGCACACCAAATACCATTTGCACTGCAAAATTTGAGACATATTCTTTGTTTAATATTTGTATCCATCGTAAAATCGCAAATCACCTTTGAAATGAACTAACAAAATGGCGTACTGTAATCAATCTAGATGACAGATGACGATCAAACTCCAAGTGGGTATAGAGGAAAGTTGTACCAACTTAGCGACAACAATAATTTTGAATCCCCTTTTAAACAGGATTTATAAATGATCAATTCCCGGTACTTTGACAGAATGTAGAATGTTACACTGAGAACCACAGCAGTAAAGAGCGTCCATAAATAAAACTCCATTTAATTTTTTTAACTAATCATTGATGATATGAGAGAAATGTTACAAACAAACTTACCAACATGTGTTAGAATAAGGTTGGTCATGTGTCGAACAGCAAGTGGAAGCCAGTGAATGCCATCACTTGCCCTCCTGTAACAGATAGCAAAAAACATTGTTTACTTTCGCTTACAACATTAGCAACATTTTTAACACAACATAGTCACACCTAACATTACAGGTTTAGGAAACAAAATTACCTGTGTATCTGCATGCGTAAATGGTGATGAATATCCAGAACATCAAACCCATGAGAAACCACAACTTGTCGGGCAAACATATTAGCCTCCATCACTTCAAACCTTAAGGTGTGTTTCAAGAACTCTACCTGATAAAACAGAAAGTAATATCAATTGCAGTGGAGTGGAGTAAGCTAAAACACTCTTTTTTGCTCCACTAACCTGTTTTTTATTCAGGAACATTTTATGCCGCATCTTCAGCTGTGTTGACTGAGTTCAGAATTAAAGTCACTCTGAGTGGAGTTGCACTCTAGTGGCCATTGCAAGAAGCTGAATAGCAGGTTTTGTTTGTCCATCAAATCTAAGTTCAAGAAAAACTTAATGAAAACCTGCTCTTAAGCTTCAACCAACAGCTACCAGGGTGCAACTCCACTCAAAGTAACTAATTCTAAACTCAGAGTAGCCCAAATTGCCAAACCAGATCAGCAAAAACATGATCCTGAATGAAAAACAGGATAGTGAAGCAAAAAATCTCAGATGCTCTATTCACATAACTCTCACTAGCTGTTCCAAACACAAACTATTCTTACAAAATATAAGAAAGAAGCCATTGAAATATACAAACATGAAAATAACATGAACCGCAAAGAAGAAGGTTTGAAACTAAACAGAATATGGACAACAGCATTAACAGAGGTCAAAACCAAGGATTCCTCCTGCACCAAACATACATCAGCAGAATGAAGCACCGCCTGCTGTCAGGTCCAGTCCACCATCAACCGAACCAGTCACAGCCAGCTCTCCGGCCAGCCACTGGTATGTATACCGCAACCCATGGAGCTAACAGCACAGTCGCTGTTGAGACCTCCACCTTCGATCGCACTGCCACTGAAGATGTCTGCTGCAGCCACAGACGAAACGTCTGGGAAGATGTAGGAGGAGCCCAGTAGACCACGGCCTATAAGCCCAGATAATAATTTTTCTTATACTGACACTAGCCGTGAAAGCCTACAAATTTCAATATTCTTATTCTTCAAATTTCTTTTATGTACATCATGCTAATCAAAATAAGCATTAGCAGAATTGGTTCTTATTATTTGCTTCATTGTAAATAGAAGAGAAATAAGGGAATACATTATGCTAAAGCAGTAGTCGAATCTTTTAAAAGCTGGTCGCTTTGGTTTGGTTTGCTTTGCATGGTCCCGTTGGGAAAACTTAGGTAGCTTAAAACTGAAACCAATAACAAGGAATTTCAAAAACTGTCAAATCTAAACAACAAAAAATTATGTGTTTAAACAAGATCTGAATTTTTTGTGGTGTTTGTCTATCTATTACAGCTTACCGTTATGCAAAATTCTTCAAAACTCATCAAGAATAAAGAGGTCCTCAGAGCCTATTCCCAGAAAATTTAAAATATATTTACATGACAAAATGTATATTTTTATCAAAATCGTAAGAGCCATTGAGAAAAACAAAATCTTCACTGGTATGACCTTCAACGAGAAGCTTCCATGTCTCCTTATGACCAGCCATGTGATGTAATCATCCATGCTTTACAATCTACATCTAAAAAATCTTCAATTGACCAAGAAAAGAAGAATAAATACATTTTCGTTTTTGTTACCAGGTTGTATGCCTTCCCATTCTCAGTTTTGTTTTGGTTACTGCTCTCGGGTTATTGGGAACGAACCTTTAGAAGACATTTGGGGCAAGCTACCATACATAGAACTAACCCCCCCCCCCGTGGTGTAATGGTTACTGTGCTAACTTATATACCCAGGGGTGCAGGCTCAAACCCCATGGAGGACTATGGATTTTTTCAGTTTAAAAATCCTTAGCATGGCTTTCTTCAGACGGGAAGTAATGCTGTTGGTCCCGTGTCGTAGATTTACAGCATGTAAAAGAACCTCAGGCCTGAAAAAGAGCCTCTGAGCAAAATTAAGCAATCTTTCACATCCAGTATAGAATGGGATGCTGAGAACCACAGCAGTTAAAAAGCATTCATAAATAAACTCCATTATCAGCATTAGCATTAAGTGTGAAAACAGATATTCCTATTTTTCTTATACCAAAAACTCCAAAAAATGTGTGATGTTTTAATTTATTGTAAGTCAAAACCGAAGAGGTCAGTAAAACAAATTCTTCTTTAAGTTTTTATTATAAAGAAGTGTGTGATGAAACAACAGTGAATAACCCGTGGCCGAAGCATACAATTTAAGTAATTTGAGACTCTCCAGAGAGGAGCAAAACACCTGACACAGAAATTAGAAAATTTGTGCAAACTGAAAATATGTATGAGCCAACAAAATCAAGTTCACTTGTATGTTTTAGAATATTGCAGAATATGATCTGCATCATCAGCTACTTGTCGACCAGTCTTGACCAGGTTGGCCAAGAATGAAACAACAGTTTGCTCTTTGTTAAAACACTGCTTTAGCTGTAGCATTAGTTTTGGAATGAGAAGAAAGTTTGGTTAATATATAACTCTCTTTGTAGGCTGTTGAAGGGTTGTTGGGATGTAGGATATTCTTGAAAAATTTTCCCTCAGATACTTACATCTGCCTTAAATCAGGTATTTGGTGTTTATATAATTTTTGTTTTTTTGATTGATATACACATTTTTTAGTAAAAATGTGATAATTTGGGTTCATGAAATCTTAAAAAAAGTCTTTCGAACAAAAGTTTGTTCCTTAATTTTTGGGTCAAATTACTTTCTCTATTTTAAGAGAGCAATAAAGAAAATAAGAGCAGAAATAAAAACCAAATTCTTACTTGTTGGACTAGGAATCCTCCTCGACAGGATGATGATATAGGTAAAGCAGTGGCCCAAATCATGATAGCTTTTTCTGGAAGGCTCTGCTGGAAAAGCTTCATTAGTTTCACCAAGTTATCCTTGTACTGAGTTACACCACTAGGTCCCCATCTGCAATCAAAACCATGTCAACAGTGACCTCAATCTGTACAACTTAATGTGATAAATACTGATAGCAAACTAACTGCCAAACTGCAGAGTGACATGTATACAACATTGCTCTTTTTTAATCTGAAGCCAAAAACAGGGCACTTCTCAAACTGATTTTGTAATCGGTCTTAGGGCTGATTTCTCTAACATACTATGATCTATTAAAATGTTCTTTAAAAGGAAACCCGAAGGAGAAAAGATATGGGGAAGACCAAGGTTAAGATGGCTAGAGTGTGCAGAGAGACTTGCCCAGCATGGGGATTAGAAGCTGGAGGAGAAAGGCAAAATCTAGAGAAGAATGGGCTTTCATCATTAAAGAGAGGCTAGCGAAACTAAGAGCTGTTTGACACAAGAAGAACTAGTGGAGAGATTTGTACCCCTGCCGCTGAATCCTTGCACTTGAGTTGGGAGTTAAGTTGGTATCCCAGCAAAAAAAAAGTTGAAAAGCTTTAGCCGTTTGACTTTGTGAACCAATCACAATGCAGCATTCCAGTCGGTCGGTCTGACAACGGAATCTAGATGCAGCACTGTTGCAATATTTCCAACCACGTGCTCAGCTTGTGAACTCCTAACACATGTGTTAAACTGTTCTGTGCAAGCTACATATTTTTTGTTATGTATATTTGTTATTATTGTTGTTGGTGTTTGTATGTGAGGGATCATAACAAGACTTTTGTAGGGAGGTGTGGCGAGAGTGGACGCGGCTTCATGGAAGAAGAAAGTGAATCATGTTTACAAAATAATACGAAAAGCCCAGGAATTAACGGAATCATCAATGAACGTGAACCACTATTGATATGTCTTGGTGACGACAATGTTGACAGTGATGACAATGAGGCTTCCGAGAACGATGACTTGGATGGGACTGAGCAATTAAAATTACAAACCGGTGAAAATCACTTTGTTATACCTTTCTCTCATTGTAACAAGCTATTTTGCTTTTTGTTCTATATTGTCATAAATACCAAATGTATGCTACATGAGTTACAGTATCACTGTTATTGTCATTTAACATCAATAATAATAAATTAGTTTCAATATTCATTGGCAATCATTTACTATGTATACTGTTTATGTTCGTCTAGAGAGATTTATAAACAGCTGGTGCTGTTTACTAGTTACTCTGGCAACACCGCAAAGGCAGCATAGCCAACCTAATGCGAAACCACCCGAACTGTCAAGTGCAAGGATTCAGGTGAGGGAGAAAATAAGGAATTACAGAAACAGGAGAAGCAGAAGATTAGCACAAGAGTTGAAAAAAATGGAAGTTATAAGCACATATTAGAGATAAAGGAAAAAAAGAAGTGGCCGTTATCTTTCCATATTAAGATGTTTTTCTGTTACAACAAACTCACAACATGGGAAAACATTAAGACTGGCCCACAAACTTTAAAACCCCACCAATTAACAGCCTAGCGAAAAAGTTCACTGTACAACCATAAGTAGCAGCAGCAGTAGTCTGACCCCTGAAACTAGTATTTGCATCTTTTCTTGTTTTCTGTTCTGAAGTTCTTTTCTTATTTCGTATTCTAAATTTTTATTTTCTTGGCAGATTATGTACTTCTCAAATACTCGCTATGTTTCCATGAGGAATTGAAATCCATCTGAATACCATCCACATATTAAAGTCAAACCAATTGAGATCAGTTTTTACACAAGGTTGGAAAATAAATAAATCTAGTTTTATGCTGGTCATCTTGTGTTTACATTAGCAAACTTATTAAACATAGTTCTGTATATTATAAGCAGGTTTTGAGCTTAGTGATGTTTTTCAGAAGAATAAATTGCAAGATTATGGAAACAATAAGAATGGCTATGTTATGGTTTTATTACAGCAGTTTTTGGCATGTTTATGGAAGAAAACAATGATGCAAAGAGCTAAGTAAAATACAGCAACTTTGGTGTATTCAATATAATTTGAACACAGAGGTGTTTCCATGCAACATATTTTGATCCGATCCCACTTTCCAAGAGGATCAGATCATCCGAGATTCAATACAATTGAATCCACATTTCCAAGCAGTACTCAATACGAGAATATTACTCCAATTGATTTCAGTTCTCCATGGAACTCAAAATGTGCAATCTGTTCTACAACTTTACTTTCTATGACAATTTTAGCTCTAATTTCAAATTTACCAAAAATTGCCATTACTTTTAATTCATTTATTGACATTGTAAAATTGATTACTATGTTATTAACACATGCGACCAAGATGATGAAAATTATCAAATCCATCTCTCTGAATTATAGCAGTAGACTAATAACAATTTTTACATTAAGAAACTGTTTTATTAAAGAAAATTGTATGCATTCCATTCACATGACTTTCTCTACATCTCTGTAACAAATTATTGTTAAAAAGTTTATTCTTATATCTACTTCAAGCTAATAGAGAAACAATTAGCAGAAATAGTCTTATTATTTACTTCCTTGTAAGTAGAAGCGAAATAAGGGAGTACTATAGATTAAAGTGATAGTCAAAAGCTGGTTGCTATGTGACAGAAGTTCCTTTGTTTGTATGGACAGGAGTTGACAAATTCCTGAATGAGAAATGTATGTTTTTTAAACCTGAAACCAATAACAAGAAATATCTCAAAAACGATCAACTACATGAAAAAAATGTATATAACGTAAAGTGTGTATTTTAACATGCTCTACATTTTTTGTCTGGTAAGTTTATTGTCCATTTTTTATGATTCAGTAGTTATGCAAAATTCCGTAAAATTCATCCAGAATAAAGTAGTCTTCAGAGGCTATTCCCAGAAAATACAAGATATACATTTTATTTTTCAGGTAAATATCTTTAAGATACAATATTTTAATCAAAATCGTTAAGAGCCATTTTTGAGAAAATCTAAATTTTCAAAAAAAGTTCCATGTAAAGGGAGTTGGAGGTGGGGAGATTTTCTTGAAAATCTTTGTGTCGCATCCTTGGAAGATAACAAAATTAAATTCCAATTTTGGTATTCAACAGTCTTTTCGTTTTTGAGCTATGCTGTCCACAGACACAGGGGGACCCAAAACATGTATTTCTGGTGAAATCTCGGTATCAAATTTTTGGGTGGAATACAATACTTTCTCTATACATTATGTATATAGTATGTAGATAAAGTAAAAAAGCATTTGAAATAATACAACTTTGTGAGAAAGCTCCATAAGCAATAAGTGACATGAAAATGTCCTCCAGTACAACACTCTTGATAACATACCTTGTTATATCCCACACACATGAGTTCATCACAATCACATCTGGTGCTGATTTCTTTTGCTGTTTAATGTCTGCCATCATCTGTTCAATAGCTGGAGTGTAACATCTAGTGAGGAAGTGGAACTCCAAGTGTATACCATTCTTCTGTAAACACATGTTTTGAAACTTAGTATTTTGATCAGACAAACCATCAAATTTCAACTGAAGTTGGTTATTTTTATCACATCCTTCGACATAAACAAAACTAATAACCAGAGACCAGATTTTAAAAGGAATTCCTTTTTTTTTTTCCTTTCTTCTCTTTATTAGCCTCTGTTCTCTTTTTGTGAATTTTCCTTTTTCGACCCTTTTAATTAATTATTTTTACTTTCTCTACACATACTAAAGCATTTTTGGAAAAAAGTCTCTGTGTGTATGTCTGTGGACAGCATAGCTCAAAAGCGAAAAGACCATTAAATACAAAATTTGGTATTTAAGTTTGATATCTTCCAAAGATGAACTTTACATGGAACTTTTTTCGAATATTTTGATTTTCTCAAAAATGGCTCTTAACAATTTTGATTTAAAATATTGTATATTAAAGATATTTACATGACAAATAAAATGTATATTTTGAATTTTCTGGGAATAGCCTCTGAAGACTACTTTATTGTGAATGAATTTTAAGGAATTTTGCATAACTGCTAAACCGTAAGAGATGGACAAAACCTTACCACACAACAAACGTAGAGCACCTTAAAACACACAATTTATGTTATATACATTTGTTTCGTGGAATTGATTGTTTTTGAGATATTCCTTGTTTTTTTTTCAGCTATAAAGACTTATACTTTTCTCATACAGGACTTTGTGAACTCATGTCCATACAAATGAAGGAACCAGTCGCAGAGCAACCAGCTTTTGATTATAACTTTAACCTATGGCACCCCCTTATTTCGCTTCTACTAACAAGAAAGCAAGCAATAAGACTATTTCTGCTAATTTTTGCTCCATTAGAGGAAGTAAATAGAATAATTTGTTGCAGTGATATAGAGAAAGTCAGGTGAATGGAACACATCAGATTTTTTCCATAATTTCCTGTGTTTTTTTACTGTCCATGACCTTTCCCATTTACTTTTCTCCTGAATACTAAAGCATTCTTTAGTAATGTCACTATCCTCTAAATTGGAAATTCTGTAAAGGTATTTCTTAGCCTTCCCAGTTCTAACTGAGCTGCTATTAACAATGTAACTAAAACATATTTAAGGACAAGACAATTCTAGGAGATGCAATACATATTATGTGCACACCTTTTCTTGGACACTAGTTTTATGTGGAAGCAAGGGCCTGTGCAAAAAGATGAACTTGCCCCTTTGACTTTCCACAGTGCTGTCAAATAAAGTTTCTCTCTTTCAGGTCCTAAGCCATTACGGTGAATAGCTTATCTAATTTACCATGAACTAGCTATTTATTAAATGAAACAGCAATGAGCTTAAAACCTGCACTCTGCAGGTGAGAAAATCCAGACCTTTGGCCTCTAGATGTTAATGTTTATAGCATGCATGTGTCTTATGTTGTCACTCTGCTTCCAAAATTCCTCAAAATCTATGGAATGAAGACAAGGGAGCTGAGCACCCAAGAAACTGGGTGATATAATATGTAGCGCTCTGATACATTTTTTATTATGGGTTCACGCTTGCACACTCCATGGTCGAAAGCTTGGATTTTATACACCTGACATGGCTGATCACCCATGAAGCCATAATGAATAACATTCGCCGTGAAAGCTTCAAGTCTTACATGATACATTTTAATGAACAAATTATTACCCACCTTGAATTCCCTTACTTCCTCATAGTCTCTTCCACGATGAACCTTGTCACCTTTAACGAGTTTGTCTCCCATGCATGAAGATTCCAACTGCAAGAATAAAAAAAGATACTGAATGACACTGACATGAAATTCTATTCTTTTTGCACTTTTCCCCTTGGAATTTCCAGTTTCACTGATTTATCTCCATCCCATTTATTCACTTTGCAATGTACATCTACTTCAAGTATTTCAGATTAATTACTTTCAACACTACAAATAGTAAGTAGAGGAAATAGTGTATTCCACCCAAAAATTCACTGGAAATATGTTTTGAGGCCTCCTGAATCAAAAACAAAGCATTTTTACTTTCTTTTCACTGTGCAAGTATGTAAAAATATTGCATTCCACCCCAAAATTTGATTCTCTATCTACTATGTATATTGTACATGTGGGCTAGAGTAATAACACTGCATATTTCACATCAATAGCATTCTCCATTAGTGGAGACATTTTAAACATGTAATGGCAAAGGTAAACATAGTGCTGCTGCAATGCCATCTGTTGCTTGCCATTGCAACAGTTGGCTATACTATGAATCCTGGGACTTAAAAAGTACTTGCAACATTGAAAGTCGCCATTGGGGTTGTCATCCCAAAATAATTTGAGATCACTTTATGGTTTACCTGGAAACATGCGAGTCAGTTGAGAAATTCAATGCTATGCCAGCATGTTGCCATGGTAGCTCAGTGGTAGAGCAACCAGCTAGAGACCGGGAGATTCGTTGTTCAAATTCAAGCTATGGCATTGAATTTTTCAGTCCGACTTCACCTATCCGATATCCATATAATTTATTTTTTATATTGTTACTGCAAATATGCTCATCACTAGGCCATTTACATTCCAGTTCTCAGTTTATTGTGCATCAAAATCCCACTCTTAACTCTTATCTTTAGTCGCTCTCCGTGGTGTAATGGTTACCATTCTAACTTCATATACCCAAGGTCGCAGGTTCAAACTCGGCAGAGGACGATGGATTTTTTCGGGTGTAAAAATCCTTTGCATGGCTTCCTTCAGAAGGGAAGTAAAGCCGTTGGTCCTGTGTCGTAGATTTACAGCACGTAAAAGAACCTCAAGCCTGATGGAGAGGCCTCTGAGCAAAATTAAGTGGTCTTTCACGCCCAATTTAGAATGGGATGCTGAGAACCATAGCAGTTAAAGAGCGTCTGTAAATAACATTTCATTAACATTTTTTGCCCTTATCACTTTCCAATCCTGGTTTACTCTGATGTAACCTTTACGTCATCTTAACTCCATATTCACAAGCAGCTTAAGAGCTGTTTCATCCATATTGATGAACAAACTAATTCTAATAACTAGTTTGCAATACAACTTACCTTTCTCTTTAAGACATTATCTTCTATTACTGAATTGAAAGATAACAGCCACAGTAGGTCCTTATAAATAGCTCTGATATCTGTTACAAAAGAGAGAAAAATGAGAGTGGTGAGTAAGAAAGAGAGAGAGAGAGAAAGCAAACTTTTTAAGATGGTTCATAGTTAGTTGCTGCATCTTCTACAGGATTTGTTCTCAGGCTAACGGCAAATGGCATGTTTATCAGTTGACTTCTAGCAGTTGGATGAGATTAAGCTTCTCTCTTGTTTGAAGCAGAATTACTCAGTGTATTGGTAATTGAGTACAGTAACGCATTTTTCTGTATGTCTTTGTGAAATACTCTTATGCAAGTATCAAGGAAAATTTCATTGGAAGTTTCCAAATTCAAAATTTTATTCCTAGTAGGGCAACTATCCTTAACATTGTTAATAATGTCAAACAAACTGTTTTTTTTTTTTTTTTCATCAAGTTAAGAAACACTGCATTGACTGAAACAGAAGTGTTCTGTAAACTGTAATGAAAATTGCTAGGGATCATACGTATTTAGACATTTAGACCCACAGCTATGCTCTGTTGCTGTAGCAGCAAATTGCTTCACTTCTTTACTTCTAAAAAACATCTCAACCTTTCTGGGGTTCTACACTCAATAATCTATAAAAGGTATTTAAACTGCAAAAGAAAATTATACAAATTATACTTAATGTACCTCATAATACTATCAGCTGTCCACTTTTTGATAAATTAAATATACTACCTCTACCATGTTTGTATTTTTTAGAAACTGTTTGCTTTATACATAATAATATAAAGGACTTTAAAACAAACAGGGAATATTATGATTACTTTACAAGAACAACAAATCGCATCAATCTTTCTATCCAAATAATCTCCAAAAATTTAAAATTCATTGACCATCAGAATGTTTTGCATGCTACAGTTACCAAGATCTTTGATCATAATAACAACATACAATAAAATGAGCAATAATGAATAACTAAACAAATACAAATTTAAACGGCGAATAAATACAATAAATAAAGATTAAATAATTACGAAATAAGTCATAAGCACTTAAACACAACAATGTAAACAAGATAATAGACATTTAAATGTGTTAATTTTAAGGTTAACCACATACATATCTTCCATGTGAATAAAGTTATCACAATCCTGTTTTATGTTCAACCTCCAAGTCAGCCCTACACAAGAGTCATAAAATTCCAAAAGAAAATGCTCATTGTTCATGCTATTCATACCTGGAGAGAAAAAGCTTAAGCCAAAATATTAATCAACAGTTTAAACAGGGCTGGATAAAAGACATGCACATTTCGGTAATTATAGAGAACTTGGGACCCTCTAGAAATTAAACAAATTGTGGTTTGAGTGATAGTTTGGTTTATACTTGTTACGTTTTCACCAATTTTTTTTATCGGAAAAGCTCCGTAATTAAGTTAGACGCTAATTTATTACTTGCGCATAGCGATCCTTTTTTGTGAATATTTATGAAGTATGCTGCCTAGAAGGAGAGAATATAAATAAAGAAGTCTTTTAGTACTTTTGCAATGTAAATATATAATAATACTACACGCTAAAGTGCCTAAAACCTGAGTTTCATTGTTGGCGGCAGGCGAACAGTTTTGTGGAACGCAACACCGGCATATGTCGCTAGACGCTGTGCTGATGTATGACGAGTATGTTTCACGCAGATACAGCTGTTCAGTGAATTTTACTATGCAGAACTTCGGCCACTCTAAAATCGAATGAAACTAAGTGCGATTGATTAACTCTGTATTTATGATGACAATTTCAAATTTAGCGCAAGGTTAGGTTCCAATCCGTTTAGGTTAGTATGTGTATATAAATTTATGTTTCTAATTTTATATTGTAGTAGTGCCTCATTATCGATATTTCCAACAACTCCTAACAGCGCAATGGATACAACATTAGTTTTTTAAACCATCTCCCCACCCATAATCCCTCTCTAACCACACCGGTCCCGTTAGAGTGCAAAACTAGCATAAGTCACAGCGGAGAGAGTTAGCAGCCCAACTTGTAAATAATTACCCACATTTCTAGCTACCACCTGTTATATAAAATCTTTCTGTATCTTTAAGAAGTAATGGCAACTTTGACTTACTGATCTCCCTCCTCCCTCTCTCCGAATATTTCCTAAGAACTGTGATTTTATTTCCATCTCAGCAGTAAATTTGATTTTGGGTATGAATATTATTTTTTTCAACATCTTGAGCCCAAAATGTCTTCTCAGGATAAGGGAAAACCCCAGAAGAAAACCTTCTCCAGGTAACTCATCCTAACCAACATTCAAAATCCTAAATGTGATGCAGGCATGCCATTCCCATTCAGATTCAGGCTAATAATTTGGTACATAAATAATGAAATTTCAGAAATAGAAACTTTAGAAGTTGAAAGAGTTGCAAATGATCCACTATAAAACATTCTTCACCTGCAATTCTGAATATGCTGATAAGCTCAGGTCATATAAATAATCCCCATATAAACATTGACATATATTTACAACAATTTAAACATATTAGAATAAAGCAACTCTACTGTTTGCAATCTATTATTTTAAAGAAGCATACTTACTACTGTCCCCTAAGAAAACAATGTGCTTCTTGTTCAGCAACTTGAGGGCATCTGACTTGAGGAATATGTCAGACATTTCTTGCTACAACACTGACATACAGCTAAACCTGCAGAAAAAAACACAAAGTATAGGAAAGTTAATTCCCAATAATTCAACCTATTACTTTCTCTACACGTACTATGTACATAGTGTATAAATGAAGATACTACATTGCACCTAAAAATTTGATACCGAGATTTCACCAGAAATCTATGTTTTGAGACCCCCTGAATAAAACGAAAAGCATTTTTAGAAAAATGTCTGTGTGTGTGTCTGCAGGCAGCATAGCTCAAAAACGAAAAGAACATCAAATACCAAACTTGACATTTAAGTTTGGTATCTTCCAAGGATGTGACACGAAGATTCTCAAGAAAATCCCCCCCCCCACCTCGAACTATAAACTGAATTGGCTTTGCTTTTCAAAAACAGTCAAAAAGATCTTTCAAAAACTCATTTTTAGTTCTTCCATATTCAAAGATCATTCAGATTTAAATTCACTAACCCCTTAGCTACACCCCCCCCCATTGCTTTGTGAGGCTACAGACAGTTTCACTCCTCTAGTGTTCCCAGGTTCCCAAGGTTGTGGGTTCAAATCTGACAGAGGGTGATGTAAAAATCCTTAGAATGGCTACCTTCAGCACAGAAGTAAAGCTGTTGGTTTCATGTAATAGATTTATGGCACACAAAAGAACCTCAAGCATGATAAAGAGGCCTCTGAGCAAAATTAAGTAGTCCTTCACACCCAATGTAGAATGGGGGGCCAAAAACAACGGTAAAGCTATACGACGGTTCCACCACCCATATACTGACATGCGCGCAGCATGCACACACGTGCTAAGTTGTTCAGATGTGAAAGTTGCCAGATTGTCAAAATTTTGACTTCTTCTTGGGAACATTGGGGTTTTAGCTTCACAGATTCATCGTCTATCCTGTCGCCTTCGGCCGCAACTGCTACACTCCTCAACTTATAAAAAATATCCCTCGGCTACGCATTGCGGCTTAGGGCCCTCCACGTTGGGCTATGCTTTGCAGCTTAGGGCCCTAAATGTTTATAACAGACCAGTAAGTAATTACAATGCGGCTCTAATGACGAAATAACAAAAGTACCCGCGTATAGAAGTAATACCAAGTGGTGGAACCATTGTATACCAATAATAAAACAACAGTTAAAGAGCATCCATAAATAAAACTTAATTTAATTTAGCTCCTCTATTTATACAAACATTTCTCAACTACACTTTATAGCTTTGTGAATAATGTCACCAACTAATTTTAAGTAATTTGACAGATACAAAGTCACAGCTGCTCTAAAACATGTACATGCCTTGCTAATGTGTCATACACTTGGAGAAGTATTCTTTAAAGTACCTGAAATCTCAACACAATGAAAATAGATTACATTGGCAAAAGGAAGTGCAGGCCAGCATGGTACATGAGATTGTAACATAACAACCAAAGCTGTTTGTTTGTTTCGCCAGACAGGAAAAGGAAAAAATTCACTTTAATTACAGAAAAGACTTATGATTTTTTGTATTAACTTGCAGTTAATTTTGAGCCAAAGTCCTATTTGGATCATGTTTTGGAAGTTGAGTAACTAATGCTTCAAGCGTTTACTTCTAGAACTTAGTCCATTTTCCCATGTCTTACAAGGTAAACTGGCTCTTAGTGATTTAGAAGATACAACTTCATTGGTTAATTATTCTGATAGAGCCAATGTTGTGGCCAATGTTATTCGAGGATTCAATCATGTCATGATAGGTCTTTAGATATTCCAGTTGGTTAACAGCTGTGAATCAGGGGAGGGGGGACTGTAATGGCCATGATGTAGTGCACATCTGAAGTGAAGTGAGCCGAGTTATTTTCACTGTGGTTAAGTTTTCCTAAAAGCAAATTGAACTATTTATTAAATAGGGATATATAAGCATATGCTTGTGCAAATATGGACCTAAGGAACGCATTTGTGGATTTTTAAAGAGGGTGATAAGTTGTATCTGCCGAAATATTAAGATTAGCTATTAAAAGCTGAACATTCTTTATTGTTTTCTAAGCATTTTTGTAAAAACAATGAGGCAAACAGAGGCCTGAGACCATAGTGAGCCGCATCAAACACATAGGTCCTCTGGTTTCAAAGGTTCTGTCAAAGTTAGGTTTAGGACACGAACCAGGTCAAAATAAGGGTAAACGTAGTGTTTCCAAAATCTATTTCTACGGGTTTTTGAAAAAGCAATGGCAAATTAGGGGTTCTTATAATAAAGAAAACGTGAAATCTGTTCTGTAGTCAAAGTAAACTTACCCAAGAAAATTTCCTAATTCAAAGAAATTTGTAAAATATGTAAACATTAATAATTAACCGCGGCAAAAGTTTAGTTTAACTTCAGAACATATTTAAAAGTTTTTCCAAGTGTAGGATGTACTTATGCTTATTTTTGAGCCATAGTCTATTTGGAGTATGTATCAGAAGTACTTAGTTCTTGAGTAATTAATGTTTAAAGTGTTTACTAATTTCTAGATCTTAGCACATTTTCATGTCCTACTCTTTAAACCCATGGCTGCCAGTGAGCCAGAAGTATGATCTCATTGGTCAAATGGTATGAGACGATGTTGTGGTTAATGATATTTAATATTTTATCACGTGATCGGTCATTCAACATTTTGAGTAGGTTAGCTTTGAATTGGAAAATAAGGAGCAACGGTCATGATGTTGTGCACATATGCAAGTGAATGTGAGTCAAGCTATTTTCGGTGTATTGAGAATATATTGCTGGGCTATTTATTAAACACAGATATATAAATGGATACTTGCAGAGTGTTTGTTCATGTGTAAATATAAACCCATTAAAAGTAGTTGATATGCTTGATCAGCAAAATATTAAGGTAAGCTTAAGTTAAATGGATCTTGTGCTTTCTAAGTGTTTATTGAAAAATTAATAAGGTAAGCAGAGGCCATTAGGCTGTAGTGAGCCGCTAAGAACAACAAGCTCCTCTGGTTTCAAGACTTTGTCAAGCTTTGGTTATGTTATGTTAGCTTGGGTGTATGTAAATGAACTGGATCAAAATATGAGGTAAAAATAGAGTTTCTGAAAATTATTTCCAAGTGTTTTTGAAAAATCAATATAAATGAGCATTTTTAGGGGGAAAAAATCCTATAATCTGTTCTGTAGTCAAAATTTAAACTTAATCATAAACCAATGATTTCCAAAACATAATCTACACAGTAGCATGCCCAAAATTAAGTGAGTACATCCCCAACTTTGTAAACTAAATAAGTTTGTTCTTCAGTCAAAGTAAACTGAAATCTAGATAAGCCAAACAATGTTATTTTCAATCTTATTTTTGTCTAGTTAGTAGGACATGCCTTTAGCAGTAGAGAACAATTTAACAGTGTTCATTATCTTATGCATAAAAGGCACAGCAAGTTTACTATTTGTAATAGAGGTATCTAATATTCTTATACAAAGTAAGATTGCAATATGTTGTATTAATAGTTTGTGCAGCTGTTCGATTCATATCTCCATTGAATAAAACACACCTAATGTACGAGGTTGAAATTACATTAATATTCTCAGTAATGAACGCGTAATTATACTTCTACAAATTACAACTTCTTTCACTCTAGTAATACAATTGCTCCGTAAAAAGTGTCCTCTTTTCAAAGGTAACCCTACCCAATGTTTTGTGTGAATGAAATGTCTTCTCTAACAGGCAAGAAAATGTTCACTTTTTGCTTCAGGGGATAAAATATTTCCAGAGGGAGGAAGAGAAAAGCGAGAAGGCAGCAAATAATCTGGTCATTTAAGCATTCACGTTCGATATAGATCTAAGAGTGTGTCTTTTTTTAAAAATCCGTAAAGCATTCTATCAACTCCAATTAATTCGGTTGTATGACATTTGGCATCAGTTTGTTTACGTATTTCCCTAGTGGTAGTTCAAAGTTCATTTCACAATGAAAGCAGAAATAAAATAGAAATAAAGACTGACAACTCACTTCTAGTATGACAATACCTAAAGCAGTGCGCGTCTTTCACTTTGTTTTACAATCAGGTTCCAACACGTGTTCTAGGTGCTTTGAGTTTGCATTTCGCGAGTAAAAAGAGAGTCATACACAACAACGCTTTTACCGCCGAGGTTGTATTCGTTTGGCAAACGCGCGAAAGTGAAGGTAGAAAATGTAAAACAAAAATAATTTGTCGATAATGCTGACAACTTAAGCACTTTAATATACCACAGTTAGGTTCAAGGTAACCAGAGTGATAGATTTGGCAACTACGTAAGGTTCCTCGGTAACAGGCATATTAAGCAAGAGGTAGAACTCGAAATTAGCTAGGATATGTGAAAAAAGTTTACACTAAGATCGTAAAATAGCGTTTTCAGGACAACTGAAAATATCTTACTTCACTTATTCATAATTACATATTTACATCGAGCTTTCCTCCAATAATACTTTTTGCATATCAATAAAAGGTGCTGTAAACATGCCTTCTAACCACATATTTGGTCACGTTTTACAGCTAAATAAAGTTTGGTGAAATCAAATTACGATCTCAGGTACAACTGACGAAAAAAGCATTAAAATTATGTATGTACAAGATATTTCTTATATATATTAATATATATAAGATTATAATAATTGCTGGATTGTGAGAAAGGTTGCACTATTGTAATTATGTAAATACGATTTTACCGTTTTTCTAATACATAAATAATAGCTGGACATAAGGTATGAATACTTACCCATAAAAAATAAAGATAAATACTTATACAGATGAAGAAAATAAAAAATGGAATAGTAAAACATGAACTAATAGTTGTGTTGTTAACAATCATTTTATTTTCCTTGCAACACTGACAATGTCCGTTTGTCTTTCCTCAAATGGGCATATCGCAGTACATCATTCTTGTGTTTTATATACCTGTTCAACAGCACATTAGCAACAGTTCCAACCATTGGGCTATAAATACTAATAAAGGTATTACCACAAGCATGTAGGTACAATGAATGATCTGGCTGCAAAGATGCAAAATGCTGTAAAACGTTTAATGAAAAATCTTTTCTGATTCCCTGCCTTCAAAAGTTATACTGACATAAGAACTGTCATAATACCTATGCTAAATGGTAAAACGTTACAATAGAAGATGAGGGAACAGCCAACCGTCTCTATTTTGAATTTCAAAGTGCAAACTTTCACAATTGCAATGCACAGATCACAACATATTTCCTGCCCTGCCTTATGAGCAGTAAAACCACATAATAGAAAAATGCTGGTATTTCATTATTCACGTCGTTTTGAAACATTTCAGGGCATAGTTCTACAAATTTACTGTTTTCTTTACATCCATAAAGTTCACCTTCCAGGTCACTAAGAGTACTCAAGGTTTCATAAGCTTCATTTGAAACCGGTGGATAGAAACTACCATTGTCATAACGAGAAGAACGGAGACCAAGCGGATTTTTCTTTCATATTCTAATACCTGTGTATAAGAAACATGATAGTTGACTCTTGACCAAATCTTGCTTTATGATTATCAGTTTGAAATGTTGCGTTAGTATGTATTGGATAACATAATTAGCATGATAGAACTTCATCAATTTAAGGGGAGTCAAAATGGGATTTTCATAATTTTTTTCCACTTAGATGTTTTAATTGCATGTGAATATTTCGAATGTCTCGCTCATTTTGGTATAACTTTCATTGAGGTACACCAAGTGTAAATAGTTTTAAAATATTGATGAAAATAATCCTCCGCAGTAGCTTTTTACAACATTTTGATACACTCACTTTGTAAAACACAAATAACTTTATAAATATTAGTGTTAAAGAAGAAATCTTTCTTTTACTTTGATCGGAAAATGTTACTTTATCTATTAAAAGCATTGGCATCCCGCTCATATTTCCTCCTTATGAGAGTTCGAAGTACTACAAAGTTATATTTGGAAAGTTAGGTAACTTTTTTTTTTTTTAATGTTATGTTTGAAAGCAATTTCTAAAATAAATTTGTCTAAACAAATACCTCATTATCTCGGAAACTAATTGACCAATGGGCTGAAATTGTTTACCACACATTTGTACCTAAATGGAATTTATTTTAACGAAAAAGTATTTATGTATACGGACGAGTTTTTTTAATGTAACATTTTCAGAACTTTATTAAACCAATCACACCTTTCCTTCTAAACAACAGAAGTATTCTATTTTCCATCAATCAACAGTAAAGGTACTGCTGAATATACCTTGAGAAAATTGGCTATCTTAAATAATTGCCGAGATAATGGTTCAAACTTTAAAATTGGCAAGATAGGGCATCTGGACTCCCTTTAAGACGCACCTTAGTATTATGCAGTAAAGCTGTATATGTTTCTCTTGAAAGAGAAGAGATTTTTTCTTGCAATGAGCCCTATCTTAACAACCACTGTACAAAGCTTTAAAGATAAGGCAATCTTTGATCCTCTTTAACAACACTAACACATGCAGTGAATGTTTACTATTTTCCAACAGTGAATTATGATTTTCAATAACTTTGGTACCCTCACTTTTTGCCTCAAAGCATGTTAATGTAGCCATTGCTGTTTCATGGAAAATATTATCAGCTAGGTTTACCTTTAGCCTTTCAATGCTATTTGGAAACACTGTTTTATGGTATAACTTTGGGGCAGTTTTAACTAGGGGAGACAAATTATTCTCTAACTTACATAGATTCCCCAAATCTTTATTAGTTTCCAGAATGTCGTCACTCACAAAAGAAGGGAAAATTAACATTTCATTTATATCAGGTAAATTTAACTAGATATTTCTAACATATTTAGCTAATGGGCTACTGGTATTGCAGAATCATTTCTGCTTTTATGTTCATAGTGGGAAAAGTGGCCGCTGGGCGGAAGGAAACAGTTGAGGAACTGCTCCCTCTTGAAGATTTGATCTTGAATGTGGGGATTTCTTCTCGTTGCCTTGTCCATCTCCGTAGACACCATGTGCCACAATATCCTTCTCTTCAAAGTGGTTTACGCATCCTACTGACCACTTTGTTGGGGTCAAATCTTTTCGTGGGATAAGCTTTATCCATGTATTTTGCAATTCTGGGTTTGATGGAAAATTGAACACTGTTGTGTAACCATCTTTATTGCAGTTATGGTTGCTACTACAACCGGGTATACAGCAATTGTTTGGCATCCGCAAAACAAGGATTGTATGATTTAGTAGCGGTTGCGGTATAATACATGCTTGTTATAGTAAAGAAACATCCACAAGTCTGATTAAGAACCCGTCCTAACTTCTTCTGCATGTATCTATGTAACTGAATTATACTTAAATAACTATACTGTTGTACAACAAAGCTTACCTAATTAACTTCAACGAATGTTTTGTTGCAGCTAATTGAGGTCATTAAACTACAATCATTTTAAACATTGCATAATGTACAGTGTAGAGAAACTACAAACTGCCGCATTCGCTTGCTTCGACTTCGCACTGTTCCCAATTCTTTCGCTCCAGTCCTTGGAGCTGGCTGTGTTCTAGACCTACATTTTACTGAACGGTATTTCAACATCAGTAATTGTCATAGGAATTATACAGGATATGCTAATAGTTACAAATATTAGTAAAGAAAGCATTTTCCGGGCTTGTAGGCCGTGGTCCATTGGGTTTTGAAGCTCCCGACGTTTCGCCAAGGGCTGCGCTTGGCATCTTCACAGGTGATCCGGTGGCTGATCAGAGCTCGAAGACTCATATATTATTATATTATATATAATAATCGCCATATGAGCTCTGAGAAATATAGTATATTTCATGAAGCACCTCTTCATGACGAAAACATTGATGTATGGGGCACTATTGGGGGAGAAAGAGTTATATGCCCAATTTTTTCGATCAACAGTTGACGTCCATACAAATGTGAATACAATTTTGCCCCCCCTTTTTTTTAAAGCATTAACAGACAGGGAGCGAGCGTGCTTTGCCTTTTTTCAACAAGACTCTGCAACAGCCCATAGACCAATCTTTCGATAAGAACAATTGAAAGTGTATTCAGGACAGAATAATCAGTAGAGATTTGTGGCCCCATCGGTCCTCCAACCTAACCTCCCCATGATCCCTATCTCTTGGGTAAATTAAAACAAAGTGTACAAAACAACCCACACACCCTAGAGGAATTAAAACAAAATATCCGCCAGGAAACTCCAGCATTTCTCAACGTGAACTAAGGCGAGTGATGAATAATTTCCTAAACAGGTGCCAAAAATATATGGACAACGACGGTGGCCAGTTTCAGCATCTTCTTCCATAAAGTTGGTAAGTAAAGCATTTAAAATTAAAATAAGAACTGCAGCTTTCCTGGCGACGTGTTAATTCAAAATCTTCTCGGGCTTCTAGCCAGGTAAAAACTTGGCTTGACACCAACGTTTCGAAGAAGTGCATCCTCCTCGTCTTCAGGGTGAACTGATATCCTGAAGACGAGGAAGATGCACTTCTTCGAAACGTTGGTGTCAAGCCAAGTTTTTACCTGGCTAGAAGCCCGAGATGATTTTGAATCATTTAAAATTAGTTTTAAAAATTGTGTACATTTTTGGCTCACTCATTACATGTTTAATGGGTGATAGATTTTGGTAAACCGTTTAGTACTGTCAACACTAGCTGAGAATTTTATTTTTATAGGCTATGCAAGAAACAAGTCTATTTTACTATTCAGATCTCTCATCTCTGATGGTTTTTTCAAAATAAATAATGCGTTTTTTGAACCACACCAAAAAAATAAAAAAAGAAGCAATCGCATCTTTATAGCAGCGTTCGCCTCATACCCATATAGACCGTGTGTACTTCAGTTACAAAATATGGCAGTTGGATTTGTATTACCTGTAATGGCCTGTGTACATTATGTGCACCAATTGTACAACCATATATGCTCCGTTGTCGTTTTCCTGCCTTCCTGCAGTCCTCTGTTTGTTATGTGGTGTTGTTATTTGGCAAAAATACGATTAGTAAAGGTCGTAATATATTTAAGTGTTTTGTCACTACTTTCATACTATGCTGCCATTTGCAATAAAATTAAGATAGCGGGTCATCGATAAGTCGCTCCTCACCTCTCGTGTTACCAAATCGATTATTCCAGTGGCAACACAGCCTGCCTCAGCCTATGGTCATAACGTTCCGCTTTCTAAGAAAACTATTAGGTTATCGTATGCATTCCATTTATGAAAGGCGATTTAGATAAATAATATGAAACTCACCTGTTTATGGAAGACATTGAAAGTGTTAACTATTTATTGAGGACTGGGACAATATGTAGGAAACATGGATGATGTTTATTTAAATATGAATAATGTTGATAAATATGTGCAAAATTAATGTTTAAGTTAATTCAGTATGCAAGACAAGGTCAACAAAGGTCGCCTGACTACCTCCGTGGTCGAGTGGTCATCAAGCTGACTTTTTATCCGGAGTCCGGGTTCGATTTCCGGCTGGGGCCGGGAATTTTTCTTTAACCAGAATTGTTCCCTATCCCCCACAGTTTGAAAGTATTAATGTGAGAGAGTGTGTGTGTGCTGAGTAATATAATAAATGATTAACCTAATGTTCTAAACCTACAGTAATACGAGTTGTTTCACAAGTAAAGTTCCCGATATTACCATTGAGGTTAAAGGGGGCTATACAAATGAAACAATAATAAAAAAACAAATATATTATCACCTAGTGAGTGCGCTTGTACTTAAAGTTAGCGCAAGGGAACGATTTGATATGATGTTGAGGCAACAATACCTAAAGAGCTGATTTAATTTAAAACCAGAAAATGCTCACAAACAAATAGCTTTTGAAAACAAATGTAACTAATACATTGTAAAGTGCATCATCTGATTTGTTATATTGCTTTAAATTATTGATAAATGCATATATAACGTGTAAATGGAGTTAGAAAACAAAATGTGATCAATTGTTTTCTAAAGCGTTGCATGGTGTGTAATATTTTTTTTTAGAGTAGGAGTAAAAAAAAAAAAAAAGTTCGCGTGGGTGCGAGTTGCGCCCATAGACACGCAGCGACAAGTGAAAATTATTTATTGTACAATTCTTTGTAATCTGGCACTTCAGGCTAGATATTGTCTTTAATATTCAGAACATACACAAGTATAAATTGAAAAGTGTGTGCCATTATTTCAGTAGGGAATATGTATTCTTTATTTCAGCGTGCTCCGAGACAAATCGACTCGGGATAAAAAGAACAACATTTCAAGACGGAATTACCAAATATATACAAGAAGAGTCTCGAACCAACGTGTAGTCGTGGGCAATATATTTACACTTAAAGAAAGTTTAGTGTGAACTTAAAAGTAATGTAACGTCACAACACGTAGTTAGCCAAAAACACACACGTGTAACCGATCACAAAGGTATATTTTACAAGACACAGATTCACTCGTTTTAATTTATTTTCAAAAATTGTAATTAATGTCTCTTTCGTTACAGACGTTATGTTTCTGGAATTACTGATTTCAGCTCATCGAGTGTTTTGGATTTGTAGATAGAGGCTTTAGCAGCTCCCTAAAGAATAATCGGCTTGGGCCAGATCAGGAAACGGAAGGCCACAGACCTTGAGAAATTAGTCTTTCCCCCAAAATTCTGCTAACTGCCCCATATGTTGATGTGGTGTATGAGGAGTGGCGCTATCTTGTTGAAAAAAATGCACCGTTCACCTCATCTTCATTTAGCTGTGAAACAAATGGAATGTAAAGCGAATCGCATAAGGATATTAGCGTTGTTTTTTTTTTTTTTTTTGTTTTTTAAATTTACGCATCCGGATTAGAGAAACCATGCTTCATCAATAAAAAAACATCCTATCTAAAATAGCAATTCCATGGCACACAATAAACCTCTGAAACTATTCACAATATTGAACTCTTTTCCCGTAGTGTGTGGGTTTTAATTCGTGGACGACTGACACTTTATATGGATACAAACCAATTTTTGTTATATGCCGAACCCTAAGAAATATCACATTGCTGGGCCAATTTGTTTATCGATTTCTGTGGACTTTTAAGCATTCTATCCGATACACCTGCCAGTTTTTTTCTGTTAAGACCACGCTAAGAAATGGTAGTTCATGCCAAACGTATTTAATCCCTGTTATAGCTGATTTGAATGCAGGGAAAGATATATTGGTCAATTATAAAACTGTTATAGCGAACCCACACAAAAGTATGCTTAAAGTTTATTACACTGAAAGTATTTCATCTCGAAAACCAGAAAGACTTGTTTATAAGCGACATGCTATGCAAATACTTGCAAAATCAGCAAGAACCCTCCAAGGAATTTATCTTGTAATAGGATGTGCTCATTGTCTTCCTACCAAAGCTCTGCAAACGTGATATTATTTAATCTAAAGTAGTTTTTTGACATTTCCTTTGCCTAAACTGAGAAGAAATAAGTTGATTTTTGTGGTCCCTATTAATGTTATGTTGAAAAATACATTCTGCATTGTTTTTGTTTCGTTCACAGATCAGATATAACAGACAATGAATGTTAACAGTTGCATTGTTAAAAATCTTATGTGTTCCATTCACACGACTTTCTCTATATCTCTGTAACAAAGTATTGTTAATAAGCTTATCTTTTATTTATTTCATGCTAATCGAGAAAAATTAGCAGAAATAGTCTTATTTCTTGCTTTATTGTAAGTAGAAGCGAAATAAGGGATTACCATAGGTTAAAGGGAAAGCCAAAAGCAGGTTGCTATGTGACTGATGTTCCTTTGTTTGTATGGATAAGAGATGACAAATTCCTGTATGAGAAAAGTATATTTTTCAAAGCTGAAACCAAGAAAAAGGAATATCTCAAAAACGATCAACTCCACGAAAAAAAATGTATATAACATAAATTGTGTGTTTTTACGTGATCTACATTTTTTTGTGTGTTAAGTTTTTGTCCATCTCTTACAGTTTAGTAGTTATGCAAAATTCATCCAGAATAAAGTAGTCTTTAGAGGATATCCCCAGAAAATTCAAAATATACATTTTATTTGTCAGGTAAATATCTTTAATATATTAATCAAAATCGTTAGAGCAATTTTTTAGAAAATCAACATTTTCGAAAAAAGTTCCATGTAAAGGGTAGTTTGGGGTGGGGGACTTTTCTCAAAATCTTCGTGTCGCATCCCTGGAAACTAAACTTAAATACCAAGTTTGGTATTTTACCGACTTTTCGTTTTTGAGTTATCGTGTTCACAGACACACGGACAAACGGACACACACACATGGACCTTTTTCTGAAAATACTTTTTTTTGGACGCAGGGGACCCTAAAACATATATTTCCGGTGAAATGTCGGTATCGAATTTTTTGGTGGGATGCAATACATTCTCTATACACTACGTACATAGTGCGTATAGAGAAAGTAAAAATAGATAATAAAGTGAAACAAATGTAATACTAAAATTTGGCAGGTGTATCTACTTTAGGTGCCAGTTAAAAAAAAGAAGAAGGCACAGTACAAAATTCTAATCATCATCATTATAATGGGATAAAAATTATTTTTACAATTTCACGTCTATAAATTTTTACCTTCCTCTAATAAACAACTTTGGATTTTCTGCGAGGCAGATTTCTGCTATATTCAGTCATAATTATCTTACAAAGAGGAAGATACTTTAATTGGTTCAACCAACTGGAATGACAACTTTATTATCGATTATTAAAATAATAAATTATTAAAATAATAAATAATACTAGATGTCACATGTCAGGACAATATAGGTGTACAAATCTCAGAATAAGTACAGCTTAAGCACAAAATTGTAAGAAAATTTAAAAGAGAAACGAGAAGGATTAGCGTTTGTATACTGAGTTGGTTGATAACATATTGGAATAACTTTTTATTGTGGATTATACCTAGATAGTGTAGTTTTTAGTTCCCACATTATTAACAATAAATCCAATTTATATAGTCAAGGCCTGTGAGAATTTTGATTCAGTGGCATTAAAGTTGTAAATCCATTATGAGAACATTTAATATTTGCAAATCATGATAAGGTATAGTCAATCAACAATGTTAATATATTTTGTTGTACTGAATTATTTTTTTAGGAATGCAATACTATTGAATTTTTTCCTCTCCGTTTATTTTTATAAATATTTGTGTCTAGAGTATATTACAATTCTACTTTTATTTTATTTCTGCAACTTTTTTATTTATATAACAGAATCCAAAAGCGTATCTAATTTGTAATCATTTGCAAGCAAGCACGTTCTTAAATGTAATTTGTCGGTGCGATATTTTTTTTTTATATTGGTAGTATACAGATCACTTTGTCTATAATGATGTTATGTTACTTTGTTTATGGGTCAGTACTTTTGAATGCATTTCAATTTTATATATGATAAGACTCCTACGGATTGTTTGAGGTAGTTTACGTATGGTGATACAACTATTGTGTTTGCTATTGGAAGTGAAAATGTCTCACTGTGTGTACTGCAAAATTGATTATATTCATGGAACTATCTTACCTGAAGACGATTTTTCCCTGGGTGAATAGCCTTCAGTTGTTCATTACGTGCTCTGTGCGACTACTGTTGCGACGAACCCTTCTGGAACTATATACACGTGTGAATAAACTTAACGTGTGATAAACAATATAGCGGAACTGATATTCGACAGTCATTGCACCAACTTCGCTTACAGGCAAAATGGCCATAGGAATTGTTCCTTAGAACAGCCTTGTCTTCAAGAAAACATCGCTAGAGATGATGAAATGCATTTCAGGCCAATGTATGGAAATGACTGGTTGCTTCCTTCACCAAGGATCCCAGCACTGATGACAGTCCTCATTATCACTAGCCACATCCTGTGACTTCATAAATTAACCCTGCTGCAACGATTCTTTAAGAAACTCTTATGTACAGCAAGGCTACTATTAAATAACTTTGACAATCACATAAGTGATTCGTTGGTCTTGTGGTCCACAGTTCGACGCCAAAAATGAACATTCATTTTGTCACGTGTTTGAGCACTCATTGCGTCTAATTGACCTTTACGACTCATGAATATTATTATTGTATTTTTTTTTCTAATGTGTTTTAGCTTATGTATTACTGTATTCTTTTTTCTATATCCTTGTACCGTAATATCATGAGATGATTGAATCACTTATTTCCTGTTAACTCATACGTGGACAGAATGACACAAGTCGAAGATGAATGAAGCCTTGCAATCATTTAGTTATTTCCTGGGAGTAGGCGTTTGCCAATCACTATATAAACACCATGTAACTTAAGACATTAGGAATGTCTGATGGTTTGGATGGCATATGCGGCCGAAGGCATGTCTGGTACAGTTTAAACTGCTCCAGATAATGATCATTTTAGTTTATAACTTTTTTTGTAGTGTTTAACGACTGCGTTTACTGCAATGGCACCGCAGACGATTTATAACTTTTGTAATCACAATTGCTTGCTTACATAAAATATAACTCTCACTCAGTTATTATTATTATTATATTAATTAAATCATTTTGTTGCATGTGTAATTAATTCGATTTTCGAACTCCTATGCTCCCTCGTGACGTCTTTGGCCACCCCCAAGGTACAAACGTCACAATAATTAGATTTCTTCCTTTCGGAAAGAACAGTCTGAAGAACCTCGCTCGCTCCAGCCTTGGTGAACTTTGTAATCCTCTGAAACGTAGTGTGCGTGGAGTCTCTTCCATTCTTTATCTCCCTCACATTAAATTAATTTTTCACATTCAATTATGTTCTTCCATTTATTGAAGCGGCTGCAACAATAGTTCATTCAGTTTTACTTCATGAAATTGCGTCTATTTGTTGTTGTTTTTTTTATTGTTTAGATCCCGCTTCTAGTATTTTTCGCACCACAGGCGATGCCATTGAAGATACATGAAATGAAGATGGAGCACCAGTGGAATGAGATGGCGGGGAAAACCGGAGAAAACCCGCCCACCACAAATCTCACATGCAGTCGCTTAGAACTGAACCCGGGCCGTCTAGGAAACTGGGTCTAATAGTTCTGTATGTGTTAATGTGTGCGATTCTTGATATTTCGTCACTTATTCGCTTAACAGTGGATCATATTGAACGAGCGACGCAATAACTTCAAGGAAGTTCCTATTGTCCAATGATTCTATTTTCTTGGAAGAACCCCGGTCATGTTGCTGCGATACGTCAGGCAGGTACACTGGTTCGGGATCGCATAACATTAGTACGATCGTATCCTTCATTATGTAGGATTCGCAAGGGAAGCGATACTAGCGACGCGACATGGGCCTCACCGCGACACTGCATTGGTCATAGAAAGTAGTGTTCACAATAGGGCGGTACAATTTGACATTACTGAGCGATGCCGGTGCATAGTACACTTGATGCAATGCTTGCGGATTTAAAACAAGTTCTTGTTCTGCATCTTCTAAAAATATAGGAAAATTTAATAAATCCGATTATTGCAATTATAATTCTAATAACTTTTTATTGGGGTTTAACATTTTTCTTTTAAAGGCTTAGTTAAAGAAAAAGCGACAGAAACAATCGCTCCGTCGTTGGTGGGTTCGACCTATATTCAAGGAACGTAGCCAATTTGGGGATTTTCATACCCTAATCTCGAATATGATAATGACGGATCTCGAATCATATTATAATTACATGTGAATGACACTATCCCAATTTGATGATATTTTGCACACCATTGGTCCTCATATAGAGAAACAGTCAATTCGAAAGCCGAATCTTAGCAGAGCGCTTTTGTGTAACTTTGAGGTTAGTATGCACTTATTTATTATTCAGTCAACAGCACAGACGTGATTTTAATTAGGTGGCAAGAATATTCTGGAACGAAGACATCATTTTGGTTGTCCAAGACAGTTTCGGGACGAGCATTACCATTTCAAGAAGGATTTTTTCTGAAAACGAATGAACTTCCCTTGATGTTGACGCCATCTTTAAAAATTTGAACAAGGACCGCAGAATAAAAAAAGAACGGGAATTCTGTGGATGTCGCCCATGTCGCGCGGTAAAAGTTAAATACAATTCAACTTTCTTCGCACAGGTTTCGTCACGTCAATTCTGAATGTCTATTAGTCAATCGCGCGTACCGCGTCACCAATACCGCTCCATTATGAATCCGGCATTAGAGGGAATATTAACATCAATAAATGTCCTTATGTAATTGTAAAGTATCGTTGTTGTTTTTGTGAGAAACATATATTTGAGAAAAAGTCACGAATCATTTCATTTTAAACAGACTTTTAAGATCACGGACCCCTATGTACTTGACCCAACTCTCGACAACGCTGGTCATTATCTAACGGCCCATACAAAACTTCCTCGCAGCGCTCAAGTAAACGTTTAGACAACCTCACGCAGAGCTTAAGTCAGTCACCATCACTAACTTCCCCTGTGACGTAGTTACGCAGAGCAAGTTCTGCACGGAAACAAGGACGTGTAGCGCGGGCACTGTTTACTCAGCACGACTGACGATGGGGTAGCAGAACGTACAGTGGCGGAACCAATCTAAGTGACAACACAAGAAATAAAATACTGCTCCTTATCACAGAACGAAATTGCACATACAAAGCATTAGTTTTTGAGCCACAAACACACGCGAACACGCACACACACACGTATGGCCAATGAAATCTCAGCATCAAATGTTTGGGTACAATATAATACCTTCTCTATATACTATGTACATAATACGTGTAGAGAAAGTAAAAATGTAGATCTTGTTACACAATTTATGTCACATACATTATTTTTATAGAGTTAATTATTCCCAAGATATTCCTAGTTAATGGTTTCAATTTTAACATACATTTCTCAAATGAAAAATTCATATACTTTTTAATTTCCCTAGCATGTATGTACAATGGATATAGTGGATAGAGAAGGTATTGTATTCCATCCAAAAATTCATACCAAGATTTCACCGGAAATACATGTTTTCAGACCCTCTGAATAAAAAAAAAAATAGAAACATGTGCGTGTTTGTGTCTGTGGGCAGCATACCTCAAAAATAAAAGTTAAATAACAACACTAGTATTTAAGTTCAGTATCTTTCAAAAATGTGGCACGAAGATTTTCATGAAAATCCGTCCACTCATAACTATCCTTATGCGGAACATTTTTTCAAAATTTTTTTCTCAAAAATTGCTCTTAACATTTTTTTATTAAAATGCCATTTGTTTAACATATTTTCAAGAGAAAGTAAATGTACATCTTGAATTTTCTGGGAATAGCCCCTGAAGATCTCTTCATTCTCTATGAATAACTTGTATAACTGGGAAATCATAAGAGATAGATGAAAACTTACTGCAGAAGAAATGTAGATGTTGTTAAAACCCAATTTATGTCACATTCATTTTTTTGCAGAATTAACCATTTTTGAGAAATTCTGAGTTATTGGGTTCAGGTTTAACTACTTTAAACTTTTATAAAATGGAAATCATTATTCATTTTGTCTCTCTTTTGCTTACTCCTAGCTATATTTCAATTGCTTCATATGGTAAATGGCTTTTAAACGATTTGACTATCACTTTAGTCTAGTGTATTCCCTTATTTCCCTTCTAATTACAAGGAAACAAGTAATAAGTTCAACTCTGGTACTGTTTATCTTGATTAGCATGATGTAGATAAAGGAATAATATTTTCTAAGAAAAGTTCATGTGAATTGGATACATCAGACTTTTTTTTCTCCTAATCAAGCAAAGAGAATTCTGTGTTAATGAATTACATAGTGATCAACTCTTGAAAGATTTGACTATTCTTTTAGCCTAGTGTATTCCCTTATTCAGTGTATCTACAAAGAAGTATGCCATAAAAGCATTTCTGCAAATGTTTACTCTGATATACATGAAGTATTTAGTATGTTCAAATAAAGACTGAAGACTGATGCTATAAAAACGTATTATCAAGAATTCAATCAAAATCAACGTAGTCTCCATTAAGAGCTAGAAATGCTGTAAAAGCGGTTGCTACGTCAGGACATGCCTTGTCGTGATAAAGCTTCCAGTTGACAACCAGATCTGTCTGTTTTTACTTTCTCTACACATGCTATTTACATAGTATATAGAGAAGGTATTGTAATACACCGAAAAATTCGATACCGAGATTTCACCGGAAATACATGTTTTGAGATCCATTGAATAAAAAAATTCTTTTTTGAAAAATGTCCGTGTGTCTGTGTGTGTGTCTAGGACAGCATAGCTCAAAAACAAAAAGACCGTTAAAAACCAATTTTGGTATTTAGGTTTGGTATCTTCCAAGGATGCGATACAAAGATTTTCAAGAAAATCCCCCCACCCCAACTACCCTTTAAATCAAACTTTTTCGAAAATTTTGATTTTCTCAAAACTGGCTCAAACGATTTTGATTAAAAGTCATATTTTAAAGATATTTACATGTCAAATAAAATGAATATGTTGGATTTTCTGGGAATAGTCTCTGAAGACTACTCTATTCTGGATGCATTTTACGGAATTTTGCATAACTGCCAAACCGTAAGAGATGGACAAAAACTTACCACACAGAAAATGTAGAGCACATTAAAACACACAATTTATGTTATATACATTTTTTTGTTTTGTGGAGTTGATCGTTTTTAAGATATTCCTTCTTTTTAATTTCAGCTTTGAAAAACATACTTTTCTCATACAGGAATCTGTCAACTCCTATCCATACAAGCAAAGGAACTTCAGTCACATAGCAACCAGCTTTTGACTGTCAATTTAACCTATGATACTCCCTTATTTCGCTTCTACTTCTGCTATTTCTGCTAATTTTTTCTCAAATGAGATGAAGTAAATAGAAGCAGCTTTGTAACAATAATTTGTTGCAGAGATGTAGAGAAAGGTCATGTGAATTTAACACATCAGATGTTTTGGGATATGATCTTGAATAACACTAATAGTCTGCAATTACTGTCTGACCTCTGGAAACCTGATGTGTGTAGAACATCCCACGCTAAAAATATCTGATGCTTTCCATTCACATAACTTTCTTTATATCTCTGTAACAAAATATTGTTAATAAGCTTATTCTTCCACATACTTTATGATAATCAAAACAAACATTAGCAGAAATGGTCTTATTACTTTAGTTCCTTATAACTAGAAAGGAAATAAGGGCATACCATATGCTAAAGTGATAGTCAAATGTTTTAAAAGTTGGTTGCTATGTGCTTGAAGTTCCTTTGTTTGTATGGTCAAGAATTAGTAAATTCCCGTATGAGAAGAGTTTAAGTATTTTAAGACTAAAATCAATAACAAGGAATATCTCAAAAACAGTCACCTCTATGAAAAACTGTGTATATCATAAATCGTGTGTTTTAATGAGATCTACATTTTTTGTGTAGTAAGTTTTTGTCTCTCTCTTATGGTTTACCAGTTATGCAAAAATTCATTCAGAAGAAAGATATATTCAGAAGCTATTCCCAGAAAATTCAATATTCATTTTATTTACCATGTAAATATTTTTAATATATATTTTAATCAAAATCATTAGAGCAATTTTCAAAATTTTCGATCATTTTTTCATATAAGGGTAGTTGAGGGGGGGAAACCCCCCCACCCCCACACGCACGCACCCTCACACACACCCCCACCCACACACACACACATATATTTTTCTAAAAATGCATTTTTTTATTCAGGGGGTCTCAAAATATATATTTCCAGTGAAATCTTGGTATCAAATTTTGGGATGCAATACAATACCTTCTCTTACACGATGTACATACACGTAGAAGAAGTAAAAATGTGACCACTAATATTTTGTTTACAGGTGTTTTGCAACACGCATGTGAAACTAGTTCTGTGTAAGTAAGTTTTGTGAAGCACATGTGTGTATACTCAACTACAATTTTAAAACTAATTGCTAGCTTCACAGTGTACCACTTCCAGTACTTCTAATTATAATATAGATCTTGCTAAAACACTTTTTTGTGGAGTTGACCATTTCTGAGATGTTCCTTGTTATTGGTTTCAATTTTAAAATACTTAAAACTTTTCTCATATGGGAATTTGTCAACTCCTGGCTATGCAAACAAACAAATTTCAATCACAACATTTCATAATTACATAGCAAAGGATTTTAAAACATTTGACTACTGCTTTAGACTAGTGTATTATTCCCTTATTTCTTGTTTACTTAAAAGGAAGTAATTGACCATTTCTGTTATCTTACGTTTACCAGGATTAGCATTAAATACAAAGAAGGATCAGCTTTTGGAAGAATAATGTCGCAGAATAGCTAGAGAATGTCGTAAATGGAACAAATCAGATTTTTATTTTAAAGAATGCAAGATGTTTTGCTGACTTCTTTGAAAATCTATACCTTCTGCAAAACTGGCTTACATTTGAAAGGATTTAACTGTTTCAGTAATCATCATTTCATATGCAAAACCCTATTTTTCTACAGTTACTTGTCAATGTCTTCTGCATGATCTAAACACTTCATTTTTAAAATATTATTTCCATTCAAACCTGGATAGGATAATAAAAAATACCCAAAATGATCACCCTGTAGTTGTTGTATGCAAATTTGACATTTAAAACAATAGATCACAAAAATCACCATTATGCTCTTAGAAATTCACTCTTTCAAGACTGAAAACTAATCAACAATTAGAAAAGCTCAAATAAAACAACAGTGCGTTTTTAATTAATTCCATTTTATCACAGACCCACAGCCACATATGTACTGAAAAAGTCTCTCCTTACAAATTCACAGCAGTTTTTTTTTTCTGGTTCATAAACAGATCCATTAATTGTACAAAAAGAATTAAATTCTTTTGTTGTAGGGCTGTGCAGTGAATGTTCTTACTTTGCTTTCAACAGGTAGCTCAAATCTGTGTCCTTTTCAACTTCTTTTGCTTTTCCCCTAAAGAAAAGAAAATGCCATGTGAACTTTATTATAACCTCTGGAGCTTAAAAACAGAGATGAATCTACAGTTTATATTAAATCTTTTCAGTCATACAATATTCAGCTCAATATTTGCTTGATTTGTTATATTTCTATACAAAACACACAAAGTGCATAAAAAGTATATTTACATCTTCTTGTTTTCATAGGTGAGTAGTCTAGAAATTAGTGCACTTATTGTAACACTAATGTATTACTTAAAATTATCTAATAATGATCCATCTTTATAGATGGCAAAGGTTTACACAACATTGTAGCCAAAATTATGACATGAATTAAGTTATATACTGGTGACTAAAATGTTCTGCTTTTTGTAGAAAATAATCAGTTAGAAAATAGCTAGTAAATGTGCACCTCACAATAAAATTATTTTTAATGTGAATTATTGGAGTGAGCTAATTTTAGCTTCTCTAGCACCTACCTTTACTATTAATATTTACTTATAGAAGGTAGAGGAAGTATTTCACCCAAAAATTTGATATAGAGATTTCACTAGAAATACATAAATTCAATTACAATTCCATTTATTTAAGACATCTGCATGACTAATCAATGCATATCTTGATTCTGCTACAAATAGCTGTGAACTTCTTTTCCCATTGACTGTAAATTTTAAGATAAAAAAAAAAAAAAACAAAAAAAAAAACAAAACAAAACAAACAAAAACAAAACACAACTAACTAAGGTCTCATTAAAACATATTATGTATGTACATTTTTTGTGGCATTAACTGGTTGGTTGGTTGGTGTCTAATGTTGAGCAATTGACAGTGAGGCCAATATCTTTCTTGCATTCCAGTATTTTGATGTCATATTAGCATGTTGACTAAAGTTTGGGCAGCACAGTAAGTGGTTTCCATCTATATCTTATTTAAGTGTACAGAAAGGACACAGAGGAGATCTCACTATACCAATCCTGAATAAATGTTTATTGTGACAGTCATGGTCGGTTAAGAGTCTAAAAGTTGCTACAGAGGGTTTTCTTGCTAATATAGTGATTCTGGTCATGTTACAAAATAAATTTTCCCATGGTTTTCCTTTTGTTTGTAATACATTATCTTCTTTAATCTTAAATTTTCTACATGTACTATGTACATAGTGTATAGAGAAGGTATAGCACTATACCCAAAAATTTGATACCAAGATTTCACTGGAAATATATGTTTTAGGGTTCCCTGTATCCCAAAAAAGTATTTTCAGAAAAAGGTTGTACGTGCGTCGGTGCATGCGTGCATATGTGTGTGTGTGTGTGTGCATGATCATGATAGCTCAAAAACGAAAAGTCGGTAAAATACCAAACTTGGCATTTAAGTTTAATAACTTCCAGGGATGCGACACGAAGAATTTGGGAAAAATCCCCCCACCCCAAACTACCCTTTACATGAAACTTTTTTCGAAAATTTTTATTTTCTCAAAAATGGCTCTAATGATTTTAGTTAAAATATTGTACATTAAAGATATTTACCTGACAAATAAAATGTTTATCTTGAATTTTCTGGGAATATCCTCTGAAGACTTCCTTTATTCTGGATGAATTTTACGCAATTTGGTATAACTGCTAAACCGTAAGAGATGGACAAAATCTTACCACACAAAAAATGTAGAGCACATTATAACACACAATTAATGTCATATACACTTTTTTCGTGGAGTTGATCGTTTTTGAGATATTTCTTGTTTTTGGTTTCAGCTTTAAAAAACTTATACTATTCTCATACAGAAATTTGACAACTCCTGTCTACACAAACAAAGGAACTTCAGTCCCATAGCAACCAGCTTTTGACTATGACTTTACCCTGTGGTACTGCCTTATTTTGCTTCTACTTACAAGGAAGCAAGTAATAACACTATTTCTGCTAATGCTTTCTCGATTAGCATGAAGTAAATAGAAGCATAAGCTTCTTAACAATAATTTGTTGCAGAGATGTAGAGAAAGTCATGTGAATGGAACACATCAGATTTTTACTTTCTCTATACGTACTATGTACATAGTGTACAGAGAAGGTATTGCACTCCACTCAAAAATTTGATATCAAGATTTCACCAGAAATATATGTTTTAGGGTAACCTGTACCCAAAAAAAGTATTTTCAGAAAAAGGTCCGTGTGTGTGTGTGTCGGTTTGTCTGTCTCTGTGTGTGTGTGTGTGTCCGTGTGTCTATGAACACGATACCTCAAAAACGAAAAGTCGTTAAAATACCAAAGTTGGTTTTTAAGTTTAGTATCTTCTGGGGATGCGACACGCAGAGTTTGAGAAAAATTCCCCCACTCCAAACTACTCTTTATATGGAACTTTTTCCGAAAATTTTGATTTTCTCAAAAATGGCTCTAACGATTTTGATTAAAATTTTGTATATTACAGATATTTACCTGAAAAATAAAATGTATATCTTGAATTTTCTGGGAATAGCCTCTGAAGACTACTTTATTCTGGATGAATTTTACGGAATTTTGCATAACTGCTAAACCGTAAAAAATGGACAAAAACTTACAACACAAATAATGTAGAGCACCTTAAAACACACAATATGTTATATACACTTTTTTCGTGGAGTTCATCTTTTTTTAGATATTCCTTGTTTTTTGTTTCAGCTTTAAAAAGCATACTTTTCTCATACTGGAATTTAACAATTCCTGTCCATACAAACAAAGGAACTTCAGTCACATAGCAACCAGCTTTTGACTATGACTTTATCCTATGGTATTGCCTTATTTCCCTTTTACTTACAAGGAAGCAATTCTGATAATTTTTTCTCGATTAGTATGAAGTAAATAGAAGCATAAGCTTTTCAACAATACTTTGTTGCAGCGATATAGAGAAAGCCATGTGAATGGATTTTTTTACTATATGTTGATATAATGATTTTTTTGATAGAGGATAACTTATTGGATCAGATGAATTTGATGTAAATTTGCTACCTTTCTTGGCTAGAAAGTTAGGTGTTTCATTACCGTGTATTCCACAATGTGCTAATATCCATTGAAGTATTAATCTTTTATATAAATTCATTAGTTGTTTTATGATTTTGCAGCATTCTGCAATATTTAGGTTATTAGGTGTTACATCAGATGTTATGGATATAATAGCTGCTTTAGAGATAACAATACAACTTTTTCAAATTTATTTATTATATGATATAGTAGGTTTTGTAAGTTCTGAAGTATTGCCGAAATCTCCATAAAAATTTGTGGTATTTAAACTTGATCTTTTGTAGAAAGCGAAGAGCAAGTACCACCGTTATTTGATAAGCTGGAACCGTCAGTATAAACATGTAGCCATTCATTCGTAGGGTATGTTACCAACATATTTTGGATACATGAGACCCTAAAACATATATTTCCAGTGAAATCTTGGTATCAAATTTTTGGGTAGATGCAATATCTTCTGTATACACTATGTATATAGCATGTGTTGAGAAAGTAAAAATGTATATCATTTCTAAAAGTTATTTCCTATATCAAAGAGATTGTAGTTAAATTTAGGAAAATGATGTTAAAAGGAACTATGATTATGCATCAAGACTCACCTTGCCTGATTCTTACTCATTAGCATGGAAGCATTCAGTAAAAGATTATAAATTGAATACAAAGTGTCCTGTTTAAATCCACTTACCTAACAAATATTCTTGCTCCATATAAACCCTTTAAGGACATAGTATCACCCTGTACCAACAAATGGGTACCTTCCCTCAAGCCAATAACAGGTGGTGTTTCTGGAATTTCCTGGTATTGCAATATTCGTTCCTCTCGTGTTTCCTGAAAAAAAAAGTTTCACAAATTATGCTGTTACAAATCATGAATACATTAACTTCTTTTAAAAATTATCAGGAGAATTGACAGAGCTAATATCTGCCGAACACCATGTGCACACACCTCCTTAACATCATTTACACTAAATCTAAAATAGTGTGCCTTTGGTTTTGATTTCAACCATGTGAATGTTTTACTAGGCACAAGCATCCTTCTTCATTTCCAATACAATTTACATACACATGATATAAAATATTCTCCTTAACAATAAAAATCACCAATACTACCGTTTTCCAAATCAACTCAAGCTCAACTATATACAAACATAGATAGATAGATAGATAGATAGATAGATAGATAGATAGATAGATAGATAGATAGATAGATAGATAGATAGATAGATAGATAGATTTATTATCAGCCTGAAGAAATACAGATTCTATGGCATCGTCAAAATATAATAAAATGTTGTTACATTTGAGTTTATATATATACAGAAATTGTAAAAGAATAATTCAAAATTAAAAAGAATAATCCAAAATAGTTTTCTGTCAGGCTCCTTCCTACTGCTGCAGAATGGGACCTGTAATGACAAACAAAAAGCAGCAGTATCTGCACAAGAGAAATATGGTTGCAAAGATAATAATATAATAAATAATAATGATTAATTGTTATTTAATTTGCATTCTGTGGAACAAGTTAGAGTTTCTGATTGAAATATTCATTAATAGTGAGTGGTAAATGACTTTTGAGATGGTTCTCAACAGCTGTTCTAAATTTTTTGTGATTAAGCTCTTTAACACTGTTTGGAAGATGGTTGTATAAATTAATACCCTGATGTGATATAGACTTAAGACACCTGGTGAGCCTATGTGTGTTGAGATATATATTACCGTAGGCTCTTGTATTGTGGTCTTGTAGGGCTGAGTTTCTTTTGAAGAGATCCAAATAACATGAACATAATACTGAATCACAATGAATATGTATACAACAGAAAGTAAATATGATTAATTAATATCATTGAATAAATTAATATTATAAAGAAATTACATAGAGTATGGAATTTTAGTCTCATAATACAATAAACAATACACAAGCATATGAACAAAATAGTCCAATTATGGATCTACATTTATAAATAATTAAAATTATATGAACAAATATTTTTGAAACAAATTATTATAGCTACCAGTTTATGGTCTTGTAGAACTAGATATAATAATGCCTCCTTCAATGAGCCAAACATATGGTCTGGGCTCTAAGTGAGTGTTCAAGAGGCTGTCAGTATAATTTAGCACGTTTATCACTAGTTACATCTGCTGTATGTAGCCTTGTGTTGTCATCGCAGATGGGCTACCAGCTTTATGTATTGCGATAAGCTTCCCAGCAGCTGATCGGACTACTTCACTGTCCTTTGTTCATATAGGATGTCAATGGCCAATTCATCTTTGGAGCCCCAAACTACAGTAGCCAAAACTTTCCTGGCTGACAGTTGAGTCTTGGCCTTAATTGGTACCTCCTCTTCAACTTTCCAACTCTCAATTGAAGGGTTGAGAACCATAGTGGGCCCAGGTCATTGGTTTTTCAATATCATAATTTATTGAGCCAAGTTACACATAATTACTAAATGCCACAGCAATCTAGAATATATTTTCTATCTTATATTAGTACAACATTAATGTGGCTTCATGCAAAATTAGGTTTTACAGTTATTTATTAGGAACTGTTTTCCTTTGCTGGGATTTGGCCCAGCCTAAAGAAATGTAACTGGGCCATTTCCATACATCTAATCAATGTCCTGCTGATCATCATTATTGACTTGCACACACATACTCTTGTAAGAATCATAATTCACTGGAGGAATAAATGGTAGTATGTGGTAGCGTGATTTGCTGCATGGAGACTCTAACAGAATTTGTAGTTTCATTTAGATCGATATTTTGATGCTCTACTGTTTGTAAACAGAAAATGCTGGACATGTCCCACTGCAATATAAGATTTATAACCATAAACTATACCGACAGATGGCAACAGCTCAATTTTGACCTCACATGGAGATGGCCCACTACGGTTCTCAGCCCTTCAATTATTACTGATATATGGTGGACTTTGTGATTGATGTGTTTTAACAATTGAAAATTAGTTGAGTCGATTTTGTAACACTACTTCACTTACTTTTCATTTTGGAAAACATGTTTCAGAAGCCATGTGCTTCCATTGTCAATTCCTTTAGTCGACTGCCTGCATTGCTTCTGTGGTGGTTGTCTCTGTCCGCGGTGATGGTTTGATGAACCTCTGTATCAGAAGGCCGCCTGGCAGGATTTCAAAATTGAAAATGCAGTTCTTGTTTTTCCAAATATATGTGTTTTCCCAAACTTTTAATTCTGTCTTCCTTGTGATGTTTTTGAGTATTTTTGGGCTTCTATTTATGATGTGTTTCTCTTTCCAAAAATGCCAAGCTACCACAGATTTGTCTTCTTGTTTGAATTTAATATTTCTGTGGTGTTCTTTTACTCTTGTTTTTATATTTCTTTTTGTTTGGCCGATGTAGATTTTTTCACAGTCATTGCAGCTGAACTGATATATTCCTGGTTTGTTTTCTTGTGGGATATCATCTTTTAATTTAGAATTTAATATGTTTTTTATGGAGTAATTGTGTTTTGGGGCTAGAATGATGTTACGTCGTTTGAAGATCCTCTGGAATTTGTAGAAAGTTGTAGGGTGGTATGTAAACTTCTTGTAGATCTTGATTACTTTCTGGTTTTGAGTGAATGTACTGACTTCTTTAATTCCCTTCCTATTTTTGGATTTATTAACCTTTTGGTACACCAGTTTTTCCCGGAATCCATTCTGAAACATATTTTCTGAAATGAAAAGTAAGTGATGTAGTGTTACAAAATCGACTCAACTAATTTTCAATTTTCCAACTCTCGTTTTTCATCCTCTTGTTCTCTGGGGTGTAGTGATGGACCAATGTTTTGTTGCAGGTCACAATACAGTCCAAAAAGCCTCCCCTTCTTCAAAGCATTCCAGAAGTCCTTAACAGATGTCTTTCCAAACATGCTTTTGAGCCTTGGTAAGAAAGCATGGAATCCTCCTTGTTGACATTTTTCTGTATCCAAGTGTGTCTGATACAACGGAATGGATACTTCCAATCTTATACCCACACTGATGCAATCTTGGCAACAGTAATTTAGCAGTCACCTTCCACAAGCTCATGAACGACCTGAACACTGCCTTTATTGATGATCACCAGACGCCATTTATGACTTGATTTTCTACCCTATCATGACCATTTCAAAATTTCTGTGCCCAATCGAACACTTGGGTTATGCTTGGTATTACATCACCAAACTGTGCTTGGAGTATTTTAAAATGTTTCATACCTCAATGGTGAGTAAAGTAAATAACATTGTAGAAATTGACACTTAAGAACATAGTAGCTAAAGAGTGAATGGCATTTTATTTATGGACGCTCTTTAACTGATGTGGTTCTCAGCGTACCATTCTATATTGGGCGTGAAAGACCATTTAGTTTTACTCAGAGGCCTCTCCATCAGGCTTGAGGTTCTTTTTACGTGCCATAAATCTACGACACAGGACCCACGACTTTACTTCCCTTCCGAAGGAAGCCATGCTAAGGATTTTAACACCCAAAAAAATCCATAGTCCTCTGCCGGGTTATAGCTTAAGAGTTTCCATTAATAAAACTCAATTTCATTTTATTGCTAAATCAAACCTTGACACTTTAGTCTCAATTACTTTACTTTACATAAATGTTTCTGTAGTTTTCATCCTCATCATTAATATTATGTGTTCAAAACAAATCCAATGCATGAACTAATAATACTGAAGTGCCACAATTTAGCTCAACATCACCTGTCTTAAGTATTGTGAAATTTCCCATGCATTTATGACTTCTACTATTCATTACTAGAGCCTGGATTTGTATGTAAAATAAAATAATAAAATATGCATACAAATATGAAACATTTTAAAAATAAGCACCATAGCATATACAAAAAGAATGTTCTTCCTATATCACATGTCACAGGTGCATGTAAAAAACACCACAGCTCTTGAGTGAATTCCTCTTCTGTTACAGCTTTTTCACTATCACCAGACTCATTTTGCTGATTTGACAATTGTTTTGTAACTAGGATCTTTATTTAATACCTGACTAAGTTTATGGAATGCAATTTTAACAGCACTCTGAGTTTCTGGAAACAATATATTTGAAATCTGATCTATCAGAGAATGTGAATATTTTAAAGAATTATTTTAAGCATTCAACTGTGTTATAATTTGTGGCTTTTTCAAGAACCGGCTATGAATGTACTGGATCTTTTTCTCAATGCCAACTTCAGAAAAACATTCCTGAGCTATTGCAAAGGTGGCTGCATCTTCCGCATTTAAGGAATCTATTACCGTTTTCACTTCACTGAAATGTTCCGCATGGTATGACATAGCCTGTCATCCCGCAACCATGTGCGGGATTAAAACTGTCTCAGGGAGTAAGGCCAGATTTGGAAATAGTTCACAAAATTTTTTAACTCTTAGTAGCACTTTCACAAATACTTTTTTAACGCTAGAGGTAAGTAAGTCCACTTCTTTGGATTTGATTCTAATAGCTTCAGTCACACGATGTAAACCGTGAGCAAGGCATGTAAAATGAATTAATAAGAATTTTCAATCCAGCTCTGGCTTTTGCCATATATGGAGCACCATCACTGAGAAATAAAATGTATTTCATCCAGGTGGAGATAGGAAAGCTACTGAACATGTTTGCAACCATTCTATGATTTACCCTGTTAAGTACTCGAGTGTACAAGAAAAATGATTTGCTACCCGCTTTCATTGCACCAACTATAGCACCAGCAACGCCTGTCCTGCATCTTGTCTATTGAAATCCAGATTATTTTGAGTCCCTATGTATCATGTATTTTGGAAATTACATCCTGAAAGCACTGTGGTACATAGTTTCTGCACAAAGTAGACTCATCTGGGACCCTTCGATGAGGGTGCAAATTATTCAATTTCCACAATGGAATGTTGGCACTCACTAAAGCTAAACACAAGTCTATAAAAAGTATCACTTGAACTTCACTGTTCACTTAATTTGCTTATAATCAACTGTTGATTTAAAGTATACTTATAGTTAACCCAGCTGGTATTTCTCAACCAATAACATCCTCAATTGTCAAGTATTGACATGCAACTGAGTTCTGAGCCAGTGATAAAAGGTGGGGAAGTACTAAATCACGTGAAGACATGCCTGATACTGATTGGATTTCCTTTGACTGTTCAAGAGGATTACCTGGTTTTGTTCCTAATGTTAATTGTGTAATATAGTTTCACAAGATACCTGGCACATCCCCGTTCACAGATGTATAAACATGCTGATACCTGTAAGTCATATAGTCATACTTTTACTGAGTTGGGTTTTCTCCCAGTCTTCCTAGTGAAGCTAGAACATACTTAAATATACCATACGTCCATTTATAAATAAGTATATATAGCTCTTGCTTGTTAGTAGACTTTATTAATTATTACCTAAAGGGGAAAATTATAATGTAATACCACATTCAAGAGTAAAACATGCACTTTTTTCCTTTTAATACTTAAATTATGCATTTTCCCCTGAAATATGCATTTATATTAATTAATAAATTCTGGTCAAATTATCAGGAAAATTATGCTTAACAAAATATACCATTTAAGCATTCTTTAAATATATAACAAGAACATGAATTTTGGATACAAATCTGGGCACTATTCATAATATATAACAATATTTATTATCTATATAAGCTTAAGCAGCAATAAATGTAAATTGCTGTTTTTAATAGTTTAATTTATAGGTTAATTAATTTACCCCTTAATAAAGATGAATTCTATAAAGAATATAAACACATTATTAACACTGCTTTAATTAATGGTTTTAATACTGATTTTATAAATAAAAAAATCGAGAAGTTTAAATATCAAAAAGCTATTAAAGATATTTCTACGCTTAAGAAAATAAAAGATAATTACATTTTTAAAAAATTTACTTATCACCCTTGGGCAAATAAAAAATTCACAAATATTTTCAAAGAGCATGGCATAATATTGGTTCCTCAAAATAAATACAGTATAAAAAATTTGTTAGGCTTTTCTAAAAAGGATGAAATTTCAAAAAATAAAAAATCTGGCATTTATCAATTAAACTGTTTAAATTCTGACCTTGTTTATATTGGTAAGACTAAACGTCATTTGGAAACCAGAGTAAAAGAACACTTTAGGAATATTAAATACAAACAAATTGATAAATCAGCTGTAGCAGAACATTTTTGGAAATTTGATCATGAAATAAATCCAGATGTTAAATTATTAAAACACTTAAATGGGCCCATAGATTTAATGGTTTGGGAGAAAATATTTATATTAAAGTATAGAAATCATGCAATGAATTTTGATATACCTCCAATTGACACTCTTACCAAATTTGTTTTGATTCCAGTAGTTAGCAATGCATTAGTACACAATCCACCTAGTAGCAGTAACCATAACAGTGTAAATAAACAACATCAAAAAAGAGACCAAAAGGATATGTTGATAATGCAATGAAATCGTTGCGAAACTAGTCCAGGCAAGGATTCCAAAAGATAAGTGAAGATTTGTTGCAACTATTATTTTTATATTAATATTAAGCAGCAATATTCAAACAATATCAAAGTACTATGAAAACAGTTTATCATCTTTATGATAGCATCTGACATCAAATTTAATAACAATATATTATCCCTCCTTCCATAAACTCACCCCCATGTGCTTTGCATCAGGTTGTGGATCCTGATAATGTGGATTGATGTTAAAAGGAACCAATCCAAGGGCATTAAAACTTGGAGGGTATACTATTGGCATGTCATTAGTAGTGCTGATATTAACCGTTGAAACATTTGTCCCAGCACTGACGCCAATATATGGCATACCATCCTGCAATCAAAATAACACATTGCTTCCTTTATTCATCATTTTATAATTACTGTATACGCTGTGTCATTAGGAACCCTATGTTATCGAATGTGGTCAGACACACGGCATTTTTTTCCCTTTCTTTCTTGACCACTCATGTACATGTACATAGTAAATAGAGAAGGTATTGTATTCCACCCAAAATTGATACAGAGGTTTCACTGGAAATGTATGTTTAGAAACCCCCTGAAGCCAAAAAAAACATTTTTACAAAAAGGTGTGTGTTTAGAAACATGTCCATGTGAGTATGTGTGGTATGCAAGTTCAGTTTTCCAAGGATGTGACACAAAGATTTTCAAGAAAGTCTCCACACCTCCAACTATCCTTTATATGGGAAAATTTTCAAACATTTTTGATTTTCTCAAAACTAGCTTTAACAATTTTGATTAGAATGCCATGTGTTTAAGATATTTTTACAAAAAACAAAATGTATATCTTGAATTTTCTGGGAATAGCAACTGAAGACTTTTTTTTCTGGATGACTTTTGTATAGCTTGCAAACTGTAAGAGATACAGAAAAAACTTACTCCAAAAAAAATGTAAACCCATTAAAGTACAATTTATGTCATTCACATTTTTTTTGTAGAGCTTATCATTTCCAAGATATTCCTTGTTATTGATTTCAATTTTAAACTACTTAAACTTTTCTCTAGAGGGAAGTCAACTTTTGTTTCATCTCTCTTGTTTTACTTCTGGGAATGCAAAAGAGAACCAAATTCCAATTGTTTCATCTAGTAATAGTTCTTAAAAGATTTGACTATCGCTTTAGCCTAATGTATTCCTTATTTCCCTTCTACTTATAAGGAAGTTTCTGCTAATGTTTATCTTGATTAGCATGATATAGATAAAAGAATAATCTCTTGCTAGCAGGTTTGTTTGTAGAACAGCTAGAGAAAGTCATGTGAATGTTCCATTCTCCATTCACATGACTTATTTTTTTGTAGCTTAACGTCATTTAACCTGTTGGTTATATCGGGTGATGAATGAAATTGGTGAAATTATGCTCAAAGGATCTCAGGGTCTATGGAGCTTAAAGTTACTCAACATTTGTCTTCTCAGGATAAGGGAAAACCCTGAAAAAAACCATATCTGGATAACTCACCCTAAGCGAGATTCAAACTCATAACCTACTGAATATGAGGCAGACGCACTACCACCACACTATCCAGGTGGGCTTGTTTTAATCAGGGAGTTTAAGAACATTTTCAGAACATTTCCGGTAAAACCAGGATATCAAATTTTTGGATTGGAATGCATGCTTCCTCTACTTACTTTAGGTGAGTAATAGAGAAACTAAAAGGGGTAGTAATAATGCATTTCCAATTACAGGCCTATTGGTGTGAAATCTAACACCAGCATATTTTACTCAGGTTAGTATAGTTCCCTAATTTAAATAATGTATTATGTCCTGAACATCATATTTATTAATTCAAAATCTTCTCGGGCTTCTAACCAGGTAAAAACTGGCTCAACACTGTATAGAACAAAGCCACAGAGCTAACTTTACCAACACCAACACAACAGTGGCAAAGTGTTCGAACTACTGGGAAAGGAGAGTAAAAGAAGCTTTAGTCATTTCATCTGAAACAAATAATCTAAATCGCAATTCTGGCCTACAACTAAGTTCAGCATGGACACTCATGTTAAAGAGCCTTAACACCTAATGCTCTACCTGCAGTCTTCCAAGGCTTGTTTTCTAGCAGGTCTGTGCTCAAACACAAAACATTAGTCGTATAACTGCTATAAATAGTTTTCTACGAAGTCCGTGCCCATGTCTCAGTCATCTTAAATACCAGGCCATAATATCACGTGAACCAATCAGATGTTAGCTTCATTCCAGCTCTTATAAATCCAGTCTCCGCAAGCTCAATCCATCAGTTCACCCTGAAGACGAGGAAGATGCACTTCTTCGAAACGTTGGTATCAAACCAAGTTTTTACCTGGTTAGAAGCCTGAGAAGATTTTGAATTAATATATTGCCAGGAAAGCTTCAGTTCTTATCATATTTATTATTTTCCAGTCAATTTTATGGTGAAATAATGAAGAACATATATTACTGTAATTATTAAAATAAAATGCTCTTTTATTGGGGGCAATAAATATATCATAACTCTCATTAGCTTAACTGTCAAAAACTTTCAAATGGAAGTATTTGCACTTATAAATGAAACCTCAGACATACCTCAAGAACTCTTTTTCTTATTGGTTGTATGAGATGTTTCTCATAAAGCGTCTTTAAAAGCAAAAATGTGTTTCCCCCACCGATGAACACTCCTTCAGCTTCCTCAACAGCTTTAACAGGGTCATCAGCTACGTGAATGCCGCTGATCTCAAAACCTATGCATTAAAAGGAGCCGATGTTATGTTAACTCTGGTGTTCTTTGGCATTAGATGCTTAAATTAGCATTTCTATAGCATTTGAGAGCAAATACATCAACACCATCCTTTTAAGGTTGTTAACAGATAAGAAAATAATTCTGTTTTTAGTAGTAATGAAATAAACAGCTTATTTATAAACACAGAGATCATTTTCAAAGTTCAGTAGTGATTATGTGATCTTATACAGTGAACTAAGATTACAACCTGCAGTTCATTTATACAAGATACATATCAAGCGAGGGATGTAATTAGGTAGTCACATAATGTAAAGAAGTGATTGCAACTTTGACTTTGCAAGTGATACAATGAAAGACAAGATTTCATTGCCAGTCTTTATAACATTACTGCAAGTATACCAGAGCCCAGTAAACCAAATTAACACCTTTATTATTATTATTATTATTATTATTAGTATACATAATAAAATTAATAGTTATATATTTCATTACTGGCAACAATAATTACTTTAGTAGTGATGAGTTGGATTTGTTAACACTACTCACTTAACTGTATTTCTTACTTGAACATGTTTCGGAAATGGTTTGTTTCCATCATCAGCATTTGTCCAAGCTTCCAAAATATTGTCACACCCACATTATATGTTAAACAAGGGACCCACTGGCTGCTGAGAGGTATGGCTTGGACAATCTACTTTTTTTACATTTTTCTACGGGTGGACATGAAGGGACGCACCCGTATAGGCTAAATCCTATACAACAAGGGAAAACCTTATTTCATAAAAGGATGACGATGGATAAACTATGCTACTAAATTAAAAGAAAACATGTCTAAATCAAATAGCACTTTATAACATTACTTTGGTTTCTTCAGGGCACAAGGCCAAACTTGGAGTCCTATTGCACATTTACTTCCTATAGCTTTACCATACATAAGCGGGTAATTGCCAGGCTTACCGTGGTTTTAATGACTGTTCAAGTTGGCAATGTCGCCAACATTGTGATAATTATAAGTTACAATGTTACCACATCCTGTGCACACAGCCAGGATGTGACAATATGTTCAAGTAAAAAATACAATTAAGTGATATAGTGTTAACAAGGAAAAAAAAAATTAAATGGTGTTTTATTTATGGACGCTCTTTAACTACTGTGGTTCTTAGCATCCCATTCTATAATGGGCGTGAAAGACTGCTTAATTTTGCTCAGAGGCCTCTCTATAAGGCTTGAGGTTCTTTTACGTGCCGTAAATCTATGACATGGGACCAACGGCTTTACTTCCCTTCCGAAGGAAGCCATGCTAAGGATTTTTACACCCGAAAAAAAATCCATCGTCCTCCACTGGGTTTGAACCTGTGACCGTGGGTATATGAAGTTAGCATGGTAGACAAAAGTTAACATGTCCAACTCATTACTAATGATAAACACATCATTGTTATTAACCTTCTATTTAATATTATTAACAATTACTTGTTTTAAATGAATATAGGTATACAATGAAAAAATGTGCTAAAACTTGGCTATTTTAAGATGTTATCATTGCACCTTAAGTGTGCACATTGACAGTACTGCTATTCTTAAATCCAACAACTGGTTTTAAGAAAACTGCGCTACTCAGGATGATATAGTTAATAAAAGAAGAATAATAAAAAGTATATTTATATTACTAAAGAATACAGTAACAATAGTATACTTCTGATACAAAATTAAACTAATTGTTGGTGATAATTAGGGCTAGAATTTAATGACTGTATACTTTGTTTGCTAAATCTAATTCATTATTGAGTTATATGTACACAAACCGAGTAAAAGGAGTTAACTAACTATATTTGTTAGAATTTTTTTTTTTAAATTTCTTGCTAATTTTGTGGGATACAACATTTCTACATTTTATTTTAGTTTTATACACCTGTGGACAACAAATGTCATGTCTGGTATGGCAAATTCGCCTAATTCCTTTACATTACAGTACCTTGTGTACACCACTCACAATATAGTTGTGTAGCAGCAGCAAGTTGTCAAAGTTCCAAATCTTAATATTGCTAACCCATATGATCACAATCAAATACATAACTTAAGCTTATTCAACAACAAACAATTAATATTAAAGTATTTACACTATTGACACTAAACATGATACAGTTTATATTGTATGTCATCACTAAACCTGCCACCTTCCATGTGTGTTCACTGTAGTGCTGTAACAAAATGTAGGTTACTCCTCTGGTGAGGGTCACAAGTTCGCTTCTCGCATGTAGCAAACATTTTTTTTCCTTCTCTTAATGATATTGCATCAACACATAGCAACTATTTATTTTAGACATACTTATTTCATACACATCATTCAGAGCAGTTAATAATATTATAGTTATTATGATGCTTCTTTAAGGGTTTATTCTATCAAACAGCAATATGCTGCACACGAAAGCATGTGGTGTGCAAACACATCTGGCACAAACAGTTCTCTCTCAATGAAAAAAGAATGAAAAAAATACTACAAGTATTGTTAAGAAAAACAATGTGTTGAAATTTTTTAGGAATCCAATTTTGGGCAAATTTGATTTGTATAAACCAATCCAACAGGACAGTACCAATCGCAACTGGAATAATGTGATAGTTCAGATGAGGTGACATTTTCTTCCACATGTAAAAGAAAGGTCTATGAACCAAAGGGGTCCTGATACAATGCAACATTCATGATTTCATAATTCTATCATGGTCTCGTATCTGTATTGTGTTTGGGCTGGATATCAAAGGATGGTCTAGGTGTGCTGTGGCAGCTTGACGATACACCGAACAATGTACAGTACATGGTAATACTCGATAATATTTTTATTCCCTCAGTGAGGATGAGATATTTTGATGAAATTGTTGAATTTTCCCAGGATAATCATCCTGTCCACACATCTCTTAAGATTTCAAATTGGTTTCCAGAGAGGCAGAATATCAGGGTGGTAGACCTGTTCACCAGATTTGAACTCTATTGAAAATGTATGGGCTGAGGTAAAAAGGGAGCTGTGCTCCAATTTACCTGTAGATGGGTGTAGGACAAAGAAGCCTGGGATCTTGTAGCTTCTTGTCCACATTACTGTAGGCATTTAATTTTGTCTATGCCCCGAAGATTTAGGGCAGCAAGGCCTTCTTAACCTCTCGGCCACCATAATGTTGTTCCATGATCTGTTTTTACTACCCATATGTTAATCATTGCGCTGACAGTCACAAAGCACTGTACAGTTTTTACTTTCTCTACACATACTATGTACATAGTGTATAGTGAAGGTATTGCACTCCACCAAAAAATTTGATGCCAAGATTTCACCGGAAATAAATGTTTTAGGGTCCCCTGTATCCAAAAAAACTATTTTCAGAAAAAGGTCCATGTGCGTGTGTGTGTGTGTGTGTGTGTGTGTAAATGATAACTCAAAAACGAAGTCAGTAAAATATCAAACTTGGTATTTAAGTTTGGTATATTCCAGGGATGTGACACGAAGATTTTGAGAAAAATCCCCCCACCCCAAACTACCCTTTACATGGAACTTTTTCGCAAATTTAGATTTTCAAAAAATGGCTCTAACGATTTTGATTAAAATTTGTATATTAAAGATATTTACCTGACAAAGAAAATGTATATTTTGAATATTCTGGGAATAGCCTCTGAAGATTACTTTATTCTGAGTGAATTTTACGGAATTTTGCATAACTGCTAAAACGTAAGAGATAGACAAAAACTTACCACACAAAAAATGTAGAGTAGATTAAAACACACAATTTATGTTTTATACATTTTTTTTCGTAAGTTGATTGTTTTTGAGATATTCCTTATTTCTGTTTTCAGGTTCGAAAAACTTTTCAATTGACAGGAATTAGTCAACTCCTGTCCATACAGATAACGGAACTTCAGTCAAATAGCAACCAGCTTTTGATTAATACTTTAACCTATACTGCGCCCTTATTTCCCTTCTACTTACAGGGAAGCAAGTAATAAGACTATTTCTGCTAATTTTTTGTCAATTAACATGAAGTTAATAGAAGCATGAACTTTTTAAAACTAATTTTTTGCAGAGATGTAGAGAAAGTCATGTGAATGGAACACATCAGATTTTTTTTGTGTGCATTGTGACACAGCTTTTATGAAGATACTAAAGGTCTTCAATCGACACATGGAATCTCGGGATGACTCACTTTTTGTGTCCACGGGTGATCTTCATACTTTACGACATTTGCAGAGAGCCATTCAAAACAAAGAGGAATGCAGACTTCAGGAATTGTGTTGATCCATGACAATGCTCGTCCACACACTGCTGGTACAACCCATCGGCTCCTTGAACAATTTCAATGGGACATTTTCGATCATCCGCCATACAGTCCTGACCTGACATCCAGCGACTTTCACCTTTTCCTTGAACTGAAGATATGGCTAGGAGGGCAGCACTTTCAAACCAACGAAGATCTTCAAAACAACATCAACGCTCATTTGAAATCATTGGCGGCAACAGTTTTTGAAGTGGTATTGCAAAGCTTGTCCACAGGCATAATAAATGTCTCAAATCTTTTCGATGATTATGTTAAAAAATAACCATAAGTGTACAAAACTTTTAGTAATAAAATAATTGTTTTCTATGAATTTGTCTTTTATTTATAGCTTCTCGGAGGTTGAAAAAAGAAACAGTCCTCGTAAACCTGTAAATGCTGCTATTATAATTGCTATTATTATAAACATACCCCAATCTCCAAATGTCTGTGAAATTTTCTGTGTGTAGCCTTCATGATCACTTATTGCATATGGTACAAACAGCAGGCGTTTTATATTATTGCTAGAAAAAAAAAAAAAAACAGGAGTAAATAATTTATACATTTTTAATTCTATACATGTACAATACTAATACATAGATGTAAAAAGAAGCTAGTAACAGTGAAGTAACACAAATATTAATATAACAGTTAATAATTGCAACAAACCTTCACTTATCTTTTGGAATCCTTGGACTAGTTTCGCAATAAAAGAAAGGATAATCACAGCAATGCTCTCAATGCGTAATATACAATATTTAATCTAAATTATTTCTGTGGATGCCAATGAAGCTCCTTGCATATAAAGGATTACTACATGGCACAAGTCTGATATGGGAACACCTCATGACCACAAATCTCAGAACCTTAGAGAAAGTGAAGGCCACATTCATCGTCAGCAATAGGTATATCTATTTACACTGTGGAGAATAGCATATGAGCTCAGCAAAGAAACAATGCTAATCTAGAGAAAATACAACTATGTACCCACAGCTAATGTTATCATCAACTAATGCCTATGACAGGCTCGTTCATGAGCACTAGCACAAGAAAACATATACAAGTGAACTTTTAATCCACAGAAGCTTTGATTCAAACCCAATGGAAAGAAGCCAACTATGAACTCAAGACTCATTTTGTAGTGCATGGAGTCCAATTATGACATTGCAGTTTTGGAGGTCCTGCCAAATAAAAAACTACCATGTACCAAGTCAAGACTATACATCATCATTCTGTGATCACCTTGTGGTCAATGCCACATGGAAATATGTAAAGAAAAGGAGAAAAAAAAAAAAGAAAAAAGAAGTATAATATGCATATTTCCCTCATTAACAGGGAAGTACCAGGCATTTTTCATCACAAATGAGTAGCACAAATAAACCAAAAATTACAATTCTGAACAATTACTTATGGTATAATTCTGGTGAGCACTAAATTATCTCTATAAGGCTCAGAGCACTAAATTTTTTATATGAAAGTGAAATGTGCATAAATATAACACTTAAATATGTAGAAATTGTGTTCAAAATTACAGAAATGTAAAGCAATCATACCAGGAAGCAAAAGAAGATGTAGATCAAACAAAACAATGTTTAAAGGAAAGCATATGTGAAATACACAATAAATATCCACAAAATGACTGGGAAAGTATCAAGACAAGTGAAATTTGTAGTAAATATCGAAGTTTAAAAAGTAGTGGCGAATATTTTAAAATTATTCGTAGAAATCTACTGAATTTCAATACTAAGTTTGTTATGTATTGGATTTTTCGGTTGAGGTACATATATACACTCACAGCAGCTAGCATCCAACATATAGGTGTACTGTTTTGAATGGCATTTCAGTCTTGCTTTTCTCATTTTCTGGCACTTTATTGGTTAACTTAGGAAAATACATTCTCCAAGTGATGATACATAGTGGCCTGTAACTGGTACCTCTATAATGAAACTGTACCACAGAAACTATCAAAATGTACAGGAGCGTGCATGCATGCTTGCAACTCAGAAACTCTTTAAAGCAGTAACATTTAATTACGACAAAACGCACTCACTCTGTTAGAAAGCCGATCACTTCTTTCTTCGCAAATTCAAGATAACTTGATCCATATATTTTGGAACTGGAGAAGAGCATAAGCTGTCTTTTTGGATAACTCATTGAAAACCGGAGAGTAGCAGCACCTTGAACAAATATTTTACAGCGTAAGGTATCATGCCAAACCTTATCTTATCGTAGTAATGTGTATGTTCAAGTACTTGGAAATTTGAATTAACATTGTGAGACACCAATAAGCAGTGGTATCTTCTGTTTGTAGAAGGCTCCTGTTTTCACCTTCAAGCTGAAAAAGAACATTTTATTCCGACAAAATTCCGTTTAAATTTACCACAAAATCCCGTAAATCTGTGCGAAGAACTAATAAAAGATAACCAAACATGGATTAATCAAATCACGTGCCTGTAGAATTAGACTGTCATTTTTTTTCTCTGAACTATCCTACCAATCATTTCTCGTAGCCAACTTAACTCAATGAAAGTGATTAGGGATACCTATTTGTTACAGTAATGTGTCTGGAATAGTTAACTTTTGAGAATGTTAACTTATTTTAATTGACGGAAAAAATAATCCATCAAACTTGATTTACACAAAACTTTCCAAAAGTCTGCCACATTTTGGGCCAATGCATCAGTGTAGTGTGGTCATTGCGTTCTGCTCATCAGCTGTTGCAGACAGCTGTTTTTGTGTTTTAATATTTCTATAAGGATCGCAAGAAATAGGTTTGGTGCACTGTTGTCATTTGGAGTTTATGTATTAATTTAACACGCCGAATAGGTATCTGCATGCTCCTTCCACTGAATTGCAGTAAAGGTGCTGTTGCATATATAATTTATATTGTTTGGAGCAAATTATGAAGCTGCAATTTGCATTCTGCCTATACGCTGCGTAGATTAATTCCACTTGACAGTATGCGCAAATAATGTCTGTAACTCGTTTTCCAAAGAAATTCCCCCACCACTCCTTTTTTTGAACACATGCAATGTCTGTGAATGTTATTTGTTTTAATTTTTTCTATTTTCACAACCTAACTTTATGTCCAGGCGAAAGCTTAAAGTATTAAAAGCTATATCTCACTAATGTGAGGTCGAGGGTGAATGTAACTGAGCTATGTAGATGCAAAATTTAAGTTTATCACGAGGATAATAAACGAAAATACAAATGAGAAACTGAAGATATGCCAAGTAAAAGCATGACAATCTTTTGTGCTAATGAAGCCCATATGCACTAGAATCCTTAAACCCCCTTTTGTTTACTTGTATAAAAGAAATTAACCAAACACATTTTTCTGAAAATATTTGTGTCGTTACAAACCATCAAGGTTTGTATAATATGACTATAACTTTTACTGAAACACAAAAACAATCTTTTGGCTTAATGTATTTATTTGTGCTTGAATCATTTGATCAATCTTAAATGCATGGCCATCGTACTAAAACAGCCTGCTGTTGTTCAGTGTAGCATTATCCTATACTTATACCATTATATACATACTGCAGTTCAGTCCCCATGCAATTGATTCACATATTTTAATGCATTTACAAAAGTTAAATGGAAAAGTAGTAATCATCATATTTCAAATTCAAAAATGCTGAATTTTTATTTATGTTGTCTTTTATATGGCTAACATTTTAATAATGTCTTTTGAATTTGTTTGTTTATTTTGATAATCTGGTCCCATCTTTGAGCCAGGCTTGGGGACATTGAACACGTCATACAGATAGCCAATTTTTTGATGCAGGCAACTCTTTTTAACAACACCACCATTCGTTGTTTAATGAACTGTACATCTCTTAGTTTGATTACTTTCAGCTAAGGTATTGAGAGGCTCTTCAACACAGAGTGTGTGATTTGTATTTCATAAAGTTCCAAGAATAAATAATTGTTTTAAAATAATCACTCGTAACTAACATCAGTGACATGTTTTATACTGAGATATGCTTGGCAGTCCTTATCACTATACCACGTGACTAGGGCTGCCAAATTTTTAAAAGGACAATAAGACACACTCTTCTCTCTCTGATTTTGCAGGCTAGAGGTTCAACTTTGTAAACTTTGACTTGCAAAAATGCCTGTAAATACAGCTATTAAACTGTATTTGTACTAGGTGTTAAAATTTCAAAGGAATGGCAGGGTGATTTTGCCCTGAAATATATGAATTTAAAGGAAATAATTTCATAATAAGTTAATTAATCGTCTGCATATATTGATGAAATATCAATATAGTTCATATCTGGCAACTTTTCATTGCATTGCTCATAAAATCCTAACACCTTATAATTCAGTGTGATTTTAATATTACACTTTTATCAAATTTAAGTGTTATTTGTTTTAAATTTAAAATATTCCCCCTTATAGTCTTATGAACCATAAACACTCAATAAATATGACATTAACATATTCAATTAAAATCTATCAATCAAAAGTGTTAACAATTTCCTTTCAAATTTTGGAGTATTCAGTGATGTTAAACTATAATGATATATTCACAACAAATATAAAATTCTTCCTCAACGAAAACCTATTCTTTTCAGTCCCAGTGCATTCTCAATTAAAACAACTAGGTACATTGTTGAATGAGTTATTCTTTGCAATTCTATTATAACTGAGGCTGTGTTTTACTTGTAATAACACTCTGTGCTTTTACTTGCTGAAGTAAGTATTCATTATTAATATTCTTCCTCCCAAAGTAAGTTATTTTCTGGCTAGAAGAAGACTCCACTGCACCTTTATGATACATTGCAGATGCATGTTTCAAAGTGGATTCTGCAATGTGCAACAGAAAACTGCCACAATTTGCAACTGTTACACTGCTCTTTGAAGCTCCTACTTTTCACGGGGGATAACCACAAATACGTTTCATTTTCCCATTTTGTTAAAAAACACAGTCACCTTTTCACAGGGAAGGACTCATTCATATTCTCTCATAAGAAGCAAATAACAAAAAATGCAACCACCACATGCCCCATAAATGTCTTTCCTTTTTTTGATCTTCCGACAACATGGCTTGACCATTGACTCTGTGATGTGACCATGCATAAAAGCAGCTACTGTACGAGTGTATAGCACTACAACATGACCATGCTGTTACCAATACCAGTGTACAAAATAAATATGCACGCATTTCAAAACTCAATCTTTAAACAGAATAATTCAGCATTTTTGACTTCCCATAGGATGGCAATATAGGACTAGATTCTTCCACCTCGAATATGAGAAATCCTGTATCTGGCAAGTCTATATGTGACCAAGAAAACTTTTGTGCCTATTAAACTCATGGCTCTAGATTCTTATATTTATAGAATAGTAATATTTTTAAACAGAAATCCCTATTGAATATTTAGGGCCAATGCAGAAACAGCCTAAAATTACTGCTTTGTTATACAAAATGTAAACTTTGCTGTTAAAGCAGAAGTCCCCAGAAATTTATTCCAAAAAAATTAAAGAATATATTTTTTGGAGTGAACATTATAATGAGTTTATACAGAATGAATGGTTAACAAAAGCTAGGTCATAAACATTTTTGTAGCCTTTTTTTCATTCCTTACCTTTCTAATCTCATAGTAGGTAAAAGAAATTTCACCTAAAACCTAAGCATCATTTTTAGAAAAATGACTTGAGTGTTCATGAGTCTTTTTTGTGTGTGACTGCAAACTTTAAAATGAAAAGTCAGCTTTTTATTATGCTAAGCATTTAGGTTCAGTATCTTCCAAAGATGGGATATAATGATTTTCAACAGAAGCCTCATGCACTATACAACCCTATACATGGAAGGACTTTTCTTTCTTTTTTTCTTTCTATTTTCTTTATCTTGAATTTTATGTGACTACCGTGTATGCAATTGAATTTTGTATAACTAGGAAACCATAAGAAACAGGTAAAAATCTGATGTGTTCCATTCACATGACTTTCTCTGTATCTCTGAAACAAATTAATGTTAAAAAGCTTATTCTTCGATCCACTTCATTCGAGATAAACACTAGCAGAAATATTCTTATTACTTAGTTCCTTATAAGTAGAAGGGAAATAAGGGAATACACCAGGCTAAACCGACAGATGTTTTAAAATGTGGTTGCTATGTGATTGAAATCCATTTCTTTGCATGGTCAGTAGTTGAGAAAATTTGAAGTATTTTAAAACTGAAGCCAATTACAAGGAATATCTCAAATACAGTCAATTCCACGAAAAAAATGCATATGACATAAATTGTGTGTTTTAAGGAGAGTTCTGTGTAGTAAGTTTTTGTCTAACTCTTATGATTTACTAGTTCTGAAAATGCAAAAAAATTCATCCAGAATAAAGAGATCTTCAGAGGCTATTCCCAAAAAATTCAACATATACATTTTATTTGTCATATAAATATCTTAAATATAATTGTCGCACTCCATGGTGTAATGGTTGGCATACTAACTTCATATACCCAAGATCGCAGGTTCAAACCTGGCGGAGGATGATGGATTTTTTCGGTCATAAAAATCCTTAGTATGGCTTCCTTTGGAAGGGGTGTAAAGCTGTTGATTCTGTGCTGTAGATTTATGGCATGTTAAAGAACCTCAAGCCTAATAGAGAGGTCTCTGAGCAAAATTAAGTGGTCTTTCACACCCAGTATAGAAGGGACACTGAGAACCACAGCAGTTAAAGAGCATCCATAAATAAAACTCCATTTCATTTACCTTTTCTTAAATATAAGAGATATTAATCAAAATCATTTTAGCCTTTTTTTGAGAAAATCAAACATTTCAAAATTTTTTCTACATAAAAGGTAGTTGGGGTTGGGAGGATTTTCTTGAAAATCATTGTGGTGCATCCTTAGAAGATACTGAACTTAAGTATGACGTTTGGTGTACATGCTGCCCACAGCATACATATGAACCTTTTTCTAAAATTTTGTTTTGATTCAGGGGGTCCCAAAACATGTATTTCCGGTGAAATCTCGGTATTGAATTTTTGGGTGAAATACAATACCTTCTCTATACTCAATGTGCATAGTATGTGCAGAGAAAGTAAAAATAGAGCTCATCAGAATACATAATTGTATCAAAAAAAAAATACACAGCTCACCAGAATGCTTAATTATAATGCAAATTTGTTAAGATGCTAGCCATTTTCGAAAAATATAGAGCTCACCAGAATACATAATTATACCAAACAAATTTTTCAAGGTACTAGAGATTCTAAAAATATCTGATGTCTTCTATTCACATGACTTTCTCTAGTTGTTCCACAAACAAACTTTTATTTACATGCTAACCAAGATAAACGTCAGCAGAAATTGTCTTATTACTTGTTTCCTTGTGAATAGAAGGGAAATAAGGAAATACACTAGACTAAAGCTAGTCAAATCTTTAAAAGCTATCACTATGGGAAACAATTGAAATTTAGTTTTCTTTTGCATTCCCGTTAGTAAAACAAAAGGGATGAAATGAAAGTTATCTTCCCGTTGGAGAAAAACTCAAGTACTTTAAACTTGAAATCAAAACAAGGAATACTTTGGAAACGGTTAAGTCTACAGAAAAAACAAAAAAATGTATGTGACATAAATTGTGTTTTAATGCTATCTACATTTTACGTGTAGTAGGTTTTTGGTCTGCCTCTTACAGTATACAAATTGTGTAATAGTCATCCAGAATGAAGAGATCTTCAGGGGCAGTTTCCTGAAAATTAAAGATATACATTTTATTTGCCATGAGAATATTTTAAAAATGTGGCTTTTTAATCAATATCATATGAGCCATTTTTGAGAAAATCAAATTTTTAAAACATTTTCCATGTAAAGTGTAGTTGGGGGCTGGGGAATTTTGTTGTAAATTTTCATGTCACATCCTTGGTGGATACTGAATTTATACACCAAATTTGGTACCTAACCAACTTTTTGTTTTTGAGCTATGCTGCCCAAATTCTCTCTCGCACACAGACGGATGCAGCATGCACACAATTTTTTTTTTGGTTCAGGGGTTTCAAAACATTTCTGATGAAATCTTGTATCAAATTTTTGGGCGGATTACAACATCTTCTCTGTCTACTGCCTCAATTGTAATATTCAAGATACAAAAGAAAATCTTAAGAATAATGAAGCGGGTGTCACCTCATACTCTAAGTAAATCTATTTTTGGCGAGTTTAATATACTCCCACTACCATGTACAAATATTCTAGAAACAGTCTCCTTTATTCATGGTAATATGCAATATTTTAAAAGAAATAAGGATTATCATGCCTAAAATACTCGAACAACTGAGGCAATACACCTACAGTGTCACTGACTTAATAAAACTCTCAATAGTGTATCCCATAAAGGAATAATTTTATATAATAAGATACCCAGATCATTAAAAACTGTGCCAAGAAACATTTTTTAATCTAAAGTGCATAAATTATTATTAAAACACACATTTTATAACATTAATGATTTTCTTAACTCTGTTATTTAGCACCTGTTATATTAGGTCAACTGTATCATATTACACCTGTATATATCTTGTACTATTTTGGTTGTAAGTGATGTCGAAGCCATATGTACAAATTGTATAATTGCAGTGAATAAAAATTGAATGCATAATTTTACCAAAAAGATTTTCCAAAGTGCTAGCCAGTTTCAAAAAATCCTCACCAGGTGTTGAGAAACAATCTCCCAGTCCTGTAGAAGAGCCAGGAAGACCCCATCCTGTACCATACTTTTATAGGGCTCAAAAGAAAGGACAGCCTATTTTATCATTTTAAAAATTATAATCTCAGAAGCCACTTGCCAGCCTTCCTATGAAGACCTGTATGTGCACACACACCTTTTTCTAAAAAGGCTTTTTTAGATTCAGGCTACCTCTGGTGAAATCTGGGTGTCAAAGTTTTGGGTGGAATACAGTACCTTCTCTATACACTTGTGTAAAAATATTTACACAACAAATAAAATTAATATCTTGAATTTTCTGATAATAGCCTCATTCTAGATGACTTTTGTAATTGATAGACAAAAACGTATTAAGCAAAAAAAAAATTTAAATCTTGTTAAAACCTATAATAATTTATATCATTATCTTTTTGTTGGAATCGACTATTTCTGAGATATTCCGAGTAATTGGTTTCAATTTTAAAATCTTAAACTTTTCTCACGTGGGAATTTGTGAACTCTTGTTCATGCAAATAGAACCAAATTTGAATCTTAGAGCAACCAGCTTTTAAAAGATTTGCTATCTCTTTAACCTAGTTATCTCCTTATTTCTTTTCTACTTATAAGAACTAAGTAATAAGACTATTTCTGCTGATGTTTGTCATGATTAACATGAAGTAGATAGAAGAATAAGCTTTTTAAGAAGAATTTGTTACAGGAAGGTAGAGAAAATCATGTGAATGGAACACATCAGATTTTTTTACAAAGAAATATACTCATGGGTTGTCACACTGCTTATAATACACTTTTTCTATTAATATCACTAATTTTCTGTTTCTCCTTCTTGTTCTTCCAATAACTTCACAGTCAAAGTGAGCCTGGGCTTCTTGATCTGAAATCTCCAAGCTTCTCTGTTCACAGCTCTCTGTTGTGAATTTCTCCATTTCATTATCAGATCACAGTCTTCTTTACTGAGGAAGATATATCTATCTTTTGTTAGATTTATCTGTTTGTCTTTTACTGTACATCTGCTCATCAAAGCTTTTTAATTTAACAAAAATAATTTGTTAAATATGCCTTATGCTTATGTTTGCTAATCTTTTATGGTAATAGAAATAATGATGATATTCCCTATCCGCCACGAGTCTGGAAGTATGTATGTGAGAGTGAATGTGTGTGTGTGTGTGTTTGAGGAAAATAAAATGATTTAAACCAAAAAGTAAAAGAACCTATAGACAACGAGTTGTTTCAAGTGCAAAGCCCCCGATATGACCTTAGATGTTAAAGGGGGCTATAAAAAAAATAATAATAGTATAAATAATAATATAATTTATTATTATGGTTATTATTATCAGCAGCCCTACCTCTGGGTCAAGATTGGCTTTTCTCTGAATATTTCTTGGCTGGTTCTGATATTCATGTTTTTGGTACAAAAAAAATTGTGTTAGAATTAGATGTTGATTGGTAGCACTGCAAGACATATGAACAATTAAAAATTGAGCTTCAAAGCATATATTATAATGATTCCAGTTCACACTCTTCCCACTAAAGTAGGCTTAAATGAAGGCTAATAAAACAATATAAACAATTTTATTGTGTGAGATATAAAAGTTAACGTAATCCAATATATTTGAAGTATTAAAGCGCATATCCTCGTTTGTGACCTACTTTGAAAAGAAAGTATAAATTGGCATATTTATTTTGCTTGTAATAGAAATTATGTTGTACGAGTATCATTTCCATTGAGTTAAATTAGCTGATCTGTGTACTTACCACGCTAACTTCCTATACCTGAGGTCATGGGTTGAAACCCAGTAGAGGACAATGCATTTTTCTGGGTGTAAAAATCCTTAGCATGGCTTCCTTTGGAAGTGAAGTAAATCCTTTGGTCCCATGTAGATTTATGGCACATAAAAGAACCTCAAACCTGATAGAGATGCCTCTGAGCAAAATTAAGCAGTCTTTCGCGCTCAACATAGAATGGACTCTAGAACCACAGCAGTTAAGAGCATCCATAAATAAAACGCCATTTCTTTTTTTGATCTGTGTACCACAGGCCACTATGCTAAATGGTGGCACTATCGCATGTATCCAGCTATTCTTTAAGTTTCTGGTATTGGTACTGAATGGTATATGTGTATAGATTTGGATTTAAAAGTTGGTAAGAAACTGTGATATGCCCTGTTTGCTTTTTAATTTTATTTCAAATTTCTTTTTACATTATTAAAGATAATTATTGTGCCTAAATATGAGAATTTCTTTACTATTTCAAATGTATTTGTACTGCTATCAACTGTTGTTCAATGCTGTGTTAGCACTTTTATTGTGGGCTGTTTATCCAACTTTTATTTTTGTTCCTTCTCATCAATTATGCATATTGGTAACTTGATAGGATACATCTGCCTTGTTCTCATTGTTGCCCTCTGTGGTGTAATGGTTACCATCCTAACTTCATATACCCAAGGTCGTGGGTTTAAACCTGGCAGAGGATGATGGATTTTTTTCGGGTGTAAAAATCCTTAGTATGGCTTCCTTCAGAAGGGAAGTAAAGCCAGCCGTTGGTCCCATGTCATAGATTTACAGCACGTAAAAGAACCTCAAGCCTGATAGAGAGGCCTCTAAGCAAAATTAAGCGGTCTTTCATGCCCAATTTAGAATGGTATGCTGAGAACTACAGCAGTTAAAGAGCGACCATAAATAATGCGCCATTTACATTTTTTTTTTCTCTCATTAAAGGGAATGGTGGTTATTTAGTCTAATTGAAAGTACTTCAGTTATTTTCCTATTTAGTAAATATAGTGCAATTAATGAGCAATGGTGTGTATAGTTCATAGCAGTGTTTGATAATAGTTTTAACAATCTTCTATTTTGCAGAGAAGCTAGAATGGAAACAAATGAGGGACAGACAGATCCTGTAACTCCTGAAGATGGTGACTCAAATACAGAAGGAAACAGTAATTGGTACTACCTACCAGATTCCATTCTATTACATATATTTCAGTATCTCTCAGCAAGGGAACTTTTGGACGTTGGACTTGTTTGTCAATCCTGGCTGCGGGTCAGCTATGATGAGCTGCTGTGGAAGAACCTTTTTTACACAAATTTCAAAATTGATCCATCTGTTGGAATAATGCCAGGTTTGGGCATTTGATATTTAAAGATAATGTTTATTAAATATTTTAATTTGCAAGAAAGTGTGATTTCAGTAACAGAAAACTTGTTCACTAATTTGAGGGAATAGAAGCTAATAACAGTGATGCATAGTCGTATAATAAGTGAGTTGGCAAATGGTAACACTACATCACTGAAAAATCACTTGTTCCCGAAACACGTCCAAGTAAGTGGTTTTTCAGTGATGCAGTGTTACCATTTGCAATTCATTTATTATAAGAAAACTTGTTATTCAATCCAATTGGAATTATTCAATTTCATTTACAGTGATGGAAGTATTTTATTTAAAATACCTAAAAATTATACATTACAGAACTAGGTTTCCTTTTTTGAATGTATATAATAATCATCATCAGTTCCTTTTGCTATTTTGGGAGCATAGAGCATTCACGAAGTATCAGCATCTTATTCTGTTGTTTCCCATCTTCTTTACTTAACACTAACTTTTTCCTTGTTCCCATTCTCATCCTCAACTAATCTCCTGTCTGTTTTTCTATGGCATTTTTTGGTTTCCTTAAGGTGTAATCTATCCAGTTCCATTTCCATATTTTTATCTGGTATTTAGCTTGTTCTTCTGTTCTTGGCCATAATTCCTTGTTTGTGATCACCTTTGGCCAATAACATTAAAAAATGTTATCAATGATCTGTTTATAAATATTTGTAGCTTGTCTGTTATTTTGTAATCTTCCATATTTCTGATCCATATAGCAAGACAGTTTGTACCTTCTAAAAGTTTTTAGTTTGGTTTGTGTTATGTTTTTATTCCTTGAAACTGGTTGTAAAGTTGTACATACCCCATTTGCCTTCCTTATCCTTTGTTTCACATCTTTTTTGGCCCCTCCATTACTTGCCACCATACTACCCAAATATGTAAACTCTTTCATTTCTTCCAAAATTATGTTCTCCGCCTTTATAGGGTCCTTTATCTTAGTGTACAATCTTATTGTTTTTGTCTTTTGTTTATTGTTGCTCCATAGGTTTTTGCCTAATGTAGATGATAATATATAATAATATTTTGATGGGCTTCACAAATTAGTATACATTTCTTTACTTACTTATCACTACATTGGTTGCTGTGTACCTAGGGTCCAACAGATTCAAATTCTGAGGTTGTTTAGCTATTAGGTTCTATGGTATATATTAAATCTAGTTCATACTACTTACTACCATTAATTTTCATCTTCATCCTACTTATCAAGTTTTCTGAATTATTTGGATCTTACTCTACTCAAAAAGTTTCCAATTTTGATGAAGTTTCTTTTAGATTTTAGCTTTATCATTTGAATTTCTTTTGGTAATGCTGCACATTCCTTTATACCTACCTATCTCCTCCCTAAGCATCCTAGTTTCTTCACATTCTAAAACTTATGCCATTCTTTATCCTTCAGGTGACAAAAGGGGCATTTCTCCAAATCACTCTCTCTTCTCACACCCTTCAATTTCACCACCCCTGTTCTATCCCATGAAAAGCCTTCTCTTGCTGCTTTATCGCATATCACAATATAGCTTTCTCTGTTTCAGACCACTTTCATCTCTCTATACGTTACCAATGAGCTTTTTGAATTGAAACTCGCTGTTATTTCTTGTCTTTCAATATCTTCCATTCTTATCCTAATTTCTTTCCATTTTGGTGTTTCCCTAGCTTTCTATATATCCCTAAAACCAATTTTCAACATAATTTCCATTATCTTATTTAGCCATGAATCTTTTTGATTTAGCCTTTCCTATACTATCAAATGTTGATGTACAATATTATGTGCATCTAATTTTCATCCAATGTTTAAGCACGCTTTCTACAATTTTCCCCAATAGTTCCCAGTCTTCCTAATTTTGGTTAAGCCACTCCTTTTGGCTCTTAGCAAACTCAGGATTTGTTTACAACTGCATTCCTGGCAATTTGTCTAAGCATGCTTTGATAGTTTTTAGTGCAGTTTTATCTTTAGCCAGAATCATTCTCATTTGGTCAGTCCAACCATCCATACTACTTAATTGTAGTCCCAGATAATCAAATTTATTGACCACCTCAACTTCTTTTTCTTGCCAGTACTACTTATCTTTTCTTAACTTGTAGTCCTTTTTAAATACCATAATTTTTGTTTTGCTTACATTAATTCTTAGACACCATTTCTTGTAAAATTTATCTATTACCTCAATGAATGTATATAAAAAACACAAATGAATGTTCTCAAAATGTTCTTTGACAGCAATACATTAGGATAAGTTGATGACTACGTTTACACTTCTTTGCTTCATATGTAGCTCAGAAGAGATAGATAAATTGCACAAACAAGTGTAACATTCACATGTAAGAAATTGTGTTTTTAGGTAAGACATCTTGGCTGGCAGAATATAAACGTCTTTCATACCACACTCCAGTTGTGCAGACTGAGATTTTGAAGGAACATTCTCATCAGGTGCTCCATGTTAGCTTTGCCCACAATGGCACTATGTTTGCCACCTGCTCCAAAGATGGCTATGTGTTGGTAAGATAATATTGTGTTGAATATATAACTTGTTTTGCAGGATGTGCCATTTAAAAGCCACTAAAATAAACAGGTAATGTTGCCAACTAAGGGTTTGTTGGTCGCATAAAGTAAGGCAACCAACATTTGCAGCTGAAAAGCTCAATGATCTGTGTAATGGAGCATATATAGTTGGTATTGCAGAGAAGAGGGAAGGTAGCTCATCCATAGGGTAGTGTGTAAAGAATGAAATATGCAGTGAACAGTGTGGGAAAGCAAGGATGCTGTTGGCATAGTAACAGTAATGGCAATGCTTCCATAGTGAGTGTTTCAGAGGTTTCTTGTGACACTCTCCAAAAACTGTCCTATTTTCCTCCAAAACTGAATCTGCATCCTTCTTCCCTCCCAAAGTAACATTCATGCTTCTTCCGAATGTCATTCTTTCCTTTACTCCTACTGTTTTCCACCTCTTTCTTTATTTTCTTTGATGTGAAAAAATTTTTAAGGCTAACAATGACATAACTAAAGAACAAGTTGATTTGGTTGGGCTGACAGTTATTCTTAAAAGCAATATAACATTAATAATAATAATAATAGTGATTAATTACTAGTAATACTGCTATGTTTTTGTTAAAAAGAAACAAAGCAATTGGTAAGTTTTTATTTGATAGTAGCTTTGTGCGTTAAATTTCTCCATTTAATCCAAAATATTACTTGATCAAATGTGTTAAGAGCACTGCAATTTCAGTGTGACGGTGATGGGGTATCTTCATTTCTGATGAAATCACCTGTAGCTAGCTCATGTACCACATAACCTCAAAAAGCCTACATCTGCAATAGGTAGGTTAATCTAAAATGGTATACTATCCGGGTGCTGTCATTTCTCCACCATTTTCAGATTCCAAAAAGGGTTATTGGCTAATGAGCATAGTTTATATTTTGTTAATTTTAAAGACAGCAAAAATATACTTTATACGTGAAACAAGTATGTTTTTATTATTTAAATGATGTTTGATTTTTCAATGTTTGTGTTTCTCAGACCCCTAGAAGAGTCTCCTGAATCACGATGTTTTCTTTGACGTCCATGCTCCATTCCACCTCACTGGCCACGTCTCAGTGCGCTGATTGGCCCGCATGAAACCCACAAACATATCTATATTAATAAAACCACATCAGTTCAATTCATTCAGTAACCCTGAAGACGGGAACAATGTATGCTCCTGAAACATTGGTGCCTCACCATATCTACACCTGGCTGAAAGCCCGAGAGAACTTCAAAGATTTACGCCACCAGGAAAGCTACAGCTCTTATTAAAAAATAATTACCTATTTTTTTATGTAGCTGTTATCCTAAATCCCAAAATTCAGTTCTGAAAAATAGGGGTGATCTTGTATTTGGATAGATACAGAACTTTTCAGATTATTATATAGGTTTCTTCCAATTGGTGATTTTGTTGGTTGCTTTGAAACTAGAGAGGCATATTTACTCTCTCCCTCAGTTTTATAGCTGACCAGCACTTGATCAACAAATGTCAATCGCCAACTAAGAATGTCCAAACAACTCATTTGATATCTTACCAGTGCTAATTGATAAATTTAAACCAAAGCGATTGTAGTGAAGTTTCCAGTCAAACTGTAACAATGACAGAGAAGGCAGGAGTTTCAAATATGCTTCATAGTGGAAATTATGGAAATAGTATACTGTTTAAAATATTTGTATCCTGTAAATTTGGGATTTTTACCAATCTGGCTGGAACACTTTTTCCAATACTCAAAACCAAGTCAATTCCAGTTTTCCGGAACTTATACTGACATTAATTTATCTGATTAGTTAAACAGTTGAACATCATGTTGCTACACACTCTCATTCCATGCTGTTTCCATGTAATCCATGGTTAACAGAAACTGCTGGTGTGATAGTCTTGGATTAATTTTATACTGTGTAAATAACTGTTTATCAATGAATGTGGGTGATGTATTACATACCCTAGCAATTTACCTTAGCACATTGAAGCCCAGGCATTTCTTTAGTTGAAGGGCCAAGAAACCCAGGGTTTTTATGCATACTTTGAGTTATTATATACAGTACATCAATCAAATCTGTCAAAAAGTAAGAAAATAGTCATAACTTCCATATTAATATTTTATTTTAAATTTACAAGTATCAAATATGAATTTGATAAAATCTGTGTAAAGGAGCTTACACTCCATTTATTGAAAGTTCGAAAAACTCTCCTTCGGAATCGGAATTTTCCAGAGCTTCATTTGTATCCTGAATTTCAGCTTCAGTTCACAGAAATCGAGGAAAATGTTGCATTTTAGCATTTGAGAATACAAAAGAGATCACCACCTTCAAGGAAAATGGCACGACTGCCCGAGAACTAATATTACTAACAGATGGTAGCACAAATCAGACAATTGATAAATGAAACCGATGGATGTTCTTTGCTGCATAGCCCAAGACCGAGTTAAGGTCATGGAATTGCATTATAGGCGTTAGAAATACCTGCCCTAGCTATCCTCGGGCATGGGTCTCATGAACATTTTGCACGGCCCGAGCTATACTCGGGCTTGGGCTTCAATGTGTTAATGTACAAATTTCTACTGTATTAATTCTATTGATATATTCCTTATTGCAAAGTAAGTTTAATGTTTTTTTCATTAAATGCTGTTCAGCATATCATGCAAGTCATGGAAGATAAGTTAGTTGTATTTTCTTCATGCCCCACACCACTTTCGTCAAACAATCGGCACGTGCAATGGATGTAAAATGCCAGAATATATCTTGCTTGATAAGATTATGGTGGTTTAAAGTGAACTTTTCTATTTACTTTAACTTCCTGGGAACTAATAAGAATAAAATATGCAGCATTTTAGACGGTAATTAAGAGTAAACATGTAAGGTAAAATACAATGAGAACAGAGTATGTACTTTGCTGACGTACATCTGCGTCCATCAGCATGAGGGAATCACATGTTGTAGACAGAATGTTCCGTTCCATGCAAACCAAGTCTTACTTGTGCAGTAAAAAAAAATTAGAATTAAAGCATGAGCTGAAACATTCTCTAAATGTAACAATATTAAAAATATCTGAGATATATTAATGGTAAAATGTAGTGTATAAAAGTGAATCAACACTCTATGGGCATAGGACCCTAAATAAGTATTTTTAGTGTTCATCTCTTTTTTATTTTCTAAGGAAAAGTTGGTTTGTACCGCAAGCAGTAATGTTGAGTTGAAAAACATAAACCAGTAAAAGAACAAATATTCCTATAATTACATTTTTAGTGAAAAAGTGCTAAAATGTTTGGTAAAAACTGCACAATTTAATTCTGGATATAAACTAACAATTAAAGTAACCATTGAAAAGCATAACATGTAGGTAAGGCTTTCTCTACCTGTTCTGCAAACTATTCTTCTAAAAGTTTATTCTTTTATCTATATCATGCTAATTGAGAGAAACATTAGCAGAAATTTTCTTACTATTTGGTTCCTTCTAAGCAGAAGGGAAATAAGGGAGTGCACTAGTCTAAAGCAATAGTCAAATTTTTTAAAAGCTGGTTGGTATGTGAACAATTGAAGTTTGGTTCACTTTCATTTCCAGCAGATGACCACGTTTGAGGATGGTAACATAATTTAAAACTGAAACCAGTAACAAGGAATATCTCGGAAACTGTAAAAATGTAACAAAAATGTATAAATGACATAAATTGTAAGTTTTAACAAGAACTCTTTGAACATTTCCTGGAATTTCTGTGTGATCCATAAATTTTCTGAAACATTGAATCTATGTACCACCTGTGAATTCAGATTAAATTTAGCACCAGTGAACAAACACGGCATCAGAAATCTCCTTAAACATCCACAAGCAGATCAAGTACCCCCAGAAAAGAAAGCAGGTATTTACAAAATTAGTTGCTCCGACTGCAAAAAAGTTTACACCAGAAAAAAACAAGCGGAGCATCACAAAAAGACTGAAAGAACATTTTAGGAACATAAATAACAAGAAATTTTACAAGTCTGCAGTAGCAGCAGCACACTTTGGAATAATCACCACCATATCAGAAAAGAAAACCAACTTTTAAAAGCTTTAAACAAGACGATAGAATTGGATTCATGGGAAAAAATTTATATGAAGAGATTTGAGTCCTGTTTAATAAATCTTTATACCTCATCAGAAGACAACATATTATTTAAACTAGTGAAAATGCCACCAGATGTCTCTAATAGGTTTGTCATAGTAAGTAATGTGAAAACCTGCTAGTCGACAAATTGCTGATGATGCCCTCAAGTGAAGGTGAAACATGTTCATGGAGATTAAATAAATTTGTGAATCTTAGGTGTGTTTATGTCAACTCAGTATACTAATCATTATTACAAATGAAACTAATTACAATAATTCTTTCAGTAATTTGATGATGTTGACTCAAATACTTCTCATATTTTGTGTTCATAATACTGTTGCATCAAATTGTTGCTAAATATGTGCTTAATAAATATCAGATTGCGGTTTGGTAATGCCTTTAGCGACTGTGTTAAAGTAGAAACTAAAAGTGACATAATTCTACTCTTTTTTATGTACATTCGCTATTTTTAATATGTTTAACTTATTTTGTGTGCAGAGGAGTTGTTTTAAATTAGACAGGATTTTGTGACAGTGATATATACTATATTAAATACCATTTGAGTCTGTATCACTTTTACATCACTTACATTTTTTTTACTAAGGACATGTTTAGGAAGCTCCGTTTCTTCCATTATCAACTTTTCTTTGACTGCCACAGTCATGATTTGTAGGTGTTGTAGTGGATGGGTTCACCTCTGGTGGTGGATGTAAGAACCTCCGGATAAGGATGTATCTGTGTAGGATCTCAAAATTCATTAAGTTGTTTCTATTTTTCCAGATGTGGATATTCTCCCAGTTTTCCAATTTCCAACTGTTTCTTATGCCTTTCACTAAACTCTGTTTTTTACTTCTCTACACATACTATGTATATAGTGTATAGAGAAGGTATTGTAATGCACCCAAAAATTTGATACAGAGATTTTGCCAGAAATACATGTTTTGAGACCCCCTGAATCTAAAAGAAGCCTATTTAGAAAAAAATGTCCGGTGTGTGTAGGCTTGCATGCATGCGCCCGCACAACATAGTTCAAAAATTAAAAGTTGGTTAAAAATCAAACTTGGTATTTAGGTTTGGTATCTTCTAAGGATGCGACACAAAGATTTTCAAGAAAATCCCCTTACCCCCAACTACCCTTTACATGGAACATTTTAAAAAATGTTGGCTTTCTCAAAAATGGCTCTAACGATTTTGATTAAAATTTTGTACATTAAAGATATTTACCTGATGAATAAAATGTATATCTTGAATTTTCTGGGAATAGCCTCTGAAGACTACTTTATTCTGGAGGAATTTTACAGAATTTTGCATAACTGTTAAACTGTAAGAGATGAACAAAAATACGTTAAAACACACAATTTATGTTATATACATTTTTTTCGTGGTGTTGATCGTTTTTTAGATATTCCTTGTTTTTGATTTCAACTTTGAAAAATCTATACTTTTCTCATGCAGGAATTTGCCAACTCCTGTCCATACAAACAAAAGAACTTCAGTCACATAGCAATCAGAGTTTGACTATCATGTTAACCTATGGTACTCCCGTATTTTGCTTTTACTTGCACGGAAGCAAGTAATATGACTATTTCTGCTAATTTTTTCTTGATGAGCATGAAGTAAATGGAGGCATAAGCTTTCTAACAATAATTTGTTGGAGAGATGTTCTATTCATGTGAATGGAACAGATCAGATTCTTTTCTACGTTGTGATGTTCTCTTCAAAAATGCCATGCCACTGCCGATCTATCTTCCTGTTTTAATTTTATGTTCCTGAAATGTTCCTTGTTCCTAGTTGCCAAATTTCTCCTTGTTTTTCCTATGTAAAATTTATCACAATCCAAGCAATTTATCTGGTGTATTCTGGCTCTTTTATCTGTTGGAATTACATCTTTGACTTTTGAATGCAAGAGATTTTTAATTGAAAACTATTTATAGGTGCTAGGATAATATTCTGTTTTGAAGACTTTTTTGAATTTGTTGAAAACCAAAGGGTAGTATGTAAATTTCTTGAATGTGGAGTCTATGCTTGTGGTGGGGGTGCTGGTGTTTTTGATGTGTTTCTTTGTTTTGGCTTATTTTATTTTGGGCAGCCCTTAATATGATTTTTCATATATTTTGTGTCCAAAGCCTCAAATTGCTAAATAGGTTTTGTATAATGTGATTAGATCTTCCTGCTTCATTATCACACAAATTTATAATTTTTTGGGGGACAATTTATATACATGTAGATTTAATATTTCAAATATTTATGGTGCTGGAAGATTATTTACATTTCAAGGTACAAACAGCAGTATGATAGTAATAAAATTAGAGAATTCAGTTGGATTTTATTGCAATCATTCCTTTTTTTATTTTTAGGTATGGGAATCTGAGTATCCAGCAAGAATCAAGTATTATTATGATATGAAGACATTCAGCTGGAAATACACACAGTTTTCGCAGTTTAATCAATCTGATACTTTGCTACTTGTGTCTGGAGTGCATTTTGGAACCCCACACAGCACTTCAGGAGAGATTGCTGTTTTTAGTCTTATAGGTGATTGTTTTCAATTAACAAAAGAAAATATAAGAACAATTTTAATGAAAGGGTATTTTGGAACAGTGATACGTATGAATAGAATATTTTTGAGTTGGGTTTGTAACACTTAAGTGTCACTTACGTATAATTACGTATTAAATTACGTAAAATTATGTATAATTTTTCCAGACAAATCAGCCATTGCACACTACTTGTGGTCTACTAACCATGAAATAGTACCTAACATACACCTTATAAAACCCGCCAGATATGCGACAGCGCTCGATGTCTGGGAAAAAATCCATATCATTAAAAACTGCCGCCACAAAATATATTGTGGAGGTTCGTCACTCAGCCCAACATAGAACACCCTGTGGAAATTCAGTTGGAAACCATCGACAATGATGCCCACATGGCTTTGAAACTGGTCTGGAAAAATTATACTAAGTGATACAAACCCAACTCAAAAATATTCTAAAAGAAAATATGCCTAATTATAATATAATTATGTTGTTTATAGATAAATTCTGATTTGTAGCCCTCACTGATTTATCCACCCATAACAAATTCAAATATATTCCTAATGCATTACACAATTCATATAAAAGTGATTCTTCTATCCACGTTGTGCTATTCAAATAAATGTTTTTCTAGAAATTATTTTGAACTAAGTAATATGGACTTAAATGCAACAAGCAGAAATAACATAACATGTATACATAATCCTGCGAAGGAAAAGAAAAAATATGAAGAAAAATGATGATTCTTCTATCCATGTTATGTATAAATATAGTATAGTATTAGAAATCCATGTTATGCCATTGTTTCCAAATAACATATTTCAAATGGAACAATAAGTGCTTAGTCTCTCACAATATTAAATCATTAAAATTTGGACATCGTAACAAACTTTTTGATGGAAAGAAAAGGGAAAAATTACAAATTTTCAAGTTTGTCCATTGGATAAATTAATCTGGGAGTACATACAACAGAAAAAAATGGCATGTTATTTATGGATGCTCTTTAATTGCTGTGGTACTCAGTGTTCCATTCTATACTGGGCGTGAAAGATTGCTTAATTTTGCTCAGAGGCCTCTCTATCAAGCTTGAGGTTCTTTTACGTGCTGTAAATCTACGACACAGGACCAACAGCTTTAATTCCCTTCCGAAGGAAGCCATGCTAAGGATTTTTACACCTGAAAGAATCCATCATCCTCCGCCGGGTTTGAAGCCACGACCTTGGGTATATGAAGTTAGCATGGTAACCATTACACCACGGAGGGCGACACATACAACAGAGAATTTTAAAAATAACTAATGCTTAAAAAGTTACTTGACCAGAATTTCATATCTTAATGAGCAGTATATAGTCTACGAGTTATATAAAATTCATTCAGAATGAACCGCCTTCAAAATGCACATCCAGAATAGTTATATGTTTTGTAAGCTATGCAATAAACATTTTAATCAAAATTATGTTAGTTTTTAGAAAATTAGAAAAATAAAAGAAAAAAAAAAAAGCCCATACTTCCAGTATTGAAAGTATATAAGTGGTTAGAGGAGTTGCAAATTTCAAAATGTTCTTCAGATGATATCCTTGGAAAATGTAAACAAGTATTTTAGAAACAAACTAATGCTACAAAAAATGATTGAATAGATGAGCTCTACATTCTGTAGGAAGTTTTTACTTTCACTAACATGTATGTACAATGTACCTAGTAGATACAGAAAGTAATGTATTCCACCCAAAAATTTGATACCGAGATTTCATAAAAAATACATATTTTGAGATCCCCTGAATAAAAAAAAGGCATTTTAAAAATAAGGTCCATATGTGTGAGTGTTTCTCTATGTGTGTGTCGTTTCTCAAATGAAGTCATCTTTCATTTCATATCTCTTTTATTTTACTCCTGGTGTTACAAAGAAAACCGAATGTCAACTGTTTCACATAGTGACCAGGTTTTAAAAGATTTTACTTTGCTTTAGTATATTCCTTTATTTTTCTTCTACTTAAAAGGAAAAGGAAACAAGCAATACACCAATTCGACTAATGTTTATTTCGATTAGCATTATGTACATAACAAACTAATCTTTTGTAAGGATAGTTTGTTTTTGGAATAGCTAGAGAAAGTCATGTGAATGGAACACATCAGATTTTTTCTAATCTTTTGGATCCTAAAATATACTAAATTTGGTAAGAATGACAGGAACTTCACATGTTGCCCTCCGTGGTGTAAGGGTTACCATGCTAACTTTATATACCCAAGGTCGCGGGTTAAAACCTGGAGGAGGACAATGGATGTAAAAATCCTTAGCATGGCTTCCTTCAGAAGGGAAGTAAAGCCATTGGTCCCGTGTCATAGATTTACAACATGTAAAAGAACCTCAAGCCTGATAAAGAGACCTCTGAGCAAAATTAAGCAGCCTTTCACACCCAATTTAGAATGGGATGCTGAGAACCACATCAGTTAAAGAGTGTCCATAAATAACATGCCATTTACATTTACTTTTTTTTTAGGAACTTCACAGGCTATTCACAAAAATTTCAAGATATACTTTCGTTTATTATGGTGAGATCTCGCATAGGTATACAACATTTTAATCAAAGTTGTTACTTGCCCATCCCTCGCCCCCTTTCAAAAAGTAACCTTTGCATTCATAAAACTTATAAATATAAGCTTTGAGTAAAACCTCAATTTCAATTTTTTTGATGAAAAACAACACTTTTTCTTATCTGTTGTAGGTAAATGGTAGAGAAAATAAAAGTAACAACAATAACTAGATTATATGAAATGTTTATCATTAGTTTTAAGCTGTGCTAGGAACCCAACAAAGTTTATTAAATGCCAAATACTTCTTCGCTTTCATAATACTTGATGGCTGAAAAACACTGTAAAAAGGACAGTTTTTTTGAGCATGTATTATAAGCTCAGATTCACTTCTTTCTGGCTTTGTAACATAGCTAACATGTGAAGCTCTTACAAAATCTTTATAATTACTCTAATTTTGTAAAACATCTATAATAATTGTAAATCTGAGCAGCAAAGAATAATGTTGTTATATTTTTAAATCACGATAAGCCTGCATAAATTTCAGCATATATTTGTTTGCAGTATTAAAAGTAAAAGAAAAAAAAATCTGTTTTAATAATATAACAATTAATAATTGTAACAATTTTCCACTTATCTTTTTGAAATCCAAGGACTAGTTTCGCTATAAAAGAATCTATTGCATCACCAGCTCAATTTCTTTTTGTTCTTGTTTATTTACATTGTTGTGGTTACTGCTACTAGGGGGATTGTGTACTAAGGCATTGCTAACTACTGGAATCAAAACAAATTTGGTGAGAGAATCAATTGGGGTTATATCAAAATTCATTGCATGATTTTTATTCTTTAATATAAATATTTTCTCCCAAACCATTATCAACACTGCTTATATAATGATTTTAATACTGATTTTATAAATAAAATAATTGAGAAGTTTGAATATCAAAAAGCTATTAAAGAGGTTTCTTGTCTTAAGATAATAAAAGATAATTACATTTTTAAAAAATGTACGTTATCACAAATATTTTCAAAGAGTATGGTATATAATATTGGTTCCTCAAAATAAATATACAGTATAAATTTGCTAGGCTTTTCTAAAGAAGATGAAATTTCAACAAATAAAAAATCTGGCATTTATCAATTAAATATTTAAATTGTGACCTTGTTTACATTGGTAACACTAAACATCATTTTGGAAACCAGAGTAAAAGAGTACTTTAGGAATATTAAATACAAACAAAGCTGTGGCAGAACATTTTTGGAAATTTAATCATGAAATAAATCCAGATGTTAAATTATTAAAGCACTTAAATGGACCCATAGATTTAATGGTTTGGGAGAAAATGTTTATATTAAAGAATAAAAAGATGCAATGAATTTTGATATACCACCAATTGATTCTCTTACCAAATTTGTTTTGATTCCAGTAGTTAGCAATGCTTTAGTACACAATCCATCTAGTAGCAGTAACCATAACAATGTAAATAAACAAGATCAAAAGAAATTGAGCTGACAATGCAATAGATCCTTTTATTGTGAAACTAGTCCTTGGATTTCAAAAAGATAAGTGGAGAATTGTTGCAATTATTAACTGTTCTATTAATACATTGGAGCCCAAGCCCGAGTATAACTCGGGCCATCGAAATGTTCATGAGATCAGGTATTTTTAACACTTTTAATGCAATTCCACATTCTTAACTCGGTCTTGGGTTATGTGGCAAAGAACATACATCAGTTATCGTTTAGTTGTCTGTTTTGTGCTGCCATCTTTCCTTGCTTTAGTCAACTATTAGGAATTTTAGGAGGTTCAGTAATATTGGCTGCTCGTGGGTAGTTGTGCCATTTTCTTTGAAGGTGGTGATCTGTTTGTTACGTTTGTGCTCTTAAATTTTCCTCGATTTTTGTGAACTGAAGCTGAAATTCAGGATACAAATGAAGCTATGGAAAATTCTGATTTTGAGGGAGAGTTTTTCAAACTTTAATAAATTTCTGAATGCCATACTTTTAGATTGTCCCAATAATTTTTGGCAGATTTAATTGATGTACTGTAAATAATAACTTAAAATAGGCGTAAAAACCCTGGGTTTCTTGGCACTTCAACTACCAAAATGCCCGGGCTTCAATGTGTTAATATTTGTATTAATTCACTGTTACTAACTTCCTTTTTACATAATATCTGTTTTAATTTACAGCTGGTTTCAACCTTCAGTGCAGAGTGATGAACAAGCCATATGACATATTTGGTACGTGGTACAGTGACCAGTATCTGCTTTCTGGAGACCTACATTGGCTTGCTCATCTGGTTAGCACTTCAATCCTGTGGCTCAACAAAGCATCACAAGAGTCCGACTCGGAACATGTACCCATCATGAACCAGCTATACAAGTTCTATAACTGCAATGCTAGCTCTATCAGAGCTGTAATGGTCGCTAACTGCCTGGCTCCGGAAACACTGGACGGAGACGAGTCAGCTGCTTCAGTCGCAGGTGCAAGTTGCTCAGCCAAAGGACAAGGAGGTGCTGAGAGGGGCAACCCCCCATCCCACAGGGATATAAACAGTCGTTCTAACTTGGACTTTGGCTCTGAATCTTTGGCTCACCGAGATGGTCATGGAGAGCATTTTCAAAATAACAACCAGCCACAGTAAGACTTTTTATTAATATATGAATTACATTAAGAACAATTTTAATGAAAGGGTGTTTTGGAACAGTGATATGTATGAATAGAATATTTTTGAATTGGTTTGTAACACTTAAGTATCACTTATGTATCGTTTTTCGAGACCGGTTTCGATGCCATGTGTGCATCATTATCGATGGTTTCCAACTGAATTTCCACAGGGTGTTTTTATTTTCTTAAAATTGGCTCTAATGATTTTGATTAAAATACTGTATATTAAAGATATTTAAGTGACAAATAAAATGTATATCTTGAATTCTCTGGGAATTGTGCATAACTGCTAAACCGTTAAGAGATGGATAAAAATTTACAAGACAAAAAACGTAGAGCATGTTAAAGCACACAATTTATGTTATATAAATTTTTTTCATGGAGTTGATCATTTTTGAGATATTCCTTGTTATTGGTTTTTGCTTTAAAAAACATACTTTTCTCATACAGGAATTTGTCACTCCTGTCCATACAAACAAAGGAACTTCAGTCACATAGCAACCAGCTTTTGACTACCACTTTAACCTATGGTACCCCTTATTTCGCTTCTACTTACAGGGAAACAAATAATAAGACTGTTTGTGCTAACTTTTTCTCGATTAGCATGAAGTGAATAAAAGCATAAGCTTTTTAACAATAGATGTTGCAGAGATGAGAAAAAGTCATGTGAATGGAACACATAAGATTTTTATAATTACTGGTTCCAAACTGTAAGCCTGACAAAATAAATAGTAAATATTTATAATTATGTGATACTCATTTTAAATTTCAGATAATCAAATTTATGAAGAGTGTTCTAATGAAGTTAAATTTCCAGTTGCAGTGGATTGGGTGATGGAGCTGCTTTAAGTTGGCAGCGGGCTGCAGATGTTCTAGATTATGCATGTCCAATTCAATATAATGCTGAATATCGTCAAGTAGAAACACAGGGCAAAGAGAAACACATGGATGCCAATCTTTCTGATGACAGTGATAATGATGACAGCCCTCAGGGTCCTTCAGGTAAGAGGAAAATAAAAACAGCAAACATTAAGAAAAAATAGCTTTAAAGTTTGTCATAGAAGTCATTTAACCAGAAAGACAGTGTAAAATGGCATCAACAGAATGTGTTAATCATCCTAGGAGAATGAAACAATGGAAATATTACTATAAAGTATAGTGAATTTTTGAACCAAAAATCCAAAAATCAACATTTTTGACCAAAGTCGCTAAAACAACATTTCTATGTCACTTAAAAATCTTTGAAGGTCGACCTGAAGGGAGAAGAGATAGTGGAAGACCAAGATTAAGACGCCTGGATCATGTGGAGCAGGACCTCTGTAACATAGGGAATAGAAGAGGGTGACTTCAGAAGCTAGAGAAGAATGGGCTATCATCATTAAGGAGCTGCTAGCCAAACTATAAGAGCTGTTACCAGAAGAAGAAGATATATTTCATAAATGATAGACATTTTCACAATTGTAAAGTATTATCAGTTTTGAAAATTACTATCTTACTCTAAAACAGATGGTACAGGAAATTATGCCAGGAAAGTGGTGGTAGAAGCGGACAACTCCCAGCATTCCCCTAACGACTCGGGGAAACTACGAAAAATCCATGGGTCAGGTGGTTGCAGTGGCTTAGGATGGGGAGGACCCAGGTTAAATAATTGGTGGTATGGCATGCCTGGATGATGATGGGGCAGATACAGCCCTGACCTACTACCATCTGTTTGTGCTGCTAAAGGAAGCTCATCAAGGGATTCACTTTGAAGATTCAGAGTGAAAACATCCATGCTTCAATGGCTTCGGAAGCAAGACTATGCATTTTACCAAACTGGAATACCTGCCCTTTTTAAAAGGTGGACCAAAACTGTGGAAAAGGACGAAGATTACATTGAAAAGTGACAATTTAATCCTCAATTTTGTGGCTTTCATGCTGTGTAATCAAAGTTTAATTTTCTTACAAATTAAAAGAGAAAAAAATAGGAGGCATTAGTTATTGACTGACTCGTACATTTATTGATTGCTCATGCTTTGGTGTTTGCATAATTTTTCGTCTTTTACCTGCTTTTGTAAGTTTGTAAATGGTCTTGGTTGCATAATTGCCTTCCATCGGCTTTATTTCTTTTTATATAATCTGTACAAAAATTATTGGGACTGGTGACTGAAATTTCCAGTTTGGATTTAAGTGATGAGGAAGGGGAATATGGAAAACCTAGCTGGAGCACAGATTTGAACTGGGAGCCTCCAAAATGTTATTCACAGTTGGTTCCGAGTGATCAGCATAGAGCAAAAGAGGTTTTTAGATCCTAGCTGGCTGGCTAAGATGGCTTGCTATGCTCTCTGAGCGGGTGACCACAGAAAATATACTATGATTTGTCATGTAAGTTATTTCTAACAAAGAAACAAAAAGTAAACACTTAAAAATAAAAGTACTCACACATATCAAGCCAGGAGATGTAGGAAGTGTCTTCCTTTGTTCATGCATTTCTGACACCTGCTTAGGACATTGGCTATTACACCTACAGCTCCCTGTGAGAAATAACAATAAAATTGTTGTATAAAATAATGGAGAAAATGGAAATAAAAATGAGTGTGGACCCTTCATTAATTTTTTTTCTAAATTTTAAATTCTTCATGAAGTTTATTAATTATTAAGTTTCATAAAACTAATTTCTTGGACAAAAATGTTATTTTTAAGCACTTTTAAAGTGTGTGAGTTCTTTTTATAAAATGTTCTTTTATTTCCTTCCCACCCTCCCCCAGAGATAAAGTTCACAGGGAGTTAAATTAGGGGAATGCGAGGCCTACTCACAGATTGTGTATGGACGTATGAACCGTTAATGAATACTTTTTGGGGAAGAAAATAATGGTTCCTGAATACAGCCGTTTCACTTAATACATATTGTATTCTCTCATGTCATCGCCAGCTGGCTAATGGCTGTGTAACCTGTTCTGCTTTATGCCGATCACCCAGTACTATGTCCAGCATTGTTTGCAATTCAAGATCAGGTTAGCCACTACAGTATAGAAATACATCTTAAAGATCCTTCATTAAAAGCCAAAGAGCCTAAAGGATGAATAAATGTTCAGAGGAATAAGAAAACATAAAATGTAATTGTTCACAAAGAATTTCTGAAGTTGTAGATGTGTGAGAGAGGTAGCAACTTTCACATTCTTGGTAACAAGAAAAATTGCAGATCTTAACATTGCAACTTCATTAGAACTTTCAGGAAATATGTATGTAAAGAGATCTAAACAGACAATGTTAATTATTTGACCGAAAAATTCAATGCCATAGCCAGGATTTGAACCATGGATCTCCTGGTCTGTAGCCAAGAGATCCATGCCAACATGTTACCATGGTAGCTCAGTGGTAGAGCAACTGCCTAGAGACCGGGAGATCCATGCATCAAGCCTAATATGACTCTACCTCTCGAACTCCTATCCTATACAAGGCTTGTGCGAAAAAACAATTAAATCAATGCTAATTGGTAGTTGGTAATAATAGTTGGCTATACACTGAATCCTGGGACTTAAAGTGCTTACAACATTTTAAGTCGCTGTAGAGGTATGTTATCTCAAAATAATTTGAGATCACCTTGTGGTTTACCAGGAAACATGCAAGTCAGTTGAGAAATTTAATGCTGTGCCAGCATGTTGCCATTGTAGCTCAGTGGTAGAGCAACAGGCTGGATATCGGGAGATCCGTGGTTCAAATCCCGGCTATGGCATTGAATTTTTCAGCCTGACTACCTATCCAACTCCTGTCCTACACACAGCTTGTGTGAAAAAATAATTAAATCAAATAATTTTAGACTTGACAGGAAACAGAAATATGAACATTTTTTATGTCAAACATATAGTTTTAAATAAATTCTTTGTTGCAGAAGAACCCGAACCAGAAGAAGTTGATGATGGAAGTTCAGCTATCTCTGATACATCAATGGAAATGGAAGAATGTGAGAGCGATGACCTCTCAGATCACCAAGAAAAATTTCTGATTTTCACCACAGGCTCTAAGACATATACTCCCCATCAGATAGGTTTCAAACGTATACAGTCAATATCATTTCCTCGGAAATTGGATCCTGGACCCTCACTTCGAGAACGTCTTGCAGAAAGAGAACGTGAAAAAGAAAGAGAGAGACAGAATTGTGGAGTACCCAGGCCTGAACCCAATTGGCTAGTTTATGAAGAGGTTGCAGATAAATTTGACAAAGTGGATCATCTTATAGACTTACATGGCCATATAATAGGAATGGGTCTCTCACCAGATCATAGGTATGTGCATTTTATAATTTATTAAGGTGCTAGCAGAACCTAGAATTCTCCCCATTATTGCATTAAATCTTGTTTTGCCTGACTGGGTAATGTGGTGGTAGAGTGTCTGCTTCACATTCAAAAGGTCGTGAGTTTGAATCTCGCTTAGGGTGAGTTACACGGATAAGGTTTTTTTCGGGGTTTTCCCTTATCCTGAGAAGACAAATGTCGAATAACTTTAAGCTCCATGGATCTCGAGATCATTTGAGCATCATTTCACCAATTTCATTCATCGTTTGATATGACCAACCAGGTTAAAGGATTTTAAGCTACAAAAAAAAAAAAAAAAAAAAAAACAAACAAACTTGTTTCATGTCATCTTACTCTTGTCTCTATCCCTTTCCCCCACCCTTTGATTCTTCACGTGTTACAAGGGGCCATTATCACTTCGATGTTACAGATTAAGCTAGAATGTTTTGTAGTGAAAGTAGATCCTATAGCCCCAGTTTAACAACATAAAAGATTTACAAATGATAATGATTCACTAATAATATTCAATTTCTTGCATATACTGGTGTTTAGAAAGTATTAAACAAATGTTCAATTTTTATCTCTTCAGACTTTTATTCTTGGAAGCACCCATCACTGGAAAAGTTAAACATAAATACAGCCAGAGTCCGCCTCTGTAGTTGGGGTTGACATATCTGTCTCACATTCAAAAGGTCGTGAGTTACTTGCTTAAGGGCTTTAGGTTTCCCCTTATTCTGAGGAGATGAATATCAAGCAACTTTAAGTTCCATGGATCCCGAGTTAATTTGAGCATTATTTCACCAATTTCATTCATCGTACAATATAACCAACGAGGTTAAAGGATGCTAAACTATAAAAAAAAAAAAAAATTCTGGACTGCTCCATTCACATGACTTTCTCTATTTGTTAAAAACAAACTGTTCTTACCTGTATAATGCCAATCAAAATAAACATTAACAGAAATGTCCTTACTAGTAAGTTTTTTATAAGTAAGGGGAATAAGGCAATTCACTAGTAAAAGGTTACGGCCATTTGTGATTTGTTTTGGTTTTTTAACTGTTAAACTTTTTTGTAAACTAATTATTATACGTTACTTTTCGACCCGTCCTCATATTTGGAATTTTAAAGGCAAGCTACTTAAAATTTTGGATGATCAATAAGCTACTGGTATCTAGCTTCCTATACTTCAGTTATATTGCCTATGAATGGAATCTAATTGCACATGCGTACCGCTTCAACAAAGCTACAATATCAGCCAACTTTGCACAATAGTAAAGGTACACATACTTGAATATTTTAAGTGTATTTTAGCTGTAGAACTAGCTAATGTTAAAGTATTATAAAAGCACCACTATGTTAATTTTTACTGTGCACAGGTATTTGTACGTGAACAGTCGACCGTGGCCTAGAGGTTATGTGATAAAGAACCCTTTGGATCCACCACCAATTGCACAGGAAATAGACATCCACGTAATAGATCTAGTAACCCTGAAGGAAGTAGGGATCATGTTACGAGCACACAAGGCATACACCCCAAATAATGAGTGCTTTTTTATTTTCTTGGATGTCTGCAATGAGTATGTTGCAAGGTGAGTATATCTAGAACTGGTACAAAATGGGTGAAAAATCACATTAATTTTGACATTTCTAGTGCTGTATATAAATTATTTACATTAACACAATCTTTTTAAACTTTATAATACTTACATAATACTACTAAGCACTTTGGGTAAGCTTTTTCTCCGTTTGGGATGTTACAAATATCTTAATATCTAGGAAAAAAAATATGAGCTGACAGTAATGTTCAAAAATGTTATTACACATAAAGGATGAGCTCAGTAAATTTGTGAATAAAGAAACTCTGTTAAATTTATAAATAACAAAGAATTTATTCCTAATCTGTGATTGTTTGCATACTAACCCATTGTTACAGCATAAAATTAGCAATTTTATAAATTATCCATATAGTCATTTAAATACTAAAGCTTTCATGACTAGCATTGTTAACTCAATTATATATTCACACACCAACACATAACTATATAATATCTCAAACCATCATCCCCCAAAAAATTGGGCATAATTAAGACTCTCACCCAATGAGCTAAAAAGATTTGTGAGCCACATAAACTGGACAAAGAAATTCAATATTGAAATAAAGCAGAAAGTAGAAAATATCTAGGTATCTTACTTTGAAAAAGCTGTGACACATAATAATATAAATAATGCACCAAGTGGTTGTAATTCCTGTGAAAAGTCAGTTTAGTGTCATGACTGGTTTTTGGACAGATGACAAGAACAGAATCTCAACAGAACTAGTGAGAGAGGAAATTTGTATTAAAATGAACTTCAGCGTAAGTTGTCAGGAATTCTAGAAAGAAGTCCTGGAAAACGACTTATGGAATCTGTAAGGAGCTCCAAGAAATGCTTAAAAGTGCTTTATAATTAAATACTTTAAAATAGGCCTATGTCTATTCTTAATGTAGTAAAGATAGAATTGTTATTTCTAAAAAATAGGAGTAAAACAGTATTCTATTTACATTTTCTTGAACACAGTAGTTGTTGCTTTATGAAATAAATAAATACATGAATAATAACAATAATAAATATGGCAATGATGATGCAATGATCAAGAATGTTGGTACATGTTGCTATATTTTTCTTTATAACCTTAGGATTATGTCAGGTTTTAATTTCAATCCCTAAATAACTAAAAAGCATTTACAAGCCCTAGATATTAGAATACCAGTAATTTGGAATCATAAAGCACATGCTCATTTCGGAATTTCATATTTCTATTAAATTCACAAACGCGTGCACATACACAAATTTATTATCTCACTCATACTTACAGACAGTAAGAAGATGGGGAATAATCTTAGGAATCAAATCTGGGACCTCTGTGGCTATGGAAGCTAGCACAGTAATTACCAGAACATATAGGCAGTTGAAAACATACTGGTTAAGACGGCTTTGATTAATAATTGAAAAAATACCGTGCAGCAGAAATCGTTATTACCTCACACAAAATGTGTCTTAAAAAAATCTGATATGTACCATTCACATGAATTTCTCTATATCTCTGCAACAAATTATTGTTAAAATGCTTATACTTCTATTTACTTCATGCTAATCGAGAAAAAATTAGCAGAAATAGTCTTATTACTTGCTTCCTTGTAAGTAGAAGCGAAATAAGGGAGTACCATGGGTTAAAGTGATTGTCAAAAGCTGGTTGCTATGTGACTGAAGTTCCTTTGATTGTATGGACAGGAGTTGACAAATTCCTGTATGAGAAAAGTATGTTTCTCAAAGCTGAAAGTAAAAACAAGGAATACCTCATAAACGATCAACTCCACGAAAAAAAATTTACATAACATAAATTCTATGTTTTAGCAGTATTACATTCCACCCAAAAATTGATACCGAGATTTCACTGGGAATACTCATTTTAGGGTGTCCTGTATCCAAAAAAAATTTTTTAGAAAAAGGTCTTTGCATGTATGTGTTGCATGTATTTGAGTGTAGTATCTTCCAAGGATGCGACTTAAAGATTTTGAGACAAATTCCCCCCCTCCCCAAGGTACCCTTTACATGGAAAAAATTTAGAAAATTTTGATTTTCTCAAAAATGGCTTTAATGATTTTGGTTATAATACTATACATAAATGAAATTTACATGAAAAATAAAATGTATATCTTGAATTTTCTGGGAGTAGCCTCTAAAAACCTCTTTATTCCAGATGAATTTTGCTGAATATTGCATAATTGGTAAACCATAAGAGATAGACAAAACTTACTACATGAAAAATGTAGATCTCATTAAAACTACAATTTATATCATATTTTTTTTGTGGAGTTGAGCATTTTTGAGATATTCCTTCTCATTTGAGATTTAAAATACCTAAACTTTTCTCATACGGAAATTTGTAGACTCTGGCCATGCATAGAAACAGATTTTTACCACATGGCAACCATCTTTTAAAAGATATGACTATCGTTTTAGCCTAGTATATTCCCTCCTACTTACAAGGAAGCAAGTAGTTAAGGCAATGCTAATGTTTATCTCGATTATCATAAAGTGAATTTCTATCCACTTACTCTTCTGAATAAGCTGTTTTAACAAGATTTTTTTACAGCAATGTAGAAAAAAATGAAATGGAGTTTTATTTATGGATGCTCTTTGACTGCTGTGGTCCTCAGCATCTCATTCTATATTGGGCATGAAAGACCGCTTAATTTTGCTCTGAGGCCTTTCTGTGTTCGCTTTGTGGAGAAGATTTGTCTGTCCGTCATGTGTTGCTAGATTGTGTTAATCTAGCACATATTCGGGAATCACTGCAACTGCCGGTCAGTCTTGCAGAACTCCTGGCGGACGATAGTCGAGCAGTAGCTAAGATTTTTTAATTTTTGTCGAAGATACCCTTCAAATTTCGGATTTAGTTGTTTTTATCCTTGTTTTTGTATTAGTTTTGATTTCTTTTCTCTAATCACCAATCTGTGGCTTTTGCTATGATAACCTTTTTACCTTAATTTTTAGACTAATCTTTCGTTCTTATTAATAATATTTCTTATTGAGCTTTATCTCTGGCTTTTGCCATGATTTGTTTAATAAGGGCGCTGATGACCTTGTAGTTGAGCGCCCATAAACACTAACCATCATCTATCAGAGGCCTCTCTATCAGGCTTGAGGTTCTTTTAAATCTATGACATGGGACCAACGGCTTTACTTCCCTTCTGAAGGAAGCCATGCTAAGGTTTTTTAAGCCCAAAACAATCCATCGTCCTCCGCTGGGTTTGAACCCGTGACCTTGGGTATATGATGTTAGCATGGTAATCATTACACCACAGAGGGCAACACAGCAATGTAGAGAAAGTCATGTGAATGTAACACATCAGATTTTTAACTTTTTGATTATTGGTTCAACCTCCTGTATCTCCCTTGTTTCAACAACAGAATCATAATGAAACCATTTGTGCAAATAGAAAATAAAGTTTTGCAAGGTAGTCATAACTTATCAGCTGTTTTGTTCACCACTCTAATTGTTTTCATGCTCTTGTAAACTTTCAGTGGAGCAGAAGATAAACATGGTTACTTATGGGATCGTCATTATGGTGTATGTTTAGCTAAATTTCCACATATCGATGTGGTAAACTCGGTGGCTTTCAATCCCAAGGATCCAGAAATGCTGGTGACAACTTCAGATGATTACACTGTTAAGGTGTGGAGGTCCAGAAACAGGGTAAAACAGCTAGGTCTGGAAGGCGAGAACTTGCCCCGTGGACTGGAAGTTAGGAGAAGAGTGCGATGTAATACAGCAACTACACAACAGCAACATTAGCCAATCATGATTTGTCGCCCTTCACACATCTTGGCTTTTCTTTATCACTGGATGTTATTTTCCATGTATGCATATTTGTTTATATACCCTGTTCTGAGGTATCCCTGAATCAAATTAATGTATGGTAATAAAACATCTTTCTGTAGGAGCTTAAATCTGTTCCTTCGATTTTTTTTTTGTACATGTCTGAATATATGAATGTGTATGCATTCATATCCTTAGTTGTCTTTACATATTGCAAAAGTGGTTGTGATGGAACTATTTAAAGCTATGAAACAATGTCAGAAAAAAAAACAACTAAACTTTAATCAAGTATTTTTTCAATGGATTGAGTAACATGTTATGGTTTTGTTGTTTGTCCCAAAGTCATTCTGTATGACATGGAAAACGCACTTTGAGTCACTGAATGATAAAAGGTATTAATAATTTATTTCAGTTAATTCATTTGTACAAAATATACTGCCTCCTATAATGTTATCTTATAATAAGGATAATCTGAGAAATAAATAATTTTGAATTTGTAGATACCATAGTGTTTATATTAATATATATAATCGTGAATGTGACTCGACATCAGTCATGTTTGCAAATATGTGTTTAAAAACCCATAACTCTGTCACAGCTGAAAGTTCAGGACTTTCTTACTTTCACCATCCCGGAAATTGAAATTATGATGTAAGCTTACCAATATTGACACAAATGTATAATGTAATTGCTGAATTTTTGCAAATGTATCTGAATTAACGCTAGTGTTTTTTCTGTTACCTCTGGAGGATATTTTATCAGGGGTATAGTCCTAGAATGTGCCAGAGCTCAAACCTCAAAAGAATATCAACAACAGTGCAGCAATTAATTAATTAGTTATTATTAATAATAATCATAACAATAACACCACCACCTGAAAATTAAAACTGGTTATGTAATTCTTTCCTTTGCAATGTTTGTGATTATCTATCAGATAGTCATAGAGGATTTATGAAAAATAAAACTCCGTTTGAAAGCAGTATATTGGGCATAATTTTTACTGTACATCCATTTGCAAACTTAAATTTAATTTTATCTTATGATCAGAAACATTATTATTATCATCTTTGGGTAATAAAGGAATTGTATAATGTATATTCCAAATGTTGTTATACTAGATTTTGTCTTGAAATACAGTGTACTTGACACATACAAATGTGCAAGATGAAACAGCCATATCACTACTATAATAACTCAACGGCACGACAGCTCACGGGGAACCTTGGCCTACCACCCGGTTGCTGCATCCCCCATTTCGGTCCACTACAGACGTCGTGGATGGGGTGCAGTATTGGAGGGTGAGACGTGGTCAGCACCTCAAGTCCCCCCTGGCCAGTTAATGTGGTCCTCATGACCTGTAGCCACTACTTCTCCATCAAGTAGCTCCTCAATTGGCCCCCCAGGGACTTACCAGGCTGAGTGCACCCCGGGCCAGGTTTCCCAGCTGGGGAAAAATCCCCACGCTGGTACTGGGGATCGAACCCATGTCTCCCGCTTGGTAAGCAGCTGTGCTACCACCATATACTGCTAAGGCAAATTGTGCCTGTATAGGACTCTTCTAACTCTGTGCTTGACCCACAGTTTATATAATGCAAAATGAATTAAATTAAAATGAGAAAAAGAAAGGGTCATATAATGAGAACAATGTTGCTAAAAGTAAACAAATGAATGTTATTGCTATGTGTAACTCCCTTGCTGTAAGCCCTGTACCTTACTATTTTCTCTGGCCACATTGTATCATATAAAATAGTTTGTAAACTTCATATATTTTATACTTAATATCACTGCTTTAACATTAGATAATAGGCTATAATGCTGGATGCAAAACAATGAACGCAAGTGTTCCTTTTCAAGATGGATTGCATTAAACACAAAACAAGGATCTTTAAATGTACCTGCTTTATTGGAGGTGAATAATACTGGAAGTCTTCTATTGACCTACAAAATGAAAATGAAGGAAAGTAAACAAAAATGCTGGTAATTCATCTCTTTTTGTTAATAAGAGCCATCATTCACTCTTTTTGATTGAAAAATAGTTATTGATTATAATTTTCATTGCTATCTACATTTTAATGAATTTAAAGAATTTAGACTCTCCTTAAGGACTCTTGGTAGTGTCAGAGTAGCAATTTCCATGTAGAATTTCAATGCGATATATGTTAGTGTTTCTTGACAGCTATGCAATCTATCATAATGAAACTTTTACCACTTATATTTCAGTCTCTTCTGATTCAGAGACCATAATCAAATCATAAATAAAGTTAATAATCTTTGCTCTATTGAAAACTATAATAGATAGACATTTGAACTTTTTAGTGCATATGCAGAATATACTGCTCTAAACAGTCGGTAAAAGCTTTATATGTTACACTTTCGTAAAATTCCTCAAAGAAATATTTTCATATATTAAAAAATAAAGAGTACATTATTATTTACTTTTTAAATTGGTATTATTGATTAAAATATTGCAATAGTTCACCAGCTATGTTGAATAGCATGTTTGTAAAGTGATTACAAAGTTTGAAATGTGTCACTTTAACTGTATAGGAGAAAAGTGTACCTAAAGAAGAAAATGTGTGAACATTTTTTAAAATTTTGTGTTTATTGGAGTATCAATAGAGCTACTCGGACACTACCAAGTGTCCTTAAAGGAAGTACCTGTGAGATACTGTGACTCAACTATACTATCTTTTAAACACGTGTGAATGCATCTCTCGGAATCCAACTTGATGTAAACCGAATATCATTAACTAGCCCATGTTATGCAGAAAACCAAAGTACACCATAACGTATACTAACTTAAATATGTGCAATTATCTGTATTGTGATTAAAAAAGTATGTTAATCAAATGTAGTCCTAAACTAATCTGAGAAAAGTTTCCATTTAGTACTTTGTAGTGTATTCACCCTACTTCTCAGTATCTGCTTATGAGTGTACATTCTGGGTGTTCACAACTGCTAACAACAATGACAATGATGCTAATTATGCATAAGTTGTCTTATGAAAGCAAGGGTAGTTTTGTGGCTGTTTGTTGTGTACATCATTAAGTACAGCATTCTAAGGCAAGAATGAAGTAATGAGGAAACTAAATAGTAGTTGAGAATTTTGAGGTTCTATGCGCATGTACACAAGGCACAGAAAGAAACCAGCACTCTTGTTCCATACACTGTATTCCTTACCGTTTGTAGTGTACTTTATTACATCATGTTTTTATTTTATTGGCTGATACTGGCACTGTTCTATATCGAACCAATAGAGCATACCTATGCTGGGTTTGTCAACTCATTTGCTAATAGGAATAGTCACCTCCCTCAACAGGAGGCGAGATTAAGTAACGTGTAAGTTACAACCCATCCTCCTTCCCCAATTAGAGTGACAAAGGGGCCAGCGGATATCAGAAAACATGCCCTGTAAATGCCTGTACAGACAATCAGAAATTTGATGTCTAATACTATTTGTGCTCTGTGTACCTTACCTACTTATGCCAATGTTGAAGGATGGCAGGATTAACACTGTGTTAAGAAGTGCAATGCATTAACATTGCTGCCCTATAGCAGCCTTGATTTCTACCATCGGTGTCATTAATGTTAAATTGTACTAATAGAATGCAGCAGAAAAGAAGCTTAGTCATTTATGCACACATTCCAGTGTGCACGCATATCCCATAAGGCAGTATGTCATGCAATGCAAAAGATACTTAAAATGTACACAACTCATGAGATGTGCTGCAAACTTTGATGCCACATTTCATCAAGTTGAGAACAGTAGCACAGTTGATTTAAATATGTATATTTTAAATAACTGCTTATATTTTATGTTTAACAGCATTCAAAATACAAAGGTGTCAAAAGTTAGGGTGTTTATGTGCTCTTGTGTTTCTTAAATAAATGGCATGTTATTGACGGACGCTCTTTAACTACTGTGGTTCTCAGTGTCCCATTCTAAATTGGGCGTGAAAGACCGCTTAATTTTGCTCAGTGGCCTCTCTATCAGGCTTGAGGTTCTTTTACATGCCGTAAATCTACGACACGGGACCAACGGCTTTACTTCCCTTCCGAAGAAAGCCATGCTAAGGATTTTTACACCCGACCAAAATCCATTGTCGTCCGTCGGGTTTGAACCCACGACCTAGGGTATATGAAGTTAGCATGGTAACCATTACACCACGGAGGGTGACAAGTGCTTCTTAAATAGCAGCTAACACTGCTTACATTCATACAACACTGATGAACAGGCAGTAAAATGCTACTTTTACAAGTTCTGAACATAATGTTTTGTAACAATGTAATAAAATGTTTTGTTTACATCAAGGTTGGTTCCAAAACTGCATCAATTATAGAAAACGAGTAAAAACATTAAAATTTGTATAATTTTGAAGCTGCTTACAGTGAAGGCATAATCAAATTGAATTAATTAAAGTGGTACATACACTTCACTCACTTTTATTGTGCAGGGCAATTGTTTCGTGGACCGTTGCCCACATCCTCAGCTGTTAAACCTCTACTGCTTGGGTTTGGATTCCAAGTTGTGGTTATGGGTGTGTTGGTTGTGGTGACATCTGTTGGGTGGGCAATGAGACTTGTTAAGCAATAAAGAACACAGAAGACACATCAAGTCAAAACAGCCGGACAAATCTGCAGTAGCACATCACTTTTGGGAAGCACACCACAAAATCAACCGCATATTTTAATTCAACAAACGCTATAAAATGGAATTTAAATGGATATTAATCTTTGTTGTGTCAATATAGGTAAACATATAAAATATCAAATATTTTTAGTGTATCCCTGTGTGTGATATAGATATTGATTGTCTACCTCCACCCTTTATTTAAACTGAGGCAGTTTATAGGTAACATATGTTTGATAACTTCTCTATCTGCAGATATAATCTGGGTCCTTTGAAGAGAGTTTAATCATGTGGTCCTATGCATGAATGGTACAAAGGAGCAAATTAACTATTTTGATTGCATAATTGTAAATATGTCAACTTGTAAAATGTGAAATAAAACATTTCCTGATCAGCATAATACATTTGTTTGTTTTATATTTATTTTTACGTTCTCTGCTATATATAGCAAATAGGGAAAGTTTTGTGTTTCCAAAAATTCAATGTTAAGGTTTCACTAGAAAAGTAATTCTAAATCTGCATTTATGGTTGTGTGTATGTGTGTTTGTGCTCAAAATAGCTAAAAATGAAGTGGGTTAAAAGCCAAGCTTGGTATTTAAGTTCAGCATCTTCCAAGGATGTGATCCAAATATTTTTAAGAAAATCCCTGGAACCCATACTACACTTTACATGGAGATTGTTTGAAAATTTTGATCCCTCTTTACAATTTTGATTAAAATACCATATATATATATAAAGATATTGTCATTATAAATTAAATGTATACCTTGAATTTTCTGGAAATAACCTCCGAGACCTCTTCATTCCGATTAAATTTTGCATAACTGGTAACTATAAGAGATATACAAAATCCTTCTACACAAAAATGCAGAGGTTGTTAAAGCATACCATTTATGTCATACACTTATTTTTATTAATTCTTTTCCTTTTTTGTGGAATTAACTATTTCTGAGATATTCCCTGTTGTTACTTAAACTTCTTTCTTCTCTCTCTATTTCTTTCCTTCCTGGTCATACAAAAATAATATAATTCAAACCATCACATAATGAACAGCTCTTAAAAGATTGTCACTTAAGCTACCTCTATTTCTATTGTATCTACCAAGTAATATGTAATAAAACCATTTATGAAATTTTTTATTTTGTTAAATATGAAGAAGGTAGAATAATAACTTGGTTTAGTAAAGCTTTTCTTAGCTGATTATTGAAATAATAATAATAATAATAATAATTATTATTATTATTATTATTATTAGTGCTGATGGTGGTGGCGGCAGTGATGGTGGTGGTGGTTGTCATTGTCATAATTTCTGTTTTAACAATATTTATCAGGATTGGGTCTAATTTTGATTTTAAAAAATTGATTTCCAATCAAAAAGTCTAATATTCCAGAATAAATAATACAAATTCTAATCTTTATATCTTTGTACACTTGTGTAAAAATGGTTTGTTGAAGAGTGGATAGAAAGTCAGGGAATACAGCACATGACCATTTTATTCTTTTTATATAAATACTCCAAATTGATGTTTGATTATTTAAAACCATTGGCAACGCTATTGTGTCACTAGTGGTTTTCAAAACTATTTGTATCTGCTTGCTTTATTCTATTAACTATACAGATTCTTATCTCTTCTTCCACTCTTCTTCTACTCTTTATCACTCCCAATTTCTCTCTTTCATTCCTCTATAATTCTCATCTTTTTCATACTTACTCTCTCCCCTCCCACACCCTCTTGTCCCCTTTCTTTTAACAAGCTATTATTTCTTGTTTCTTCTCCTCCTTCCTTCTCTCATTTCTTCAGTTTTTGTACATGAATGCTATCCAAAATGTTAGTATCCCATCGAAGTTCAACATGCTTTAATCTGTTGGGTTATGTTGGACAATAAATAAAATGGGTGATATAATGCTCAAACAAACTTGGGGTACCTAGAGCTAGTAGTTATTCAACATTCAGCGTTAAAGGATATGGAAAACTCCTGAAAAAAAACTTTATCCAGGTAACTTTACCTACAAGATTCAAACATAAGCCCTGTTGAATATGAAGCAGACATGCTACCACCAAAATACTGAGATGAGCATTCAAAATTTTGTGTCATTTTTACTTTCTCTATACATACTATGTAAATAGTGTATAGAGAAGGTATTGCACTCCACCAAAAAATTCGATACCGAGATTTCACCGGAAATATATGTTTTAGGGTCCCCTGTATCCATAACAAGTATTTTCAGAAAAAGGTCCGTGTGTCTGTGAGCAAATTAACTCAAAAACAAAAAGTCTGTAAAATACCAAACTTTGTATTTAAGTTTAGTATCTTCCAGGGACGCGACATGAAGATTTTGAGAAAAATCCCCCCACCCCAAACTACCTTTTACATGGAACTTTTTTAGAAAATTTTGATTTTCTAAAAAATGGCTCTAAAGATTTTGATTAAAATATCGTATATTAAAAATATTTACCTGACAAATGAAATGTATATTTTGACTTTTCTGGGAATAGCCTCTGAAGATTACTTTATTCTTGGTCATTTTTACGGAATTTTGCATAACTGCTAAACCGTAAGAGATGGACAAAAACTTAACACGCAACAAATGTAGAGCATGATAAAACACACAATTTATGTTACATACATTTTTTTCGTGGAGTTGATTGTTTTTGAGATATTCCTTGTTTTTGGTTTCAGCTGTAAAAACATAATTTTCTCATACTGGACTTTGTGAACTTCTGTCCATGTAAACAAAGGAACTTCAATCACACAGCAACCAGCTTTTGACTGTCAATTTAACCTATGGTACTTCTTTATTTCGTTCCTTCTTACAAGGAAGCAAGTAATAAGACTATTTCTGCTATTTTTTTTTTCTCGATTAGCATGAAGTAAATATAAGCATAAGATTTTTAACGATAATTTGTTGCAGAGATATAGAGAAAGTCATGTGAATGGTACACATCAGATTTTTTAAGTACTCAACCTCCTGAAATGCGAGATTTCACCGGAAATATACGTTGTATTTATGGTGAAATATCAATATCCTCTAAAGACCTCTTTATTCTGGATGAGTTTTGCAGAATTTTGTATAACGTTAAACCGTAAGACACAAACAAAAACTTACTACATAAAATGTAGATCCCGTTAATTTATGTCACATGCGTTTTTCTTGTAGAGCTGAAGTTTTTTTTTTTTTTGTTTTCATTTTTATAGCCCTCTTTAACTTCAACGGTCATATCGGGGGACTTTGACTTGTGAAACAACTCATCTATAGGTTTTAGAACATTAGGTGTATCATTTTAATTCATTAATCACACGCACATTCACTCTTACATGCATACTTCCAGATTCTGTAGGGGATAGGGAATAATTCTGGTTCAAGAAAAATTCCCCGCCCCAGCTGGGAATCAAACTCGGAACCCCTTGATGAGTTTGATATTTTATTTTCTCTATACGCACAATGTACATAGTGTATAGAGAATGTATTGCACTCCACCAAAAAATTCGATACCGAGATTTCACCGGAAATATATGTTTTAGGGTCCCCTTTATCTAATAAAAGCATTATCGTGTCTGTGAACACGATAACTCAAAAACGAAAAGTCGGTAAAATACGAAACTTGGTATTTAAGTTTAGTATCTTCCTGGGATGCGACACGAAGATTTTGAGAAAAATCCCCCGGACCCCCAACTACCCTTTACATGGAACTTTTTTCGAAATTTTTGATTTTCTCAAAAATTGCTAGTATATTAAAGATATTTAGCTGAAAAATAAAATGCATATTTTGAATTTTCTGGGAATAGCCTCTGAAGAGTAGTTTATTCTGGATGAATTTTACTGAATTTTGAATAGCTGCTAAACCGTAAGAGATGGACAAAACCTTACTACACAAAAAATGTAGAGCATGTAAAAACACACAATTTATGTTATATACACTTTTTTCGTGCAGTTCGTCGTTTTTGTGACATTCCTTATTTTTGGTTTCTGCTATGAAAAACACATTTTACATACAGGAATTTGTCAACTGCTGTCCATACAAACAAAGGAACTTCATTGATATAGCAACCAGCTTTTGATTATCACTTTAACTTATGGTACTCCCTTATTTCACCTCTACTTACAAGGAAGCAAGTAATATGGCGATTTCTGCTAATGTTTTACTGATTAGCATGAAGAAAATAGAAGTATAAGCTTTTTAAGAATAATTTGTTGCAGGGATATAGAGAAAGTCATGTGAATGGTACACATCAGATTTTTTGTTATTGATTTCAATTTTAAACTACATAAACTTTCTCAAGCGGGACTATACACGATGAACCGAGCGTCAATTGTTTTACATAGTGACCTGCTTTTAAAATATTTGACTCTTGCTTAATGTATTCTCTTTAATTCCTTTCTACTTATAAGGAAGCAAGTAATATGAGAAATTCTGCAAATGTTTATCTCGATTAGCATGATGTAGAGCAAGAGTAATCTTTTGTAAGAATATTTTGTATACGGAACAGCTAGAGAAAGTTATATGAATGGAAAACATAAGATTTTTTTGATACACGGGACCCTGAATATGTATTTCTGGTGAAATCTCTGTTTAATTTTTTGGTGGAATGGAATATTTTCCCTACTTAATATGTACGTTGTACATACGTGCTAGGTAAAGTATAATAACTGCTATTGGGTAGAGATCGTTAACTGAACATATAATGCCTTATATATTTTACTTGCTCTATACGAACTATGTACATAGTGTATAGAGAAGGTATTACATTGCACCCAAAAATTCGATACCGAGATTTCACCGGAAATACATGTTTTGGGACTCCCTGAATCCAAAAAAAGCATTTTTAGAAAAATGTCCGTGTGTATCTGTGGGCAGCATAGATCAAAAAGGAAAAAACCGTTAAAGTCCAAACTTGGTATTTAAGTTTGATATCTTCCAAGGATGCGACACGAAGATTTTCAAGAAAATCCCCCCACCTCAAACTACCCTTTACATGTAAAAACTTTTGAAAATTTTGATTTTCTTAAACATGGCTCTAACGATTTTGATTAAAATATCGTATATTAAAGATATATACCTGACAAATAAAATGTATGTCTTGAATTTTCTGGGGATAGCCCCTGAAGACTACTTTATTCTGGATGAATTTTACGAAATTGTACGTAACTACTAAACCGTAAGAGATGGACAAAAACTTACCACACAATTTAGGTTATGTACATTTTCGTGGAGTTGATAGTCTTTTAGATATTCCTTGTTTTTTGTTTCAGCATTGAAAAACATACTTTTCTCATACAGGAATTGGTCAATGGAAATGGCCCAGTTACATTTCTTTACGCTGAGCCAAATCCCAGCAAAGGAAAATAGCTCCCAATAAATAACTGTAAAACCTAATTTTGCATGAAGCCACATTAATGTTGTACTAATATAAGATAGAAAATATATTCTACTTTGCTGTGGCATTTAGTTATTATGATATGGAATAAAATATTGAATGAATAAATTATGATATTGAAAAAACATTGACCTTCTATTTCTCCATTTTTAAAAAATGGTGCTTGGCCCACTATGGTTCTCAACCCTTCAATTATTTGTTACAGAGATGTAGAGAAAGTCACATGAATGGAAAATATAAGATTTTTAGAAAAAGATCCGTGTCTGCGTGTCCGAGTGTTTGTAAACACGGTAACTCAAAAATGAAAAGTCAGTCAAATACCAAACTTGGTATTTAAGTTTAATATTTTCCAAGAATGCCACACGAAGATTTTGAGGAAAATCCTTTCACCCGAAAACAAATTTCAAAAATGTTGATTTTCTCACCGCAAACTACCCCTTATAGATATGGAAAAAAATTCAAAAATTTTTATTTTCTCAAAAGTGGTTCTAACCTTTTTGATTAAAATATCTTATATTAAAACATTTACATGACAATTAAATGTACATCTTGAATTTTCTAGGAATAGCCGGAAAGACCTCTTCATTCTGGACTACTTTTGCATAAACCGTAAGTAATAGGCAAAAACTTACAACACAAAACTGCAGATCTTGTTAAAACACAATTTATGTCATCTCGTACATTTTGTTCATAGAGTTGACCATTTCCGAGAAATTCCTTGTTGTTGGTTTTAGTTTTAAGATGCTTAAGTTTTTCTCATTCGGGAATTTGTCAACTCCTAGCCACGCAAAAACGAATTTCAATCACATATCAAACAGCTTTTAAAAAGATTTGACTATCGCTTTAGTCTAGTGCCTTCTACTTTATTTGCCTTCTACTAACAAGGAAGCAAGAATAAGACCATTTCTGTTAATATTTATCTCTATTAGTATGAAGTAGGTAGAAGATTAATTTGTTAGTGAAATAGAGAAAGTCATGTGAATGGAGCACATAAAATTTTTAAATAATTGTTTTCAGTTTGCACTTTGAGTAACGTCCGTTTCGAATTTTATGTATCTTTCGTTTCGTAATCGGCTTACTCTCCCCGTATTTGGACTTAAAGCCAATGCCTAGGGGTCAGAAGCCTATCGGGGAGCCAATGGCACGAAACCACAGAATGAAACCTTGAGGAAGTGGACGATATTGATGATTGGAAAGGTGGAGCAATTGGTGAAATGAGGAGCGCCGCTTCGTCCACTACAAATTTCACTTGCGGGCGCTTGGGATTGAACCCGGGCCGCCTAGATGGGAGGCGAGCTGCTATATATTATGTATCTACAAGGAAGTATTTTATGCACAACTAGCTGAAACCCAATCCCTTTTCTGCTGAACAACTCAATCTGTTGAAACAAAACAAACGAAATCCAGTGCACATAACAAAGAGTGGAAACCTGGCGGCAAATAATGGTTGAAAAGCCGACCAAATTAATAAAACGTAGCCAAGCTCTTGATCATGTTGCTTCCCTCAATTGGCGGTGTAAGCATAAAAAAAAAAACCTTGTAAAAATCCATTACATCTGTTACATTGCCGATGATTTATAATGGGAAAGTCAAGGATGCTGCATGGTTGGATGACCACAACAGAAGTGTGGGAGCATCAAATGCTCCTTTTGCCACAGATTAAACAAGTGTAGAATGACTGTAGTTTGTTCTACCACAGGTTTATACCTGATGGCATTCGGCTCATTTCTCCGCTGCAATTGACACTTTTTGTACTAAGTGCAACATCTTTAACTTTAGTCATACCAACTGCATTAATAATAGTCGTTTTTGCTCCTTTGGACCTCAATGTGCGCTTTTGCAATTGAAAAAATCTAATGTGTTCCATTCCCATGGCTTTCTTTACATCTCCGCAACAAATTATTGTTAAAAGGCTTATGCTTCTATTTACTTCATGCTAATCGAGAAAAATTAGCAGAAATAGTCTTATTACTTGTTTCCTTGCAAGTAGAAGCGAAATAAGGAGTACTATAGGTTAAAATGATACTCAAAAGCTGTTTGCTATGTGACTTAAGTTCCTTTGTTTGTATGGACTGGAGTTGATAAATTCCTGAATGAGAAATGTATAAGTTTTTCAAAGATGAAATCAATAAAAATGAATTTCAAAAAACGATCAACTCCACGAAATATATATAACATAAAGTGTGTGCTTTAACGTGCTCTACATTTTTTGTGTGGTAAGTTTTTGTCCATCTCTTACGGTTTAGCAGTTATGCAAAATTCCGTAAAATTCATCCTGAACAAAGTAGTCTTCAGAGGCTATTCCTAGAAAATTCAAAATTTACATTTTGTTTGTCTGGTAAATATCTTTAACATACCATACTTTAATCAAAATCGTTAGAGCCATTTTTAAGAAAATCAAAAGTTTCGAAAAAAGTTCCACGTAAAGGGTAGTTTGTGGTGGGGTAATTTTCTTGAAAAAAACCTGGCATTTAGGTTTAGCATCTTCCAAGGATGCGACATGAAGATTTTCAAGAACATTACCCCACCATAAACTACTACGTTTTTGAGCTATACTGTTCACAGACACACACACACACACACACACACACACACACACACAAGCACTCACGCACACTGACCTTTTATTAAAACTGATTTTTTTCAAACTCAGAAGACCCCAAAACATATATTTCCTGTTAAATCTCAACATCGAATTTTAGGTGGAATACAATACCTTCTCTATCCACTATGTACATTGTACATGCGGGCTAGAGAAAGTAAAAATCTGATGTGTGCCATTCACATGACTTTCTCCATATCCCTGCAACAAATAATTCTTAAAAAGCTTATACTTCTATTTACTTTATGCTAATCAGAAAAAAATAGCAGAAATAGACTTATTACTCGCTTCCTTGTCAGTAGAAGCGAAATAAGGGACAACTGTAGGTTAAACTGATAGTCAAAAGCTGGTTGCTATGTCAATGAAGTTCCTTTGTCTATATGGATAGGAGTTGACAAGTTCCTGTATGAGAAAAGTACACGTTTTTCATAGCAGAAACCAAAAATAAGGAATTTCACAAAAACGACGAACTCCACGAAAAAATGTCTATAACATAAATTGTGTGTTTTAATGTGCTCTACATTTTTTGTGTAGTAAGTTTTCGTCCATCTCTTGCGGTTTAGCAGTTATTCAAAATTTAGTAAAATCCATCCAGAATAAACTACTCTTCAGAGGCTATTCCCAGAAAATTCAAGATATACATTTTATTTGTCAGGTAAATATGTTTTATATACGAAATTTTAATCAAAATTGTTAGAGCCATTTTTGAGAAAATCAAAATTTTCGAAAAGAGTTCCATGTAAAGGGTAGTTGGGGGTGGGAGGATTTTTCTCAAAATCTTCGTGTCGCATCGCTGGAAGATACTAAACTTAAATACCAAGTTTGGTATTTTACCGACTTTTCGTTTTTGAGTTATCGTGTTCACAGACACATGGACACACACACACACACACACACACACACACACACACACACACACATACACACGGACCTTTTTGTGAAAATGCTTTTTTTGGATATTGGGGACCCTAAAACATATATTTCCGGTGAAATCTCGGTATCGAATTTTTTGGTAGAGTGCAATACTTTCTCTATACACTATGTACATAGTACGTATAGAGAAAGTAAAACTGTAAATGTTCAAATGTTGCTTTATCCATAGAATACTAACAAAGTTAATTTCAATAATAAACTGGACACATTTGAAAAGGTATCGTGGCTCTATTAATTTTGAAAACCTTCTAATGTTAACTCCTATATAATAAGATACAGGAGAGGGTAAATTTACAAATACAGGCATTTTTACTTTCCCTAACCTACTTACCTGTTTTAGTAGAAGAATGCATTCCATACAAAAGCTCGAAAAAGATTTCTCCGGAAATGCAAAATTTGCGTAGCCTCTGTGGTTTGCCTATCTGTGAACAACAATAATTAAAATTAATAATTTCACAACCTTTAATTCATTAAACAATAAAAAATTAAAGTACCAAATTTGGTATCAGCCCCCCTAAATATACTGCTCTTTACATGGAATATCGTTCTTTTCTATGTTATCAAAATCAGCCATAACGGTTTTGATTAAAATACCACTTGTTTAAAACATTCGTACCTACACCTGAATTTTCTATGAATAGTTTGTGTAATAATTTGTTTCTGAGTCAAATTTTATTTCTCTACATGTGCTATGTAAATAATGAATAGAGAAGTAATTGTAATGCACCCAAAAGTTCGATACCGAGATTTCACCGGAAATACATGTTTTGGGTCCCCCTGAATCCAAAAAATAACATTTTTAGAAAAAGGTCCCTGTGTGTCTGGACAGCATAGTTCAAAAACGAAAAGATCGTTAAAGACCAAACTTGGTATTTCAGTTTGGTATCTTCCAATGATGCGACACGGAGATTTTCAAAAAAGTACCCCAAACTATCCTTTACATGGAACACATTTTGAAAATTTTGATTTTATCAAAAATTACTCTAAAGATTTTGATTAAAATCTCTTATGTTTAAGACATTTACTTGCCAAACAAAACGCATATCTTGAATATATATGTATACGTATATATAAAAAGTAGACCCAAATTATGCTATTTATATTCCATTAGTAATCTCACACATATTTCATGCTTTTGTGTTTACGTTTTTTTTTTTTCCGGGTGGAGCCTAGATTAATCATCTATAAGGGTAAAACGTAAGCGATCTTCCCTTTTTTCACACGAACCAATGGTATGATTATGATATAAACAGATGATTATTGTTTCTGCATATTGCATGTCTGAATATATGTAAGTCATTATAAACTGGTTTAAAACAATGTTTACATTGTAATATAAGGAATGCCCATTAAATAGCAAAGGATAGAGCAAGTCATGTGAGTTTAACACATCAGATTTTTACTTTCGCTATCACGTATGTACAACATACCTAGTAGATAGAGAAGGTATTGTATTCTATCCAAAAATTCGATACCGAGATTTCGCCGGAATAAACAAAATAGAAAAAGGTCCTAGTGTGTATGTGTGTGCATCTGTGCACAGTATGACTCAAAAACGCAAAGTCGGTTAAATGCCAAATTTGATGTTTAAGTTCAGTATTTTCCAAGCATGCGACAGAACATCCTCCCATCACCCAATTACCCTTTACATGGAGCATTTCCGAATATTTTGATTTTCTCAAAACTGGCTCTAACCATTTTTACTAAAATACAATATGTTTGAGAAATGTTCATGACAAACAAAATGTGTAGGATGAATCTTCTAGAAATGCCTATGAAAACCTGTTCAATCTTGATGAATTGTGTTTAACTGGTAAACAGTAAAAGATAGACAAATTTATTACTTAAAAATATAGACAATTTAAGTCATATAAGTATTTCTTCCTCTATTTTTCTTTCTTTCGTTTTGTTGCTGTAGAATTCACCGTTTTCGAGATATTCCTTTCATTGGTTTCGATTTAGAACTACTTAAAACTTTTCTCAGACGGAATGTCATCTTTCATTTCATATCTCTTTTGTTTTGGTCCTGGCCATGCAAGGAGAAGGACTTTCAATTGTTTCAAATAACGAGCTTATAAAATATTTGACTATCGCTTTAGCTTAGATACAATAAAGCAACTAATAAGATAATTTCTGCTAATGTTTATCTCAATTAGTATGGTGTGGATAAAATAATACTATTTTATATAAATATTTTGTAGAGAACGTCTTGTAAATAGAAGACATAGATTTTTATTCTTCTGCATCAGCTAGAATCCATCTTGGTATCATAATCACTAATTTTGTTTATGAATCAGGTTAATGCTATATTAACAATCAGATTAGGTTCTAAATTGGAAAAAACAGAATGCACATATTTTTTCTGTGTGTTAGAACATCAACTTTATAAAGGATGAGGCTCGCGATAAAGCCCCGGATATCCGCCATTAGTAAGGAAGAGAGAAGAGTGATATGCTTCCGCGGAAATTTAGTTCACTCTTGCTTTGGCTCGTGGGTGGTGAATATAGCATTCGTCATGACCTTCATATCACAAGCAAGGACATGAATTTTGCAGTAATTAATTCAGTGCTAATTCAGTTTGGGAGAAAGTTGAAGGTTGTAATATAACTTCTTTATTGTTATAAAATCGACAATATTACAGAGTTGCTGTCAGAATAAACTAAACCAAGAACTATTGTTTTTTCAAGTTTAAAAAAAATAAGAAAGGAAAATAAGAAAGACACACGATATGTTATATTTGTATAACGTTCTCTACCTAGTTTCATTAATTTTTTTATCTGTTCTACAAATTATTCATTCATACATTTTACGTTCTCTACTATGTATAGTAGTATGGTATTTTACTAAAATTTAATGTTTGAAATTTCACCGAAAATATGTGCTTTGAGATTCCTGAATAAGAAAAAAAAGAAGCTTTCTTTTTTTAGAAAAACATTCGTGTATGTGTCTGTGTATCTGTGAACAGCATAGCTCAAAAACGAAAAGTCGGTTAGATTCCAAACTTGATAGTTAAGTTCAACATCTTCTAGGAAAAATCTGATGTGTACCATTCACATGACTTTCTCCATATCCCTGCAACAAATAATTCTTAAAAAGCTTATACTTCTATTTACTTTATGCCAATCAGAAAAAAAATAGCAGAAATAGTCTAATTACTCGCTTCCTTGTAAGTAGAAACGAAATAAGGGACAACCGTAGGTTAAAGTGATAGTCAAAAGCTGATTGCTATGTCAATGAAGTTCCTTTGTCTATATGGATAGGAGTTGACAAGTTCCTGTATGAGAAAAGTATACGTTTTTCATAGCAGAAACCAAAAATAAGGAATGTCACAAAAACGACGAACTCCAAGAAAAAAATGTATATAGCATAAATTGTGTGTTTTAATGTGTTCTACATTTTTTGTGTAGTAAGCTTTTTTGTCCATCTCTTACGGTTTAGCAGTTATTCAAAATTTAGTAAAATTCATCCAGAATAAACTACTCTTCAGAGGCTATTCCTAGAAAATTCAAGATATACATTGTATTTGTCAGGTAAATATGTTTAATATACGAAATTTTAATCAAAATCGTTAGAACCATTTTTGAGAAAATCAAAATTGTCGAAAAAAAATCCATGTAAAGGGTAGTTGGGGGTGGAGGGATTTTTCTCAAAATCTTCGTGTCGCATCCCTGGAAGATACTAAACTTAAATACCAAGTTTGGTATTTTACCGACGTTTCGTTTTTGAGTTATCGTGTTCACAGACACACGGACACACACACACACACGGACCTTTTTGTGAAAATGCTTTTTTTTTGGATATTGGGGACCCTAAAACATATATTTCCGGTGAAATCCCGGTATCGAATTTTTGGGTGGAGTGCAATATTTTCTCTATACACTATGTACATAGTGCGTATGGAGAAAGTAAAAAGGTTTTCAAAGGAAAATACCCCAACACCAAATTATCCTTTACATGGAAAAGATTTCAAAATGTTTTATTTTCTAAAAAATGGCTCTAACAATTTTAATGAAAATGCCGCATACATGACTTACATGATAAATAAATATATATCTTGAGTTTTCTGGGAATAACCTCTGAAGTATTGTATCAGAAGTCTTCTTCATCCTGAATGACTCTGTCTAATTGGTCAACTGTAAGAGACAGAGAAAAAGTTATTAGGCAAAAACTGCAAATCTTGGTAAAACACACAGGACAGCGTCATCCATTTTTCTTTTCTTTTCTCCTGTTAATCCAAGTCGATCGCATAGCGACAACTTATAAACATTTGGCTAACACTTTAGTCTAGTGTAGTCCCTTATTTCACTTGAAAATGCAAGGAAGCAAGTAATACGATCATTTCTGCTAATGTTTATCTGGGTTAACATGACGTAGATAGAAGAATAAGCTTTTGTGTTAATAGTTTGTTGGACAATGGATAAAGGAAAGTCATATGAATGTAATAGATCAGATTCTTTAACATTTGAGAAACACTAATCCCTTTGCATTGGTAGCAAAATGCAATAACTAAGGCAACGTTTATCTCAATTAAGCTTTTCAAGACAATTTTGTAGAAGCTATGTAAAAGTAAAAGCTTGAAGACAGAGAAACTCATATGAGTGTAACATATAAATACGATTTTTATATTTGTGCACGTTTTAGGGCCTACTTTTCTTTCCCAGGTGCCTTGATCGGACAAAACAACACTAAGATATCCGCCATTTTAGCGAATGCAACTAAAATGGAAGTCATTGCCCCAGCTGAACGGGAGTAATTTCCAAAAATAAGTTTCTTTGTTAGCAATGACGTTAAAGCTGTGAAAGTGGGACGGAAAAGTAGTCTTTTGACGTGCACCGGCTCGTATATTATTTGGCTTAAACCCAACGTGGGCTGAAGTGGACCGAAACATACGACTGCAAAATTCAGTCACCACGTTTGCACGTTTAAATTCATCCCACACATGTTCGCTACATTATGTGCTTCAACAAACTGTATTATAAGGCAAGTAAATATATCATTGTGCTAAAGTCATTCACTAGTTGGTGCATTTTTACAAAACTTGTAGCGGGAGATCCTATATTTATATGTGTGGCCGCGATTGTTTTTACTTTCTCTACACGTAGATACTATTTACATAGTGTATAGAGAAGATATTGTAATGCACCCAAAAATTCGATACCGAGATTTTACCGGAAATACATGTTTTGGGACCCCTGAATCCAAAAAAAAAAAACTTTTTGGAAAAAGGTACTGTGTGCGTGTGTCTGTCTGTGTGAGTCTGTGGATAGCATAGTTCAAAAACGAAAAGACCGTTGAATACCAAACTTGGTACTTAAGTTTGGTATCTTCCAAGGATGCGACACTAAGATTTTCAAGAAAATCCCCCCGCCTCCAACTACCCTTTACGTGGAAAAATATTCAAAATGTTTTATTTTATCGAAAATGGCTTCAACGATTTTAATTAAAATGTCGTATACTAAAGATATTTACCTGACAAACAAAATGCATATCTTGAATTTTATGGAAAATAGCCTCTGAAGATTACTTTATTATGGATGAATTTTAAGATTTTTGCATAACTGCTAAACCGTAAGAGATAGAGAAAAACTTACCAACAAAAATTAGGGCACGTTAAAACACACAATTTTTGTAACATACATTTTTTCGTGTAGTTGATGTTTTTTTGAGATATTCCTTGTTATTGGTTTCAACTTAAAAAAACTGCAAAACTTTGAAAACTCATACAGGAATTTGTCAACTCCTGTCCAAACAAACAAAGGAACTTCAGCCACATAGCAACCAGCTTTTGACTATCACTTTATCCTACGGTACTCCCTTATTTCGCTTCTACTTACAAGGAAATGAGTATTAAGACTATTTCTGCTATTTTTTTTTTTTCCTCGATTAGCATGAAGTAAAGAGAAGCATAAGCTTTTTAACAATAGTTTGTTTCAGAGATGTAGAGAAAGGCATGTGAATGGAACACATCACATTTTTTAGCTCCAAATACTTAATAAAACACTGCGGTTGACATTAAAACTATGAAACTGCTGTCCTTTAAGAGACAGTTTGACCAAGGACGACGGGATATATGACCTCTTCCCGAGCTCATTCTCTGGACGTCCACCCGAAAACTTTCCCGAGAAATGTCCTTGCCGAATGAAAACAAACAGCGAGGAAGAATCGACAAAGGACCTTGCCGTACTAGTGGAACATATTCTCACGAGCTTGTGGTGCACTTCTGTCTGTCTGGCCGCGACCACAGATCTCTTGCTCGGTATGACCCGGATATAATATCGCCGTGCTATTGCCCTTAACATCTCCGACGATTTCCAGCACACAAACCTAAAGCTACATATCTTGTTGGTTGGAAAAAACAAAATCTGATGTGTTCCATTCACATGTCTTTCTCTATATCTCTGTAACAAATTATTATTAATAAGCTTATCTTTTACTTATTTCATGCTAATCGAGAAAAATTAGCAGAAATAGTCTTATTTCTTGCTTTATTGTAAGTAGGAGCGAAATAAGGGAGTACCGTAGGATAAAGTGATAGTCAAAAGCTGGTTGCTATGTGATTGAAGTTGCTTTGTTTGTTTGGACAGGAGTTGACAAATTCCTATATGAGTTTTCAAAGTTTTGCAGTTTTTCAAAGTTGAAACCAATAACAAGGAATATCTAAAAAAATCATCAACTACACGAAAAAATGTATATTACAAAAATTGTGTGTTTTAACGTGCCCTACATTTTTGTGTGTTAAGTTTTTGTCCATCTCTTACGGTTTAGAGTTATACAAAATTCATCCAGAATAAAGTAGTCTTCAGAGGCTATTTCCAGAAAATTCAAAATATACATTTTATTTGTCATGTAAATATCTTTAATATACGATACTTTAATCAAAATCGTTAGAACCATTTTTAAGAAAATCAAAATTTTCGAAAAAATTTCTATGTAAAGGGTAGTTTGGGGTGGGGGAATTTTTCTCAAAATCTTCGTGTCGCATTCCTTGAAGACACTAAACTTAAACACCAAGTTTGGTATTTTACCGACTTTTCGTTTTTGAGTTATCGTGTTCACAGACACACGGACACACTGACACACACGGACCTTTTTCTGAAAATACTTTTTTTGGATACAGGGGACCCTAAAACATATATCTCCGGTGAAATCGCGGTATCGAATTTTTGGGTGGAGTGCAATACCTTCTCTACACACTATGTACATAGTACGTGTAGAGAAAGTAAAAAAAAATGCAGAAATAGTCTTATTACTCGCTTCCTTGTAAGTAGAAGCGAAATAAGGGAGTATCATAGGTTAAGGTAATAGTCAAAAGCTGGTAGCTATGTGACTGAAATTCCTTTGTTTGTATGCACAGGACTTTACAAATTCTCGTATGAGAAAACGTATTTTAAAGCTGAAACTAATAACAAGAAATATCTCAAAAACAGTCAAAATCACGACAAAAATGTATACATAAAACACATATTGTGTGCTTGAACGAGCCCTACATTTACTGTATAGTAAGTTTTTGTCTATCTCTTACGATTCACCAGTTATGCAAAATTCATCTAGAATAAACATGTCTTTAGAGGCTATTCCCAGAGAATTTAAGATATACATTTTATTTGTTTTGTAAATATCTTAAATAAAAGAGTCTTCAATAAAAATGGTTAGAGCCATTTTTCAGAAAATCAAAATCTTCGAAAATTTTTCCAGGTAAAGTTTAGTTGGGGGTGGGGGAGATTTTCTTGAAAATATGAAGTTTGGCATTTAACGGTATTTTCGTTTTTGAGCTATGCTATCCACAGTCACACACACGGACCTCTTTCCAAAAAATGCTTTTTACTTTCTCTACACGTACTATATACATAGTGTATAGAGAAGGTATTGTATTCCACCAAAAATTCGATACGGAGATTTCACTGGAAATACATGTTTAGGAAAAAAGGTCCGTGTGTGTGCGTATGTGGTCTGTATGTGTCTGTGTTTTCTAGTTATGCAAAATCCAATAAAAATCACCCAGAATAAAGAGGTCTTCAGAGGCTATTCTCAGGAAATTCAAGATAGACATTTTATTTTTCATGTAATAATCTTTATTATATGACATTTTATCAAATTCTTACAACCAGTTTTGAGAAAATCAAACATTTCGAAATATCTTTCGTGTAAAGGGTAGTTCAGGACTGAGGGATTTTTCTGAAAATCGTCTTGTCGTGTTTTTGATACCGAACTTAAATATCAAGTTTGGTGTATAGCCGACTTTTTGTTTTTCAGTTGTGCTGTTCACAAACACGCACCGCGTAATATCGTGGGTTCAAACTCAGCGGAGGGTGATGAATTTTTTCGGGCGTAAAAATGCTTTGTGGCTTCATTCGGAATGGAAGTAAAACCGTTGGTGCCGTGTCTCAGATTCAGCATGTAAAATAATCTCAAACTTAATAAAGAGGCATCTGAGCAAAATGAACCGGTCTTTCACATCCAATGTATAATGGGACGCTAAGAACCGCAGCAGGTAAAGAACGTCCATGAACGCTTAAGTTCTATTGTTAACTTTTACACACTTGGAATTCTTTCTATGACCGCTTCTTTTGGATCAAAGGGTTATCAGAACATGTATTTACAGTGAAATCTCCGTATAGAATTTTTGGGTGGAATGAAACACGTTCTGTGCGTCATTACATTGTACGTGGTACAGAAAGTATAAACTAAATACACAAATTAAAATAAATATTAGTCATTGGAAAATATTTCAATACAAATTAAAAATACTCCTATATGGAAAACATCCTGAGCTTATAGTATTTTGGTGTATTTTATTCCACTAAGGCACTGGAGCAGATGAACAAAACTGACGATTAAAGATGGCGTAGATGAATTCTTAAGTTTTGGAGCTTAGATTAGCAATTGTTCGTTTTACGGTGCAATGAAACTTCCGAAATGGAAATAATTTGGATACTTTTGTCAGAAAAAGAATAAAATATTGAGTTTATCCTTATTACAGCAGCCTCTATTGGGTTTTAATAGATATACTCTTATCTATCTACGCTAGATTATTATTGATAGCGTTTAATTTCCGTTTGTACTACATAGGAACCGGAAACAATGGCACGGAATGATGATGGAGCATCGGTGGAATGTGATGGCGGGGGAACCCGAAGAAAACCCGCCCCAACGCCGCTTTGCCCACCACAAATCCCACACGCAGTCGCCTGGGATCGAACAACACTTAGTAAGAGGCGAGTGGTCTGAACATGGCGCGGCCATGATTTTTGGTAATTGTAGAATGACATTGACAGTGTATAAAATGCCTTTCTGGACATCTACCTGACATATTAAGGAATTAAATATGAGCTGACCATGATTTCTTGACTTTTTTTACTCTTCCAAGTGCACTCACCAAGCAAACTTTGTGCAAAAGTGAAAAGAAGAATAGCAGAAACATACGTGGTGTGGTTTGTTCCACTTCAGTAAGCTATTCACTGTTTGCTCATAACTTTTGGATTTCATGTGTAAAAACTTGATGGCTGGCCTTCCTTTGTTTTAAGTCTGCGATGGTGGATTATGCGGTTTCTAAAAATGTTGTGTCTGTAGTTTATTCGGCTGCATTGAACGGGCGAAACAAGTTCGATGCACTCCAAGAAGATTTTCCCCCCATCCGCTCCCAGCGTGAACCTCTGAAGATTAATATATTGTTTTCGAGTGAGCAGAAGCCAGTCAATTTACAATATCTCTAAAAATATCTTTATAAATTGCATTCAATGAATAATATAAATGCAATGTTTTTGCTTTATCACTTTTTGCTTTATCACTTACCTGAAGTAACATCTGAGGTGTTCCATTCACATGACTTTCTCTACATCTCTGCAACAAATTATTCTTAATAAGATTCTTCTATGTATTTAATGCTAAAACATTAGCAGAAACGGTATTATTACGTAGTTCCTTTATAAGTAGGAAGGAAATAAGGGAATATGCAAGGCTAAACCAACAATCAAATGTTTTAAAATGTGGTTGCTATGGAATTGAAATCTGTTTCTTTGCGTGGCCAAGCGTTGACAAGTTCTTGTGTGAAAAAAAAGCTTTTAAAACTGAAACCAATAACAGGAATATCTCGAAAACGACACACTCTACGTAAAAAATGTACTTGACATAAATTGTGTGTTTTATCGTGATCTACATTTTTTGTGCAAGAAGTTTTTGTGTATCTCTTAGGGTTTACCAGTTATGCAAAATTCAATAAAAATCATACAGAGTAAAGAGGTCCTTAGAGGCTATTCGCAGAGAATTCAAGATATACATTTTATTTGGCAGCTAAATATCTTAAATATAAGAGATTTTAATCAAAATCGCTAGAGCCATTTTTGAGAAAATAAAACATTTCGAAATGTTTTCCATGTAAAGGGTAGTTTTGGGTGAGAAGATTTTCTTGAAAATAAATTTTCTTGAAAATCTTCGTGTCGCATCCTTGGAAGATACTAACTTGAACACCGAGTTTGGTATTTTACGATCTTTTCGTTTTTGAGCTATGCTGTCCACAGACACACCCACACGCACACACACACACACACACATGGACATTTTCTCCAAAAATGTTTTTTTTTGGATTTAGGGGGGCCCAAAACATGTATTTCCGGTAAAATCTTTGTATCAGATATTTCGTGCAAAACAATACCTCCTCTATAGATATATGTTTATAGTACGTGTAGAGAAAGTAAAAGTTATGTAGAAAATTGAGATTTCAGAGGAATCACATGTTTCTCCTCCATAAAAAGAGAACGCATTTCAATCAAATAGCAACCGATTTTTGAAGGATTTGACAATAGCTTTACCCTTGTGTATTTCCTTGTTTCCTTTCTACTTATAAGGAAATAAATTAAAAAGAACAATTTCTGATAAAGTTTTCCTCGATTAGCATGGAACAGATAGAAGAATAAGCTTTTGTAGAAATATTTTGTTACAGAATAGGTAGAGAAGTTCTTTTGAGTGGAACACATTACATTTTTTTTCTTGATTTATTCGGTTGAAAATTCACGCAATTAATGAGTTCCACTACGCCATATCGCATATGGTGACAAGGGATCTTTTCTTCGCCCACAGGACGAAATCACAACTTTTCGGATACGAAGTTGTGGAATTTTGCCCAGGAACCTTTTCTTTCAAGGTATGAGGTTATTTGACTTGCAAATACACGTTTACTTCCCTTTCGAGGTTTCGTTTTGTATTGGGCTTTCCCTCCCCGTATTTGTAGGACTGACACCCCCCTAGGACTTATAAGTCAATGTCTAGGGGCTAGAAGCCTGTCGGGGAGCCTACGGCACTAAACCACAGAATGGAGAACCTGTTACGAGGGGTCGGCCCGTAGCCAGGTATGAACGTGAGGAAGTGGATGATATGAAATGTAAGCTAAATGGATGCTTGGAAATGTGATGATGGAGCAATTGGTGGAATGACGCACGAATCCCACATACGAGCGCTTGGGATCGAACCCGGGCCACCTAGATTTTTTTTATTTCCATGTATAGATAAAATTACATTTTTAGTATAAAAACAAGGATATAAACTTGAACAATAAATTGAATCAGACAACAATCAGGTAATTTCACTGAGTTACACTGGTGGTAAATGGTCACGTTCCCTTCATCTTTCCCTGGTTTGGATGCTCCATCCTAGTGGTAGAAACAACGGGAGTCTGGTGATTATATTACCGTTAAAGCTAGATGATCTGGATTCTCCTTTTCTGTACTGAATAGAACCACAAAACATTAATCGCAAGCTACCTGTAAGAAAGTCATTGAATCTCGCTCCTTGTCACACATCGAGACATGCAATCTGTGCCGCGCACCGTTTCGGAGACGTTAAGTGTAGTCGCTCTTTTCTCAACAGCCTTTTGAAAGTGACGACGTTCTTATTGGTCTCTGTGAACACAAAATACTGGTACGCCATGGCAAACCATATTTGTAGAAATTCATATTTTGCGCCACTAGATTGCAACTGGAAAAAGAGTTCTGTACACATCTGCGTTGGGAACAGTTTTGCAAATTCTGTTGTTGTCCAGTTCCATAGCTGTTGGACTTCCACACATTGTGTGAGTCGATGCCTCGGTGTGTCAAGCCTTCCAGACATCTGGCATAAGGGAAGGATGGGAGGCGAGCGGTCTAACCACTCACTCACAGCACCCTCTTCTGAAGTCATATTAAGGATTTTTACTTTCGAAAAATCCCCTCCGCCGGGATTGAATTCGGACCTTGGGTACAAAGGCCAGTATGGAAATCACTAGACCATGGAGGGCAACTGGAAATTCACCCAATACTTCGTGCTTAATGCCAAATTAAGCCAAGAATTTAGACATTTTATTCCTTTACTTGAAATGTTTTCTAGATTTTGTTCTAGTAGCAGTGAGTGTACGTTAAATCAACGTCTTTTCCTTGTGAAGCAATGCTGGAATGCAAATTCAATTACAGCTGCCAAAGGCGTAAAGAAAAAAGATCGCAGTAATGCCACCGGTAACAAATTGGAATCAACTCAATCTATGGTAAGTGAAAAAGGCACATTGTTCATATTGGACTGACTATGGTTATTTTGGTCACAGCTTCAGTGATCACCCCATAAGATTTTACTTTCTTTACGCGTACTATATACATATAATAAAGAGAAGGTATTGTAATGCACCCAAAAAAATCTGATGTGTTACACCCACATGACTTGCTCTAGCTGTTCTACAAACTTCTTACATAAGATTATTCTTCTTTCTGCACCTTGCTAATCGAGGTACTCATTAGCACAATGTTCTTATTACTTAGTTCCTTATAAGTAGGAAGAAAATAAAGGAATACACTAGGCTAAACCGATAGTCAAATGTTTTAAAAGCTGTCGTTGTGCGAATGTCATTACAAATCGCTTCTTTTCTTCGCCAGGAGTAGAACAAAAGAAAAACGGACACTCCCGTCTGAGAAAAGTATAAGTTCTTCACAACTGAAACTAATAACAATGAATACCACGAAAATGGTAAGTTCCACGAAAAAAATATCTATGACATAACGTGTGTATTTTAACAAGACCTATATATTTTGTATAGTAAGTTGTTGTCTATCTCTTACGGTTTACTAGTTATGCCAAATTAAGCAAAATTCATCCAGAATAAACAGGTCTTTACAAGCTATTCCCAGAAAATTCAAGATATACATTTTATTTGCCAGGTAAATATCATTAATATACGGTACTTTAATCAAAATCGTTAGAGCCATTTTTAAGAAAATCAAAAGTTTTGAAAAACGTTCCATGTGTAGTTTGGGGTGGGAGGATTTTTCTCAAAATCTTCGTGTCGCATCCCTGGACGATACTAAACTTAAATACCAAGTTTGGTATTTTAGCTACTTTTCGTTTTTGAGTTATCGTGTTCACAGACACACGGACACACACACGGACCTTTTTCTGAAAATGATTTTTTTTTTGGATACAGGGGGTCCTAAAACACGTATTTTCGGTGAAATCTCGGTACCAAATTTTTGGGTGGAATACAACACTTCTCTATCCCTATGTACATTGTACATACGGGGCTAGAAAAAATAACTAGATTTCACCGGAAATACATGTCTTGGGACCTTCTGCATCCAAAAAAGCATTTCTAGAAAAATGTCCATGTGTGTGTGTCTGTGGACAGCATAGCTCAAAATTATAAGTCGGTTAAATACCAAACTTGGTATTTAAGTTCAGTATCTTCCAAAGATGCCACATGAATATTTTCAAGAAAATCCCCTCACTCCCAACTTCCCTTTACATGAACAATATTTTTGGAAAATTTTGATTTTCTCAAAAATTTCTCAAACGACTTTGTTTAAAATATCGTATACTAAAGATATTTACATAACAAATAAAATGTATATCTTTAATTTTCAGGGAATATCCTCCGAAGACATCTTTATTCTGAATGAATTTTGCATAACTGGTAAACGTAAGAGATAGACAAAAACTTAACTACACAAAAATATAGAGCACGTTAAAACACGCAATTTAAGTTATATACATTTGCTTCCTGGAGTTGAGCGCTTTTAAGCTATTCTCTTATTGATATCACTTTTAATTATTTTATTATTTTCTCATACGGGAACTTGTCAACACCTGACCACGCAATCACATTTTAAAGCTTTTATTGTCGGTTTATCCTAGTGCATCTCTTTTTACTTTATCTATACGTACTATGTACATAGTATATAGAGAAAGTATTGCACTCCACCAAAAAATTCGATACCGAGATTTCACCGGAAATATATGTTTTAGGGTACCCTTTATCTAAAAAGAGCATTTTCGGAAAAAGGTCCGTATGTGTGTGTGTGCGTCCGTGTCCGTGTGTCCGTGTGTCTGTGAACACGATAACTCAAAAACGAAAAGTAGGTAAAACACCAAACTTGGTATTTAAGTTTAGTATCTTCTAGGGATGCGACACGAAGATTTTGAGAAAAATCCCCCCACCCCCAACTACCCTTTACATGGTACTTTTTTCGACAATTTTGATTTTCTCAAAAATGGCTCTAACGATTTTGATTAAAATTTCGGATATTAAACATATTTACCTGACAAATAAAATGTATAACTTGAATTTTCTGGGAATAGCCTCTGAAGAGTAGTTTATTCTGGATGAATTTTACTAAATTTTGAATAACTGCTAAACCGTAACAGATGGACAAAAGCTTAACTACACAAAAATATAGAGCACGATAAAACACACAATTTATGTTACAGACATTTTTTTCGTGGAGTTCGTCGTTTTTGTGACATTTCTTATGTTTGGTTTCTGCTATGAAAAACTTATACATTTCTCATACAGGAATTTGTCAACTGCTGTCCATACAAAGGAACTTCAGTGACATAGCAACCAGCTTTTGATTATCACTTTAACCTATGGTACTCCCTTATTTCACCTCTACTTACAAGGAAGCAAGTAATATGGCTATTTCTGCTAATGTTTTATTGAAGTTAATAGAAGTATAAGCTTTTTAAGAATAATTTGTTGAGGGATATAGAGAAAGTCCTGTGAATGGTACACATAAGATTTTTTCCCTTCTACCTATAGGGAACTAGGTAATAAAACCATTTTTGCTAATGTTTATCTGGGTTAGCGTGAAGCAGATAGCAGAATAAGCTTATTAATAATTTGTTACAGAGAGGTATCATGTGAATGGAGCGTATCATATTTTTAAGACGTTTCTCGTAAGAGACCAGATACCCCTACTCTTTATGGCAGGTGTTAAAAAGTGACCACCTAAATCTATGATTACAGCTGTCCATTATTTGCAGGAACCATTCCATTTCATTTTAGTTGTTTTGGCAGGAGTAACAAAAGATGCCCAGATTCCTTTTTCAGCATGATTACCATCGATTATTCAGATTTCACGTACTTCTGTTTATTGTTGCAGCTGCAATAATAGTTCTTAGACAAGGATAAAAATCTGATGTGCTCTATTTACATGACTTTCTCTACTTTTCTGCAACAAGTTAGTGTTAAAAAGCTTATTCTTCTATTTGCTTCATGCTAATCGAGAAAAAATTAGCAGAAATAGTCTTATTACTTGCTTTCTTGTAAGTAGAAAGAAAATAAGGAAGTATCATGGCTTAAGTGACAGTCAAAAGCTGGCTGCTATGTGACTGAAGTTCCTTTGTTTGTGCGGACAGTAGTGTACATACTCCTGTATGAGAAATGTATAAGTATTTTAAAGCTGAAACCAAAAACAAGGAATAACTCAAAATCATTAAACTACACGAAAAAATGTATATAACATAAGTGGTGCTCTATATTTTTTGTGTCGTAAGTTTCAGTCCATCTCTTACGGTTTAACAGTTATACAAAATTCATCTAGAATAAAGTAGCCTTCAGAGGCTACTCTCAGAAAATTCAAAATATACATTTTATTTGTTAGGTAAATGTATTTAATATACGATATTTTAATTAGAATGGTTAGAGCCATTTTTGAGAAAATCAACATTTTCAAAATTTTTCCCATCTAAACGGTAGTTTAGGGTGGGGAGATTTTTCTCAAAATCTTCGTGTCGCATCCCTGTAAGATACTTAACTTAAATACCAAGTTTGGTATTTTACCGACTTTTTCATTTTTGAGTTACGTGTTCACAGACACACGAAAACACGGACGCTCACACAGGGACCTTTTTCTGAAAGTGTTTCTTTTGGTGATAGGGGGCCCTAAACATATATTTCCGGTGAAATCTCGGTATCGAATTTTTTGGTGGAGCGCAATACCTTCTCTATACACTATATACATAGCACGTATAGAGAAAGTAGCAAAAAAATGACGTCACCAATCTTAACTTTCTCTAGCACGTATGCACAATGGACATAGTTAATAGAGATGATATTGTATTCCAGCCAACATTTTGACACCGAGATTTCATCGGAAATATATGTTATGAGACCTCCTGAATTCAAAAAAAGCAATTTAGACTCATGTCCGTTGGTCTGTGTGTGTGTGTGAGTGTCTGTGGGCAGCAAAGTTCAAAAACGAAAAGTCCGTTTAATATAAAATTTGGTATTTAAATTCAGTATCTATCAAGGAGTCCCTGCGAAGATTTTCAAGAATAATACCCACTCTCAACTACCCTTTCATTGGAGCACTTTTCTAAAGTTTTGATTTTTTCAAAGAAGTCTCGGACTCGTTTTCTGTTTAAGATATTTTCATGACAAACGAAATATATATTTTGAATTTTCCGGGAATAGCCTCTGAAGACCTCTTCCTTGTGGAAGACTTTTGTATAACTAGTAAACCGCAAGGGATATACTAAAACTTACTACACAAAAATGTAGATCTCGATAAAACACACAACTTATGTTGTTTGTTATGTTTTCATTTGTACAGTTAGCCGTTTTTGAGGTATTCGAGGTTGTTGGTTTTAGTTTTAAGCTACTTAAACTTTTCTCAAAGGGGTAGTCATCTTTATTTTTGTCTTTCTATGCCTACAAGCAAAGATAACTGAATTTGAATTGTTTCACATAGCGTGCAGCTTTTAAAGATTTGACTATCGCTTTAACTTAGTGTATTCCCTTCTAGTTACAAAGGAGCAAGGAATAAGATCAATTTTGCTAATGTTTATCATGATGCAGACAGGAGAATACTTTTTGTAAGAAACGTTTGTTTGCGGAACAGCTAGAGAAAGTCATGTGAATGGAACACATTAGATTTTTTTATCCTTGACTAACTGTGGAGGCCTCAGAGTAGTGGAAAATCAATGATTTTGTTGAAAAACTAATGACGAAGTGCGATGGCAGGTTGAGGGCAGCCGGAAGATGTGTGTTTTTTGTTTTTTGTGTTGCTTTTTTGTATTCGTTAAAGAGATATTTATCTGTAACACTTCATATCACCCCGTATATTAGAGGTCACCAACCTGCTGCCTCTTGCGTAAAGTAAGGAGAGCAGTTTTGCTTGATGCTCCTTTGAATCGCCTAGTGTACACTAGGCGGCCAACTGCGTGGAAAGAAAGAACAGATAATTCCTTGAACACTGTGGCAATTTGTTAAATATTTTCGCGTTTGAAATACGTAATCCACTTTTCATAGATCAACATATCTATTGTAGGTTCATGTTTGGTAGAACAATAACGCTATTATGTCTCTTGCATCAATTCTTCGGATATGAACATTTTCAGAGGTTTGGTGGTAACTGGTAGTCGTAACATAAATCGTTGCAAAAATGATAACAATTATTATAATGTTAACATAAACTAACAAGCTCCTAACTTAATACCACTGTAACGTAAACAATATGAGGATTAATTTATACGAAACACTTTCACATTTATAGCACTGAAAATGAACAGACAATTTGAAAGAAATGTGTTCTCCTTGATAACTGTCGTACTTATTTGCATGGAATGCGTACTAACGCTGCAAATTGAATTTTCTGAGAGCAAAAATTTGCCTCAAACTAAACACATTTCCGCCACTTTCTATAACTAAGAAAGATTCCTCCTGGACACCAACGTAGGAGGCGAAGACTTGCGTGTTGGATTGTTTTCTATTCCCAATATAATAAACTGACAAAATGACACATATGGCGGCGCCGTGGCCGAGTGGTTAGACCGCTCGCTTCCCACCTAAGCGGCTCGGGTTCGATCCCAAGCGCCCGTGTGTGGGATTTGTCGTGGACGAAGTGCCGTCTTGGCAGGTTTTCTCTGGGTCTTATCATCCATTTCGCTTGCATTTCATATCATCCATTTCCTCATGTTCATGCCTGGCTACGGTTCGACCACTCATTCCAGGTTCTCCAATCTGTGAGTTCGTGCCGTTGGCTCCCCCTCTAGGCATTCGCTTGTAAGTCCTAGTTGGTGTCAGTCGGTTAGAGGGTAAGCCGGCTACGAAAAAAAGCAACAAAAACAACAAAACAAAACTACACATTATACAAGGAAGAGAGTCAATCCTTCCGTCACGTGTTTATTCACAGCATGCACTGAGCAAGCCTGTTTGCTACGTCACAAAATCAAGCGAGTTGGTGACGCCTGAGTATATCGTGAGAAACATAATGTGTATAGAAGAATCGATGAATATTGCAAAAAGGTTTTTTTTTTTTATTATTTATGGACGCTCTTTAACTGCTGTGGTTCTACACTGAACGTGAAAGACTGCTTAATTTTGCTCAGAGGCCTCTCTATCAGCTTGAGGTTCTTTTGCTGCCGTAAATCTACAACACGGTACCAACGGCTTTACTTCCCTTCCGAAGGAAGCCATGCTAAGGGTTTTACGCCCGAAATCCATCGTCCTCCATCGGGTTTGAACCCGCGACCTTGGTTTATGAAGTTAGTATGGTAACCATTACACCACGGAGGGCGACGGTGAATATTGCAATTATGACATAGATGTGAGTTTGTCAATGGCAGAGATAGCCGTATGCATTTAACTCATCAGATTTATAATTATTATTATAATTATTATTTCTCAAAAATTACAGAATAGAGATTCCTCTCTGGTATGTTATTTTACGAGGAAGATTTTAATCCCTAACTACTTGCTATAAGAATACGCTCATTGCTACATCATCTACAGTCTTGTGTTTCTTTTTTGTGCTATTTTGCGTACGTTGATAAAGAGGGCGGATTCTAAGTGTTTGTAGACAAATTGCTGGTCGAACACGGTAAACGAAGGCTCCCCGGCGATGGAATCGCGCCTAAGGGAGATGGAAAGTGATGCCAGCCGAACGTAAAGAACCTCAGAATCACGATAAGAGGTGAACTAGAACGAAAAGAATGTGCCCCCGTGAGTTATGACGTCATATAGCACCAGCTTCTTCGCTGGAAAAGGAGTGGTTTGATTTTTGGATACTTTTCGCCTGGCAGTCATTGCAGAGCTCCGATTCTCGACCTTCAAGGATGGTATTGGGTTTCTGTAATTTAAAAGCGGATTTATGGCTTGAAAAAGTTCTAAATGGGATTCATCCATTACGAAAAATCTACACTTTATTTAACAGAGAGTAGTTATAAAGAAATATTTATATCTCTATGAGAGAACGTTAAAGTAGTGTAAATAACTTATAGCATGTGTGTAGGACAATTTAAAAATTCTGGAAGACGTATCTGATCTGGAAGGGAAAAAAATCTGATGTGTTCCATTCACATGGCTTTCTCTACATCTCTGCAACAACTTATTGTTAAAAGCTTATGCTGCTTCTATTTACTTCATAAGTATAAGTACTTCACAACTGAAACTAATGACAAGGAATACCTCGAAAACTGTAAGCTCTACGAAAAAAGAAAAAGAAAAGGATATTACATAACTTGTGTATTTTGACAAGATCTACATTTTTTGTATAGTAAGTTTTTATCTATCTCTTACGGTTTATTAGTTATGTCAAATTAATCAAAATTCATCCAGAATAAACAGGTTTTTAGAAACTATTCCCAGAAAATTCAAGATATACATTTTATTTGCGATAAAATGGCTTTAATATGCGACATTTTAATCAAAATCGTTAAGAGTCATTTTTAAGAAAAACAAAATTTTCGAAATTTTTTCCATGTAAAGCGTGGGTGAGGGAATTTTCTTGAAAATCTTCGAGTCGCATCCTTGGACAAGTTTGGTATTCAACCGTCTTTTCGTTTTTGAGCTATGCTGTCCGCAGACACACACGCAGACAGACACACACACACACGCACACACACACATACGCACCTGTTTCTTCAAATGCTTTTTTTGGACTCAGGTGGTCCTAAAACATGTATTTCCGGTGAAATCTCGACATCGAATTTTTGGGTGGAATGCAATAGGTACCTCTCTATCCCTATGTACATTGTACATACGGGGCTAGAGACAGTAATAAAGCAAAAAAAAAATGTTTTTTTTTTTTTTTAATATTGTTTTCATTGAGAGGCCCAGGACTTATCAGCCGACCCTAGTATGGGGCTAGAGAAAGTAAAAATGAAGCTTTTATGTTGAAGCGTTTTCACAATGAGCATGTCTGGAGTTTTAAAGACGCCCAAAAGAGAAACACGACCTTAACCTAAACCAAAAAGGCAAGAAAAGGTTTGCAAGAGCTTAAAGAATTGATTTTATATGTCTTTTTCAGTGATTGTTCATAATCGAAACTTTAGTATCTTACTCTTAATATCTCGATGCACAGGAATAAATAAAAAAAATCTGATGTGTACCATTCACATGACTTTCTCTATATCCCTGCAACAAATTATTGTTAAAAAGCTTATACTTCTATTTACTTTATGCTAATCAGAAAAAAATTAGCAGAAATAGTCTTATTACTTGCTTCCTTGTAAGTAGAAGCGAAATAAGGGACTGCCATAGGTTAAAGTGGTAGTCAAAAGCTGGTTGCTATGTCAATGAACTTCCTTTGTTTATATGGATCGGAGTTGACAAGTTCCTGTGTGAGAAAAATATGTTTTTCATAGCAGAAACCAAAAATAAGGAATGTCTCAAAAACGACGAACTCCACGAAAAAAATGTATATAACATAAATTGTGTGTTGTAACGTGCTCTATATTTTTTTTGTGTAGTAAGATTTTATCCATCTCTTACGGTTTAGCAGTTATTCAAAATTCCGTAAAATTCATCCAGAACAAACTACTCTTCACAGGCTATTCCTAGAAAATTCAAGATATACATTTTATCTGTCAGATAAACATGTTTAATATACAAAATTTTAATCAAAATCGATACAGACATTTTTGAGGAAATCAAAATGTTCTAAAAAAGTTCCATGTAAAGGGTAGTTGGGGGTGGGGAGATTTTTCTCAAAATCTTCGTGTCGCATCCCTTGAAGATACTAAACGTAAATACCAAGTTTGGTATTTTTCCGACTTTTCGTTTTTGAGTTATCGTGTTCACAGACACATGGACACACAGACACACACACACACAAGCGGACCTTTTTGTGAAGATGCTTTTTTTGGATATTGGGGACCCTAAAACATATATTTCCGGTGAAATCTCGGTATCGAATTTTTGGGTGGAGTGCATTACCTTCTCTATAAACTATGTACATTGCAAATTTTAAACCACCTCAAGGTATTCAGACTCCTCAAATTAGCGTCCATATGTAGTAACGGCAATTTTCGGAAGAAGCGACTGGTAAATGATTTAGGTAGGTTTCATTATTTGTAGACTCAAGACAGCATGAGAAACTCTTGCTACACCAACTACTCCTAGATAAACTGTTTCACTGGCGAGGATTAGCTAATATTAACCGCTTGTTGGACCGCTTAAGACATTAACTTGCTGCTTTGCCCTCCGCTCCATTCAGGAACATATCAAAGATCTTGGTGCTCTGGAACACGTGCGGGGAGGCAGCGAGAAGCTCTCTGAAGGTGGAGGAGTTATAATGAACCCATAACCTTTAGTCCCGGAAGAAGAGAGATCGCCTCAAGGCATTGCACCTGCGTGGCTTTGTACTGGGAACACTTCACCTATGGTGTCTGCAGGGCATCTTGAGTTTATTCATTCGCTTTTCATTGTTTTGCTTTCTCCTTTTTACTTCTTCTACTCTTCTCCATATCCTTTCCTACTCCTTCCCCTTTTCTGAATTTGCTCCTTTTCATTTTGTTGTTAAAATCCATTTGTCTGAAAAACTTGTTCTACAGGCCGTCAACTTGCTCTCACGTTGTGCTCATTCTCTTGTTTACTTTGTGTACTTTTCTTTCCCTCGGTTTCTACTTTCTCTACACGTACTACGTGCATAGTGTATAGAGAAGGTATTGTAATGCACCCAAAAATTTGATACCGAGATTTCACCTGGAAAACATGTTTTGAGACCCCCTGAATAAAAGAAAAGCATTTTTAGAAACATATCCCTGTGTATCTGTCTGTCTATCTGTGTGTATGTGTGTGTATCTGTGGGCAGCATAGCTAAAAAAAGACCGTTAAAAATCAAACTTGGTATTTAGGTTTGGTAACCTCTAAGGATGCCACACGAAGATTTTCAAGAAAATCCCCCATCCCCAACTACCCTTTACATGTAAATGTTTTCGAAACTTTTGGTTTTTTCAAAAATGGCACTAACGATTTTGATCAAAATATCGTACAAATAATATGTGTATCTTGAATTTTCTGGGAGTAGCCTCTGAAAACAACTTTATTCTGTATGAATTTTACGGAATTTTGCATAACTACTAAACGTAAGAGATGAACAAAAACTTACCACACAGAAAATGTAGTGCACATTAAAACACACAATTTATGTTATATGCATTTTTTTGTGGAGTTGATCGTTTTTAAGACATTTCTTGTTTTTATTTCAGATTTGAAAAACTTATACCTTTCTCATACAGGAATTTGTCAACTCATGTCCATACAAATAAAGGAACTTCAGTCACATAGCAACAAGCTTTTGACTGTCACTTTAACCTATGGTGCTCCCTTATTTCGCTTCTACTTACAAGGAAGCAAGATATTTCTGCTATTTCTGCGAACCAAATATATCGTATTCCAGAAAGAATGGGAGGAAGAATAAATATTAAACGACACTTTGAAAAATACCACCATACTGATTATAGCAGATATTTTTAACAGGTATGCAATCAGCAACAGGTTTTTAATTTAAATTAATTTTGCCTGCAAAGACGCTCCCCACGATCTTCAAATGGAACTAGTTGCTTGGCAAAATTCAACAACCATTTCTCAGAAAAAAACAACTAGGATTTATTTAAATCTATCCCCAATGACAAATTTACCAAATTACAAAAATTTTCTGGTAAGCATATATCAATATTTGGTTCTACATATATTTGTGAGCAGAGTCCTCTAAAATGAATCAAATAAAAAGCAAATATTGTAGTAAGGAAGGGCGGGATCATTTAGTCTACCTTTTAAGACTCTGTTGTTCATCCCTGAACTGGTTACAAGTAATTAGAGCCAGTCAAGTCACTAACAAGAACGACGTTCAAGAAGGCTTTTGTATCATCCCATATAACACTAACTTTGCTGTGACCCCCGCCACTGATAGAAAGCGACGTCGTAGATAGAGAAGTATTTGCCTGCCGCTACCAAACAAATGGATGGTGGTAAATCTACCCTCCCCTCTTCCGCTGTAGGTTTTTTTTAATTTAATTTATTTATTCATTTTGTTATTTACAAAAGGTATAAGTTATATTATAAGTACAGTATATCAGTTCACGTTTTTTTTATACATAGTTATGAACTATGTTGTCTGTGTGTTTAAATTAAACATGTGCAGGAAGATGGTAACAAAATGAGGCGTTGTAAGTGCTATAGAATGAGCATGGCAAAAGTTGTTGCCGACTGCCGTGAAAGACGCTTATGTTTTTGCAGATCTTCTCTTGCTGCTCTAAGATGACAACGTAAACCGTCGACGCTGGGATGCATATAATGCTGAAAGCCAAGTGCGAGCCACACCTGTGCGAAGCGGTCGGTAGTACTTCGAGTCTCTAGTTGCAGTAATGTGCGAGCATAATCGTTTGGATTTTGTGAAGCAGCAAGACGGTGCAATTGCGCAACAACCCAGTGCCAGATTTGTTGTGCTGTTGTACAGGTAACAAAACGATGGCGTAGAGTATCCCGCACACCGCAAATGTTGCATGTGGGGGTCCTCACCATGTTGTATCGGAAGTTTTTATCCTCTGTAGCCACAACATCATTGATGACCAAATATGCGCACGTAGTCCACTCCGTAGATAAGTTGCGCAAATGGATGTTCCGCCATACCTGACAGGGTCTGTTTGGCATCTATCCACCACATGAATTGGTGCAAGCAGCCGCTGTAGGACAAGCTTGTAGAGCTCAGTTGATAGTCCTCTAAGTTGCTGAGGTAGGACATCGACATCAATGCCATCCAAAACATGCAGTGCTCTCTTAAAACCCGCAGGAACAGCCCGAACTGGAGTTCCAAGAGAATTCTTGAAGGGTTCCCAAAATGCTATTTCTTGTTCCTCTCCATATCCCGTATTGGCAAGCATAATAGATTTAACAAGAAGCCCTTTACTCTTAGGTCCCACTGCAATTAAATCTAAGCCTCCTTCGTTACGTTTTCGCCACAATTGGTTTTTAGCTACACGAAAGGGCTGTGCTCTCCATAGATAGTATCCAATAAGTCGCTCAATCCGGGAGACGTGTTTTTCAGGCATGGGTAGTATCTGCGCCATATACCATAATTTTGCCAAAACAAACTGATTGATGTGCCACACTTTCTGTAGAAGGTTCAAGTTCCGACCAAGATGTGCAGTGGTATTCAGCCGAATCAAATTTATTTTGTGATCCCAGTTGCGAGCAATCATCGATGTAAACGGCTTGGAGAAGATGATGCCGAGAATCTGGTTGGGCACCTCTGAATAAGACTAGAGTAGGAATAAGGATAATCGTCTATAAGAAGTTTTGTTTGTAAAGAAAGTCATGTGATTTTTAAGTCAAGGTGTTCACACACATGCGCGCGCGAGTTGAACCTTTAAGGTCTGCTCCCAATTGTCGGAATCGAAACGAACAGAATTTCCGTTCACAATGGCTTTAAATGGAAACAAGCAAAAGAATGCGCATCGAATCGAACCGAAAAGACTTTGCAGGCAAGAATATTTGTTCTACAGCCGGAGTGGAACTTTCTGCTTCGCTTACAATCGCTAACTTTGTGAGTCTTCGTAGAAAACAGAAGAATGCGCATGTTGAGAAAACATCAAAACAGTTTCATTATTTGAGGTTAGGCTGAAGTATTACAATATAATCAGTTTGCGGTTATAAAAATCTGATGTGTTCCATTAGCATGACTTTCTCTATCTGCTCTGTAAACGCATTATTCTTATAAACGTTTATTATTTTATCTACACGTGCTATGTACATAGTGTATACAGAAGTTACTGCATTTCACCCAAAAATTCGATACCAAGATTTCCTCTGAAATAGGCGTTTTAGGGTCTCCTGTATCCATAAAAAGTATTTTTAGAAAAAGGTTCATGTGCGTGTCAGTGAACACGATAACTCAAGAACGAAAAGTTGGTAAAATACAAAACTTGATATATAAGTTTAGTGTCTTCCAAGGATGCGACACGAAGATTTTTAGGAAAATTCCCCCACCTCAAACTACCTTTAAATGGACAAATTTTATAAAATTTTTATTTTCTCAAAAATGGCTCTAACGGTTTTGATTAAACTACGGCTTATTAAAGACATTTACACGATAATTAAAACGTATATCTTGAATTTTCTGGGAATAATTTCTGAAGACCTCTTTATTCTGGATGAATATTGCTGGATTTTGCATAAGCAGTAAACCGTAAGAGATGGACAAAAGCTTACTTCACAAAAATGTAGATCTCATTAAAGCACACAATTTATGTCATATAATATTTTTCTTAGAGCTGAACATTTTTGAGACATTGCTTGTTATTTGTTTCAGCTTTAAAATACTTAAAAATGTTCATATACGGGAATTTGTGAACTCCTGACAATCCATTGAAATGGATTTCATCCACACGGCAACCTGGTTTTAATGTCATTTTAGCCTTATCTGCTTTCTGCTTACAAGAAAACACTTCTGCTAATATTTATCTCGATTAGCATGAAGTAGATAGATAATTTTTTACAGAGATGTAGAGAAAGCCATGCGAATGGAACACATCAGATTTTCTTTTATCTACACCATGCTAATTGAGATAATCAGTAACAGAAACGTTATTACTTGCTTGCTTGTAAGTAGAAGAGAAATAAGGGTATACACTACGCTACATTAATAGTAAACTCTTTTATAAATTGATCGCTTTAAGATACAATTGAAATTCTGTTCTCTTTAGTGTTCAGAAATAAAACAAAAGAGAAATGAAACGAATGACGACCCTCATTTGAAAAAAAACAGTTGTATGTATTTTAAAATTAAATCAATAACAAGGAGTACCTCGGAAATGGTTAACTCTAAAAATGTAAATTGTGTCTGTGTAGTAAGGTTTTGTATCTCTTACGGTTTACCAGCTATACAAAGATCATCCAGAATGATAAGGACTTCAAAGATTATTCCTAGAAAAATCAAGATAAATTTTTCATTTGATATGAAAATATCTTAAATATTTGATATTTAATCAAAATCGTTAGAGCCATTTGTGGGAAAATCACAGTTTTCAAAAAATATTCCATATAAAGGGTAGTTTGGGGTGAGTGTATGTTCTTGAAAATCTTTCTGTGGCATCCTTTGAAAATATTGAACTTAAATATCAGTTTGGTATTTAACCGAGTCTCCGCTTCGTCCACATTAATGCAGACATTTCATTTTGTTCATTCCCGAAGATTGAGGGCAGTTATATTGGCTGAGGGTTCAGTCATCCGATATTATGTTTATTCTTTAAGTTTTAAAAGATAATAGTTTATTTACATATCTTTTTAGTTATTTACGAATGTTAGTAGAATTATGTTTATGTGTGCATAATTAGGCCCACTAGTTCAAATAACAAAGTTATATTAATGCAATATTATATTCAACATATCCAGTCATATAATTAAAAAAACTGATGTGTTCCATTCACATGACTTTCTCCATATCCCTGCAACAAATAATTCTTAAAAAGCTTATACTTCTATTTACTATATGCTTATCAGAAAAAAATAGCAGAAATAGTCTTATTACTCGCTTCCTTGTAACTAGAAGCGAAATAAGGGACAACCGTAGGTTAAAGTGATAGTCAAAAGCTGGTTGCTATGTCAATGAAGTTCCTTTGTTTATATGGATAGGAGTTGATAAGTTCCTATATGAGAAAAGTATACGTTTTTCATAGCAGAAACCAAAAATAAGGAATGTCACAAAAACGACGAACTCCACGAAAAAAATGTATATAACATAAATTGTGTGTTTTAAAGTGCTCTACATTTTTTGTGTAGTAAGCTTTTGTCCATCTCTTACGGTTTAGCAGTCATTCAAAATTTAGTAAAATTCATCCAGAATAAACTACTCTTCAGAGGCTATTCTCAGAAAATTCAAGATATACATTTCATTTGTTAGGTAAATATGTTTAATGTCCGAAATTTTAATCAAAATCGTTAGAGCCATTTTTGAGAAAATCAAAATGTTCTAAAAAAGTTCCATGTAAAGGGTAGTTGGGGGTGGGGGGATTTTTCGCAAAATCTTCGTGTCGAATCCCTGGAAGATACTAAACTTAAATACCAAGTTTGGTATTTTACCGACTTTTCGTTTTTGAGTTATCGTGTTCACAGATACACGGACACACTGACACACGGACTCACACACACACACACACACACACACACACACACACACACACACGGACCTTTATGTGGAAATGCTTTTTTTGGATATTGGTGACCTTAAAACATATTTCCGGTGAAATCTCGGTATCGAATTTTTTGGTGGAGTGCAATACCTTCTCTATACACTATGTACATAGTGCGTATGGAGAAAGTAAAAACATTAGAAAAAAAAGACAAAACAATCAATGCAAAATTCGAACTGCGGACCTTATAAGTGGAAGCAAGTCGTTCTTAACCTCTCGTCCACCGGAACGTTGTTTTGTAACTCGTTTTCAGCACCCATAAGTTGAGCATTTCGCTGTCAGTCACAGATCACAGTACAGCTTTTTAGTGTGCATTGTGAACACAGCTTTTACGAAGATACACGAGGCTCTTCGATCGACACAATCTGGGGATGAATAATTTTATGTGGCCAGGGGTACATTGTACATATTACATGGTCAAGAAAGTCAACATTTAACAAAGAAAACCTAATACACAGCTCTAAGATAAAACTATAAGTATTATTCTAATATGCGATGATGCTTGTAGTAAAATAGGTCAATTAATTTGAAATATGGCAGGCGAAATCATACTTTATTTTGTTTCGTCTCACAGAATAAAGTTGAAAAGTGTGCAAACTTCAGCATGTCTCCCCTTGTTAAAAGAAATCGGACGTGTTCCATTCGCACGGCTTTCTCTAGAAACTATTGCTATAAAAGATAATTTCTTTATCTACACTGTGGGATCCAGATGGATATTAGCAGAAATGGTGCATAATTACTTCTAAGTAGAAGGTAAGTAAGGTCATGCACTAGCGATAGCCAAATCTCTTAAAACGCCGATAGCTATATGAAACAATTGAAATTCGGTTCGCTTCGCACGACCAGAGTAAAACAAAAGAAAAATGAAACAAAATATGATCCTCCGTTTCAGAAAAGTTTAAGTAGATTGAAACTGTAACAAATAAGGAGTAATATTTCAGAATCTGTTTAACTCTACAAAAATAATGTATATGACATAAATCGTATGGTCTACATTTTTGTATAGTAAGTTTTTTTTTTTTTTGGGCTTACTATTAATGCACAATTTATGCAGATTGAAGAGGTTTTCAGACGGTATTCCCAGGAAATTCTACATATATACGTATATATATTTATTTTTCATGTAAATAACTTAAATATATGATATTTTAAACAAAATTGTTAGTGGCAATTTTGAGAAAAAACATTTTTAAAAACAAGTCCATACAAATGGTAGTTTGGGGTTAGGAGATTTTCTTGAAAGTCTTCGTATCGCACCTTTGGGAGATAATAAACTTAAACACCAAATTTGGTATTTAGCGGTCGTTTTGTTTTTAAGCTATGCTGTCCACATAAACACACACACAGACACACACACTTTTTACTTTCCCTATACGTGCTATGTGCGTATATAGTGCATAGAGAAGGTATTGTACTCCATCAAAAAATTTGATACCGAGATTTCACCGGAAATATATGTTTTAGGGTCCCCCGTATCCAAAAAAAGGTATTTTCAGAAAAAGGTCCGTGTGTGCCCGTGTGTCAGTGTGTCCGTGTGTCACGATAACTCAAAAACGAAAAGTTGGTAAAATACTAAACTTGGTATTTAAGTTTAGTATCTTCCAGGGATACGACACGAAGATTTTGAGAAAAATCCCCCACCCCAAACTACCCTTTATATGGAACTTTTTTCGAAAATTTTTATTTTCTAAAAATGGCTCTAATGATTTTGATTAAAATATCGTATATTAAAGATATTTACATGACAAATAAAATGTATATTTTGAATTTTCTGGGAGTATCCTCTGAAGGCTACTTTATGCTGAATGAAATTTACGGAATGTTACATAACTGCTAAACTGTAAGAGATTGACAAAAACTTACCACACAAAAAATGTAGAGCATGTTAAAATACATTATTTATGATATATATTTTTTTTCGTAAAGTTGGTTGTTTTTTAAATATTCCTTGTTATTTGTTTCAGCTTTAAAAAGCGTATACTTTTCTCATACAGGAGTTTGTCAACTGCTGTCCATACAAACAAAGGAACTTCAGTCACATAGCAACCAGCTTTTGATTATCACTTTAATCTTTGGTAGCCCCTTATTTCACTTATACTTACAAGGAAGCAAGTAATAAGAGTATTCCTGCTAATTTTTTCTCGATTAGCATGAAGTAAATAGAAACATAGATAAGCTTTTTAGTAATATTTTGTTACAGGGATATAGAGAAAGTCATGTGAATGGAACACATCAGATTTTTCCATTTTATATTTTGAATCCCCCTCCTCACTTTCAGAGGTACGCTAATTGTAAATAGTTTAAATAGCAGTTTTTAGAACATTTTGATACACTCACTTGGTGCAACATCAGAAACTTTATAAATATTAATGTTAGAAAAGCGATGTTGTTTTTATTTTGATCGCAAATTTCACTTCAGCATATTTCTTTCATGTGAGAGTTTCTTAGTACTTCGAAATTGTGTTTGTTAGGTTAAATTTATTTATTGTTTCATTTATATAGCCCCCTTTAACATCTAAGGGCATATCGAGGGCTTTCCACTTGAAACAACTCGTTGTCTGTTGGTTCTTTTACGTTGGTTTAAATCATTTTGTTTTACTCAAACACGCACACATTCACACTCACATACAAACTTCCAGACTCTGTGGGGGATAGGGAATAATTCTGCTAGAGAAAAATTCCCCCCCCCCAGCCGGGAATCGAACCCGAGACCCCCCGGGTGAGAAGTCAGCTCGCTGACCACTCGACCACGGAGGCAGTCTAAATTTGTTTAATGTTACGTTTGAATGTCAATGTTTCAAGAAGTAAAATGTTCTATACAAATGCCCCATAAAGTAATTGACACTAAGAGCTGAAATTTTTACCATCCATCTGCACCTAAATAGGCTTTATTTTCACCAAAAAGTTTTTATGTATGTCGATTAATCATTTTTTTTTAAAATTTAAAAATCAACGTTTTAGGAGCTTTATTTAAAAAATCATATATTTTCTTTTAATAAACAGATGTATTCTATTTCTCATACATTAACGTAAAGGTATTGCTAAATACACCTTGAAAAATTTATGGGTCAAATTTTAACATTGGCAAGATGAGGCCTGTCGAGTTCCTTTAAGCTCCCAATGTTTTTGATGAGCTTTTGCAATGAATAAAATGGAACTTGACTTGCTCGCATGAGTCCGAAGTCCTTAGAGCTGAGAGATTCACGACATCTTCTCAGCATATGCCATTAAAAACCACTTCACTTCAAGTGAAAATCGGACAAAAGGCACTAATATGTAAAGATTAATGGAATGATTTCAACTCGGCGCCATTCCGCTCTGCAATTAATTGCTTAAACAACACTGACCTATACCAACAGGATGTCGGAAGGATCCTTTTACAAACCCTTCAGCTGTTTATCATAATTATTGCTGTTACCATTGTGTCAATGGGATGGGGGAACAAAAGCATGTCCTTGCTGGTCGAGATCCCGGCCTCCCAGACTTGAGGGCCGACCGATCTTCCTCCCTCACGCAGCATCCGAGAGTAGCAGCAGTGTATGACGAGCGGGCCAATCCAGTGGGAGGACACGACCGACTAACTCTTGGGTCTTCGGTGGCCATCGTTCAGTTGCATAGACGCTCTTGGGGTGAGCGGAAGAAGGAACCTCTGCAGTGCTAGTGGCGTTGTTGTTCCGTGAGAGGGAGATAGTTATTTCTTCAGGCCGCTGCCGGCAAGCCTTTACCACCGGCAATGGATCTTCATCGACTCCTCCGGTAAGTCTTCCTTCCTTCTTCCTCTACAGTGCTGCATCGCTCACACATCTTCGCAATAATTATGTGTGGTTATCACTGTTCCAAGTGCTCTAAATCGTTCTTTTAAAGGAAATGTAGCTGAAGCTGTTAGTAAAGCGTTCTAAAAAGATTTTATTACAAGAAACACATTTACAACATTTAACAGTCAAAGAAAATTAACACAGACTTCACACGAAATTATGCAGCTTGCTATATTTCATTTCATTTTTATTTTGTCTAGAATAACTATACAGGCATTGACAACGTCTGGTAAAAGCAGTACATTGACATTGTCAAGACTACAAAATTTATCATTAAAATATTCATGTATAGAATAAAAACGATGTTTGACTAATCATGTATATACCTTGGACTTAAAAGTCTTCATAATTAAACATTTAACACTGTCAGGCAAATTGTTATACAACTTAATACCGAAGTACTTCAACTATTTTGAGATTCTGTTAATCTATAATAAGGAATGTTTACGTTGGACCTGAATCCAGTACTATAAATATTCTCAAAACATGTCTATTACGAGAGGCATGTACAAATACTAAATTATCTAAAATATAAAGGTTGTATAGAGTTAAAATATAGATAGGGATCTACATGGAGTTATATAGGTACTTTTTACTTCCTCTATACGCACTATGTACATAGTGTATAGAGAAGGTATTGCACTCCACCAAAAAATTCGATACCGAGATTTCACCGGAAATATATGTTTTAGGGTCCCCTGAGTCCAAAAAAAAAAGTATTTACAGAAAAAAGTCCGTGTGTGTGTGTCCGTGTGTCTGTGAACACGATAACTCAGAAACGAAAAGTCGGTAAAATACCTAACTTGGTATTTAAGTTTAGTATCTTTCAAGGATGCGACACGAAGATTTTGAGAAAAATCCTCCTACCCCAAACTACCCTTTACATGGAACTTTTTTCGAAAATTTTGATTTTCTAAAAAATTGCTCTAACGATTTTGATTAAAATATAATATATTAAAGATATTTACCTGACAAATAAAATGTATATTTTGAATTTTCTGGGAATAGCCTCTGAAGACTACTTTATTCTGGGTCAATTTTACGGAGTTTTGAATAACTGCTAAACCGTAAGAGATGGACAAAAACTTACCCTACAACAAATGTAGAGCGCTTTAAAACACACAATTTATGTCATATACATATTTTTCGTGGAGTTGATTGTTTTTGAGATATTCCTTGTTTTTGGTTTCAGCTATAAAACACACACTTTTCTCATACAGGACTTTGTGAACTTGTGTCCATACAAACAAAGGAACTTCAGTCACATAGCAACCAGCTTTTGACTATCACTTTAACCTATGGTACTCCCTTATTTCGCTTCTACTTACAAGGAAGCATGAAATAATACTATTTCTGCTAATTTTCTCTCGATTAGCAGAAGTAAATAGAAGCATAAGCTTTTTAAAAATAATTTATTGCAGAGATATAGAGAAAGTCATGTGAATGGAACACATCAGATTTTTTTTATTAACGACAACTTTAATGTTTAGAATACGCAAACAGAGTTCATTGCATACTGAATGCAACTTAATCTACGGATTAATCGAATATAATAATTGTAAAGGTTGGATCATGACGCAAATATTTTAAATAGTATAAGATTATAATGATGTTCAAATAAACCGAAGCCTGGTTGAAATGGTCATGCAAATTTATAATTTAGGAAACCATACGATAGTTTTAAACATATTTTCTGTTGGACTTGTAACTGTAAGGCTGCAACAATGTGTCTTATAGCTGAAGAGTTGCATAAAACTTGACTACACGTTCCATTTCCTGATTCTCGATGTTCTTATATTTTCGTCGTAGATGTACACCACCGCCTTTACCACCAACTGTTGTGGAAATATTCAGTCTCTAAATACAGTAGTGATTCTGAAATAATAATCACATTATTTGGCAGTTGAATGTTAGATCAATATATCACCACATAATTCTGAAGATCTACAAGGTAGTTTAAAATCGTACTTATTTATCATTTCAAAACAGTAAACAATAATAAAGAAAAGGGAGTAATTGAGAAAAGGGCGAGGTTCATTTAAAGTATTCTTCCTAAAAGTTTGATACTGTGATTTCACCGAAAATACCTATTTTGAGGATCCCTGAATAAAAAAATTGTTAGAATAATATACGCATGCGCACGTATGTGTCTATGGACAGCATAACTCGAAAACGAAAGGTCGGTTGAATACCAAAATTGGTATTTAAGTTTGGTATCTTCCACAAATGTGATACAAAGATTTTCAAGAAAATCCTCCACCTCCAACTACCCATTACACGGAAAAAATTTCGAAAATTTTGATTTTCTCAGAAATGGCTCTAACGATTTTGATGAATCGTATATTAAAGACATTTAATTGACAAATAAAATATATATCTCTGATTTTCTGGGAATAGCCTCTTAAGACTACTTTATTCTGGATGAATTTTACGGAATTTTGTATATCTGGCAAATCGTAAGAGATAGACAAAAAATGTAGACCTCGTTAAAACACTCAATTTATATTATATACATTTTTTTCGTGGAGTGGATCGTTTCAAAGATATCCCTTGTTATTGTTTTCAGTTTTGAAAAACTTATCTTTTCTCATACAGGAATTTGTCAGCTCTTGCCCAAACAAAGGAACTTCAGTCACATAGCAACCGTCTTTTGACTCACTTTAGCCTATGGTACTCCCTTATTTCACTTCTATTTGCATTGAAGCAAGTAATAGGACTATTTCTGCTACTTTTTTATCGATTAGCATGAAGTAAAAAGAAGCAAAAGCTTTTTAACAATAATTTGTTACAGAGATATAGAGAAAGTCGTGTGTTTGGAACACAGATTTTTTTGGATTCAGGAGTTCCCAAAACATGTATTTCCGGATAAATATCGGTATCGAATTTTTGGATGCAATACAATACCTTTTCTATACACTATGCGCATAGTACGTGTAGAGAAAGAAAAAATACGAACAAGTTGTTGTTAAATTCGGATGTAAGGGGAGTATGACCTCTCTAAGCTAATCGCGTTCCTTGATCAGCTGATATTTAACCGCGTAAGCGATGCAGTTAATATGTTCAGTGCTATACTAATGGACCAAGGGAGTTTGCATAAGTGGAATCCACTTATCGGGGTAGAGTAGAGAAAGTGCCAGAGAGAGAAGTGAATGAAACACATGACTACCGTATTTGGAGCTTGTGCCCTTGACAGAGAAAACGCTTTCGTGTAATCAATTAACATACCTACCTCTACAGTGTCCTCCGAGTATTTCCATTTTAGCCTTAAGTAATTTACAATGCTTGATGTGTATTACATCAAATTATCTGTAATTTTCTCCATCAGCTTGTTAAGGAGAACGATTACGAGGTTTTGAATTTTAACCTTTCGTACAGCTTAGGCACCAAGATGTATGTGGCTGGTCTCAAAAATTCGACCAAAAACACGAGTTTCGAGATCTCTGAGAAGAAATGAACACTCAGAAGAAAGCAAGCACGCTCTCACAAAAATTCCCGTAAGAGCGAGATGCTTCTGACCAAACCGTAGGCAAAGGGAAATTTCAAATGAGCATTGACGTCATCACCATTATTATTATTATTATTATTATTATTATTATTAAATATATTATTAAAAATCTGATGTGTTCCATTCACATAACTTACTCTATATCTCTGCAACAAACTATTGTTAAAAGGCTTATGCTTCTATTTACTTCATGCTAATCGAGAAAAAAATAACAGAAAATCTTATTACTTGCTTCCTTGTAAGTAGAAGCGAAATTAGGGAGTACCAAGGTTAAAGTGTTAGTCAAAAGCTGGTTACTATGTGACTGAAGTTCCTTTGTTTGTATGGAAGGAGTTGACAAATTCCTGTATCAGAAAAGTATAAGTTTTTGAAAGCTGAAACCAAAAAACAGGAATATCTAAAAAACAATCAGCTCCACGAAAAAAATGTAAATGACAGAAACTGTGCGTTTTATCCTGATCTACATTTCTTGTGTAGTGATTTTTGTCTATCTGTTACGGTTTACCAATTATAGAAAATTCAATAAAATCAACCAGAATAAAGAGGTCTTTACGCTATTCTCAGAAGATTCAAGATATACATTTTATTTTTCACGTAAACATTTTTAATATACGATATTTTAATTAAAATCATTACAGCCATTTTTGAGAAAATCAAAATTTTCGAAAAAAGTTTCATGTAAAGGGTAGTAGGGGGATTTTTCTCAAAATCTTCGTGTCGCATCCCTGGAAGATACTAAACTTAAATACCAAGTTTGGTATTTTACCGACTTTTCGTTTTTGAATTATCGTGTTCAGAGACACACAAACACATGAATACACACACACACACTCACGGATCTTTTTATGGAAATGCTCTCTTGGAATACAAGGGACCCTAAAACATATAATCTCGGCATCGAATTTTTGGGTGAAGTGCAACACCTTCTCTATGCACTATGTACATAGTACATGTTGAGAAAGTAAAAACATGATGTGTTCCAATCACAAGACATTCTCTACCATTCAGCAACAAAATATTCTTATAAAAGCTTATTACTTTCTCTAGCACGTATGACTATACGTGTAAAGTAGCTAGAAAAGGTATATCTTCCAGGGATGCGACACGAAAATTTTGAGAAAAATCTCCCCACCCCAAACTACCCTTTACATGGAACTTTTTTCAAACATTTTGATTTTATCAAAAATGGCTCTTACGATTTTCATTAAAATTTCGTATATTTACCTGACAAATAAAGTATATATCTTGAATTTTCTGGGAATAGCCTCTGAAGAGTACTTTACTCTGGATGAATTTTACGGACTTTTGAATAACTGCTAAACCGTAAGAGATGGACAAAAACTTACTGCACAAAAAATGTAGAGCACGTTAAAACACACAAATTATGTTATATACACTTTTTCCGAGGAGTTCATCGTTTTTGAGATATTCCTTGTTCTTGGTTTCAGCTGTAAAAACATACTTTTCTCATACTGGACTTTGTGAGCTCCTGTCCATACAAACAAAGGAACTTCAGTCACACAGCAACCAGCTTTTGACTATCACTTTAACCTTATTTCGCTTCTACTTACAAGGAAGCAAGTAATAAGACTATTTCTGTTAATTTTTTTCTCGATTAGAAACAGTAAGCTTTTCAACAATAATTTGTTGCAGAGAAGTAGAGAAAGTCATGTGAATGGAACAGATCCGATTTTAAATTATTCTATACACACACACACATTCAACGAAATTTGGCTAAAAATGCTTTTTATTGATTATAAAACATATATTTCCTGTGAAATTTAGACATCGATATTTTTGGGTACGTAGTACATGGCAGATAAAGTAATATACAGTCATTCAAAACTACTTTTAATACCCCTAGTGGAAAACAACCCCAAGCGAATCCAAACATGCGCCATCCACTGTTTCCCTAACAAGAAATGACTGGCGTCGACAGTGACGAATGATCGAGTGATGTGATCGAGGAACGGATCGATGTAAATCCCTGCATTTGCCCGACGGTTTCCGACAACAAGGCCTCCTCAGGTGATTCAGGGTACAAAATTCATTTCTGTAAAAGGAAATTGTAGATGATATCTGGTGCGGTAAAAAAGAGTGAACTCTGTGGCCTTGCCATAAGCTGACATATCCAGGGGATGCCTTAGGATGACAACCGCGTGAGCATGATACATTAGGGTAAAGAATACCCATTTGTGTGCATCACAATCCTTGTTGTTCTTGTCAGCTTCTTCCTCAGTTGTTGTCTATCCTTTTCTGTCTGCTTTTGTTCCGCTATGACCATTATCGCCCTTGCCACCCTCCTACCATCCCCTTTCTCTTCTATTACCGTCATATGTAGGACTAAAAATTCCTTTTAACCGTCTCTTTACTTCTCTACACGTACTATGTGCAAACAAATCTGATGTGTTCCATTCACATGACTTTCTCTATATCTCTGTAAATTATTATTGTCAATAAGCTTATCTTTTATTTATTTCACGCTAATGTGGCTGATGTTCCTTTGTTTGTATGGACAGGAGTTGACAAATTCCTGTATGAGAAAAGTATGTTTTTCAAAGCTGAAACCAAGAAAAAGGAATATCTCAAAAACGATCAACTCCACGAAAAAAATGTGTATACCTTAAACTGTGTATTTTAACGTGCTCTACATTTTTGTGCAGGAAGTTTTTGTCCATCTCTTACGGTTCATTAGTTATGAAAAATTCATCCACAATAAAGTAGTCTTCTGAGGCTATTACCAGAAAATTCAAAATATACATTTTATTTGTGAGGTAAATAACTTTAATATATGATATTTTAATCAAAATCGTTAGAGCCATTTTTTAGAAAATCGAAATTTTCGAAAAAAGTTCCATGTAAAGGGTAGTTTGGGGTGGGGGGATCTTTCTCAAAATCTTCGTGTCGCATCCCTGGAAGATACTAAACTTAAATACCAAGTTTGGTATTTTACCGACTTTTCGTTTTTGAGTTATCGTGTTCACAGACACACGGACCTTTTTCTGAAAATACTTTATTTTATGGATACAGGGGAGCCTATAACATATATATCCGGTGAACTCTCGGTATCGAATTTTTTGGTGGAGTGCAATACATTCTCTATACACTATGTACATAGTGAGTATAGAGAAAATAATAAAATGTAAATGGCGTGTTATTTATGGATGCTCTTTAACTGCTGTGGTTCTCAGCGTCCCATTCTAAACTAGGCGTGAAAGACCGCTTAATTTTGCTCAGTGGCCTCTCTATCAGGCTTGAGGTTCTTTTACGTGCCGTAAATCTACGACACGGGACAAACGGCTTTATTTCCCTTCCGAAGGAAGCCATGCTAAGGATTTTTACGCCTGTGCATAGTGTATAGAGGTTTTATTTGGACCTATTTAATCCAACCATAAATAATTGCCCCAAAACAATTATATTCTCATTATATATTCCCTGATTATATTATATATTTTGAGGACCCTTAATAAAACATTTTTAGAAAAAGCTTACTGTGTGTGTGTGTGTTAAACGCATGCTTTTATTGCTACGGCACCGACACTGATCATACATGGAATGAAGATGAAAATGAAATGGCGTGTTATTTATGGATGCTCTTTAACTACTGTGGTTCTCAGCGTCCTATTCTAAACTAGGCGTGAAAGACCGCTTAATTTTGCACAGAGGCCTCTCTATCAGGTTTGAAGTTCTTTTACGCGCCGTAAATCTACGACACGGGAATGGAATGAAGATGGAGCACCGGTGGAAGGTGACGGCGGGCGAAACCGGAGAACCCGGAGAAAACCCGCACCTGCGCCGCTCTGTCCACCACAAATCTCACGTGCGGACGCTGGGGATCGAACCCAGGCCGCCTAGGTGAGAAGCGAGAAGTGAACTATTCTTATGCAATCTTATTACTTTCTCAAGCACGTATGTGCCATGTACATAATAAGGATAGTATTCCATCCAAAATCGATGCCGAAATTCCACCACGATATATATTTTAAAACCCCTTGAATAATAATAATAATAATAATAATAATAAAAAAATGCATTTTTAAAAAACTATCCGCCCGTGCGTGTGCTTGTTTGTCTGTGAGCAGCATAACTTAAAAACGAAAAGTCCGTTAAATACCAAATTTGATATTTGACTTCAGCATTTTACAAGGATGCGACACGAAAATGTTCAAGAAAATCCCTCCAACGTAACCTACCCTTTACATGGAAACAGTTAAATTTTTTTTCTCAAAAATGGCTCTAATAATTTTGAATAAAGTACTTATAACTCTATTTATCTTTAATTATCTGCGAACGGCCTCTGAGGAGTTTTTCACTCCCAATGACGTTTGCATAACTAGTAACCCGTAAGAGATTGACAAAATCTACTTAAAAAAAAAAAAAATGTAAATTTTGTCAGAGCACACGATTTTTGTCAAATAGATACATTTTTGTGAAGCTAGCCATTTCTAATATATTGCTTGTTATAACACTAATACGTTTCTCAAATGGGAAGACGTAATTCATATTTTACTTTGTATACAATTGTCTTATTACATTTTTTTGTCCATTTCTACAGGGAAATAATACTGTAATAAAACCATGTATGATAATGAAGTAATAATAGGTTGCTGTAATATAAATAGAGAAGGCTATGTGAATGCAGCACATCAGATTTTTAATTACGAAAGTGTAAGACTTCTATTACACAGTGTAACATAATAAACAGAGTGATCAAATACAAGATGATACATTTGCATGTAAGTGATTCCTGACCCTATGCATTTTAGAGAAAAAAATCTGATTTTATATTCACATGACTTTCTCTGCCTCATCGTTTCTTAGCGGCTATCCAAATGATTCTTACGAAAGTAATCGAGATAATCTTTACAGTAGTACTCACATTACACATATCGTTAGAGATACAAAGGGAATGACGATAGGAAAAGGTTTAAGAACTGTACTGCTGGTCTTAAAATTCCATACTCTTTCCATGTTACAGCGGAAAACAAATGAAAATCGGCAGTACTTTGGAAAGCATAACAACATACTGATCATTTCGAACAGTTGACTATCTTGAAAATGGGCTATGCCAAAAAAAAGCTTGTTTGAAATAAGTTATGTATTTTAAAGAGATCGACATTTTTGTGTAGTAGTACGTTTTCAACGTTTTCTACAAGATTATACAAAATTCCTTCCGAATGAAGAAAATGAATACGCCATTTCTAGAAATTTCAAGATATACATTTTGTATTTGTCACGAAAATACATTTAATATATGGCATTTTAATCAAATCCGTTAGTATCATTTTCAAAAAACAAAAATATTCCATACACTGAACTCAAATGTCGTGTTTGACCCCCACTTTTCGTTTTTGAGTTTTGATGTTCATAGACAGACAGACAGACAGACAGACAGACAGACAGATAGATAAACGGATGAACTCTTTTCTATAAAGACCTTTCTTTATTCAGGGGTCTTCAAGATGCCTATTTCAAATGCGTATAGAATTTTTGGGTGAAATACAATAATTCCTCTACTTGGTCTACATAGTAGAGAAAGTGAAAACTGCTAATAGGTTTTGTTGTGTAATAAGATTTAAGCCTTCATTATTTTTTTAAATTTTGATTTCCAGTTTCATACTTTAGAAGGAGAAAAGAACACTAAAAGCATTAACTTTAGTGTGTATGTGTGTGTGTGAGTGCGTGTGTGTGCAGTCACCCTCCGTGGTGTAATGGTTCCCATGCTAATTTCATACACTCAAGGTCGCGAGTTAAAACCCAGCGTAAGACGATGGATTTTTTCGGGCATAAAAATCCTTAGCATGGCTTCCTTCGGAAGGGAAGTTGATCCCGTGTCGTCGATTTACGGCATGTTAAAGAACCTCAAGCCTGAAAAAGAGGCATCTGAGCAAAATTAAGTGGTCTTTCACGCTCAGTATAGAATGGGACCGAGGACCACATCATTAAAGAGCGTCTACAAATAAAACTGCATTTCCATTTTCTATGTGTGTGCGTGTACTTTCCTTGTGGCCTTAAAACGAAATCATTAAACTGCGCATTTAAGTATAGCATATTTAATGGCGAAGATTCATATGAAACAATTGACATCTTTTTAGATTGAAAGTATTTTAATGCTTCGTTACCTATACATGAGGTATTGGGCAAGAATTTTATGTCAACAGCCTGCGCTGTTCACTGTCTGAATTTTATATGTAGAAAGCCTACAGAGTTAAGCAAAAACTTAATAATTTATTGAAGATAAAACGTAGAGCCTAGTTAATATTTAACTATTAATAGTGTAAAAGAAATTGTTTTGCAGCATTAGCCAATAGTGAAGTATTCATTGTTGCATGTTTGCTGCCCCGCGCTGTACTTTTCTTTCGTGCGGTATTTATGTAAAATGCTAGATAATGTGCCATTCTTCTTTCTTTTTTTTTCGCATGAGCTCGCCTGGTGATAGAAACAATTAAGTGTAGTGTTATTATCTTGGCTTCCGGTGTAGCGGCGTATTATTTTGTATCCTAGCCGACGTTTCGCCCATTCTTTGAAGAATTTCTTCTGGGCAATAGATTCATCTGAAAATCTTTGCGTTTACTTGAGTGTTGCATCTGCATTTTGTATGTAACCATAGTCGTAGAATTGTTAATCATTGGAAGTGAGAGGTCTGTGCAATCAAGTTATTAAAAATCTGATGTATCCATTCCCATAACATTTTCTACTTCTCTGTAATAAATTATTATTGAAAAGCTTATTCTACCTACTTCAGACTAATTGAGATATACAATTAGCATTTGCTTCTTTATAAGTAGAAATCTTTTCAGACCAATATTTTAAAATAGGATTGCCTTGTAATTGAAATCTATTTCTTTGTATCGCCAAGTCATACAATCAGTGTACACAATAGTTAGAGAACGTAATTCAAACCAAATATTCGAGGTCGATATTTGACCATAAACGGTTTGAGGTCCACTGAGTCCGAAAAAAGGATTTTTAGAAAAAGGTCAGCGTCTGTGGACAGCATAGCTCAAAAACGAAACGATCGTTAAATACCAAACTTGGTATTTATGTTTAGTATCTTCTGAGAATACGATACCAAGATTTTTAAGAAAATCCCCCTTTACATGGGAAAATGTTTGAAAATTTTGATTTTTTCTAAAATGAATCTAACGATTTCGATTAGAATACCATAAATTAAAGATATTTATATCCCAAATAAAATGTATATTTTGAATTTTCTGGGAATGCCTCTGAAGTCATGTTTATTCTGGATGGTTTCACAGAATTCTAAATAACTGTTAAACCGTAAGAGTTGGACAAAAACTTACTACTCAAAAAGGTAGATATTGTTAAAATACACAATTTATGTTATATACGTTTTATTGTAGAAATTACTGTTTTCGAGATATACCTTTTTATTAATTTCAGTTTTAAAATATTTTACTTTTCTTATATGGGAGTTTATCAACTTCTGTACTCCTAAAGAAACGGATTTCAATCACAGAGCAACTAGGTTTTAAAAGATTTGACTATCGCGATAGCTTAGTGTGTTCCCTTATTTCTCCTCTACTTATAAGAAACTGGATAATAGAATCATTTCTGCTAATGTAGGTCTCAATTAGTATGAAGGAGATAGAAGAATAAGCTTTTCAACAATAATTTGTTACAGAGATGTAGAGAAAGTCATGCGAATGGAACACGTCAGATTTTTACTTTCTCTATCCCGCATATACAATGTACATAGTGGATAGTGAAGCTATTGTATTCCACCCAAAATTCCATGTCGAGATTTCACCGGAAATTTTGGGGTCCCCTAAGTCCGAAAAAAAGCATTTTTAGAAAAATAACCGTGTGTGTCTGTATCTGTGTGTGTGCGCGAGTTATGGAAATCATAGCTTAAAAACAAAAATACTGTTAAATACCAAACTTGGTACGTAGGTTTGGTATCTTCCAAGGATGCAACAAGAAAATTTTCAAGAAAATCCCCCTATCACAAACTATGCTTTACATAGAAACATTTTCGAAAATTTTGAATTTCTATACAGTCTCCAACGACTTTGATTAAAATCCCATATATTAAAGACATTTACATCCCAAATAAAATGTATTTCTTGAATTTTCTGGGAATAGCCTCTGAAGACCTCTTTATTCTGGATGAATTTTGCCGAATTTTGCTTAACAGCTTAGTCGTCAGAGATAGACAAAAACTTACTACACAAAGATGTAGATCTCGCTAAAACACACAATTTATGTCCTTTACATTTTTGTTGTGGAGAAAGCCGTTTCCGAGATATTCCTTGTTATTGGTGTCAATTGTGAAGTACTTACTCTTTTCTCAGGCAGGAAGTGTCCTTTATTCTTTTATTCTACTCCTGGGCAAGCAAAGAAGCAATTTACAATGACAATCGCATAACGATAGCTTTTAAAACATTTCACTATCGCTTTAGTATAGCACATTCTTTTAGTTTCCTTCTTATAAGGAACTAAATAATAAGAACATTCTGCTAATGTTTATCTCGATCATCATGGTGTAGAAAGAAGAATAATCTTTTGCAAGAAGTTTGTGTGTAGAGCAGCTAGAGAAAGGCATGTGAGTGTAACACATCCGATTTTTACTTTCTCTATACTCACTATGTACATAGTGAATAGAGAATGTATTGCACTCCACCAAAAAATTCGATACCGAGATTTCAACGGAAATATATGTTTTAGGGTCCCCTGTATCCAAAAAAAAGTATTTACAGAAAAAGGTCCGTGTGTGTGTGTCCGTGTGTCTGTGAACACGATAACTCAAAAACGAAAAGTCGGTAAAATACCAAACTTGGTATTTAAGTTTGGTATCTTCCAGGGATGCGACACGAAGATTTTGAGAAAAATCCCCCACCCCAAACTACCCTTTACATGGAACTTTTTTCGAAAATTTTGATTTTCTAAAAAATGGCTCTAACGATTTTGATTAAAATTTCGTATATTAAAGTTATTTACCTGACAAATAAAATCTATATTTTGAATTTTCTGGGAATAGCCTCTGAAGACTACTTTATTCTGGATGAATTTTTCATAACTACTAAACCGTAAGAGATGGACAAAAACTTAACCCATAAAAACTGTAGAGCACGTTAAAACACACAATTTGTGTTATATACATTTTTTTCGTGGAGTTGATCGTTTTTGAGATATTCCTTTTTCTTGGTTTCAGCTTTGAAAAACTTATACTTTTTTCTTGTAAACCTGAGTTTATGCGTATACACTTATGACCCTGGAAGTGTATCAGTTCATTTCAGCACTGAGAGAAAAAGAGAAGAATGAATCATGATTTTACCAAAACAAATTGCTGTAATGCTTGCAGCGTAACCACAGCCGTAATCCGATAAATTACAAGTCGGATTTAAAATTGCACGGCACTCCATTATAAAGGGCGAAAATGCTATTAATCACGTGCGCAGTGAATACGTGATCGTCGTTGCATATTTATGAATTACGGCTGAGAGCAAGCTTTGCAAACATTTTGATTATGGTAGTAGTCATTCACATCGCTTTGTAACGATTTGTTTTACACATAGGAGCTAAGCGTTCTTTTCTTCTATTGTAGTTACCTCCTAAGGCGGTTTTGTATCATTTACTCTTGCCATTTCCTGCGCAAAGATGCTAGACGCTACAAAGAAAACTGCATGGAAACAACTAACCTTTTATTACACAGGGTGGGTCATTGTAGCGTTCAGCGTTTGTTTTTTATTGCTTGGAAACCTCAAGCTGTGGAACAATATTATTTCAAGCAATGTTTCTAAGAACTGTTTATGACAGCTACCTGGAGAGTCGAGAAAATATTAAGAGCAGTAACGTCTAGTATGGGAAATAAGTCTATAACTCTGGCTCAGCATGCAAACCAGGTTTGAATTTCACATTTATACTCTTTCATTGTGAATGATGCGACGTTTGAATAAGTTCGAACTTCTTACAAAACCCAGCAGTTGTCATTAATGAATGTGTTGTGGGTTTTTGGTGTCAGGTGTGGGGTTGGTTGAAAATGGTTTTTAAGTTTATAAACTCATATTTAAGAGATCCCGAGTTCGAATCTCTGATTCACCCGGATAAGGGACTTTTCCAGGGGTTTCCCTTATCCTGAGAAGGTGAGTGACGGCCATGCCGTGGCTCGGGTTCGATTCCAAGTGACCGCATCAGAGATTTGTGTGTACAAAGCAGCGCAGGGACGGTTTTTCTCCGGGGTTTCCGGTTTCCCCTGCAATCGCATTCCACCGGTGCTCCAACTTCATTCCATGTATCATTAGTGTTATCGCCTGCGTTTCATAAGTAGTAAAAGCGGGCGTTAAACGTTATCAAAAAAAAAAAAAAAAAAAGGCGAATGTCGAGTAACTCTAAGATCTGTGGACCCAGGACTCCAGTCTCCCTCCGTGTTAAACGTTATCAAAAAAAAAAAAAAAAAGCGAATGTCAGTAACTAAAATCTATGGACCCAGGGCTCACCCATTTCATTAATCATCCGTCTCCCTCCGTGTTTGCCATGCTAGCCTCTAAAATCCAAGATTGCAAACCTAGGGGAGGGTGATGGATTTTTTCGGACGCAAAAATGCTTAGCATGGCTTCCTTCGGAAGGAAAATAAAGACGGTGGTCTCGTGTAACGTTTATTTGCACGTAAAAGAACCACATACCTTGAAAAAAGGTGCTTGGGTAAAGTACCGCCATTTCGCGTCCGCAAGTTGTGATTTCGTCCTACAGTGCCATCTATGAGCGACGAGCTGATTCCTCGTCACCATGGCGCATAGCGGCGAACTCACGAACTAGAAATTCAAAACCGATCAAGGAAACATCGTAACGATGCTCTTTGCTCTACTTAGAAGCTACAGAAACTTAACTTAACTTCCGATATGACGTATGAAGTTAAACTGGTGATGATTATGATGATGATGATAATGATGAATATTAAACGGAACGACAAGGGTCGGAACGGAAGTGTGCGATTAGCATTCAGGCTAGGACGATACTGCGGTGGTTTTGCTCTTTCCCTTTACGTTAAACTATCTCGTATATTATGTCTGCAATGGAGGTTAAAAAGGCATACAAGTTTGATCTCGTTTGTGTGTGTGTGTGTATGTGTGTGTGAACTTGGTAGCTCAAAAACGAAAACGAAAAGTCAGTAAAATGCCAAACTTGGTATTTAAGTTTAGTTGTAACATGAAGATTGAAGAAAACTACCCTTTCATGGAAACATTTTCGAAAATTCAGACTTTCTCAAAAATGGCTTTAACAATTTTGATTAAAATACCATACATTAAAATATTTACATAGTAAATAAAATGTATATTTTAAATTTTCTGGAAGATCTCGTCATTCCGGATCAATTATGTGAATATAGCTGGTAAACCTTAAGACATAGATAAAAATCTGATGTGTTCCATTCACATGACTTTCTCTACATCTCTGCAACAACTTATTGATGAAAAGCTTATGCTTCTATTTACTTCATTCTAATCGAGAAAAAATTAACAGAAATAGTCTTATTACTTGCTTCTTTGTAAGTATAAGCGGAATAAGGGAGTGCCATAGGTTAAAGTGATAGTCAAAAGCTGGTTGCTATGTGACTGAAGTTCCTTTGTTTGTATGGATAGGAGTTGATAAATTCCTGCATGAGAAAAGTATAAATTTTTCAGAGCTGAAACAGAAAGCAAGGAATGTCTTAAAAACGATCAATTCCACGAAAAAAATGTATCTAATAAATTTTGTGCTTTAATGTGCTCTACATTTTTGTGTGGTAAATTTTTGTCCATCTCTTATGGTTTAGCAGTTATGCAAAATTCCGTAAAATTCATCCAGAATAAAGTTTTCTTCAGAGAATTTTTGAGAAAATCAAAATTTTCGAATTTTTTTCATGTAAAAGGTAGGTTTGGGGTGGGGGGATATTTCTCAAAATCTTTGTGTCGCATCCCTGGAAGATACTAAACTTAAATACCAAGTTTAGTATTTTACCGACTTTCCGATTTTGAGTTATCGTGTTCACAGACACACGTACACATTGACACACGGACACACTGACACACAAACACACGCGGACCTTTTTCTGAAAATACTTTTTTTGGATATAGGGGACGCTAAAACGTATATTTTCAGTGAAATCTCGGTATCGAATTTTTGGGTGGAGTGCAATACCTTCTCTATACACTATGTACATAGTACATGTAGAGAAAGTAAAAATTTACTGTAAAAAAATCCGATGTGTTCCATTCACATGACTTTCTCTACTTCTGTGTAACAAATTATTGTTAATAAGCTTATTCTTCTATTTATTTCATGCTAGTCGAGAAAAAAATAGCAGAAATAGTCTTATTACTTGCTTCCATGTAAAAAGAAGCGAAATAAGGGAGTATCATAGGTTAAAGTGAAGTCAAAAGCTGCTTACTAGGTGACCGAAGTTCCTTTGTTTGTATGGACAGGAGTTGACAAATTCCTGTATGAGAAAAGTAAAAGTTTTTCAAAGCCAAAACCAAAAACAAGGAATATCTTAAAAATGATCAACTTCTCGAAAAAAATGTATGTAACATAAATTGTGTGTTTTAACGTGCTCTACATTTTTGTGTGGTAAGGTTTTGTCCATTTCTTACGGTTTAGCAGTTATGCAAAATTTCGTAAAATTCGTCCAGAATAAAGTAGTCTTCAGAGGCTATTCCCAGAAAATTCAAGATATAAATATTTTTTGTCAGGTAAATATCTTTAGTATACGATATTTTAATCAAAATCGTTTGAGCCATTTTTGAGAAAATCAAATTTTCGAAAAAAGTTCGATGTAAAGGGTATTTGGGGATGAGGGGATTTTCTTGAAAATCTTCGCGTCGCATCCTTGGAAGATACAAAACTTAAATACCAAGTTTAGTATTTAACGGTCTTTTCGTTTTTGAGCTATGCTGTCCACACACACACACACAGATACACACACAGACACACATGGGCCTTTTTCCAAAAATGATTTTATTTTTAGGATCCAGGAGACCCCAAAACATATATTTCCGGTGAAATCTCGGTATCGAATTTTTGGGTGCATTACAATACCTCCTCTATCCCTATGGTATTGTACATATGGGGCTAGATAAAGTAAAAATGTAGCTCTCCTTAAAACACACACTTTGTGTCACATACATTTTTTGTGTAGTTGACCATTTTAAAATAGCTAACTTTTTTCAAAAGGTAATTTGTCAACTCCTTGCAATGCAAAGAAATGGATTTCATCCACATTGCAACCAGATTTTAAAAAATTAACCATCACTTTAGCATAAAGCACCCCTTATTTATTTTCTACTTACAAGAAAGCAAGTAACAATACCATTTTGTTAATATCTATTTCGATTAGCAGTAAGTAGATAGAAGAATAAAGGTTTTAACAATAATTTGTTCAGATGTGTAGAGAAAATTCTGTGAATGGAACACCTAAGATTTTTATTAAACACTCCCACATTCATCCTTCAAACTCTGTGGACGGTAGGAAATTATTCTATGCAAAGAAAAATAAATACCTAAGCTGGGAATAAACCCGGAATCTCTGGGTTGAAAAGCCAGAACCTTGACCACTCTGAAGAGTGAAAAGCCAAAACTGTGACTGAAGCAGTCGCTACTGTTCATGTTTTACAATGTTTATGGTATAAATAGTATGTTAAATACATACTGAGCTAGGTGGCTCAGGCGTTTCGTCTGGAACTGGCATTCGGGAGGTACGGGTTCGCTCCCCGTAGACGGCGCACTCTTGCCCTAGAATTCTCCGTGGTTTTCCTGGGGCCATATCTACCACAGTTCTTTTCCTTTTATTCCTTCATTTCATTTCCCTTCTTCATCTTTCAGGTCGGCACCGATGTGGCTTGAGACTTTGCAGGCAGAGTGAAACTCTCTTGAGGCTCGGTGCCGTTGTAGAGGCCTCCTTTCGGCCTCCCGGCGCTTGTATTGCCTCCGTGGCGCGCCAGGGCTGTCATCTAGTGAACTGTTAGGAATTTCCGTGCGTCTCTGCGCCTATCTCTGACGTTACCTATGTGCTGGCCTGCGATTTCCCCTCCTCACATCCTTTCCCCGGAGGGAGGGGTAGGCCGCAATAGATACTGTAACATACTCTGCCCTCTACATGATAGGATTTAACTTAATCTACATTCAGTTTGTGGTGAAAGTAATTTAGCGCTGTGGTAATATAACACCAGCGCCAGGTCACCAACTACGTAATAATTTAACACTAACGTCACACCATCTATGTGACGGGCCCAACCTAAAATCAGTGGCTAAACTCTCTAATACAGTGTTACCATTTGGCAACAACGATATTTTATCTAAGTTTAGGAATATTTTAATAGTGTTTTCAATCATGAATATATTAATGTATCCAGTGTTATTATAGTGTATTTTTAGACGCAACTGCGTCAAATGTAACCCGGCGTTTATGTACAAGTGTAATCACCCAGGTTATTTTACGTGGGTCCTCCCTATCCTCTACCATAAACACATGTAATTGGTGTCACAGGGATTCCAAATCACACATTTGGCTTTGAATACATAGTTACTCTATTTTGTCTCATCTTAAAGGTTATTCGGGCCACTTTTATTAAGCTGCCCGTAATACGGATATCTAAACCGGTTTAGAAATTAGAAAAAAAATGGACATGTAGCAAAATAATTCATGCACTAGAGGGTTAAATTACAGTCAACACCATCACATTCCTAAACGTGAATTGGGGGATCTCAGGTTTCTCGTAGAGCTTGGCTTGGTATTTCAAGCAGGGTGGGGAGAGGGTGCCATTTAACGGGAAGCCCTATGAGGATCAAAGTGTTCAGAAAGGAAGGTTACCAGCAATTAGACGCACTATGGTTCCAAACGTATCTTATAAGCCGGTCCCCGTGACCGCGTTGACTAAAGTGTCTCGCTTGTGCTTCGTGGCGCAGGGAATCGTGGGCTCGAGGCCCGCCTTGGACATGTGTGTTTGTGTATTTGTAAATGTAGGAAATAGAATAAAAAGGGAATACAGCGCCGGAGTCCCGACAAGCCTCCGGAACAATTTAAAAAAAAAAATGAGTTCTACGCTACAATCATGTTATAAACTTTGCGCCTGACATGTAAGGTATTTTGGAGTTAAGACGGGCTCTGCCAGTCCATTTTGTTATTTCGTTAGCTGTTTGGAGCAAATAATTATTTAACTTTTTCTTTAATTTATATTAATGATTTTATTAATTCATTTAGAAACAAAAATCAAGTAATGTAAAACTTCTAATTAAACATAAAAATTATTTATAATTTTAATATGACGTATTAATGTTATTTTCATGTATAGGTTAAGCTATAACAAATGTTAAAATTCCTATAAAACGAGTATCTTTTTCAATGTATTGTTACTTTTTCTGCACGTACTAAGTACAGTGTATAGAGAAGATATTGCATTCCACCCAAAAATTCGATACCGAGAAATACATGTTTTGGGTCCCCCTGATTCCAAAAAAATCATTTTTACAAAAAGGTCCGTGTGTGCGTGCGCGTGTCTGTGTGTGTGTCTGTGGATAGCATAGCACAAAAACGAAAAGACCGTTAAATACCAAACTTGGTATTTAAGTTTGTATATCTTCCAAGGATGCGACATGAAGATTTCCAAGAAAATACCCCCACCCCAACTACGCATTACATGGAACACTTTCGTTAATTTCAATTTTCTCAAAATTGGCTCTAACGGTTTTGATTAAAATGTCAAATATTAAAGATATTTACCTGACAAACAAAATTTATATCTTGAATTTTCTGGGAATAGCCTCTGAAGTCTACTTTATTCTGGATGAAATTTTCGGAATTTTGCATAACTGCTAAACCGTAAGAGTTAGATAAAACTTACTACACAAAAAATGTAGAGCACCTTAAAACACACAATTTATGTTATATACATTGTTTTCGTGGAGTTGGTCGTTTTTGACATTTTCATTGTTTTTGATTCCAGCTTTGAAAAACTTATACTTTTCTCACATAGAAATTTGTCAACTCCTGTCCATACAAACAAAGGAACTTCAGTTACATAGCAACCAGCTTTTGATTATCAATTTAGCCTATAGTACTCCCTGATTTTGCTTCTACTTACAAGGAAGAAAGTAATAAGACTATCTCTGTTATTTTTTTCTCGATTACAATGAAGTAAATAGAAGCATAAGCTTTTTAACAATAATTTGTTGCAGAGATGTAGAGAAAGTCATGTGAATGGAACACGTCAGATTATTTAATTATTTGATTTAATATATTTTAAATCAATGGTTAAAACATTATGATTTATTGAAAGGTCGTATATCGCAACGGTTATCCTATTTACTGTCAGGTGTTTGAGAGACAGGCTTCCCAATCCTGCAAAGCGCAGAGAGGCACGGAAGTCCCTAACAATTCACTAGATGGCAGTCCTAGCGTACTACAACGGCACCTATCCTCAACCAGCGCAATCGGGGGGAAGAGAGTTTCACTCGGAGCAAGCAACCGTGCCATCTGCCTGCAAAGCCTCAAGCCACACTTGTGCCAACCTGAAAGATGAAGAATTGAAGTGAAATGAAGGAATGAAAGGGAAAGGAACCGTGGTAGATATTCAGTATCCCAGCATTCGTCTAAGCGGCCCCAGAAAAACCAGGGCAAAAACCCAGGGCTAGAGTTCGCAGACAACGGGGGTCGAACCTGGACCTCCCGAATGTCAGTTCCAGACAAAACCTGGTTCTGTGAAAGATAAGGTGCCTGCTAGTAAAGTAGGTGCAGGAGGTACAAATCGCAGAATACACTTCTAATGGCTTCCCTTCTTATCCAAACTTTAAATTTTTATAAATAAACTCAAAAGCCATTTATTTCCTTGGTGCGTTTAAAATTGCAAAGTATTTCAATAAAACAATACAAGTTTGTCTAAGCACTGGATCAGTTTTTTAAAATAAATACAGTTCCGGAGTCTTGTCAGGACTCCGGCGCTGTATTCCTTTTACTTTTCTTTTTAGCTTTTCTTTCCAGTTGCCTACATTTTCTGTTTATTTGCCATTTTCCTTTTACTTACACATACATTGATAAAACCACACTTACAAACACCCAAGTCCAAGGCGGGACTCGAACCCACGATCCCCTGCGCCAAGAAGCACCAAAGCTAGGCACTTTAGCGAGAGCGGTCATAGGGGCCGGCATTGGTTCAGACACGTAGCATCTACACCACGGAAGAGGTGAATATAGAGTAAATGAAAAGCAGCATTCAGGATATATAATATCAAGAGATGCAGCATGCCAGTGGTGAAATAAACAAGCAGACGTGCGTCTCATATGCAGCTGGATGATGCATGGATTTGCTAACTATCAAGTCTGGCTGCTGCTGCTGTATTTAATGGTCTATGTGCTGGTATTCCCGTGCACGTGATAAGCATTGCAGCTAGCATTCCATCACTCGAGTGCTTCAGAAGTACAGTGTGCAGATTACAGCTCAAGAGGTCTGGGCTCAATTCTCGGCCAGACGTGCTATTTCCAGCACTCCAATAAAGATAACGTGTCAGCAAATCTTAAGATGCCTTCAAGAGATGTAGTTAACTACGAATTTTGACACCTTGTTTCGTGCCAAATTTATGGACGCTTTCAAAATATGTTTCTATATTTTTGGTGCTCCTTAGTTTTTACTTTCTCCATACACATAGTGTATAGAGAAGGCATTGCACTCCACCCAAAAATTCGATACCGAGATTTCACCGGAAATACATGAATCCAAAAAAAGTGTTTTTATAAAAAGGTCCGTGTGTGTATGTGTCTGTGGACAGCATAGCTCAAAAACGAAAAGACCGTTGAATACCACACTTGGTATTTAAGTTTGGTATCTTCCAAGGATGCGACACGAAGATTTAAAAAAAAAAATCCCCCTCACCCCCAACTACCCTTTACATGGAACTTTTTTCGAAATTTTTGATTTTCTTAAAAATGGCTCTTTAAGAGTTTGATTAAAATATCGTATATTAAAGATGTTTACCTGACAAATAAAATGTATATTATGAATTTTCTAGGCATAGCCTCTGAAGACTACTTTATTCTGGATGAATTTTACGGAATTTTGCATAACTGCTAAACCGTAAGAGATGGACAAAAACTTACCTCACAAAAAATGTAGAGCGCGTTAAAACACACACTTTATATTATATTTTTTTTTTCGAGGAGCTGATTGTTATTTAGATATTCCTTTTTTTTTTTTTTTTTTTTTTTTTCGAGCTTTGAAAACTTTTCTCATACAGGAATTGGTCAACTCATGTCCATAGAAACAAAAGAGCTTCACTCACATAGCAACCAGCTTTTGACTATCACTTTAACCGATGGTGCTCCCTTATTTCGCTTCTACTTACAAGGAAGCAAGTGATAAGACTATTTCTCCTAATTTTTTCTGGATTAGCATGAAGTAAATAGAAGCATAGGCTTTTTAACAATAATTTGTTATAGAGATGTAGAGAAAGTCATGTGAATGGAATACATAAGATTTTTTGTGAAAGTGTAGCTTAAAGTCCAACTTACAGATATCACTGTGGGTGTTCGAAATGGTCACCATTAACATCCATACACAGGCGAACTACCGACTACAACATGTCCAGTTGGACATCAGCACACGGATGTTCGATAAATGCTCGTAGATTATCCAATGTGCGTGGCTTTTGTCCATAAACGACATTCGTTAGTGCTCCCCATAGGTAAAAATCCAGAGGCGTTAAGTCTGGGGAACGTGGTGCAAACTCTACACCACCTCATCGGCCTATCCATCTGGGTCGTCTTCATTCATTGCGTGTAGCACTGGGATGTAGCACTTCCACTTTGCAGTCTTCAAAATGGTCCGAACACTTGAGCAACTCACCTTAGTCTTACAGACTTTTGTGGTGAGCGAGTGCATTGTTGTAACACATGTCAGGGTTTTGCTGGACTTCTTGCTTTACAGGTCGTCCAGAACGTTTTTTCTGTACATCTGTAACACAGCCATTGAATTGTTAAACGTGTCGGTGGCTCTGTTTGATACTCATTTCTCCACTGGCGTTGAACCTCACTAATGTTTTCGTACCTAATAAAACACTTCAAAACTGACTTCCGTTCATCGAATGCAAGCCTTGCGCCAGCCATGTTTACTGAAGTAACTAACAACAAAAGAATGCTTACGTATCTGGTGACTGTCATCAGACACCGCTTGTGTGGCAATTTCTGGAACTACAAACTGTTACACTACCAAAAATGAGATGCTTCCGCCCATTGGTTTGCAAGTTATGGACTGTTAAACAGTGTATACATTTTTAGACCACTCTGTATTTATATATTTTTGGTGCTCCTTAGCTTTGTAGGTAACAAATTCATGCAATTCCCAAGTATATGTATTATCTGATATGCACAATCATGCATAATGATATCGAGATAAGTACCAACCATTTGGAGCCATAGATGCCAAAACGTTATCATAGCTAGATAGGTAGAGTCAAACTGAAAAATTCAATGCTATAGGCGGGATTTGAACCACCGACCTCCCGATCTCTAGCCGGTTGCTCTGCCCCTGAGCTAGCATGGTAACATAGCATTGAGAGTCTCAACTAACTCGCATGTTTCCCGGTAAACCACAAGATGTTTTCAAATTATTTTGAGATGACAACCCCAATGGCGACTTACAATGTTGTAAGTACTTAAGTCCCAGGATTCATAGTTTAGCCAACTATTATGGTCAATTGGTATTGGTTTAATTGTTTTTTCACACAATCATGTGTAGGACAGGAGTTGGATAGGTAGAGTCAGACTTTATGCTTTTCTCATACGGGATATTGTCAACTCCTGTCCGCAGCAACAAGGAACTTAAACACTTAGCAACCAGCTTTGGACTATCATTTTAACCTATGGTACTCCCTTATTTCCCTTTTACTTACATGGAAGCAAGTAATAAGACTATTTTTGCTAATTTTTTCTCAATTAGCATGAAGTAAATAGAACCATAAGCTTTTTAACAAAAATCTGTTGCAGAGATGTAGAGAAAGTCATGTTAACGGAGCACATCAGATTTTTTAACACTCATTCAATGCAGTAATCTCAAGGTCCTTAAAATGAATCGTTTATACTGCATTCTATCGATATGGAGTATCAAAGGCGAGCGGGAAGAACAGAGAAATTGCAGAATATCCCGGAGGAGAAGATGAAAAGAGAGAAAATAAGTTATGTAGGAAGTGATGGCAGCAATGTGTTTTCACACGGTTGTCTGCACTCTGCCGACAGAGACACAGAAAAACAAAAATCGAAAGTCACGTACGGATACGAACCGAGGATTCTTGAGACCAAGTCGCATAGCCCGAGGGAGTCACGGTAGCGAGGTGATTAGCTCGTTGACGCTTGGAATACCGAAGATCCGTGGATCGATTCCCTAGAATGACTCGGAAGTTTTCTTACCCCAAAAGAAATGCGGAGGTTACTATAATAAACCGAGGTGGGGACAGGGCTCAAAGAGGGTAGGGAATTCAGCTGCTAAATTGCCTTTCTTAGAAACTACTTATATCCAGGTATGTCCGTAATTTATCACATAAGGATGAAAGAACCTGTGAGGAATGTGGAGAACTTGATATAAAACCCCTAAATGAAACCTGGAATCATTTCTGAATTATATTCTACAATTTCTTTGAAAGGTGCTCTAAAACATTGGTTCCAAAGCGGGTGGCGTGAGATATTTAGAGGAAAAAAGTGATATAATAAATAATGAACAATGAGAAATGCATATTAATTCTAATTACATATAAATACATGTATTGATTATTACTTTCTCCACACGTACTATATACATAGTGTATAGAGGAGATATTGCACTCCACCCAAACATTTTTGATACCGAGATTTCACCGGAAATGTATGTGTAGGCTTCCTTGTATCCAAAAAAAGCATTTTCAGAAAAAAGATCCCTGTGGGTGTGTGCGTCCGTGTCGCCCTCCGTGGTGTAATGGTTACCATGCTAACTTCATATACCCAAGAAGTCGCTGGTTCAAACCCGGCGGAGGACAATACAGTTTTCGGGCGTAAAAATCCTTAGTATACGTAGCTTCTTTCGGAAGGGAATTAAAGCCGTGGGCCCCGTGTCGTAGATATACGGCGCGTAAAAGAACCTCAAGCCTGATAAAGAGGCCTCTGAACAAAATTAAGCAGTCCTTCACACCCAGTATAGAGTGGGACGCTGGGAACCACAGCAGTTAAAGAGCGTCCATAAATAAAACCCATTTCATTTTTTTCGTGTGTCCGTGTGTCTATGAACACAATAACTCAAAAACGAAAAGTCGGTAAAATACCAAACTTGGTATTTAAGTTTAGTATCTTCCAGGGATGCAACACGAAGATTTTTATAAAAATCCCCTCACCCCAAACTACCGTTTACATGAAACTTTTTTCGAAATTTTTTATTTTCTCAAAAATGGCTCTAACAATTTTAATTAAAACTTCATATATTAAAGATTTTACCTGAAAAATAAAATTTATACCTTGAATTTTCTGGGAATAGCCTTCTGAAGATTACTTTATTATTAATGAATTTTATGGAATTTTGCATAACTGCTAAATCATAAGAGAGGACAAAAACCTACCACACAAAAAATGTAGAGCACGTTAAAGTACAATTTATGTTATATACATTTTTTATAGAGTTGATTGTTTTTGAGGTATTCCTTGTTTTTGGTTTCAGTTTTAAAAAACTTTTACTTTTCTCACACAGGAATTTGTCAACTCCTGTCCATACAAACAATGGAACTTCAGTTACATAGCAACCAGCTTTTGACTTAAGTTATGGTACTTCGTTATTTCGCTTTTACTTACAAGGAAGCTAGTAATAAGACTATTTCTGCTACTTGGTATTTAAATTTAGTGCCTTCCAAGGATGCGACACGAAGCTTTTCAAGAAAATTCCCCCATCACAAACTACCCTTTACATGAAAAAAATCGAAAATTTTGATTTTCTCAAAAATGGCTGTAAAGATTTTATTTAAAATACCGTATATTAAAGATATTGACATCACAGATAAAATGTATATTTTGAATTTTCTGGGAATAACCTCTGAAAATCTCTTTATTCTGAATGAATTTTGATGAATTTTGCGTAATTGATAAACAGTAGATACGTTTTTTTTTTTCGTGGAATATGTAAATGGCGTGTTATTTATGGACGCTCTTTAACTACTGTGGTTCTCAGCGTCCCATTCTAAATTGGGCGTGAAAGACCGCTTAATTTTGCTCAGAGAACTCTCTATCAGGCTTGAGGTTCTTTTACTTGCCGTAAATCTACGACACGGGACCAACGGCTTTACTTCCCTTCCGAAGGAAGCCATGCTAAGGATTTTTACGCCCGAAAAAATCCAACGTTTGAACCCGCGACCTCGGGTATATAAAGTCAGCATGGTAACCATTACACCACGGAGGGCGATATTTTTTTTTCCGTAGAATCGACCATTTCTGAGGTATTGCTTGTTATTTGTTTCAGATTTAAAATACTTAAACTTCTCTCACACGGAAAGTTGTAAACTCCTGGCCCTGCATAGAAACGGAGTTCAACCAAATGGGAACCAACTTTTAAAAGATTTGGCTATCGTTTTAGCCTAGTGTATTCCCTTATTTCCCTTCTACTTACAAGGAAGCAAGTTGTTAAGCTAATGTTTATCTTGATTATCATAAAGTAGATAAAAGAATAAACTTTTTAACAATAGTTTGTTATAGAGATGCAGAGAAAGTCATGTGAATGGAACATATCAGATTTTTTCTCTTCTTTTTACTTTCTCTAGCCCCACATGTACAATGTACATAGGGATAGAGAAGTATTGTATTCCACCCAAAAATTCGATACCGAAATTTCCTCGAAAATACATGTTTTATGACCCCCTGTATCCAAAAAAAGTCTTTTCAGAAGAAGGTCCATGTGTGTGTGTGTGTGTGTGTGTCCGTGTGTCCGTGTATCTGTGAACCGATAACTCAAAAACGAAAAGTAGCTAAAATACGAAACTTGGTATTTAAGTTTAGTATCTTCCAGGGATGCGACACGAAGATTTTGAAAAAAATTCCTCCACCACAAACTACCCTTTACATGGAACTTTTTTCGAAAATGTTGATTTTCTTAAAAATGGCTCTGACGATTTTGATTAAAATATCATCTATTAAAGATATTTACCTAAAAAATAAAATGTATATCTTGAACTTTCTGGGAATAGCTTCTGAAGACCTGGTTATCCTGGATGAATTTTGCTTAATTTGGCATAACTAGTAAACCGTAAGAGATAGACAAAAACTTACTATACAAAAAATTTAGGTCTTGTTAAAATACACAAGTTATGTCATATACATTTTTCTCGTGGAGCTTACCGTTTTCGCGGTATTCATTGTTATTAGCTTCAATTGTGAAATACTTATAATTTTAGTGTCCGCTCTTCTTTTGTTTTACTCCTGGTGAAGAAAAGAAGCGATTTGTAATGACAATTTAGCCTAGTGTATTCCCTTATTTTCTTCCTACTTATACGGAACTAAATAATAAGAACATTGTGCTAATGAGTACCACGATTAGCAAGGTGCAGAAAGAAGAAGAAGAAGAATCTTATGTATGAAGTTTGTAGAACAGCTAGAGAAAGTCATGTGAGTGTAACACATCAGAATAGCAAATGTTGGTATTAGAAAAAACTGCCTTGCGGTTATGTTTATAATTGCTAATCCTTGGAGATGGAAGCTCAGGACAGATTTATGGGAAGGAGTTTCTCTATTGCATATATATTTATCTTATCACTGGCATCTCCACTAGTGGTTAAATGAGTTTGACAAACTCACAAGTGGTTTGTCGTTGGGAAACAGGAAGCGAGTGGATCACTCGTGTTTTAAATGCTGCAGAGTGTTAGGTTGTTGGCTTGTCGAGTCATTGATTCAACATTTATGTTTTTTACATGTTTGCTTATGTAAGTAATGTAGCCTTGATGAGAGGTAGTTATAGTTATGCCACTTAATGGACTTTTTGTAACTCCTGGAGCTGGATGGCTTCGCTTACATCGTTGTTCAACTGTTTGGGTGATAGTAGCACACACATTAGTTGGTTTGTTTGCCTGAATTAAAAGCTTCATTTGTTATATCTTGAATTATTAACATTGCTAATATCATTTTCATTTTTTTTACTTTCTCTATACGCACTATGTACATAGTGTATGGAGAAGGTATAGCACTCCACCCAAAAATTCGATACCGAGATTTCACCGGAAATATATGTGTCCGTGTGTCTGTGAACACGATAACTCAAAAGCGAAAAGTAGGTAAAATACCAAACTTGGTATTTAAGTTAAGTATCTTTCAGGGATGCGACACGAAGATTTTGAGAAAAATCCCCCCACCCCCAACTACACTTTACATGGAACTTCTTTCGAAAACTTTGATTTTCTCAAAAATGGCTCTAACAATTTTGATTAAAATGTCGTATATTAAAATATTTACCTGACAAATAAAACGTTTATCTCGAATTCTCTGGGAATAGCCTCTGAAGAATAGTTTATTCTGGATGAATTTTACTGAATTTTGAATAACTGCTAAAGCGTAAGAGATGGACAAAAACTTAACACACAAAAAATGTAGAGCACGTTAAAACACACAATTTATGTTATATACATTTTTTTCGTGGAGTTCGTCTTTTTGTAACATTCCTTATTTTTGGTTTCTGCTATGAAAAATTTATACATTTTTCATACAGGAATTTGTCAACTGCTGTCCATACAAACAAAGGAACTTCAGTGACATAGCAACCAGCATTTGGTTATCACTTTAACCTATTATACTCCTTTATTTCACCTCTACTTACAAGGAAGCAAGTAATATAGCTATTTTAGCTAATGTTTTACTGATTAGCATGAAGTAAATAGAAGTATAAGCTTTCTAAGAATAATTTGTTGCAGGGATATAGAGGAAGTCGTGTGAATGGTGCACATCAGATTTTTTCGAGATGCAAGCAGCAAATTGTTTATAAGAAACAAATTTTACTTTCTCTACGTGAATGAATAATTGTATTTATTGATATAACAATATCATACATTGAACTTCAACAATCGCACGGGTCCATAGATCGTAAGTGCTTTTGTAATACACACCAAAAAGCAATATTAAAACAACAACAAAGGATTAAAAGAACAACACGAAAATAAAAATACAAATATATTCAGATACAGCAATTTAAATTTACACCTTCATAAATGTATGCTCTTATAATAGATAAATAGATTTCAAAGAAATATATACACAACATATAAAACCATAACACAACAATGACCTGAGTATGACATAAAAAATATATATGTAAAACATTGTAGTCATTTTTGTTTAGTTGTTCTTATCCCTGCCCCCTCTTCTATATTGACAGCCTTCTCGATCTCAGCTGTCTTGCCTTAAGTATAAATTTACCTAGCCCGCCCACATCTTCCGTGCCTGCCAGTAGCATCCAACATGCTTCTAGCTCTACATGCGCGGTGGTAAAGGTTCGCAGTAAATATTTTTTTCTACCATTCCTCCGTACCCCTACATCTTACTTTCTCTACGTAGTACACATGGTACTAGGTAGAGAAGATATTGCACTCTATTCAAAATTTGATAGCGAGATTTCATCGGAAATATACGTTTTAAAGTTCCCTTATATAAAACAACATTTTTATAAAAAGGTCCGTGTGTCTATGAACACGATAACTAAAAAGCGAAAAGTCGGTAAAATACCAAACTTGGTATTTAAGTGTAGTATTTTCCAAGGGTGCGGCACAAACATTTTTAGAAAAATCCACCCACCACAAACTACTTAATGGAAAACATTAGAAAACTGGCGGAAACGATTTTTATTAAATTATCTATATTAAAGACATTTAAGTTAAAGATATAATGCATATCTTGAATTTTCTGGGGATACCTCTGAAGCCCTCTTTATTCTGGATGAGTTTTTTTGAATTTTGCGTAACTAGTAAACCGTAAGAGATAGACAAAAACTCACTACACAAAGTTTGTAGATATTGTTAAAACACACAATTTATGTTATATTTTTTCGTGGTATTGATCTTTTTTGAGATATTCTTTGTTATTGGTTTCAGTTTAAAAATACTTTTCTCATGCGGGAATTTTTCAACTCCTGGCAATGCAAAGAAATGGATTTCAACCACATGGAAACCAACTTTTAAAAGATTTGACTATTGTTTTAGCCTAGTGTTTTCCATTATTTCCCTTCTACTTACAAGGAAGCAATGTCCGCTCTTGTTTATCTCGATTATCATTAAGTAAATAGAAGAATAATTTGTTCAAGAGATGTAGAGAAAGACATACAAAGCTAGTTTTTACTTTCTCTATACGTACTATGTACATAGTGTATAGAGAAGGTATTGTATTGAACCCAAAAATTCGATACCGAGATTTCACTGGAAATATGTGTTTTGAGACCCCCTGAATCCAAAAAAAGCATTTTTAGGAAAATTTCCTTGTGTGTGTATGTCTGTGGGCGGCATAGCTCAAAAACGAAAAGACCGTTAAAAACCAAACTTGGTATTTAAGTTTGGTATCCTCTAAGGATGCGACACGAAGATTTTCAAGAAAATCCATCTACCCTCTACATGAAACTTTTTTCGAAAATGTTGATCTTCTAAAAAATGACTCTAACGATTCTGATTAAAATGTAATACATTAAAGATATTTGCACGACAATTAAAATGTATATCTTGAATTTTCTGGGAATAGCCTCTGAAGAGTACTTTATTCTGGATGAATTTTACGGAATTTTGCATAACTGCTAAACCGTAAGAGATGGACAAAAACTTACTGCACAAAAAATAGAACACGTTAAAACACACAATTTATGTTATATACATTTTTTTTGTGGAGTTCATCGTTTTTGAGACATACTTTATTTTTGGTTTCTGCTATGAAAAATATACTTTTCTCATACAGGAATTTGTCAACTGCGGTCCATACAAACAAAGGAACTTCAGTGACATAGCAACCAGCTTTTGATAATCGCTTTAACCTATGCTACTCCCTTATTTCCTTTCTACTTACAAGGAAGAGAGTAATGAGATTATTTATGCTAATTTTTCTAGATTAGCATGAAGTAAATAGAAGTATAAGCTTTTTAAGAATAATTTGTTGCAGGGATATAGAGAAGGAATGTGAATGGTACACATCAGGTTTTTTACACATGCACTTTTTTAAAGGAAGATTCTTCGACTGAAACGAGTACTTCAGGGGAAGCCATTGGCGACAGGCTTATAGCCGATGAAGGGATGGCTTTGGACCAAGAGTAAAGCACACAATACCCACGTGAGCTCGACGTACTATTAGAGTTTGCCGTCGCGAGACTATAAACAAGATGGTATCTTCAAACGTGCTTTTAACCGAGGAACCGAGTATCGGAATGGAATAACATGTTTAATTAATAGTTCTTTATTTTATAGCAGTGGTAAAATTTCAGTTCCTGCATTACAGGCTCTGAAGGGCAAAAGGTCAACTCACCGGTTCTATTGTTCTGGTAAATATGCTAGGGCAGGGCGACAGCCTCCTCGAGGTCTTGTGGTAACTCCTCCCGTGTCCACGAGCACGTAAAGCACTTGCTTGCTGTTGTTGGTTTCTCCTATAAATTGTACAAAAATACAGGAAGCTATTATCGTGTCTTCTCTTTCTAACACAAAGCACCCAGTATACCTTTACTCCTTTAAATTCGTCTTCTCGACAGCCTCATAAACATTATCATAACAACTCAGAGACATTCTGTCAGGAAAAAAAGAGGATTTTCTTAAGTAATTCTCAAGACCCGTAACCACTTACTGGAAGAGTCTCGAAGAGGATTTTCTTCACAATATATTTAAATGGAGGATGAGCATGTGTAGAGAAAGTAAAAATCTACAATCAGCGAATAGCAAATCCTATCAGTTGTTTCTAAAATAAAATGACAAATAAAGATTAGAGCCCAATTGCATTTCAGATATGGAACTTTTGTGTGGAATGCAATGTTTCGTCTGCTTTCTATGTGTGGGAATCAGAGAAAGTATAATAATAATAATAGCACATATGAATACAACAAATGAAATAAAAAAATGTCGGGCAAGCAAATACAGGGGAAAAACCCGGAAGAATGCAACAAATATGGATAATACTCAGGATAGAAAGATAAGGCAGGAACTCGAAAAATTTGATGTGTTACACTCACATGACTTTCTCTAGCGATTCAACAAACTTCTTACATAAGATTATTCTTTTTTCTGCACCTTGCTAATCGAGGCATTCAGCACAAAGTTCTTATTACTTAGTTCCTTACAAGTAGGAAGAAAATAAGGGAATACACTAGGCTAAATCGATAGTCAAATGTTTTAAAAGCTGTCGTTATGCGATTGTCATTACAAATCGCTTCTTTTCTTTGCCAGGAGTAGAGCAAAAGAAAAACGGACACTCCCGTCTGAGAAAAGTATAAGTACTTCACAACTGAAACTAATAACAATGAATACCTCGAAAACGGCAAGATCCACGAAAAAAATGTATATGACGTAAGTTGTGTATTTTAACAAGGCCTATAGTTTTTGTACAGTGAGTTTTTGTCTATCTCTTACGGTTTACTAGTTATGCCAAATTAAGCAAAATTCATCAAGAATAAACAGGTCTTTAGAAGGTATTCACAGACAATTCAAGATATACATTTTATTTGTCAGGTAAATGTCTTTAATACACGATATTTTAATCAAAACCGTAAGAGCCATTTTTAGGAAAATCAAAATTTTCTAAAACATTTCTATGTAAAGGGTAGTTTGGGGTGAGGGGAATTTTCTCAAAATCTTCGTGTCGCATCCCTGGAAGATACTGAACTTAAATACCACGTTTCGTATTTTAGCTACTTTTCGTTTTTGAGTTATCGTGTTCACAGACACACCATGCAGTATGTACTTGCTGCGTATAGAGAAAGTAAAAATGTCGGGCAAGCAAATACACGGGAAAAACGCGGAAGAATGCAACAAATATGGATGATACTCGGGATAGAAAGATAAGAAAGGAACACGAAAAAGAGGTTACGAGCCCTGAAGAAACTTCCAGTTAAACATCCGAAGTTTCTCAATTCTCCGGAACGCCCATTACGTTCACACCTTGATGTTTAATTGTTGATCAGGAGTGAAAGAAAGAAAACGTTTCCGAGCGCTAGTTGGCCGAGAGCCAAGCTCCAAGATGAATGAAACTAAATTTAACTACATAATAGCACACCGCTCATCACACCCGCCACGATTCCTTCCTCTTAGTGACGATACGGCATCAAGATGCTGTCGGGGTTTGCGTCCAAGTTAAACCAACCTCGTCTTAGGTACAAAATATTTGTAGGGGGTACCATCATTTTTTTTTTTTTTAATAACTTATTTGCAGTAAAACTTGAAGTTTTACTTGTGAATATTTAAAAACATACATTTGTGTTATAATGTTGGATAGGCCTTAAATATTATTTAAATGGCCTTTAGGTTAAAGTTTTGAAACATGGCAACAGTGTTGCTGTTGTATAGAACAAATGGTATAAATTTCAAGCAGCTATCTTATATAGTGTAACTTTTCCAAATGTTGTAAACCCTTTATCCTAATTTAATAAAATTTAATATGGAGCAGATTAAAAATTCCCAATCATACCATATAGATTATACTGTTCCTTTTGTTGTTTTTTTATTTTTTATTTTTATTTATTACTTTCTCTATACATACTATGTACATAATGTATAGAGAAGGTATTGCACTCCACCAAAAAATGCAATATCGAGATTTCACCGGAAATATGTGTTTTAGGACCCCCTGTATCCAAAAAAAAGTATTTTCAGAAAAAGATCCGTGTGTGTCTGTGCGTATGTCAGTGTGTCCGTGTCTGTGAACACGATAACTCAAAAACGATACGTCGGTATTTAAGTTTAGTATCTTCCAGGGATGCATCACGAAGATTTTGAGAAAAATCCCCCCACCCCAACTACCCTTTACATGGAAATTTTTTCGAAATTTTTGATTTTCTAAAAAATGGCTCTCACGATTTTGATTAAAATGTCGTATATTAAAGCTATTCACCTGATAAATAAAATGTATATCTTGAATATTCTGGGAATAGCCTCTGAAGGTTACTTTATTCTCGGTCAATTTTACGGAATTTTGCATAACTGCTAAACCGTAAGAGATGGACAAAATCTTACCACACAACAAATGTAGAGCACGTTAAAACACACAATATATGTTATATACATTTTTTTCGTGGATATGATTGTTTTTGAGATATTCCTTGTTTTTGGTTTCAGCTATAAAAAACTTATACTTTTCTCATACAGGACTTCGTGAATTCGTGTCCATACAAATAAAGGAACTTCAGTTACCTAGCAACCAACTTTTGGCTATCACTTTAACCCATGGTACCCCCTTATTTCGCTTCTACTTCAAGTAATAAGACTATTACTGCTATTTTTTTCTCGATTAGATGAAGTAAATAGAATAATTTGTTGCAGAGATGTAGAGAAAGTCATGTGAATGGTACACATGAGATTTTTTTTACTTTCTCTGCACGCACTATGTGCATAGTGTTTAGAGAAGGTATTGCACTCCACCCAAACATTCGATACCGAGGTTTCACCGGAAATATGTTTTATGGTCCCCTTTATCTAAAAAAAGCATTTTCGGAAAAAGGTCGTGTGGGTGTGTGTGTGTGTGTGTGTCCGTGTGTCTGTGAACACGATTACTCAAAAACCAAAAGTCGATAAAAGACCAAACTTGGTATATAAGTTTAGTATCTTCCAGGGATGCGTCACGAAAATTTTGAGAAAAATCCCCAACTACCCTTTACATGGAACTTTTTTCGAAATTTTTGATTTTCTAAAAAATGGCTCTAATGATTTTGATTAAAATATCGTATATTAAAGCTATTCACCTGATAAATAAAATGTATATCTTGAATATTCTGGGAATAGCCTCGGAAGTGTACTTTATGCTGGATGAATTTTACGGAATTTTGAATAACTGCTAAACCGTAAAAGATGGACAAAAACTTACTGCACGAAAAATGTAGAGCACGTTAAAAAACACAATTTATGTTATATACATTTTTTTTCGTGGAGTTCGTCGTTTTTGAGGCATTTCTTGTTTTTGGTTTCTGCTTTGAGAAACTTATACTTTTCTCATACAGGAATTTGTCTACTCCTGTCCATACAAACAAAGGAATTTCAGTGACATAGCAGCCAGCTTTGAATATCATTTTAACCTATGGTACTCCCTTATTTCGCTTCTACTTACAAGGAATCAAGTAATAAGACTATTTCTACTACATTTTTCTCGATTGGCATGATGTAAATATAAGCATAAGCGTTTTAAAAATAGTTTGTTGCAGAGCTGTAGATAAAGTCATGTGAATGGAAGACATCGGATTTTTTTAATTCGGTACTCTTTAAAGGTTATTGGGATTGGATAAGAATTATGCATGAATGATTCCGGTGTCTTGGAACTAATACATACTCTTTGAGGACAAGGGAAAGCTTGCGAGGGCAATTGGTCCCACGAGGTTCCAAACGGAGACCTCTGGTTTGCCATCAGATGCTCATGCAAGACTGCGAATTCTATAGGGAAACACTGCAAGCGAAGTGCAAGATCAGTGACATCAGAAGTGATGTGGAACTGTTGTGCAACAGTTAATATTTATTAAGCTGTTTAACAAGAACGTCTCAAGTCAAACAGTGACAAAGAGGCGATAATTTGTGACACGGTGCGATCAAATTACACGGGATTTGCTTAGTGTTCGATGACAAAGCAAACACGATGCTTACGATGTTCTTAGATTTAAAAGTGTTTATGTGTTTCATTCACATGATTTTTTACTTTCTCTAAACCTACTATGTGCATAGTGTATAGAGAAGGTATTGCACTCCACCAGAAAATCTGATGTGTACCATTCACATGACTTTTTCCATATCCCTGCAACAAATAATTCTTAAAAAGCTTATACTTCTATTTACTTTATGCTAATCAGAAAAAGTTAGCAGAAATAGTCTTATTACTCGCTTCCTTGTAAGTAGAAGCGAAATAAGGGACAACCGTAGGTTAAAGTGATAGTCAAAAGCTGGTTGCTATGTCAATGAGGTTCCTTTGTTTATATGGATAGGAGTTGAAAATTCCTGTATGAGAAAAGTATACGTTTTTCATAGCAGAAACCAAAAATAAGGAATGTCACAAAAACGACGAACTCCACGAAAAAAATGTGTATATCATAAGTTGTGTGTTTTAAAGTGCTCTTCATTTTTTGTGTAGTAAGTTTTGTCCAAGTTTAGCAGTCATTCAAAATTTAGTAAAATTCATCCAGAATAAACTACTTTTCAGAGGCTATTCCCAGAAAATTCAAGATTTGTCAGGTAAATCTGTTTAATATCCGAAATTTTAATCAAAATCGTTAGAGCCATTTTTGAGAAAATCAAAAATTTCGGAAAAAATTCCATGTAAAGGTTAGTTGGGGGTGGGGGGATTTTTCACAAAATCTTCGTGTTGCATCCCTGGAAGATACTAAACTTAAATGCCAAGTATGGTATTTTACCGACTTTTAGTTTTTGAGTTATCGTGTTCACGGACACACACACACACACACACGCACACGGACCTTTTTGTGAAAATGCTTTTTTTGGATATTGGAGGCCCTAAAACATATATTTCCGGTGAAATCTCGGTATCGAATTTTTGGTGGAGTGCAATACTTTCTCTATACACTATGTACATAGTGCGTATGGAGAAAGTAAAAAAACATTTTCGTAAAAAGGTCCGTGTGTGTGTGTGTCCGTGTGTCTGTGAACACGATAACTCAAAAACGAAAAGTAGGTAAAATACCAAACTTGGTATTTAAGTTTAGTATCTTCCAGGGATACGACACGAAGGTTTTGAGAAAAATCTCCCCACCCCCAACTAACCTTTACATGGAACTTTTTTCGAAATGTTGATTTTCTCAAAAATGGCTCTAACGATTTTGGTTAAAATTTCGTATATTAAAGATATTTACCTGACAAATAAAAGGTATATCTTGAATTTTCTGGGAATAACCTCTGAAGAGTAGTTTATTCTGGATAAATTTTACTGAATTTTGAATAACTGCTAAACCGTAAGAGATGGACAAAAACTTACTGCACAAAAAATGTAGAGCACGTTAGAACACACAATTTATGTTATATACATTTTTTTCGTGAGTTCGTCATTTTTGAGACATTCCTTATTTTTGGTTTCTGCTATGAGAAACTTATACTTTTCTCATACAGGAACTTGTCAACTTCTATCCATATAAACAAACGAACTTCATTGACATAGAAACCAGCTTTTGACTATCATTTTAACCTATGGTAGTCCCTTATTTCGCTTCTACTTACAAGGAAGCAAGTAATAAGACTATTTCTGCTCCTTTTTTCTGATTAGCATAAAGTAAATAGAAGTATAAGCTTTTTAACAAAAACTTGTTGCAGGGATATAGAGAAAGACATGTGAATGGTACACATCAGATTTTTACTTTCTCTAAACGTACTATGCACATGGTGTATAGAGAAGGTGTTGAATTGCACCCAAATTTCGGTACCGAGATTTCACCGGAAGCACCTACATGTTTTGGTAATTCCTGAATAAAATAAATTCTAGAAAAAGGTCCGGGTGTGTGTCTATATGTGCATGTGTGTCTATGCACAGTATAACTCAAAAAAGAAAAGATCCTTAAATACCAAACTTGGTATTTAAGTTCAGTATCTTTTTAGGATGCGACACGAACATTTTCAACGATATCCCCCACCCCTAACTACCCTTTACATGGAAAAAGTTTCGAAAATTATTATTGTCTCAAAAATGGCTGTAACGATTTTCAATAAAATCTGTTACATTTAAAATATTTTTACATGCCAAATAAATTGTATATCTTGAATTTTCTGGGAATAGCCTCTAAAGACTTTTTTTATTCTGAATGATTTTATTGAATTTTGCATAACTGGTAAACCATAAGAAATAGACAAAAACTTATTACACAAAAAATGTAGATCCCGATAAAACACACAATTTGTAATACATATCTTTTTCGTGGATTTGGCCGTTTACGAGATATTCCTTGTTATTGATTTCAGTTTTAAAATATAACTTTTCTCATATGGGAACTTGTCAGCTCCTGACCACATTTTAAAAATTTGAAGTGTAGGTTTAGCCAAGTGTATTCCCTTACTCCCGTTCTACTTATAAAGGAACTAAGTAATAAGACCATTTCTGCTAATATTTTAGCATTAAATAGATAGAAGAATAAGTTTATTAACAATAATTTGTTACAGAGATGTAGAGAAAGTCATGTGAATGGAGCACATAAAATGTTTCTACCTATTCTGCAACAAACTATTCTTAAAATAACTTACTCTTTTCTCAACTTCGCACTAATCGAGATAAACATTAGCAGAAATGGTCTTATTGCTTAGTTCCTTGTGGATAGGAAATAAGGGTACACACTAGGTTAAAGGATAGTCATATCTTTTAAAAGCTAGTCGCTATGTTATAGAATTGAAATTAGGTTTGTCTTTTGCACAGCCAGGAGTAAAACAAAAGACATATGAAACGGATGACGGCTTTCCGTTTAAGAAAAGTTGTATTTTAAAATTCTAACCAATAATAAGGAATATCTCGGGAATGATCTACCCTACAATAAAAATGCATATTACATAAATTGTGTGTTTTATTGAGATCTATATTATATACGTAATAAGATTTGATCTACATATCTATTTCGGTTTACAATTACCCATAATTCATTCGGGATGAAGAGGTCTTCAGAAAATTCGAGATACTTATTTTATTGTTTAAATACTTTTAATATACGGTGGTTTAATCAAAACCGTTACAGCAATTTTTGAGAAAATCAAAATTTTCGGTAGTTTTTCCACGTAAATGATAGAGTGGGATTATTTTCCTGTAAAACTTTGTCACATGCATGGAAGATTCTATTAAGTCTAGTATTTTACTGACTTTCGTCTTTTTCCAAACAAACAAACAAAACGTGTATCTTCGTGGAATCTTGATATCGAATTTTGGGTGGAATGCAATTACTTATGTAATAAGTATGATGTAGAGAAAGTAAAAATGTATATCACATTATTTGTGTGTTATAAATAGCTTTGTTTTACTTTCTCTAGCACGTATGTACAGTGCACTTACTAGATAGGGAAAGTTTTGTATTCAACCCAGTTGCAGTTACACGAAGAGATATATAAGAAGAAATGTGTGTTAAATCATTAAACTATATGATAAACGGGGATATAAGTAATTAGTTTGATCATGTAACATGCGTGAAAATATTAGATTGTCATTATGGCATGGAAATACAACTCAAAATGATTATGAGCAGTTGGTAGATTCTGAAGAAATCTGCTTGCCATCAAAGTTTAGAATTTTGCGGGGTGAAAAGAAGCCCAATAACTATTTTGAGGCGTGTGGATGAGTCAAGTTCCAGCCTTCATATAAAGCTGTTTTATAGTTTTAGCTACTATGACGGAACTACTATCGTCACCTTTGCTTTCTGTTTGTTTTTAGGCAACAAACAGAGCATACCAGAGCTATTTCTACCTCCTGCTAAGCTGGTTCTCGCAAACATTCCACAGACGCCTAACTCAAGACATTTAGCTTAGCAAACGTGTACACCTGCGCTATGTATACATAACAATTTCCTAGTTACAGCAAGATTAATCTACGCGTTGCCAACTTCCTACAAATAACATAAACTTTGGAACTTTACTACGTCAAAGCGTAGAAGGAAACAGGAATAACAGAGACATTTGTTTACATTACCTGTGAACTAAGACTGGATAGATAATATACAACTGGAAAAATCTACCTCTCTGCAACAAATTATTATTGCTAAAAGATTTATACTTCTATTTACTTCATGCTAATCGAGAAAAAAATTAGCACAGTCTTATTACTTACTTCCTTGTTAGCAGAAGGGAAATAAGGGAGTACTATAGGCTAAACTAATTATCACAAGCTGGTTGATATGTGACTGAAGTTTGTTTGTATGGACAGGAGTTGACAAATTCCTGTATGAGAAAAGTATAAGTTTTTCATAGCTGAAAACAAAAACAAGGAATATCTCAAAAACAATCACCTCCACGAAAAAAAAAATATCTATAACATAAATTGTGTGTTTTAAGGTGCTCTACATTTGTTTTGTGGTAAGTTTTTGTCCATCTCTTACGGTTTAGCAGTTATGCAAAATTCCGTAAAATTGACCCAGAATAAAGTAGTCTTCAGAGGCTATTCCCAGAAAATTCAAAATAAACATTTTATTTGTCAGGTAAATATCTTTAATATACGATATTTTAATCAAAATCGTTAGAGCCATTTGTTAGAAAATCAAAATTTTCGAAAAAGTTCTATGTAAAGGGTAGTTGGGGGTGGGGGATTTTTCTCAAAAGCTTCGTGCCGCATCCCTGTGAGATACTAAACTTAAATACCAAGTTTGGAATTTTACCGACTTTTCGTTTTTGAGTTATCGTGTTCACAGACACACGAACATACACACGGACCTTTTTCTGAAAATTCTTTTTTTTGGATACAGGGGACCCTATAATATATATTTGAGGTGAAATCACGGTATCGAATTTTTTGGTAGAGTGCAATACCTTCTCTATACACTATGTACATAGTACGTATAGAGAAAGTAAAAATACCTTATCCGGGTAACTCATCATAAGCTTGTTTCTAACTCGCGGCGTTAGTTCATTAGCATAAATTTCATCACAATATCTTACATACTCCGGATTTTCCGAATTTCGAAACGCATAATCTTAGGTCCTAAAATAGTTTTCCTGTTTTATGATCAGCAGTCAGTAATAAACTGATTTTTATCAGTTTCTTTAAAACTTTGAATTATTATTTTGGAGTTGCATCCTGTGATATATTTAACTAAGTAGCACTTTACTTTCTGTACACGTACTATGTACATAGTGTATAGAGAAGGTATTGTATTGCATCCAAAATTTCGCTACTGAGATTTCACCGGAAATAGATGTTTTGGGACCCATCGAATCCATTAAAAGCTGCGCACGTTGTGTCTGTGATTGAGCCTGTAGACAGCATAGCTCAAAAGCTAAAATACCGTAAAATGCCAAACTTGGTATTTAAATTTAGTACCTTCCAAGGATGCGACACGAAGATTTTCAAGAAAGTCCCCCAATCCAACTAACTTTACATGGAAAAAAATCGAACATTTTGATTTTCTCAAATGACCTTAATGATTTAATTAAAATGCCTTATATTAAAGGTATTTGCATGGAAAATAAAATGTATATCTTGAATTTTCTGGGAATAGCTTCTGAGATCTGTTCATTCTGCATGAATTTTGCTTAGGTTTGGTAAACCGTAAGAAAAACACGAAAACTTACAGGTAGATCTCGTTAAAACATACAATTTATGTCACATACATTTTTGTTTTAGAGTTGACCGTTTACGAGGTATTCCGTGCTATTGGTTTCAAGTTTTAGCTACTTAAAGCTTTTTCAAACGGTAGGTCACCTTTCTTTCGTCTGTCTTCTGTTTGTCTATTCCTGGTAATCAAATGTATTAGTAATCGGCTTTTAAAGGAATTGATTATCACTTTAGCCTAATACATTACCTTACTATCCTTTTCTGCTTACAAAGAAGCAAGTTGATAACTCCAATTTTGCTAATGTTTGGGGATTTTGCCCCCGCTGGGAGATCTGAACTGGGGTGCACTCAGCCTCGTGAGGTCCCTGGGGAGCCAACTGAGGAGCTACTTGATGGAGAAGTAGTGGCTCCAGGTCGAGAGGACCGCATTAACCAGCCGGGAGGGATTGAGGTGCTGACCACGTCATGTTTATCTCGACCAGCATGATATGGATAAAAGAATAACCATTTGTAAGAAAAGTTTGTTCAGCTAAAGAAAGTCATGTGAACGGAACACATCAGATGTTTTGATATTCAGATCCACTTAGAGAATTTAATAAGGTATCCATTAATAACCCACTGATGAGAATATTCGGATATTTAGATTCACGGATATGGTCATCACTGACAGTAACAGGAAAGAGAAAATGTTTTCTCATAATTATCTCATTCATAAGGAGACATTTGACAGCGATAAGCCTGAACTGGCGTTTTTTGACAGCTGCTCGCCGATAAAATGCAACATCTTTGCACTCAGTATTCGTTTTTCTTTTCTTCGATAGACACCATGTGCTGCACATCTAATTGCTGTTTGGATAGCATCTGCGATCGATGAAGCAAAACATTGAAATTGCTTGGGGATTTCTTATCCACTTATTCAGGTTTATGTCAGTATTTCTCGCATTACTGTCAAGATAGAAGTATCAAGACAAGAAGTAATTGATTTCGTCACAGAGCATTAAGCCTAAACAAGTCCTGCTTGGTTTTTAACCAAACAATGAAAAAAGAACCAATATAAGAGTTATAACTTTAAAAGGATAGGCAGGAAAACACGCGCTAAATCCAGATAAGTGGAGAAACAGTCGGTAATATGCAGAGTGGAAAATAAAAATACGGATTATTATTTCGTTTCTTTTTTCTGATTTTTACTTTATCTAGTATATAGTACTAGAGAAGGTATTGCATTCCACCCTTCAACATTTATGATTTTCTCGATATCACTGTAACAAAGTATTGTTAAAAAACATATACTTCTATCTAATTTACGATAATCGAGATAAAAATTATCAGAGCTTGTCTTAATTATTTGCTTCCATTTAAGTAAAAGGAAAATAAGGGAATACACCAGGCTAAAACGACAGTCAAATGTTGCCATCCGTTTGAGATCGTTTCTATTCAGGGACAGGAGTTTACAATTTTTTTTTAAATATGAAACAAATAACAAGGACCAGCTAAGAAATGGTAAATTTCACGAAAAAACGTATATGATATAATTGTGTGTTCTTACATGATCTACATTTTTGTGTAGCAAGTTTTTGTCTATCTCTAACGCTTTGCTGGTTAAGCAAAATTCATTCAGAATAAAGAGGTCTTTAGAGACTATTCCCAAAACATCCAAGATATAATATGGTGTTTTAATCAAAATCGCTAGAGCCATTTTTAGAAAATCTAACTTTTCCACATTTTTTCCATGTAAAGGGTAGTTTAGGGTGGGGGGATTTTTCTCAAAATCTTCGTGTGGCATCCTTGGAAAATACTATACTTAAATACAAAGTTTGGTTTTTAACGGACTTTTCGTTTTTGAGTCATGCTGCCCACAGACAGACTGACTGACAGACATACACACGGGTTTCTCAAAACATATATTTCCGGTGAAATCTTGATATCGAATTTTTGGGTGCAATACAATACTTTCTCTATACACTGTGTACATAGCACGTGTAGAGAAAGTCATGTGAATGTAACACAGCAACTACTGTTTCAGTTGGTGTGTCCTGTGGGTTAGGGCTCTCAGAGGCAGTGTGACACGTCAGTGAGGGAAAGGAAACAAACAGTGCAAGCCACCCTAAAGACTTGACAACCACAATGATATGTTTCACTAGACTCAGGAATTTCCTTTAGTTAAAAAGTGTAGAAACAATCGGAAGGGGAGACGCAGTCCGGCGCCACTTTGGGTTTCTGCTCCACCGAACCGTGTTGGTTCCACCCCCTTTCCTAACCACAGAAAACGCTCACTCTATTGTGAAAGAGATCTCTTCTCTGATGTGGTTCACCTAAGTGTTGTCCCATGTTGTTTGCTTCCTTGTGTTAACACTCTCAGGTCGCTGAAAGGAAGTACATGTTGATCCGCTAACATCACAAACAACACATAATCCCACCCTTCTTTAACCCGTCCCTTGGGATCCATTTAAATCACCTCACTGTTTGCTTACTTTGATCCTTTACCACAACACCGAGGATGGCAGGCTTTCTTCAGCCCAATTTCTCAACCTTATTGTCTGCATAAAATATGTGCTCTCATCAGGCAGAGGTGTTCAGAGGTGTTCGAATGGCTACCCAGGGCCGAAGCCCCCCATTCTAGACGCACCAGGGAGAAGATGGACGACTCCGTGGTTCTTTCCATTAGGGCAATATCTGATTTCTTAAAGAGCCCCCTCACCGGCATGAAAACACACCGGGCCGGAAGTGTATACGCCACTTACGCGCGTCAACAAGCTACCAAATAACCTAGTTCGGGTCGACAGTTACCAGTTTACCGTCTACTAGCTCTCCAGGTTATTGCCGGAGGACATTGAGGTGTCTCACAACCTCATCAATGCCAATGCCAAGACGTACCCAATAACCCATGGGTACCGGGACCACTGCCACGTCGAGTCCTACCCAGTGCAAACAACTCCCATATGGGAGGGTTCGGATTTCGGCCCGACTACTTCTGGTAACGTCAGAAGTACCACGGGTATGCAGCGCTCGCACCAGAGCAGCTGAAGAGGTCGGAACCTCCCCCCTACCGGAGGTTTCATTAGGCAGTGAACACAATTAGCTGAAATTTAAAAGCTACTATAATTCGAGCAAACTAATAACTCACCAAGCTAGATGACTCAGGTAGTACCGCCACTGCCCTGCATCCGAGAGGTCATCGGTTCAAATCTCGTGAGCTGAGAAATTCTGCAGACATTTTCTTTTGGTTTCCCTCAGTCGCCAAGGTAAGTATTGGATAGGGTATTCAATACCACCTTCGGTGTTTAGACAAATAAAACACATGCCAATTGTGATTTTGATTGCCACAGATATTAAAAGCAGCTGACCCGGACAGTATCCCCAATGCCATCTGCTTATCGCAGAGCAAAATTGTATGGTGTATAAAGCATGACACGTGAAGGCTGGCTGAACACCGTCCGAATACAGATGATGAAAAGTAACCAGATTGAACGGCACCCTTGCACCATCTACTCGACACGAAGCACTACCCACCATATAGATAAGTCGAGTATCACGAACTTACATGAATTTCTCTATCTGTTTTGCAAACACACTGTTCTTACAAAGATTCTTCTTTTATCTATATCAGGGCCACCGGAACCTTTTTACATGCAGGGCTACTAACTAATTCAAACGGATAGGCGTGGGCTATATAGCACATTTATATGAATGCAATGTTTTATGGAATGTAAAACAGAAAAATCTGATGTGTTCAATTCACATGACTTTCTCTACATCTCTGCAACAAAGTATGCTTAAAAGCTTATACTTCCATTTACTTCATGCTAATCAGTAAAAAATATAGCAGAAATAGCTATATTACTTGCTTCCTTATAAGAAGAAGCGAAATAAGGGAGTACCATAGGTTAAAGTGATAATCAAAAGCTGGTTGCTATGTCACTGAAGTTCCTTTGTTTGTAAGGACCGCAGTTGACAAGTTCCTGTATGAGAAAAGCATAAGTTTTTCACAGTAGAAATCAAAAATAAGGAATGTCTCAAAAACGACAAAGTCCACGAAAAAAAGTATATGACATAATTTGTGTGTTTTAACGTGTTCTACATTTTTTGTGCTGTAAGCTTTTGTCCATCTCTTAGCATTTATTCAAAATTCAGTCAAATTCATCCAGAATAAACTACTCCTCAGAGGCTACTCCCAGAAAATTCAAGATATACATTTTATTTGTCAGGTAAATATCTTTAATATACGCAATTTTAATCCAAATCGTTAGAGCCATTTTTGAGAAAATTGAAATTTTCGAAAAAAGTTACATGTAAAGGGTAGCTGGGGATTTTTCTCAAAATCTTCGTGTCGCATCCCTGGAAGATACTAAACTTAAATACCAAGTTTGGTATTTTACCGACTTTTCGTTTTTGAGTTATCGTGTTCACAGATACACTGACACACACACAGACCTTTTCCTGAAAGTACTTTTTTTGGATACAGGGGATCCTAAAACACATATTTCCGGTGAAATCTCGGTATCGAATTTTTGGGTGGAGTGCAATACCTTCTCTATACACTATGTGCATAGTGCGTATAGAGAAAGTAAAAATAGGATATAAAATTATAAATATGATGTGTTGGACATTTCTGCAGAGCTTTGTTTTATAAGAATAAAGCTACAATTACAATTATTCACCTAATGAGAAGTGTGAAGCTGATGTTTTGAGTATAATAAGTTGCTGATGTCTGACTTTTGCTCTAATGTGCTCAGGAGCAACACATCTTGGAGATCCTCCTTAGTCAAGCTAGATCTTAATGCTGATTTCTTCAGGTTCATTTTTGAAAGTTTGTGTGATTGAGGCAAGCATGGAGATCAAACGTCGGGCTTGTTTCTTCTGGAAGTAATTTGTAGAAACTGGGAAAGTCCTTAGGGCTGGAGGCTTATTTTATTGCATCATCACACTTCCGGTCTTACAGCTCTAATTGTAGTAGCTCTGGTGCCTTATCAACTTCGAAAGCGAAAGGCGATGTAAGCAGACAAATTTCAGATTCCAATTTTACAAAATCGAGGAACCTATTAGCAACATTTTCTTCAATACCCTGAATTACCTTTGCAAACGAATCAATATCAAAGCATAGTCTGGATATTTGTCTTTAAGGGCAGCAAGTGTAAGAAAATGCGCCCGGTTCTTCAAAGAAGTTTGTCCCTTGAGCAATTTCAATTTCAGTTGAATCGATTTAATAGCACTGTATGGACCACTGATATGTTTATCTTTGCCTTGAAGTAGACAGTCATTCAAATGCCTGGTCTTGTCAACCAGAAATGCCAAGCAGGACAACCATTTGGGGTCTCCTAACAATTCACTCGCGTTTCCTTTCTCTTCCACAAATTCGCTAATTTCCTCCCGCAAAGCAAAAAAATCTAGCTAACGTTTGACCTCGGTTTAGCCACTTTATCTCTGGATGGTAAATTATATCACCGTGTTCGCTGTTCATTTCATCAAGAAGAGTCTTAAAGCTGCAATGGTTTAATGACCTACTATGGATGAAGTTAATTAGTTTCGAAACCGCCTGTATATTAACACGGAGATCAGCTGCCTTTCCACATAGCGCCTCCCGATGCAACTTCTACATCTGCCCCCATAACACTCGACTTAAGAGGGCCATTTTTTTCAAGGTCTGATCGGTCGCGAAATTAAAACCTCAATGAAAATCAGATGAAACTTTGCTCAGTGTCTCTAGTAAGTCCGTTGATCGCGTCATGTTGTTCTTGTCAGTTGCAAGCGCACAGTAAGCAAGTAACCATGCCCAGAACAATAGCGTCCCCCGCCAAATATAATGTGCGAGCTGATCATGAAATTTCGGGAAACAACTCATGCTACACAGAAATTGTGAACCGATGATTTTCACGAATCGCTTGATCCACTCGCTGAATGAGATCATCATCGGTTGACATTCGCTTTCTTTCCTGACCGCCTGCATCATGAACGTCTGTACGCACAGCTTCAAAGTTCCTGCACTCATGAATGTTTCACCGTACACATCGTCGGTGAATTTCCGATTTGTTGTACCTATCCGCATGAAGTAATCGAGTTACACTTCACATTTGGCGGGCGACGCTATTGTTCTAGGCATGTTTACGTGCTCGCTGCGCGCTTACAACTGACATGTACACTCACATTCACTTTTCTTTCTCTACCTATTTTGTAACAAACTATTCTTTACACAAGCTTATTCTTCTATTTCATGCTAATCAAGATAAACATTAGCAGAAAGTAAAATCAAATATACGTTAAGTTTTGCATATGCATTCCAAATATCAAAGTTCTCTCTCTCTCTCTCTTTTTCTCAAGGACACATTTATAGAGGAACCCTTAACATGTTTCTTTGATTTTAGGTATCTCAAAAACACGTATTTGTGCTAATTTTTTAATACAATTCAATACTTCCTTTGTGACAAAGACAGAGAAAGCGATAATGAGAAATTTAGGATTAATTCAGAGGGTTACATTAAGTGACGTCAACTCTTGTCACCGTCTTCTTCGATCGTTCGTTCCGCCCAATAAACAGGTCTGTTCTAGACTGTTATTGAAATGTATCTATCGACCACATAAAACGCCGAATGAATTATTTATGGTACGTGCTCAAGACCATCGAAACATTTACATATTATTCCATCCAGGAGGTCATCATGTGTCACTGCTACTGGTGATAACGACTAACGAGTGGGGGTGACCCATGGAAGCCGGATATCCTGGGAGCAATAACGCCATTCAACAACAGCTTCACATCTTCTGCAACCGATTAGTCAATGAAGCATCCTTCTTTGCTCTATCTGAGTCTGGCTTTTGCGTCTCTTCGGCTTGTTTATGTGCGTGATACCTACACTTAGATAAGCTTTTACTTTCTCTACACTAAAATGTACATAATGTAAATTCGATACTGGATTTTACACTGGAAATAGACGTTTTAGGGTTACGTGTATCCAAACAAAAAAAAAGTTAGAAAAAGTTCCGTGTGTGTCCGTGTGTCTGTGAACGCAATAACCCAAAAACGAAAAGTCAGTAAAATACCAAACTTGGTATTTAAGTTTAGTATCTTCCAAGGATGCGACAAGGAGATTTTGAGGAGAATCCCCTTACCCCAAACTACCCTTTACATGGAAACATTTTCTAAAATTTTGATTTTCTCAAAAATGGCTCTAACGATTTTGATTAAAATACCATATATTAAAGATACTTACAGGACAACTAAAATTTAAATCTTGAATTTTCTGGGAATAGCCTCTGAAGACATCTTTATTCTAGATGAATTTTGCATAGCTGATAAACCGTAAGAGATATACTAAAATTTACTGTATAGCAAATGCAGAGCTCGTTAAAACACACAAATTATGTGCAGTTGACCGTTTTTAAGATATTTCTTGTTAATGGTTTCAGTTTTAAAATACCTAAAACTTTTTACATGTGGGAATTTGTCAACTCCTGGCAACGCAAAGAAAATATCATCCTCATGACAACCATCTTTTTAAAGGTTTAACTATCGTTTTAACTTAGTGTACTCCCTAATTTTCCCTTCTATTTACAAGAAACATGTATCTCTATCAGCATAAAATAGATAGAAGCATAAGTTTTTAACAATGATTTGTTTAGAGATGTAGAGAAAGTCATGTGAATAGAACACATCAGATTTTTTAACGTTGATCCTATTTGAATATTTCATAAGGTCTAAAGGGTTGTTCAAAGTATGCTAAACAGAACAAAACTGTGAAATTAACACACAAACCTGAAACATTGCTTATAACAAAATCAAAACTTCAGAACTGCAAACCCTGAAATTAACAGCTCAAAAGCGTTTAAGCAAGTGAAGGAAAATAGTCATATAAATGAAAACAATTGCTGTTTAGCAAATAGGAATGATAGATCCATTACAAATATTTTTACTGCAGAAAGATAGGAAACTCAAAAGTTTATACTGTGGGTAATATATGCCAAATCTTCCAATGCGCACAGAATAATAAATAAGGGTTTCGGTTGGCAATGATGATGATTTTCAAAGAGATAGAATGTGGAGCTTATCTGCAATGAAAAATCGTCACAAAATTGTTTAGATGTTCACCACAAATAGCGCTATGAATTTAGGATGATAATGGGTTGAATATAACGAGGATTTTATAAAATTTAAAATTTATAATGACTGCATCTACTACTTTAATTGAAACTGTCTCCACAGAAAGCTAAAGTAAACAGTTGATGAGATCATTCGAGCAGATAGGCGTATCACTGTGGATGAAATTGCAATGTAATGCAATGAATTATACAAAGCTTCGAAAAGTTTGTCTCCATTGGGTCACACGTTTATTGACCGAAGACAACAAACTTCAGAGAAGTACCAGCCAAAACCTGCTTCAGAGATTTCAAAATGAAGATGATTTTTTGGCGACTATTGTGACAGGCGATGAAAACTTGTTTATTACGAGCCTGAAACAAAATGACAGGGTATGAAATGAAACAATTTGTATTCGCCTCTAAGATTGCTAGTGAACGAACCAGCCAAAACCTGCTTCAGAGATTTCAAAATGAAGATGATTTTTTGGCGACTATTGTGACAGGCGATGAAAACTTGTTTATTACGAGCCTGAAACAAAATGACAGGGTATGAAATGAAACAATTTGTATTCGCCTCTAAGATTGCTAGTGAACGACTTTGGGTTGTATTCCAGTTGATTCTCTTGAACCTGGACATACCATAAATGACAGGGTATGAAATGAAACCATTTGGATTCGCCTCGAAGATTGCTAGTGAACGACTTTGGGTTGTATTCCAGTTGATTCTCTTGAACCTGGACATACCATAAATGACAGGGTATGAAATGAAACCATTTGGATTCGCCTCGAAGATTGCTAGTGAACGACTTTGGGTTGTATTCCAGTTGATTCTCTTGAACCTGGACATACCATAAATGCTGCCCGCTATATCCAGACACTTTGGAAGCCCCTCATGCATTGTTTGATAAGCGTCCTGGAAAGACCGTCCTCCAAGACTCTCGGTCTTTACGACCACACGCTGCCTAGGAGACGCGTAAGCTACCGCCTTCCCAAGGACGCCTTGGGATGCTAGTTTTCCGGCCGCCTCTCCCTTCTTTACAGTTCTACCCGCCAAGTTAAGCAGCATCGGGCCCGGTCCCGACTCGGACGGGTGACCGTCCAGTTGTACTCCGACCAGATCTGCAACACTGGCTTCCCACACCCCGTACCTACATCCCTTCAGTTCCCCCCGCTAGCCGGCACTGCTTTCCTTGACAGCCCGCAAGCGGCTGGCCAAGGTAAGCAGCATCGGGCCTGGTCCCTCTCTGGGTGGGTGACCACTCAGGTAGGTATGTCAGCCCGCGCCGGCTGCACAGAGGGAAACACCCTGCCCACATTACTTCGACACAGACATAAACGCTTGCATAAGACTACATCTTTTATATCACACGGGTAAATCCGCGAGAAAAGCGGATAGGTACCGTGGTGATTTGCACCCGCCCGAGTACACTCGGGCGACTAGTTCCTACTCCTGGCTCCTGTCCTCCAAGAATGTAATGCGCTTCCTCACACTGTCCGTGTCACAATTGTGACATTTGGGTGGTAAACGCTTACACATCCTCCCTACAGTCTCGACATGGCACCTCCGACTACCATCCTTTTTGTTCCGTTAAGGAACAGAAACGAGGCGAACGCTATGAGACAGTGGAGGATACTGAGAAAGCAGCGCGTCAATGTATTCGTGTAACTAGAACGGAGTTTTCAAACTGGCTGAACGACGGGGAAAAATGTATGCAAAGGAATGAAGACTGTGTTGAAAAGCGAGAGAACAGTCTGCAGATTATGATGTACTTGGTTTCTCTAAAAAATAAAAATCCGATGTGTTCCATTCACATGACTTTCTCTACATCTCTGCAACAAATTATTTTTAAAAAGCTTATGCTTCTATTCACTTCATGCTAATTGAGAAAAAATTAGCAGAACTAGTCTTATTACTTAATGCATTTAAGTAGAAGCGAAATAAGGGAGCACCATAGGTTAAAGTGAAGAAAAATTAAGTTTTTCAAATCTGAAACCAAAAACAAGGAATGTCTCAAAAACGATCAACTCCGCGAAAAAAAATGTATGCAACATGAATTGTGTGTTTTAATGTGCTCTACATTTTTCTGTGGTAAGTTTTTATCCAGCTCTTACGGTTTAGCAGTTACGCAAAATTCCGTAAAATTCATCCAGAATAAAGTAGTCTTCAGAGACTATTCCCAGATAATTCAAAATATACATTTTATTTGGCAGGTAAATATCTTTAATACAGGATATTTTAATAAAAATCGTTAAAGCTATTTTTGAGAAAATCAAAATGTTCGAAAAAAGTTCCATGTAAAAAATAGTTTGGGGTGGGGGGATTTTTCTCAGAATCTTCGTGTCGGTATTTTACCGACTTTTCATTTTTGAGTTATCGTGTTCACAGACACACGGACACAAACACGGACCTTTTTCTGAAAAAAAAACTTTTTTTTTGTATACCTGGGACCCTAAAACATATATTTCGGGTGAAATCTCCGTATCGAATTTTTTTAGTGGAGTGCAATACCTTCTCTATACATTATGTATATAGTACGTATAGAGAAAGTAATTAAGAGATTTAAACATTGATGTTTACTTCTTTTATATATGATGCTCGTGTTATATCGGCTTTGTCTTGTGTACTCCTTATTTTTGTCTTTGATTTTTATGAATATTAATACCAATTCATTAAATGTATGCTCAGCAAGATGGAGATTATATCAGTATTCCTTCAGTAGCTGAATTTATAAAAGTTGCGAGAAGATTAGCGTTTTGTTTGCTGAAGCAGATGTCAAATGAGTGATCTAGGAGCTTTGGAAGAAATATGTGGAAGCAGTTGCAAAGGATGCCGTACTATTTTAGAATTTTTCGTATAGAAAGTTGTGGATAGCATTAAACAGCCAACATATTGTGTCAAGATGCTTGTAGCACCAGTACAGTTGATGCTAAGATAAGAAACATCATCGTTCTTCTCTAGTTGACCCACTTTTCCTACTAGCTGCTAGTATTATCAGATCTATCCCGTGCTATGACATTCAGTGCATGCTTTTTAGGGGGAAGGGAGTACCTGATACCTCTGATCTAGGACAGGATGGACTAGAGCACCAAACCAGGAGCTCTTTGTACCTCGCCACAAGAAGGGGCCCCTGGAGGGAGGGGTGAGTTCCGGGAGCCGGAATCAAGAGCGACCGCAGGGTCCCTAGGTTATCAGAGTAAAACTCCCTGACCATCAGACAGGCAGACTGAGGGCCCCGCCCACACAGTGTCTTACGCCAACAAGAGGCAACCAGCCGAAGTCGGGTCGCCCTCCGTGGTGTAATGGTTACCATGCTAACTTCATATACCCAAGGTCCCGGGACGATGGATTTTTTCAGGTGTAAAAATCCTTAGCATGGCTTACTTCGGAAGGGAAGTAAAGATTTACGGCACGTAAAAGAACCTCAAGCCTAATAGGCCTCTGAGCAAAATTAAACGGTCTTTCACGCCCAATTTTGAATGGCACGCTGAGAACCACTGTAGTTAAAGAGCGCGCATAAATAACATGCCACTTTTTTAGCCGAGATCGGGGGACACTGAGAGTTAAAGTTAGCAACGTTTTTTCTTACCACGCCACATCAACCTGAAAGAAACCAACGATATGAAGGATGAATGAAATGACAATGGAAGCAACATAGAGAGACAGGAAATTCGGAAGATGTAATGAACCTTTCCACCATTGGCCTGGCAAACTGGAGAAACCCCCGAAAAAAAACAACAAAAAAAACATTGGGCCAGAAAGCCCGGGCACAAACCTAACCGTGACCTCCTGACCGCAGACAAATCCGCCTGAGTCATCTCGCTACATTAAATTAAGCTTATTGGGTACAGCAACAGAGAAGGGCAAAGAAGGAATTCCTCAGTGCTGGCGTCTTCGCCATCTGTCTGTCACTGAGTCCTGAGGTCAACTTGAAACATGAAAGAGGGAAAAGAAATAACAGGAATTTGAGGAGAGAGAATTTGTGTTAGAATACCACCCAGCACTCGACTTATCCAGCATTGAAAACCATGAAACAACCATGGTAGGAGTGGTTGGCCACAGTAAACGAAGCCCGTACCCAGAATGCGAGCCTTACACGTTACTGCGCAGCATCTCTCTCGGCTTTGCTTTGAATATCCACTGTTTCTCATTTCACTGAGTTGCTGCATTTCTGAGGATCCATTGCATCCAACGCCATGGTTACCTAAGCTTTCAGGTTCTATTTACTTCTTCGTTTCACCAATCCACATTTCTTCCTATTCCTTACATCTAATTTTCTTCATCCATCTACTTTTTACTACACTTAAATATTTTCCTATTTCTATTAAACTTTCTTTTGATTTAACTCTTAACATCCTTTCACCTATAATTTCATTTGGTAGACTAGACCAAATGTTTTTACGTAATTTTTCTTACATATTCAATGTTCCTTCGCATTCTAGAATTAAATGCCAATAATTATTTTACTGCTTATTACACAATAGACTTTTAATTTGGTTTGCTTCTTCCCCTAAGCTTTTTAACCTCACCACTCCTGTCCTAGTCCATGCAAAACCCTCTCTTGATGGTTTGTTACAAACATCAACATAATTTGCTCTTCCTCATGTCGTTTTAAACTCCGTATATATATATATATATATATATATATATATACACACACACACACAGTGGACTTTTGGAGTTGAAACTACCAATTATTTCCTGTCTTTCCATATCTTCAATTTTCAATCTAATATATCCACTAGGAACTTATTCTTCCACGACCAATGATTACTTACTACTTTCTCTAGCCCCGTATGTGCAATGTACATTAAGGATAGAAAAGTATTGCATTCCACCCAAAAATTCGATGTCGAGATTTCACCGGAAATACATGTTTTAGGACCCCCTGAATCCAAAAAAAGCATTTCCAGAAAAAGATCCGTGTGTGTGTGTGTCCGTGTGTCTGTGAACACGATAACTCAGAAACGAAAAGTAGCTAAAATACCAAACTTGGTATTTAAGTTCAGTATCTTCCAGGGATGCGACACGAAGATGTTAAGAAAAATCCCCCCACCCCAAACTACCCTTTACATGGAACTTTTTTTCGAAAATGTTGATTTTCTTAAAAATGGATCTAACGATTTTGATTAAAATATCGTATATTAAAGATATTTACCCGAAAAATAAAATGTATTTCTTGAATTTTCTGGGAATAGCTTCTAAAGACCTTTTATTCTGGATGAATTTTGCTTAATTTGGCATAACTAATAAACCGTAAGAGATAGACAAAAACTTAGTATACAAAAAAATGTAGGCCTTGTTAAAATACACAATTTACGTCATATACATTTTTTTCGTGAAACTTACCGTTTTCGAGGTATTCATTGTTATCAGTTTCAGTTGTGAAGTACTGTTTTTCTTTTGTTCTACTCCTGGCCAAGAAAAGAAGCGATTTGTAATGACAATCGCATAACAACAGCTTTTAAAACAGTTGACTATCGATTTAGCCTAGTGTATTCCCTTATTTTCTTACTGCTTATAAGGAACTAAGTAATATGAACATTGTGCTGAATACCTCGATTAACAAGGTGCAGAAAGAAGAAGAATCTTATGTATGAAGTTTGTAGAACGGCTAGAGAAAGTCATGTGAGTGTAACACATCAGATTTTTTTTTCTTGAATCTCTAATCAATTTCTCTACTAATCCAATACTTTTGTACTTCTTGTATTTAAGAACAAGAAGAGCATCTTGGAGAGGTATTTTCTTTAAGTGTATCTATCCTGTGGTTAGATTGTCAAGAGAAAAATGTCGTTCCGTATTATTCATTTGCCACTTGAAGTGACGGAGGCCGTAAATAAGTTGAAGCAAATAAAGAAGTAGTATTACGAACCGGTTTCTCTCTAGGATCATGCGGTGCACGTCATCTTAATTACTATATCACATCGTAATATCCACTCTAGCCTTCTGCTTTACAAACTTAATCTGTTCCCTTTATGTGGTACTAAGATATAGAAGTTGACATAAGCACATGTCGGGAGGGTGCTTTAAGCTCTATACAGGAGCCAAGAACTTCAACACAATCTTGGAAAACCTCTTCCATCTCTTGCGTTAAATTAAGTTTTAAACTTTAACCAGCACGACCAATAATGTCCACGTTCGAGTGCTTGTACGTAGTGTGTAGAGAAGGTATTATATTTTTACTTTCTCTAGCCCCGTATGTACAATGTATTCCACCCAAAAATTCGATACCGACATTTCACCGGAAATATATGTTTTAGGGTCCCCTGTATAAAAAAAAAGAAAGCATTTTCACAAAAAGGTCCGTGTGTGTGTCAGTGTGTCCGTCTGTCAGTGTCCGTGTACCTGTGAACACGATAACTCAAAAACGAAAAGTTGATAAAGCACCAAACTTGGTATTTAAGTTAAGTATCTTCCAGGGATGCGACACGAAGATTTTGAGAAAAATCCCCCCACCCCAAACTACCCTTTACATGGAACTTTTTTCCAAAATTTTGATTTTCTTAAAAATGGTTCTAACGATTTTGATTAAAATATCGTATATTAAAGATATTTAGCTGACAAATAATATGTATATCTTGAATTTTCTGGGAATGGCTTCTAAAGACCTGTTTATTCTGGATGAATTTTGCTTAATTTTGCATAACTAGTAAACCGTAAGAGATAGACAAAAACTTACTGTATAAAAATGTAGGTGTTGTTAAAATACACAAGTTATGTCGTATACATCTTTCTAGTGGAGCTTACAGTTTTCGACTTATTCATTGTTATTAGTTTCAATTGTGAAGTACTTATACTTTTCTCAGAGGGAGTGTGCGCTTTTCTTTTGTTCTACTCCTGGTCAAAAAAAGAAGGGATTTGCAATGACAATCGCTTAACGACCGCTTTTAAAACATTTGACTATGACTTTAGTCTAGTATATTCACTTATTTTTCCTGCTTATAAGTAACTAAGTAATAAGAACGTTGTGCTAATGAGTACCTCGATTAGCAAGATGCAGAAAGAAGAAAAATCTCATGCAAGAAGTTTGTAGAACAGCTAGAGAAAGTCATGTGAGTGTAACACATCAGATTTTTTTAAAATTGTTTTTTTACACAAACTGGGTGTAGGACAAGAGTTGGATAGTTAGAGTAAGACTGAAAAATGCAATGTCATAGCCGTGATTTGAACCACGGATCTTCCGGTCTCTATCTGGTTGCTCTGCCACTGAGCTACCATGGCAACCTGCCGGCATAGCATTGAATTTCTTAAATAACTCGCATGTTTCCCGGTAAACCGCACAAGTGATCTCAAATTATTTTGAGATGACAACCTCAATGGCGACTTACAATGTATAGTACTACGTACTATGTACACAGTGTATAAAGGAAATATTGTATTTCACCCAAAATTTGATACTGAAATTTCGCCGGAAATACATGTTTTAGGACCCCCTGAATCCCAAAAAGAACATTTTTAGAGAAAGATCCGTGTGTGTGTGTGTGTGTGTGTGCCTGTGGATAACACAGCTCAAAAACAAAAAGACCGTTAAATGACAAATTTGGTATTTAGGTATAGTATCTTCCAAGGATGCGCCACGAAGATTTTCAAGAAAATCCCCCCACCACAAAATACCCTTTACTTGGAAAATGTTTCGAAAATTTTGATTTCCTTAAAAATGGCCCTAACGATTTTGATTAAAATCACGTATATTAAAGCTATTTGCACCCCGAATAAAACGTATATCTTCAATTTTCTGCGAATAGCTTCTGAAGACGTCTTTATCCTGGGTGAATTTTGCCAAATTTTACGTAACTATTAAACCGTAAGAGATGGACAAAAACTTACCATACATAAAATGTAGAGCACGTTAACACACACCATTTATGTAATATAAATTTTTTTAGGGAGTTGATATTTTTGACATATTCCTTATTTTTTGTTTAGCTTTAAAAACATACTTTTCTCATACAGGAATTTGTAAACTCCTGTCCATACAAATAAAGGAACTTCAGTCACATAGCAACCAGCTTTTGACTATCACTTTAACCTATGGTACTCTCTTATTTTGCTTCTACTTACAAGGGAGCAAGTAATAAGACTATTTCTGGTAATTTTTTCTCGATTAGCATGAAGTAAAAAGAAGCATAAGTTTTTTAACAATACTTTTTTGCAGAGATGTAGAGAAAGCCCTGTGAATGGAACACGTCAGTTTTTTTTTTTTTTTTTGGTGGAGTGGAATACCTTCTGTATCTACATACCATGTAGGTACTATGTAGAGAAAGTAAAACTTAAAAGAGTGCCTTTACTTACCAATAAATTTAACGGTATGAGGCTGTCGCATTTGACTACCAAAGACGCTTTTTTTTCTGGGTATGCGCTGAGCACACTGTTTCGAGAACCAAAGGCCAGAGCTCAATTACCACCAGGTCGACTTCACTAAGAAGCCGGTTCTCGTAAGCATTGAACGTTTTGTGAGAACTCTGTGGAGTCTTTATCCGTCAAGTAAGTCTGGCTGTGTACACAGCTGGTCATATTTGCCTACAACAACCGTACTTTAGGTTTCTCAACATTAACAAGTTGTATTTTCCAGCAATGAACAAACTAGCAAACATATCAACAAATAAGTATATTTACAATCACTGCCCCGAGCTGACCATTGACCACAGGTTATCAGTAGATCCCGGATTGGTATGCGAAACTCATGTTATTATTTTCATATGTATTTCAAGTTATGGGCAATAGATACAATTTGTAAAGTACACCTCTACAGAGAACTGGGTACTATTTAAAAATGCATATTTTACTCTTAAATGCTGTTTAAATGACTGTTTCGTTCATAACACGTGATCGTACATTGGTGCGTAAAATTCCAACCAACCGGAATTCGTTATCTCTGCATTTTAATCGTTTTTATCACACCCACGTTCAATTGTTTTTATAAATTTATCCCATCCACATGCATTTGTTTTCTCTCTGATCTAATGTTCGTCTCTTAATAAAAGTATCAAGTGTAGAGCGATATTCATGTACATATGGCGGAAGTTCCAAAAGGTTTTGGGGAAAGATCTACTGCTGAAATAGACATGATAATTGAAAACTCAAAAACGCACAGTACTAAAAACAACAGAGAGAGAGAGAGAGAGAGAGAGAGAAAGAGAGAAAGAGAGTGTGTGTGTGGAACCAGTTCGAATTCTGTAAGGAACAAGGCCATGATATACGATATGGACATGATTTCGGTGCAAATATACGTCAAGACAAATAGGATTTTGGGAATATTATTCTTCGAGTCCTTATAGACTAGTCATTATTATTTTATTCATGAAATAGTCTTATTAAATACAACTGCCAACAAGTTGTACGATAATACACGTTTTGGGACTTCCTGAATAAAAAAAAACCAAAAAAACAACAAAACATTTCTAGAAAAAACGTCCATGTGTGAGTCCGTGTTTGTGTGTGTGTGTGTGTGTGTGTGTGTGTGGATAGCATAGCTCAAAAACGAAAAGACAGTTTAATACCAAACTTGGTATGAAGCTTTGGTATCTTCCAAGGCTGCGACATGAAGGTTTTCAAGAAAATCCCCCACTCCCAACTACCCTTTACATGGAAAAATTTTCGCAATTTTTAATTTTCTCAAAAATGGCTCTAACGATTTTGATTAAAATATCGTATATTAAAGATACTTACAGCACAACTAAAATGTAGATCTTGAATTTTCTGGGAATAGCCTCTGAAGACATCTTTATTCTGGATGATTTTTGCGGAAGCTTGCATAACTGGTAAACCGTAAAATGTAGATACACATAAAATGTAGATCTCGTTAAAACCCTCAATTTATGTCAGATACATTTTTTCGTGAAGTTGACCGTTTTTGAGATATTTCTTGTTATTAGTTTCAGTTTTAAAATATTTATACTTTTCTCATACGGGAATTTGCCAACTCCTGGCCACTCAAATATTTCAATCCCATAGCACCCCATTTTAAAACATTTGACTGTCGGTTTAGCCTAATGCATTCGCTTATTTCCCTTCTACTTATAAGGAAACAAGTAATAAAACCGTTTCTGCTAGTTTTTTCTCGATTAGCATGAAGTAAATAAAAGCATAAGCTTTTTAACAATAATTTGTTGCATAAACGTAGTGACTGGAACATCAGATTTGTTCCATATCGTGGTGAATATCATCAATTACTCTTGTATGAAGAATGTGTGAAGTGAGATGAATAAACTAGCAAGATGAACAGAAAATGTACAACATTTTCTCCTTGTTTAGGCCAGAGATGCAGCCCCGCTTCCAGCGCCCGTTAACCATAAAGTAAATTACCTCGTCAAATCATAAACTGAAATCAATTGGCACAGCACATGCGGGAACTGAATTATATTACTGCGCGCAGCAATAAACAAACTCCTTAACACTTACACATTTGCATGGCGCCAATCTGAACTTTATGTTATTCACTATAATTTGCACAAGAAGGTTACAGACAATGAAACATACACATGGATATTACACATACAATTCTGTTTCCGTATACATTATTCTTGATTTATAAGCCTAGCTTAGAAGAGAGAGAAATCTCTAGTGTTTATTCCAAACACATTGATACCTGGGAGTTGCCTCACATTGTTTTTATTGTATGTTGTCAGCATGACGGTATTAATACGCCAAGGTTTAATATGCAACTGCAAATGATTTTCGAATCCTTTGTAAAAGCTCTATTCTGTTTTACTGCAGAATCTAGACTGTGACAGATTCTGAGACCGTTAGTCGGCTTTCCTATAATAACCATTGTCATTTTATTAATTGTTTATCAGTTTATATTTAAAGACTGCTAATACTCAATTATTTCATGTGTTTAAGAGTGTAAAAATTAGCTAAAAGAGAAACTTTCTTTGTTAGGAGATACTCTATTGTCATAGCACATACGAGTAGCGTTATAGAGAACCAAGTGATAGTAAAGACTCTTTTAGTTTAGAGAAAAGTTTTTTTTTTCATTGTGTAACACTTGCCACGTGGGAGTTATGATGCATCCTGGGTAGGAAATAATGCATTTTGGGTAATATCAACTCCAGGTTCGCGGTCAGCCGCCATGTCAGTAATTTTGCGATATAAGTAGAAGATTACAGCGCATCGGGGCATTAAAGTTAAACAACTCTTAGTTACATATCGGCATCCATGTTAAACACCGCAACACTCAGCAATATTTAGTTAATTATCGGCGCTCTTAGTGATGAATTCCTAAAGTCAGTTAAGCATATTTAGACTTATTTAAATACAGCTAAGTTAAAGAAACAAGGTTATTAAGTAGAATACATGTGCGTCATCGATTATGAAAGCTTCTAGTGATTATTTGATTTAGCGGATTGTACAGCAAAGTGCTTATCTCGCATCTTCTAGTTGATAATAAATTGAAGTAAAAGTAACGTGTGTTTACCTGACTTTATAAGACCACTCCCCAAACTACCCTCATTCGCTACCACCCCGAGAGAGTCAAACCAGCATGCAGGCTGTTTAGCTGAGGCATCTCAACGGTAGTAGATCTTCACAACAAAAGGTACGTGGATCTACTCATCTGGTAGTGGAGTGAATCTTGAAGCACCGCCAACGTCATTGTACATCTGAGCACGGGGCTAAACTGCTACATACGTGGTGCAATAACGAAAGCGTTTCGTACTTGGCTAGCATCACGTGGCAACAACAATAAACGCTTCAATTCTCTAATTCTGGAAAATTCTAATGGAAATTATTATTTTAATTAATTTGGTTTATTAAAATGTTTATATATATTATACATAGTTTTTATGATTCCTTTATGTTTTATAAAAAGCTTAATAATTATCTAGAAAAGGCTTACTAAATCGAACCAATAAATAAACTGCTGCTGTAACTACTTTAATTTCTTAGTAATAGAAGCTCAGCCTTTTTTAAATGTTGACAAAACCTTCCTCAACCCTGTTTAACTATAGCCGAGGTCGTTGGGCACGGACTCGTGAATATAAGGTCTGCGTTTCATACTTTGCCAGGACGTACCCCATTATTAATTTCTTTACTAAGTATAGCAAGAAGAGGAAGCATTGCATTCCATCCAAAAATTCAATGCCAAGATTTATCCGGAAATACCTACACATTCAGGGACTTCCTGAATAAGAAAAAGAGCCATGAGAACGCGTAACACAAATACGAAAATTTAGTTAAATACAAACTCATGACTCAAAAATCCCCATTTTAAAAATCTCTATCTATACATGCAAAAGTTTTGGAAAATGTTGATTTCCTACAAATTGACTCTAACAGTCTTAACCAAAATACCATATGTAGTATCCCAATATTTCCCTTCTACATAAAGGAAAGCATTTCTGCTAATGTATATCTCTATTAGCATTAAGTAGATAAAAGAATAGGCTTTTATTTTCTCAACACGCACTATATAGATAGTGTATAGAGAAGGTATTGTAATGCACCCAAAAATTCGATACCGAGATTTCACCAGAAATACATGTTTTGTGTCCCCCTGAATAAAAAAAAAATTTTTAGAAAAATGTCCGTGTGTATGTCTGTTTGTGTGTATGTATGTGTGTGTCTGTGGGCAGCATAGCTCAAAAACGAAACGACCGTTAAATACCAAATTTGATATTAAAGTTATCTTCCAAGGATGCGACTCGAAGATTTTCAAGAAAATCCCCCACCCCAAACTACCCCTTACATGGACCTTTTTTCGAAAAGTTTGATTTTCTAAAAAAATGGCTCTAACGGTTTTGATTAAAATATCGTATATTAAAGATATCTACCTGACAAATAAAATGTATATCTTGAATTTTTTGGGAATAGCCTCTGAAGACTACTTAATTCTGGGTGAATTTTACGGAGTTTTGCATAACTAGTAAACCGTAAGAGATGGACAAAAACTTAGCACACAAAAATGTAGAGCACATTAAAACACATAATTCATGTTTTAAACATGTTTTCGTGGAGTTGATAGTTTTTTAGGTATTCCTTGTTTTTGGTTTCATCTTTGACAAACTTATACTTTTCTCATACAGGAATTGGTCAACTCCTGTCCACACTAACAAAGGAACTTCAGTTACATAGTAACCATCTTTTGACTATCACTTTAACCTATGGTACTGTCTTATTTTGCTTCTATTTACAAGGGAGCAAGTAATAAGACTATTTGTTCTATTTTTTTTTTTTTTTCGATTAGCATGAAGTAAATAGAAGCATAAGCATTTTAGCAATAATTTGTTGCAGAGAGGTAGAGAAAGCCATGTGGATAGAACACATCAGATTTTTTTTTCATTGAAGATGAATATTTACCTACCAAGTTCACTGTTTTGACTTGGTCACCCCTGAATGCGCTTTGTTTTCTCAGGCACAACGACCTTCGCGCACGCGCTGTCGCGTCATATAGATCATTAGACAGTGGGTCAGCGAGAACAAAGACTGGAAGGAGTGTCCAGACAGCTGTTGTTTAAATAATCCAACTAGAGGAAAATCTGGCCACCTTATGTTGTGTTCCCTGCTTGGATTTTAACAGTCGGGAAGCCACTCAGGCAGAGGCGCTGCTCATTAATCAATTTTGTGCTGCAGGAATCCTGTGTGCCTTGCTCTTCTTCGGAGGTATACATTCCTCAAAGATGTGACCCAAATTAGTCAGTCAAAAGCTTACTAACTTATGTTCTTCATCTCAACTCTTCAAGAACTCTTCTTCATTTTATTATTTTCTCTACACAAAAATTCGATACCGAGATTTCATCGCAAATATTGGGGGAACATAAAAAAAACAGCATTTTTAAAATGTAAGTGGAATACAATAACTTCTCTATACACTATGTGTAGAGAAAGTAATAAGAAACCTTTAACGTGTTTTCCTAGGCGTTTCCAGTAAAAGTATTATGGAAGCACCCCAATTCAATTATGCCTACAACGTTATACTATTTGAATCGGTTTTAGAGCATCAGCTAATCTATGCACACCTTGAAGAAAAAATATTTTTGAACCATAAACAATTAAAAGCATTTAAGGTTCTCTGTTTTTAATTCATTCGCTGAGAAGAATTTTGTTCCTAATTTAAATTACACAGAAAAGCTTTATTTCCACTTTTTACTTTCTCTATACGTACTATGTACATAGTGTATAGAGAAGGTATTGTATTGCACCCAAGAATTCGACACCGAGATTTCACCGGAAATACATCTGTTGGGTCCCCTGAATGCAAAAAAAATATTTTTGGAAAAAGGTCTGTGTGTGTGTGTGTCTGTGGACAGCTTAGCTCAAAAACGAAAAGACCGTAAAATACCAAACTTGGTATTTAAGTTTGATATCTTTCAAGCATTGCGACACGAAGATTTTCAGCAAAATCCCCCCACCTCAAATTACCCTTTACGTTTAAACATTTTTCGAGAATGTTGATTTTCTCAAAAAATGGCTCCAAAGATTTTGATTAAAATACCATATGTTTAAGATATTTGTATGACAAACGAAATGTATATCTTGGATTTTCTGCTAATGGCCTCTGAAGACCTCTTCATTCTGGATGGCTTTTGTATAACTGGCAAACCGTAAGAGATATACAAATACTTACTACACAAAAAATATATATCTCATTAAAACACACAATTTATGTTATATACATTTATTATATTGAGTTAACCGTTTTCGAGATATTCCGAATTTTTAGTTTCAATTTTAGCGACTTAAACTTTTCTCATTCCACTGTAATTTGGGAAAACTACGAAAAATCCTTGAGTCAGTGGGCAATCGGCGGAGATAGACCCTCCTGAATGCGAGTCGCGCACCTTCCCGCGGTGCCATCTCCCTCGGTATAACTATATACTTGATGTAAACAGTCCACTTAGTTCCGAGCAACATCGAGGTCATCGAGGACAACTTTGAGGGAGAGAATACCGCCTTTTCGGATCTTGTGGGACGCAAAAGTTGATGTGGGTAGGCAACTAGACTTACTGTATTTGATGAAACCATTTATATGAAATTATTATTATTGTTGTGTTTGTAATGACTGATTCCTTCCATGTAACTGAGCCAGACGCACAAAAGAGAGCCAGAATTGTATCACAATTAAAATGCCTGCGATTTCAATTTACCTCTTGTCTTTTTCCGTGAATTTTCCGAAATTGTGACCAAAGTAGGAGAAAGAGTTTTAGACAAGCCATTATCGTAATACTGAACACCTTGGACCATCCCTCTAGTTCCAAAAATAACTCTCTTGACATGAAAACACGTGCTCAGTGATGGGATCCATGTTGCTGATCATATCACTGAACAGAGTCCCACAATGCAAATTCATCTAGGTACTGTATACAGAATGATCGTAGTGGTTCCTACCCACAATCGCAATTCTTACTCTGGAAGACATTCATTTTATCATCTTAAGGTATTTGCTAAGTAGAAATTAGGCTATGCTCTTGATGACTTGCTTTCTGAAAGATCTTTGCAAGTCAAGGTATACTGATTAGTAGTTGGATTGTGGATTTAAATTCCAAATACATTTCAACACTTTTATCACCCAGAGTGTGGAATTAAGATTTGGATTAGACACGAACGGGCCGCGTGACCCCAAGGAGGGAGGAATGAGGGAAGAGACCCGAAGGTGAGACCAGATCCAGATGACAAGGGCGCAAGCAAGCACGGGGTTACTAACGGCTACTGTTGGAACACCGGCGACGCCAGGACCCCACCAACACCAAGCCTCCTGGAGGTCCTAGATGGAACCCCAAAACTTGAAGGCAAATCCGGACCTAGTGTTCTCCACGATGACGCCAGGATAACCTTTTACAAAGCGCAATCCACTATCCATCCAAAATCATCCAAGCACCCTCGCTTTAACCCTGAAAGAGATGGTTAGGAATTGATGGGAACAGAAAATGGTGAACCCCAAATTCGGGGGAGTAGTGAACCTAGCAAGCATTCGCCTGGACCCAAGGAAATCCCGAAAACGAACCTGCGACCTCCCGAATGCGGACCACAGACAAAATGTGATACTCCACATGATATGCACAATTTCATTAGACCCGCCCTTTTACTTTCTCTACACGTACTATGTACATAGTGTATAGAGAAGGTATTGCACTCCGTCTAAAAATTCGATACTGAGATTTCACCGGAAATATACGTTTTAGGGTCCCTTGTATCCAAAAAAAGTATTTTCAGAAAAAAAGGACCGTGTGTATGTGTCCGTGTGTCCATGGGTAAAATACCAAACTTGGTATTTAGGTTAAGTATCTTCCAGTGACGCGACACGAAGATTTTGAGAAATATCCCCCCAAACTACAGTTTACATGAAACTTTTTTCGAAAATTTTAATTTTCTCAAAAATGGCTGTAACGATTTTGATTAAAATGTCCTATATTAAAGATATTTACCTGACCAATAAAATGTGTACCTTGAATTTTCTGGGAATAGCCTCTGAAGACCACTTTATGCTGGATGAATTTTGCGGCATTTTGTATAACTGCTAAACCGTAAGAGATGTAGAAAAAATTACCGCACAAAAAATGTAGAGCACGGTAAAACACACAATTTATGTTATATACATTTTTTTGTGAAGTTGGTCCTTTTTTAGATATTCCTTGTTTTTTGTTTCAGCATTAAAAACATTCTTTTCTCTTACAGGAATTTGTCAATTCGTGTCCACACAAACAAAGGAACTTCAGTCACACAGCAACCAGCTTTTGACTATCACTTTAACTTATGGTACTCCCTTATTCTGCTTCTACTTACAAGGAAGCAAGTAATAATACTATCTGCTAATTTTTTCTCAATTAGTATGAAGTAAATAGAAGCATAGACTTTCTTAACAATAATTTGTTGAAAGAGATGTAGAGAAAGTCATGTTAATGGATTTTTTTCAATGGAATGACAAAGAAAGACATTTTAACTTGTTTTACAGAACATCATGCAAATGTGACCAGACACAGGAACAATTTCGTCAAATTCTACTGCTATTTATTCGACAGGAAATATTGATTATAATTTCTATAATTGCTACTAATTTACCTCAAATTATCTTGTTGCAAACCTCGAAAAACGGGTTTATAGGTAATTAACTTTTTGTTAGTCCTTCAGCTGTTTTTAGATCCAAGAGTTCCTTCCTTCACCAGGAAACATTCGTCATTCACAAATAATTGCCCCTTGAATAAAAACTAAAACGCGCTCTGAAACATAAACCCAAGAAGGTTTTGTTTTATTAGTTTTGCTTTTGTAGCTCTATTTAACTTTTATGATAGTATCGTGGACTTTTACATGATATACAAATAAGTTTCCTCAGCTCTTGCGGTGATATAAATGTTCACTCGGTCCCAGAGCTCTGTGGAGATTAGGGGATAATTCTATTTAAAGAAAAATTCTAATTTTCCTAATCGGATTGATTTCGGGACTTCAATGTTGAAAAGCTGACATACTTACAAGTGTCGCCAATTCAGAAAGTTACGTAAACATTTATGAATGTTCAATACTGTTTCATTTAGTGGTATAAAACACACATTTGTACTGTGCCCACACCTTTAGCATTTTGGGGTAAATGGTCATGGCAGAGAACATTTAATATTACTGTTGGTGGTGTTCGTAAACAATACATAATTCTAAAGAATCGCAAACTGCAGTATTTTGAGATCTGGGAGAAATCTGAACACACCAAGTTATCCATATGAACCCTTTCAATACAACAGTTACTTTCAGGGAGCGAAACAATTTTTCATGCCATTGAGACGGAGAACATCTTGCTAGAACATAAAAGCCTCAAACGTCTAAAAAAGTAATAACAAATATTAAATCGCACCCTAAAATAATATATTACACAACTATGAGTCTAAAAGTAAAGCCCAAATACTTTCTCTACGCGTATTATGTAAATAATGTATATTGAAGGTATTATATTGCACCCAAAAATTTAATACCGAGATTTCACCGGAAATGCATGCTTTGAGACCTCTTGAATAAAAAAAAATTTTTTTTTAGAAAACTCTCCGTGTGTGCGTGTGTGTCTGTCTCTCAGTGAGTAAGTTCAGTATCTTCCAAGAAGTGACAGGAACATTTTCAAGAAAATCCACCAACCCCATATACTCTTTACATGGAAAACGTTTCCAAAATGTTGATCTCAGAAATGGGTCTAACGCTTTTGATTAAAATATCGTATATTAACGATATTTACGTGACAAATAAAATGTATGTCTTAAATTGCCAGGGAATAGCCTCGAATGCATCTTTTTTCTGAATGAATTTTATGGAATTTTGCATAACTGGTAAACCGTAAGAAATGAACAAAATGTTACGCATCAAAAAATGTAGAGCTCGCTAAAACACATAATTTATGTTATATACATTTTTTCGTGGAGTTGACCGATTTTGAGCTATTCTTTGTTATTGGTTTCAGTTTTAATGTCTTGAGTTTTCTCAAATGGGAGGTCATTACTCACTTGTTCCATCCTAGCCATGCAAATAGAATTTTATTTTCATCACATAGCGATTAGCTTTTAAAACATAACGTCCATCGCCTTAGAGTGTATTTGACTTCTACTTAGAAGGAACTACAAATTTATGCTCATTTCTAACTCGATTAGCAAGAAGTAGAGAGAAATATAAGGTTTGGTAAGATGACTTGTTGCAGTATATAGGAGGGGAGGTCATGTGAATGGAACACATCAGATTTTTATTTCTCTATACGTACTATGTACATAGTGCATAGAAAAGGAATTGTATTACACCCAAAAATTCGACACCGACATTTCACCGGAAATACATGTTTTGGGTCCTCCTGAATCCCCCCCCCAAAAAGAATTTTTAAAAACAGGCCCATGTGTGTGCACGTGTGTGTCTATGTGTATAACACTAGATAGCATAACTCAAAAAAAAAAAAAAAGAACCTTAAATACCAAACTTGGTATTTATTTTTGGTGTATCAAGGATGCGACGCGAAGATTTTCAAGAAAATCTCCACACCCCTAACTACTATTTACATGAATTTTTTTTTGAAAATATTGATTTGCTCAAAAATGACTCTAACCATTTTGATTAAATATTTAAGATATTTACATGACAAATAAAATGTATATATTGAATTTTCTGTGAATAGCCTCTTAAGACTTCTGCATGATTTTTATTGAGTTTTGCAAAACTGGTACACCGTAAGAGATAGGCAAAAACGTGGTACATAAAATGTAGACCTCAATAAAACACACAATTTATGCCATATACATTTTTTCGTGGAGTTGGGCACTTTAGAGATATCCTTGATATTTATTTAAGTTTTAAAATACTTCAATGTTTCTCATACTGGAACTTGTCAACGCTTCGCCACGCAAAGAAACGGATTTCAATCCCATAGCAACCACATTTTAAAACATTTGAGTGTCGGTTTATCCTACTGTATTCCCTTATTTTCCTTATACTTATAAGGAACTAAGTAATAAAACCGTTTCTGCTAATGTTTTAAAATGAAATAGAAGAATACACTTATTAACAATAATTTGTTACAGAGATGTAGAATAAGTCATGTGAATGGAACACATCAGATGTTTTATCCAGCATTAAAATTCCATATTTGAACGAGGTAAGTACGTACTCAACAGGCTTGTGTTATAGGCAAGCTTTGGCGTTCTGTGCTGAAGCCAGTAGTTGGACCTGAGAGTGGACAACATGACTTCCTAGGGGGCAACGTGACGGAAGGCTTCGCATAGAATTCGGAAGATGTATGGCGCGAGTTTTCTTCTACCTCATTATCGGGTCCCTCTTGGGCGTTTTAACTCACCATAATAAAGTGACGGTCAAAATGCGGATGTGTCCTTTCAAGTGTAAAATACAGGGTCTTCTAAATGATACATCTGGTTCTGAAGGACAGATCTGTGATTAGCATTCTCTTGTGCTGAACACGGCAAGCAAATTTGCTCAAAGAAGTTTTGCTTCGTGTGTGTAAACCTCCTTGTACTAGCAGTTTATCAAAAGATGACCGTCTTGTAATGGTTAACATGCTAACTTCATATACCCAGGGTCGCGGGTTCAAACCCGGAGGAGGATGATGGATTTTTTCGGGTGTAAAAATCCTTAGTATGGATTCCTTCGGAAAGGAAGTAAAGCCGTTGGTCCCTCAAGCCTGATAGAGAGACCTCTGAGCAAAATTAAGCGGTCTTTCACACCAATTTAGAATGGGACGCTGAGAAACACTGTAGTTAAAGAGCGTCCATAAATAACACGCCATTTCCACAGAAATTGCTGGTGTGTTAATATGTGAGAGAAAATAAGATAATATTTAAACGCGTGATATTCTGAAGAATATCAGAAAAAAAGTCGAATGTGTTACATTCACATGACTTTCTCTAGTTGCTCTACAAACAAAATTCTTACAAAAGATTATTCTTCTTTCTACACAGTGCTAATCGAGATAAACATTAGCAGAATATTATTATTACTTAGTTCTTTATAAATGGAAGGGAACTTAAGGAATGCGCTTTGCTAAAGTGATGGTCAAATGTTTTAAAAACTATCGTTCTGCGATTGTCATTGCAAATCTCTTCTTTTACTTGGCCAAGAGTGGAACAAAAGAAAAACGAACATGCCTCCCTCTGTGTTGAGTGGTCAGCGAGCGGACTTCTCACCCGGAAGTCCCGGGTTCGATTCCCGGCTGGGGCGGGGTATTTTTCTTTAAGCAGAATTATTCCCTATCCTCCAGAGTCTGGAAGAATGCGTGTGTTTGAGGAAAATAGAATGATTAAAACCCAACATAAAGAACCTACAGACGCATTCTTTATAATGAAAACCCTCCTATATGACCTGAAATGTTAAAGAAAGCTATATAATGAAAAAAACAAGACACTTATGGCTGAGAAATGTATATGTACTTCACAATTAAAACCAATAACAAGGAATATCTCGGAATCAGTTAGCTACATAACAAAAACGTAAACTTGTGCGTTGTGTGTTTTGACGACATCAACACGATGTATGCAGTAAGTTTTTGTCTATCTCTTACGGTTTAGCAGTTAAGCAAAATTCGGCAAATTTTATAAAGACTAAAGAAGTCTTCAGAGACTATTCCCAGAAAAATTGTCGCTGTTGTCTCGCAAACACACACTGACACACACACGGCCATTTTTTACTTTTTCTAGTCTCATATGTACAATGAACATAAGGGTAGAGAAGTATTGTATTCCTCCCAAAATTTTGATACCGAGATTTCATCGGAAATACATGTTTTAGCACCCCCTGTATAAAAAAAAAGCATTTTGAGAAAAAGGTCCGTGTGTGAATGTGTATGTGTGTGTGTCCGTGTGTCTGTGAACAGGATAACTCAAAAACGAAAAGTAGCTAAACTACGAAACTTGGTATTTAAGTTTAGTATCTTCCAGGGATGCGACACGAAGATTTTGAGAAAAATCCCCCACCCCAAACTACCCTTTACATGGAGCCTTTTTCGAAAATTTTGATTTCCTTAAAAATGGCTCTAACGATTTTTATTAAAATATTTTATATTAAAGATATTTACCTGACAAATAAAATGTATATCTTGAATTTTCTGGAAATAGCTTCTGAAGACCTGTTTATTCCGGATGAATTTTGCTTAATTTGGCATAAGTAGTAAATCGTAAGAGATAGACAAAAACTTACTATACAAAAAATTTAGGTCTTGTTAAAATACACAAGTTATGTCATACACATTTTTCTCATGGAGCTTACCGTTTTCGATGTATTCATTGTTATTAGTTTCAGTTGTGAAGTACTTATACTTTTCTCAGACGGGAGTGTCCGTTTTTCTTTTGTTCTACTCCTGGCCAAGAAAAGAGGCGATTTGTAATGCCAATCGCATAACGATAGCTTTTAAAACATTTGACTGTTGGTTTAGTCTAGTGTATGCCCTTATGTTCTTCCTACTTATACGGAACTAAATAACAAGAACAGTGTGCTAATGAGTACCACGATTAGCAAGGTGCAGAAAGAAGAAGAATCTTATGTATGAAGTTTGTAGAACAGCTAGAGAACGTCATGTGAGTGTAACACATCAGATTTTCTAAAAATGTGTTTTTTTTTTTATCCAGGAGGTCTCAAAACATATGTACATTTCCGGTGAACTCGGTATCGAATTTTTGGGTGCATTACAATACCTTCTCTATACATTATGTACATAGTACGTGTAGAGAAAGTAAAATGTCATCTTAGTGATTGATCCAGCGACCCAATTTGACAAGGATGGTGATAGCGCCAAGGAAGTAGACAACAATAACCCCATTATGAGCACTTGGGGAGAGAAGTACATACCTTAATGACAGATGGTAACATTTCTCTTTGAAGCTGAAGGAACAAATATAATTCTGTGAGAGCTTCTATCAACACTTACGTAGGTATTTCCCTTCAAAAGCAATTCAACAATCAGATTCTTCAAATTCTTTAAAGTTGCATGCCTTACACTTGTCCCCTCTTCTTTTATCTTTTATCAAAGATATATTTTATAAAACTGTTTCACGGTAAGTGGATATAAATTTAATTAAATCCAAATGTTGACGTACATTAATTATATTTTTACTTTCTCTACACGTACTATGTGCATAGTGTATAGACAAGATATTGTAATGCACCCAAAAATTTGATACCGAAATTTCACCGGAAATACATGTTTTGAGACCCCTGAATAAAAAAAAACATTTTTAGAAAAATGTCTATGTGTGTGTCTATCTGTCTGTGTATTTGTATGTATGTGTGTGTGTCTGTGGACAGCATAGCTCAAAAACGAAAAGACTGTTAAAAACCAAACTTGGTATTTAGGTTTGGTATCTTCCAAGGATCCGACACGAAGATTTTCAAGAAAATCCCCTCACCCTCAACTATCATTTACATTAAATGTTTTCGAAAATTTGGATTTTCTCAAAAATGACTATAACGATTTTGAATAAAATATCGTTTATTCCAGATATTTGCCTGACAAATAATAAATATCTTGAATTTTCTGGGGAATAGCCTCTGAAAACTACTTTATTCTGGATGAATTTTACGGAATTTTGAATAACTGCTAAACCGTAAAAGATGGACAAAAACTTACTGCACAAAAAATATAGAACATGTTAAAACACACAATTTATGTTATATACATTTATTTCGTGGAGTTGGTCGTTTTTGGGATATTCCTTGTTTTTTGAAAAACGTACACTTTTCTCATACAGGAATTCGTCAACTCTTGTCCACACAAACAAAGGAATTTCAGTCAACAGCAATCAGCTTTTGACTATTACTATGGTACTCCCTTATTTCGCTTCTACATATAAGGAAGCAAGTAATAAGACTACCTCTGCTAATTTTTTCTCGATTAGCACGAAGTAAATAGAAGCATAAGCTTTTTAATAATAATTAATTGCAGAGATGTAGAGAAAGTCATGTGAATGGAACACATCAGATTTGTTTACTTTCTCTAGCCCACATGTGCAATGTACGTAGTGGATAGAGAAGATATTGTATTCTACCCAAAAATTCTATGTCGTGATTTAACTGGAAATATATGTTTTGTGGTCCCCTGAATCCGAAAAAAACATTTTTAGAAAAATGTCCGTGTGTGTGTCTACGTGTAGCATAGCTCAGAAACGAAAAGACTGCTGAATAACATACTTTGTATTTAAGTTTGATATCTTCCAAGGATGCGACACAAAGATTTTCAAGAATGTACCCCCACCCCAAACTACCCTTTACATGGAAAAATTTTGATTTTCTCAGAAATGGCTCCAACGATTTTGATTAAAATATTTTATATTAAAGATATTATTTACATTACAAATAAAATGTATATCTTGAATTTTCTTGGAATAACCTCTGAAGACATTTCATACTTGATGACTTTTGCATAACTGGTAAACCGTAAGATATAGACAAAATCTTAGTAACAAAAAATGGTATCTCGTTAAAACAGGCTTTATTTCATGTACATTGTTTTGTGGAGTTACTTGTTTCGGAGATATTCATTTTATGGATTTCAATTTTAAAATACTTAAACTTTTCTCAAACGAAATTTGTTCATTCCTTTTTCTTTTGTACTCCTGGCTATGCAAAGAGAACCGTTCAGAAAGCTCATAATAACTCCGTGGCACGACAGCTCACTGGGAACCATGACCTACCGCCCGGCCGCTGCGTGCTCCATCTCGGTCCACTACATGCGTCATGGATGGGGGGCAGTATTGGAGGGTGAGACGTGGTCACGCCTTGAGTCCCCCCGGCCGGTTAATGCGGTCCTCATGACCTGGAGCCGCTACTTCTCCATCAAGTAGCTCCTCAATTGCCCCCCAGGCCCCTTACGAGGCTCAGTGCACCCCGGGCCAGGTCTCTCAGCGGGGGAAATATCTCCACGCCGATACTGAGGATCGAACCCAGGTCTCCCTCTTAGTAAGCAACTGCGCTGCCACCTATCTGTATGCTGCCTTTAAATAAGGATTGCACATTAGATGAACGTATAAACAAAACCGTGAACAACGTCGAGTATAACTAATGACTTTCTCTACATCTCTGCAACAAATTGCTTTTAAAAAGCTTATGCTTCTATTTAATTCATGCTAATCGAGAAAATATTACCAGAAATAGTCTTATTACTTGCTTCCTTGTAAGTAAAAGCGAAATAAAAGAATACCATAGCTTAAAATGATAGTCAAAAGCTGGTTGCTATGTGACTGAAGTTCCTTGGTTTGTATGGACAGGAGTTGACAAATTCCTGTATGAGAAGTATAAGTTTTTCAAAGCTGAAATCAAAAACAAGGAATATCTAAAAAAACGACCAACTCCACGAAAAAAATGTATGTGACATAAATTGGGTGTTTTAACGTGCTCTACATTTTTTGTGTGGTAAATTATTTATGTAAAATTCCGTAAAATTTATCCAGAATAAAGTAGTCTTCAGAGGCTATTCCCAGAAAATTCAAGATATACATGTTTTATTTTTCAGGTAAATATCTTTAATATACGATATTTTAATAAAAAATCATTAGAGCCATTTTTAAGAAAATAAAACTTTTCTAAAAAAAGTTCCATGTAAAGGGTAGTTGGTGGTGGGGGATTTTCTTGAAAATCTACCTTGTTGCATCCTTGGAAGATACCAAACTTAAATACCAAGTTTGGTATTCAACGGTCTTTTTGTTTTTGAGCTATACTGCCCAGACACACATAGACAGATAGGCAGACAGACAAACACACGGACATTTATCTAAGAATGATTTTTTTGTATTCAGGGGGTCTCAAAATAAGTATTTCCGGTGAAATCTCGGTATCGAATTTTTGGGTGCATTACAATACCTTCTCTATACACTATGTATATAGTACGTATAGAGAAAGTAATAATGGAATTAGCTTTTCAAATTGTAAACATATCGTTTGGAAGGTTTTGGGTCCCTCATACGTAATTGGCTCACGATTGTCTTCTTGTTGCAGCAGCCGGTAAACGAAGCTGATGACCGGGGTTATCAAGAATCGCAATACCTACACGGGTTGGACATTTATGCCGGAAACGTTCGCCATTACTCTGGCTAATTAGGAATCCGATACCATCTTGCTTGAATAATGAATGGGCGAAGCTGTGGCTGCGGGAAATGAAGCAACAAATGTGCATGACGTAAACTGGGCCGATTGGGTGGGACAGGCTGGAACCTTACTTTTCTAACACAAATGCTGTTTCGCCACTGCGAACATGATTTCGAGCGTTAATGCTTTTTACGACCAACGTGTTGATTGAGAGCACCGTTTACCTTTTAAGGGGTGAGGAATACAGAACTCTATTATGACCACAATAAGTTTGTTAATATTTATAAAAACCTGATGTGCTCCACTCACATTACTTTCTCTATATCTCTGCAACAAATTATTGTTAAAAAGCTTATGCTTCTATTTACTTCAAGTTAATCGAGGAAAACATCAGCAAAAATAGTCAAAAGTTCGTTGCTATGTGACTGAAGTTCCTTTGCTTGTATGGACAGAAGTATAAGTTTTTTTTTTTAAAGCTGAAACCAAAAACAAGGTGTATCTCAAAAACATCAACTCCATGAAAAAAATGTATATAAGATAAATTGTGTGTTATAAGGTGCTCTACATTTTTTGTGTTGTAAGTTTTTGTCCATCTCTTACGATTTAGCAGCTATGCAAAATTCCGTAAAATTGATCCAGAATAAAGCAGTCTTCAGAGATTATTCCCAGAAAATTCAAGATATACATTTTATTTATCAGTTAAACATCTTTTATATCCGAAATTTTCGAAAAAAAGTTCCATGTAAAGGGTAGTTTGGCGTGGTGGGATTTTTCTCAAAATCTTCATGTCGCATCCCTAGATGATACTAAACTTAAATACCAACTTTGGTACTTTGCCCACTTTTCGTTTTTGAGCTATCGTATTCACAGACACACGGGCACACACACGGACCTTTTTCTGAAAATAATTTTTTTTTTTGGACACGAGGGACCCTAAAGCATATATTTCCGGTGAAATCTGAGTATCGAATTTTTTGGTGGAGTGCAATGCCTTCTGTATACACTATGAACATGATACGTGTAGAGAAAGTAAAATTTTGAAATACTCGAACTTTTCTTTTAACATGTAATTTAAATGTTTTCTTTGCAGTTCTATTTATTTGATAAAGTGTTTTAAAAAAAAAAACTATAATCGGTTTATATTGCTACAGTTCAGTCAAATTTAATAATTACATATCAGCATACAGTTAAGTCGTTTTCCTCTCTCATTAAAGTGTGTTTCCACTAATTTGTGTGCCGTGGGTGACTTGTTAGGTGTCCCGGGTTCGATCCCAAGCGCCCGCATGTGGGATTCGTGGTGGACGAAGCGGCGTCTGGACAGATTCTCTCCGGGTCCTTCGATTTCATCAACACCTTTGTAATCATTAGCTTCGCTTACCTTTCAAATCATCCACTTCATGTTCAAGCCGTTAGGCTCCCCGACAGGCTTCTGATCCCTCAGCAAGCTTGTAAGTCCTAGGGGGTGCCAGTCCTACAATTCCGGGCAGGGTTAGCCTATTACGAAACGAAACAATATAAATATTGACACATACTCTTGCTTTTTTCATTGAATATTCTTTTTAAAACACGTCTTCTTCTCCATGCTTCTTGTGATTAATACGTTCTTCTCTGTAGTTTTAGATTCTTTGCAATCAAATATTAAGTTTCAGCTTTGAGATTTTAATTTGTTGATGCACATTTCTTTCAACTTAATGATGTTTTAACGCAGACTAATCTGGCGTCATTTGGATCTTGAAATTTAGATGTTCTCCAAGGGAGGAGATGCTAATATAAATGCTACATTTTTGCAATTGCTGCAGTACATAGTGAATAGAGAAAGTATTGCATTCCACCAAAAAATTCGATACCGAGATTTCACCGGAAATATATGTTTTAGGGTCCCCTTTATCTAAAAAAAGCATTTTCACAAAAAGGACCGTGTGTGTGTGTGTGTGTGTGTGTGTGTGTCCGTGTGTCTGTGAACACGATAACTCAAAAACGAAAAGTCGGTAAAATACCAAACTTGGCATTTAAGTTTAGTATCTTCCAGGGATGCGACACGAAGATTTTGAGAAAAATCCCCCTACCTCAAACTACCCTTTACATGGAACGTTTTTCGAAAATTTTGATCTTCTAAAAAATGGCTCTAAATGGCTTTGATTAAAATATCATATATTAAAGATATTTACCTGACAAATAAAATGTATATCTTGAATTTTCTGGGAATAGCCTCTGAAGACTACTTTATTCTGGATGAATTTTTCATGACTACTAAACCGTAAGAGATGGACAAAAACTTAACACACAAAAAATGTAGAGCACGTTAAAACACACAATTTATGTTATATATATATATATATATATATATATATATATCTTTTTCGTGGAGTTAATCGTTTTTGAGATATTCCTTTTTCTTGGTTTCGCTTTGAAAAACTTATACCTTTCTCATACAGGAATTTGTCAACTCCTGTCAACATCAGTCACAAACAAAGGAACATCAGTCACATAGCAGCCAGCTTTTATCTTTCACTTTAACCTATGGTACTCCCTTATTTCGCTTGTATTTACAATAAAGCAAGGAATAAGACTATTTCTGCTAATTTTCCTCGATTAACATGAAGTAAATAAAAGATAAGCTTATTAACAATAATTTGTTACAGAGAGATAGAGAAAGTCATGTGAATGGAACACATCAGATTTTTTGTTATTATACACAAAGACTTTAGAAAGACGGGCGCGTTACCACTGCCATAAGGGGATGAGAATAAGGGATACATATGTAACACATAGATATGACAAAACATAAACAAAGTTAGTGTCTATATTTGTTTCTCTTAATTATTTTAAGGCAAAACATGTAGTATGTGCCAACATGTGTCTATGTATAAGTCCTTTTTTGGTGTTAGATTGGAAACCCTTTCGCCTTGTCGACGTAACGGTCTGATGCACGGAGCAGATCAAACATTGAGGTTAACACCTTAGTGAGAAACACATGTCTTATTGCCTGGCGTTACAAGGCTTAGGGAGGATGCACTTTCTCCCGAGTGAGTTATCGAATCTGCTCCAGAGGTTGCGTGATCTAATTCTCACACCTTCTACAATGACATATCAATGTACATAATGACATAAATTAGGTAAATGGCTTTGCTCTTTCTTCTCTTCGTTTCTCAGTTTTCTTCCTTCTATTCTTTCTCTCTTTGTTGCTTTCGGAGGTTCGGAGCTTAGACCATGTGGTTTATATCATTAGTAGCTTAAAACAGCTGGAGTACACCATGCGAGAAACTTATATTATGGGGACCTTCTTACTTTTGTGTTAATGTAATTGTTTTCTCATAGAAACCGTGTGTTGGATAGGTAGAGTCAGACTGAAAAATTCAATGCCATAGCCGGGATTTGAACCACGGATCTCCCGGTATCTAGCCGGCTAATCTACCAAAGCAACATGCCGATCCCGGTGGCCGCTTTGGCGCTTCGTGGTGCACAGGATCGTAGGTTCGAGTCCCGCCTTGGTCATGGGTGTTTATGTGTTTGTAAATGTGTCTGTTTGTGTGTGTATATGTAAAAAGGAAAACGTTAAGAATAAGGTCTACTAAGGAAATATAGGAAACTAGAGGAAAGAGGAATACAGTGCCGGAGTCCTGACAAGCTTCCAGAATTGTATTTTTAATAAAATAAAAAAAAAAAAAAAATCTTGCCACCCTCGATAGTGTAATGGTTACCATGCTAACTTCATATACCCAAGAACTCGGGTTCAAACCCGCGGAGGACGATGGATTTTTTCGGGCTTCAAAATCCTTAGCATGGCTTCCTTCGGAAGGGAAGTAAAACCGTGTCGTAGATTTACGGCACGTAAAAGAATCTCAAGCCTGATAGAGAGGCCTCTGAGCAAAACATTAAGTGGTATTTCACGCCCAATATAGAATGGGACGCAGTAGTTAAAGAACGTCCATAAATAACACGCCATTTATGTATTGAATTTCTCAACTGACTCGCATGTTTCCCGGTAAACCACAAGGTGATCTCAAATTATTTTGAGATGACAACCCCAATGGCGACTTACAATGTTGTAAGTAATAGTTAACTGGCTATACTATGGATCCTGGGCCTTTAAGTAGAAGGGGGAAAAAAGCAATATGTTCCAATCACATGTGCGGTAAACAAACCTTTTATTCAAAACATTAATCTGTTATCTATGTCATGCTAATGAGGATAAACATAATCAGAATTAGTCTTATTAGTAGCTTTCTTCTTTCTTATAGTAGAAGGGGAATAAGAATATGCACAGGCTAAAGCGATAGCCTTGTCCTTTAAAAGCCGGTCGCCATGAAACAATTGAAGTTCCAATCTCTTTGCTTTCCAGGAGTAAACAAACGAGAAAGATGTCTTCCCGTTTGAGAAAAGTTTAAGTAGCTAAAATTGAAACTAACAGTCTAGAATTTCTCGAAAACGGTTAACTCTACAAATAAATAAATAAATAAATAAATATGTATATTAAATAGATTCTGTGAATTAATGAGATCTAATTTTTGGTGTAGTAAGTTTTGTCTATAACTTGCTGTTTACCAGTTATGGAAAATTCAATAAAAATCATCCAGAATAAAGAGCTATTCCCAGAAAATTCTAGATATACATTTTATTTGGCATGTAAATATAAAATACTTTAAACAAAATCGTTAGTTATTTTTGAGAAAATAAGATTTTTCAGTCTTTTCTTTCGATGTATTTCTGGTGAAATCTTGGTAGCGAGCTTTACATTATACATTGTATGTACATACGGGCTAGAGAAAGTAACAAAAACTCTTACTGTGGTCGTGAGAATGGCTTATTGTGGCTAACATCTCTGGGTGGAAGGGATGAGACGAAGAGGAATCGGCGACAAAGTTTTTTTTTTTTTTTTTTTAACATAAATACAGTTCCGGAGTCTGGTCGGGACTCCGGCGCTGTATACCCTACTTTTTAGTTACCTAATTTGTTTACTTTGATTACTGAATTTCTGTTTTACTTTTTGCACACACACACATACACAAACATATAACACCCATGCCCAAGGCGGGACTCGAACCCACGATCCCCTGCGCTGCGAAACACCAAAGCGAGACGCTTTGGCGAGCGCGGCCATGGAGACCGGCTGGTTGTGAGAGAGAGGCACGGAAGTAGCTAAGCATTTTACTTTGTATGCCTAGGCACATTGGCGAGGAACCACAGCGTCGAGAGAGGGCGACAAAGCCTCAACCTTACGCTCCAAGGAGGACATTGAGTCACTCAACCGCGCCGAGCCATCAGCAACAGCACCTGAACGATGAAGAGGAGGAAATGAAATAAAACAAAGAAGGGAGAGAATCCGCAGTAATTAAAAAACACTCCAACATTCGCCGGTGCGAAAACCCACAGAAAAAAATAGAGACAAAGTGCGCAGTAAACGGGGATTGAACCCGGAACGTCCCGAATGGCTAGTTACAAACTGAACAATCTGTCTCGGTAAAAACACTGATACTATAATCTTTCAAAGTCTGTGTGTGAATAACAATGGATTCCTGAGAACCAAGACACTGCATTCTCCTGTGTGATATATCACCACAGTTCTCAGGAACAAAAAAGGTTTGTACTGAAAACGCTACAGGTATGGAATATTTGCAATTCCTCTGAAGAACACGAGACTCCAAGCAGGTCCCAGTAAAGTATTCACCAAAATCTCGGAGACTTGCTGTGTTGTGACATGCAGACGGTCTCAGTTCAATGAGACGAGGTCGGATGCAATTGCCGATCCTCCCGTCTGTAATCGTGTCAAGGTTAACATGTGATGGTCTTTAAATTAGATTAATCAGTTTGTAACGGCTGTGTTTCCACTCCTCTATTGGACAGCGTCACATGTTCAGTTGCGCTCTGATAGGTGTTTTTACAACACGTTGTGTCCAAAATATGTGCTCTCACAGTCCATTTCTTCTGGAGTGTTCATTAGGAAGTCAAATTGCCCGATAAATTTAGTGAATGAGTCACCATTCCTGAGCTACGTTGCGTCCAAAATATATTTTCCACGTGTATATTTCTTTTGGAGTGTTCATTAGGAAGTCAAATTGCCCGATAAATTTAGTGAATGAGTCACCATTCCTGAGCTACGTTGCGTCCAAAATATATTTTCCACGTGTATATTTCTTTTGGAGTGTTCATTAGGAAGTCAAGTGGATCCATAAATTTAGAGAATCAGTCACCATTCATGTGACACGTGGTGTCCAAAATAGATGTACCACATGTATATTTCTTTTGGAGTATTCATTAGGAAGTCAATTTGACCCAAAACTTTAGTGAATCAGTCACCATTCCTGTGACACGTAGTGTCCAAAATATGTGCTCTCACATGTCTATTTCTTTTGCAATTTTCATTAGGAGGTCAAATTGACCCATAAATTTAATGAATCAGTCGCGTTGTGTCCAAAATATATGTTCCACATGTATATTTCTTTTGGAATATTCATAAGGAGGTCAAATTGACTCACATTTAGTGAATCAGTCTTCATTCCTGTGATACGTAGTGTCTAAAATATATGTTCTAGCGTCTATTTCTTTTGGATTGTTCATTAGGAGGTCAAATTGACCGATAAATGTAGGTCGCTCAGGCGTTTCGTCTGGGACTGGCATTCGGGGGATTGTGGGATCGGTTCCCCGAGGCCGACCTCTCTGACTCAAGGGGTTTTCTGGGATTTTTCCGGGTCACTAGGTGAATGCTGGGGAAGATTGTTCATTCCCAATAATTTCCTGTCCATTCATTACATCCACCTGGTCTTTCTTTCAGGGTTGTAAGTATCGGCGAGGAAAGGGATGGTAGCGCCTTCTCGTGAAGCTGATTGGAAACTCAGCTCTCGGCGACAGGTTGGTGCTGGGGGTCGTGGGCATACTCAGGGGTACTTATTCAGGCAGGGGCTCCTAGCGCTCACCACGTTGAGATGAACTGCTTGGGAACTGTTAGGGATTCTCCACGATGGCTCCCTGTCGCAGTCTGGTTCCGGCTGCCCTTTGTAATTGCTCTAATTTTATCCTCTCCTCTCGGGGTCTGACGTCAACAAGCCTATCCCTGGCTGAGTTACGGAATCCTCTCCGGGAAACTACACTATACTATACCATACCTTATTATTCACTAACGAATTTATGCGAAACTTAATCGTAAAGCATATGCAAAATAAATTGAAACAGCGCGTCCGTGCACACTTACACACAATTATATATTAATAGTCAGTTATTATACTGCCACTATATTTATTATTATTATTATTATTATTATTATTATTATTATTATTATTATTATTATTATTATCATCATTACAATATGAATACCGCCCGCACAAAATAGAATGACTTACATTTTTGGACGAATTTGTTGACGGCAGCAACACGTCTACCCTGCTTAAGTGTTTAGTAGCACGATGGGTAAGTGCCACCATTTTTGTTTACCTATAGTAGTAGTGCAGTGTAGTGTACCGGAAATGATTCTGCATCATAGACAGCGATAAGCTTTTTTATGCGTAAAACCCCGAGAGGAGAGGAGATGAGAGTAATTACAGAGCGCAGCCAGAACCAGCCTGCGATAGGGAGCCATCTTGGAGAGTTCTAAACAGTTCATCTCGACGCGGTAAGCGCTAGAAGTCCGCGCCTCAGGTCTGAAGAAACGCTTCCGAGTATACCGACGACTCCCAGCAGCATCCTGACGCTGAGAAATGAGTTTCCGATGCGAAATCATCACCACGAGAGGGCGCTACCACCGTAGTTCTAGCCAACACTTACAACCCTGAAAGAAAGATCAGACGGATGAAATCGAGGGGCAGGAAATTTGGGGGGAATGAAAATCCTCCCCAGCATTCGCCTAGTGTCCCGGTAAACCACCCGCAATACTCATGAGCCAGAGAAGTCAGCAGCGGGGAATCTACGTATAGACAGTATTGTATTACACCAAAAATTCACTATATGTATACATATATTACACCATGAATACATGTTTTGAGGTCCCATGCATTTAATAAAGACTTTTAAAAAAAAGGCTGTGTTTGTGTGTGTGTGTGTGTGTATGCGCGCGCTCAGGCGTGTCTGTGAACAGCATCATTCAGAGATGAAAAATGTATTAAATACCAAGCTTCTTATTCAAGTTCAAGTTAAGCATTTTCAGAGAAAGCAACATGAAGATTTTAAAGACAATTTCACCAATGCCGACTACCCTTGACATGGAATGTTTTTCGAAAATTTTTATTTTTTAAACAGTGGAACTAACGATGTTTATTAAAATACCACCTAAGATAGTTTCATGACAAACGAAAAGTGTATCTGGAATTTTCTGCGAATAGCCTCTGAAGACCTCTTCATTATGAATGACTTTTGCGTAACTGGTGAACCTCAAGAGGTAGACAAAAACTTAACCACAAACAAAATCTTGGTCGCTTTTGTTTAGTTGTTCTTATTCCTCCACCCTTCTCAGATCTCAGCTGTCTTGCCTTAAGTATACATTTACCTAGTCCGTCCACGTCTTCCGTGCCTGCCAGTAGCGTCCAACATGCTTCTAGCTCCACATTCGCGGTAAACATTTTTCCCGCCATTTCTCCGTACCCCTACATCTTTCCTATTGTTAATCATTACTTTTTAACGAAGATATTACCATGCAGTATCGTGTTTTGACAGATTAGCCCCTTAGGTAGCTTAATCTTCAGAAACAAAGACCGAAGACTCAGAGGATTTGAAGCGTTGATGCTGTTGGTCCATTGCCAAAAGTTTCGATGAGGAATAAATCCAGTGGAAGCCTCCCACGACTGCTGCACAATGCAGCCTCAAGACAATGGGCCTCAAGTTCAGTGAAACTCGCCACCGAGATTCTAGGTCGTGAAGTTGATAACATCTTCTTACCGACTGCGCCGCCGTGGAACACGGGCAAAAATAACAAATAGGTGAATTGGGTGGGTATTGCTGCATCTGGCAAGATTTCTTTTGCCTTTTGCCTCCGTAGTAAAAAACATCAACTGTTGGCGATCGCCTGGAAACACCTGGGGCTATGTCGTTAATAGTTTTCTTTGTATCGAGCAAAAACTCCCAGTCGAGCGTTCCTTGCGTGAAGGAGCATCTAAGCGCTACATTTCCAGGACCGTGATGCAGGTGCACCGTTATTTATTTCCACAAGTAAACAATATGTTTTTAATTATTACGATAAATATAGCCTTCAGACTGGAGTTGTTTTATTACGAGTAGAAGACGATTTGAAAGCGTACATAGTGTGTAGAAAAAGTATTGCACTCCACCCAAAAATTCGATACCGAGATTTCACCGGAAATATGTGTTTCAGGGTCCCCTGTATCCAAAAAAAAAAAAACATTTCAGAAAAAGGTCTGTGAACACGATAATTCAAAAACGAAAAGTCTGTAACATACCAAACTTGGTATTTAAGTTTAGTATCTTCCAGGATGCGACACGAAGATTTTGAGAGAAAAAAAAACACCCCAAACTACCCTTTACATGGAACTTTTTAGAACATTTTGATTTTTTTAGAAATGGCTAACGATTTCTATTAAAGAAGGTTGATGACAAATAAAATGTATATTTTCAATTTTTTGGGAATAGCCTCTGAAGACATGCTTTTTCTGCATGAATTTTGCGGAATTTTGCATAACTGGAAAATCGTAAAACAAAAATTTACTTCAGAAAAATGCAGAGCTCATTAAATTATAGAATTTATGTTATATACATTTTTTGTGGAGTTGATCGGTTTTGAGATATTCTTTGTAGCATCTTCCAGGGATGCGACACGAAGATTTTGAGAAAAATTCTCTCACCCCAAACTACCCTTTATATGGAACATTTTGATTTTCTCAAAAATGGTTTTAACGATTTTGATTAAAATTTCGTATATTAAAGATATTTACCTGACAAATAAAATGTATATCTTGAATTTTCTGGGAATAGCCTCTGAAGACTACTTTATTGTCGAAAATTTTTAAGCAACTTTGCATTACTGCTAAACCGTAAGAGATGGACAAAAATTTGCCACACAAAAAACGTAGAGCACGCTAAAACATACAATTTATGTTATATACATTTTTTTCTTGGAGTTGTTCGTTTTTAGAGATATTCCTTGTTTTTGGTTTCAGTTTCGAAAAGCATATTTTTCTCATATAGGAATTTGTCAACTCCTGTCCATACAAACAAAGGAACTTCACTCACATAGTAACCAGCTTTTGACTATCACTTTAACCTATGGTACTCCCTTATTTCGCTTCTACTTACAAGGAAGAAAGTAATTAGACTATTTGTGCTAATTTTTTTTTCGATTAGCATTAAGTAAATAGAAGCATAAGCTTTTTAATAATAATGGGTATGTTGCAGAGGTATAAAGAAAGTCATGTGAATGGAGCACATCGGATTTTTAGTACCAGATTACATATTTTCCAGGGCCCACTACACTCGTTAAAGTAACACTGTCATAATCTTCATGTTCTTTTCTATGTACATCATATTCCAACTAAAATTTCGATATTTCACATGAAATACAAGTTTTGAATACAGAAGATGCATTTTTACTTTTTCAAACACGTATATAAGTACAAGTCACATAGTAGGCAAAGAAGGTATTGTATTCCACGCAAAATTAGATGTCTATATTTCACCGTAAATACGTGATTTGATGGTCCTGAGTCCAAAAAAATCATTTTCATAAAAAGGTCCGTGTATTTATGTATTATGCATGTATATATGTATGCAAATGTGTATGTGTGTGTGTGTTTGTGTGGTGTGGTTTGTAAGGTTTTTGCTGTTAAAGTTTAAACTCATTTTTCACAGATTTATATATTTATTTAAAATTTCGGTCGATCATCTCAGATATCACATTTAAATGTTAGCTACTTAAACTAAACGTATATTTATATTCATTAAAAGCTAAAGCAGATATCAGTGATGAATAGTTTAATCTCAAAAAATAAAAATCTGATGTGTTCCATGCACATGACTTTCTCTCCATCTCTGCATACAAATTAGCAGAAATAGTCTTATTACTTGCTTCCTTGTATGTAGAAGCGAAATAAGGGAGTACCATAGGTTAAAGAGATGGTCAAAAGCTGGTTGCTTTGTGGCTGAAGTTCCTTTGTTTGTATGGACACAAGTTCACAAAGTCCTCTATAAGGAAAGTATGTTTTTTATAGCTGAAACCAAAAAACAAGGAATATCTCAAAAACAATCAACTCCACGAAAAAAAAAAATGTATATAACATAAATTGTGTGTTTTAAAGTGCTCTACATTTGTTGTGTGATAAGTTTTTGTCCATGTCTTACGGTTTAGCAGCTATGCCAGATTCCATAAAATTTACCCAGAATAAAGTAGTCTTCAGAGGCTATTCCCAGAAAATTCAAAATATAAATTTTATTTGTCAGGTAAATATCTTTAATAGACGATATTTTAATCAGAATCGTTAGAGCCATATTTTAGAAAATTACAATTTTCGAAAAAAATGCCATGTAAAGGGTAGTTTGGAGTGGGGGGATTTTTCTCAAAATCTTCGTGTCGCATCCCTGGAAGATGCTAATCTTAAATACCAAGTTTGGTGTTTTACCGACTTTTCGTTTTTGAGTTGTTGTGTTCACAGTCACACGGACACACACACTGACCTTTTTCTGAAAATACTTTTTTTGGATACAGGGGACCCTAAAACATATATTTCTGGTGAAATCTCGGTATCAAATTTTTGGTGGTGTGCAATTCCTTCTATATACGCTATGTACATAGTGCGTATAGAGAAAGTGATGTTATGAAAATTTTAAAATAATATATATTCATTTTCATGGCATATTTTTTCACAACATATTATTTATTTTAATTAATCTAAAAAATATGTTAAGAAAATTACTGCACCTATATTTATTTTAAAAAATCCATAACAAAGCTGTGCTAGTCAAATTCTTTAAAATTACTTTAATAACTAAATAAAGGTAATTTCTAACAACAGTAAACATTTGGCTACTCTATCTTCAGTAGTTCAGGAGATAGCGGGCCGCGGGTTGGCCGAATGGTTGGACCACCCGCCTCTCACCTAGACGGCTCGGGTTCGATACCAAGCGGCCACATGTGAGATTTGTGGTGAACAAAGCGGCGCAGGGGCGGGTTTACTCCGGTTTCTCCCGCCATCGCATTCCACCGGAGCTCCATCGTCATTCCATGTATCTCCAGTGCCATTGCCTGCAGTACGACTAAGTAGTAAAAGAGGGCGTTAAACACTATCAACAAAAAAAAATAAATAAAATAAAGATGAGCGGACCAGAAGATCTCAAATTTAAAATTGATAAAATAGGAGTACCTACTCCCTTTAAATATGTCGACTCCGTGTTTATGAAAACACTCTCTCGTTGTGATATTTGAGGTTAGGTAACTGCAACAACTGATGAGTATCTGCAGTAGGATATTACCATCTTCATTTTCAGCAAGGAACGGCGATAGAAATCATGTTTGCCAACTCAGTTTTGTCTTGTGGGAGAGAGCAACTCTCCTACGGCTTTCCTTTGTTCTTTCATCGCCGGCTTGATTTACCGGTTGCAGCGGCGGCTTTAACTGTTACAACTGCTAAATGTTTGAAACCGGAGTATTATGATTTATGAAGTTGCTCACTAAAAAGAAGCAAAAGGCTGGTCAAGGACCATCGCTTAATCTCCAGTGTGTAGCGCATTTGGTCATATTTTCAGATATACCACCTGTTTTCATCAGATATCCAATAAATATCGTACTTTATGAGAGTTTTAAGCGCGATTAGTGCCCTTCGGCTTCTCCAAAAGGTAACGTTGTTCATAAAGCAGTATACATTTTAGAATAATCTGCTAAAGGCGCATGAGAAGAAGTAAGCATGCGCAAAAAATTCTATGCTATTTTTATTTTTCTATGAGCAAGATTTGCAACCCTTCCGGACGCAAGAAATTTTATTCAGCTAGTACACCCAAGCTGAGCTTACAATAGACGCATTAAACTTGCATGAAGTGCTTTTTTCAACTTTTAAACATGTAAAAATAATTCATTGTGTAAGCTATAAAACTACAAGGTGTTGTTCATTTATAATACGTCAGTTTACCGGATTAAACTCGCTCCTGCCATGTATCGGATGGTCTGAAAGAAAGTAAGATTTTAATATGTTAAACAGCATGATTTAAATTAGTCTTCAATTTAACGTCCCCTGTCTGCCCATCAAATGCAAATACAGCTCCTATACAAAGTACATAGTGAAAGTAAGGTACGAGGTGTAAATTTGGTTGATGAGGGGTAAATTGGTTGGGTTTATGAGGGATAAATTGGTTTGGTTTATGAGGGATAAATTGGTTTGGTTTATGAGGGAGAAATTGGCTTGGCTGATGAGGGATAACGTGGTTTAGTTGATAAGGGTATATTGGTTTAGTTGATGAGGGGTAAATTGATTTGATTGATGATGGATACATTGTTTGGCTGATGAGGGATACATTGGTTTAGTTGATGAGGGGTAAATTGGTTTAGTTGATGAGGGGTAAATTGATTTGATTGATGATGGATACATTGTTTGGCTGATGAGGGATACATTGGTTTAGTTGATAAGGGTATATTGGTTTAGTTGATGAGGGGTAAATTGATTTGATTGATGATGGATACATTGTTTGGCTGATGAGGGATACATTGGTTTAGTTGATGAGGGGTAAATTGGTTTAGTTGATGAGGGATAAATTGGTTTGGCTGATGAGGGGTAAATTGGTTTGGCAGTTGAGGGATAACTTGGTTTAGTTGATGAGGGGTAAATTGGTTTAGTTGATGAGGGATACATTGGTTTAGTTGATGAGGGGTAAATTGGTTTGGCTGATGAGGGATAAATTGGTTTGGTTGATGAGGGGTAGATTGGTTTGGCAGTTGAGGGATAACTTGGTTTAGTTGATGAGGGGTAAATTGGTTTGGTTTATGAGGGAGAAATTGGCTTGGCTGATGAGGGATAAATTGGTTTAGTTGCTGAGGAGTAAATTGGTTTGGTTTATGAGGTGTAAATTGGTTTGGTTTATGAGGGAGAAATTGGCTTGGCTGATGAGGGATAAATTGGTTTAGTTGATGAGGGGTAAATTGGTTTGGCTGATGAATAAATTGGTTTAGTTGGTGAGGGATAAATTGGTTTGGCTGACGAGGGATAAATTGGTTTACTTGATGAGGGGTAAATTGGTTTACTTGATGAGGGGTAAATTGGTTTAGTTGATGAGGGGTAAATTGGTTTACTTGATGAGGGGTAAATTGGTTTACTTGATGAGGGGTAAATTGGTTTAGTTGATGAGGGGTAAATTGGTTTACTTGATGAGGGGTAAATTGGTTTACTTGATGAGGGGTAAATTGGTTTACTTGATGAGGGGTAAATTGGTTTAGTTGATGAGGGGTAAATTGGTTTGGCTGATGAATAAATTGGTTTAGTTGGTGAGGGATAAATTGGTTTGGCTGACGAGGGATAAATTGGTTTACTTGATGAGGGGTAAATTGGTTTACTTGATGAGGGGTAAATTGGTTTAGTTGATGAGGGGTAAATTGGTTTACTTGATGAGGGGTAAATTGGTTTAGTTGATGAGGGTAAATTGGTTTACTTGATGAGGGGTAAATTGGTTTACTTGATGAGGGGTAAATTGGTTTACTTGATGAGGGGTAAATTGGTTTACTTGATGAGGGGTAAATTGGTTTAGTTGATGAGGGGTAAATTGGTTTGGCTGATGAATAAATTGGTTTAGTTGGTGAGGGATAAATTGGTTTGGCTGACGAGGGATAAATTGGTTTACTTGATGAGGGGTAAATTGGTTTAGTTGATGAGGGATAAATTGGTTTGGCTGACGAGGGATAAATTGGTTTACTTGATGAGGGGTAAATTGGTTTAGTTGATGAGGGTAAATTGGTTCACAGATATTGTGTATTAGAGAGCAAACACTTTGCAACTCTAAAGCAAGGTCTCTGAAATGCCTAAGATCACACTCGTGTAAAACGAGGTGCAGAAGTCCAGTGCACCGTGCATCGGTCCGACTCGGCTCGGGACAAATCGCAGTGAGTAAGAACAAAGGGGATTTGAATAGGCAGACAAGTGGAGCTAGCACGACAAGCGCAAGGAAAGAAGGAGAGTCGCCGAGATCGCTATTGCTACAAATCAGGAGTTGGAGTATGTACTCTTGAAAATCTAGCCAAATCGTATTTTGCACCATGCGACTGTAAAGAACCGGTGCATGTGCCCTGAGAGCCCCTGCTCTAAAGAATTCATTATGTTTATATCTCATAATTAACCAGCCTCAATTACTCCTGCCTCACGCGATAAGTTTTCGATCCTCGGCGACCGGTCTTTCTTATTCGTGGTTTCTTCGGATACGTAGGCGAATATTGGGGTGGTTCGTATTGTATCACAAATTTCGGTCTCTCATTTCCGTTTTCGGCATCTATTTCGGACGAATAAGAGGTGAAGTGTTCCCAGTTGTTCGGCGTGTTGCGGTTGGGTGTAGATGTGCGCTTGCAGAGGTCTTGACATCGGTCGGGACTACCTGTAAGGCTGCTTCGGATGCGTTGAAGTGACCTCGGACATGCTTACACGTTCGTCATCCGGATGTTTGCCCCTAGGGTCTCTTCCCTTATCTCTCCTTCCCAGGAATCACGGTAGAGCTACAAAATGCCTACGAGCTTGCTGTGACCCTATTGCGGCGGTCCTTAGTTTTACCTCATCCTATCCCCAAACATTTCTGGCCCTATGATTCAGTTAGTATAGCATTTTCCTACCGATCTGAAGGTTCTATTCTTAGCTAAACTCGAGACCGTTTTACTTGGTCTACTGCTTACCTAAAGGGAATAGAGGAAGTATTGTATTCAAACCAAAATTTGATTCCATATTTAACAGTAAATACATACCCATACTGAGGTCCCTGAATAAAAGAAAAATCATTATATATATACATAAGAAAAATCTTATGTAACAAAAATGTGTTTGTGTAACAGGTAGAGAAACTCTGTTCCATTTTTTACTTTCTCTATACGTACTATGTACATAGTGTATAGAGAAGGTATTGCACAACACCCAAAAATTCGATACCGAGATATCACCGGAAATATATGTTTTAGGATCTCTTGTATCCAAAAAAGCATTTTCAGAAAAAGGTCCGTGTGTCTGTGAATACGATAACTCAAAAGCGTCAAGTCGGTAAAATACCAAAGTTTAGTAGTAAGTTTAGTATCTTCTAGAGATGCGTCACGAAGATTTTCAGAAAAATCCCCCACCCCAAACTACCCTTTACAGAATTTTTTTCAAAAATTTTGATTTTCTCAAAAATGGCTCTAACAATGTTGATTAAAATAATCGTATAATAAAGGTATTAGCATAATAAATGAAATGCATATCTTGAAATTTCTGGGTACAGCCTCTGAAGACTACTTTATTCTGGATGAATTTTACGGAATTTTGCATAACTGCTAAACCGTAAGAGATGAACAAAAAGTTAAAACAAAAAAAAAAAAAAAAAAAAAAAAAAAAAAAAATGTAGAGCACCTTAAAACACACAATTTATGTTACATACATTTTTTTTCGTGAGGTTGATTGTTTTTGAGATATTTCTTCTTTTTGGTTTCAGCTTTGAAAATGTTTATTTTCTCATACAGGAATTTGTCAAATCCTGTCCATACAAAGGAACTTTAATCACGTAGCAACCCTTTAACCCTATGGTACCTCCTTATTTCGCGTCTACTTACAAGGAAGCAACTAATAAGACTATTTCTGCTAATTTTTTCTCGATTCGCATGAAGTAAATAGAAGCATAGGCTTTTTAACAATAATTTGTTGCAGAGATGTAAAGAAAGTCATGTGAATGGAACACATAACATTTTCTTACACAAGATTGTTCTTTTATCTATACTAATCTAGATAAACGTTAGCAGAATTGGTCTCATTACTTGCTTCCTTATAAGTAGAAGGGCTAAACCGATAGTCAAAACTTTTAAAAGCTAGTCCTTATGTGAAATAATTGAGGTCCGGTTCGCTTTACATGGTTCTATTTGAGAAAAGTTAATTTAAAATTGCAACCAATAACAATGAATATCTCGAAAATGATCAACTGTACAATTTAAAATTGCAACCAATAACAATGAATATCTCGAAAATGATCAACTTTACAAGAAAAGCGTATTTGACATAAATTATGTGTTTTAACGAATCTACATTTTTTGTGCAGTAAGTTTTGGTGTATCTCTTACGGATTAACCGTTATAAAAATTTTTGCAAAATCAACCAGAATAAAGAGCTCTTCAGAGGCTATTACCAGAAAATTCAAAATATACATTGAATTTGTGATGTGAGTACCTTTAATAACGGTATTTTAATCAAAAAAGTTAGAGCCACTTTGATAAAATCAAAATGACAAACAGACAGACACACACATGGACCTTTTTTAAAAATGCTTTTTTAGGACTCAGGGGACCTCAATACATATATTTGCGGTGAAATTTCGGTATCAAATGTTTGGGTAGAATGCAATACAACCTTCTCTTACCACTGTGTGCATTGTATATACGGCATAGAGAAAGTAATACCCGCTTGAGTGTAAGTTTTGTTACTTTTTATTTTTTTAAAAACGGATTTAACAATTTTGATATAAATGTCGCATATTTAAGATATTTTCAGAGCTCTTAAAACGTATATATTAAATTTTCCCGGAATAGCCTGCAAAGTTCTTTTCACTGGGAAGAAATTATTGTTATAATGTTGCACTTAGACGTAGGGAGATCTGCATTTCTTTGTGTAGTACGTTTTCGTCTATCGTGTAGCGTAAAACAGCTACATTTTTTCGAATATAGTGGACTTTACATCCTATCTCAAGAATATTCTAGATATGCGGCTTAATCATCATGTGAATATATTTAATATTTTTCAGACACTATGAATTTAAAAAAAGTGTTCCATATAAAAGGACCTGAGGTTGGGTGAATTTTCTTGAAAATCTTCGTGTCTCATTTTCAAGTATTCAACTTGAAATTCGGTCAATGGCCGGGACGGAATTGTGGAAAAGCAACGAGTAATACCGCGGTGGTGTTGCCATTTCCCTTCCGCGGGATAGTGATGGACACACACCTATAGAGCAAATCTCTACGAAGATACCGTAGACAGGAACGCTTCTACTGCACTATCGGGACGGATCTGTTATATGGAGGTTGGATGACTTTTTCGTTTTTGAGTAAAGCTGTTCACAGACACACAGAGAGAGGGAGGGAGAGAGAGAAAGAAAAAGAGACGGAGAAGGTAGGATACCGACAAACACACACAGGATCTTTTTCTATAAATATTATTTTGGATTAAGGAGACCTCAAAATATTAGTATCGAATTTTTCGGTGCAATGCAACGCTCTTTCTCTACTATTATATGATACAAAATTCTGTCGGCCAGACGCTGTGGGACAAACCGATTAAATGAGAAAAATGTAGTTTAAATTGCATATAGAAGTATTTCACTGGTTGCTCCCTGCAGCAGCATACACATTTAACCGCGTAGTACGGAAACAGAACCATTCTGATGCGCCCATTGTAACCTGGGCGTTAGGAGAAGTAAAACAGGCGATGGTTATCGAATATGCGCATAAGGAATAGGCAGGTTCATTTCCCCCTCAAGTAACAACGTCCTGGGTGATAACTACGTGTAGAACATGTTTCCAAACGTTGTCTAATCCAGAATGTTGAAAATGGTCTGTACCAGGTGGTCCAACAATGCGGTATTCCACGTGTGCAAATATCCCTTCATGCATTAAAATAATTGCAGAACTCAACAGGGCAGTGGGTAACTGGCACATTGATGTAACCGACTTTCGTTCAACTCTTCTTACTTAGCAAGTTATCAATAACGATGTGGCCCGCCAGGGTAGTGTGGTGGTAGCGTGTCTGCCTCGCATTCAAAAGATCGTGAGCTCAAATCTCGCTTAGCCTGAGTTACCCGGATAAGGGTTTTTTTGGGGGGTTTTCCCTTATCCTGAGAAGACGAACGTCGTGTAACTTTAAGCTCAATGGACCCCGAGATCATTTGAACATCATTTCACCAGTTTCATTCATCGTCCGATAAAACCAAGCAGGTTAAAGGAGGTTAAGCTTTTAAAAAAAAAAAGAACGATGCGAACGGATCGCACTCAAGCCTTTTAAGAGCTCCGGTCCCCATGGCCGCGCTCACTAAAGTGCCTCGCTTTGGTGCTTCGTGGCGCAGGGGATCATTGGTTCCCGTCCCGCTTTGGGTATGGGTGTTTGTGAATGTGTATGTGTGTGTATTAAAAGTAAAAAAAAAAAAACAAAAAAACAAAGGTAACCAAATATCCAAGTAAAGAAAATGTAGGGAAAACGGAAAAAAAGGGAAAAATAAGAAAAAGGAATACAGCATCGGAGTCCCGACAAATTATATCTAACATCTTAATACATAAATTAAATAAAAATTAAAATTTTAAAATCAAGAATTGGGTAAATGTAAATTGTAAATGGCATGTTATTTATGGACGCTCTTTAACTGCTGTGGTTCTCAGCGTCCCATTCTAAACTGAGCGTGAAAGACCGCTTAATTTTGCTCAGAGACCTCTCTATCAGGCTTGAGGTTCTTTTACGTGCCATAAATCTACAACACGGGACCAACGGCTTTACTTAGAATGCCATACTAAGGATTTTTACACCCGAAAAAATCCATCGTCCTCCGCCGGGTTTGAACCCGCGACCTTGGGTACATGAAGTTAGCATGGTGACCATTACACCACGGAGGAGGACAAGAATTGGGTGCATTGGATTGGTTGATGAGGGGTAAATTGAGTAAAACAAAACAAAGGCCCTTTCTCCCAAAAACAAAGAATTTTTGCACTAGGTATATATTTTAATATAAAAAAAAGCTGGGCAGGATGAAAAAAGCGAATAACGACTTCGCATTTGTGAAAAGTATAATTACTGGAAAATTTAAACCTAAACAAGGAATATCTTGGAAATTAACTAAGAAAATAAAAATGTGTATGCTTTAACAGGATTAATGTGGAATGGATAGCGGTAACCTATGAGGTGGTTAGTGAAATTCTTCCTCCACAGGCAAATTATATCATCTCCAGCAACTACCCCATTTGCCATGCAGCAGATTCCCTTTCACATCGATTGCGGGAATGCTCCGGTAAAGCAGCATACGGGCTTGGGTTTTAGGAAACTGTCACATTTGGATTCCTGGCGGTTGGAACCCTTCACCAATGGACATTTTACATCTGACTCTATCGAAACTGAAACCCCCAATACGTAATTACTTTATTTGGTTGTTAATGGGTACCTTTACATGGTTACAGACATTGGACAATCCCGCTGATTGCATGCTGCCCAACTTAAGGCAATTTTTACTTACTCTATAGACTCTCGATACCGAGATTTCACCGGAAATATATGTTTTAGGGTCCCCTTTATCTAAAAAAAGCATTTTCACAAAAAGGTCCGTGTGTGTGTGTGTGTGTGTCCGTGTGTCTGTGAACACGATAACTCAAAAACGAAAAGTAGTTAAAATACCAAACTTGGTATTTAAGTTTAGTATTTTCCAGGGATGCGACACAAAGATTTTGAGAAAAATCCTCCCACCCCCAACTACCCTTTACATGGAACTTTTTTCGAAAATTTTGATTTTCTCAAAAATGACTGTAACGATTTTGATTAAAATTTCGTATATTAAAGATATTTACCTGACAAATAAAATGTATAGCTTGAATTTTCTGGGTATAGCCTCTGAAGAGTAGTTTATTCTGGATGAATTTTACTAAATGTTGATTAACTGCTAAACCATAAGAGATGGACAAAAACTTACTACACAAAAATGTAGAGCACGTTAAAACACACAATTTATGTTATATACATTTTTTTCGTGGAGTTCGTCGTTTTTGTGACATTCCTTATTTTTGGTTTCTGCTATGAAAAACTTATACATTTCTCATACAGGAATTTGTCAACTGCTGTGCATACAAACAAACGAACTTCAGTGACATAGCAACCAACTTTTGATTATCACTTAGGTACTCCCTTATTTCACCTCTACTTACAAGGAAGCAAGTAATATGGCTATTTCTGCATGAAGTGATTAGAAGTAAAAGCTTTTTAAGAATACTATTTTGCAGGGATATAGAGAAAGTCATGTGAATGGTACACATCAGATTTTTATACACTGAGATGGAAACTGATACAGAAACTCCAGACCAAGCCATTCCAACCATGGCTCCTACAAATATTACACACTTCTAATTTCCCTGCATCGAATCCTTCCTTAACTATAACATAAAAGCTTAAACCAACTAAATAAAAATAAATCAAAACCTAACAATCTAGGGGGAAACAAGAATTTGAAAAAAAATACAAGAGGTAACTTTTTTATGTAGTAATATTTTTGTCCATCTCTTACAGTTTACCACTTTTACAAAAACCATCCAAAATGAAGAGGCCTTCATTAACTATTCAACAATTAGATTTTTATTTGTGAAGAACATGTTTTAAACACATCATATTTTAACTAAAATCATTAGAAACATATTTTTTTAGTGTTTCATTTGTATAGCCCCTTTATCTTCAATGGTCACATCGGGAGCTTTGACTTGTGAAACTGTAGGTTCATAACATTAGGTTAATAAACTTTATATTACTAAACACGCACATTTACTCTCACATACGTACTTCCAGACTCTATGGGGGATAGGGAATAATTCTGGTTAAAGAAAAATTGCCCGCCCCAGCCGGGATCACTGACCACTCGACCACGGAGGCAGTCAGGAATATGAAATCAAAGTTTTCTAAAAGAATAAGGTTGTAAATGGTAGTTTTTTGTTGGGGATTTTCTTGAAAGTCTTCATGTGGTATCCTTGGAACAAGTTGAACTTAATTTTTTGGTGCTTATTAGTGAAAATTAGGATTCGGTTCTGAAGAGATAAACAGTGCTTGCGTGTCTAAAATATGACTTTAGGTATTTGTCCTCACCCTTATTTGTTTTCTTTTTTCTCTGTCGTTACTTTTCTCTGTATCCCTCAACGTCTGTGTACTGAGAGATTCGGTAAACGATAATGGCACGTGGCTCTGAACTGCAGTTTTGCTAATATTTGATACTACCAGAGAAGGCGGCAGTTTTATACTCTGTATTCCATGCGGGCGAGAATCCTTATACGCAATAAAAGAACGAGTTGGTTAACCAAACCTCAAGAGTTGTTAATGACGTATAAACACAGAATTGGTGCGCCTACTTTCCAGCAGTTGACTTCCAGCTCTACACAACGGTTGCACGCTAAGGTTCTCTGGGAGCACTCTCAGTGATGCGAACTCCACAAGGGCAGGGGATCGTGGGTTCGAGTCCCGCCTTGGGCATGGGTGTTATATGTTTGTGCAATGTGTATATGTTTGTAAAAGAAACAGTAAAACCAGTAATCAGTAAAACCTACGGGGGGAAATGTAAATAGGGATACAATACCGGAGTCCTGATCAGACTCTGTTACTGTTTTTTTTAAAAAAAAAGAGAAAAAAAAAAAGAACTGCGCGCCATGGCCGAGTGGTTAGACCACTCACCTCTCACCTAGACAGTCAGGTGAGATGTGTGGTCGATAAAGTAACCCAGGGCGGGTTTTCTCCGGGTTCTCCAGTTCGAATTCCACAAGAGCTCCATCTTCATTCCATGTATCATCAGTGTTATAAGTTTTGTCCATCTCTTACGGTTTAGTAGTAATACAAAATTCCGTAAAATTCACACAGAATAAAGTAGTCTTCAGAGGCTATTCCCAGAAAATTCAAGATATTCATTTTATTTGTCAGGTAAATATCTTTAATATATGCCATTTTAATCAAAATCGTTACAGCCATTTTTGTGAAAATCAAAATTTTCGAAAAAAAGTTTCATATAAAGGGGGTTTTCTTGAAAATTTTTGTGTCGCATCCTTGAAAGATACCAAACCTAAATACTAAGTTTGGTTATTAACGTCTTTTCGTTTTTGAGTTATGCTGCCCACAGACACACATATACGGAAATTTTTCTAAAAATGCTCTTTTTGGATTCAGGGGGTCTGAAAACATGTACTTTCGGTGAAATCTCCGTATCGAATTTATGGATGCATTATAATACTTTCTCTATTCACTATGTATACATAGTACATGTAGATAAAATAATAAAAAACAACACAATCTTCACTTGTAACTTTATTATGCCTGAAAAACGTTCTTTCTTTGTCAGCTACCATTATTTTTGAAATTAGGGTTGGGATTTCTATGAAGTGAACAATATGCTTGGCAAAAAAATAGTTTGTGACTCTGACGGAATCACAAATTGGTTTAAAATTTAAATTTTTATGATGGACTTCCTGAATGCATTTTTATTAAGATAGTCACCGGTTTTATGAACAGTTGTCCCTCACAGGTTTTGGTTCTGGGTGTTGGAAGTTCACAATGTCCAGGCCCTATTAATATACAACAATCATTTCGAATAAATTTTGGGAATTTTTAAATTTGTTTGAAAACACAATCAAATTTTATTTAACTTTTAATTAAATTAAAAAGGTGTAAAGTAATTTAAAAACCTTTACTTTCTAATTTCTTTCCTTTTCCCCCCCATAATATCCAATATTAGCGAACTATCCAAATAAGAACCTGCAAGTTACAACTATTAGAACCTAAATTTTTGTTCGAAAATACGTATATATAGTTCAATGTCATCAATAAACACATATTTACGATGAAGCAGGTCAACAATTAAGTGCCTCGGCGTACTGGCTTTTCATTCCCTAAGGTCTATGGTTCGATTCCACGCCGAGGTGGGAAGTTGTCTTTTATTAGAATTATTTCCTATCTTCATAGAATCTAGAAGTTTGAATGCGATGTTTAGCATCAAGATGAACTTATGTGTTGGAAAGTTATCTTAAAAAATCTGATGTGCTCCATTCACATGATTTTCTCTAGTGTTTACACAAACAAAGATTATTCTTTTATCTACGACATGTTCAAGGTTAACGTTAAGAGAAATTGTCTTATTACTTGCTTTCTTGTAATAATGCGGGACATAAGGGAATACGCAAGGCTAAATTGATTGTCAAAAGCTTTAAAAGCTGGTCCTATATGAAACAACCGAAGTTCGGTTCACTTTGCATGGCCTGCAGTAAAATAAAAGAAATGAAATGTCACTTTCTGTTTGAGAGAAGTTTAAGTCGTTTAAAACTACATAAATAGCAAACAATAATTCAGAAACGGTCAGCTGTAGATAAAAAAAAGTGTATGAAAAGTTTTTGTGTATCTCTTAGAGTTTAACTGTTGCGCAAATTTCTGCAAAACTCATCCAGAATAAAGAGATCTTCAAAGGCTATTCCAAGAAAACTCAAAATATACATTTTATTTGGGATGTAATGTTTTTATATTTTAATCAAAGTCGTTACCATTTTTGAGAAAAAAGATTTCAAAAACTTTTCCATGTAAAAGGTGGCTTGGAGTGGGGGAATTTTCTTGGAAATCTTCGGGTCGCATCCTTGGAAGATACTGAACTTAAATACCAAGTTCATACAAAACTTTTCGTTTTTTAACTATGGTGCCCACAGGCACTCACACGTAGACATATGCCCAAGGTCGCGGGTTCAAACCCGTCGGAGGATGATGGATTTTTTCGGGTGTAAAAATCCTTAGCATGGCATGGGAAGTAAGGCCGTTGGTAGCGTGTCGTAGATTTACGGCACGTTAAAGAACTTAAAGCTTATAGAGAGGCCTCTGAGCATAATTAAGCGGTATTTCACGCTCAATTTAGAATGGGACGCTGAGAACCACAGTAGTTAAAGAGCGTCCATAAATAATACGCCATTGTTTTTACATAGACAGAAACACACAGACATTTTTCTAAAAGAAGCTTTTTATGGATTCAGGGAATCTCAAAACATATATTTCTGGTGAAATCTCGGTATCGAATTTTTGAGTGCATTACATACCTTTCTATACACTATGTACGTGTAGAGAAAGCAAATAGGAGCCAAGAATTCGAAAGAGAGTAAAATACTAAGGCATATTTGTGTGCATTATTAAACAACAGAACAGGGCAATTAAATTTAAGGAAACAAAATGAAATACAAGTAACCGAACCACATTGCAGGATTTGCGCAGAAGAAACGAAGAAAAGAGGAGAGTATTGCAATTGGATGGTGATCATCTGTGAGCGTAGAGGAAATGTAAATTAAATGGTGTGTTATTTATGGACGCTCTTTAACTACTGTGGTTCTCAGCGTCCCATTCTAAATTGGGCGTGAAAGACCATTTGAGGTTCTTTTACGTGCCATAAATCTACGTCACGGGACCACCGGCTTTACATCCCTTCCGAATGAAGCCATGCTAAGGATTTTACTCCCGAAAAAATCTATCGTCCTCCGCCGGGTTTGATCCGGCGACCTTGGGTATATGAAGATAGCATTGTAACCATTACACCACGGAGGGCGACCCGAGCGTGAAGCCTGGGTGCCCTTAGTGTTGTTTGGAGAAGTTAAGAGACTGTGTTTAGACTTCTGAGGAGAGGGAGATGGCGGATGGGTCTAAGAGGAAGGACAAAACACCATGCACCTTGCAGCTCCAGTGACAGGGAAGCCGGTGTCTCATTGTCCGTCTGAATGGAAACCCAGCAACTGCCTCACGACAGCTTTTGTATGCACTGTCACCACTTCTTGTGGAACAATAGTAATAATAAACACGGGCACAACGCTCTGTCCGACTTTAATTATTATCAGACAGCCTGCTTCCCAAGTACGTTTACTATTTTTACTTTACACGTACTATGTACATAGTGTATAGACAAGGTATTGTATTCCACCCAAAAATTTGATACCGAGATTTCACCGGAAGTACATTTTTTGGCCCCCCCCCTGAATCCAAAAAAAAAAAAAATTCTGGAAAAAGGTCCGTGTGTGTGCGCGCACGCGCGCATAAAGTATTGGTATTTAAGTTTCGTGTCTTCCAAGGATACAACACGAAGGTTTTCAAGAAATTCCCCCACTCTCAATTACACTTTACATGGAACTTTTTTTCGAAAATATTGATTTTCTCAAAAATGGCTAACAGTTTCGATTAAAATATCGTATATTAAAGAAGTTTGATGACAAATAAAACGTATATTTTCAATTTTTTTGGGAATAGCCTATGAAGATATGTTTATTCTGGATGAATTTCGCGAAACTGGTAAATCGTAACACAAAAACTTACTCCACAAAAATGCAGATCTCATTAAATTACACAATTTATGTTATATAATTTTTTTTTATGAGTTGACCGCTTTTGAGATATTCTTTGTTATTGGTTTCAGCTTTAAAAAACTTATACTTTTCTCATACGAGAATTTGTCAACTCCTGTCCATACAAACAAAGAAACTACAGTCACATAGCAACCAGCTTTTGACTATCACTTTAATCTATGGTACTGCCTTATTTCGCTTCTACTTACAAGGAAGCAAGTAATAAGGCTATTTCTGCTAATTTTTCTCAATTAGCATGAAGTAAAGAGAAGCACAAGCTTTCTAACAATAATTTGTTGCAGAGACGTAGAGAAAGCCATGTGAATGGAACGCATCAGTTTTTCTTTTCAGTACGAAGCAACATTCTGATGGGCAAAATCGTAACAAAACATCACTTTCCACTTTGTCTCCTCAAGATGAATACTTAAAATTTCGCAAATAGAGGTCAGACATGGTAGTTGCCATAACAATTGAATGTTTTATTTAAAGTATGATAAAAAGTGAGTAATATGCGTTTGTTTGGATAATGAAGAACAAGAAGACGCACTGTTGCCAAATTATGGCGCTCCGTGTTTCTTTCTGCTACAAGCGATAATGAACAGTGGTTAGAAAGCAACGTAGGTCTGAGTTGGTATACCTGCATATGAATTTATGGGAAAAGAAGAGACAAGGGGTGTCCTTAGCGTTTCCAACAAGTTGACTTGACATTTACTGCCCGCCCATTCTCCATCAAGCCACAGCATCGGCCTCAACTGAAGGAAAAGGGTTATTTACCGGATGTCCACGTTTGGACTGATGAGGGTTTTGTTGTGTTTGTTTCCTCCAAGTCCTTAAACCCTTGGACATGTACTCACAAGTTGTAATTTAGACAAGAGCGAATACATTTGTAGAGGAAAAAGATTTATAGCCTGCTTCAAAATTAACAAGTTCGTTTGTATACTACAACTTGTAAAATACTCTGAAGAATTCTAATTTCACTGTTTGCTTCCATATAAATGGACTATCAAATACCACTTTGCATTCGTTCTAATCCAAATCATACACCAATGGATATGGGATGAAGCACACAAAAAGAGTGTACATTTTCTAAGCCCTTGAAAATATAAGCAGCATGTTTTGTTTTATAGAAACCGAGATATGGAAAGTTCTAGTATAATTGAGTTTACTTATCAACTGTTCATGAACCTGGACCAAGTTCTTTACAAATTTGCCTGTATTTCTTAATTTTTACCAGCACCGTTGTCTGCTGTCGTAAAAAAGGTGGTTGTGCGACACAAACTATAATGTTTTCTCAAATGGGAAGAGCTCAACTGTGCTGCGAATGAGAGGCGTTATCGTGCTCTGCGTTGTCAGGTCGCTACACCCACTCTTTTCATATTTTCTACATGAACACTGAGAATGCAAACCTTACTGGCGATATAATGTTTATTCATGAAAACTATTTGAGTTAAAAATCTGTGGTTTTTATGGTTCTGCTAGGAACATTACTTCCTATCTTATTCGTGAATTATATTTGTTGTTGCAAAACTTGAATATTTTGCCTTAGCGCAAGTAGTATTTATGAGTAGTATTTAGCGCGTTACTCGCCAGTTAAGCGGGAATGCAATATGTCAACACAGCAGCACTCCGATTGGCTGCCGGCCTGGTGGCGCTCAAGGACAAACCTCATCCCATTTGAAAGTCAGTTCCTTAGTTATAAAACATATCCTAAGAGAATTATCACCTTTATGTTTTCATAACAGTATGAATCAAATGAGTGGCGTAACAATGATTATGCATTTGAAATGCGTATAAATATGCAGGAGGATAAAACCGGCCTCTCAGGATAACAAAATTTGCCTCTATCCTTAGGGACGATTATCCTTTTTTACTGCTTCAACTTGCATTGCTCAGGACTTGTTTGTGACACACGGTCATTAAAAGGGTACTTGGCCAATGAGAGGAAAGATGAAGGAAAGGGAGCGCAGAAGAATACAAGTCAGCAGGGTAAGGTTATAAGAAACAGGATATACACCATAGTTTGAATCTTTAAACGGCGCCTTTTGCAATGCACCTGCAGCAAGAAAACATAATTTGAGGTGTTTTGCACACACACACACACACACACACACACACACACACACACACACTGCTGTTCAAAAGTATCCGGACACTTAGTGAAAGTTCCTCTTTTTTCTTTAATTTTTATTTTCTCACATAAAGCAATTTAATTACTTTATTATAAATTAATGTTTATTTCTCTCTGAAAGCAGAAGATATTTAATTTGATTATTATGACATTCTCATTGACTGATTTTATTCACTCTCTCTCTCTCTCTCTGGCTGAAAACTGCAAGCCGAGTAAGAGTCAAATTGCTCACATAGCTGGGCCAGTTGGGTGCTCTGTCTTATTTGGTTTAGGGAATGGGCAGGGCCCAGGTTAATGAGGATTTTAAAACGCAGCAATGGAAAGTCGCAAAATTTGGCATACACTTCTTTAGTTCGACCGTATCGGGTGGGGCAAAAACTGGCACTAGAGAGAGTTCAAAAAAGAGCAGCTACATTTGTAGACAGAAGTAAACGACTCGAAAATCATACCAGCACTGCTACTTCCAGGGAAACACTAGAAAAAGTAGGAGACGAGCAAGGCTATGTGCAAGTTTTAGAGCCTATAAGGGGGAACCTGCATGGAGAGACATATCCAAGCCATTACACTGTGGGAGGAATGATCACTCGGAAAAAATAAGAAATAGGGAACAGAAAACAGACATAGGTAAATTTTCCTTCACAAATAGAACAAGAAACGATGGAACAAAATATTTGCAGATTTACTGGAGACTTTGCCTCAAAGTCTAAATAGTTTTAAAAAGAGACTAAAGGAGAGTGATTTATAGTCAGGATAGTAAATAAAAGTGTTGCCTTATTATTATTGTTGTTACAATTATGTATGTATTAGTATACTATGATGTCATTGGCATTTTAACTGGGTATTACTCACATTATTGTTTATTTAACTCAATTGTATTGTACATTGTATTATTACATTGACAGCGCTCCCACGCTCTAAGCAGTGAAATAAGGTATCTATCTATCTAAATAATCAGTGATGCACGGAATGTCTGGGAGATAGAAGCACCCGGTATAATACTTTTATTGTAAACTATATATACAATGTATATCAATTGTTTCCTTAAGAATAAACATAAAATGTAATTAGTGTTATTTTACCGACATGCTTGAATACATTTATTCAAATTTGGTAAGATATACTGGTTTTAATGCTCCTTTGGAGAACGAGTGTCTTGTTAAAGTTGGGTTAGTAATTTTAAAACTATGTGAATATTATTTTCTAGTGATTCTTTATAAGCGGCGGTACCGTGGCCCAGTGGTTAGACTGCTCGCCTCTAAGTGGAGCTCGGTTTGGTCCCAGGGGACCCCATGTGGTAAAAAAAACGACGTCTGGGTGGATTTTCTCCGGATTCTCCGGTTCCCCCCGCCATTCTTTCCATCAATTGCTCCATAATCATCGTTTCCTTCATCCCTTTCATAGTCACCTCATACATCTACCTCCTGGAAACTCTCTCTGATCCAGAGCTTCTGCTACTCAACGGCAATAGTTTGGAAGCCCTGGGAATGTCCGTGACGCGCTCGAGGTGGGTAAAAAGAGAAAGAAGGAGAAGATTCCTTATAAGTGAATTTATGATAAATGACAATTTTTCTCAGTATCTTCTTCCCTTCAGGAGGAAATATAGCAGTAAACTATGCGAAATGAACAGACGAGATTGACGTTTAGTCTACAAGCCATGTATATATATTTTTTTAGAAAATAATAGCTGTTAAAATCCTGACAGCGAAATTTCTTTTAAGACATGAGCTATATGAGCTGAGAAGCAATAATTAATGATATTTTAAGCACACTTTTAAATTATACCTCATTATTGTATCTTTTGCGATATTCTTCTTTGTCGGCTCCAAGCGAATTAATTTTTAGATTGAGTAACGCGCATGCGCTAAATTAGTAAACGTGCCCAGAATGCGGCGAATATAATATTAAAAAAAAACTGTTGTTTTCTGAGCTCATTTTTTTACTGCTTCCAAGCGTAAGCTCCTAATGCAGTCTCGAAACAGCGATCTATATATGTCGAGGTCTATAAATAGCTATATTATTAGTAGCATTAAAGTCATCGGAAATCATTCGTGCAGAGAGTGTACACTGTACAGGAAATGGGAGAGGCACAAGACGTGAGTTGAACTGCATATGCATACAATACATGGTCAAATTCAGCTCATGACAGCATCCAATAAATGATTCTAAAATGTGTATTGGCTTCCCGTATTTTCACATCATTTCACAGAAGTAACAATGCATTATACTACTTTAGATGCCTTTTCGGATTAAAATATATTATTATTAATATAAACCGTTACTTTTTTCGAGGTTTCCCATTTATTGGTCATTATCATCACCACAAGAGGCGCGTAGCCAAGTGGTTAGACCTCTCGCCTCTCACCTAGACACGGGTGGGTTTTCTCCGGATTTTCCGGTTTGCTACGCTATCGCATTCCACCGGTGCTCCATCTTCATTTCATGTATCACCAGCGGAAAAAAATGGAAAATGGCGTGTTATTTATGGACGCTCTTTAACTACTGTGTTTCTCAGCGTCTCATTCTAAATTGGGCGTGAAAGACCTCTTAATTTTGTTCAGAGACCTCTATAAGGCTTGAGGTTCATCTACGTGCCATTAATCTACGGCAGGGAACCAACGCCTTTACTTCCCTTCAGGAGGAAGCCATGCTAAGGATTTTTACACCCGAAGATTTCTCGAGATTTCCCATTGATTAGTCATCATCATCAGCACCACCAGTTATAGGAATCCTCAATCATTAAAATCAAGACAAAAAAAAATCAAGTTGAAATATTCATTAATTAATTCGCTTCGAATTAATCAGCGTTGAAATATACACACAGTTGTTGAACAGTAAAATAAATGCCTAAAAGGATAGTAATAATTATTCCTTGGAATAATAGGAACTGTTTTTGTTTTTTCTAGTACGTATGTACATCAGTGTCCATATTAGCTAGAGAGTGTGTTATATTCCACCCAAAAATTCGATGCCGACATTACAACGGAAATATATATATCCACTGAACGCCAAAAAGGCATTTTAAAAACGGTCCATGTTTTGTTTTCTCTCTCTGTGGACAGCATAACTCAAAAACGAAAATATTATTTATGTTTAATATTTCCCAAGGATGTACCTCAATTTTGTTTTTATCAAAAATGGCTATAACTATTTTGTTTAAAATACTCAATATTAAAAATATTTACGTGTCAAATAAAATGTACATCTTAACCTTTTCGAGAATACCTTCTAGATGGATTTTGATGAATTCCACTTAACTGGTAAACCAAAGAGATAAAAAAAAAGCCTAATATACAGAAATGTAGATCTCGTTAGGACACGTTTATGTCATGTGCGTTTTTTTTTGTGTAGAATTGACCATTTCTGAAATATTTTTGTTTCAATTTTAAACTTTTCTCAGACGGGAAATCACCTTTCGCTTCATCTCGCTTGTTTTACTGCAGGTTATGCAAAGCGAACCGACGTTCAATTATTTCACAGAAGACCAGCTTTTAAAAGATTTTACTACTGCTTTAGCTAATGTCCCTTATTTCTCATCACTGATAAGGAGCCAATTAATAACACAATTTCTGCTAAGGTTTATCTCGATTAAAGTTATGTAGGGAAAAGGATAATCCTTTGTAAGATTGGTTTCTATATGGAACAGCTGAAGAAAGTTATGCTAAATGGAACACATTATGTTTTTACTTTCTCTGGCCCCGTATGTACAATGTACATAGGAATAGAGAAGTATTGTATTCCACCCAAATATTCGATGTCGAGATTTCACCGGAAATACATGTTTTAGGACCCCCTGAATCCAAAAAAATCATTTCCAAGAAAAGGTCCGTATGTGTGTGGGGGGGGGGGGATTGTCCGTGTGTCTCTGAACACGATAACTCAAAAACGAAAAGTAGCTAAAATACCAAACTTGGTATTTAAGCTCAGTATCTTCCAGGAATGCGACACGAAGATTTTGAGAAACATCCCCCCACCCCAAACTACCCTTTACATGAAACTTTTTCGAAAATTTTGATTTTCTTAAAAATGGCTCTAACGATTTCGATTAAAATATCGTATATTAAAGATATTTACCTGACAAATAAAATGTTTATCTTGAATTGTCTGGGAATACCTTCTAAAGACCTGTTTATTCTGGGTGAATGTTGCTTAATTTTGCATAACTAGTAAACCGAAAGAGATAGACCAAAACTTACTATACAAAAAATGTAGGCCTTGTTAAAATACACAAATTACGTCATTTAATTTTTTTCGTGGAGCTTACCGTTTTCGAGGTATTCATTGTTATTAGTTTCAGCTGTGAAGTACTTATACTTTTCTCAGACGGGAGTGTCCGTTTTTCTTTTGTTCTACTCCTGGCCAAGAAAAGCGATTTGTAATGACATTCGCATAACGATAGCTTTTAAAACATTTGACTATCGATTTAGCCTAATGTATTCTCTTATTTTCTTCCTATTTATAAGGAACTAAGTAATAAGAACATTGTGCTGAATATCTCGATTAACAAGGTGCAGAAAGAAGAATAATCTTATGTAAGAAGTTTTTAGAACGGCTAGAAAAAGTCATGTGAGTGTAACACATCAGATTTTTTTGTTTTCTTTTCTCTTTGAGAGCTCATACCATAAAGGAAGATTGTGATACTACTGGAGTTTACACGAGATGTTGCAGATAAACCAACCCCCACACCTCGTGTTTACAAACAGTACTAGTCATTCAGCACATGCGTTTAACAAGCATCAGCCGCCAGTGACTTTGGCTGCTGTTGTTTACGTTCTCTCTGTGTAGCCAAGTTGAAACCAACTGCCTAAGAATTCCTATGCCTGGTTATCACCATCATCAAAATTGGGTCCAATGACTCGGTCCATCAAGAGATGAAGCACGGAATTGGCCAATCCAACGTCTTTAGTCTACCAAATCGACTAAGAACCATTGATTTGCAGTATAAAATTATTTTTTGTAGGTTCTTTGAGTTGTAGCACACGAATTTTCTCCCTCCAACCATTTTATTAAGGTTTTATGCAGTATCTTGATTCTATCTATCTATTGTGAAATTCTAAATCCAGTCGTTTATCTTAAAATGTTCATTTTGGCTGAACTCAGCCATTCATTAAATTGTACTATTTAATACCCAGTTTTCACTAACTAGTGTAACTAACACCACTTTGCGGTATTTTAATTGTCTAGATAAAAAACGTTACAGCCCAGATAGATACCTGAATTTGTTAATTCTCTCTATAAATTATTATCTTAACTGGCGTTTTTGATGTTATAGATGAAGTTCGCGTTTGCGTCGCTCATGAGAACATTGCAGATTAAGCTCAAAAACTTGAGTGGTATTTTTATAAGTATTTCATGAATCAAATTTAAAACAAAAACAGGTACAGTAAAAGTAATTTAAACTTAAATTCTGTTTAAAAGCATACCTTTAGTACCGATTTTTCTTAACGTGAGTTAAGAAATCCTAACCGCAGCCTTTATCCTCAATAAAGAGTAAAATTATATTTTTACTGAATAATAAGGAAAACCCTCCGGAAGACCAAAATCGATTTTAAACCAAGCTAATTAAACACACGAACCTTAACGATATCTTAAAATTGCCATTTTATTTTTAATCTGCTGTAATCAGAAGCAAATGGCGGAGGATGTAATAATTATCATGGGACGAGATAATTCCTCTGGATAATTTCCTTCTACCGAACGGAATGCTCAGGCAGTTACTATAGCCAGTATTCCGGATATCCTGGGTTCAAATCCCGCGGGTCGACCCATCTGGTTGGAGTGTTTTCCATGTAAAGGGTAATTCGGGGTGGAGGATTTTCTTGGCACTTTTCGTTTCCTTGAAATCTGAAGTTTATTAAGTTTAGTATTTAACCAAATTTTCAGTTTTAAGCTATCATGTTCACAGACACACACACACGCGCGTGCGCACACGGATCTTTTTCTAAAAAAATTTTTTGCATAGAGGTGCACTAAAACGTGCATTTCCACTGAAATTCCGGTATCGAATTTTTAAGTGCAATACAGTACCTTCCCACCTTTGCCCTATGTAGTATAAGTAGAGAAAGTAGAAAACAATGGTGAAAATATTAATGGAGCATGTTTAAAAAGAATTTTTAAATTCTCAGAATTTGCATGTATATCGTGGAGTTAGTAGATATAATTGTTTATAAACGGCATGGAGATTAAGGTAAAATAGTTAACTGCGTTAAAAGCTTTAAAAATGAGATTTTATGAATGACGTGTCATATTCATTTTGAAAACATGTGATGTGTTCCATTCACATTGTTTTCTCTATTCTTAAAAATGTTTATTTTATCTGCATCATGGTAATCGAGATACACATAAGTAGAATTGGTTTCATTACGTGTTTCCTTGTAAGCAGAAAGGAAATAAGAGAATGCTTAGGCTAAAACGTTAGTCAAATATTTTAAAACCGAGTAGCAATGTGAAAAAATTGAAGTTCGGCTCGCTTTGCTTGGTCCTGTTTGAGAAAAGCTAGGTAGCTTAAAACTGACACCAATAGAAAGGAATATCTCGAAAACTGCAAGAAACTCTACAAGAAAAACGTGTATGGCATAAATTATGTGTTTTAATGAGCTCTACAAGTTTTTGTCTATTTCTTACGGTTTAACCGTTATGCAAAATTTTGCAAAACTCATCCAGAATAAACAAGTATTCAGAGGCTATTCCTAGAAAATTCAAAACATTAAATTTATTTGTGTTGCAAATAACTTTAATATATGGTATTTTAATCAAAAGCATTAGTGCTGTTTTCGAGAAAACAAAACTTTTAAATATTTTTACATGTAAAGGATAGATTTTGGTGGGGGGATTTTCTTGAAAATCTTCGTTTCGCATCCTGGAAAGATACTAAGCATAAATGCCTAATTTGGTATTTGATGGTCTTTTCATTTTTGAGCTACGCTGTCCACAGACACACTAAAAGTGATTTTTCCGACACAGGGACCTCAGAACATATATTTCCGGTGAAAACTTGACATAGAATTTTTGGGTGGAATACAATATCTCCTCTATCTATATGTGCATTGTACGTACATACGGTTAGAGAAAGTAAAAAAGTTAGGTAAGCGAGATTATATCCAGTGATAAAATACATTTTATACGTACGAGGTACGTCCAGAAAGTAAGTTCCGTTTGTTAATAAAATTAAATTGTATACAGATACAGAGTAATTATTTATTGCACAAAATTCTACAAACTCTTAAACTACTTTTCCACATAACTGCCGAAATTTTGCAGGCATTTGTCATAGCGTGGCACAAGTTTTTGTTCTTCATGGAAGTTTGCCGCCTGTATCTTCGTAAAGTTGGAAACATTTTCTTTCAGCTCTTCGTCATTGTTGAAGTGTTGACCGCCAAGGAAAGACTTGAGATTTAAGAACAGATGAAAGTCGCTAGGAGCGGGTTCAGAGCTGTACGGAGGATGGTCAAACACCAGCCAAATCCCTGTAGGAGGTTTTTCGTCACATTTGCAGTGTGTGGTCGTGCGTTGTCATGAAGAAAAACAACACCTTTTGACAGCAATCCTCGGCGCCTATTCTGTATTGCGCGGCGCAATTTCCTAAGTGTCTCACAATAAACATCTGCTTTGATTGTTTGACCACGCGGTAAGAAATCGATGAGTAAGATGCCTTTCCAGTCCCAGAACATCATTTTTCGAGGTGTCAAGATTTATTTCGGCTTAACCTTTGCTGGGGATGAAGTGTGCCTCCATTCCATTGATTGTCGCTTACTTTCAGGGGTGTCGTAAGAAACCCAAGTCTCATCTCTTGTGACTATCTGTGTCAGAAATTCTTCGCCGTCTTCATCATAACAGGTTAAAAACTGAAGTGCACTACCCATCCGTTTTGTTTTGTGTTGGTCAGTAAGAATTTTTGGTACCCAACGTGAGCAAAGTGTACGACATTTCAGTAACAATTTCATGAATTAGTGGTCCTGAGCTTTGGGGAAATTCCATAGCGAGAGCACTAATTGTAAACTTGCGGTTTTCCTGGATCTTGTCATCAATCACGTGAACCAGTTCTTCTGTAACCAAAGATGGACGCCCACTTCGTTCTTCATCGTACGCCCTTCGTTGAACTGTCGGACCCACCTTCTCACCATTGAATCACTCTTCGCATTTTGTCCGTTTACTTCGCAAATTTGCCGATAAATTTCAATTAGTTTCACTTTCCTAGCATTCAGAAAACGAATCACAGATCTGATTTCACAAGCGGCGGGATTTTCAATCAACACCGACATTGTAAACAAGCACAACAAAGCGTATGTGGCTGACAGCGATCTCAAAATGTATATTAGGACAAAGTAGTTTGAGGTTGTGAACATTCGCATGAAATGCTTCATTGATCCCCTTCTTCAAAGTAGGAAATGGAAATCGTTGGATGCCAGATCTAGAATGAATGAATAGTTTGGGTGGTCCAGACGTTTCATTGGGTCGAGGGGAGGGGTTACAGGTGATTTACCGTCTCTGCGCCGCGTGAGCTTTCACGTAGGAGCAGTACTCTTGAATTCACCTAGCAAAAGGTCTTTCTTCCAATGGTCTTATTCTGAGGTGTCGGCCTTTTGCTTGGCACTCTCTAGCACCGCATTTTCCGAGCAAGCTATCGTTACTCAGCAACGATAAAATAACAACTTAACACGTACTACAGTCAGAAATCGTCCTCATCTATCAGGCAGATACTTAATTTAATTTCACAAACCTGAATAGTTTTGCTATCATTAAGCTCTGGACCTTCTCTGGCTTTTATTACTTTCTGTATACGTACTATATACATCGTGTATAGAGAAGGTATTTTATTGCACCCAAAAATTCGATACCGAGATTTCACTGGAAATATATGTTTTGAGATCCCCCTGAATCCAAAAAAATCATTTTTAGAAAAATATCCTTGTGTCTATCTGTCTGTCTGTCTGTCTGTGACTGTGAGCAGCATAGCTCAAAAACGAAAAGACCGTTAAAAACTAAACTTGGTATTTAAGTTTGGTATCTTCCAAGGATGCGACACGAAGATTTTCAAGAAAATCCCCCCACCCCAATCTACCCTTTACATGGAAAAAAATTCGAATATTTTGATTTTCTTAAAAATGGATTTAATGATTTTGATTAAAATCTCGTTTATTTAAGATATTTACTTGACAAATAAAATGCATATCTTGAATATTTTGGAGAATAGCCTCTGAAGACTACTTTATTCTAGATGCATTTTACGGATTTTTGCATAACTGCTAAACCGTAAGAGATGGACAAAAAAATTACCGCACAAAAAATGTAGAGCACATTAAAACACACAATTTATGTTATATGCATTTTTTTTCGTGGAGTTGATCGTTTATAAGATATTCCTTGTTTTTAGTATCAGCTTTGAAAAGCGTATTCTTTTCTCATACAGGACATTGTCAACTCCTATCCACACAAACAAAAGAACTTCAGTCACACAGCAACCAGCTTTTGAATATCACTTTAACCTATGGTACTCCCTTATTTCGCTTCTACTTACAAGGAAGCAAGTAATAAGACCATTTCTGCTAATGCTTTCTCAATTAGCATGAAATAAATAGAAGCCTATGCTTTTTAACAATAATTTGTTGCAGAGAAAGTCAAGTGAATTGAACACATCAGATGTTTATTTCATAATGGTGTTTAACGGCCGCTTTTACTCCTTATGGCACCGCAGGAGATGACACTGATGATACATGAATGAAGATGGAGCACTGGTGGCATGCGATAGCGGGGGAAATCGGAGAACCCGGAGAAAACCCGCCCATGCGCCGCTTTGTCCACCACAAATCCCATATGCGATCGCTTGAGTGAGAGACTAGTGGTCTAGCCCTTCTCTTCTATGGCTGGGGGAATATGCATATTTCTTCCGTATTAATAATCGGTTATATTTAAAACCCACGTTATGTTTTAAACAGAAATAAATATATAAGCTGATGAAACTAATCTATTGTGTGATTTTTGTCTTGTTTTATGAACATCGGTAAGGATTTTAAAAACTTAGCTTTATGCATTGTTAGTTATTTTATTTCAGACTTTGATACTAACCTTAAAAGTACTATTATATAAGAATATCGAGTTTTAATATAAATTAAATGTATATGCTGTTATACAGCTGCAAGCTTTCCTTCACTTTAGTTATTAGTGCCTCCCCTGAAAGTTTTAACACACCATAAATGCCCAAAATTAAGCTGCAGGATGAAATCTGCATGCACTAAACTCGAAGAATGACAGCGCGAAAAGCTATTTTTCTGAAACTGCATGACTCAGGCAACGGGTTAAGTGTGTTGCAGAGAATCTTAAACTCATATTTTTAACAGAGTTTAGCAAACTTATTGTAACAGTAATCATGATTTTATCGTTAATTCTGGTAGAAAATAAATAACAAAGCGTTACCTTGGAAACGTCGAATGCACCATCGTTTGAATTCAAATAACTTAGAATCAGCAGTCACATAAAGGATCGCTGGAACAAACAAAAAATGGATAACATTAGAAAATGGAGTGTTATATAGTGTTATAGTATGTGCTCTAGAATAGTTCAAGTAGTGTGAAGGTTTGATGGTTGGTTGTTACTTACAAGGAGAGGACGTCGTTGTTTTTACAAAGCATTGTTTGATTTGAAACCCCAAGAGTTTCAATGTTTACTATCCTAAGTACCACAATTCTATTGATAAAAGCAGGGGCACGATACCGTAATGGGCCGCGCCGTGGCCGAGTGATCAGACCACTCGCGGCCCGGGTTCGAACCCAAGCGACCGCATGTGAGATTTGTGGTGGACAAAGCGGCGCTGGGGCGGGTTTTCTCCGGGTTCTCCGGTTTCCCCCGCCATCGCATTCCACCGGTGCACCATCTTCATTCATGTATCATCAGTGTCACCGCCTGCGGTGCCATAAATAGTTAAAGCGGGCGTTAGACACTACAAAAAATAATAAAAATAAAATAAAAGTATTTCAGTTAATTTAAGCCGATCCTGGTGGCCGCGCTCGCTAAAGTGTCTCGCTTTGGCGCTTCGTGGTGCACAGGATCGTGGGTTCGAGTCCCGCCTTGGGTATGGGTGTTTCTGTGTTTGTAAATGTGACTATATTTGAACGTTAAGAATAATAAGGTCTACTAAGGAAATATAGGAAACTGGAAAAAATGGAGAAAAAAAGAATATAGCGCCGGAGTCCTGACAAGCCTCCGGAAGTGTAATACGGAGCAAATACGGAGCATTCGGGCACGAAATAACCTTCCTTCAATTCCCAGTTCTTCAGTCAGCACCACTGGCTAAACCAGTTTTATCAATTCTCAGAGCAAGTCCATAATGCCCCATAAATCTTTATGATACAAGCAACAAGAAAAAAGGAAGATACAGCTGAAGAACAGAGCACTTCACATTTGCAACGGCCCTAAAAGTTGTGGACACATGAAATCCCTTCCCTCATTTTCAAAGCAACTTGAGAGAACTTTTCACGTGTTGGACAAAATTTCTGTGCGATTACAAGGTGTTAACATTCGTTTGATACAACTTCTCCATAAAAAAACTCTTGGGCAAACAGTAAACTAAAGAAGCAGAAAAACAACTCCAGCCAACTACCTAAATCAGATTCTCACTTATCCGGAATGGATGCACCAAACTTACATACTCCTACATCGTCTCTAAGGACCAACTATCAGATTAAACAACATCCAATCAAAAATCTGATGTGCTCCATTCACGTGACCTTCTCTACATCTCTGCAACAAGTTATTCTTAATAAGCTTATTCTTCTATTTATTTAATGCTAAAGCTAAACGGTCCTATTATTAGTTCCTTTTTAAGTAGAAAGGAAATAAGGAAATACTCTAAGCTAAACCGACAGTCAAATGTTTTAAAATGTCGTTGCTATAGGATTGAAATCCGTTTTTTTTTTGCGTGGCCATGCGTTGACAAGTTCCCGTATGAGAAAAGTTTAAATATTTCAAAACTGAAATCAATATCAATGTATATCGAAAACGGCTAACTCTACGAAAAAAATGTATATGACATAAATTGTGTGTTTTATCCTGAGCTACACTTTTTGTGTAGTAAGTTTTTGTCTATCTCTTATGGTTTACCAGTTATTCAAAATTCAATCAAAATCATCCAGAATAAAGAGGTCTTTAAAAGCTATTTCCAGAAAATGCAAGATATACATTTTATTTGGCGTGTAAATATCTTACATATAAGAGATTTTAATCAAAATCACTAGAGCCATTTATGAGAAAATCAAAATTTTCGAAATTTTTTCTATGTAAAGTGTAGGTTGGGGTGGGAGGATTTTCTTGAACATCTTCGTGACGCATCCTTGGAAGATACCTAACCTAAATACCAAGTTTGGTATTTAACGATCTTTTCGTTTTTGAGCTATGCTGTCCAAAGACATACACACACGCGTGCTCACATGGACCTTTTTCTTAAAATGCTTTTTTTTTTGGATTCAGGGGGACCCAAAACAAGTATTTCCGGTGAAATCTCGGTATCGAAATTTTGGGTGCAATACAATACCTTCTCTACACAGCATATACATAGTATGTATAGAGAAAATAAAAATGTCTGCAAGATGGTCGCTGGGAGAACGCCTTCAGAATCTTTGGGAAGTTAAGTCTCTCAGTGAAGGAATAAGTAACTAAAAGGCTTAATACCTTTTTCAAATGTGCATATTCATGTAACGACCAGGACCGTTGTTAGAGGGAGGTTTAGGGTTCAAACCACCCAAATCTTCGGACGTGTTTTATTTATTGAATTTCATATTAAATGCACATGGAAAATTTCCATTAGATAAACATCTGATGATTCTGATTCACATGACTATCTCTATATCACTGCAACAAATTATTCTATTTACTTCATGTAATGGAGCAAAAATTAGCAGAAATAGTCTTAATACTTGCTTCCTTGTTAGTAGAAGCGAAATAAAGCGGTAACATAGGTTAAAGTGAAAGCCAAAAGCTGGTTGCTCTGCGACTGAAGTTCCTTTATTTGTATGGGCACGAGTTCACAAAGTTCTATATGAGAAAAGTATGTTTTAATAGCTGAAACCAAAAACAATGAATATCTCAAAAACAATCAACTCCACGAAAAAAAAGTATATAATATAAATTGTGTATTTTAAGTTCCTCTACATTTGTTGTGTGGTAAGTTTTTGTTCATCTCTTGCGGTTTAGCAGTTAAGCAAAATTCCGTAAAATTGACCCAGAATAAAGTAATCTTCAGAGACTATTCCCAGAAAATTCAAAATATACATTTTATTTGCAAGGTAAATATCCTTAATATACGAAATTTTAATCAAAATCGTTAGAGCCATTTTTTAGAAAATCAAAATTTTCGAAAAAAAGTTCCATGTAAAGGGTAGTTTGGGGTGGGGGGATTTTTCTGATAATCTCCGTGTCGCATCCCTGGATGATACTAAACTTAAATACCAAGTTTGGTATTTTACCGACTTTTCGTTTTTGAGTTATCGTGTTCACAGACACACGGACACACACACGGACCTTTTTCTAAAAATACTTCTTTTGGATACAGGGGACCCTAAAACATATATTTCCGGTGAAATCTCGGTATCGAATTTTTTGGTGGAGTGCAATACCTTCTCTATACACTATGTACATAGCACGTATAGAGAAAGTAAAAATAGGGCTGCTGTTAGCGGGTAGACATTTTCAAGGAAACGGTGTAGGTATTGTTACCATAACTACATAACTACATAGTTATGGTGACCTCCTCCCCGCTCGAATGCTTTTCGTGGGTTCAAGAATGATAACATTTTGTAACAGCATATCAACACATGTGTTACGTCGAGTGCAATAATATAATATTTTACTGTAATTTATTAATATATTATGTAAAATAATTGTTGCTGGACCAGTTAGGTGGCTGAATAAAATCGCCAAACGAAAGAAAGAAAGAAAGAAAGAAAGAAAGAAGAACGTTTCTTCTATGTTTAGCACAGAAAAAACGTTCACATAACCGGATCATTTTATAGCATCTAATGTTTCTAGCATTAGTTTATACTGCTTTGAACTTTAATAACTATTATTAGCAGTTATTTCCGTGAACAAGTTTTACATGTTTAAATATAGCTGGTTATATAAAAGATGCATAAACAAATGCACTTTAAAAACATCTGATGTGTTTCATTCAAATGACTTTCTCTACATCTCTACAATAAATTATTGCTAATAGCTTATTCTACTATTTACTTAATACTAATTGAGAAATAATTGGCAGAAATGGTCTTATTACTTGCTTCCTTATAAGTAGAACGAAAATAAGGGAATACACTAGGCTAAAGTGAAAGTCAAATCTTTTAAAAGCTGGCTGGTATGTGATTAAATTGCCTTTGTTTGTATGGACAGGAGTTGAGAAATTCCCGTATGAGAAACATTTAAGTATTTTAAAGCTGAAATCAATAACAAGGATTATCTCAAAACGTTCAACTGTACGAAAAAAATGTATATAACATAAATTGTGTGTTTCTACGAGATCTACATTTTTGGTTAGGTAAGTTTTTGCCTATCTCTTACGGTTTACCAGTTATGCAAAATTCCGCAAAATGCATCTAGAATAAACATGTCTTCAGAGGCTATTCCCAGAAAATTGAAGATATGCATTTTGTTTTTCATGTAAATATCTAAAAAGTAAGAGATTTTAATCAAAATCATTACAGCCATTTTTAAGAAAATCAAAATTTTCGAACTTTTTTCAATGTAAAGGGTAGTTGGAGGTGGGGGGGATTTTGTTGAAAATCTTCGTGTCCCATCCTTGGAAGATACCGAACTTAAATATCAAGTTTGGTATTTGGTCTTTTCGTTTTTGAGCTGGGCTACTCATAGGCACACACACAAACACATGTAAATTGTTATTAAAATGCTTTTTTTTAGAGTCAGGGGGTCTCAAAACATGTATTTTCTGTGAAATCTCGGTATCGAACTTTTGGGTGTATTTCAATACCTTCTCTATGCACAATGTACATAATACGTGTAGAGAAAGTAACTACCTGTAAATTATTCGCGTCTGGAAAATGAACACGCACGATATGATTATTATAAAAATAAAAATTTAGAATTTAATAAGCAGATCTAGCAGATTACTATCCGCATAATATATTACATTAATTGTGGATATCCTCTTTCCCTGTCTACGTCACTGGCTTTCATTATATATGGGATGTTAAACTCGGAGAACCAAATCTGAAGCTGTTGTGAAGGGAGGCAACACATATGTTCAAAAAGTTATTAATTACCTTTAGTTTAATGGCCAGTTTCTCTTAGGAACCTGTTTACAGCAGCAACATTTTCTTCCGTCATATTGTGGTTGGATTCTTCTGGTCGAGCTGCATTTTTATTCCGGTGCGTTGCCCACCTGTAGATCTTCTTCCCTATTTCCATATAAATTAATAATTCGATGCATTCCAGCGACTTTAATGATCCTAATTTCACTTTCTTTAAAATATTATATATTCTTAACGGTTGTATTTCCACATATATTATGGGAATATACTCTTTAGTGAATCTTCCGGTAAGATTTGTTTAGCGCTGCCGAGAATTACTAATTTAGGAAATCATTTGTACCTCAGAATACCATTTTACTTCCTCTACACGTACTAGGTACACAGTGTATAGAGAAGGTACTGCACTCCACCAAAAAATTCGATACCGAGATTTCACCGGGTCCCCTGTATCCAAAGAAGTATTTTCAGAAAAAGGTCCGTGTGTGTCCGCGTGTCTGTGAACACGATAACTCAAAAATGAAAAGTCGGTAAAATACCAAACTTGGTATTTAAGTTTCGAATCTTTCAGGGATACGACAAGCAGATTTTGAGAAAAATTCCCTCACCCCAAACTAGCCTTTACATGGAACTTTAATCGAAAATGTTGATATTCTAAAAAATGGCTCTAACGATTTTGATTAAAATATCGTATATTAAAGATATTTACCTGACAAACAAAATGTATATTTTGAATTTTCTGGGAAGAGCCTCTGAAGATTACTTTATTCTGAGTGAATTTTATGGGATTTTGCATAACTGCTAAACCGTAAGAGATGGGCAAGAACTTACCACACAAAAAACGTAAAGCACGTTAAAACACACAATTTATGTCATATACATTTTTTTCGTGGAGTTCGTCGTTTTTGAGACGTTCCTTATTTTTGGTTTCTGTTATTGAAAAACTTGTCAACTCCGATCCATATAAACAAAGGATCTTCATTGACATAGCAACCAGCTTTTGACTATCACTTTAACCTATGGTAGTCCCTTAATTCGCTTCTATTTACAAGGAAGCAAGTAATAAGACTATTTCTGCTAATTTTTTCTCGATTAGCATGAAGTAAATAGAAGAATGAGCTTTTTAAAACTAATTTGTTGTAGAAATGTAGAAAAAGTCATGTGTATGGAATACATAAGGTTTTTACTTTATCTAGCACGTGTATGCAATGTAAATAGTAGGTATTGTATTCTACCAAAAATTGATGCCGAGATTTCACTGCAAACGTATGTTTGGAGACCCTCAAATCAAAATCATGTGTATGTGTGGGGCTTGAATAGCATAACTCAAAAACGAAAATTCCCTTAAATACCAAACTGGATATTTAAATTTAATATCTTCCTAGGATGTGAAACGAACATTTTTAGGAAAATCCAAAACTATGCTTTGCATGGAAAAATATTAGAACATTTTGATTTTCTCAAAAATGGTTCATACGATTTTGATTAAAGCATATTTACATGACAAATAATATGTATATCTTGAATTTTTCGAAATATTCTCTGAAATCTCTTCATTCTGAATGACTTTTTGAAAATTGTAAACCGTAAGAGATAGGTAAAAACTTCATGTCAAATACAAAATTTATACCGTTTACATTTTTTGTGAATCTGTTTTCGAGATATGCTTTGTTATTGGTTTTAATTTTAATATTCTTATTTTTTTCTCAAGCAGGAATTGGTCCGTGATTCTTTTGTTTTACTCCTGTTCATGCAGAGAAACAAATTTCAATAACAATCGCGGCAGCTTTTAAAATATTTGATTGTCATTTTATCATAGTGTATTTCCTTAGTTTACTTCTTTTTTATTAAAGGGCAAGGAATGTTATCATTGTGTTAATGCAGTATGGAGTAGAAAGAAGAATTATCTTTCGAAGAAGTTTGTTTGGAAAGAGAAACTTATGTGAATGGAAGATCAGTTTTTTTTTTTTTTTAAATATGAAAACAGTTGATACTGGTGGCTCTAATGTATTCCAACAGTAGATATATAAAGTTTGTTATTTGTGTGCTTATTACATTTCTTTCTTTCATCGTTATATTATATAACAGCTAATTAATTCAGTAATAATTAAAAAAATCTTATGTGTACCATTTACATGACTTTCTCTACATCTCTGCTACAAATTATTCTTAAAAAACCTTTACTTCTATTTACTTCGTGCTAAACAGAAAAAATAGCAGAGATGGTCTTATTACTTGCTATCTTGTAAGTAGAAGCAAAATAAGGTAATAACATAGGTTAAAGTGATAGTCATAAGCTGGTTGCTATGTTACTGAAGTTCCTTTGTTTGTAGGGGCAGCAGTTGACAAATTCATGTATGAGAAAAGTATGTTTTTCGTAGCAGAATCTAAAAACAAGGAATGTCTTAAAAACGAAGACCTCTACGAAAAAAATGTATATGACATAAATTGTGTGATTTAACATGCTCTGCATTTTTTGTCAAGTAAGTTTTTGTCCATCTCTTACGGTTTAGCAGTTATTCAAAATTCCGTAAAATTCACCCAGAATAAAGTACTCTTCAGAGGCTATTCCCAGAAAATTCAAGATATACATTTTATTTGTCAGGTAAATATACGATATAATAATCAAAATCGTTTGAGCCATTTTTTTAGAAAATCAAACTTTTCGAAAACATTTCCATGTAAAGGGTAGTTGGGGGTGGGAGGATTTTTCTCAAAATCTTCGTGTTGTAACCCTGGAAGATACTAAACTTAAATACCAAGTTTGGTATTTTACCAACTTTTCGTTTTTGAGTTATCGTGTTCACAGACACACGGACACACATACACACACACACACAGGACCTTTTTTCGAAAATGCTTTTTTTAGATAAAGGGGAGTGGAGTGGAGCGCAATACCTTCTCTATACACAATGTACATAGTACGTACAGAGAAAATAAAAATCTGATTGTTCCATCCTCATGGCATTCTCTAGCTGTTACACAACAAGTTTCCTTACAAATGATTATTCTCGACATGCTAATCAAGGTCAGAAATTGTCTTTTTACTTACTTCCTTGCAAGTAGGAGGGACTTAAGGGAATACACTAGACTAAATCGATAGTCAACTCTTTTAAAAGCTGGCCCTATGTGAAACAAATGAAGTTCGCTTCGCTTTGCATGGTCTGCAGTAAAACGAGAGATGAAACGAAACGCACTTCCCGTTTGAGAAAAATTGAAACTAAAAAACAAGGAATATCTTAGAAACCGCCGGCTCTACATAAAAACGTACATGACATAAATTATGTGTTTTAACGAGATCTACATTTTTTTGTATAGTAAGTTTTTGTCTATCTCTTACGATTTAGCTGTTATGCAAAGGTCTCCAAAACCCAACCAGAATAAAGAAGTCTTCAGAGGTTATTCCCAGAAAATTCAAAATACACAGTTTATTTTTAATATGAATATCTTTAATATACGGTATTTCAGTCAAAATCATTAGAACCATTTTTGCGAAAAATAAAATTTTTAAAATATTTTCTATATCAAGGGTAGTTGTGGTTGGGGGATTTTCTTAAAATATTCCTGTCGCATCTTTGGAAGATACTAAATTAAATAGCAAGGTATTCTAAAATGCCAATTTCAGACATGTTTCTAATGAAATCTTGACATTGAATTTTTGAGTAGAATACAATATCTTCGGGATCACGATGTATATTATATATACGGGCTGGAGAAGGTAAAAATTCACTTCCATAAAAAAATTAATTTGTACGTGTTCTCATTTACACTCCCTTTGAAACATGTAACAGGTTATATTGTAGTACAATAACGCCTGGCAGGATAGACTACTTGCATATCCAATCTATGCGGGTGACTGATTGATTCTTGCGCCAATTCTTAGAGAACTAAAATAGGGATGAAAGGAGATAACAAATGCGACTGTTTCAACCCTTAGTTGCCTGCACTAGTATACTATACATGCCGTTCTTCCTTTAATGCAAGTTTAAAACTGGAGTTCTAGTAAAAATATTTGGGAATAAACTATAAAATTATTCTATAAAGTAATAGAGAAAATAAAAATAAATGTAGATCCTTTATTAATATTTTTCTTTCCAATTAAAAGTTTAAATTCTTCTAAACCAGTTTTCATAATGTTGCCAAAGAAAGACACTACCAAAAAAGTAGTCCAAATGGCCATGAGTGTTAGCTGACAGGTAATGGACTGGATATCCGTTCAAAGCCAAATGTTGCAAGTTCAAATCCCAATGATTGTGGTAAAGGACGGGGAGAGCCCAAGTAAAATAATCGGTGTAATGCTTGGAAGCTAATTGGGTTACATTTGACTGTAGTTATGTCAGTTTTCTCTTTTATTTATTACTTTCTCTATACGTACTATGTACATAGTGTATAGAGAAGGTATTGTATTGCACTCAAAAATTCGATACCGAGATTTCACCGGAAATATATGTTTTGAGACCCTCTGAACCCAAAAAAAGCATTTTTAGAAAAATGTCCGTGTGTGTGTCTGTCGGTCTGTCTGTCTGTCTGTGTATCTGTGTCTGTGGGTAGCATAGCTCAAAAATGAAAAGACCGTTAAAAACCAAATTTGGTATTTAGGTTTCGTATCTTCCAAGGATGCAACACGAAGATTTTCAAGAAAATCCCCCCACCCCAAACTCCCTTTACATGAAAAAAAATCGACAATTTTGATTTTCTAAAAAATGGCTATAACGATTTTGATTAAACTCTCGTAAATTTAAAGTATTTACTTGACAAATAAAATGTGAATCTTGAATTTTCTGGGAATAGCCTCTGAAGACTACTTTATTCTGGATGAATTTTACGGATTTTTGCATAACTGCTAAACCATAAGAGATGGACAAAATCTTACACACAGAAAATGTAGAGCACATTAAAACACACAATTTATGTTCTATACATTTTTTCGTGGAGTTGATCGTTTTTAAGACATCCCTTATTTTTGTTTTCAGCTATAAAAAACTTATACTTTTCACATACAGGAATTTGTCAACTCCTGTCCATACAAACAAAGAAGCTTCAGTCACATGGAAACCAGCTTTTGACTATCACTTTAACCAATGGTACTCTCTTATTTCGCTTCTGCTTACTATTTCTGTTAATTTTTTCTCCATTAGCATGAAGTAAATAGAAGTTAGAACTTTTTAACAATAATTTGTTTCAGATATATAGGGAAAGTCATCAATTTTTTTAAAAACATTACTGTTATTTTAGGGCAAAAATTGTGTACATTTTTACAATATAAAACAGTCTTGATTACTTGAAGGTTAGTATAACATGAAATTAATCCTAGAGTACAACCCTATTTGTATAGTTACGCTTAAAACAGGTGGAACTTATAGGTACGGACAGACAACAAAGGGTTAAAATGGAGAATTAAAAATTGTGAGAGAGGAGCACGGCACTGCAGCGACCCCATAAACGGGTAATTTTTCAAGTTTTCTTGGAAACAGATGATGAGCGATGTTTACAGTTCGATTAAACTATAAAAGTATTACAAACAAGAGGGAGTCTGATGAACAGCGACTGACGCCATTAAGCAACCCATGGCTCCCGCCTACAGTCTGACTCAAGGTCCCTTGCCAACGGGTGGTAGATCCCTGAGCAACGATACTGCTGTTAAAGGCTTCCACACACGGAATACAGTTCTAACGATATGCACACGTAAATATGCTTTTATACTCATATGCTGAAATGTGCTCATTTACTGTTAAAAATCTATATCGAAATGAAACCCATTTCCATACAGATTTTCATCTCTATGTTGATTTTCACGCTTGCGCCCTACCCTACTAATAGCTGTTCACTACCTGCTAATCTGCATAAAATTACAAAAAACATCCAAGACTATTTAATTATATATACAAATTATAAGAATATATAATATTTTCCGAATCTAAACTCATAATATTACTAAGCAACGCAAAGTAGGTCATGATATTGGCATCACAGAGATGAGAAAATCAATAACCCAGGGAATGCGCACTAGCTCTACTTCCAACCAAAATATTTATTTTTACGAGAACAATTACATGCCTTTATCAGCAGATATGTATTGTCAGGTGTTTCATCAGTAAAGGTTTTAATTTCATCAGTGGAAAATATTTTCGCTTTCTCCCCACTGTACCCTACCGATTTCTGTTTTAACAGGGAGTGCAACTTCTTATATGTCAATTACATGTTTCACATTTTTAATAGTTTTCAATACTAAATAATTTGTCCACAAAGTTGGGGATTTCATTGATTTCGAGAATGAAGTTATATTTTTACTTTCTTTACACATACTATGTACATAGTGTATAGAGAAGATATTGATACCGAGGTTTCACAGGAAATACATGTTTGGGTCCCCCTTAATAAAAAAAAAGCAGTTTTAGAAAAAGGTCCTTGTGTGTCTATGGTCAGCATAGCTCAAAAACGAAAATACCATTGAACTTGGTATTTAAGTTTGGTATCTTCCAAGGATGCGACAAGAAGATCTTCAAGAACATTTCCCCACCTCAAACTACCCTTTACGTGGAATTTTTTTCGAAAATTTTGATTTTCTCAAAAATGGCTCTAACGATTTTGATTAAAAAACTTGGTGTCCAAGTTTGATATCTTCCAAGAATGCGACACGAAGATTTTCAAGAAAATCTCCTTACTCTAAACTACCCTTTACATAGAACAATTTTCGAAAATTTTGATTTTTTCAAAAATGGCTGTAACGATTTTAATTAAAATATCGTATATTAAAGATATTTACCAAATAAAATGTATATCTTGAATTTTCTGGGAATAGCCACTGAAGATTTCTTTATTCTGGATGAATTTTGCGGAATTTTACATAACTGGTAAACCGTAAGAGATAGCTCGTTAAAACACACAATTTATGTTGTATACTTTTTTTCGTCAAGTGGATCGTTTTTTAAATATTCCTTGTTATTGATTTCAGCTTTAAAAACTTTTCTCATATGGGAATTTGTCAACTCCTATCCTTACAAACAAAGGAACTTCAGTCACATAGCAACCAGCTTTTGACTATCACTTTAACCTATGGCACTCCCTTATTTCACTTCTACTTGCATGGAAGCAAGTAATAAGGCTATTTCTGCTAATTTTTTCTAAAATAGCATGAAGTAAAAAGAAGCATAAACTTTTTAACAATAATTTGTGAATGCAACACATCAGATTTTTTATAATGTAGTAAGAATTCAATTATTATTTGTATAATATCGTGCATTTTTAAAAATAGAGTAGTATGAATAAACCACACACGCTATTACGAGTATAATCAGAAAAATTCAAAACCTCTGGAGGGACTACAATTGACATTACTTCAACAATAAAGGTAGACTGCGATACAAGTGTGTAAATGCATCTTTGAGAATGAGAAACAATTTGAAAATACGAGTCGAATTCAAATATTTTCACATCCGAGTTTCTGCAAAGCGTTTAACGAATGTGTAGTGCATACTATTTGCTCCACATAAAAAATAGCAGAATTAGTTCGCGAAAATAAATCTCTGCGAATTAGTGATCGATTAGTCACGCATGGCAGTGTCGACCAAGCCAGTCAACATGAAGGTAAGATGAATGTTTGCTCCGAAAGGGTTATATTTAAATGCTTATTGATTTAAATCAGCCAGCACCTGGCAGAGTGGATAGATGGCTCTCTTCTCACCAAGGCGGTCCGAGTTTAATCCAAGGAAACAGCACGTAGGATTTTTAGTAGACAAAGATACGGTTCTCAGGTTTCCCCCGTCATTCATTCCAGCAATAGCTTCATTATCACCTTTGCTTTTATCCAGTTCGCCTTAATTTCTAATCATCTACTTCGTCGCTCTCCTGTCTAATAGCCGATCCCTTTTTAGATCGTACACTCTGATTGTTCGTCTGCAAAAGACGAGTTCGCTAGGTTGACCAGAATACAAACCCCTACTCCTTATTTTGAGCAATAGTATTTTCTCTCTTTCCTAAGTTTATCTCGCACTCTGCCTGTCTCCTCCTTACTTATCTTCTTAACTGTTTCTTCCTCAATGCAAAATTTTATGCCTAAATGAGGCGGAACGATGCACGATGCACAGTACCTCTGCTCCTCGGTTTGCATCCTCGCAATTTTACGTGTTTGTGAGGCCTAGGGGGTGTAAGTCCTGCACCCAAGGAGCGTAAATAAATCGTAAATAAATATTAACAAATAATGAAGGTAAAGACGGTAAGATTTAAATAGTAAAATCAGTTATGTATGATTATATTGCACGTCTGCAGCGGCACAGATGTATTTATTATTTATTTATTCTCCAAAATCTTTAGCCATAATTTACAAAAGCATACTAGGGCTTTATTTTATAGGCAATGTTATAGCAAATATTCAGAATTCATATAGGATTATATTATACGTCTTCAACAGTATAGCTGTATTATTTATTTATTTATTTATTTATTCTACAAAATCGTTAGCTCTAATTTACAAAAGCATACTATGGCTTTAGATTACAGCATTATAACAAATATTCAGAACTCATATATGAAGTATTAAATAAGTAAATATATAAACAATATATAGATGGTGTGGAAAACATTTGGCAGAAGTTTAGATGTTCTAAATTATATTTCTTTATACCGTATATTGGATATAAAAAAAATAAATGGTCGACATTTTGAAAAGAATGTATAGTGCTTCATCTAAATTAATTATTTTAAAACATTCAAACTATGATTTGAATTTTCCATTACCAGTCATATATTGGGTAAACTGGAAAGAAAGTTCATAGTCTTTAACTTGATCTTCAATTGTTGGAAAAAACACTGATTTTGTGAGTTGATCATTGTTACTGTTCGTCCACAATATATTAAATTCAGTAGCATCTGTTCTTTTAAATTATTTTTATGCGTGTTATTGGGTATCGGGCACAAGAATAGTCTATATATGAATGTACGACTGCTTTTGCAAACAGATCTGCTCTTCGTTACTTTCATTCCCTGTGTGACCTCGAATCTGTTCTAGACATATATGCAATAAAATATAATCCTAGATTCAAAAAAGTCTCCGGAGTAGTTTATTTTCTCTTTAATGAACTTGAAAGTAAAGGTGATTTTGTTTTTAGGTGCAGTCATTTCAGATTTTATGCTAATAATGATTGTTATTTTTGCTTGGCAACTGGTTTTTGTTTTGTATGCAATAAGGTTAAACAAATCTCCCTCAGAGACATTGAAAATGATGGAAGAAGCTTATGGAGCAGCAAAGATGAAGAAAACTCACGTGTATGAATGACAAAATTTTCAGTCAAGATTTTCGAACCCTGAAGAAATTACTGTACATGCGAAAAAGGCACTACGACAGGTAACCGAAAATGGCTTCCAGGAGTGTTTCCAGTCTCTTTACACGCGGCAGAAGCGTGTCACTGTGGAAGGGAACTATTTTGAAGGAAATTTGGTATAAATTGCCTTATGGTAACTTATTTATGTGTTATTTAAATGCAGTATGTACATATCAGGCGGTGCCGTGGTTAAGTGGTTAGACCACTCGCCTCCCCTCTAGGCGGCCCGGGTTCGATCCCAAGCGCCCGCATGTGCAGCGTCTGGGTGGGTTTTCTCCGGGTCTTCCGGTTACCCCATCACCTTTCCAATTATCAATTTCGTTTACATTTCATGTCATCCACTTCCTCATGTTCATGCCTGGCTACGGTGAGCCATCCTAACAGGTTCTCCATTCAGTGTCTTCCTCAGTGGTGTAATGGTTATCATGCTAACTTCATATACACAAGGTCGCGGGTTCAAACCCAGCGGAGGACGATGGAGTTTTTCGGGTGTGGCTTCCTTCGGAAGCGAAGTAAAGCCATTGGTCCTGTGTTGTAGACAGTAGTGGTTCTCAGCGTCCATAACGTCCATAAATAACACGCCATTTATTTTCCATTCTGTGGTTTCGAGCCGTTGGCACCCCGACAGGCTTCTAGCCCTTAGGCATTGGCTTGTAAGTTCTAGGGGGATGTCAATCCTACACATACGGGGAGGATAAGCCGATTACAAAACAAATATGAATGTACATATCAATTGTTTGAGGGTTAAATGCATTATTGACAGCATAAGCGGAAAGTGGATGAAAATAGTATAGTTCTTTTCTGATTCTACAGAAATAATTAAGGAAAATGTCCGGTGCATGTAAGCTTCAAAACCCTGGACATCTTAAATGCCCGGAGAGGAGAGAAAGCGGATGAAAAAGAAGCAAACTTCTGTTCATCTTGTTTGTATGTGCTCATTGTGTGCCTAAAGTGTCCTTCTGTAGTAATAAAAGCATTGCAGCAAGTAAAAATAAGGCAGAAAGATAAATTAATGATGCAATTTTGTAAACACTGCTAATTCGCCGTGAGTTTCAAAAGCGACATTTTCATACCGAAGTTTATGTGACATGTTTATTGTCGCTACTATTTGATCACCACGCTAGGTCTATATTTAGTCAATCATGCTGAAAAGGTGGCACATTGTAAATAAAATGTCCTTCGGCGAAGCACAGCTGAGTCAAATAAAAACCTGCGCTTCATTATCGCCTCCTGTATTCAGCAAACATCTCCTCAGTCGGTTTGGCGTCACAGCCGAAATTACATGGAGCAATCCGTCGCAAATCAAATGCGGCATGCTCATTGAAAACCAAACAGGAATGATGCAATAGCACGAGGAAATAATAAGGCAACGTGTACCTATGATAAACAGCTGACATGACGTACGCCTACGAAAATAAAAATAAATGCCACTAAACATGCCCAGATGTCCTCTGTGAATTGTAATTATTAGATCAAATATTTGCAGATAGCATCAAAGAGACTGTCTGTCTGGGCAAGCAAGACGTTATATTTACAAGATCAAATGACGGTGCAACTTTATTGAATTAGGTATCGATTTCTTTCTTGGGGACTGACGTTTGACAGCAAGGTAAACTTTGTTCGTGGCTTCTAATGCAGACCTGCATTAGAAGGCACCTTCAGTACTTACACCTGCACGTTTTCGTGGGAACTGGGACACGATGCTGTATGATTATTTAAACCAAACCTCAAGATCAAATAATAGATATCATTATTCCGTACAGAAGTTGATTCTGGGGAGATATGTCATATTAAAATAGCGTTTTGATACTAAAATCTTAAAAAAAGGAATCTTCATAAATTGAGTTGGATGTTATTCATTACTTTTACGCACCGAATGTTATATCTCCGATATTTTTTTTTTACTTTCTCTACACATACTAGTACATAGTGTATAGAGAAGGTATTTTAATGAACCCAAAGACATTTCACCGGAAATACATATTTTGGGTCCTCCTGAATAAAAAGAAACATTTTTGGGAAAACGTTCGTGTGTGCGTATATGCCTGTCGACAGCATAGCTCAAAAACGAAAAAACCGTTAACTAACAAACTTGGTATTTAAGTTCAGTATCTTCCAAGGGTACAACGCGATGATTTTCGACAATCCCCCACCCCAACTCCCCTTTATATGGAAATATTTTCAAACATTTTTATTTTCTCAAAAATGGCTCTAACGATTTTGAATGAAATATCGTATATTAAAGTTATTTACATGACAAATAATATGTATATCTTGAATTTTCTGGGAATAGCTTCTGTAGACTACTTTATTCAGGATGAATTTTACGGAATTTTTCATAACTGCTAAACCGTAAGAGATGGACAGAAACTTACTGCACAAAAAATGTAGAGCACGTTAAAACACACAATGTAAGATTTTTTTCGTGGAGTTGATGGTTTTTTAAATATTCCTTGTTATTGGTTTCAGCTTTGAAAAACTTATTCTTTTCTCATACAGGAATTTGTCAACTCCTGTCCTACAAACAATGGAACTTCAGTCACATAGCAACCAGCTTTTGGCTATGACTTTAACCTATGGTACTCCCTTATTTCGCTCCTACTTACAAGGAAGCAAGTAATAAGACTGTTTCTAGTAATTTTTTCTCGATTGGCATGAAGTAAATATAAGCATAAGCTTTAATAATATTTTTGCAGAAATGCAAAGTCATGTGTATGGAACACATCAGATTGTTTTACTTTCTCTACACATACTGTATACATAGTGTATAGAGAAGTTATTGTAATGCACCAAAAAATTCGATAAAGAGATTTCACCGGAAATACATGTTTTGGGTCCCCTGAAAACGTCCGTGTGCGTATTTGTATGTGTCTGTGGAGAGCATAGCTCAAAAACGAAAAATCCGTTAAATACAAAACTTGGTATTTAAGTTCAGTATCTTCCAACGGTACGACTACCCTTTACATGGAACTTTTTTCAAATGATTTGATTTTCTTAAAATTGGCTCTAACGATTTTGATTAAAATATCGTATATTAAAGATATTTACCTGACAAATAAAATGCTTATCTTGAATTTTCTGGGAATAGCCTCTGAAGACTACTTTATTCTGAATGAATTTTACGGAACTTTGCATAACTGGCAAACCGTAATAGATAGACAAAACCTTAATTAACGTAGCGCTCGTTAAGACACACAATTTATGTTATATATCTTTTTTTTTCGTGGTGTGGATCTTTTGGAGATATTCATTGTTATTGGTTTCAGCTTTAAAACACATTTTTCATACGGGAATTTGTCAACTCCTGTCCATACAAAGAAAGAAACTTAAGTCACATAGCAACCAGCTTTACACTAATACTTTGGCTTATGCTACTCCCTTATTTCCCTTCTACTTGCATGGAAGCAAGTAATAAGACTATTTCTGTTAATTTTTTCTTGATTAGAATGAAGTAAATAGGAGCATAAGCTTTTTAACAACAATTTGTTACAGAGATTAGAGAAAGTCATGTGAATGGAACACAGCAGATTTTTTTTTTTTTTTTTTTTTTTGAGGTAGCTTAACGTCCTTAAAACTAGTTGGTCATATCGGACGATGAATGAAACTGGTGAAATGATGCTCAAATGATCTCAGGATCAATGGAGCGTAAAATTACTCGACATTCGTCTGCTCTGGATAACAGAAAACCTCGAAAGAAACCTCATTCGGGCAACTCAACCTAACCGCGATTTGAACTCGCCACCTGTTGAATGTGAGGCAGAAACGCTTCCACTACGCTACCCAGGCGGGTTCCTCCGATATTGTTTGGAATGTTATTTGAAATAATTGACCGGCTAACAAATGTAGAGTTTTCGGATATTTTCTCGCCTGTTAGGTTTCTTTTTTTCACTAATATCCATTAACTATACACCCTTTTATTAGCTTCTATAATAAAATATCGACATTTGTATATCGAGATCTCAAAAGCTCTTAAACCCAAAAACATTTGTATGCGTAGGTATATATATATGTTTATCTGTGAACAGCATAACTCAAAACCGAAACATCGAATAAATAACAAATTCTACCGAAAATTCACACTTCAAAACCACTCATAATAAAGAAAGATATATTTAAATAAATACACTAAGCATCCACATGTAATTATGTTTTCCACAAATTAAAAAAACTCTGATGTGTCGCACTCACATGAATTTCTCTAACCGTTCTATAAACTTCTTACATAAGATTATTCTTCTTTCATCACCTTGTTAATCGAGGTATTCAGCACAATGTTATTACTTAGTTCCTTATAAGTAGGAAGAAAATAAGGGAATACACTAGGCTAAATCGATAGTCAAATGTTTTAAAAGCTGTCGTTATTTGATTGTCATTACAAATCGCTTCTTTTCTTGGCAAGGAGTAGAAAATAAGAAAAACGAACACTCGCGTCTGAGAAAAGTATAAGTACTTCACAACTGAAACTAATAACAATGAATGCCTCAAAAACGGTAAGCTCCACGAAAAAATGTACATGGCGTAAGTTGTGTATTTTAATATTTTTTGTATAGTAAGCTTTTGTCTATCTCTTACGGTTTGCTAGTTATGCCAAATTAAGCAAAATTCATCCAGAATAAACAGGTCTTTAGAAGCTATTCCCAGAAAATTCAAGATATACATTTCATTTTACAGGTAAATATCTTTAATATACGAAATTTTAATCAAAATCGTTAGAGCCATTTTTGCGAAAGTCAAAATTTTCGAAAACAGTTCCATGTAAAGGGTTGTTTGGGGTGGGGGGATTTTTCTCAAAATCTTCGTGTCGCATCGCTGGAAGATACTAAACTTAAATACCAAGTTTGGTATTTTACCTACTTTTCGTTTTTGAGTTATCGTGTTCACAGGCACACGGACACACATACACGGACCTTTTTCTGGAAATGCTTTTTTTGGATTCAGGGGGTCCTAAAACATGTATTTCCAGTGAAATCTCGACATCGAATTTTTGGGTGGAATACTTCTCTATCCCTATGTACATTGTACATACGGGGCTAGAGAAAGTAAAAATATATGATGTGTTCCTTTTACATGACTTTTTCTACCTGTTCTGCAAATAAACTATTCTTACAAAAGATTCTTCATTCATTTACATCATACCAATCGAGATAAACATTAGTAGACATTGTTTTGTTTCTTCCTTCCTTGTATGTGAAGGGAAACAAAGGAATACACTAGGCTAAAGCGATAGTGAATTTGTTTAAATTGTTATGTGAAACAATTGAAATTCATTTCTCTTTGCGCGGCTAGGAGTGAAACAAAAGAGGTATGAAACAAAAGATATCCGCGCCGTGGTCGAGTGGTCAAACCCAGTCGAACGCATAAGGGATTTGAGGTGAACAAAGCGATACTGAGGCGGGTTTTTCCTAAGTTCTTCGACCTTCTCCGCCACTGCATTACAGGGTGTTCCATCTTCATTTCATGCACCATTAGTGCCATCGCCTGCGGTGCTATATGTAAAAAAAGCGGGCATTAAACACCACCAAACGAAATATATCTTCTCGTTTGAGAAAGGTTTAAACTTGAAACCAGTAACAAGGAATATCTTGGAAACGGTTAAATCAACAAAATTGTATATGACACAAATTGTGTATTTTAACGACATGCATATTTTTGTGTAGTAAGCATTGCCTATCTCTTACAGTTTACCAGTTGCTCAAAGTCATCTAGAATAAAGAGGTCTTCAGAGGTTATTCCCCAAAAATTCAAGATGTAAATTTCGTTTGCAATGAAAGTATCTTACGCATGTAGTATTTTAATCAAAATCGTTTGAGCCATTTCTGAGAAAATCAACATTTTCGAAAAATGTTCCATATAAAGAGTCGTTGGGGTGGGGGATATTATTGAAAAACTTCGTGTCGCATCTTTGGAAGATATTGAACTTAAACACCATGTTTGGTGTTTTCGTTCTTGAACTATGTTGCCCCTCCTCCACATACATACACTCTCTCTGTCTCTCTCTCTCTCTTTCTCTACCTCCCTCTCTCTCTCTCTCACACAGACCCAGGTGTTGATTCAGGGTGTCTCAAAACATATTTCTACTAACAAGGAAGCAACTAGTAAAGCCAATTATTCTGTTTATTTTAATTAGTAAGTTGTAGATATAATAATAATAATTATGAAAGTCTGTTAGAGTAGTTTATTGGTGGACTAGGCAAAGAAAGGCATATGAATAGAATACATCAGATTTTTACTAACTCTAGCACCATATGTACAATGTACATAGGGATAGAGAAATATTGTATTCCACCCACAAATTCGATACAGAGTTTTCACCGGAAATACATGTTTTAGGACCCCTGTATCAAAAAAAAATCTGATGTGTTCCATTCACATAAGTTCCATTCACATAACTTTCTCTATCTCTCTGTAAAAAAATATTGTTATTTCATGTTAATCGAGGAAAATTAGCAGAAATAGTCTTATTCCTTGCTTTATTGTAAATACAAGCGAAATAAGGGAGTTACTTACTCCATAGCACGACAGCTCACGGGGAACCTTGGCCTACCGCCCGGCCGCTGCCTCCCCCATCTCGGTCCACTACAGACGTCATGGATGGGGTGCAGTATTGGAGGGTGAGACGTGGTCAGCGCCTCGAATCCCCCCGGCCGGTTAATGCGGTTCTCATGACCTGGAGCCGCTACTTCTCCATCAAGTAGCTCCTCATTTGGCCCCCCAGGGACCTTACGAGGCTGAGTGTACCCCGGGCCAGGTCTCCCAGCGGGGGAAAAATCCCCACGCCGGTACTGTGGATCGAACCCAGGTCTCCCGCTTGGTAAGTAGCAACGCTACCACCGCGCTAAGGAGACGACCGAAATAAGGGAGTACCATAAGTTAAAGTGACAGCCAAAAGCTGGTTGCTATGTGACTGATATTCCTTTGTTTGTGTGGACAGGAGTTGACAAATTCCTGTATGAGAAAAGTATAAGTTTTTCAAAGCTGAAACCAAGAAAAAGGAATATCTCAAAAACGATCAACTCTACGAAAAAAATGTATGTAACATAAATTTTATGTTTTAACGTGCTCTACATTTTTTGTGTGTTAAGTTTTTGTCCATCTCTTACGGTTTAGTAGTTATGCAAAATTCATCCAGAATACAGTAGTCTTCAGAGGCTATTCCCAGAAAATTCAAAATATACATTTTATTTGTCAGGTAAATATCTTTAATATATGTTATTTTAATAAAAATCGTTAGAGCCATTTTTTAGAAAATCAAAATTTTCGAAAAAAGTTCCATGTAAAGGGCAGTTTAGGGTGGGCGGATTTTTCTCAAAATCTTAGAAATCTTCGTGTCGCATCCCTGGAAGATACTAAACTTAAATACGAAGTTTGGTATTTGATCAACTTTTCGTTTTTGAGTTATCGTGCTCACAGACACACGGATACACACGGACCTTCTTCTGAAAATGCTTTTTATGGATACAGGGGGTCCTAAAACATGTATTTCCGGTGAAATCTCGGTATCGAATTTTTTGGTGGAGTGCAATACATTCTCTATACACTATGTACATAGTGCCTATAGAGAAAGTAAAAAGTATTTTCACAAAAATCTGATGTGTACTATTCACATGACTTTCTCCATATCCCTGCAACAAATAATTCTTAAAAAGCTTATACTTATATTTACTTTATGCTAATCAGAAAAAATTAGCAGAAATAGTCTTATTACTCGCTTCCTTGTAAGTAGGAGCGAAATAAGGGACAGCCGTAGGTTAAAGTGATAGTCAAAAGCTGGTTGCTATGTCAATGAAGTTCCTTTGTTTATATGGATAGGAGTTGAAAGTTCCTGTATGAGAAAAGTATGGGTTTTTCATAGCAGAAACCAAAAATAAGGAATGTCACAAAAACGAGGAACTCCACGAAAAAAATGTATATAACATAAATTGTGTGTTTTAAAGTGCTCTACATTTTTTGTGTAGTAAGTTTTTGTCCATCTTTTACGGTTTAACAGTCATTCAAAATTTAGTAAAATTCATCCTGAATAAACTACTTTTCAGAGGCTATTCCCAGAATATTCAAGATATACATTTAATTTGTCAGGTAAATGTGTTTAATATCTGAAATTTTAATCAAAATCGTTAGAGCCATTTTTGAGAAAATCAAAAATTTCGAAAAGGGTAGTTGTGGGTGGGGGGATTTTTCTCAAAATCTCCGTGTCGCATCCCTGGAAGATACTAAACTTAAATACCAAGTTAGGTATTTTTCCAACTTTTCGTTTTTGAGTTATCGTGTTCACAGACACACGGACACACACAAGGACCTTTTTGTGAAAATCCTTTTTTTTGGATATTGGGGGCCCTAAAACATATTTCCGGTGAAATCTCGGTATCGAATTTTTGGTGGAGTGCAATACTTTCTCTATACACTATGTACATAGTGCGTATGAAGAAAGTAAAAAGGTCTGTGTGTGTGTCCGTGTGTCTGTGAACACTATAACTCAAAAACGAAAAGTAGCTAAAATACAAAACTTGGTATTTAAGTTTAGTATCTTCCAGCGATGCGACACGAAGATTTTGAGAAAAATCCTCCTACCCCAAACTATGTTTTACATGGACATTTTTTCGAAAATTTTGATTTTCTTAAAAATGGCTCTAACGATTTTGATTAAAATATCGTATAGTAAAGATATTTACCTAGCAAATAAAATGTATATTTTGTATTTTCTGGGAATAGCTTCTGAAGACCTGTTTATTCTGGATGAATTTTGCTTAATTTGGCATTACTAGTAAACCGTAAGGGATAGACAAAAACTTACTATACAAGAAATTTCGGTCTTGTTAAAGTACACAAGTTATATCATATACATTTTTCTCGTGGAGCTTACCGTTTTCGAGGTATTCATTGTTATTGGTTTCAGTTGTGAAGTACTTATACTTTTCTCAGACGGGAGTGTTCGTTTTTCTTTTGTTCTACTCCTGGCCAAGAAAAGAAGTGATTTGTAATGACAATCGCATTACTATAGCTTTTAAAACATTTTACTATTGGTTTTGCCTAGTGTGTTCCCTTATTTTCTTCCTGCTTATATGGAACTAAATACGAGTAATAAGAACATTGAGTACCACGATTAGCAAGGTGGAGAAAGAAGAAGAATCTTATGTATGAAGTTTGTAGAACAGCTAGAGAAAGCCATGTGAGTGTAACACAACAGAGTTTTACGATGTAAATTGAAGCCAAAATTACGTTGCTTGTTAGAAGACAGACAGACGCACGTATCTTGAGGCCTTCACCGCTCCATTTGCCCCTAGAGGGAGTGTACGTTATTATGCAGGTGAGAGGTCGTCACTCCAAATGCTGTGTGTGAACCTGCCCCTTTTCTTTAATTACCGAACAATGCTAAGCGATAACTATCTCTTCAAGATGTGTGCTTCTATACGTACAAGAGAGGAAGGAACAAAAATAAATATCTCGCGCGGAGTCACGAGTCGATCAATCGTATTGAGATCGTGTGCATCCCTCTGAGAGAGAGTGATCATCAGGGCTGTCCAGTGACCTTCCTAGCACTCTTGTCGCCCTCCATGGTGTACTGGCTACCATGCTAACTTCATATACCCAAGATTGTGGGTTCAAACCCGGTGTTTCGGACGTAAAAAATCCTTAGCATGGCTTCCTTCGGAAGGGAAGTAAAGCCGATGGTCCTGAGTTGTATTTTTACGGCACCTAAAAGAACCTCGGACCTGATAGAGAGGCCTCTGAGCAAAATTAAGCGGTCGTTCACTACTAGTATAGAATGGGACGCTGAGAACCACAGCAGTTAATGAGCGTCCATAAATAAAACGTCATTTCATTTCATTTCCTAGCACTCTATATAACATAAGAGTATGATAGATACTCAGGCTAGTTATAATTAATGTAGAGAATTGAAGAAATAAAAAAACAAAAGCCACTGTTCAGGAGGTCCCGAGTTCGAATCTCTCTTAAGGTTAGTTGCCCGGATAAGGTTTTCTTCCGGGCTTTTTTATTATCCCGGGAAGACGAATGTGTTCCATTCACATAAATTTTTATACTATTCTTACAAAAGAGTATCTACATCGTCTTAATCGAGATGAATATTTACAGAAATTATCTTAAGGGAAGTCAAAATGTGATTTTCATAATTTCAAGTTTTAATTGCCACTGAATATTTCGAGTTTCCAGCTTATTTTGGTATAACTTTCATAGAGATACGCTAATTGTAAATTGTTTAAAAATATTGTTGAAAACAATCCTTTGTGATACTTATTTACAACATTCCAATACACTCACTTGATATATCTTCATGTGAGAGTTTCGAAGTACTGTAAAATTGTGTTTGGAAAGTTAGGTTACATTTTGTTTTATGTTTTTAATGTTATGTTTAAAAGCACTTTCTGAAGAAGTAAAATTGTCTATACAAATGCCCCATTACCTCAGAAACTAATTGACACTAAGAGTCGAAAATTTTACCACACATTTGCACCTAAATAGGCTTTATTTTAACGAGAAAATGTTTATGTATATGGATTAGCTATTTTTTTTTAATTTAAAAGTCATTGTGTTTTCAGCAACATTTTAAACACACTTAAAAATTCTGATATGTTCCATTCATATGACTTTCTCTACATCACTGAAACATATTATTAAAAAGAAAATTCCTCTGTATAGCATATGATAATAGAGAATAACATTAGCAGAAATTGAATTAATTACTTGCTTCGTCTTAAGTAGGAGGAAAATAAGGGAATACACTATGTCAAAATGATAGTCAATCTTTTAAAAGCGGGTTGCCATGTGTGAAAAACGTTTTAAGTATTTTGAATCTGAAACAAATAATAAGGAATATCTCAGAAATGGCCAATTCCACGGAAATAACGTATGTGACACAAATTATGTGTTTTAACGATATCTACATTATTTATGTAGTAAGTTTTTGTCTACATCTTACGGTTTACCAGGTATGCCAAATTCGTTCAGAACAAAGAGATCTTTAGAGGCTATTCCCAGAAAATTCAAGATTTACATTTTATTTGTAAATGTCTTTAATATAAGGTACTTTAATCAAAATCGATACAGCCATTTCTGAAAAAATAAAATGTTTCTAAATTTTTTCCGTGTAAAGGGTAGCTTGAGGTGAGGGGATTTTTCTCAAAAGCTTCATGTCGCATCCCTAGAATATTAAACTTAAATACCAAGTTTGTTATTTTACCGACTTTTCGGTTTTGAGTTATCGAGTTCACAGACATACGGTCACACCGACACACGGACACACGCGCACCTTTTTCTAAAAATGCGTTTTTTGGACACAGGGGACCCTAAAACGTATATTTCCGGTGAAATCTCCGAATTTTTGGGTGGAATGCAATTTCTTCTATATTCACCATGTACATTAGTACGTGTAGAGAAAGTAAAAATCATACCTTTCCTTTTAACCTACAGAAGTATTCTATTTTTCATCAGTTAATAGGAATAATATTGCTGAATAAACATTGAAAAATCGTATGTGTTCCATTCACATGACTTTCTCTACATCTCTGCAACAAATCATTGTTAAAAAGCTTATCCTTCTATTTACTTTTACTTCATGCTAATCGATATAAAATTAGCAGAAATAGTCTTATTTGCTTCCTTAGATAGAAGCGAAATAAGGGAATACCATAGGTTAAAGTGATAGTTAAAAGCTGGTTGCTTTGTGACTAAAGTTCCTTTGTTTGTATGGGACAGGAGTTGCCAAATTCCTATATGAGAAAAGCATAAGTTTTTTAAAGCTGAAACCAATAACAAGGAATATCTCAAAACCGACCAACTCCATGAAAAAAATGTGTATGACACAAATCGTGTTTTATCGTGATCCACATTTTTGTGTAGTAAGTTTTTGTCTATCTCTTACGGTTGTGCAAAATTCATCAAAATTCATCCAGAATAAAGAGGTCTTTAGAGGCTATTCCCAGAAAACACAAGATATACATTTTATTTGCCATGTAAATATCTTAAATATGAGAGATTTTAAGCAAAATCTTTAGAGTCATTTTTGAGAAAATCAAAATTTTCGAAAATTTTTCCATGTAAAGGATAGTTTGTGGTGAGGGGATTTTTCTGAAAAGCTTCGTGTTTTACCCCTAGAAGATACTAAACTTAGATACCAAGTTTGGTATTTTACCGATTTTTCATTTTTGAGATATCGTGTTCACAGACACATGGACACACACACGGACATTTTTCTAAAAATGTTTTGTTTTTGGACACAGGGGACCCTAAAACGTATATTTCCATTGAAACTTCCGAATTTTTGGGTGGAATTTTTTTTGGTAGTGTTTAACGCCCGCTTTAACTACTTATGGCACCGCAGGCGGTGACACTGATGATACATGAAAGATGGTGGAGTACTGGTGGAATGAGATGGCGGGGGAAACCGGAGCACCCGGAGAAAACCCGCCCCCGCGCCGCTTTGTCCACCACAAATCTCACATGCGGTCGTTTGGGATCGAACCCAGGCCATCTAAGTGAGAGGCGAGTGGTCTAACCGCGCGGCCGTTTTAGGTGGAATGCAATATCTTCTCTATTCAGAGAAAATCAAAACCATACTTTTCTTTCTAACCAACAAAAATATGCTATTTTTCATCAATCAACAAGAAAAGTATTGCTGCATAAGCATTGAATAATTTACCTCATTATGTTAAATAGTTGCTAAGATAAAAGGTCAAACCTTGTCAAGATTTCGACTTCCCTTAAGCAGAAGTTGCAATATTCAAGGACTTTGGCAAGCTCTCTCAATTAAGTGAGAAGTTCCATTCTCATTTCGGTCAGCTGACGTAACTGCAAGAGACGAAAAGACTGGCCGGTCTATAACCATATGTGCCTCTTTACTGTTTTTATTGCCTCGGTCGGTTAACACCTGGCTTGTGTCTTAAAGGTTCTGGGAATGCCGTCATAGTCAATCACCACAGAACAGCGGTGTGTTTGAACTTCAGGTGTACAGTAGTCCAATTGGATCCGGAGAATTGTGTGTCAAACATTCCCCTGTGAATAACTTTATTCATCTCAACATTTCCCAGTTGCAACATACAATGGGCAAAAAACATTGGCGGCTCGTAAATTGAAAGGCGTAATGTTTTCTATGAGAAACTTAAGCAAATTTAGAATTGACTCTCTTAATTCACACGTTTCAGCAATGATTGTCATTGGATAATCCTTTTAGGAATTGGACCTGTGTATGTTATTTTCTAATAATAATAAGTTTATTTATTTATCCTGGTTGGATTTAACGTCATAAGGCGTTTTCTTCCACTATACCGAGCAATACAATAATATAGCAGTGATACAATTAATAAACAACAAAAATACAATTCTATACAACTTAATAAAAACAAACATAAAAGTACAATAAGTATACTGAAATGAAAAGAAAACCATCTTCTGTGTTAAACTCACATGACTTTCTTTACATCTCTGCAACAGTTGACTGTTAAAAAGCTTATGCTTCTGTTACTTCGTGCTAATCGAGAAAAAATGAGCAGATATAGCCTTATTACTTGCTTCCTTGTAAGTAGAACTGAAATAAGGGAGTACCATAGGTTAAAGTGATAGTCAAAAGCTGGTTGCTATGTGACTGAAGTTCCTTTGTTTGTATGAACACGAGTTGAAAAATTCCTGTATGAGAAAAGTATACTTTTTTATCTCAAAAACGATTAACTCCATGAAAAGCTGTATATGGAATAAATTGTGTGTTTTATCGTGATCTCCATTTTTTTTGTGTAGTAAGCATTTGTTTATTTTTTTTTTTTTGGTAGTTTTTAACGCCCGCTTTAACTACTAATGGCACCGCACATGAATGACGATGGAGCACCGGTGGAATGCGATGGCGGGGGAAACCGGAGTACCCGGGAAAACCCGCCCCAGCATCGTTTTGTCCACCACAAATCTCACATGCGGTCGCTTGGGATCGAACCCCGACCGTCTAGGTGAGAGTCGAATGGTCTAACTGCGCGGCCACTTTTGTTTATCTCTTACGGTTTACCAGTTATGCAAAATTCGGTAAAATTCATCCAGAATAAAGTAGTCTTCAGCGGCTATTCCCAGAAAATTCAAAATAAACGTATTATTTGTTCGGTAAATATCTTTAATGTACGATATTTTAATCAAATTGGTTAGAGCCATTTTTGAGAAAATCAACATTTTCGAAAAAAGTTCCCTGTAAAGGGTGGTTGAGGGTGGGAGGATTTTCTTGAAAATGTTCGTGTCACATCCTTGGAAGATACCAAACTTAAATACGAAATTTGGTATTTAACGATCTTTTCGTTTTTGAGCTATTCTATCCACAGACACACACACATACACACACAGACACACACACGGCCTTTTTTCCAAAAATGCTTTTTTTTGGATTCAGGGGGACCCAAAAATGTATTTCCGGTGAAATCTCGGTATCGAATTTTTGGGTGCATTACAATACCTTCTCTATACACTATGTACATAGTACGTGTAGAGAAAGTAAAAATATGACTGTCCTTGTCGCAAATGCAGATCAAGTCTGGTACAACGGAGATACAAAACTGAGTTATCAACTGTACTGACGAAGCGTTTACCTTTATGTTAAGCCTGTTAATTTTTAACACATGACTCGACACAACTAACACTTGGGTCTTGTCAAGTCGCCCTTTTACGACATTTGCACAGCTGTGTGCGACATCGCACGTTTAGCAAAAGCGGTGCGATGTAATCTCAAGGAAGAAGCGACATCAAAAAATAAACACCGCAAAGATTAATGCATAGGGGGACTGAAAAGATACCAAGCTTTCAAGGCAACCAGTCAGAGATTATAACTATGTAAAGCAGTATGATGTGTTCCATTAACATGACTCTCTCTATATCTCTGCAACAAAGTATTCTATTTACTTCATCTAATCGACAAAAATTACCAGAAATAGTCTTATTTCTTGCTTTATTGTAAGTAGAAGCGATATAAGGGAGTACCATAGGTTAAAGTGAAAGCCAAAAGCTGGTTGCTATGTGACTGATGTTCCTTTGTTTGTATGGACAGGAGTTGACAAATTCCTGTATGAGTAAAGTATGTTTTTCAAAGCTGAAACCAAGAAAAAGGAATATCTCAAAAACGATCAACTTCACGAAAAAAATGTATATAACATAAATTGTGTGTTTTAACGTGCTCTACATTTTGTGTGTGTTAAGTTTTTGTCCATCTCTTACGGTTTAATAGTTATGCAAAATTCATACAGAATAAAGTAGTCTTCAGAGGCTCTTCCCAGAAAATTAAAAATATACATTTTATTTTTCAGGTAAATATCTTTAATATATGATATTTTAATCAAAATCGTTAGAGCAATTTTTTAGGAAATCAAAATTTTCGAAAAAAGTTCCATATAAAGGGTAGTTTGGGGTGGGGGGATTTTTCTCAAAATCTTCGTGTCGCATCTCTGGAAGATACTAAACTTAAATACCAAGTTTGGTATTTTACCGACTTTTCGTTTTTGAGTTATCGTGTTCACAGACACACGGACACACACACACGGACCTTTTTCTGAAAATACTTTTTTTGGACACAGGGGATGCTAAAACATATAGTTCCGGTGAAATCTCGGTATTGAATTTTTTGGTGGAGTGCAATAACTTCTCTATACACTATGTACATAGTACGTATAGAGAAAGTAAGAATATATTAAAAGTTGTCGCTATGCGATTGTCATGACCAAGAGAGAGAGAGAGAGAAAGAGAGAGAGGGAGAGAGAGGGAGAGAGAGAGAGAGAGAGAGAGAGAGAGAGAGAGAGAGAGAGAGAGAGAGAGAGAGAGAGAGATGCGAATCACAAGACTTCCCGTTTGAGAAAATTTTAAGTATTTTAAAATTAAAATCATTTACAGGAAATATCTATGAACTACTCTTGTCTTCCGTGGTGTATTGGTTACCATGCTAATTTCATATACCCAAGGTCGCGGGTTCAAACCTGGCGGAGGACGATGGAATTTTTCGGGTAAAAATCCTTAGCATTGCTTCCTTCGGAAGGGAAGTAAAGCTGTTGCTCCCGTGTTGTAGATTTACGGCTTGTAAAAGAACCTCAAGCCTGATAGAGAGGGCTCTGAGCAAAATTAAGCGGTCTTTCACGCCCAGAATGAAATGGAACGCTGAGAACCACATCAGTTAAAGAGCGTCCATTTCAATTCTCTGAAATAGTCAGCGCTCCATAAAACTGTATACAGCATTAACTCTGTGTTTTAATAGGATTTACATGTTTACTTTCTCTATACGTACTATACACATAGTGCATAGACAAGGTGTTGCATTCCACCCATAAATTCGATACCGAGATTTCAGCGGAAATATGTGTTTAGGGTCCCAAGATCTAAAAAAAGCATTTTCAAAAAAAGGTCCGTGTGTGTGTCCGTAAGTCCGTGTATCTGTGAACACGATAACTCAAAAACGAAAAGTCGGTAAAATACCAAACTTCGTATTTAAGTTTAGTATCTTCCAGGGATGCGACCCGAAGATTTTGAGAAAAATCCCCCCACCCCAAATTACCCTTTACATGGAACTTTTTTCGAAAATGCTGATTTTCTTAAAAATGGATCTAACGATTTTGATTAAAATATCGTATATTAAAGATATTTACCTGAAAAATAAAATGCTTATCTTGAATTTTCTGGGAATAGCCTCTGAAGACTACTTTATTCTAGAGGAATTTTACGGAATTTTGCGTAACTACTAAACCGTAAGATATGGACAAAAACTTACCACACAAAAAATGTAGAGCACTTTAAAAGAAACAATTTATGTTATATACATTTTTTTCGTGGAGTTGATCGTTTTTCAGATAGATATTCCTTGTTTTTGGTTTCAGCTTGGAAAAACTTGTACTTTTCTTATACAGGAATTTGCACAACTCATGTCCATATAAACAAAGGAACTTCAGTCACATAGCAACCAGCTTTTGACTATCACTTTAACCTATGGTACTCCCTTATTTCACTTCTACTTACAAGGAAGCAAGTAATAAGACTATTTCTGCTAATTTTTTCTCGATTAGTATGAAGTAAATAGAAGCATAAGCTTTTTAATAATAATTTGTTGCAGAGATGTAGAGAAAGTCATGTGAATGGAACACATCAGATTTTTATGGTAAGTTTTTGTCTATCTCTTACGGTTTGTCAGATGCAAAAGTCATTCAAACGAAGAGTACCTCAGTAGTTTTTTCCAAGAAATTTCGGCTAGGTATACATTTTATTTTCTATGAAACATCTTTAATATAAATGCAGTTTTTTTTTCTTTTCTTTTTGTAGCTTAACGTCCTTTAACCTGGTTGGTCATATCGGAAGATGAATGAAATTGATGAAATGATGCTCAAATGATCTCGGGGTATATGGAGCTTAAAGTTACTCGATATTCGCCTTCTCAGGATAAGGGAAAACCCCGAAAAAAGCCTCATCCAGTAACTCACCCTAAGCGAGATCCGAACCCACGACCTTTTGAATGTGAGGCAGACATACTACCCAGGCAGGCAAAATGCTGCTTATTTGCAACTTCTGCTGTTCGGTCTATAAGGCAGTGCTGAAAGATTAGAGGCCTGCCACAGCTCGTATAGTTTGGAGGCTGGTCCTTAGTGAGAAGACAGTCAGTTTGGAGTGACCAATTCTGAGAGCTCGGGAATGTAGAAAAAATTTAATGCAGCCAGAGCAAGCAGAGAAACACTCCTTCTCTTGCTAATCGATTAGATTCAATGTAGAGCTATGTCTCGTTCTGGAAGTAAGCCAACAATTTCAAAAACTTGCTCCACATGAACCTATAACCCAACAAGCTATATATGCGTTCTTCTTTTTTATTTTTGGCGCGCACATTGCGAGAGATAATTAGATTAGATAGCATTTATTATATGTGCAGGTCTTTAGTGTGTGCACTTCTGTGATAAGTATAGTGCTGCATACCTTTTAAGTATTAGAGGAGTTTCTTTAAGACCCAGGCCATTAAATTTCTGCAAAAACTAGATGCCCATGCAAGGTGAAACCGGTTTGGTGGATAGTTTTACGAGAGACCGCGATTTAATTTGAAGACATAAAAGCGATCTATGATAAAATGAATAAATATTTACACCTCCTTTATTCGCCAGTCAAGCCGAGTAATTAACCACGAAATTTAATGATTAGCTTGCAATAAACCACATAAAATAAAACGAAATGGATAAGATCTGCAAAAAAAAAAAAAAATTGTAATGAACTTAAGAATCGGTATGTCACATGGGACCCTGGGACTGAAAAATGATTTATACACATAATTGCTTCCCAAACTTTCACTCATCGGTTGGCGGTGAATTTTTTTTAATTTCCGCCATTTTTAAAGGACTTGCGCAGGATTTAAATGGCACGTGTGCTGCCATTAACACGCCCCCTTTTCTGTTTAGCCACTCTGATGTTTCATGTTTGCCTAATTTGATAATTTTTCGCCGGTTTTCTTGCACATTCTGGCCAAATACGGTTCAAATCTTGTGTACTACTGTTTTGTGCTGCTTTCTTGCGACATGTCACTGAACTATTACTACGTATTCAGTATAAAATCCCTAAATGTGTAAAGAAATTCAAACACATGCCCAATTAAATGTTTTTCAGCATTCTGCTATTCTTCTCAGATGTAATATGGTACAAAATACTTCATTGTGAACATAACTATTTTATTAATATGCAACAAATTTATATACATTTGCAAGTATATTATTGTTTTGACTACCTTACTGTGTTTACATCTTACGGTAATGGTGGCTTCCTTAGTAGTACATTTGCGTTTGATTATAGTATAATTTTGCATGGAAATATAATGTGTGTGCAAGTAACGTGTAATATTAAGTGTGTAGAACTTTGTGTGTATATATTACGCTGTAAAATGCATGCTACATCTTCCCATTGGGTAAAGCCTTTAGGCAGAAATGCTAAAAAGAAGGAAGCTGCTAGGAAACGTGGTCTTGCTAGGTGGAAAGAATCCAATGAACAGAAGTCTTCACATACAGTAATGGATTGTCCTGTTACAGGTATTGAGAAGGTTGTAAATATTAGTAAAACTGAAGAAAAGTTTGCAAGATTTACTGAGCTGAGAGCAAGTAGTGTAAATAGTAGTGCAGATGCCAGTATAAATATTGTAAATTTTGCAAATGAAACTATAGATAATGTATCTAGCAGTGTAGGTGTAAATAGTGAATATATTTTATGCTTTGAACCAGCTCATGAGCAAAGTGCAATATGGAGAATGTGGCAAAGCTTTACTTACAGTGCAACTGAGAGAAAAGCATGGCTTTGCTGTTAAATTAGTTTTGAAGTCCACTGAATGTAGTTTCAGTCCAGGGAAAGCTTATTCCAGCCCTAGAGTAGAAGAACACAGATCTAAAAGACCTCCATTTGAGGTGAATAGAAAAGTTGTTGATGCCTTTCTGGGTTTGGGTGTGGGCCATAGTGGAATAGAAACGTTTTGTTGTGTAGTAGGTAAATCTGGTATGGATTCTAGGACATTCACTAGACACATGAAAACACTGGTTGTACATATCAAAAAACTAAAGGAAAATGTTTTACATCAGTCAAGGGAAATTGTCAGAAGAGCATATAAATCTTTAAATAGTGATTCAGGTTTAGATAAAAATGCTGCAATTGATGTTGCTGTAACTTTTAATGGATCCTGGCATAATCGTGGATTTACTTCTAATTACAATATTGGAATTGTCATAGATATTATGACTGGGTGGTGCTAGACTATACTGTAGTTTCCAAGTATTGTCTAATGTGTAAAGTTACATCTTCAGAATTAGGAGATAACACACTGAATTCCATGCTTGGCTAGAGGGGCACAACTCCAGTGGTGAGTGCAATAAAAATTATGAAGGCGCATCCACAACGATGGAGGTTTTTGCAGCAGACATACTGTGGAAGTAGTCTGTTTAAGAGTGCATGATGCACTATACAAGTGCTGTCAGATGGTGATTCCAAAATCTTTAACTATTTAACAAATGAAAATATATATGGCAGCACAGTTGAACTAAAGAAAGTAGATTGTGTCAATGTTGCAAAAAGAATGGCTACTGGACTGTGACAAATGGTGGAAATCTGGAACAAGAAGGGAGTAAAGCTAGGAGGACGAGGAGCTGGGACATATACCACTGCCACAATTACAAAGTTGACAAATTACTACAGACAAGCAATAGTGAACAGCATTCCTAGTATTCCCAAAATGAAGCAAGCCATATATGCAACCCTCAGTCACTATGTGTCAACAGAAGCAAAACCTCAGCATGGTAAGTGTCCTCAAGGTCTCACAGCATGGTGTTTTTATAATAGAAGCATCGCTGAAGGGACACCACCTCAAAGTCGCAAGAAAATGCCAGTGAAACTAACAGAACAGATAGTCTGCAAAATAATGCCAGTGTACCAGAGATTAGCATGTGATGAACTCTTATCCCGATGTGTGCGTAGGGCTACACAAAATCAAAATGAGTCAAATGCATTCATTGATCTGGAGAAAATGCCCCAAAACTACTTTTGTATCGCGCTTTCGGATAGAAATTGCAGCAGCTAATGCAATTTCAGAATTTAATATGGGATGTTCCTCAAAAGAAGAATTGGAATCTGCTACGAACCCCAGCACAATCTCAACAGTACAGGAAAAACTTTTGAAGAGACGCGACAACCGTCGAGTTTATGACAGTGCACGAGCATCATCACAGAGGAAGAAAGCAGCTCGCCTCAAGGGGAAAGTTGTGAAATTGAGGAGGGAGACTACCAAACAAAAGAGGGAGGGTGTAACATATGCAGCATGGCAATTTTAGGACAATAAGGTAACCTGAATCTAAAATTTGATGCATGATTGTAGAAAAATTGATTTATTTCAACTTTACATGTTTTGATACACTATCTGCTCCAGACGCATTAGTTTTTGTGATATTGCTCTAGAATTTTTCCAGCAGTCTAGCATATGTGTGTCTTCAACTTCAGTCTTTGTTTTCTAAATCAATAAATAAGTTCAGCTTAAAAAATTATATAACTAAAAAAAAAAGTTAAAAAACTGGTTTTTAATGTTTATCAATACAAAATAAATTATTTACTTAAAAGTAATTGTGTTTTATTTTTATCACAGACTGAAAGTGTTTGCACAGCAAATACAGTTTGGAAAATAATAAAAGTATTGTCATATCTTAATTTTTAATGCACATGGAGTAATTTGAATATTAGTTATTTTCGCATAGTAAATAAATTAAATAATTAATTCCTGCTAAACCATACAAAATGTAATGCTAAAACTTTGTGTGGTAGTTTATTATATAAACACTTTTAAGTGTACAAAGTATAAATTTAACAGATATAGAAATGTAGAAAATTCAAATTTCAGTCCCAGGGCCCCTTAAGAATCGGTATGTCGCATCCTATCAGAGCAAGTGAGTTTCTATAACACGCTTTTGATAGTAGAGAGGTTAGTTTAAAGTTGTGTGTGCGTGCGGGCGGGCGGGCGTGTGTGTGAGAACTTCATACGTATATACTTGTGTGTATATATATACACACATAGAAAAGAGCGCGCACGCGCGCGCTTGTGTGTGGGTTTGTCCGTGTCAGAGTGTGAACAAGATAACTGAAAAATAGAATGTAGGTTAAACACCTGAATTGATATGTAGATTAGACAACACCATCTATGATGCAACACGAGGATTTTCAAGAACCCTCTCCATATCCTAAAGTACTTTTATATGAAATATTTTTTCGAAAATTTTGATTTTCTCAAAATTGGCTCTAACGATATTGATTAAAGTACCACATATTTTTGTAGATATGCTTGAATGACAAATAAAATGTATACTTTGAATTTTCTGGGAATAGCCTCTGAAGTCATTTTTATTCTAAATGGCTGAAGCATAACCAGTAAACCGTTATAGATCGACAAAATGTTATACAAAAATTATGCATTATAAATTAAAGTTATATACATTTTGTAGAACATACGAATTCCTAATATTCCATTTATTGGTTTTAGTTTTAAAATATAATTTTCTCAAAGAGGAAGTTGTCATCGATCGTTTTTCATTTGTTCTACTCCTGGCCTCGCGGGTTCAAACCAGACGGAGGACGATGGATTTTCGGGTGTAAATATTCTTATCATGGTTTCCTTAGGAAAGGAAGTAAAGCCGTTGGTCCCGTGTCGTAGATTTATGGTACGTAAAAGAACCTCAAGCCTGATAGAGAATGGGACGCTGAGAACCACAGCAGTTAAAGAGCGGCCATAAATAAAACTCCATTTTTAACTCCTGGCCACGGAAAGAGAACCGTATTTCAAACAATAACATAACGACAGCATTTAAAAGATTTGACTGTCGGTTTAGCCTAGCGTATTCCCTTATTTCGTATTTATAAGTAACTAAGTATTAAGAACTTTTTTGCTAATCTTTATGAAATAGAAGATGATCTTTTTTAAAAAAGCTTTGTATTGTATGGCTTTAAAGGGAACACACAATTCATTTCAAATACGTTCAAAATTTATGATATATACATTTTTCGCGGAGTTGGTCGTTTTAGAGACATTCCTTGTTCTTGGTTTCAGCTTTAAAAAAGTTGTACTTTTCTCATACAGGAATTTGTCAACTCCTGTCCATACAAACAAAGGAACTTCAGTCACATAGCAACCAGCTTTTGACTATCATCTGAACCTACAGTACTACCTTATTTCGCTTCTTTTTACAAGGAAACAAGTAATAAGACTATTTCTGTTAATTTTTTCTCGATTAGCATGGAGTAAATATAAGTATAGGCTTTTTAACAATAATTTGTTGCCGAGCTGTAAAGAAAGTCATGTGAATGGAACACATCAGATTTTGTTTTAAAAATGCTTTTCCCCGGACTCAGGGAGCCTCAAAATATATATTGGTGCTGAAAATGTTTGCATGGAATGCAATACCTTCTCTATTAATACTATGTCATACTTTGCTACTTCTATTATAATACCAGCAAGAATTATTTTAAGTACGAGTCTTATTACTTGTGTAAAATATTTATAACAGCGCATTTTCAATTTATCACTTCCAAACAAATTCAGTTTTTATGATTTAAATGCAATTTTAACCAGCATGTAAAACATCATATTTTGAAGAAGTCACTGAGGTGCATTGTGGCAGCGCTATTAATTCTTAAACTGCGGACAAAGGTTTGGATCAACTACCTAATTAAAGTTATTATTAGGGATTTTTTCAGTCGTTGTGGTGAATATGCTTAGGTTCTCAAACTTATTTGCACATTTGTGTTATAAATGATTTATACAGCCAAGAAAGTTAAACATCTAATGTGGTAGTAACTTTAAAATTACGACTGATAAATAATTAGATTGGAGGCAATACAACAACAACAACTACTACTACTAACAACGAGGACAACGATAACAACCATAATAATAATGACCTGAAAAAGGAGAAGCTCTTTTTCAGGCGGATTGCTACAAAAAATATCATTTATAATTATATAGATTACTTTGTAAATTGTAATAAAAGCTGCAGCTATAGTGCGTTTGTTACGTAAAATACCTTGATTTTTTACTTTCTCTATGTACATAGTGTATAGAGAAAGTATTGCACTCCACCAAAAAATTCGAATCCAAGATTTCACCGGAAATATATGTTTTAGGATCCCCTGTATCCAAAAAAAGTATTTTCAGAAAAAGTTCCGTGTGTCTGTGAACACGATAACTCAAAAACGAAAAGTCGGTAAAATACCAAACTTGGTATTTAAGTTTAGTATCTTCCAGGGATGCGTCACGAAGATTTTTAGAAAAATCCCCTATTCCCAAACTACCCTTTACATGGAAACTTTTTCGAAAATTTTGATTTTCTAAAAAATGGCTATAATGATTTTGATTAAAATATCGTATATTAAAGATATTTACCTGACAAATAAAACGTATATTTTGAATTTTCTGGGAATAGCCTCTGAAGACTACTTTATTCTGGGTCAATTTTACGGAATTTTGCATAACTGCTAAACCGCAAGAGATGGACAAGAACTTACCACACAACAAATGTAGAGCACTTTAAAACACACAATTTATGTTATATACAATTTTTTGTGGGGTTGATTGTTTTTGAGATATTCCTTGTTTTTTGGTTTCAGCTATAAAAAACATACTTTTCTCATACAGGACTTTGTGAACTCGTGTCCATACAAACAAAGGAACTTCAGTCACAGAGCAACCAGCTTTTGACTTCACTTTAACCTATGGTACTCCCTTATTTCGCTTCTACTTACAAGGAAGCAAGTAATTTTTTCTCGATTAGCAGGAAGTAAATGGAAACATAAGCTTTTTAACAATAATTTATTGCAGATTGTTTGACTTTTATATTTCTGCAAATGCAGGTTAAAGAAATGTCTGATTTTAATAAACTCTTGTTATAAATATAATCGTTAATCAATGAAATAAAAGAAAGATACCTATGTTGCTCTAGCATTCGAAGTATTCACCTTAAATTTTAGATTAACATTTTATATTGTAAAATTAGATGGACACTAAAATTAAAAATATAAACAGATAATAACCAAAATGGAAACCAATGTCTGTATTGACATCTTGAACAAATATATCAAATTGGAGCGTTATATCTTCAGTGATATACAAAATACCATCTTCATGCAAGTTTCATCCGTTTGTGTTATAATTTTCGTGCATGGAATGTGTAAGAAAGCAAAGCCAGGAAAAAGGAGAAATGTTATGGTAACTGTAAGTTATGCAACTTCCCGGAGTGACTCCAGAATCCCCTTCTCGCTGTATCACAACGCAGGAAACAGACAGTCTGATAGAAATGACAGCTTGTCCTGATTTATGCATATGCGTTGTTGTTGCTGCAGCTCGAAAATATTTTGAATGGGCTTTTTACATTCTCTACAGGCACTATGTACGTAGTGCTATAGAGAAGGTACTGTATTGCACCCCAAAATTCGATACCAAGATTTCACCGAAAAATATGTTTTGGAACCTTTTGAATCTAAAAAAAATCTGATGTGTTCCATTCACATGACATCTCTACATCTCTGCAGCAAATCATTCTATTTACTTCATCTAATCGAGAAAACATTAGCAGAAATAGTCTTAATACTTGCTTCCTTGTCAGTAGAAGTGAAATAAGGGACTACCATAGGTTAAAGGGATAGTCAAAACTGGTTGCTATGTAACTGAAGTTCTTTGTTTGTATGGACACGAATTTCACAAAATCCTATATGAGAAAAGTATAAGTTTTTTATACCTGAACCACATTTGTTGCGTGGTAAGTTGTCCATCTCTTACGGTTTAGCAGTTATTCAAAGTTCAGTAAAATTCATCCAGAATAAACTACTCTTCAGAGGCTATTCTCAGAAAATTCAAGATATACATTTTATTTTTCAGATAAATATCTTTAATATACGAAATCTTAATCAAAATCATTAGTCATTTTTGAGAAAATCAAAATTTTCGAAAAAAGTTCCATGTAAAGGGTAGTTGGGGTTGGGAGGATTTTTCTCAAAATCTTCGTGTCGCATCGCTGGAAGATACTAAACTTAAATACCATGTTTGGTATCTTACCTACTTTTCGTTTTTGAGTCATCGTGTTCACAGACACACGGACACACACATTGACCTTTTTCCGAAAATGCTTTTTTTAGATATAGGGGACCCTAAAACATATATTTCCGGTGAAATCTCGAAATCGAATTTTTTGGTGGAGTGCAATACCTTCTCTATACACTATGTACATAGTACGTATAGAGAAAGTAAAACGCATTTTAAGAAAAATAACCGTGTGTGTTTATGTGTGTGTATCTGTGGGTCGCAGAGCTCAAAAACGAAAAGTCCATTAAATACCAAACTTGATATTTAAGTTCAGTATCTTCCAAGGATGCAACACAAAGATTTTCAAAACATAACCCCACCTCCAACTACCTATTATATGGAAAAAAATTAGAAAATGTTGATTTTCTCATAAATGACTCTAACAATTTTTATGAAAACCTCTTATGATGAAGAAATTAACATGAAAAATAAAACATATATCTTGAATTTTTATGAATTTTGCATAACTGGTAAACCGTAATAGATTGACAAGCTTACTACATAAAAATGTAGATCTCGTTAAAGCACAAACTTTATGTTATATACATTTTTTCTTGGAATTGACAATTCCTGAGATATTCATTGTTGTTGCTTTCAGTTTTAAAACACAAACTTTTCTCATGTGAGAACTTGTCAATTCCTGACCATGCAAAGAAACTGATTTCAATCCCATAACAACCATATTTTAAAACATTTGACTATCGGTGTAGACTAGTGCATTCCCTTGTTTCTCTTCTACTTATGAGGAGTTAAGTAATAAGACCATTTCTGCCAATGTTAATCTCGCTTAGCGTGAAGTAGAAGAATAAGGATACTAGCAATAAATTACAAAGATGTAGAGAAAGTCATGTGAATGTAACACTTCAGACAAATTATGCCCTGTTACGTAACCTAATGTATAACTAGATTTGAATACCCCTTAAGCCCTACATCCCTTTAACTCCCTGGTTGTTTTGCTGGTGTACCCTTCTTTTGTTTATGCTACTATTCTGCTGTTCTCTCTCCCAAATATTGTCCAATTTCTTTAATACTTCTTTCTCCCTTGACATTCAACATTTTCACGGTAATACCTCTCCTGACATACTATCCCATTTTTACTTTCTTTACACTTATTATGTACATTGTGTATAGAAAAGGTTCTGCAATGATAAAATGAATAAATGAATAAAAAACAAAAATGCAATTCAATAAAACGTATTAAAACCATGTACAAAAAGGTGCAAAAAATAAACTGAAGTGAAAAAAAAAGAAAAACTGTAAACAAAATTACTTTAAGTGGAATATTCATGTAGGTCGAAACACATATTAGTGATATTTACAATTGAAATTAATATTATTGCTAGCACATACAATATTAATAACAATAAATGAAATATTCATACAGCAGCCGATTAGGTTTGATTATAAATGTATGCCCTAATTTTCTGATTGAACAATATAACGTTCCGGCAGTCCCTTACGTCTTCAGGGAGGGAATTCCAAAGACGAGCTAAATCTATTGTAAATGATGAATAGAAGGTTGTTATGATGGGCAGGTATAGCAAGAAGGAAAGAGCGTTGTGAGCGAGTTTCTCAATTATGACAGTCAGAAAGATATTTAATGTTATTTAGGCACGATGAAATATTAAACTTGTTTAAGAATAATTTGTAAAACGGATAGAGAAAGTCATGTGAATGATACACTCAGAATTTGTTCATAATTTTACTAAATCTTTTAGGTTATAGACTGTAGGATATAGCGTCAAAAAAGTTTGGTGTTCCAAACCCAGTGACCTCCATATCAAATAACAATCTTTCTATTGAGAACTGCTCCACACGTTTAACCAACACATATTTGCATATAAACTGCTCCAACGTGGACCAAGGAGAGTGAGCTGGGCTATTTACAGAAGACATGAGCAACCTTGATTTATAGACTTTATCGATTAGTGAACACATAATAGAATACAGATGGGCAAACTTGAAACAACATGTCACGAGCATTATTATTGATGGCTGCGCAAGAGTGCACTCAACCAATGTCTGCGAATATACTCAACATCGTTTAGCAACAATATATATTGCAGTGAAGATGTCCTGATCGGATAAAGCTGGTAAATTATTGTTCAAGTGCCTTTAATCCGCTTTACTTGATATCAATAAGTGTGTTAATATGAAGAAAAATCTTATGTGTTCCATTCACATGACTTTCTCTACATCTCTGCAGCAAATTATTCTTAAAAAGCTCATACTTCTATTTACTTCATGCTAATTGAGAAAAATTAGCAGAAATAGTCTTATTACTTGCTTCCTTGTAAATAGAAGTGAAATAAGAGAGTACCGTAGGTTAAAGTCATAGTCGAAAGCTGGTTGCTATGTGACTGAAGTGCCTTTGTTTGTATGGACACGAGTTGACAAATTTCCGCATGAGGAAAGTAGAAGTATTTGAAAGCTGAAATCAAAAACAAGGAATATCTAAAAAAAACTACCTTACTCCACAAAAAATGTATATAACAAATTGCGTGTTTTAACGTGTTCTACAATTTTTGTGTGGTAAGCTTTTGTCCATTTCTGACGGTTTAGCAGTTATGCAAAATTCAGTAAAATTCATCCAGAATGAAGTAGTCTTCAGAGGTTATTCCCAGAAAATACAAGATATACATTTTATTTGTCAGGTAAATATCTTTAATATATGATATTCTAATAAAAATCGCTAGAGTCACTTTTGAGAAATCATACGATTTGCGCCACGAAACTGCGCAGGTGTGCACCCTTGCTTTGCTTGATGGAAGAAAATATTTTTCTATTCCAGATAAGGTCGTTTTTTCTTGATATCTTCGTTCAACCGATACAATAACGATGCATAATACTCTTCACTTATCATTCTTTCTTTCTGCAAGTAATCAATGTAGATGCTTCCGCCTGCATCCCCCCCAAAAAAACTCAAGCCATTATGTCTGCAGATTTTACCACCTTCTTTGAAGTCGGCCGGCCTTTAAAAACCCACTATTTCGACTGTACTTTTGTCTTTGGAGCGTAGTAAGGTATCCATGTTTCATCCACAGTTATGTATCGACGCAAAAACTCGTCAGGGTTACGACGGAAAACTGCCAAACCAGCTTCCGAATCTACCTCACGACTGTCATTATTCTCCGTTGAGAGCAAACGTGGTAACCATCTTGCCGATACCTTTGTCAACCTAATTTTGGTGCAAAGTTGAGAACACTGTAACTTGTGATATGCCTGTGATATCTCCTATTTCGCGGACTTTGATTCGTCAATCACTCAAAACCATATCCTGGATTTTGTCAATCATTTCGGAGGAAGCCACCTCTACTGGATGTCCGGTTATGGCTGAAATTTTAACTGTCACTTCTAAAACAAACTTTTTTCGATGCTACGAAGTAATTTCTTGGATTTTCTAAGGATTGATTGAACGCCCCTAGTGACACGCTCCTCGTAAGAATGCTAATGTGTATATACTTTTTTTTCCATTTTTAAGGGTTTATCAGTCAGTATCCTAATCCATAAGTGTTTTACGAACCAAAATAACAGCTTGAGTACGTAGTTGGTGAACTGCTCGATGGCTATCTGCTGGCGCCCGTCGAGTTCTTCAACCACACAGTAGGTAATAGTTTTCTATTGTTCCGCTCCATACGGTGATTGGGGAACCGATCATTTCCTTAATTACATTGACAATACACAATTAAGGGGAGGAAGGCGGCTACGATGGAGAAACCCGTGTGTACACACACACCTTCCTGGCCGCATGGAATGTGGAGGCACCAGAAAAAAAAAAAAAGAAAGGGAGGAAAAAAAAAACCATATAATCCCCCATGTGGGTCCACAGCACGCAATGCTGGGTGTTGTGAGTGCGTGCTTTCCGGAACTAATGCGGAAACTGGTAAAAAGTGCACGCTTTGATTAACGTTCCGGTAAACCTTTGTGCAGGCCTCAATATAAACGCAATCTCGTTATATTTCATCATTCATAGGAGGCCATTAAATTTCTTGCCACCTTTAAAAACTATAATTCCTTCAGTGTTCAGGGCCTTTCGGCACCAATTTTTGCCTAGCGTTTTATATAAGCCATTTCACGAGAAAATGATAAAACACATTAAAAATGCAATTGTTTGTACTGAATAACAGTTCATTCCAAATATTTGGAGCCCGCTTCCGTAGTGTGGGGGTAGCGTGTCCACCTCACATTCAAGAGATCGCCAAGTTTGAAACTTGCTTGGGGTGAGTTACCCTGATAAGTTTTTTTTTTTTTTTTTTAGATTTGCCCTTACCCTGAGAAGACGAATGTCGAATAACTTTAACCTCCATAGACCCCGAGATAAATTGAGCAATAATTCATCGATTTCATTCATTATGGATATGACCAACCATATCAAAAGTACGTTAAGCTGAAAAAAGTGGTTTATCTTGAGTTTAAGAGAAAATGATTACCATATCAAATAAGCATTTATTCATCAAAAGTAATGCAACCGTCAATACAATTTCACCAATACCAAAAAATGTATTAATTTTTACTGTCTATACTTAGTACATAGCATATAGAGAGGCTATTACACTCTACCAAAAATTCGATACCGAGATTTCACCGCAAATGCACGTTTTAGGGTCACCTTATCCCCTCACCACATTTTTACTTTCTCTATACGCGTACTATGTGCATAGTGTACAGAGAAGGCATTGCACTCCACCCAAAAATTCGATAGCGAAATTTCACCGGAAATATATGTTTTAGGGTCCCCAATATCCAAAAAAAAAAACATTTTCACAAAAAGGTCCGTGTGTGTGTCCGTGTGTCTGTGAACACGATAACTCAAAAACAAAAAGTCGGTAAAATACCAAACTTTGTATTTAAATATAGTATTTTCCAGGGATGCGACACGAAGATTTTGAGAAAAATCCCACCACCCCCAACTACCCTTTACATGGAACTTTTTTCGAAATTTTTGATTTTCTCAAAAATGTCTCTAACGATTTTGATTAAAATTTCGTATATTAAACATGTTTACCTGACAAATAAAACGTATATCTTGAATTTTCTAGGAATAGCTTCTGAAGAGTAGTTTATTCTGTATGAATTTTACGGAATTTTGAGTAACTGCTAAACCGTAAGATATGGACAAAAACTTACTGCATAAAAATGTAGAGCACGTTAAAACACACAATTTGTGTTATATAAATTTTTTGTGGAGTTCGTCGTTTTTGAGATATTCCTTATTTTTGGTTTCTGCTATGAAAAACTTATACTTTTCTCATACAGGAACTTGTCAACTCCGATCCATATAAAAAAAGGAAGTTCATTGACAGCAACCAGCTTTAGACTATCAATTTAACCTATGGTAGTCCCAATTTCGCTTGTACTTACAAGGAAGCAAGTAATGAGACTATTACTGCTAATTTTTTCTGATTAGCATAAAGTAAATAGAAGTATAAGCTTTTTAAGAATAATTTGTTGCAGGGATATAGAGAAAGTCATGTGAATGGTACACATCAGATTTGTTTTAAATGGTCCGTGTGTCTGTCAACACGGTAACTGGAAAACGAAAAATCGGTAAAACACCAAACTTTGTATTTAAGTTTATCTTCCAAGGATGCCACAAAGATATTGAGGAAAACTTCCTCACCCCAAACTACCATTTACATGGAAAAGAGGCCGCGCCGTGGCCGAGTGGTTAGACCACTTGCCTCTCACCTAGACGGCCGGGGTTCGATCCCAAGCGACCGCATGTGAGATTTGTGGTGGACAAAGCGGCGCTGGGGCGGGTTTTCTCCGGGTACTCCGGTTTCCCCCGCCATCGCATTCCACCGGTGCTCCATCATCGTTCATGTATCACCAGTGTCACCGCCTGCGGTGCCATAAGTAGTTAAAGCGGGCGTTAAACACTACCAAAAAAAAAAAAAAAAAAAAAAAAAAACATGGAAAAGATTTAAAAAATTTTAACTGTATGAAAATGGCTCTAATGATTTTGAATAAAATACCGTATATAAAATATTTACATCAAAAATAAAATGTATTTAGACTGTCTCCGTGGGCAAGTGGTCAGCGAACTGATTCCTCACCCGGAGGTCCCGGGAATTTTTCTTTGCCGGAATTACTTCCAATCCCCCGCAGAATCTGTAGCTATGAATGTTAGAATGAATGTGCGTGCGTTTAATAATATAAAAAATTAACTTAATTTCCATAAGCGACAGTTAAAATAAAGTTGTTTCACAACTTAAAAACCCTCGATACGACCATAGCAGCTAAACAGGACTATCCAAATGAAAGGTCTGCCTCCGTGGTCAGGGGTCCCAGGTTCGATTCCCGGCTGGGGCGGGGAATTTTTCCTATCCCCACAGAGTCTGTAAGTTTGTATGTGAGTGTGAATGTGTGCGTGTTTGAGTAAAACAAATTGATTTAAACCATTGTAAAGGAACCTACAGACAACGATTTGTTTCAAGTGGAAAGCCCCCAATATGACCTTAGATGTTAAAGGGGGCTATATAAATGAAACAAAATAATAAATAAATGAAAAAAAGCATATCTTGAATTTTTTGGATATAAACAGACTCTAAACATTTCACTCTGAATGACTTTTGTTTAACTCATATGGAAATTTGCCAACTCTCGCCCATGTAAAGAAACGAATTTCAATTCTATCACATAGTAACCAGGTTTTAAAAAAATTGACTATCACTTTAGCGTAGTATATTCCCTTATTTCCCTTCTATTTACAAAGAAACAGTAATAAGACCATTTCTGCTAATCTTTATGTTGTTCAGCGTGTAGTAGATGGAAGAATAACTATTTGTAAGAATGGTTTGTTACAGAACATGTAGAGAAAGTAATGTGAATGGAACATATAAGATTTTTCGTGCAGTTTCCATTAGTGAACATACATTTAGGCATTCTCAGTTGACCATGTGAACATTATTGTGTGTGTGAGTGATATTGGAGGGGATTCCGCACTGCAGTCATTGGCTTATTGTACGCCAGACCACAGAAGGTTAGGATGAGATGAGAGTAATTTCAAAGGGCGGTTGAAACCACACGGTGGGAGAAAAGTCATCGAGGAGGGTCTCTAGCATATTTCAAGCAGTTCTTCATCTCGAGTGCTTAGGAGCCTGTGCTCGAGGTCTGACCAAACTCCCTGAGTATATAGACGACTTCCAACGCCATTCCGCCGCTGAGAGCTGTATTTCCAGGGCACAGTCACCACCATTGAAGGGCTCCACCACCGCAGTCCTCACCGACACTTACAACCCTGGGAGACCGGCTGAATGAAATTGAGATGAGATAAAATGGCTAGAAGTTCGGGGGAATAAAGAAGCCTCCCCAGCTTTTGCCTGGTGACGCGGAAAAAAACCGAAATCAATCCCACGACCTCCCGAATGTCAGTCTCAGACGAAACACCTGAGCCACTTGGCTCAGTTTGTGAACATTAGTGCTAGCAATTCAAATGTTTTTTTCAACCATTAGTATCAAAGTTCAGTTAGGTAATCCGTCTATTTATTGCTTTTACCGCCAGTTTAAAAAATCTGATGTGTACCATTCACATGACTTTCTCTATATCCCTGCAACAAATTATTTTTAAAAAGCTTATACTTCTATTAACTTTATGCTAATCAGTAAAACATTAGCAGAAATAGCCATATTACTTGCTTCCTTGTAAGTAGAGGTGAAATAAGGGAGTACCATAGGTTAAAGCGATAATCAAAAGCTGGTTGCTAAGTTTTTCACAGCAGAAACCAAAACTAAGTAATGTCACAAAAACGACGAACTCCACGAAAAAAATGTATATGACATAAATTGTGTGTTTTAACGTGCTCTACATTTTTGTGCAGCAAAATTTTGTACATCTCTTACGGTTTAGCAGTTATTCAAAATTTAATAAAATTCATCCAGAATAAACTACTCTTCAGAGGCTATTCCCAGATATACATTTTATTTGTCAAGTAAATGTCTTTAATATACGAAATTTTAATCAAAATCGTTAGAGCCATTTTTGAGAAAATCAAAATTTTCGAAAAAAAGTTCCATGTAAAGGGTAGTTGGGGGTGGGGGGATTTTTCTCAAAATCTTCATGTCGCATCCCTGGAAGATACTAAACTTAAATACCATGTTTGGTATCTTACCTACTTTTCGTTTTTGAGTTATCGTGTTCACAGACACACGGACCCTAAAACATATATTTACGGTGAAATCTCGGTATCGAATTTTTTGGTGCAATACATTCTCTATACACTATGTACATAGTGCCTATAGAGAAAGTAAAAAGCTATACAGAAACACTTCAAAGATATGTACTGTAATGCTTGGCAAATTGTTTCTTGCAGCTGTGTACTGAAGATTATAATTTAACTAATTATTTTCGATGATCATATACAATGTATGTTATTTTGAGAACATGATAGCATTCTGAGATGATGTATGTGCTGTTCTTGAGCAGAGCAGAGACCATTATGATAACAACCTTCTGCTGCATGCACAAAAAGGTGCTGGTGTTTTTATTTGCATAGCCTTTGCTGTTACAGATGCATCCCAAGGGGCAGCGTGCATATTATGGGATGGCGACAACGGATAATTAAGTACGCGTGTGGGGCGGAGAGGAAGTCCGCGGACCGCCAAAAGGAATATGACGTCACTATATTTGTTTCTGTTGACTAATTCTTTCCTAGGGTGACGACATTTGACCCAGAAGGACGCCAGACGACGTCTGGCTGAGGATATACCCTGAGTGAGCCCACTGGTCCACAAGCAATTAGCATGTGGTCTCTCGGGCCAGGCAACACACTGCGAATCCTGAACATTTTATATGCGAATGTCTACCAAGATTGACATTATTTATTCCAAAGTAACAACATAAAAAATCTGATGCGTTACATTCACATGACTTTCTCTACATCTCTGCAACAAATTATTGTTAAAAAGCTTATGCTTCTATTTACTTCATGTTAATCGACAAAAATTAACTGAAATAGCCTTATTACTAGTTCCTTGTAAGTAGAAGGGAAATAAGGGAGTACCATAGGTTAAAGTGATACTCAAAAGCTGGTTGCTATATGATTGAAGTTCACAAATTCCAGTATGAGAAAGGTATGTTTATTAACGCTGAAACAAAAAACAAGGAATGTATAAAAAAACTATCAACTCCAAGAAATAAATGTATATAACACAAATTGCGTGTCTCAAGGTGCTCTTCATTTTTTGTATAATAAGTTTTTATCTAACTCTTACGGTTTAGAAGTTATGTAAAACTCCGTAAATTTCATCCAGAATAAAGTAGTCTTCAGAGGCTATTCCCAGAAAATTTAGGATATACATTTTATTTGTCAGGTAAATATCTTTAATATTAGATATTTTAATCAAAATCGTTAGATCGTTTTTTAAGAAAATCAAAAATGTCGAAAAATGTTCCATGTAAAGGGTAGTTTGGAGTGGGGGGATTTTTCTCAAAATCTTCATGTCGCATCCCTAGAAAATACTAAACTTAAATACCAAGTTTGGTATTTTACCGACTTTTCGTTTAAATTTATCGTGTTCACGGACACACTGACACGGACACACACACACACACACACACACACACACACACACGGACCTTTTTGTGAAAATGCTTTTTTCGGATACAGGGGACCCTAAAACATATATTTCCGGTGAAATCTCGGTATCGAATTTTTGGGTGGAGTACAATACCTTCTCTATACACCATGTACATAGTACGTGTAGAGAAAGTAAAATTAAATGGAGTTTTATTTATGGACGCTCTTTAGCTGCTGTGGTTCTCAGCGTCCCATCCTATACTAGGTGTGAAAGACTGCTCAATTTTGCTCAGAGGTCTCTTCTATCAGGCTTGAGGTTCTTTTACGTGCCGTAAATCTACGACACGGGACCCACAGCTTTACTTCCCTTCCGAAGGAAGCCATGCTAAGGATGTTTACACCTGAAAAAGTCCATCGTCCTCCGCCAGGTTTGAACCGGTGACCATGGGTATATGAAGTTAGCATGGTAGGCATTACACCACGGAAGGGCCGCGCCGTGGCCGAGTGGTTAGACCACTCCTCTCTTACCTACATGGCCCGGGTTCAATCCCAAGCGCCCGCATGTGAGATTTGTGGTGGACAAAGTGACGCTGGGGCGGGTTTTCTCTGGGTTCTCCGGTTTTCCCCGCCATCGCATTGCCCCGGTGCTCCATCTTCATTCGTGTATCATCAGTGTCACCGCCTGCGGTGCCATAAGTAGTTAAAGTGGGCGTTAAACACTACCCAAAAAAAAAAAAAAATACCACGGAGGACGACAACAAAACATATAGGATCTTTCGACACAAAGGACATTCAATACATCTCTATCACAGATCACTCTACCGGAATGAAATTATTAAGCTACGTTCCAATATAATTGATTGTCAAAGTATTTTATTTAGTTAGTATGTTACAGATTACATAACAATGATATAAATAATAATAATAAAAATAATAGAGTATTACAAAACTGACGATAACAGTGTACAGCAATAGTAATTATAAAGATAAATAATGCAATGATAGTGTTCAAGGTTTAAAGTCATACATGTGATTTCTAAAAATTGTAATTAAATGTTTTAATGATGTTAACAGCAAGTTTATAAATACATTTTTTTTTTTATTATAGCCGAATTACTTGCAAAAGTTTATAAATATGGGGCACCCATCATCAACCCGGTTACATCAATGGAATGAAGGTGGTATTCTCCTTTGAAATAACTGATCGTAATTATTAGTCTCATCTTGACGTTTACCTCTTCAGGTTGATTCTCCTCTGATGCGAATCTGATGGAGTTAGGTTTATAGGCAATGATATAGATTTATACCTCTACTTTTTCTCCTAAGAGATACTTATAAATATTTTCCTTCCCTTTTAGATTACTCTTGTTATGTTAATTAATTTGTATTATTGTACAACTGTATGCAATAGTACATTATACAGCGATCCTATAATGATAGTAATTAAAATACGAGTATGTTTATGAAACGAGCGAATCATGTGTCTAAGTTTAAAATATTCATAAATTATTTTTAATATTCTATGCCTACCTGAGTAAATAATTGCATTGACCTTACATTACGCAGTGAAACAGCTGGCAAGTTTGTGGTATGTGCGCAGACGCGAACTTAATAGGTGTACTTGATTTCTGTGGCAATAAGTTAGTGTTCACTTTGCGTGCCTTTATAGAACTTGTACCTCACAGTCACTTCAGTCCGACATTTTTACTTTCTTCAACACATATGTAAAATTTACACAGTACAGAAGGTATTGCATTCTATCCAAAAATCCGATACCGCGATTTCACCGGAAATACGCGTTTTAGGTTCCCTGTCTCCAAAAAGAAAGTTTTTGAAAAAGTCCCGTATATGCGTGAGTGTATATGCCCGTGTGTCTGTAAACATATCTCAAAAACGAAAAGTCGGTGAAATATAAAGCTTGGTATTTAAGTTTAGTACGTTCCAAGGATGCGACAAGAAGATTTGAGGAAACTCCCCATCCCAAACTACCCTTTAATGATTCTCTCACAAATGGTTCTGTCGATTTTGATTAAAATACATGACTAATAAAAGTTATTACTTAAATATTCCGGAAATACCCTCTGAAGATGTCTTAATTCTGGATGACTTTTGAATAACTGGTAAACCGTAAGAAATGGACCAAGACTTACTACACTAAAAACACAGATCTCGTTAAAACACACAATGTAAATCCTAAACATTTTTTTCGTGGAGTTGACCATTTCCGAGATATTTCTTGTTGTTTGTATCATTTTAAAATAATTTTCTTTTGGAATGACAGCTCTTAGCCATCCAAAGAAACGAATTTCAAACACATAGTAACAGCTTTTAAAACATTTAACTTACGATTTAGCCTAGAGTATTCCCTTCTTCTTATAAGGAAAGTAATTAATGCGACCATTTCTGCTGTCTTCTGTTTATCTTGACTAGTAGAGAGAGATGGGTTAGGTTGTGTAAGAATAATATATTGCAAAATATTAAGACAAAATTATGTGAATGGAATTCATCATATTTTTACTTTTTCTAAACTCCCACTAGTTGTTTTTCTATTGAACTTATGAAAGTAATCTATAGTTGCGCTTTTAACAGTTGGTGCCTGGTAGCGTTACGAGATGTGCGCAGACGCGAAAGCTACATTTTAATGAAGAGATGCACTTAAAGGAGTGCAGCTTAAAAACTCATAATTCATTAAGGCATGGTCGATGTACATGGTCTGGTTTAAAATATATAATAGAAGAGATCAAATGAAGAATTTCTTCACGAACCAACCGTCTACAGTTCACATACGCATAATATAAAATCGCTATGCTGGAGCTTATATTAAATTATACAAATAACCCGTTGTTTTTCTTTTGTTCCTTGTGTAAATTTTCATGGTATATAGCGGCGGACTTTATTAATGGGCCCCAAGTTTACAATTAACTTTGCCCCGGGGTCTTTTACGAAATAGAACGTCAGCTTCGTGCATTTCGACCACCTACCTGGTGAAAACACTGCTGCAGAATGATTAAATGCATCCGAGCCATGGGCAAAATCGAAATTCGCAATTTGATTGCCGAAGACTTGCCAAAGCCGGATCTATTAATTCAGAATACATCCTCCCTCTGTTGCTATTTCGTGTCTCCTCTTACCTTGTTCTCTCTCCCTCTTTCGCATGGAAACTCAACTGAGAATTGTAACACGTAACACGCATGTTAACATTGCAGAAATTTTGCAAGTCGAATCGCGGGTTTAAGCAATACGTAAAACAATCTGATGTGTTCCATTCACATGACTTTCTCAACATCGCTGTAACAAATTATTGTTAACCAGCATATTCTTCTATCTACTATATCGAGATAAACATGAGCAGAAATTGTATCTAATTACTTCCTCGTAAATAGAAGGAAAATAAAGGAATAAACTAGGCTAAAACGCTAGTCAAATCCTTTAAAAGTGTATCTTGAATTTTCTGGGAATAGCCTCTGAAGACTACTTTATTCTGGATGAATTTTACGGAATTTTGCATAACTGTTAAACCGTAAGAGATGGAGAAAAACTTACCATACAAAAAATGTAGAGCTCTTTAAAACACACAATTTATGTTACATGCATTTTTTTTTAGAGTCGATCGTTTTTGAGATATTCGTTGTTTTTGGTTTCAGCTTTAAAAAACTTATACATTTCTAACACAGGACTTTGTCAACTCCTATCCATACAAACAAAGGAACTTCAGTCACATAGCAACCAGCTTTTGTCTGTCAATAATTTGCTGCAGAGATGTACAGAAAGTATATTAATGGAACAGATCAGATTTTTGGGATACAGTGCAAAAATATAGATTATTTCGTCCGTCAATGATGCAAACAATATTGATCGATTAATAGTGCTTCTGGAACCGCTGGCTTTGAACGGGCTTTCTGTTGCTCACAAAAGAACGGAAGCGCAAAATAATTTGGCAAATATTTTATCGCGTCACATGGTGGGCCAAAGCTTCCGACCTACATTTAAAGGTTGATATCTTAGCATATAACTTATCCAGTTATCGCATACTAGAACGGATGTTTTGGAGATTGTTTTAATCAACTGTTTTTTAAAAAATACTACAATTATTGTATTGAACCACTTTATGGAGGTCACACAGGAAGTAAAGTTTGACGCACACGCTTCATGATTTGCAAACACTTTTAAATAGAAAAAAAAATCTAACATACAAATTATAGTGATTAACCCGAAGTTGGTTGGGAGCCCAAGGGTATCATGGGATAGACTATTTCATTTTCCTAGCATTTACTTTGTTTTTGTTTCATTGCCATTTGCTTCTACTACATACACATTTTACAAATATATAAACATCCATCCCCAAGAGGATACTCGAATCCACGATCCCCTGCGCCACGAAGAACCAAAGAAAAACACTTTAGCGAGCGCAGTCATTGTGACCGGCTCAAACAAGATGGTTTGCAGTGCCTTCCCACACCTAGGAAGCACTGTGGATGAAACCGGATAGGGGGGGAAATTCCCAAGCCCCTACATGTAATCGAACCCGGATCCTCTGTGCCAGAAGCAGACGCGCTACCACCGCGCTACGGGGACATAATTTCTAATATAGATATGATGTATGCTTTAGGGTTCTTCATCTTAAACGTTGGATTTAAGGCGATCATTTGTGAAAATCGTTTAATGTTTACTTTCTCTATACGCACTATGTACATAGTGTATAGAGAAAGTATTCCACTCCACCCAAAAATTCGATACCGAGATTTCACCGGAAATATATGTTTTAGGGTCCCCAATATCCAAAAAAAGCATTTTCATAAAAAGGTTCGCGCGCGCGCGCGCGCGCGCGTGTGTGTATGTGTGTGTGTCTGTGAACACGATAACTCAAAAACGAAAAGTCGGTAAAATACCAAACTTGGTATTTAAGTTTAGTATCTAGAAAAATCCCCCCACCCCAAACTACCCTTTACATGGAACTATTTTCGAAAATTTTGATTTTTTCAAAATGGCTCTAACAATTTTGATTAAAATATCGTATATTAAATCTATTTACCTGACGAATAAAATGTATATTTCGAATTTTCTGGGAATAGCCTCTGAAGACTACTTTATTCTGGATGAATTTTAAGGAATTTTGAATAACTGCTAAACCGTAAGAGCTGGACAAAAGCTTACTGCAGGAAAAATGTAGAGGAGCTTAAAACACACAATTTATGCTATTTACATTTTTTGTAAGTTCGTTGTTTTTGAGACATTCCTTATTTTTGGTTTCTGCTTTGAAAAACTTATACTTTTCTCATACAGGAACTTGTCAACTCCTATCCATATAAACAAAGGAACTTCATTGACATAGTAACCAGCTTTTGACTATCATTTTAACCTATGGTAGTCTCTTATTTCGCTTCTACTTACAAGGTAGCAAATAATAAGACTATTTCTGCTCATTTTTTCTGATTAGCATAAAGTAAATAGAAGTATAAGCTTTGTTGCAGGGAAAGTCATGTGAATGGTACACATCAGATTGTTTTAAGCTTTAATACCGGCTCCATTACTTCCGGGTAGTATATCGCATAGCTGTTTCCCTCTGATACAGCATCACTAACAAGCTGGGCGCCGATACTGCCACCCACCTCTTCCTTCTCCTGTTCCACATTAAAAATAGCGCTTCATCAAGGTTTCTGATATCCTCATCTCGTCCTAAGACAAATGCGCACTTCCGTTTCTGCACATCTGATATCCAAAGGCTTGCGCCATATTCTGTACCAGAATGCTGACGTGAATAATACTTACAAAGTATTTATACAACTTGAATGACATTTAGTATTCACATTTGCATACAACACTACAATCACAAAGCTGTTATTTAAAATTTTCAAAAAAAATCTGATGTGTCCCATTCACATAAATGTCTCTACATCTCTGCAACAAATTATTGTTAAAAGGCTAATGCTTCTATTTACTTTATTCTAATCGATAAAAAAAATAGCAGATATAGTCTTATTACTTGCTTCCTTGTAAGTAGAAGCGAAATAAGGGAGTACCATAGTGATAGACATAAGCTGGTTGCTATGTGACTGAAGTTCCTTTGTTTGTATGGACAGGATTTAAAAAGTATAATTTTTTTAAAGCTGAAACCAAAAACAACGAATATCTCAAAAACGATCAACTCCACAAAAAATCATATCACATAAATTGTGTGTTTTAACGTGCTCTGCATTTTTTGTGTCGTAAGATTTTGTTCATCTCTTACGGTTTAGTAGTAATACAAAATTCATCAATAATAAAGTGGTCTTCTGAGGCTATTCCCAGAAAATTCAAGATATACATTTTATTTCTCAGGTAGATATCCTTAAAATGCGACATTTTAATCCAAATCTTTACAGTCATTTTTGAGAAAATCAAAATTTTCGTTCCATGTAAAGAGTCGTTAGGGCGAGGGGATTTTCTTGAAAATCTTTGCGTCGCATCCATAGAAGATACCAAATTTATATACCAACGGACCTTTTCTAAAAATGCTTCTTTTGGATTCGGGGGATCCCAAAACATATAAGTTCCGGTGAAATTTCGCTATCGAATTTTTGGGAGAAATGCAATACCTTCTCTTTATACTATGTACATAATGCGTTTAGAGAACGTAAAAATATTTATCTAATTTGAATGACATTTGGTATTCATATTTACATAACACTGAAATCACAATGTTGTTATTTAAAACTTTCAGAAAAATTTAATGTGTTGCACTTATAGGACTTTCTCTACATCTCTGTATTGTTAAAATTCTTATTCTTCTATCTACTTCGTGATAATCGAGATAGGCACAGCAGAAATTATCCTTATTACTTTTTTTGTCAAAAACGATCAACTCAACGAAAAAAATGTATATAACATAAATTGTGTGTTTTAATGTGTTCTAAGTTTTTTTGTGTTAAGTTTTTGCCCATCTCTTACGGTTTAGCAGTTATGCAGAATTCTGTGAAATTCATCCAGAATAAAGTAGTCTTCAGAGGTTATTCCCGGAAAATTCAAGATATACATTTTATTCGTCAGGTAAATATCTTTAATAGACGATATTTTAATCAAAATCTTTAAAGCCATTTTTAAGAAAATAAAAATTTTCGAAAAAAAGTTCCATGTAAAGGGTAGTTGGGGTTGGGGAGTTTTTCATGAAAATCTTCATGTCGCATACTTGGATGATACTAAACTTAAATACCAATTGTGGTATTCAACGGTCTTTTCGTTTTTGAGCTATGCTGTCCACAGACACATAGGCACACACACGCGCGGATTTTTTTCCAAGAATGCTTTTTTTGGATTCAGGGGGACCCAAAACATGTATTTCCGGTGAAATCTCGTTTTCGAATTTTTGGGTGCAATACAATTGCCTTCTCTATACAGTATGTACATAGTACTGTAGAGAAAGTAAAAATATATTTAAAATCTTTATTTCGACTAATACCTTGTACCTCCAAGGAAATATGCAATAGAACCATTTTTACTAATGTGTATCTCCTTCAACATGAAGTGGAAAATAATTTTTCATGAGAATAGTTTGTTGCAGAAGAGGTAGAGAAAGTCATGAATATTCGGGTTCTAAAATCACACTTGATGCAAAAATTTTGATAGCTCCAGTTTTTGGAACTGTTAGTTTCATGTTAAAACATGTTTCGATAAGGAAGCAAATATTGTGTGAGTATGTATAAGTGTGTGTGCGTGTGTGAGTGATATTGGACGGGATTTCGCGCTGCAACCATTGGCTTATTGTATGTCAGACACCAGGAGGATAGGATGAGATGATAGTAATGTCAATGGGCACCGAGACCGGTCGGCAGAGGAAGAGCCATTGTGGAGGGTCCATAACTTATTGCAAAACTCCCTTGGTCTATATACGACTTTCCACGCCATTCTATCACCGAGAGCTGTGTTTCCAGGGCACAGTCACTAACATAGAAGGACGCCAACACCGCAGTCCTCGCTGAAGACTAACAACCGTAAAAGAGACCGATTGGATGAAATGGAGATGAAATGAAGGGACAGGAAGTTCAGAAAGATGAAGAAACCTTCCCAGAATTTGCACCGTGTCCCGATAAAACCCCCAAAAAGCCCATGGATCAGACAGATCTGTCGCTAGAACCCATCCGACGACCTCCCGAATACCAGTGCTAGATGAAAGCCTGAACCACCTTGCTCGGCAATAAGTATTGTAGTGTGAAAAAGGAGGGACAAAATTCATTTCCAAAGAAGAAAACTTCCAATGAAACTTTCGGCCAGTTCTATAAAATATCAACAAAAACAATAAAACGTGGACCTTGAGACAAAAATAAAATGAACTGCCAATGTTGCGAAAAGTTGTGGAGAACCTTGAATCCTCAAGAACTCTGTGGCCAAAGAGAGTGCAATTAAAGATTACCTACATTCAGAATTCGATTCCACTATAGGTCTTCGTCAGAATCAACCAGGCAATTTGAGACAGTTTCTGCTGAGAAGGCGTGTCCTTTGACGGAGAGCTTGGTGGCCGGCCTTCAAGTATTGTTCTTTTCTGCCTCTTTTCCTTCCAGTCTTTTTTTGCACTATAACATTTGTTATGCTGTAAATGTGCACAATGTTTCGAAGTCTTCCACTTAATGATGAAGCCGCTCCTATCACTGAACTTGAAATTCTCAAGGTGATATTCATTCACCAGGTGCATTTTAAGAGACCCACATAGCATCAGGCGAGTACCAAATTTTGCAATGGAATCACAAGAATAGAGATACTTTTTATCGTCAAATATGTACCTTCAAGATAAAACAGGTAATGCTGGGCAGTTGTATTGTTTTAATACACTGTAAAGCACTCTCATGCCTCTGTACGTATATTTAAGTAATGAATAATATGTTTATAGTTGAAATTCATTTTAATTATTTTTCATTCTTTCGTTACGCTTTTTTCTGCATTTTTTTATTTTTATTTTGCAATAACTAAGTGTGTTTATTGTTGTCTGAAAAAATATTGACTACTTTAAATATCTAAGAACAGGAAAAGTACTAATAATTCTATGACTAATTCTACTACTACCACTACTACTGCTGCTACTACTACTACTACAAATCTTCAGTTACAATGGAACTCATAATTAGACCTCGGTTTTGGGATCCAAAGCGCACACAGATACGAACACTCAGAGTAGACACCGGTATAAAGAGAGGATAGTGGGAAAGATCTGTAGGGTAAACATGCACACTTTGAAGTATAATCTGATCCAAAAGTAGTTCACTACATAGGTTGACATGATATGCATTGTTCTAATTCATTAAGTAACACAATAAAGCAATTATTTCATAATATAATTAGTAGATAAAAACGCCTATTACCTTTACAAATAAAATACGAAGTATGATACAAAAATGCAGTATAGTAAAGTGCAGAGCTTTGAAAAGATAATGGACATAAATCAACCAAACTCACTCAGAATTCATTGCGGTGAATTACAAGAAGAATCTTGCTGTATCGAAAGAAAAGGCTCTCTTCCTGTTACTCAAAATATATTTGAATCATCCACAAGTTTGTTCAACGTCGAACGCCTACCCTTTCGTATTTTAGACATTTTTACTTTCTCTATAGGCACTATGTGCATAGTATATAGAGAATGTATTGCACTCCACCAAAAAATTCGATACCGAGATTTCACCGGAAATATATGTTTTAGGGTGCCCTTTATCTAAAAAAAGCATTTTCGGAAAAAGGTCCGTGTGTGTCTGTCCATGTGTCTGTGAACACGATAACTCAAAAACGAAAAGTCGGTAAAATACCAAACTTGGTATTTAAGTTTAGTATCTTCCAGGGATGCGACACGAAGATTTTGAGAAAAATCCTCCCACCACCAACTACTCTTTACATGGAACTTTTTTCGAAAATTTTGATTTTCTCAAAAATGGCTCTAACGATTTTGATTAAAATTTCGTATATTAAAGATATTTACCTGACAAATAAAATGTATATCTTGAATTTTCTGGGAATAGTCTCTGAAAAGTAGTTTATTCTGGATGAATTTTACTAAATTTTGAATAACTGCTAAACCGTAAGAGATGGACAAAAACTTACTACACAAAAATGTAGAGCACGTTAAGACACACAATTTATGTTATATACATTTTTTCGTGGAGTTCCTCGTTTTTGTGACATTCCTTATTTTTGGTTTCTGCTATGAAAAACGTATACATTTCTCATATAGGAATTTGTCAACTGCTGTCCATACAAACAAAGGGACTTCAGTGACATAGCAACCAGCTTTTGACTGTCACTTTAACCTATGGTACTCCATTATTTCACCTCTACTTACAAGGAAGCAAGTAATATGGCTATTTCTGCTAATGTTTTACTGATTAGCATGAAGTTAATAGAATTATAAGCTTTTTAAGAATAATTTGTTGTAGGGATATAGAGAAAGTCATGTGAATGGTACACATCAGATTTTTCAATCTGCGCTCTGTTTTATTTTCATTGGTTTATCTACCTGTTGTTGCTGCCCCTGGCCACGTTCGCTCAAGTGCCTAGTTTTGGTACTTCGTGGCGCAGGGGATCGCCGGTTTGAGTCCCGCCACGGTTATGGATGCTTTTAAATGAGTATCCTTGTGTGAAAAAGGAAACAAATAGGAAAACAACAGATACGTAGAGATAATATAAAAAAGAAGGAAAGAAGATAAAAGCAACTAACAGGAACTGAACGAGGCCAGGCATAGTGCAACAGGTTTCAAAATAGGCTGCAGAGAGCACGCCTACTCCATCACGCTATAGTTATTCTCTATGTGCACCAAACCTCAATCCGGCAATTTCGTGACCCTAAACCGAGCTCTACTCATAATTGATCAAATAATATACACCATACCGATTTGCTCCCTCATTTAAATAGAAGAATAGGATAGGTATGGACGAAGAGGAATCAGCACTGTTTTTGTATTTACCTCCACAAGGATACGTCACTGGGAGGGAATGATGAGGTTAGAAGATACACCGGGCGGCCGGAATCAGGAGCGCCGGTACAACAATGACAGAGTCCCTACAGTTTACAGATAGCAAACCGGGGATCCTGCCTCACGTAGAGTGTAATGTCCCCACAAGGGGCGGCTCTTATCCCAGCAACCAGCCGAAGTCGCCGGACGGAGAAAGTTACAATGAACATCCTTTTTCCCTGCCGCACCGAGCACCATCCACGACATTTATAACCCTGAAAGAAATCAATGGGATGAAAGTTGAATGAAATGATAATAGAAACGACATGGAGGTCATGAAATTCGGGGTATGGATGAAACCTACCCAGCATTCCCCTGGCGACCCGGGTAAATCCCGAAAAAAAAAATCTATGGGTCAGATTGACCGGCCATGGGCGATCTCCCGAATGCGGGTAAAAGCAGGAGATAAAATCTGATGTGCTCCATTCACATGATTTTCTCTACATCACTGTAACAAATTATTGTTAAAAAGGTTGTTCTTCTATCTCTTTATGGTAAAACATAAGCAGAAACTGTCTTATTACGTAGTTTCTTTATAAGTAGGAGGGAAATAAGGGAATACACTAGGCTAAACTCACAGTGAAATGTTTTAAAATGAGGTTACTATTGGATTGAAATCCGTTTCTTTGCATGACCAGGCATAGTTCCTGTATGAGAAAAAAATTAACTATTTTAAAATTGAAATGAATAACAAGGAATATCTTGAAAATGGCCAACTCTACGAGAAAAAATGCATATGGCATGAAATGTGTGCTTTATCGTGCTCTACATTTTATCTGTAGAAAGTTTTTGTCTATCGCTTACGCTTTACCAGTTATGCAAAATTCAATAAAAAAAATCATCGAGAATAAATAGGTTTTAGAGGCTATTCCCAGAAAATTCAAGATATACATTTTGTCTTATAAATATCTTAAATATAAGAGACTTAAATCAAAATAGTTAGAGCCATTTTTGAGAAAATCAAAAATTTTGAAAGTGTTTATTTGTAAAGGGAGTTTGTGGCGTGGGGGGGATTTTCTTGAAAATCTTCGTGTCGCATTCTTGGAAGATACCAAACTTAAATATCAAATTTGGTATTTAACGTTTTTTTTTCGGTTTTGAGCTGTGCTGTCCACAATTACACACAAACACACAGGGACATTTTTGTAAAAATGCTCTTTTTGGATTCAGGGGGTCCTAAAATATGTTTTTCCATGAAATCTCGGTATGAAATTTTGGGTGCAATACAATACCTTCTCTATACGCCATGTACACAGTATATGTAGAGAAAGTAAAATAAAATGTCTTTATTGAGTAGCTTTAAAATCAGTTTATTAGCATTGGTACAAAGACATTAATAATATAGGTAGGTATATTGTATTTAAGGTTAGTTGACCTTCTATCGAAATTGGAAGTTACAGCAGTACAGCTATTTCATTACAGGTTATTCGTGGATTTGTCATAATAAATTAAAATGTCATTAGTTTAAGTCTTAGAAACATTTAAAATAGTTCGGGATTATGCTTAAGATAGTTACTGGTGAACAAAAAGCACAACCAACTGCATAAAATGGCTACTTAGTGTTGCTCGAGTGAAAGCATGTTGAGGTTATGTAAGCGTAACGTTGCAGCACGTAACATACTGACACTAATGGTACTGTTCGCTTTTCCTGAATTGCTGGCATTGACATTTAAAGAGATAAACGTGGAATTTTATAGCGACCGCAGCTAAATTAATCGTTATGAATTCTTCCCTGATCCACAATTAGCTATTGACATTTGTAAACATCCTTGAGCGTGCGGATGCAAATATTGGCGAGTTGCAATTTGCTCTCGACCCTGAAAAGTTTTCCCCAGTAACCTGAGAAATGTAGTCAAGCTGTTGTGACATAAATAATAGCTGGTACGTATTTAAACGGGAACACCAATGGTGTGATGTCATATACGTATCAAATTCATTGAGAGCTGAGTTTCTTGGGGTCATTCGAAATGCCAGAGATATTTTACCCTCCATTATGGCGCCGCGTCACATCCTGCCGACCTTCGCACATGTTGCAGCAATTATTCATCGTCGCATCACGCCATGTTGCCTTTGGTCAACAACAGGGATGCCTAGGGTTTGAAGATGCTAAACAATTTAAAGTGCTAGGGGTGGGTACAGTTTCCTGATTCACGACAAAAAATATTGTACATATTTACTACATACTGAAAATTAGCACCGCTAATGGAGGTACGTGTCTGCCTCACATTCAAGAGGTCGCAGGTTCGAATCTTGCTTAGGGTAAGTTTATTTTTTTTTTTTTAGGTTTCCCCTTATCCTGAGAAAACGAATGTCCAATAACTTAAGCTCCATGAATCACTAGATCATTGCTTCCTTATAAATAGGAGGACAATAAGAGATTACCATAGGCTAAATGTAACGATAATCAAATGTTTTAAAAGCTGTTTGCTATGTGGTTGAATTTCCTTTGTTTGTGTGGACAGGAGTTGAAAAATTCCCGCATGAGAAAAGTAAGAGATAGACAAAAACTTACTACACAAAAACGTTAGATCTCAAAACACACAATTTATGTTCTTTACATTTTTGTTGTGGAAGTAACAGTTTCAAAGATATTCCTTGTTATTAGCTTCAATTGTAAAGTACTTATTTTTTTTCTCTGACAGAAAGAGTCCAAAAGAATGAACAGGTCTTCAGAGGCTATGCTTAGAAATTTCAGATATATATTCTGTCAAGAGAGTACCGGGAATTGATCATTTAAAATCCTGTTTAAAAGAGGATTCGAAATTATTGTTGTCGCTAAGTTGGAACAACTTTCCTCTATTCCCACGTGGAGTTTGATCGTCATCTGTCATCTAGTTTGTTTACAGTACGTCATTTTGTTAGTTCATCTCAAAGGTGATTTTCGATTTTACGATGGATACAAATATTGAATAAAGAATCTTTCTCAAATTTTGCATTGCAAATGGTATTTCGTGTGCCGAATCACTGAAAATGTTACAGAGGGCTTACGGTGAATCGACTTATCAAAAACACGCGCATATGAGTGGTACAGTGCATTCAAAAGTGGTCGAGATGTGGTGGAAGATTTGCCTCGCTCTGGTCCGCTAAAGTGGTGTCTGAAAATCGTCATTTAGGTCTGAGAGAGATTGCCGCTGAACTTTCTGTGTCTCTCGATTCGTACCATTTTAAGCGATTGTTTGGGTATGACAAGCGTTGCAGCTCGGTTAGTTCCGAAAGACTTGAATTTTCTACAAAAACTCAATCGCGTAAGAATTGCTGAAGACATGCTAGAACGAGACAGTTCCGACCCCACATTCATGAAACGCATTGTAACTGGTAATGAGACGTGAGTTTACGAGTTTGACACTCAAACCAGTCAACAAGCTTCCGAATGGCGCCTTCCAACTGAACCGAAACTAAAAGGGCACGTCAAACTCGATCAAAACTGAAGGCCATGTTGACACTTTGTTTCGATTATCGCGGTGTCGTGCACTCAAGAGCTCTTGCCAGAAGGTGAGGTGGTAAATAAATACTATTATCTGAGCGTTATGCGGCGTTTGAAAGAACAAATACGGCGAAAAAGGCCAGATTTGTGGAACGGCAACTCGTGGATTCTGCACCACGATAACGCACCAGCCCACAAGGCTATTATTATTGTGAACGAATTTCTGGCCAAAAACTCAACAAAATGCATCGAACAACCACCGTATTCACCTGATCTGACGCCTGCTGATTTATTTCTCTTTCCAAATCTCAAGTTAACACTTTGAGGCACCCGTTTTCAGTCGATAGAAGACATAAAGGAAAATTCGCGGCGACAATCGACATCGATTCCTAAAAGTGCCTACAAAAACGTTTTGATGATTGGATTATTCGTTGGCATAAATGTATAATTTCAGAAGGGGGCCTGTTTTGAAGGCCAAAAAATAAAATTGGATGAATAATTCATTTTTTGTTTTTATTGGCAAATTCCCGAACTTTCTTAACACAGTAGTACGTTCTATTTACCATATCATATATCTTTAATATAAAATATTTCAATCAAAATTGTTAGAGCCAGTTTAGAGAAAATAAAAAATTTGGAGCTTTTTCTCGTGTAAAAGTAGCTTGAGATGGGGGGATTTTCGCTTCTTTGGAACACACTAAATTTAAATACCAAGTTTGGTATTTTACCATTTTTTCGTTTCTGAGTTGTTCCGTTCCCCTAGATAATCGAGAAAAAAATCTGATGTGCTCCATTAGCATGACTTTCTCTACATCTCTGTAACAAATTATTGTTAATAAGCTTTTCTTCCGTGTATTTAATCTAAAACATTAGCAGAAACGGTCTTATTTACTTAGTTCTTTTATAAGTAGAAGGCAAATAAGGGAATACACTAGGCTAAACCGATAGTCAAATGTTTTAAAATGTGGTTTCTATGGGCCTGGAATCCGTTTCTTTGCGTGGCCAAGCGTTGACAAGTTCCCGTATAAAACGATTTTAAGTAATTTTAAAACTAAATCAAAGCAAGGAATATCTCGAAAACAGCCAACTCCACGAAAAAAATATATATTACGTAAATTATGTGTTTTAATCTGATCTACATTCTTTGTGTAGAAAGATTTTGTCTATCTCTTTCGATGTACCAGCTATTCAAAATTCAATAAACATCATTCAGAATAAATAGGTACTTAGAAGCTATGCCCAGAATATTCAAGATGTACATTTTATTTGACATGTAAATATCTTAAATATAAGAGATTTTAATCAAAATCATTGGAGCCATTTTAGAGGAAATATAAAATTTCGAATTTTTTTCCATGTTAGGGTAACTTGAGGTGGGGGGATTTTCCTCAAAATCTTCGTGCCCTTCCTTGGAAGACATTAAACTTAAATATCAAGTTTGGTATTTTTGTTTTGTTTTTGAGTTATCGTGTTCACAAACATACGGGCACACACACATAAATCTTTATCTAATTTTTTTTTAATACAGGAGACCCTAAAACGTATAATTCCAGTCAAATTTTGGCATCGAATATTTTGTTGGAGCGCAATATCTTCTCTGCCTATGCACTATGTTCTAAGCAGAGAAACTAAAAATAGAATAATTTTCTGAAACTATGTTTTCGCAAAATTGTTTACGAAGTAACGAAGTAACTAAATTATATGTGAGAATTACGTACACACATTGCATAAAATCTAACATTAAAACCCGATTAAATGAACAGTATGAGATATAGAATGTAAAACGACACTGCTACTAAAACGAAGAGCATAGCTTCATTAAAATTGCTCATTAAATGTTTCTACGAATGAAATATAGTGGCAAAAAGGTCAAAGAAAATAAACTGCACTATTTTTTGCACTCAGACATTATTACCCATGCTGCTGCGATGCCTTAGCAAGCAATAACATTCATAACACTCACGCAGCAATACGTCGTAAAAGAGCGATTCTCATTTGTCCGAGGAACAAAACTAATTTTCAGCTTCATGAGCATTAAAATACGATTCGCTCACGTTACATGCACCTGGCTGTGGGTTCGCATTCCAGGGGGCTGAGACAGCATAGCGTCACGCGTTTTATACCCCATAAAATTAAACGAAATGAATGAAACAGCCGGGGAGAAGAGCGTGTGTTCATCCACCCTTTTATCCAATACACAGGAAAGGCACAACTTCAACGCAATTATCTATAATTATTTACAGTCAAGAGACTTAAATCCAGCAGATAAGCACATTTTGTGAGATAATTATTTATTGTTACATATTTCGAGGTTCCAATTCACTAATAGGTTTTAAAATGGCCATCACTCACGTAATTTTTCACTCGCAAAATTTTAGTACCTCAGATATAGTTTTTACTTTCTCTACAAGTACTATGTACATAGTGTATAGAGCTATATTGTAATGCACCCAAATATTCGATACCGAGATTTCACCGGAAATGCATGTTTTGGATCCTCCTGAATCCAGAAAAAGCATTTTTGGAAATAGGTCCGACTGTGTGTGTGTGTGTGTGTCTGGACAGCATAGCTCAAAAACCAAAAGACCGTTAAATACCAAACTTGGTGTTTAAGTTTGGCACCTTCCAAGGATGCGACACGAAGATTTTCAAGAACATCCCCCCAACCCCAATTACTCTTTACATGGAACTTTTTTTTCGAGAATTTTGATTCTCTCGAAAATAGCTCTAAATTTTTGATTAAAATATCGTATATTACATGTATTTACCTGAAAAATTAAATTCATATCTTGAATTTTCTGGGAATAACTTCTGAAGACTACTTTATTCTGGATGAATTTTACGGCACAACTGCTAAACCGTAAGAGATGGACAAAAATTTACCACACAAAAAATGTAGTGCACATCGTTAAAACATACAATTTATGTTATATACATTTTTTCGTGGAGTTGGTCGTTTATGAAGTATTCCTTGTTTTTGCTTTCAGCTTTGAGAAATATACTTTTCCCATACATAAATGTGTCAACTCCTGTCCATACAAACAAAGGAGCTTCAGTGACATAGCAACCTGCTTTTGACTATCACTTTAACCTATGGTCATCCCTTATTTCGTTTCTACTTACAAGGAAGCAACTAATAAGACTATTTCTGTTATTTTTTTTTTTTTTTTGATTAGAATGAAGTAAATAGAAGCATATATATAAATCTACTTAAAATTGGTAGACTGTTTCCGCTTTTAGACTGATTTATACCAGTAATCGGGAAGCTGAGCACATGTTAAACAATCCAACATACTGCGTCGTTTCATAGTTGCTACAGCGGAAGTAGCTTTCTAAGCGGAAGTTGCATATAAAGGCAACAAGAAGTGGCAGACAGAAGTAAACATCTTATTACTTGCCTATTATAAATACGCAAACCTTGACTGAGTTCCATGTAATGGTTAATAATGAGGTCACATACGCCCAGGATTTGCAACAAATTATTGACTTCATTATGCACTGAGACTACAATGGTTATAACCAGCCGTTACCATGGTAACTATATGGGTGGAATACCACAGTTCCCGTCCACTGAGTAAGAAATTGTAATGCTGCGATCTTTAAACAAGCGGTTGTTAAAGGAGATATGCTTGGTGGACTCAACCAACTCCCTCTGGTCAATCGCTTTCATCCCCTCGTTTTTAATTGCCATTGATTAGATGCAAAGGAATATCCTGGAATTGTGTTCATATACTCATCTCACTTAGCTTTAAAGTCTTATTAGAAATATTTTAAAACACAATTTGCGGCAATACATAGGTATACTTATTGTTGCCGATCAAATGATCAGTGTTGCCAGAATCTCTAGTAATACCCACATCACTAACTAAACAAGAAGGAGCTGGAACATACGGAGAGTCACCAAAATGCGACTTTATGTTGCTCATGGTCGCAATATCACTATATTCCAAGAAGAAGTATTTGCATTGCAAATCTGTTTTAGGGAAAATATATGAATGAATGAATAAGTGCAAGTATTGACATATTCACATAACAATATCATACATAGAATTTCAACAATCGCACGGGTCCAAAGACCGTACGTGCTTTTGTAATACACACTAAAAGCAATATTAAAACAACAAAGAGTAAACACGAAAGTAAAAAGACAAAGGTAATACGCAATCAAAAGCAATATTAATCAACAATAAAGAAAATAAAAATACAAAGATATTCAAATATAGCAATTTAAATTTACAGCACAGAGTACACCTTCATAAATAGATACTAGTTAAAAGAAATAAGGAGCTATAAAGGTAGCAACATTGAATTCTCTCTGATAATAGTTAGGCAGCCTTAAAAACTACTGCATGTTATCAGATAGCTTCTAAATTACTCTGGAATTGCATAATAAACCTTATACAACTGGAAAAACAAAACAGGTTACCCTTGGGTGGGTGCCAGGACACAAGGGTATTTTAGGCAATGATAAATCTTGAATACTTAGGGTTTTCTCAAATTATTTATTTATTTATTTGTCATACGGATCGTGCTAGGAGGACATTTTAAATTGCTCACATAGCGACCGACTTTTAAAAGATCTGACTATCTTTCAGCCTAATGAATCTCCTTATTTTCCTGCTACTTAGAAGTAACTAAGTAATAGTTGCCTCAGTGACAAATATTTCAAACGATATGAAAACATGCGGGTACTTATTACAAGCTCTCAACCCTGAGTCGAAATTTTTAAAATATGGGATATATTGTCATATAGGGACATTTAAACGTTCTAAGAATGCGGTGCAAAATCGTGTAACTACCAAACAAGATGTTTTATGAGAAAAATAAATATTACTTTAAATAGGTTACTTCAGTCAAATTTCAGCTAGACAATGTTTTATAAGAGTACAGAAAATAATGAATGACTCACTACCTGAACACAGATCAGAAAATCACGAGACATGACCCAACATAACAATGAAACAACAACACGAAGAGTATAAATTGAGCCACTTGTCAAGGCAAAAATTATTGCTTCCCGAACAAGTGTTATTGACCATATGTATTATACATGAGTGGGGAGATAAATTCACAACTTGGTCAATCCATTCTTTAAAGCCTGCAATCTTAAAGATCGCAGTATACATCAAGTGGATACACACAAATAAAAAGTAAATGAAATTACCAACAACAACGCCTCCGCTGGAATAGCAATGCCACAAGCTAGAATACTGCATTCGTGCTGCTCTCGTATTTATGTGCATCTACAATATCACACTGACACACAAGAAATATCTTCACATAATGTATTGTTTCTAGACATACCTTCGTGTTCCGTCAAAGGAGGGCTTCATTGTTTTAAATTGTTAAATAACTTTATTGGTTTGAAACAACCAGAGTTTTAATAAATTCATAAACAAGTTTTATATCTTTGAGTTGGTAGACATCTAATATAGGCAGGCACTATGCAATCATTCCTGTGAGTAACATTGCAAATGAAATATGTTGGTTGGCATGAAGATTCTACATTAACATATCTCAAAATGCAAATCAAAGATATAAAATCAAACAACGTTGTTGCTTTATCTTATGAGAACTGCAGTGGTACAAATAACGTGATATGTATTTTTCTAGTGTAGTAATATAAAATCTGTGTTCCAGTCACATGACTTTCTCTACGTCTCTGTAACAAATTATTGTTAAAAAGTTTATTCTTCTATTTACTTCCTGTTAATCGAGAACAATTAGTAGAACTGGTCTTATTACTTGCTTCCTTGTTAGTAGAAGGGAAATAAGGGAGTTCGATAGATTAATAGGTATTAATTCTTGTAAAACCTGGTTAACAATGTGATCAAAGTTCCTTCCCTACAAACAAAGGATTGACAAAACTTATAAGCTTATAACATAAATTGTGTGTTTTAACGAGCATTGCATTTTTTGTTAAGTAAGTTTTGTCGATCTCTTACGGTTCGCCAGTTATGTAAAATTCAGAAACATTCGTCCAGAATAAAGTTGTCTTCAGAGGCTATTCCCAGAAAATTAAAGATATACATTTTATTTGACATGTAACCACGTTGTGTCTTAGGGAAACTACTTATGAGCTCTCAAAGGTGATGGCTTGGATGGAGGAAACCTAAAATCGCCTCCACATAGCCGGTAATATCAATAACGAGAGCCGTAGGCGTTATTACTATACTGAAAGTAAATATATCACATCAGATTTTAAAAATATCCGATTAATAGTGATATGATTCATTTCGTTCTTAGTACTTATGTTAAACTACTTATCGATACCTATGAATCGAAACCACGCTCTGCTACCACCCTGGCATAGTCTATGACAAGTAGCCCGTATTCTGATGCTTTCAACGTGTGATATAGATTTTTAGTCATCTAACTCGAGAACATGCTTGTTTTGGTGCTGAAATATTAGTCTGAAGCTTTTGTTTAATGTTCAATAGATCACAATGTTTCTTTCAGGCATTGATATCAAAGTATATCAAAGCATACATAATAAATGACGAGATTATGTAAGGTAAAAACTTCACAAATTAATGAAAAACTTATCGTGGACATAAAGAAGCCTGGAGGCAAATTATTACAGGAAAACTTGTGGTTATTTCTGTACGGGAATGTATATATTTAAATTAGATGAAATAACGAAGCGAATCTAATAAAATACGGCTACTGGAATAACGTGCCTACCTACATTCCTCTGTGTGCCTGTATGAGAGAGAATAAAGGACTGTTAGGCAGGCGCAAGAAGATAATCGCACTAGATGCCACAAGGAGAAGACTTATGGCGAAAACAAAGAACAGGCATTCCGGCTGTCGGGATTGCAACACATAAAAATATTTATCGCGCAGCTACGAGAGAGCCTGAGAATAACCACAAACGAAGTAAAATTGTGTAGCTACCCTGCGGGAGAGCTGTGTTTCCACGAGCGAGATGAAAGGTCCAGATGTCATCTTGAATACTACAGTTTCTATATGCATGCAAAATAACATGCACTGTTTATTGCTTTGCTTTCCAATAGCAACATTTATTAATACTTTGGAATTATTATAACTTTGCAAAACGTATAATTATGAACCTGCATACGTGTGTTAAGTATGCGCAAACATGTATTACTTTCTCTAGCAAGTAGGTATAATGCTAAGTAAAATGGGGCGGGCGACCTTGGAAACTTGACGTCTATTGGGCAGGATAAAGAAGGCCACTGATTACGTATGTTGAAGATAATACAAATCGGTAGTCAGTTTTTAGACAACTATGTCATATAAAGGATAGTTTGAGGTAGGGGATTTTTCTGAAAATCTTCTGAAAATACCAAGTTTTGTATTTAACCAACTCCTACATACATAGTAGATAGAGAAGGTATTACATTGCACCAAAAAGTTAGATAAAAGGGCATGTTTAGAAAAAGTGCCACCCGTCTCAGCAGTGCAGGGGTAATGTGTCTACCCCACATTATATAGATCGTAAGTTCGAATTTCGCTCAGGGTAAGTTATCAGCATAGATTTTTTGGAGGGTTTTCATTTATCTTGAGAGGACGAACGTCGAAGAGCATTAAATTCTATGGAACCAGAGATCATCTGGGCATCATTTCATCGGCAAAACAAAAACAAAAAACGTAAGAAAAGGTCAGTGTGGCTATGTATGTGTGTCTTTGAGCAACATAACTTAAAAATGAAAAGTTGAGTACCAAAAGTGTTATATAAGTTTAGTATTTTTCAAAAATATGACACGAAAATTTTCAGGAAAAATCCTCCCCCCCCCCAAACTATCATTTACTTAGGAGAAACTAAGTAAGCATAGCATTTCTGCTAGTGTTTATCTCAACTATCATACAGCAGAGAGAAGAATAAACTATAAGCTATTGGAAGTCTTTTTAGGTTAGATAGAGAACGCCATTGAATGGAGTATATCAGGTTTTCTTTTTTAAATTGTTAAATTGGATTTATGTCGAAGTGAACATAAAATAAGTCACAAAATATAGACATCCTTGGAATACCTTCATAGATATACCTAAATGTGCCAATGAGCAACATAAGAATCGCTCTGGCGTTTGAGGTATATTCAATCGTTTGCTAGCAAGACAGGTGGGTGATGATGATGGAACCTGAGTGGCCTCACAAGAGGTCATGCACGTAGGCTCTTGGAGTCTTTTGTACCTTATTATCTGGGTTTCAATCGAGGCTAATGGTCGTGTAAAACGGACCACGTTCTTGATATCAGCCTTCATTATATCCTCAGGATCCAGAAAAAAGGAACCTAGGGACACATCTGTGAATATCAAACGCATTTACATAAAATTTTTGGTAGGTTCAAAGTCCATCCCTCATTTCCTACATAAAGGATTCTGCGTGAGTCCTATTGTCCATAGATATCTTCTCAGATTTTTGAGATAGCCAACAACTCCTCTGAGCCTAGTTTTTGTTAGGTTCAGAAGAATCTGCTTAATTTATCGTCCGGTCCAGGAGTAAAATCAGGGGTCTTCCAATTCCTCTTTTTCACACAAGATAAGTCTTCGCAGTAAGTTGAATTACCTCACACCACAGCGGGGCTAAGATCCAAGTAAAGGTTCAATTTTAATGAAACGTGTTTCATCTACTGTGATTTTTCGATATTTTCTGTCCATTTCAATAGTTTCTTGACAAAGATATTTAAGAAATTGGCTGACTTTCTTAATACGACCCGAAAGGCAGCAACCACGCATTTCTATGTAGCTGAGAAAGCATGGATGATTTCCTTGAATTATGGTACCGCCCTCAAGACGTTTTGAGTGGCTCATGTAATAATTTATCAATCTTCTGATTACAGTTTTACTTTCTCTATACGTACTATATACATCGTGTATAGAGAAGGATTTGTATTGCACCCAAAAATTCTAACCGATATTTCAGAAATACATTTTTAAACCCCCTGAATGAAAAAAAAAAGCATTTTAAGAAAAATGTCCGTGTGTGTCTGTGTGTGTGTGTGTGCACGCCTGTGGGCAGTATAGCTCAAAAACGCACAGACTGTTAAATACCAAACTTGGTATTTACGTTTGGTGTCTTCCAAGGATGCGACACAAGATTTTCAAGAAAATCGCCCCACGAAATTTTGATTTTCGAAATTTTGGTTTTCTCAAAAATTACTCTAGCGATTTTGATTAAAATATCGCATATTAAATATATTAACATAACAAATAAAATGTACATCTTGAATTTTTTGGGAATAGCCTCTGAAGACCTGTTTATTCTGGATGAATTTTGCGAATTTTTGCATAACTGCTTAACCGTAAGAAATAGACAAAAACGTACTTAACAAACAACGTAGATCTCGTTAAAACATACAATTTATGCTATATACATTTTTTCGTGGAGTTGACCGTTTGTTTGAGATATTACTTGTTATGTTTCAATTTTAAAATACTTATATTTTTCTCATGCGGGGAATTGTCAACACCTGCCATGCAAAGAAACGGATTTCAATAATTGGTTACAGAGATGTAGAGAAAGACATGTAAATGGAGAATTTACAATTTTGTTGGGAAGGTAACCGTTTCCGAGATATTCCTTGTTATTGGTTTCAGTTGTAAAGTACTTATATTTTTCTCAGATAGTAAATTTTCGTTTTTCTTTTGTTCTACGTCTGGCCAAGCAAAGAAGCGATTTGTAATGACAATCGCATAACGACAGCTTTTAAAACATTTGACTATCGGTTCAGCCTAGTGTATTTCCTTATTTTCTTCCTACTTAAAGTAGAACTAAGTAATAAGAACATTCTGCTAATGATTATCTTGATTAGTAAGGTGCAGAAAGAAGAAGAATCTATGTAAGAAGTTTGTAGAACAACTATAGAATGTCATGTGAGTGTAACACTTCAGATTTTTTTTTTGTACGGCGGTATAGTATCTCTGGTGACTTGGCGACGCTTGTCCTATGTCATGTATGGTTCCAGTGGCCTTGACCAGGTAATAGTTTAATGCTACGTTACTCTATTGCTGCACACTCAAGGAAAACTTAATGAAAGTATCAGACTTATAGTCTTTCTATATCGACGTATACTACAGAGTGATTTATGTAGAACTGACACATTTCTTTCTTTAATTATTCCGTTGAAAATTCATTTAATGACCCAATTTTAGCACTAAATTAAGCAGAATGTTCTGGAGTTTCGATTCCTTGTCACTAGATGCGCAGATGTTTATGTTTTATACCTAATTGCATTGTTGGCAGCTGTTTCGATATTTTGTTCTTGTAGTCAACGTGAAAATGCAGTACGATATAGAGCTGGGTCAAGGATATTTTCAGCAAGATGGTGCTACATGCCATACATCAAATGAATGCATGAACCTAACTGTAAGTTTCTTTGACGACCGGATAATTTCCAGGAAACTGTGGCCACCAAGATCTCCGGATTTGACATTTGACATCGTCGGACTTCTTTCTATATGATCTGAAGCACATTACAAAGGAGATTCAAGCTATTGACAACAGAGTCCTCCAACGACTGGCCAGTAACATGCAACGACGTGTTGAGTTGTGTCTTATGCAGGATGGAGGACATTTTCAACATTTGCTGTAGAGATATATAATCTCCCAAAATTCCTCTACAATTTAGGTGTAATAAGTTGTCGCCAGCATAACACGTTTTGAAACAATTAATAAAAGAAATATGTCAGCTCTAAATAAATCACCCTGTATAATCTCACATTCTGTCCTTGAGATTTCTTTATTCCCATAACAGACACGGTTCCTCTCTTATTATATGCGCTAAATAAGCATCCATTCTTAGACATGCAGCGTTATCTGTAATCTCTCGTTAAATGAATACGAAAACTATAACCACCGTAGAGTATCACTAATGAAGGGAAAGCATGCCTATGATTTTTTTATATATATATATATATATATATCTTATCGAGAGATGTAGCGATAATCAATTTTACAGAGCTGCCGACGCCGCAGGAAGGAAACCTCACCTTTCAATTACATCCGGGGACATAAATCACCGTCCACTCTACGGCGCATGCGTTATTAACCTCTCTGATTGTGCTGCGCATACATCACAGCGTCACTTTGTGGTTAAGGAGTATAGGCACTTTTTATACTACTCATTACATACACAGAGTATTGAAAAAATATCTGATGTGTTACACTCACATGACTTTCTCTAGCTGCTCTACAAACAAACTTTTTACAAAATGTATTCTTCCTTCTACACAATGCTAATCGAAGTACACATTAGCAGAATGTTCTTATTACTTAGTTCCTTATAAGTAGAAGGGAACTAAAGGAATGCGTTATGCTAAAGTGATAGTCAAATGTTTTAAAAGCTATCGTAATGCGATTGTCAATTCAAATCGCTTCTTTGCGTGGCCAGGGGTAGAACAAAAGAAAAACGGACACTTCCTGTCTGAGAAAAGTATAAGTACTTTACAATTGAAACTAATAAAATGTAAATGGCGTGTTACTTATGGACGCTCTTTAACTACTCTGGTTCTCAGCGTCCCATTCTAAATTGGGCGTGAAAGACCGTTTAATTTTGCTCAGAGGCCTCTCTATCAGGCTTGAGGTTCTTTTACGTGCCGTAAATCTACGACACGGGACCAACGCCTTTACTTCCCTTCCGAAGGAAGCCATGCTAAGGATTTTTACACCCGAAAAAATCCATCGTCCTCCGCCGGGTTTGAACCGCGACCTTGGGTATTTGAAGTCAGCATGGTAACCATTGCACCACGGAGGGCGACATTGAAACTAATAACAAAGAATATCTCGAAAACACTAAATTTTACAAAAAGAAACTGTATATGACATAAACTGTGTATTTTAACGAGATCTACATTTTTGTGTAGTAAGTTTTTGTGTAGATGAATACACTTTTAACAACAATAATTTGTAACAGAGATGTAGAGAAACTCATGTGAATGGAACGCATCAGCCTTTTTTTTTTTTATCACAGTGGACTGTTTCCAAGACATTTCTTATTATTGGTTTCAGTTGTAAACTGCGTGACCTTTCTCAAACGGGAAGTAACTTTTTGTTTCATCTCTGTTTTCGTTTACTTCAATTGTTTGCATAGTGACCAGCGTATCGCTTTAACCTTGTGTATCCCCTTATTTGCATTCTGCTTAGAAGGAAGTAAAAAAATAGGACAATAATACTGCTAATGCTTGTCCTGATTAACATGATGTAAATAAATGAATAATATTTTGTAGGAATAGTTTATTTTAAGAACAGGAAGAGAAAGTCATATGAATGGAACATAAGAGATTTATTTTCCACTTTTGAGCTCTGTGTATCGATGTTAGAGCTAAAATAAATCTAACAATATGCTATAGACCGGATGTATCCTATATTTATGATACAACACCAAATACCCTACCCAGAAATAAAACATTTGATTTCTTAGATATTCGTGCTACTTTGGCCTTTATTAACAAATACATTGATTCACAGAGAAATTATTAAGTCTGATTCTTGGTTAGAGCCCACGAAAAAGGCCCCCTCCAAACTTTCCAACAGCTAAAAAATGCTTGCATATTTATTACATTTTGACTCAGATAAACTTTTAAGTATACAAATATAAATACAACTCCTGAATTTTATCTATAGAGGATAAGCGTACATTAGATTCGATTGAAATTTGTTTATCAACTCCAATAACAGCAATAAAGCAGTTTTCTCAGAAAACCCTCACTTCTCACCTAGGTTCGATCCCAAGCGGCCGCATGCGAGTTTTGTGGTGGACAAAGTGGCGCGGGGACGGGTTTTTCTCCAGGTTTTCCGGTTTTCCACGCCATCATTCCACTGTGCTCCATCTTCATATCATGCATCATCAGTGATATCGCCTGCGTGCCACAAGCAGTATCAGCGGGTGTTCAGCACTCTCAAAAAAAAAAAAAAAAAAAAAAAAAAAAAAAAAAAAAAGTAAAGTTTGTCATGAGGAAAGTTTCCGAAGCAAACAACTCAATTTTTGATCATCCCGCCTGGGTAGCGTGTTTGCTTCACATTTAAAAGGTCGTGAGTTCGAATCACGCTTAGGGTGGGTTACCCGGATAAGATTTTTTCGGGGTTTTCCCTTATCCTGAAAAGACGAATGTCGAGTAACTTTAAGCTCCATGGTCCCCGAGATCATTTGAGCATAATTTCATCAATTTCATTCATCATTCATCGTTTCAGGTTAAAGGACGTTAAGCTATTAAAAAAAAACGGTAAATCAAATATGTCAACAAAGGAAATCTAGGGAAACTGGAAAAAAAAAGAATTTAGCGCCGAAGTCCCGTTAAGCCTCCGAACAATCACATGACTTTCTCTAGCTGCTCTACAAAACTCCTACAAAAGATTATTCATCTTTGTACATAATGCTAATCAAGATACATGTTAGCAGAATGTTATTACTTAGTTCCTTTTAAGTAGAAGGGAATAAGGGAATGCACTATGCTAAAGTGATTGTCAAATGTTTTAAAAGCTATCGTTATGCGATTGTCATTGCAAATCACTTCTTTGCTTGGCCAGGAGTAGAACAAAAGAAAAACGACACTTCCTGTGTGAGAAAAGTTTAAGTACTTCACAATTGAAACCAATAACAAGGAATATCTCGAATACGGTTACCTCCACAACAAAAACGTAAAGGACAAAAATTGTGTGTTTTATCATGAGGTACATTTTTTGTGCAGTACATTTTTTTCTATCGCTTACGGTTTAGCAGTTAAGCAAAATTCAGCCAAATTCATCCAGAATAAAGAGGTCTTGAGAGGCTATTCCCAAAAAATTCGAGATATACATTTTATTTCGGACATAAATAGTTTTAATATACGGGATTTCAATCAAAACCCTTAGAGCCATTTTTAAGAAAATAAAATTTTCGAAATTTTTTCCATGTAAAGGGTAGTTTGTGAGGGAGGGATTTTTTTTTTTAAAATCTTCGTGTCGCATCCTTGGAAGATACTAAACCTAAATACCAAGTTTGGTATTGAACGCTATTTTTGTTTTGGGGCTATGCACACGGACCTCTTTTTAAAAATGCCTTTTTCGGACTCAGGGGACCCCAAAACATATATTTCCGGTGAAATCTCGGTATCGAATTTTTGGGTGTATTACAATACTTCTCTATCCCTATGTATATTGCACATATGGGGCTAGAGAAAGTAAAAATCAGGCAGGAAAATTTCTTATATTACGGCTCGTACAACATTTATACAAAAGGGTATATAGAGATTGCGAAACCTCAGCTTCTACTCGTATAAACTTTTGAGGTTAAACATGTTCCCATTTTCACTTGGTACTAATATGATTTAGTGTTTACTGAGAGTTATATTCAAATACGAAATCCATTGGTATGTCGTAAAGGGAGATTAGAGAAAAGTTCTCCATCATATGATACTTTAATAGAAATCGTTAGAGGTGTTCTTCAGGAAGTTCAACATTGCTAAAACTTTTGCACGCAGAGGATAGTTTTTTGGTGGATAAATTTTCTTCAAAGTGTTCGTGTTACATCCTTGGAAGAAGAAACAGTAACATGCTCTCTATCTAATTATTACTTTATTTCATAGTGATGACTAGTTTAAACAAACATTATTTTATTCGTGTAATATTTTAACCCGAAATTCTGGACTCTGTAGATAAATTCAGAATCATTGAATCAGGCGGCACGGATCGTTGGGATTGGATCGTAGTGAAATTTCTACAATAGGGTACCAAGTATTTGGTCCCACCCATAGCACTGCAGCTACAAGGACCTCTCAATATTAGAAATTTGAGAAGTTACTGTGCATAGCGATGTATAAGCTCAGCACACTAATAGTCTGGTTGGGGAAGCGTGATGCTGACCACATCATATCCAATATGCTACTCGACTGTCCCTTCCGTTCGCATAAGAGTGTGAGATTGATGATCGGGTTAGCTGCACTCTATGAAGAATTTCGCGGTAGTTTTTCTTCTTCTCATTATTAATGACAATCTTTGTATTAATTATGTATATACATCAAAGATCGAAGTGGTATTCTTTTACTGAGTTGTAGTAGAGGCAGTAGAGGAGTATTCCGCACTGCAGCCGTGGGCTTATTGTACGTTAGATCCCTGGAGGAAGGATTAGATGTGTATAATTTCAGAGTGTGGTCGACATACGGGCAGGGAGAGAGCCGTTATGGATGTCTCTGACAGTTCATCTCGACACGGGGAGCGCCACGAGTCCGCAGAAAACCATGCATTTCCAAAGCGCAGTCACCTCCAGGAAATGGCGCCTCGACCGCAGTCCTCGTAGACACTTACAGTCCTGAAAGAGACTTGTTTGGATGAAATAAAGGGACAGGAATAAAGAATCCTCCCCGGCATACGCCTAGTGACCCCGAAACCTGGAACCGATTCCACGACCTCCTGAATGCTAGTTCCAGACGAAACACCTGAGTATATACATTCAGTGGTTCAAGATTCGGTTAGTTACTCGTGAAAAATTCCATTGCTAAATTCCAGAGCCGTAAATTTACGACATAGTTTCCAATTAACTTTCATTACGAACGCCTCTTCAGAAGTCCCATTAGAAAGCATGTTTGCTTGAGGAACTCTTCGTTTATATCTGAGAGGAGAATGAACTTGCTTTTCCAATCCAAACACCATCTGAAGAAGCCTAAACAAGAACGTTTCCTTTAAGCAAATCACATGTCCTTAGCATTTGTGTTTCTGCGAAAGCCTGTGTGTAAATCGAAAGTAATCAGAAATGTGTTGTTGCTGTTCCCGGCGGCGAACACAAACATATATAAACACTTGGAATTCTTGTAAAATCGGATGAGTCAGGAGGAAATGCAGACTGTGGGAAAGGCTTGACCGAGTTGGGTGTCGTCCTAAACTCAACAAAAATAACTAACTTGATGACATTCTACCCTTAATGAAAAATGTTGCACGCTTCAACTGTTACGCGCGCTGCTGTTGCGAAGGAAGACAACGACATAAAGATATAAGGTTTGCCTGTTTTGTTGCCCTCAGGCTAAGAACCTCGGCCATTATATCCCCACAAGTAATTTTCTGCTCTTAGATATAGATGTGTGTGTGTAATGTTCTGGCCAAACTCCTGGCTAATGAGTCACGTAATAGCAATAGGTTATTTTTCGATTTGGCTAATTTTTATATAATTTAGTTGGTAACGTCTAAAACTCAATACGAAAACAGAAAAAAAAATCTGATGTGTTCCATTCACATGACTTTCTCTACATCTCTGCAACAAATTACTTCATCTAATCGAGAAGACATTAGCAGAAATAGCCTTATTACTTTCTTCCTTTTAGTAGAAGCGAAATAAGGGAGTACCATAGATTAAAGTGATAGTCAAAACCTGGTTGCTATGTGATTGAAGTTCTTTTGTTTGTATGGACAGGGGTTGATAAATTCCTGTATGTTTTTCAAAGCAGAAGCCAAAAACAAGGAATACCTCAAAAACCATCAACTCCACGAAAAAAAAAAATATATAATATATATTGTGTGTTTTAACGTGCTCTACATTTTGTGTGTTTTAAGTTTTCGTCCATCTCTTACGGTTTAGCAGTTATGTAAACTTCCGTAAAATTCATCCAGAATAAAGTAGTCCTCAGAGGCCATTCCCAGAAAATTCAAGATATGCATTTTATTTATCAGGTAAATATGTTAAATATACGATATTTTAATCAAAATCGTTACAGCCATTTTTAAGTAATTCAAAATTTTCAAAAATTTTTCCATGTAAAGGATAGTTTGGGGTGGAGGGATTTTTTTTTAAAAAACCTTCGTGTCGCATCCTGGGTATTTAATCGTTTTTTCGTTTTTGAGCTATGCTGTCCCCACACACAGACACACACAGACAAACACAAACGCGTACAGTTTTCTACAAATGCTTTTTTTTGGATTCGGGTGGTCTCAAAACATATATTTCCGGTGAAACCTCGGTATCGAATTTTTGGATGAATACAATACCTTCTCTATACACTATGTACATATTACCTATAAAGACTGTAAAAATCTGATGTGCTCCATTCACATGACTTTCTCTACATCACTGTTACAAATTATTGCTAAAAAGCATATTCTTCTATCTACTTTAAGGTGCTCGAGATTAACATTAGAAAAAATTATCTTAATTACTTGCTTCCTTGTAATTAGAAGGAAAATAAGAGAATACACTAGGCTAAAACTATAGTCAGGTCTTTTAAAAGCTGATGCCATGTAGTTCAAATCCGTTTCTATGCAGAGCCAGTAGTTTACAACTCTCTAGGAGAGAAAAGTTTAACTATTTTTAATATGAAAAAAAATAGCAAGGAATATCTCATAAATGGTCAATTCAACGAAAAAAACGTATATAACATAAATTGTCTGTTTTAACGTGATCTACATTTTTTGAAGTAAGTTATTGTATATCTCATATAGTTTACTGGTTAGGCAAAATTCAGTAAAATTCATTCAGAACAAAGAGGTCTTTAAGGGATATTCTAAGAAAATTTAAAATATAATTTTATTTGCAATATATATGGTATTTTAATGAAAATCGTTAGAGCGGTTTTTGAGAAATTAAACATTTTCAATTTTTTTCTTCATATAAAGGATAGTTTGGGGCGGGACAATCTTTCTCAAAATATTTGTGTCGCATCCCTGGAAGATACTATTTAAATACCAAGTTTGGTATTTTACCGACTTTTCGTTTTTAAGTTATAATATTCACAAACACACGGACACACACACACAAACGGACTTTTTTTCTAAAAATGCTTTTTATGGATACAGGGGACTCTCAAACGTCTATTTCCAGTTAAATCTCGGTATCTAATTTTTGGGTGGAATGCAAACCTTCTCTATATACTATGTTCGTGTAGAGAAAGCATAAAAAAGGAGAACATTTTACTATCAATAATTATTCCAACATTTTCCACCAATACTCTTTAGTTCCATAGCTACTCAAACAAATATATATGTATAAATCCGACATTCATATGACTTTCTCTACTTCTCTGTAACAAATTATTGCTAAAAAGCTTATTCTTCTATTTCATGATAATTGAGATAAACATTAGTAAAATATTTCCTTATTATTTGGTCCCTTATAAGTAGAAGATAAAACATTTAATGTGTTCCATTCACATGATGTCCTCTAGCTGTTCAGTAAACAAACCTTTTATTCAAAACATTAATTTGTTATCTACATCATGCTAATCAAGATAAACATAAGCAGAATTAGTCTTATTATTAGCTTCCTAATAAACAGAAAAGAAATAAGAAAACACACCGACTGAAGCGATAATCTCGTCCTATAAAAGTCGGTCGCTAAGTGAAACATTTGAAAGTCCAATCTCTTTGCTTGCCAGGAATAACAAACAAGAAACGTGAAGAAAGATGTCTACCTATTTGAGAAAAGCTAAAGTGGCTAAACTTGAAACCAATAATCCGGAATACCTCTAAAACGGAATATCTACAAAAAATGTATATGACATAACTTCTGAGTTTTAATGAGATCTATATTTTTTGTATAGTAAGCTTTTGTGTATCATTTAAGGTTTACCAGTTATATAAAAGTCATCCAGAATGAATAGTTCTTCAGAGGTTATTCCCAGAAAATTCAAGATATACATTTCATTTGTTATAAAAATATCTTAAACATATATTTTAATCAAAATGGTTAAGAGTCGTTTTTGTGAAAATAAAAATGTTCGAAAAATATTCCATGTTTTTTAAAATATTCGTGTTCCAAACTTGGAAGATACTAAGTTTGGTATTTAATGGTCTTTTCCTTTTTAAGTTATGTTGTCCACATACACACACCCACACACGGACCTTTTTCTAAAAATGCTTTTTTTGAATTCAGGGGGTTCTAAAGCATGTATTTCCAGTGAAATTTCGGTATCAACTTTTTATTCTTACAAAAGATGTTTCTTTTATCTTCAGAATGCTAATCTGCATAAACATTACCAGAAACTGTCTCATTAATGAATACCTTATAAGTAGAAGGGAAAAAATGGCATACATTAGCGACAACCAAATCTTTTAAAAGCACCCACTATGCGTCTTTCATAAATTTCGCTTCTCTTTTCAAAGTCTGGTATATATCAAAATATGTATGAAACGGACGATGACTTCACGTTTTAGAGAAATATAAGTAGTTTAAAATTGAACCCAAAAACAAGAAATATATGGGAAACGGTTAACTCTATAAAAATGTATATGACATAAAGTGTATGTTTTTGTCAGATCTATATTTATTGTGAAGTAAGTTTTTGTACATTTCTTAAGGTTAAAGGTAATCAAGAATGAAGACGTCTTCAGTGGTTACTCCCAGATATATATTTCGTATGTCATGAAAATATCTTAAAGATATCGTATTTTAATCAAAATCGTTAGAGACATTATTATTGAAAAAATCTAAAGTATCGAAAAAGTTCCATGCTAGGATAGTTAGTGGGGGGATTTTGCTTGAAAATCTTTGGTATTTAACAGACTTTTCGTTGTGGAGTGCATTCCATTATTTCGCTTCTAGTTACAGGGAAGCAAGTAATAAGACCATCTCTGGTAATGTTTATCTCGATTAGCATGATGTAAATTAGAGAATACTCTTTTGTATGAATAGTTTGTTTGCAGAGAAGGTAGAGAAAGTCATATAAATGTAACACATAACACTTTTTAGCAGCTTATGGTATTTGGACTCCTTCCCGTTAAGCATGGGGTTTGGTATTTCTTTGAATTGTTATTCTTAAATGTGTTTTACTTAAAGACAGAACGTAGTAAAGTTTTTATTTTCTCTGTATGTACTATACACATAGAGTATAGAGAAAGTAGTGTATTGCATCCAAAATGTTGATACCGAAATTTCACCGGAAATACATGTTTTGGGACCTCCTGAATTCAAAAAAAGCATTTTTATAAAAATGTCCGTGTGTGTGTGTATATGTGTGTGTAAGTGAGTGAGTGTATTTAAGTTCAGTATCTTCCAAAGATGCGACACGAAGATTTTCAAGAAAATTCCCCCACACCCAACTACCATTTACATGAAAAAATGTTAGAAAATTTTGCTTTCCTGAAAAATGGCTAACAATTTTGGTTAAATGTCGTATATATAATATATTTACATCACAAATAAAATGTGATCTTTATTCTGGTTGAATTTTGCAGAAATTTGCGTAAATGTAAAAGGTAAGAGATAGTCAAAAATTTATATTATAGAAAATGTAGATCTCGTTAACACTTAAAATTTATGTTATGTACATTTTTTCGTTGAGTTGATCGTATTTGAGATATTCCTTGTTATTGGTTTCAGCTTTAAAATAATTATACTTCTCTCACATGGGAATTTGTCAACTCTTGTCCATACACACAAAGCTATTTCAATTGCATAGCAACCAGCTTTTGACTGTCATTTTAACCTATGATACTTCCTTGTTTACCTTCTACTTACAAGGAAGCTAATTTTTTCTTGATTAGCTAGAAGTAAATAGAAGAATAAGCATTTTAACAATGTAGAGAAAGCCATGTGAATGGAGCACATCAGATTTTTTGAATCAAGCAGACCTGAACTCCATCCACATCAGGTTTCTGTTTTCTGCCTAGACAGCTGCAGATCATTTAAACTCAAAGGTGCCTCAAGCTTTGACCTGACGTTTATTTCTAGGCCTCAAGTCGTGATCTGTTAGCAGCACAGTGTGTGATCTCTAGGCTACCACGATACTGCTCTCATGAAAGCCATGTATCGCGACATATCTCTAGACAGCTGTCAATAGCGCGCCTGACATATTGCGCTCACAACGAACCTTTTCTTCCGCAGACTTGCCTTCCTATGGAGACTCATCCATCAAAACACAAGGACAAAACAACTCACTCTTCTCCAAGAAAATATTTCACTTAACACAACCATCTTCACCTTCAAAAGTCTGGTGTGTTCCGTTCACATGGTCTTATGCTGCTTACCGAGCCCTTCTGTATATTCGCCGTCGCCAAATCAGATTCCCTTAGTGCCCTTTTTTTTTTACTGTAAAAGAAAATGGTTTCACACTGTGCGTGGTAGAGTGGTGCACTCTATAGTAGGCGAGAGGTCGCTAGTTTGATTGGGATGAGAAATTTCCTCTACCAGAAAATGCAACTGGCGCTTTTGTCCCGTGCCTTTATGTTTTTTTTTACATATATATTTTTTTGTTTTTTTTATTTTTTATTCTTTTTTATTTAGCTTGTAATGGGATAGTACCCCCTTTGGGAATTAGGAACTTTATTTATTGTAGGAGAAGCAAGAGCTCTACATCACAACAGGCCAGCATAAAGAGGAATAATGCATGGCCATTCCGGATCGATATAGAATCAATCAGGTGCTCACATCTTGTATATCCAGGGTTTAAAAGCGTTGATTCTGTTGTCTCGAATCATCCGCCTCCTCTCTGCTTACAAAAAAACTGCGTAAAGCTGGAACCACACAGTCAGGTATAAGCCAATCATAGGTACCCATTACTGTCCAAATAAGAGCTCTCCACAATGCAGGACGCGTCCAGGGAAAATTCAGGAGCAAAATAGCCGTAGCTGAAGGCTGCCAGGTCCCTTCAGAGCCTTCGTGAGCTGTACAGTCCCCATCCCATCGTACAGCCTATCCAGGATACACTGCACATTTTTCACGTATCCGGTGTGCTTGTGGACTGCGCTTGCGTTCCTGGTCACGTTGGCGTGCCGGGGAATGGACAAGCTGAATCGACGGCAAAGAGGACAACCACGGCGCCCAGGACTGTACTTCATTGCGTAACATCTTCAGACTTTAGGCTTGTGGTGCGGAGAACGGTATTTTCCTTCTGGCATGCAGAATGGTCCGTTTTCCGTGGCAACAAGTTACGAGAAGCGAAGGACCTACCTGTGAACTGGTTAACCTCCTCTCGTTTGTCTCGCCGAGAGGTGATATTGGCTTGCTTAACAATTGGCCTCTGTACTTTTACGCACTGTTACCTTTTTAACTGTGAACCAGTTCCTATCTATCCGCTCTGTCGAGTAGAACTTTCAGTCCGCCATGTGTTGCTAGAGTGTGGACCTCTAGCACACATTCGGTCCCCTTTATTCATGCCGGCCTCTCTTGCGGAGGTTCTGGCTGAAGACCCCAAATGATCCAAAGTTCCTTTATCACTCAGGTTTTAGTTTGTTTTGTTTTCGATGCTTATTGAATGGTTGGTCTGGTTTTTTTAAAAACTGGTTGCTATGTGATTGCAATTTGAATCTCTCTGTATAGCCAGGAGTAAAACAAAAGAATCACTAAGGACAACTTACGCATGAGAAAAGTATTTCAAAATGGAAACAAATATCAAGAAATATCTCGAAAATAAGTCAGTCCACAACAAAGTATACGACAGTGTTTTAACGAGATCTTTATTTTTTGTTTAATAAGTTTTGTGGCAGAGTGGTTATACCGCTCGCCTCCCATCTAGACGGGCCCGGGTTCGATCCCAAGTGCCCATACGTGGGATTTGTGGTGGATGAAGCGGCGTCTGGGCGGGTTTCCTCCGGATCCTCCCGTTTCTCCCGCCACTCATTCCAACTATTGCTGCATCATCCTCTTTCCAATCATCCATTTCCTCATGTTCATGCCTAGCTAAAGGCCGACCCCTGGTAATAGGTTCTTCATTGTGCGGTTTCGTGCCGTTGGTTCCCCAACAGGTTTCTGACCCTTAGGCATTGACTTGTAAGACTTAGGGGGGTATCAGTCCTACAAATAGTGGGAGGGTAAGCCGAAAATTTTGATTTTTACTTTCTCTATACGCACTATGTGCATAGCGTATAGAGAAGGTATTGCACTCCACCCAAAAATTTTATACTGAGATTTCACCGAAAATATATGTTTTAGGGTCACCTTTGTCTACAAAATGCATTTTCACAAAAAGGTTCGTGTGTGTATGTGTGTGTCTGTGAACACGATAACTCAAAAACTAAAAGTCGGTAAAATATCAAACTTGGTATTTAAGTTTAGTATCTTCCAGGGATGCGACACGAAGATTTTGAGAAAAATCCCCCCAACCCAAACTACCCTTTACATGGAACTTTTTTCGAAAACTTCAATTTTCTCAAAAATGACTCTTAACGATTTTAATTAAAATATCATATATTAAAGACATTTACCTGACAAATAAAATGTATATCTTAAATTTTCTGGGAATAGCCTCTGAAGACAACTTTATTCTGGATGAACTTTACGGACTTTTAAATAACTGCTAAACCGTAAGAGATGGACAAAAACTTACTACACAAAAAATGTAGAGCACGTTAAAACACACAATTTATGATATATATATTTTTTCGTGGAGTTCATCGTTTCTGAGACATTCCTTGTTTTTGGTTTCTGCTATGAAAAACTTATACCTTTCTCATACAGGAATTTGCCAACTGCTGTCCATACAAACAAAGGAACTTCATTGACATAGCAACCAGCATTTGATTATCACTTTAACCTATGGTACTCTCTTATTTCGCTTCTATTTACAAGGAAGCAAGTAATAAGACTATTTACTTTAATTTTTTTTCTGATTAGTATGAAGTAAATAGAAGTATAAGCTTTTTAAGAGTGATTTGTTGCAGGGATTCAGAGAAAGTCATGTGAATGGTACACGTCAGATTTTTTCAAAAATGGTTCTAACGATTTTGATTAAAATGCCGTATGTTAAATGTGTTTACATGACAAATAAAATGTATATTTTCAATTTTCTGGGAATAGCCTCTGACAACCTCTTTATTCTAGACGATTTTTGCAGAATTTTCCACTACTGTTAAACGGCAAGGGAGAAAAACTTACTACACAAAAATGTAGATCTCGCTAATACACACGATTTATGTCACCCACATTTTCTTCTTAGAGCTGACTATTTTTGAGATATTCCTTGTTATTGGTTTCAGTTTTAAAATACTTAAACTTTTCACATACGGAAATTTGCCAACTCCTGCTCATGAAAAGAAACGGTTTCAAACACATGGCAACCAGATTTTAAAGATATGACTGACACCTTTCTGCAAATGTTTATCTCGATTAACATTAAGTAGGTAGAAGACTAAGCGTTTTACCAAGATGTACCGCCCGGCCGCTGCGTCCCCCATCTCGGTCCATGGCAGACGTCATGGATGAGGTGCAGTATTGGAGGGTGAGACGTGGTCAGCGCCACGAACCCCCCCCCCCCGACCGGTTAATGCGTCCTCTGACTTGGAGCCGCTACTTCTTCATCAAGTAGCTCCACCATTGATCCCCCCAGAGACCTGACGAGGCTGAGTGCACCCCGGACCAAGACTACCAGCGGGGGGGGGGGAGAGGATGACGTGTTATTTATGGACGCTCTTTAACTACTGTGGTTCTCAGCGTCCCATTCTATATTGGGCATGAAAGACCACTTACTTTTGCTCAGAGGCCTCTCTATCAGGCTTGAGGTTCTTTTACGTGCCGCAAATCTACGATGCAGGACCAACGGCTTTACTTCCCTTCCGAAGGAAGCAATGCTAAGGATTTTTACACCCGAGGTTTAAACCCGCGACCTTGGGTATGACAGACTTCATGGATGAGGTGCAGTATTGGAGGGTTAATGCGGTCCTCATGACCTAGGGCCGCTACTTCCCCATCAAGTAGCTCCACCATTGGCCCCCAGGGACCTCACGAGGCTGAGTGCACTCCGGACCAGGCCTCCCAGCGGGGGAAAAATCCCAATGCCAGTACCAGGAATCGAACTCAGGTCTCCCGATTAGTAAGCAGTTGCGCTACCACCGCGCTAAGGAAGAGACCCGCCTATATACACAGTAGATGACCTTGTAAACCAGAAGCGGTATGGGCCTACACAGAGCAGGCAACTGTCCATCCTTTTTCTTACGATTTCACCTCTGACCTGTGTTTCAGGGATAGATGTGATTTACAGTTACGCAAAGGGCCGATTTTGACAGCGATGAAAGTAGGCTCTCCTGAGGCGAGGATGTGGTGGGAACCATTACAAATCTTGGCAACTGACTCAAGTGCCTTAATGTCATCAAAGGAAGGCGCTCCATTCATCTCACTTAGCGAGCGCAGCGCCACCGTCCCTTAACGCACGCAACGCACGTAGCACCTCGTCCCATGGGTGTTGTGGTGTGGCATGACGCAATTTCATCTCTCCCAGGGCGTAGCTCCTTACAAACAATAGCCAGCAGGGAAATGAACAAATACCTTCCGTGGTTGTGTTGCAAATGTCTCTTGATCAGAGGCAGGTCTTCACGTAGCGGTTGACGGCCATCAACTTCAACCGAGGATGACGAAACTTTTTACTTTCTCTACACAGTGTATAGAGAAGGTATTGCATTGTACCCAAAAAATTAATACCGAGATTTCACCGGAAATATACGCTTTGAGACCCCCTGAATAAAAAAAAAAACACTTTTAGAAACATGTCCGTGTGTGTGTCTTGGTATTTAAGTTTGGTATCTTCCATGGATGTGACACGAAGATTTTCAAGAAAATCCCCCCCACCCCAAACTACCCTTTACATGGAACTTTTTTCGAAACTTTTGACTATCTAAAAAATGCTCCAACGATTTTGATTAAAACATCATATATTAAACATATTTACCTGACAAATAAAATGTATATTTTGAATTTTCTGGAAACAGTCTCGGAAGAGTACTTTATTCTGGGTGAATTTTACGGAATTCGCATAACGGCTAAACCGTAAGAGATGGATAAAAACTTACTGCACAGAAAATGTATAGCACATTAAAACACACAAGTTATGTTATATACATTTTTTTCGTAGAGGTGATGGATTTTAAGGTATTCGTTGTGTTTGGTTTCAGCTTTGAAAGACTTTTCTCATATAGGAATTTGTCAACTCCTATCCATATAAACAAAGGAACTTCAGTCACATAGCAACCAGCTTTTGACTATCAAGTAGCAAGTAATAAAAGCTATTTCTGCTAATTTTTTCTTGATTAGCATGCAGTAATTGGAAGCATAAGCTTTTTAACAACAATATGTTACACATATGTAGAGAAAGTCATGTGAATGGAACACATCAGATTTTTTTGGTAGTGTTTAATGCCCGCTTTTACTGCTCTGGCACCGCAGGCGATGACACTGATGATACATGAAGCTGGAGCCCCGGTGGAATGTGATGGCGGGGGAAACCGGAGAACCCGGAGAAAACCCTCGCATACTCCGTTTTGTCCACCACAAATCTCACTTGGGGTCGCTTGGGATCGAACCCGGGCCGGCCGTCTAGGTGAGAGGCCGGTGGTCTGACCACTCGGCCACGGCGCGGCTTAAGCACATTGTGTATAAAGAAGGTGTAATACTCCACCCAAAATCGATACCGATATTTCATTAGAAATAGACGTTTTAGGGTCATCTGTATCAAAAAAAGGCATTTTTAGAAAAAGAACCCTGTATCTGTGTGTGTGTGTGTGTGTGTGTTTTGCGTGTATCCGTTTCCGTGTGTCTGTGAACACGATAACTCAAAAACGAAAAGTCGGTAAAATACCAAACTGGGTATTTGAGTTTAGTATCTTCCAGGTATGCGACACAAAGATTTTGAGAAGAATCCTACCACCACAAACTACGCTTTACATGGAAAAAATTTCGAATATTATGATTTTCTCAAAAACGGCTTCACGATTTTGATCAAAGTACCATTTACATGGTAAATAAAATGCATATCTTGAAATTTCTGCGAATGGGCTCTAAGCACTTCTGTATTCGGGATGAATTTTGGAATTTAGCATAACTGGTAAACCGTAGGAGATAGACAAAGATTTACTGCACAAAAAATGTAAATCACGTTAAAACAAATAACTGTCAGACCTGTAGAAAAAAATATATAAAAAAAAAATATATATATGTCGTGATTTGTTTCGTTGAATTGGCCATTTTCAAGATATTACTTGTTATTTGTTTCATATTTTAAGATACCTTAACTTTTTTTCAAATGGAAAGTTGTAAATTAATGGCCCTAAATAGAAACGGATCTCATGCACATAGCAACCAGCTTTTAAAAATTTGACTGTCATTTTAATCTAGTATATTTCCTTCTACTTACAAGGAAGCAAGTAATTAAGACAATTTCTGCTAATGTTTATCTCGATTATCATTCAGTACATAGAAGAATATGCTTTCTAACACTGATTTATTACAGCGATGTAGAGAAAGTAATGTGAATGTATTTTTAGAAAAAGGTCCGTGTGTGTATCTGTCTGTGGACAGCATAGCTCAAAAACGAAAATACCGTTAAATACCAACCAAGGGTGCGTCAAGATGATTTTCAAGAAAATTCCCCAACCCCTTACTACCTTTTATATGAAAAAAAAAATCGAAAATTTTGATTTTCTCAAAAATAGCTCTAAGATTTTGATTAAAAATCTCCTATATTTAAGATATTTCCATGAAAAATAAAATTACAATTTCCCATGTGAAGGGTATTTTAGTTGGGGTTGGGTTTTCAGAAACTATTCGTGTTGTATCTTTTGAAGATGTTGAGCTTAATGCCAAGTTTGGTATTTAAATAATTTACGTTTTTGGATTATACTGTCCACACAGACAATGCCGTCTCTATCTACTGTGTATATTGTGCATAGTGCTAAAGAAAGTAAAAATGTACCCGTCCAAAAACAGGGATGAAGCAGGAGAATAAATAGTTGACTAGTGAAGGAAAGCTTTTCTGACAGTAGAAGTCGACTTTCTTTAGAGATTAGAAGACTTTCTATGGAATGTACTGGAATATGTAAACTAATATAATACCCCAAGTTAAAAAAATATATATTTTGAGTTGTAACTTCTTGTAATTTCCTATAAAATTTCATTGCGTTATTGTAACATATTTCAATTCATGTTACGATGTGATGCTGTTGTAACATATTGTAACTTACCATCATGTAACCTTTTGCTTTCGCGATAAGACCCAGCTGTCAAAGCGACACCAAATAAAAAATAAAAAGTGTTACACTCACATGACTTTTTCTAGCTGCTCTACAAACTTCTTACAAAAGATTTCCTTCTTTCTACACAATGGTAATCGAGATAAACATTAGCAGAATGTTTTATTATTTAGTTCCTTATAAGTAGAAGGGAAATAAAGGAATGAGCTATGCTAAAGTGATAGTCAAATGTTTTTAAGGCTGTCGTTATGCGATTGTCATTGCAAATCGCTTCTTCGCTTGGCCAGGAATAGAACAAAAGAAAAACGGACACTCCTTGTGTGAAAAAAACTACAATTGAAACTACGAGAAGTAACAAGGAATATCTTGAAAACAGTAAACTATACGAAAAAAAAAAATGTATATGACATATATTGTGTATTTTAAAGAGATCTACAATTTTTGTGTAGTGAGTTTTTGTCTATTTCTTACGCTTTATTACTTATGCAAAATTCATCCAGAATTAACAGGTCTTTAGAAGCTATTCCCAGATAATTCAAGACATATATTTTATTTGTGATAGAAATGGCTTTAACATGTGGCATTTTAATCAGAATCGTTAAAGCCATTTTTAAGGAAAACAAAATTTTCGAAAATTTATCCATGTAAAGGGTAGTTAGGGGTCGGGGGATTTTCTTGATGATACCAAACTTAAATACCAAGTTTGATATTTAACCGTTTTTTTTTATTTTTGATCTATGCTGTCTACAGACACACACACGCGCCTTTTTCTGAAAATCCTTTTTTTGTATTCATGGAGTTCTAAAGCATACATTTCCGGTGAAAGCTCGGTATCGAATTTTTGGGTGGTATACAATACTTTCTCTATCCACTATGTACATTGTACATACGGTGCTAGAGACAGTAAAAAAAAAGAAAGACTTTTGTATTACTCGTTCGAAATGCCAATTTTGGTAATCATTCAGATAAACATAACGTCTGATGCTGTCAAGCTGGTGACAAACAATGCTAAAAGCAATTCGTTGTGCTGTTTTGACTTGGTATCACAAAGGGGGCAGCGCATGGCAACACAAATGACGCGTTTGTTGCAAAATCACAAAAGGATGCGTTAGACAGGCGTGAAATTTAAACCTCTATGCTTAGCGCCGGACAAAGAAGCATTTTAAGATTCAATGCGCCTTCTGTATGCTCCCCATTGAAACACAGGTGGCATCTGCAGGCGTGGGCAGGGACCTCTCAACTGAGGCTCTGTGTGGTCTCTTGTTTATACAGATACATGCAACTTTGGTTTGGAATTCTTTCCGGTTTAAGAATATGTTTACAAATTCCCACGTCATGAAATCATGACAGCCGTTATTTTAACATGAATGTAATGTCTCTACCTTTTATCTAGGATTAAGAAGGCTTTTCATTCATACTTCTGGGAATAAAAAATCTGATGTGTTCCATTCTACATCTCTGTAACATATTATTGTTAAAACACTTATGCTTCTATTTATTTCATGCTAATCAACAAACAATTAGCAGAAATAGTCTTATTACTTGCTTCCTTGTAAATAGAAGAGAAATAAGGGAGTAGAATAGGTTAAAGTGATAGTCAAAAGCTGGTTGCTATGTGATTGAAGTTCCTTTGTTTGTATGGACCCGAGATGACAAATTCCTGTATGAGAAAAGTTAAGGCTTTCAAAGCTGAAACCAAAAACAAGGAGTACCTCAAAAAGATCAACTCCATGAAAAAAAATGTATGCAACATAAATTATCATCTCTTACGGTTTAGCAGTTATGCAAATTCCGTAAAATTCACCCAGAATAAAGTAGTCTTCAGAGGCTATTCCCAGAAAAGTCAAAATATACATTTTATTTGTGAGGTAAATATCTTTAATATACAATATTTTAATCAAAATCGTTAGAGCCATTTTTGGGAAAATAAAAATTTGCAAAAAAGTACCATGTAAAGGGTGGTTTGGGGTGGGAGATTTTTCCCAAAATCTTCGTGTCGCATCCCTGTAAGATACAAAACTTAAATACCAAGTTTGGTATTTTACCGACTTTTTGTTTTTCAGTTATCGTGTTCATAGACACATGGACATACGGATACACAGGGATCTTACGGACACACACGGACCTTTTTCTGAAAATGCTTTTTTTTCTTTCTTTTTGATACAGGGGATCCTAAAACATATATTTCCAGTGAAATCTCGATATCGAATATTTTGGTGGATTGCAATACCTTCTCTATACACTATGTACATAGTACGTGTAGAGAAAGTAAAAATCTGATATGTTGCATTCACATGACTTTCTCTACATCTCTGCAACAAATTATTGTTTAAAAGCTTATGCTTCTATTTACTTCATGCTAATCGAGAAAAAAATAGCAGAAATAGCCTTATTACTTGCTTCCTTGTAAGTAGAAGCGAAATTATGGAGTACCATAGGTTAACTGATAATCAAAAGCTGGTTGCTATGTGACTGAAGTTCCTTTGTTTATATGGACACGAGTTAACTTCCTATATGAGAAAAGTATAAGTTTTTCAAAGCGGAAACCAAAAACAAGGAGTATCTCAAAAACGTACAACTCCACGAAAAAAATTATATATTAATGTGCTCTTCATTTTTTGTGTGGTAAGTTTTTAGCAGTTATGCAAAATTTCGTAAAATTCATCAAGAATAAAGTAGTCTTCAGGGGCTGTTCCCAGAAAGTTCAAGATATACGTTTTATTTGTCAGGTAAATATCTTTAATATATGGTATGACATAATATAACTCTCCATATGAACATTACGTTCATTTTTATGTGTTTTTTGTTTTAATAAATACTATTGTGTTTCAAACAAATAAATAAATACAACTTAATTTAAGTTCGTAGGTAAGTCAGCTTACCCTTACTATGTGGAGGAATTACACAACCTAGGACTTACATGTGGGTACCAAAAGTCCAAAGCCTGTCAAAGAGCCAGTGAGCATTTAGTCGTAAAAATCCCGGAACGGGGGATCGGCCTATAGCTGGACTGAGAGTGAGAAATAGATAATATGAAATTAAGAAAAAATGAATTATAGGAGATGATACAGCAAAAGTTGGAATAAATGGTGGGAGTAACCGAAGAACCCGAAAAATTCCGCCCAGATGCAGTTTTGTCTACCACAAATCCCACATGCGGTCCTCGGCCACGTGCCGCTAATAAAGAAAGAAAGATTCTTAGTTCCGCTTTATTCCACAAACCTTGTCTATTTATTATATACTGCTTATCCTTTTGATTATTTTTGTTGTTTGAGGTAAGCTACTTATTTTCAATTACAATGCTTATTTCTTCTGTTGATTAGATTTTATGCAAATAATCCAACATACATTTAACTACTGTAACTTTTCTATCAGCTATTCAGCTGGGGCTATCAATAAAGTAAGCCCATTTACGAAACGTTGTAATCGAGAAAATAATGACATATCGGGTTCTTATAACTTAACTGACATAGATTATAATGAATCTGATGACAATGACGAATCCTGTTGTCTTAAAAAATTAAAATATTATTGATTAGTTTCATCCTTTTTAACTGCCTGAAGAAGTAAACTTTGGTTTGCAAGGTTACGTTATGTTTAATAATATTGGATTAGTCTTATTTTATCTTGTGATCGCTCCAGATGTTCGTACAGTCTGCCTTAGATACATGCAGCTAAGTTAGCTGTTTTACCTTAAGAAAATTTGCTTTGAAGAATCAACTGTTCTGTGATATCTTCTCTGCTTTAGCTGTGATCAATCCACTCTACAAAAGGTGCTCGATTAACTTTAGTGGAGCAATTCATCACGCTGAACAACTAAGTCAAAGAAGTTGCCGATACATCAGGGGTTTACACCATGAATTTGCGTCTCCAAACCATTGCTTTAGGCGGTATTACTAAATGAGCAATATGTATCTGCAGCATATTTACTTCCTGACAACGATTTTTATTTTTAAGTATGTAAATATGCATTTAATTTCCTGTGTGTCTAATAAATTAAAGTAGTGCGATATTTGCGTCCTGTTTCCTGTACATAAGGAACATTTTTATCTATAGGGTTTATGTGTTAACAGGAATTTTATTTTCTTCTTCATATCCGGCTTACTCTCTCCGTAATTTTAGGACCTACAAGCCAAAGTTAATGCCTAGGGGTCAGAAGCCTCACGAAACCACAGATGGAGAACCGTTACGAGGGGTCGGCCCGTAGCCAGGCATGTACACGATGAAGTGGATGACATGAAACGTAAAGGAAATTGATGATTGGAAAGATGATAATGGAAACAATTGGTGGAATGAGTGGCGGGGGAAACCGGAGGACTTGGAGAAAACCCTCATGGCGGCGCTTCATCCACCACGAATCCCATATGCGGGCGCGCTTAGATGGGAGGCGAGCAGTCTAACCACTCAACCACCGCCCCATTCATGCTTAACTTTTCCCAGAGTTTAAATATGCATTGAAAAATGCATTTTCAAGTTTCTGGGTCGCACCGTCGCCCTATTTTTTTTTCTCTCTCTCTCATTAATATGTATATATATTCACCTTTATTTGACTTTTAAACAGCTAATAGTCGTCTCATCATGTTGCATAAATAAAATGTTTATTATTATGGTATTATCCAACCGTAGCTGCTTATTTGCAGATATTTATTTAGCATAAGGTGAGGCGAAACCTTTTGCATGGAAAAGCAATACGAAATGGTAACGGGCACATAAAGGTGTGACTGCTACCATCACCTTGATTTTTGACTCCAATTAGCCACACTACTGATATTTATGTGAACATAAAACTAATTTATTTAAATGCATTTAAAAATATGGTTGATGTTGTGCAAGCAAGATTATGTTGCGTGCTAGTCAGCTGCTAAATCAAACACTGCAAGTGTCTTTTGTTTACATTGCGGGAGCAGCTATTGTTAACAATGACGCAGAATATGAATCATTTAAATGATCAATTTACGACAGCTGAAACGCGCTCTCCGCCCTCTTAATGAAACTGGACCCGTTTCACCAGCCACGCCTTTTGAGGAAGAGAATTTTCTCACCTTTTGTTGCGCCGACATGACACCTACGTGCTTTTTCTAATAATTATTTTGCTTGGTTTAAAGAATTATGTTTCCTCGTTAATCTATTTCTTACGTCACCCTTATTGCGTCGGAGAGCCAAAATAGCAACTATGTGTTAATTAGCTGAACGTCGTGCAATTATCTTTTGGGCGAGGAGTCTTGCCAGGTTCCGTTACTTGACTCTTAATTAAAGACGATCGCGTAATCGAGTGAAAATTTGATTTTGTCTTTGCTTAGCTTCTTGCACGAAACAAAATTCTTTCATGTACTGACCTTTAAGTATAGAACACCTTGGAAGTCAACCAACCGTTACACATTTTCCAGTCTAAAATTACATATAGGTAACCTATCGGAGTATTTTATGGTTCCAATAATTAACACATTTATATGCCAAAACATTGTTCTCAAAATCGTCAATAGCTGCTACATTACGTCATGGTTTAATAACATGACCATAGTAATAACTACCATAGTAATTTGGGTTCCCCTGAATCCAAAAGATCTGATGTGACTCACGTGACTTCCTCTAGCTGCTCTACAAAACTCCTACAAAAGATTATTCTTCTTTGTACACAATGCTACTCAAGATAAATGTTATAAGAATGTTATTACTACTTAGTTCTTTATAAGTAGCAGGGAAGAAGGAAATGCACTGTGCTAAAGTTATTGTCATTGCAAGTCAATTCTTTGCTTGGCCAGTTGTAGAACAAAAGAAAAACAGACAATTCCTGTGTGAGAAAACTCTAAGTACTCCTTTATTTTTAACACACATTCAATTTTTGAGCACAGACACCATAATGTTTCGTCTTGTACACACCAGAATACAGCAAATTTAAAATAATTACAGTTAAGTTAGTAACTAAATAAATGCATAAGTTAATTACTACCAAAAACAACAGATATTTATTATTTTAATCTGATCTAAAGTATAAAATCAATGTTCTCCATTCAATAAAGAAATCGTTCGCACTCTTGCTCATAACTATCAAATGATTTTCATGGAATTGGGAATGTCTTTCGGCAAATGCATCTCTGCTTGTAGTGTCAAAAAACAAATGAATGAAAATAAGCTGCTTACAACGGCATTATAACAACGAAACAACACACATATACACGTCAACTGTTTAGACGATATTATATATTACCTTTAAGTTTTATTATTTCGTTTTAGAGGAAAACTCTGATGTGTTACACTCACATGACTTTCTCTGGCTGCTCTACAAACCTCCTAAAAAAGATTATTCTTCTTTGTACACAATGCTAATAGAGATAAATATTAGAAGAATGTTCTTATTACTTAGTTCCTTATAAGTAGAAGGGAATAAGGGAATGCGCTATGCTAAAGTGATTGTCAAATTTATTAAAAGCTATCGCTATGCGATTGTCATAGCAAATCACTTCTTTGTTTGGCCAGGAGTAGAATAAAAGAAAAACGGACACTTCCTGTCTGAGAAAAGTTTAAGTACTTGACAATTGAAACACATAACAAGGAATATCTCGGAAACGGTTACCTCCACATCAAAAACGTAAAGACATAAATTGTGTGTTTTGTCGTGATGTACATTTTTTGAGTAGTGAGTTTTCTTCTGTCTCTTACAGTTTAGCAGTTACGCAAAATTCGGCAAAATTTATCCAGAATAAAGAGGTCTTCAGAGGCTATTCCCAAAAATTTCGAGATATACATTTTATTTCTAACATAAATAGCTTTAATATGCGGGATTTTAATTAAAATCTTTAGAGCCATTTTTAAGAAAATCAACATTTTCGAACTTTTTTCCAAGTAAAGGGTAGTTTGTGTTGGGGGGGATTTTTTTTTTTTTAAATCTTCGTGTCGCATCCTTGGAAGATACTAAACCTAAATACCAAGTTTGGTAAACGGTCTTTTCATTTTGGGGCTATGCTGTCCACAAACAAACACACACACGGACCCTTTTTTAAAAATGCTTTTTTCGGACTCAGGGGACCCCAAACACATATTTCCGGTGAAATCTCGGGTTCGAATTTTTGGGTGCATTACAATACCCTTTCTAACCCTATGTACATTGTACATATGGGGCTAGAGAAAGTAAAAATATCGTATGAGATTCATGCATAATGTATCATTGTTACATTTAAACACATTCATAATATATTAATATGGATTTAAGAAAAAAACATCTGATGTGTTCCATTCACATGACTTTCTCTATATGTCTGCAACAAATTATTGTTAAATTATTGTTCTATATACTTTGTGCTAATCGAGAAAAAAATAGTAGAAATAGTCTTATTACTTCCTTCCTTGTAAGTAGAAGCGAAATAAGGGAGTACCATAGGTTAAAGTGATAGTCAAAAGCTGGTTGCTATGTCACTAAAGTTCCTTTGTTTGTATGGACAGGAATTGTAAAATTTCTGTATGAGAAAAGAATGTTTTTTAAGCTGAAACCAAAAACAAAGAGTATCTCAAAAACGACCAACTCCACAAAAAAATTTATATAAGATAAATTATGTGTTTTAAGGTGCTCACATTTTTTGTGTTGTAAGTTTTTGTCCATCTCTTACGGTTTAGCAGTTATGCAAAATTCCGTAAAATTCATCAAGAATAAAGTAGTCTTCAGAGCTCATTCCCAGAAAATTAAAGTATACATTTTATTTGTCAGGTAAATATCTTTAATATACGAACTTTTAATAAAAATCGTTAGAGCCATTTTTGAGAAAATCAAAATTTTCAAAAAAAGTTCCATGTAAAGGATTGTTTGGGGTGGGGGGATTTTCCTGCGTGTCGCATCCCTGGAAGATACTAAACATAAATACCAACTTTGGTACTTTACCGACCTTTTTCTGAAAATGCTAAAACAAGTATTTCCGGTTAAATCTCGGTATGGAATTTTTGGGTGGAGTGCAATACCTTCTCTATACACTATGTACATAGCGCGTGTAGAGAAAGTAATTATTTTTACTCAAGAAAAAAGAACTTATTAATTAAATATGTACTGGCGAAAACGGTTCAGGCTAAGTAATAGTTATATGAATCGCCAGTCGGGTAGTTAGTTAATCAGACAATCGGACAACTAGTCAGTCAACCAGTCAATTATTGTCAGTCAGCTGTCAGGGAAGTAGTGTGTCAACCGTTCTATCAATCAGATAGACTCTTAGTCAATATGTTAGGTTATCAGCCACTCAAGTAGAGTCAGTCAGTTATTCGGTAATTTAGCCCAGTAGGTAGTTTAGCCAGTCAGTCAATCTGCCAGCCAGTCAGGATACTAAAGGATACGTCAGAGAAAAATTAGAATAAGCAGGTAGGTATGTTCCTTGCCGCCCACCATGTTCATTATCTATTTAGAGATAGAGCGAGTAATTTTTTTTTTTTTTTTTGTAGCTTAACGTCCCTTGACCTGCTCGGTTATATTGGGCGGTGAATGAAATTGGTGAAATGATGCTCTCGGGGTCCATGGAGCTTAAAGGTACTCAACATTTGTCTTCTCAGGATAAGGAAAAAACCCGAAAAAAACCTTATCCGGGTAACTCACACTAAGCGAGATTCGAACTCATGACCTGTTGAACATGTAGACACGCTACAACCACACTACCTAGGCAGGCAGAGTGAGTGTGTATAACACAACAGAGAAAAGGTTACAGGAGTAAGAGGATTTCCTCCTAAGCCATTACTGACAAGAAAAATGTGTTGCATTCACATGAGTTTCTCTACATCTCTGTAAAAAATGATTGTTAATAAGCTTATTCTTCTATCTATATCAATATAAACATTAGCAGAATAGGTCTTATTGCTTAGTTCCTTATAAGTAGAAGGGAAATAATCGAATACACCAGTCTAAACCGACAGTACACTGTTTTAAAATGAGGTTGCTATGGGATTGAAATCCGTTTCTTTGCGTGGCCAGGAATTGACAAGTTCCCGTATGAGAAAAATATTAAGTATTTTAAAATTGAAACAAATAACAAGAAATATCTTAAAAAAGGTCAACTCCAAAAAAATTGTGTGATGTAACGAGATCTACTTTTTTGTGTGGTAAATTTTCGTATATCTCTTACGGTTTACTAGTTATGCACAATTCCGCAAAATGCATCAAAAGAGAGAGGTCTTCAGAGACTATTCCCAGGAAATTCAAGGTATATATTTTATTTGTCGTGTAAATATCTTTAATATACGACATTTTAATCAAAATCGTTAAGCAATTTTTGAGAAAATCAAAATATGTATTCCTGTTGAAATATTGGTATCGAATTTTTGGGTGCATTACCATACCTTCTCTATATACCATGTACATAGTAGAGAAAGTAACAATCCTAAGAACAAGCTAATGAAAATAAATAAAACAGGAGTGTGCAGTAAAACAAAAAGAAAACAAAAAGGATACGTTTACCGGAAGAAAAGAAGTTACACTTGCGAATTAAAAGGATGCTCATAAAAATGAGATAAGCAGCATTTTATCAGAGCACAAAAAACGACAACCTTTTCCAAATTCTAATAAATGAAATTAATAGATTGTAGCATACATAGGAATAAAACAGCAATACAGCCATCTTATTCATTTACGATATCTGCGCAGGCTTCTTTCTTAAGAGTCAAGTGATGCCTAACTTTAGAACTGCAAAATAATATAGCATATTTTCAGTAAACTGCCATGATATTATAAGTTTTGTATCTTTTCACGTAGATTTTCTTAAGGTTAGCTGAACTCGTCTTTAAGATTACTTTTAAAATTCACTGGTAATTATGTTTAATTATTTCGTTCCAATATGCTACATTTTCTCTGTTATTTAAATAAAAAAACCATAAATTTACTGAAACTGAAAAATTATCTATATCGATGTTTTGCTACGTGGAAAAATATGTTTCCTTAGAGTGAACCCGGGGCACTTTTTCTTTAAATTGATGTTTAGTCGCATTTTGCGAGCACCTACTCAATTCCAGTGTAAATATAAGAGTATATGTAAGTCAAAATATTTGTTTTTAACGGTGGTTATAGTGATTTATTGTTTTACTACATATCAATTTACGTTACTCGGTCTAAGAGATTTCTGTAAAAATCAACCTTCAAAAGCACAAGAGTATTTGTCATTCATAATTTTTTAAATGTGACACACCTTTATTAAAGTTATTCCTTAAGATTAATTGGTTCACAGGATCATTAGTTAAATACAGTATTTTATACACTGGTTTATTAAATTAATAACTAATGTTCTCATTTTTTCATTTTCAGGTGAGTATGGATCTCATTTCACTTGCAGATGCTTTGGTAAAGGTAAGAGAAATTAACAAGTATAACTCAATCAATTTTGAGCTTATTTAAATATCTTTTTTTTTTCAATCTATTTTATGAATTAAAAACGAGCAACACTTAATTAATTTTGCTAGAAAAGTATAATAAAAGCGTGAGAAGTTACAATAACATTATAAATTTGATCATCCTCCTATTAAAGATCTAGGTAGATATAAAAGGTTACATCATTTTGAGCTATGAATTTAATTGAAATTCATTTTGGAAAGAACCCTAAAATGATGGCCATCCACCTATTTAAGGACCTTATATAACTTTGTTTTAATAATTTCTGATGTTAAATGTCTTTATATATTATATTTATTTTCGTGAAAATTTATTACCTATTTGTTAAAATATAAAACATTTCAAAAGTGAGTGTGATATTTATATGGAGAAATAATTGTGCCAAGTTACAAGAATACTCACTCATTTTCCCATATATTTATTACCCAACATACATTGCTCTTAAAAGAGGGACATATAGCAAATTTGCATACTTTAGGGGAAAATAAAAATATATAGCACTCATTTCCACTGCATCTTATTTCAAAATAAAGAAGACCGAAAATTGATCTTTTTACTCCTACAAAACGTTCGAGTATAAAATCGCAAGGTATTGTATTGTAAATGTATCCTAGAGTACTTGTTTCTGATTGGATTTCATATTTTGGAGAACAGAATTAGCACATATCAAACATGTTAACATAACCCTGGGTTTGTTTCAAGAAATAAGACTTCACTTTTTCTTACTTCGTTCTAAACTTACGTTAACTTGTTGTACCTAACAGTTATTCTGTATCTGTTATTAAATTCAATTATGAATCCAAACAACAAATTCCTTTCTGAGGCAATTAAATATCATACTTACTAAGCTTATATCTCTATTATCGAAATAAATAATTTTCTCGCTTCAGACTCGAAATAAACAGGCAATTCACGAGAGACATTTATCTTGACTGTTTTACAAATAAAATCGATATAAACAGCATCTATACTGTTATTTTTGTAAAACATTAATAACAAACGTAATTTATATTTAGTCTGAGTTTATAAACAAATCTATTTCCTCAGATCATTAATTCTAATTATGAAATTGCAAAGCAATTCCTAGCTTTAAAAACAAATCTAAACTGTACCTTTTTCAGAAAGATTAACATTTATTTAAAACAAATTAATTAAATTATGCCGCTTGACCAAATCATTATAATATATAATCAAATCTTATAGCTTTCATTTTTTATCTAGAATATATCGTACTAGGAAACAAATGATGCTGAGTAACAGTGTGTTTAAATATGGCGGAGGCATAATTACCGGATGTTTATAATTCTTTGCATACGATAATTTACCGTGTAATAAAGTTACAGAAGGTTAATATCAGAGGTGCTTTAAGCTCCATTTGTTCACAGCCGTTTACGTAATATGAGAGAAATATTCTTAACAATGAATATTCATAGAGTTAAATTAACTTATAGGAATATGCGTTCATTTTATGGCACTAAAGAGTAGATATGTAAAAGGCAATGCAGGGGGTGTAACTCTCTTCATAAAAGTTCAACAGTAAAGTTTAACAAACATTATGGTTACCACCAGAAGTTACAATTGTTTAGAATTTAATTAATTGTCTTTTCTGGGTATGTTTTATAGATGCAAAATGACACAAAGCTTCATTCAGAAATAAAAACTCAATTATTAACAAACTAAATTTTGAACATCACTGCAAGAGAGTATATTTAAGAAACGAAGATCTTAGAATAGCCAAATTTTCAAAAGAATAAGACAAAAATAGGCTTTCATCAGCAACGAATTTTATGAAAAATTTCATTGAAATATCCTATATGTTCCAATAACATGACTTTTTCTACCTGTTTTGCAAAGAAAAATATTATTCTCTTATCTACGTCATACAAATCGAGATAAAGTTACCAGAAGTGTCTTATTACTTGCTTCCTTGTAAGTTGAAGGGAATTAAGGGGATATACAAACTAACACGATAGCCAAATGATTCAAAACTTGGTTGCTATGTGATACAATTGAAATTCAGTTCTCTTTACATAGATAGCAGTAAAACAAAAGAGGGATGAAACTAAATGAGATTTAGTATTTAAGAATATAGTTATTTAAACATTGAAACCAATAACCAGGAGTTTCTCGGAAATGGTTAACTTTACAAAAATATATATGACATAAATTGTGTGTTTTAATGAGATCTGCATTTTCTGTGTGGTAAGTTTTCTTCTACCTCTTGCAGTTTATCAGTTATACAAAAGTTATCCTGAATGAAGCGAACTTCAGAGGCTATTCCTAGGACCTTAAAGTTATAATGTCATCTCCCTTGCAAATATCTTTAATATACAGAAGTTTAATTAAAATCGTTAACCCAGTTTTGAAAAAATAAAAAAAAAAAAAAAAAATTGAGGTGAGGGGATGTTCCTAAAATCTTTGTGTCGCATGCTTAAAAGATACTGAACTTAAATACCGGAGTCTTGAAAAGATTATTTCCAGTGAAATATCCGTGTAGAATTTAGGATGAAATACTATGCTTTGTCCATCTATGCATATTAAACATTATTATTATTATTATTATATTATTATTATCATCATCATCTCTATGGCACGACAGATCATAAGGAACCTTGGCTTACCGCCCGGCCGCTGCGTTCCCCATCTCGGTTCATGACACACGTCATGGATGGGGTGCAGTATTGGAGGGTGAGATGTGGTCAGCGCCTCGACCCCCCACCCCCGGCCGGTTAATGCGGTCCTCATGACCTGGAGCCGCTACTTCTCCATCAAGTAGCTCCTCAATTGGCCCCACGCCGGTACCGGAAATCGAACCCAGGTCTCCCGCTGGGTAAGTAACTGCGCTACCACCGCGCTAAGAAGACCGTATATTGTACTTGGTGCCCGTTAAAGAAACTAAAGTACTAGAAATCCTTGATAGAGTGGTGGAAAAAGCATCAGTGGCTAATTAATTAAACAGTTTATTTTTGCTGAAAGTTATAAGCATCAGAAACGTTTTTACAGCCCATTTTACATTGGAAGTTTTGATAAATAAAGAATACAACGAATAATTAACGTGATTTGTAAAGTCCAAAGAGCAATTTGGGTTTGTTTGAACGCCTTAAATACATCGATCGATGAGGTATGTGTAGAATAAAGCTGTGGACTATAATTTTGCGGCATCCTGTAATGTATCGCTGTATAATCAACTGGAAAAAAAAAAAGTAGGGGTCTATTAAATGGTAACAAACACTTGCTATCATGCACTCTACCCTTTTGTATCAACTCTTAAAATAACCCATCACACTCGCTGCTAAATATACAGTATGTGTAAGACGAGCCCTCTTTGTGTTCCTCCATTCATGAAGTTTTTTTCGACCTTGAGGATTTTTTTGCCCTCCGCGGCCACTGTTTCGGCTCATTTAGCACTTAAAGTATGTAAGTTTTGTGAGGCAAGCGTGTGTATCGTCATACGTATCCCAGCTTCCTTGTGAAAGTCCTTGCTCTTTGTTGATACCACAAGTCAACTTCGGACGTCCAGTTTATCTTCATGCATGAATTACTGCTACCATTTGGTCAGAAAAAATCTCCAGCCTTTGACACATACGTTTACTACCGCGCACATGTGCTACAAATTCATGTATGTCTTTACACTGTAGTACTTTGTATAATCCTAGACTCTGTGACAACAAGCTGTGTTTATTATCTCTGGAGCTGAAAAAAAACATCCAAATATACAAGAAAAATATAAATAAATGTGCACCAAAGTATGGAAAAAGTACTAACACCAATTAAATGTACGAGTACTATGTTTCCAAGAAAGGAAAAAGAAAACGCCTATATTAATTTTTGGAACCCGCTTGAAAATATAGATTGTTCATCAGGTCTCAAAGCCGTTGGCAGACACTTTTCACAAATTGTATTTCCCAATGGACAATTTTACTAACAGACAAATTTTCCAACAGCAAATATTTGCAAAGTATTTTATTTCCCAAAATCACATATATGTAGTTCCCAATGTTATTCAAAATTTGCAAGGCTGAATTGTGGCCAATAGTTTGAGGATATGTTGTGATATCTTGCTCATATCGATCTTGAGTTTCACTTAGAGATTTTTACTTTTTCTGTAATAGGTATATAGTACGTAGAGAAGGGATTATATTCCACCCAAAATTCTATGGAAAGATTTCACTGGAAATACACGTTTTGTATTTCATTGAAATACACGTAAATTTAGTATTTACGTTTAGTATCTTCCAAGGATGTGACTCGAAGAATTTTCAAACTACATTTTACATGAAAATCTTATTTTTTTTAAAAAAATTGCTTTAACGATTTTGATTAAAGTATCGTATACTAAAGATATTTTTATGAAAAATGAATGTTTATATTGAATTTTCTGGGAACAGTCTCTGAAGACCTCTTCATTTTGGATGAATTTTGCAATACTGGCAAACCGTAAAAGAGAGAGACAAAAACTTACTACACAAAAAATATAGATTTCTTTAAATCACACAATTTTTGTTAATGTTTATCTCGATTACCAAAATTTAGACAAAAGAATAATCTCTCTGTAGCAATAGTTCGTAGACAGGGTCATGTCAATCGAGCAAAACAGATTTTTACTTTCTCTATACATACTATGTACATAGTGTATAGAGGAAGTATTGTATTCCACCCAAATATTCGCTACCGAGATTTCACCGGAAATACATGTTTTACGACTCCCTGAATAAAAAAAAAAAAAAAAAAAAAAAAAAAAAAGCATTTTCAGGAAAAGGTCCGTGTGTATGTGTGTGTTTGTGGACAGCATAGCTCAAAAACGAAAAGACCGTTAAATACTAAACTTAGTATTTAGGTTTGGTATCTTCCAAGGATGCGACACGAAGATTTTCAAGAAAATCCCCCACCCCCAACTACCCTTTACATGGAAAAATTTTTGAAATTTTTGATTTTCTAAAAAATGGCTCTAACGGTATTGATTAAAATCCCGTATATTAAAGATATTTACATACCAAATAAAATGTATATCTTGAATTTTCTGGGAATATCCTCTGAAGAGCTCTTTATTCTGGATGAATTTTGCTAAATGTTGCTTAACTGCTAAACGGTAAGAGATATACAAAAACTTACTACACAGAAAATGTTGATCTGATCAAAGCACACAATATATGTCCTTTACATTTTTGTTGTGGAGGTAACCGTTTCCGAGATATTCCTTGTTTTTGGTTTCATTTATGAGTACTTTTCTCAGGCAGGAAGTGTCTGTTTTTGTTTTGTTCTACTCCTGGCCAAGCAAAGGAGCGATTTGCAATGACAATCGAATAACGACAGATTTTAAAACATTTGACTATCGGTTTAGCTTAGTGTATTCCTTTATTTTCTTTCTACTTATAAGGAACTAAGTAGTAAGAACATTCTGCTAATGATTATCTCGATTAGCAAGGTGCAGAAAAAAGAATAATCTTATGTAAGAAGTTTGTAGAAGAGCTAGAGAAAGTCATGTGAGTAACACATCAGATTTTTTTTCTAACCTATTCTGGTTAAACATGGATTGTGGCTTTTCTGAAGTTCATTTACGATCATGTAAAAACTCGAATGTTGACGACTATTTCAAATCGATTATGCCACCCTTCGTTCGCTATGATTTCGGTGTAGGGATTCATATTCATTCCACATCTGTGGAAGAAATCGAGCTGGAATAGACGACCTCTTGCCTGTCTGCATCGGATGTAATTATATACAAAGTATTCGGCTACCTGCTGAAATTCTTCAGTAATATCTTCAAACAAATTATCACTCTGTTGCGTGACGCTACTTGCCACAAATCAAATGCACACTAATTTGTGCAATTATTTGTAATGTCTTTAGGCTTTTGTCTTTAGGATTGTCATATCGGTGCTGTAGACCGTCGGATTGCACGCGCCGAAATACACTTTGCTTTAAATGAAAAAAGCAAGCACCAAAATTATTATATGCGGCACAAATAATCGCCAACTCAAAATCTTTGATTATTATTTCTGGGTTAGGAAATGCGGATCGAGATAAAAAGGAACTCAGTAATAAAACTTCCTTAGAAAAAATGGAGTGGGATATATGAATCGAGGAAAAACAGTATCTAGGAATAAATGTTTTTGGAAATTTAAAATTTTGGGAAAATATGATTGGGAAAACTGACCTAGAATCCTCAAAACATGTGTTTTTTATAAAATAAGAATATTTAATGTTTTTGTTACTATTTTATAGCTTAACTAGGTGCTTCAATGTCAGAAATATTGGACTTATACCAAAATTTAGTGCTTCGCATCGAGAAGTACAATTTTTATTTTGGACCGATGTTACTTTGCACACACTCCACTCCATATATCGAAATCACTGCCTCGAGAACTAATTTCGGATTAATATCATGGTACGCCGAATAAAATGTTGGAAACTACGGTGAATCTGCCTTCTTTTACGGGTTGCAGCCAACCCATACATTTTATCTTGTTCGGTCATTGCATATAGTACTAAACGATTATCTCACTTAATCCAATTTCGCGTAGTTGTGCGGATATGAAGACATGTTGCCTCAATTCTGAAACTCTCTCTACAGCAGATTGTTCGTCGCTACTTGTTCGCTTTTTTACTTTCTCCATACGCACTATGTGCATAGTGTATAGAGAAAGTATTGCACTCCACCAAAAAATTTGATACCGAGATTTCACCGGAAATATATGTTTTAGGGTCCCCAATATCCAAAAAAAAAGCATTTTCACAAAAAGGTCCGTGTGTGTGTGTGTGTGTGTGTGTGTGTGTGTGTGTGTGTGTGTGTGTGTGTCCGTGGGTATGTGAACACGATAACTCAAAAACGAAAAGTCGGTAAAATACTAAACTTGGTATTTAAGTTTAGTATCTTCCAGGGATGCGACACGAAGATTTGGAGAAAAATCCCCCCACCCCCAACTACCCTTTACATGGAACTTTTTTCGAAAATTTTGATTTTCTCAAAAATGGCTTTAACGATTTTGATTAAAATTTCGGATATTAAACATATTTATCTGGCAAATGAAATGTATATCTTGAATTTTCTGGGAATAGCCTCTGAAGAGTAGTTTATTCTGGATGAATTTTACTAAATTTTGAATAACTGCTAAACCGTAAGAGATGGACAAAAACTTACTACACAAAAAATGTAGAGCACATTAAAGCACACAATTTATGTTATATACATTTTTTTCGTGGAGTTCGTCGTTTTTGTGACATTCCTTATTTTTGGTTTCTGCTATGAAAAACGTATACTTTTCTCATACTGGAACTTGTCAACTCCTATCCATATAAGCAAAGGAACTTCATTGACATAGCAACCAGCTTTTGACTATCACTTTAACCTACGGTTGTCCCTTATTTCGCTTCTACTTACAAGGATGCGAGTAATAAGACTATTTCTGCTAATTTTTTCTGATTAGCATAAAGTAAATAGAAGTATAAGCTTTTTAAGAATTATTTGTTGCAGGGATATGGAGAAAGTCATGTGAATGGTACACATCAGATTTTTCATATCGCGTCGGCAAGATTGTAAACCACACCGACCATCCGCCCCCTTTTTACAGAAGCTGGCTTTGCAATTACTTTGAGTGAGGTTCCAGAAAGTCCTGGCGTCCAATTTCGAACCAAATTCTCATTAACGGTTACAGAACCTTATGTTTATAGAGCGCAGATGGAATAAAGTTTGAAGGATTGCAAGTTAACACCGCTACGAGGATAGATGGCGTCAGAGACAGGGACGGGGTCGGCACACTCACTGTCCGCTCACTAGTGGGTCTACTGCTCCCGCCTCCCCGTTTTGTCTGCAATGTTCAAAAACCGGTTCAGAGAGCACGTGCAAATTCGCCCCAACTTACTCTCTCCTGTGGCCGCCAAAGGAGAGATTCAATAGCAGATAGGGCTAGTGAGTCTGACAATATTGCTTTCCTTTTGTTACAATAGCATATTATGAGTAAGCCATACCGGTAAGTAGTGTGGATATTATTAGCGCAAATATTGCTGAAAGGAAATCATATAGGCTCAAACCACATCTTCCAATGTAGGCAATTTGGATAATTTTATCCAGATACCTGGATAGAGGATTGAAAAATAGAATATGTCCAGGAAATATAGAATCTGGTTATCCTAGGAAATTAACAACAGTACATTAGAAGTAAACATACTAAAGAAAAAATCTGTGTTCCATTCACATGACTTTCTCTATATTTCTACAGCAAATTGTTAAAAAGTTTGTGCTTCAATTAACTTCCTGCTAATCGAAAAAAAGTAGCAGAAATAGTCTTATTACTTGCTTCCTTGTAAGTAGAAGCGAAATAAGGAAGTACTTTGGTTAAAGTGATATACAAAAGTTGGTTACTATGTGACTGGAGTTCCTTTGTTTGTATGGACAGGAGTTGACAAATTTCTGTATGAGAAAGGTATGTTTTTTAAAGCTGAAACCAAAAACAATGAGTATCTAAAAATGATCAACTCCAGGGAAAAAATTTATATGACTAAAATTGTGTGTTTTATCGCGAGCTACATTTTCTGTGGAGTAAGTTTTTGTCCATCTCTTACGGTTTAGCAGTTATGCGAAATTCCGTAAAATTCCTCCAGAATAAAGTAGTATTCAGTGGCTATTCCCAGAAAATTCATAATATACATTTTATTTTTCAGGTAAATATCTTCAGTATACGAAATTTTAATCAAAATCGTTAGAGCCATTTTTGAGAAAATCAAAATTTTCGAAAAAAATTCCATGTGAAGGGTAGTTTGAGGTGGGGGGATTTTTCTCAAAATCTTCGTGTCGCATCCCTGGAAGATACTAAACTTAAATACCAACTTTGGTATTTTAGCGACTTTTCGTTTTTGAGTTATCGTGTTCACAGACAAACGGACACACTGACCTTCTTCTGAAAATGCTTTTTTTTTTGGATACAGGCGACCCTAAAACATATATTTCCGTTGAAATCTCGGTATCGAATTTTTTGGCGGAGTGCAATACCTTCTCTATACACTATGTACATAGTACATATAGAGAGAGTAAAAAGGTCTGAAAATGACTGGGTCACCTTAGTCATTATTTGCGGATGGTTACTGGGTGGTTTACGAGATGGTTTGCAGACGTGTGTAAGTGGGTTAGAGCACTTTGGCTCTGAGTATTGCAAGATGCACTAGTTTTTGTTTGTCGGAGAGAGGTGCTTGCCGGGATTACGACTTTATAAATTGCCTCTGTTCCAGCTGCGTCAAACACAGGTGTTCACTGGGGATAACACAGCGAGTACAATACATTCCCTTCATTACTCGCGTGGTTTAGACTAGGAGCATGGAGGAGCACGAAAATTTCTGACGAGAATGGTACGAGAATCTGTCCCATTTGCGAGGAGGAAGAGTCGTGGACTCACATCTTGGCAAGATGTAGGGGTTCGGAGGAAGGGCGGGAAAAATATTTGCCGCGATTTTTTACCACTGCGAATGTAGGGATAGAAGCATGTTGGACGTTACTGGCAGGCACGGAAAACATGGACGGGCTAGGTAAATTTATACTTAAGGCAAGACAGCTGAGATCTGAAGAGTCTGCCAATAGAGAAGGGGGGGGGGGGAATAAGATCAACTAAACAAAAGTGACTACAATGTTCTACATACATATATATTATGTCATACTTAGGTCACTGTTGTGCTAGGGTTGTATATATTATGTGTATATATGTCTTTTAAGTGTAATTATCTATTATAAGAGGGTGCATTTATGAAGGTGTACTCTGTGCTGTAAATTTAAATTGCTATATTTGAATATCTTTGTATTTTTATTTTCGGATTCACTCTTAATTTTTATTGTTGTTTAATATTGCTTTTGACTGTGTATTTCCTTTGTCTTTTTATTTTCGTGTTTACTCTTTTAATTCTTTGTTGTTGTTGTTTTAATATTGCTTGTAATGTGTATTACAAAAGCACGTACAGTCTGTGGACCCGTGCGACTGTTGAAATTCTATGTATGATATTACTATGTCAATAAATACACTTATTCATTCATTCATTCGTACCTTATTTTCACCTTCTTCCTTTTCTTGGCTTATGTGTTATTTCTCACAAATACTGCCATGATTTTCAAACTAGTTTATCCCGCTTTAGCCATAAATTGCCTCAAAATGGGGGTCCTTAAATTAATTATAGTTACATTAAGTACAATTATACATTTCAATTAACATTTTTATTCGACTTTTCTTTCTGAATAAAAATTTACTCTGTTGAGATTCGTCAGTACAACAGACCGCCACAGCTGTAGAAAAAAATAATTTTTCGTTGATGCATATATTATAATTACTGGCAAATAAGTTTCACAAAAGCGAGAAAAAAAATTAGCCTCAAGATTCTAGAAAGCACTTCACAAGGTGCGCTCCACAATGTTGTTTAAATTGAAATTATTAGCTAATTTAATGCCAAAGTTAAGTGACGGTAAAAACCACTTTAGATTTTGATTGACTTTATCAGGCCATTATTTTTTGTGTAAGGCTAGAGTTTTAGTTATATTTACCGGATTCAGGATTTTAAATCTTATTCACCCATTTCCTGTCAGTCGTAGGAATTACTTTGTAACAGACCTACAAGAGCCGAAGACTGTCAGGCATTGTTCTAATCGTGGCTCCATGAAAAACAAATGATCAACCTTTATGTTGACCTGGAAGATACTAGACATCCTTAATCCCTCTAAATATGTTAAATAATTGCATGTTTTAACCAGTAATTTATTTTCGCTATTAGTATTTGTGTATTTTTACTTTCTCTAAACGTATATAGAGAAGGTATTGCATTCCACCCAAAAATTTGATACCAAGATTTCACCGGAAATGCATGTTTTGGGTCCCCTGATTCCAAAAAAAACCCAGTATTTTTACCAAAAGGTCCGTGTGTGTGTCTGGTATTTAAGTTTGGTATCTTTCAAGGATGCGACACGAAAATTCTCAAGAAAATCCCCCCTACTACCCTTTACATGGAACTTTTTTCGAAAAATTTGATTTTCTCCAAAATGGCTATAACGATTTTAATTAAAATGTCAAATATTAAAGATAATAAACTGACAAATAAAATGTATATCTTGTATTTCCTGGGAATAGACTCTGAAGACTACTTTATTCTGAATGAATTTTATGGAATTTTGCTTAACTGCTAAACCGTAAGAGATAGACAAAAACTTAACACACACAAAATGTAGAGCACATTAAAACACATAATTTATGTCATATACATTTTTTTTCGTGGAGTTGGTCATTTTTGACATATTGCTTGTTTTTGGTTTCAGCTTTGAAAAACGTATACTTTTCTCATAGAGGAATTTTTCAACTCCTGTCCATACAAACAAAGGAACTTCAGTCACATAGCAACCAGCTTTTGATTTCTCAGTCACGTAACATGCATTAGTATTATAGATGTCCTCACAACATAGCTATTACCGCTAATGCCATTACCTCAAAATTATGATATTGTAATCAAAGTGTTTTGATGGTAAACATCAGTTCATATTTCAAGAAAATCAGCGTTTAAGATGGAGATAAGGATAAGGTTCAACTCGCATGGGGTCACCAGTTACTGGGGCAGAGCACCACACGTTGACCTTTGGGCTCCTTTGCGATGCGACATAAACCATCAAATATTATAAATTTATCAATTAACTGATTAAGAACTTTTATTGGACTTATATTAATTCCAACTTCAATATTGTCAGTGTGGGAGGATTGGGGTTGGAGACCAGAAGGGCGACCAGATTGGGTTGACGACAGGCGCAAGCATGGATGGGTTTCCTAAAGTTTTCAAATCGAACGCATTCGATGCCACTCGGGCGCAACCCACAAGCCTCGACCTTTACAAAGGACACAACCATCGCCCAGCCACCCGCCGAACACTGTCGCCTGATCCTTCAGCTCTGAAACAGATCAGGGAAATTATGGGCAGGAAAGTCTTGATAGAAGATGAGCCATACCAACATTTGTCTGCCAACTACGAAAAACCATGGGTCAAAAATTGGGATGGTGAAGTTTCTTGAACATACCATGCGCGCACTTGGGCGCTCGGCTCCTTAGTCTTCTTTCGGCAGGCTTCGTGTAATTTCGGAGAGCAACAACTTTGAGACAATTAGTAGGTACGTTATACAACCTGATACTATTGATCTCAATGTTAAGATTTAACTGTAGATCCCCGAGTTCACACACATCTACGTGCGCTGTGTTTCGATTAAGAATTCAACTAATCCGTGGCAAATTAAATACTTGTTCACTGAGGGTCTTAAAAAAGGAAACAGTTAACGACGCTACAAAAACAGACGGGCAAACTTTCTTTACTTACCGCTCCCTTCGGCCCTCGTTTTCCCATAAAACTAGCACCCCACTAGCCCATAGTAAATGCGTCGTTTCCTTAAAATTTCTCATATTTAAGTATGGAAACCGTATTTTTGAAGTCTCACTCTTTAGACAGACAGACAGGAAGACAAATATTTTTTTTTTGTAATGTTTAACGACCGCTTTTACTGCTCTGGCACCGCAGGCGATGACACTGATGATAAATAAAGATGGAGCCCCGGTGAGATGGCGGGGGAAACCGCAGAACCCGGAGAAAACCCGCCCCTGCGGCGCTTTGTCCACCACAAATCTCACATGTGGTCGCTTGGGATCGAACCCGGGCCGTCTAGGTGAGAAGCGAATGGCCTGACCACTCGACCACGGCGCGGCCGATGGACGGACGGATGGATGGACGGACACGCACACACAAACAAACGTAAACACAGTTTTATAATATATTTGTGGTGATACCGTCGACCCCAAAACATAAGTTTCCATTGATTCGAATGCAATGCTTCCTTCTCCTTGGATATAGGTTGGAGAAAATAAAATTCTGATGTGTACCATTCACATGACTTTCTCCATATCCCTGCAACAAATTATTCTTAAAAAGCTTATACTTTTATTTACTTTATGCTAATCAGAAAAAAATAGCAGAAATAGTCTAATTACTCGTTTCCTTGTAAGTAGAAGCGAAATAAGGGACAACTGTAGGTTAAAGTGATAGTCAAAAGCTGGTTGCTATGTCAATGAAGTTCCTTTGTCTATATGGATAGGAGCTGACAGGTTCCTGTATGAGAAAAGTATACGTTTTTCATAGCAGAAACCAAAAATAAAGAGTCACATAAACGACGAACTCCATGAAAAAAATGTATATAACATAAATTGTGTGTTTTAAAGTGCTGTACATTTCTTGCGTAGTAAGTTTTTGTCCATCTCTTACGGTTTAGCAGTTATTCAAAATTTAGTACAATTCATTCAGAATAAACTACTCTTCAGAGGCTATTCCCAGAAAATTCAAGATATACATTTTATTTGTCAGGTAAATATGTTTAATATACTTAATTTTAATCAAAATCGTTAAAATTTTCAAAAAAAGTTCCATGTAAAGGGTAGTTGGGGGTGGGGAGATTTTTCTCAAAATCTTCGTGTCGCATCCGTGGAAGATACTAAACTTAAATACCAAGTTTGGTATTTTACCGACTTTTCGTTTTTGAGTTACGTGTTCACAGACACACGGACCTTTTTGTGAAAATGCTTTTTTTGGATATTAGGGACCCTAAAACATATATTTCCGGTGAAATCTCGGTATTGAACTTTTTGGTGGAGTGCAATACTTTCTCTGTATACTATGTACATAGTGCGTATGGAGAAAGTAAAAATGAATGACCCAAATTACCATTTATGAAATATTTTCCTTGAACATCAGAATAGTGCCTCGAACCAATCGTCCAGTTAGAAGTTGGGCTTCTCGAAGCGGCGCTCACTTCCAGATCATCATCGATGTCGCTGCCATCGCGTGTCCAAGAGCGACTCCTATACAATGATATGCTTTGTTGGGCTCGTCAAGAAACCTTCGTCACAGACAAGACAGCGACTTTTTTAATGGATAAATGGGTTGATATTTTTAGGGGCGACCATCCATAAAAAGGGGCTGAAAGAGACCACCCAGAAAGATAACAGGAGCTGGTAACGGTAACAGAAATTGCAGTCTCATGCGTCATTGAGTTGCTCATTAGCGGCCTCTCCAACTTGCGTGAGTGACAGCTGAAGGAGAAACATCGACGGTGTTTGTAACAATGGGGAAGGACAGCGCTCTTCACCACTTCGTTTGGGTGAATTGTTGGGAATATCTGCGCATCAAGACCGCTTCCCAAGCCCTAACAATGCATTTAGAAAACAACTGTGGAGCTTGTTCCCAAAACATAACATATACATTAACCATAAGGCCCAAGCGGTAGCAAATGTTACTTCTTTATCCCCTTTTTAACGCTTGGTAGAGGAAATATAGTATCGCAAACAAATATTTGATATCAAATTTTCATCGTTTCAGCTCCCGTGGAATCAAAATTGTGTGTACACGTTTGTGCACGTGAAAAGTGTAACTCAAAAACAATTACTCTACTTCCAATTACTTTCCCTATCTGTTCTACAAACTATTCTTACAAAAGTGTGTTCCTTTATCTATATAATGTTAATCAAAATAAAAATCACCAAAATGGTCTTATTACCTAGTTTCTTATAATTATAAAGAAAATACGGGAATACACTATGCAACAATGATAGTCAAATTTTTTAAAAGCTATCACTGAGCGATTATAATGAAATTTGGAACTCTTTCCATAGCCAGGAGTGAAATAAAAGAAATTTGAAACGGACTAAGGCCTCCTGTTTGAGAAAAAGTTCAACTGTTTTATAGTTGAAACCAACAACAAGAAATGCCTCTGAAATGGTTAGCTCTTCAAAAAAAAGATTATACGGCATAAATTTTGTTTTAAGAAGATCTAAGTTTCTGTCTATCAGTTAGAGCCACTTTTTAGAAAATCGAAAGTTCAAAAAACGTTCCATGTAAAGGATAGTTTGGAGTGGAGTATTTTTCTGACTATCTTCGTGTCGCATCCCTTGAAGATACTAAACTTAGATACAAAGTTTGGTATTTAACCAAGTTTTCGTTTTTGAGTTATGCTGTCCAAAGACACACACCCGCACACGCACATTGGCCGCACCGTACCACTGGGCTCTCACCTAGGAGGCCCAATTCGATCCCAAGCGACCGCATGTGGGATTTGTGTTGGACAAAGCGGAGCACGATTGGGTTTTCTCCGGGTTCACCGGTTTCTCCCGCCATCACATTCCACCAGTGCTTCATCTTCATTCCATTATCATCTGTGTTATCGTCTTTGGTGCCATGGTATAAAATCAGGCGTTAAAACTACCAAAAAACAAAAACAAAAAAGAAGCAAATAAAATTCACACAAACGCACGTGCGCACGCACAAACCTTTTCTAAAAATGCTTCTTTTTTTGCTTTCTCTATACTCACTATATACATAGTGAATAGGGAATGTATTGCACTCCACCAAAAAATTCGATACCGAGATTTCACCGGAAATATATGTTTTAGGGTCCCCTGTATCCAAAAAAAGTATTTCAGGTCCGTGTGTGTGTGTCCGTGTGTCCGTGTGTCTGTGAACACGATAACTCAAAAACGAATAGTCGGTAAAATACCAAACTTGGTATTTAAGTTTAGTATCTTCCAGGGATGCGACACGAAGGTTTTGAGAAAAATCCCCCCACCCCAAACTACCCTATACATGGAACTTTTTTCGAAAATTTCGATTTTCTCAAACATGACTAACGATTTTGATTAAAATTTCGTATATTAAAGTTATTTACCTGACAAATAAAATGTATATTTTGAATTTTCTGGGAATAGCCTCTGAAGACTACTTTATTCTGGATGAATTTTTCATAATTACTAAACCGTAAGAGATGGACAAAAACTTAACACACAAAAAATGTAGAGCACATTAAAACACACAATTTATGTTATATACATTTTTTTCGTGCAGTTGATCGTTTTTGAGATATTCCTTTTTCTTGGTTTCAGCTTTGAAAAACCTATACTTTTCTCATACAGGAATTTGTCCACTCGTGACCATACAAACAAACGAACTTCAGTCACATAGCAACCAGCTTTTGACTTTCACTTTAACCTATGGTACTCCCTTATTTCGCTTCTACTTACAAGGAAGCAAGTAATAAGACTATTTCTGCTATTACTTGTTTTCTCGATTATCATGAAGTAAATAGAAGAATAAGCTTATTAACAATAATTTGTTACACAGAAGTAGAGAAAGTCATGTGAATCGAACACATCAGAGTTTTTCCACCACGTGCGCGAGTTACCATGGCGTTAGAACTTCAGTATGTAGCGCAGAGAAAATATAAACCTAATTTTGTATTACCGGTGAGAAAGGTGTCTTATTGTCCAACCAGAGTTTGTGGATCACAAGTTCACAACACAGAACTTTATTGCCATGTTTCATGTCCGCACCTCTGTCCCGTTCGGTTACAAGGTTCGTCCAATAGGGTTTAAGAGCTTTATGCAAGGCCTCTCCTGAATCAGAAGGTGGTACAAGCAACAACCAGCACCCAAACAGGTGGAAAACATGGGCGGAGATAGGAAAACACTCCGTCTTATAATAAGTACTTCTTTAATGTCTCTGAGTGTACCGCTCGACTCCATACGGGAATACCACTGGAACTCAGTTTGTATAATGATGGCAACAACGCTAATTAGCAAACAGACTGAGCGCTTCCCTTGAGGCTGGTCGTTCTGAGCAGTAAATGAGATACATACCCGTTCCATATATTAAACGGAATGTCTTGAAAGTTCGCTTCTAATACCTATATCCAACTCGCCCGAATACACGAGCTCGTTTGTGTTCAAAGGCATGAATAGTAGAAGTTAATGACCAAAACTCTAATTTCCACTTGACAACTCTCATTATTTTTTATTTTATTTATTTATTTATTTATTGTATCTTAACGTCCAGCTAGGACGATGAATGCAACTTGTGAAATGAAAGTAAAATTATCTCGGAGTCCATGGACCTTAAAGTTACTCGACATTCGTATTCGCACTATGTACATAGTGTATAGAGAAAGTATTGCACTCCACCAAAAATTTGATACCGAGATTTCACCGGAAATATATGTTTTAGGGTCCCCAACATCCAAAAAAAAAACATTTTCATAAAAAGGTCCGCGCGCGCGCGCGCGCGTGTGTGTGTGTGTGTGTGTGTGTGTGTGTGTGTATGTGTGTCCGTGTGTCTGTGAACACGATAACTCAAAAACGAAAAGTCGGTAAAATACCACACTTGGTATTTAAGTTTAGTATCTTCCAGGAATGCGACACGAAGATTTTGAGAAAAATCCCCCCACCCCCAACTACCCTTTACATGGAACTTTTTTCGAAAATTTTGATTTTCTCAAAACTGGCTGTAACGATGTTGATTAAAATTTCGGATATTAAACATATTTACCTGACAAATAAAATGTATATCTTGAATTTTCTGGGAATAGCCTCTGAAGAGTAGTCTATTCTGGATGAATTTTACTAAATTTTGAATAAGTGCTAAGCCGTAAAAGATTTACAAAAACTTACTACACAAAAAATATAGAGCACATTAAAACACACAATTTATGTTATATACATTTTTTTCGTGGAGTTCGTCGTTTTTGTGACATTCCTTATTTTTGGTTTCTGCTATGAAAAACGTATACTTTTCTCATACTGGAACTTGTCAACTCCTATCCACATAAGCAAAGGAACTTCATTGACATAGCAACCAGCTTTTGACTATCACTTTAACCTACGGTTGTCCCTTATTTCGCTTCTACTTACAAGGATGCGAGTAATAAGACTATTTCTGCTAATTTTTTTCTGATTAGCATAAAGTAAATAGAAGTATAAGCTTTTTAAGAATAATTTGTTGCAGGGATATGGAGAAGGTCATGTGAATGGTACACATCAGATTTTTTATTAAATACTTACTTCCTTTACACATTTAATCACCGCGAGCTTCATCAGTAATCCCTAAGAAACTTTTCGGATATTGTAGAAGGAGCATGGAAACTATCAAATATATGGTGAGTTACTTGATATCCTTTCTCATGCTATCAAAATAAACACAGTATGTTTCTTCCGTACTAACCAAGAGTAGGACAGGCGTTGGAAAGGTAAGGTCAAACTTAAAAATGCAATGCATAGCCGGGATTTGATTCACGGATCTCCTGAACTCTGACCACTGAGCTACCATGGCAGTATACCGATACGTCATTAATTTCCCCAACTGACTAGAATTTTCTGCAGTAAACCACAGGAGATCTCAATTATTTGAGATCACATATCCCAACAGCGAATGTTGTAAGTACAGGCTTCTCGTTCCTTCTAGACGAATGACCTTTAACGCAGATACAGTGAACTAGACTACTCTTGATAAACAGGTCAGCAAATAGTTTATATTACAATAACACACATCTTTGCTTCCTTACTATTACGTTTCAGAGTGTCCGAGAGCTGCCGAAGCTATAGGGGAGTGAGGCAGGGTTGTATTTTATCTCCCTTGCTATTTAATCTCTTTGTGGATGATATTACTGATACAATGATAGCAGAGAATATTCAAGTACCAGTAGTAGCGGATTTGCAGATCCCAACACTTTTATACGCAGACGATTTAGTATTGTGCTCTACGACAGTAAACGGATTGCAACGAGGACTGGACAAACTTAAGAACTATTGCGATGAATGGCTACTTACAGTTAATGTGAATAAGACTAAGGCAATGACTTTCAAAAAGGGTTGTGTTTATAGCAGGGAGGAGACTTGGACATATGCAGGACAGATACTGGACAATGTTAAATCCTTTGTGTACTTATGACTCACATTTACGATGAACGGAAAATGGACAAAACACATTGACATTACGAAACACAAGGCAAGGGTGAAAGCGGCGGAAGCTCTCCGGATACGCTACAGAATTCCGAATATCTCCATAACCTTAATGGAAACTGTATACGGAGCGACAGTTAGATCCACGATGACATACGGAGGAGAAATATGGGGGTGGGAACAAACAGGGAATCTGGATCAAGTGAGGACCCAATTTTTGAAAGGAATTCTGGGTGTAGGGAGGGGTACGGCAAACTGCGGGATAATGAGGGAATTCGGGGTACATAGTGAAACGATAGAGTGCAAAATCAGAGCAGTTAAATATTGGATGAGAATCGTTCACGGAAACCAATCTCTAATTAGGGCAGTCTGCTACCGTGAACAGTTGCGAATGGAAGGTAATTTGACGTGGGCATCAAAATTAAAGAAAGGGTTGGAAACTATTGGGATGGGAGACATTTGGATGGCGGGGCAGGAAAACAGGCGAAATATTTGGAGAAAAATTAAGAAACATCTCTGTGATATTGACAGACAGCAAATAATTGCGCAATGCACAGAGAAGGTGTCATTAGAAGTACAGTCTGGGCTGAAATCGGAGTGGGGTATGGAGCAATACATCAAAACAGGTACCAAACTCATTAGAGAGGGGCTCGCGTGGATTAGACTAGGAGCATGGAGGAGCACGAAAATTTCTGACGAGAATGGTATAAGAATCTGTCCCATTTGCGAGGAGGAAGAGTCGTGGACTCACATCTTGGCAAGATGTAGGGGTACGGAGGAATGGCGGGAAAAATATTTGCCGCGATTTTTTACCACTGCGAATATAGGGATAGAAGCATGTTGGACGTTACTGGCAGGCACGGAAAACATGGACGGGCTAGGTAAATTTATACTTAAGGCAAGACAGCTGAGATCTGAGGAGGCTGCCAATAGAGAAGAGGGGGGGGGATAAGATCAACTAAACAAAAGTGACTACAATGTTCTACATACATGTATATTATATCATACTTAGGTCACTGTTGTGCTAGGGTTGTATATATTATGTGTATATATGTCTTTTAAGTGTAATTATCTATTATAAGAGGGTGCATTTATGAAGGTGTACTCTGTGCTGTAAATTTAAATTGATATATTTCAATATCTTTGTATCTTTATTTTCGGATTCACTCTTAATTTTTATTGTTGTTTAATATTGCTTTTGACTTTGTCTTTTTTATTTTCGTATTTACTCTTTTAATTCTTTGTTGTGGTTGTTGTTTTAATATTGCTTGTAATGTGTATTACAAAAGCACGTACGGTCTGTGGACCCGTGCGACTGTTGAATTTCTATGTATGATATTGCTATATTAATAAATACACTTATTCATACTATTACGTTTCGTGAATACACACTTTGCAGTTGACTGCTGTTGTGCATTATGGGCTCATGTCATTGTCAGTGCTATAACGAAATAAGCTTAGTTATTAAAGTAAATGACAGCAATTCAACAGAAGAAGATGAGGGAGAAATGTCGGGGATAGAAGAAATACAAGAAAATTAGGTGTAAAGTGTAGTGTAAGCAGTAACCGAAGTTGAGAGCGAATGCGTGTGATTGACATCACAGGAGGTGCGATATTTGCTTTGTAGTGACTGTACTACTGCAGCACAGAAACATGAGAATAACGACACAACGTTCCTGCTTCCGTGTACCAATGCCCAGTAAAGGTAAATAAATGGCTCGCATCTAACCTCTCATTTAAAAGTGTCTTTCGGCAAGAACTGGCGCGCAACTTGTACTTAAAGTTCCGGAGTTCATAGTCTAACCAAATACGGGTATTTGTCTAGTTATTTAAGGACTCCTTGTAGTTGTGGTACCAGGAATTTAGTGCCGTATCAGCATGTTGCTGTGGTAAATCAGAGATCCGTGGTTTATTTCCCGGTTATGGCACAGGTTTTTACCTCAAATAGTTTTCATAATACACATGAATGAACACTCTATCGCCAGGCAGATGTACATGCTCAGTATGCGAGTGAGAAGGAGATATTATTACTATATCTTGGTTCCACCGCTTAAACTACTACTGAAGCTATTTAGGTATTAGTTTTTTTCACTTTTACTCACCGTAACATTGTATTACCAACTTTTAAAAACATATATTGTTTATTTTTGGACTTTAAATTTAAAAAAAGCACGCGATTTACATTAAAATATACGAAAAGTATTCGTTTGCTTAACTTTTTTACAACAATTTCTATTGTTTCACTAGCTATCTAAATCGTTCATAGTTGACGTTCATGTTGCAAAATTCAGAACTACCAATATTTGAAAACTGCTTATCACTAACCATTAAAAGGTTATGGAACCATCATTGGTGGTTTGTTATTAGATCACTAGAGTCGCTTTATAATTGATTTTTAGGCATGAGCTGTCTTTTTTTACATCATGACGATGATTTACAACATTTTTACAAAAAATACCGCGATGTGCCATCTTGCCGATTTTAAAAGTGATTCTGTATTTTTAGAGTTCTGGATCCTTTATTGTTGTTTAAATACGTGATTTTCGTGTAACTTGTTTTTAGTAGTTTTCAGTGGTATCACCAAAGCATGCGAACGAAGCAAGCATGCGCTGTAATAGGTTTAGGTTAGTGTGTAAAGAAACTGATTTTCCTGTACTTTGATTTCAATAATTTCCACTGGTTTCATCGAAGCATGCGAGCGAAGCGAGCGTGCGCTGTGTTAGGTTTAGGTTAGTGAGTGTGTAAATATACTTATTTTCATGTACTTTGATTTCAATAATTGTCACTGGTGTCACCAAAGCATGCGAGCGGAGCGAGCGTGCGCTGTGTTAGGTTTAAGGCCAGTGTGTTAAATAAACTACTTAGCTTTCGTCTACTTTGATTTTAAAATTTCGATTGTTCCAACCAAAGCATGCGAGCGAAGGAAGCATTTGGTGTGTTAGGTTTAGATTAGTGTGTATCAATAAACTGACTTTCCTGTATTTTGGTTTTAATAATTTCCACCGGTTTCACCGACTGAGCCTTAGCACTCCATTGTTAATGTGTGAGTGTTGGTGACTTTTGAGCTTCACTTTTTTTTTCTTTCTTGTTTGGTGACTTTATCTACGTTGGTAGCATACACATTTCATTGTTTCTAGACCATCTAGCAACAGCTGTTAAACCTTCCCCCAACATGATAATTTTCGTGAATTTTGCTATTTAAGATAGAGTATTTTCAGGGTAGGAGCGGTGGGATATTCCAATTCTAGATGAAAACTTATTAGCTCCGTGATGCTCTGAAGTGGATTATAAGGTTAGTTTCAATTCTATAGCTTTACCGAGATATGAAAATAGTGGGGATATCGACCTGGCAACGCACAGCACAATAACGCATCTCATTCGCTGCAGCGTAGAGCTCCTTCCGTATGAAAAAAAACAAAAAAACATTATAGCAAGACGACAAAAGTGATGGAGTGAGTACAGATGAAGACTGATAGAGAAACATCCTTCTTGATATTCATGAGAATTTGTCAGAGTGACTGTATTATCTTTGCAGTATAGGATACGGTAGAGTGATCAAAGACACATAGCATCGTATTACACCTCGCTTACAGCATGTATCTTGAGGAAACTGACACCTGCTCAGACACGTGTTGCCACCCAAGGGAGTAAAACTCCTGTAAAATTATTCTGGGTTAGCGATTCAAATGCGTTTACCCGAGCGTGACATTGTCGGCTCTACGAATACATATTGTGTTAGACCTAAGTGCATAAATGACACATGGATTCTGATTTACAGCATTAGAGAGCAGGTTACACCTTGCTACAACTAAACTGCATTTGAAGACTTTGCAAGGCATACTTCAACTTTTCCTAAAACATTTCCCTTTAGTTAACATTTTTTGGGCGATGTGACTAATTTCTACTACTTATAGATACTATTGTTACTAGACATCAATTAATATTACTGTATTAATCTAACCTGGAGGCGGCGCCGTGAGTGTGTACTTTGACCGCTTGCATCCCATCTAGGCGGGCCGAGTTCGATCCCAAGCGCCCGCATGTGGGATTCGTGGTGAACGAAGTGACGTTTCCCCCGCCACTCATTCCACAAATTGATCAGTTTCGCTTCCACTTCATCCACTTCCTCACGTTCATGCCTGGCTACGGGCCGACCCCTCGTAACAGGTTCTCCATTCTGTGGTTTCGTGCCGTAGGCTTCCCGACAGGCTTCTGACGATTACGAAACGAAACATCTAATCTGGTTGCTATAGAAGCAAAAGAAATCGCAATACTCATATGGCCTCAAACAGCACATGCGATAAGCAAAACAATTGCAATATATATTTTGATATATTGAATGTGAAAGTACAATTAATATAATTATTGAATATTATTGGACAAATACTATGAAATTTTTTCAATGTATTGTACACTAACTCGTACCTTTATTTAGACTCTTCCGGAATTAATGTAGAATACCCCACTCTCTAAGCATCTTCTATTTCTTTGTCCTCTATCATAACTTTTTCCATAGTAAAATTGTCATATCGTTTCTAATACTACAGATAAAAATCTTATGTGTTCCATTCACATGACTTTCTCTATAGCTCTGCAACAAATTGTTGTTAAAAAGCTTATGCTTCTATTTACTTCATGCTAATTGAGAAAAAATGAGCAGAAATAGTCTTATTACTTGCTTCCTTGTAAGTAGAAGCTAAATAAGGGAGTACCATAGGTTAAAGTGATAGTCAAAAGCTGGTTGCTATGTGACTGAGGCTCCTTTGTTTGTATGGACAAGAGCTGACAAATTCTTGTGTGAGAAAAGCATTAGCTTTTTAAAGGTGAAATCAAAAACAAGGAATAACTCAAAAACGATCAACTCTACGAGAAAAATGTATATAACATAAATTGTGTGCTTTAAATTACTATACATCTTTGATGCGGCAAGCTTTTGTCTATCTCTTACGGTTTAGCAGCTATGCAAAATTCCGTAAAATTCATTCAGAATAAAGTAGTCTTCAGAGGCTATTCCCAGAAAATTCAAGATATACATTTTATTTGTCAGGTAAATATCTTTAATATACAACATTTTAATCAAAATCGTTGGGGCAACTTTTTAGAAAATAAAAATGTATGAAAAAATTGCCATGTAAAGGGTAGTTTGGGGTGGGGGGATTTTTCTCAAAAGCTTCGTGTCGCATCCCTGGAAGATACTAAACTTAAATACCAAGTTTGGTACTTTACCGACTTTTCGTTTATGTACATTGTACATAAGGGGCTTGAGAAATTAAAAACTTGTTTTTCACAAATGAACGTTTAGTCGTGGGAATGGTTAGCCGTCATCGAAAAGGCCTGATGAAAACTGGGAATGATCCAGAAATTCTAACAGCCTCACGAAACGTAGGATTTCTGCTCAGAGGCGTTGTTTTCGTGGAACATTTCGTGACTCAACTTTCCACGCCTCTTCTCTTTAATTGCTTCGCGCAGTTTCAATCAATTCCGCATAGTATTCACCTGCTGCGGCCTCTTCCCGGTCGGATGTACCATGATACCCACATTGCATGAGTTGGGTTTTCATTTCTGAACCAAATATTATATCCTTAATTCATATAGAGCCGTGAACCGCCGCCTTCTTCACTTCACTGCAATTTGGCCAAAATTGCACCCGATGGGCGGCCTAGGCTGAACCACTTCGAATTAGCCTTAAATGCTTCATTGCATGTTGTTACTATTTGGCAACAAAAATGAAGTCAAGGTTTCAATCAGTTTAGTGTGTTTTGATATCTTCTTATAATAATGGAGTTTAACATGAGAATAAAAGTATATAGAGAGGTGTTTATACTTATACTCTAACACTACAGCCCTATGTGAGTCTTGGTCTCCTCATAATCAGTCTCCATGATTTCCTGTCTTTAATGTTTTGTCTCGATCCTTTTATCTTCATAATCTTCAAATTGTCTATCACTTCATTAATCCATCTCTTTCTGGGTCTTCCTAGTTTTCTTGTCGAGTGCAATCTTACTTTAAATACTCTTAAGGGTATTATTTTCATCTCCATTTGTTGTAGATCTATTCATTGTAGCCATAATGTTTTATAAAACGAACTATTGTCTTCTATTTTACAATTTGCATATTTTCTTCACTATAACGTATTCTCCACATATCCTGTTCTACTACAGCCATATATCCTTCTTATCTTACGTTTGAAATAAAACCGTTTATATCATAAATATATTAATTCACTTCAATACTATTGTGAAGTTTATATAACATATTTGTATATAAGACACAGAGCAAAATCCATGCAACTTCAGTCAAGTATAACATCATCATCGATGCGAGCCTCACACCATTTATGTTGCGTGGACCCTTCCCGTCCGTTATCCAGGCACATTAGACTGCGATTGCTAGGATTCGGCCTGACGCCCTTCGGCTTTGATTAATCGGTCATTCTATTACGCATCGACTTAACCATATCCAAACGTTTCTAGTTTTAGACGAAGAGTAGCTTATGTAACAAAATAATTCACGCAGTAGAGGGTTAACTTTACTACATCATTGAAAACCTTCGTTCTGCATTTCTAAGTGCCCACCGTGTCCTAAGTACCTCATGCTGCCGAAAATAGACAGAGTAGCGTGTTCACCTTAACAGAAAAGAGTTTATTGAGTTGCTGAGATGTAATAAAGCCATTTCAGCTCCGTTTACCAACAGAATATGCATATAACCTATATTGCAGGGCAGAGTAAGCTTTTTCTTACACAAATTTTTCTCATACGGGAATTTGTCAACTCCTGAAAACGCAAAGAAACGGATTTGACTATCACTTTAGCCTAGTGTACTTCCTTATTTCTCTTCTAATTATTAGGAAGCAAGTAATTAGATAATTTCAGCTATTTTTTTATCTCGGCATAAAGAAGATAGAAGAATAAATGTTTTAACAATTTAATACAGAGATGTAGAGAAAGTCTTTAATTGTTCACTTTCTCCACACGTACTATGTACATATTGTATAAAGAAGACATTGCACTCCAACCGAAATGTCACCGGAAAAACATGTTTTAGGGTCCCCTGTATCCAAAAAAAGCATAGCGTATTTGTGTGTGTGGGTGTTTGTGTGGCCGTGTGTCTGTGAACACGTTAACTCAAATACAAAAAGTCTGTAAAATACCAAATTTGGCATTTAAGTTTAGTATCTTCCAGGAATGTGACACGAAAATTTTGAGAAAAAGCCCCCCATCGCAACTACCCTTTACATGGAACTTTTTTCGAAAATTTTGACTTTCTGAAAAACGGCTCTAACGAATCTTATTAAAATATTTTATATTAGATATTTACCTTGACAAATAAAATGTGCATCTTGAATTTTCTGGGAATAACTTTTGAAGACCACTTTATTCTAGATTTTTTGTTTTTAATCATGCTGTTCACAGACACACGCGTGTATGGAAGTTTTCCTAAAAGTACTTTTGGATTTAGGAAGTCTCAAAACATTGTTTCCAGTATAATCCCAGTATCGAATATTTGGATATATTGCAGTGCTTATGCGTCACAGAAAGCAAAAATAAATGTATTAATGAAACACTATAATCCAGCTGGTTACCTAAGCTTGTAGTGAAAAGATACTTAAATATCTGATGTGTTTCATTCACAGGACGTTGTCTACCTGCTCTGCAAACAAACTTTTCAAACAAAAAAGGTTTCCTCTATTTACTTCATGATAATCCAGATCAACATTAGCAGAAATGGTTTTATTATAAAGTTCCTTATAAGTTGAAGAGAAATAAGAAAATCTGATGTGTACCATTCACATGACTTTCTCTACATCCCTGCAACAAATTATTCTTAAAAAACTTATACTTCTATTTACTTCATGCTAATCAGAAAAAATTAGCAGAAATAGTCTTATTACTTGCTTCCTTGTAAGTAGAAGCGAAATAAGGGACTACCATAGGTTAAAGTGATAGTCAAAAGCTGGTTGCTATGTCAATGAAGTTCCTTTGTTTATATGGAAAGGAGTTGACAAGTTCCTGTATGAGAAAAGTATACGTTTTTCATAGCAGAAACCAAAAATAAGGAATGTCTCAAAAACGACGAACTCCACGAAAAAAAAACGTATATAACATAAATTGTGTGTTTTAATTGCTCTACATTTTTTGTGGAGTAAGCTTTTGTCTATCTCTTACAGTTTAGCAGTTATTCAAAATTCAGTAAAATTCATCCAGAATAAACTACTCTTCAGAGGCTATTCCCAGAAAATTCAAGATATACATTTTATTTGTCAGGTAAATATCTTTGATATACAAAATTTCTATCAAAATCGTTAGAGCCATTTTTGAGAAAATCAAAATTTTCGAAAAAGTTCCATGTATAGGGTAGTTGGGGGTGGGATTTTTTCCTCAAAATTTTCGTGTCGCATCCCTGGAAGATACTAAACCTAAATACTAAGTTTGGTATTTTACTGACTTTTCGTTTTTAAGTTATCGTGCTCACAGACACACGGACGCACACTCACCCACACGAACCTTTTTGTGAAAATGCTTTTTTTGGATACTGGGGACCCTAAAACATACACTATGTACATAGTGCGTATAGAGAAAGTAAAAATACACTAGCCTAAAGCTACAGTCAAATCTTTTAAAAGCTGGTCGGTGTATGCTTGAAAGTTGGTCATCTTTGCATGGTCGGGAGCAAAAGAAACAAGAATGACAAGTTACCGTTTGAGAAAAGGTTAAGTATTTTAGAATTAAAAGATCAATAACAAGGAATGTGGTGAAAATGGTTAATTCTGCAAGAAATTTATAGGACATAAATTGTAGTTTTAACGAGTTCTAAATGTTTGTATGGTAAATTTTTGTCTATCGGTTACAGTTTACATGTCATGACAAAGTGATCCAAAATGAAGAGGCTAATCCTAACAAATTCAGGATATGTACTCATTTCCCACGTTATATCCATAATATTATATACTTTAATCAAAATTGTTAGGAGCATTTGACGGAACAAAATATCCGTATGTGATTGTACTGAGTCAGGCAACAAACATCTGCAACCGATGAGAAAAGTAGGCTAAAATGTTTTGCGTACAGGCTTGCTTCATACTTACGAGTAACGGAGTGTTTACCAGGCCACTTCAGAAAGTAATAAATCTCGGAAGTCTCAAAATTAATAATATAGCAGAGTATAGGAAGTAACGTTTTTGAACACGTTCAGCATTCTTAATCAAATTCTCGAGTGCAATTTCTGTCCAAGATCTTGCTGAAGCAGAAGAAATGAATTATGTTCTCAAAAAGCAGAAAAGCATAGCGCGTGAACGACTTAAACCAAAAGTGGACTTAATATCAACAGTGAAGTTGGATAGGTAGAGTCAGACTGTAAAATGCAATGCCATAGTCGGGATTTGAACCACGGATCTCCCGGTTTCTAGCCTTTTGTTCTTCCACTGAGCTACCATGGCAACATGCCGGTTTAGTATTGAATTTCTTAACCGACTCGCATGTTTCCCGGTAAACCACAAGGTGATCTCAAATTATTTTGAGATGACGACCCCAATGGCGACTTACAATGTTGCAAGTACTTTAAGTCAACTATTATGGTCAATTGATATTGGTTTAATTGTTTTTACTTTCTGAATACGTATTATTGCATAGTGTACAGAGAAGGTATTGCACTCCACCCAAAAATTAGATACCGAGATTTCACCGGAAATATATGTTTTATAGTCAGTCACCTGTATCAAAAAAAAAAAAAAAAAAAAAGTATTTTCACAAAAAGGTTCATATATGTGTGTGTCTGTGTCCTTGTGTCTGTGAACATAAGTCAAAAACGAAAAGTCGGTAAAATATCAAAGTTGGTATTTAAAATTAGTATGTTCCAGGAATGCGACACGGAGATTTTGAGAAAAATCTCCCCACAACAAACTACCCTTTGCATGGAACTTTTTTCGAAAAGTTTGACTTTCTCAAAAATGGTTCTAATGAATTTGATTAAAATATCATATATTAAAGATATTTACCTGTCAAATAAAATGTATATTTTGAAATTTCTGGGAATAGCCTCTGAAGACTACTTTATTCTGGATGAATTTTGCGGAATTTTGTATAACTGCTGAACCGTAAGAGATGGAAAAAAACTTACAACATAAAGAATGTAGAGCACGTTAAAATACATAATTTATGTTATGCGCATTTTTTATGGAGTTGATCGTTTTTTAGATACTCCTTGTTTTTGGTTTCAGCTTTGAAAAACTTACTTTTCTCACATAGAAATTTGTCAACTCCTGTCTATACAAACAAAGCTACTTCATTCACATAGTAACCAGCTTTTGATTATCAGTTTAACCTATGGTACTCCCTTATTTGGCTTCTACTTACAAGGAAGCAAGTAATAAGACTATTTCTGCTCATTTTTTTCTCGATTAGCATGAAGTAAATAGAAGAATAATTTTTTAACAATAATTTGTTGCAGAGATGTAGAGAAAGTCATGTGAATGGAAAACATCAGATTTTTTTCATACAAGCCGTGTGTAGGACAGAAGTTGGATACGTAGAGTCAGACTGAAAAATTCAACGCCATAGCCGGGATTTGAACTACGGATCTCCCGGTCTCTAGCCGTTTGCTCTTCCATTGACCTACCATGGCAACTGCCGATATATAAATAATTTGAGATCACCTTGTGGTTTACCGGGAAACATGCGAGTCAATTGAGAAATTCAATGCTGTGCCGGCATGTTGCCATGGTAGCTTAGTACTAGAGCAACGAGATAGACAGGAAGATCCGCAGTTCAAATTACAGCTATAGCATTGCATGTTTCAGTCTAACTCTACATAACCAATTCCTGTCCTATAAAAATATGTGTGCCATTCACATGACTTTCTCTACATCTCTGGAACAATGTATTGTTAAAAAGCTTATACATCTATCTACTTCATGCTAATGAGAAACACATTAGCAGAAATAATCTTATCACTGGCTTCCCTGTAAGTAGAAGCGAAATAAGGGAGTACCATGGGTTAAAGTTATATCCAAAAGCTGGAAGTTCCTTTGTTTGCATTGACGGCAGCTGACAAATTCCTGTATGAGAAAAGTATAAGTTTTTCAAAGCAGAAACCGAAAACAAGGAATGTCTCAAAAACGATCAACTCCGCGAAAAAATGTATATAACATAAATTGTGTGTTTTGGCGTGCTCTACATATTTCGTGTAGTAAGTTTTGTCCATCTCTTACGGTTTAGGAGTTATTCAAAATTCCGTAAAATTCATCCAGAATAAAGTACTCTTCAGATGCTATTCTCAGAAAGTTCAAGATATACATTTTATTGGTCAGATAAATAGATTTAATATACGATATTTTAATCAAAATCGTTAGAGCCATTTTTAAGAAAAACAAAATTTTCGAAAAAAGTTGCATGTAAAGGGTGGTTGGGAGTGAGGATATTTTTCTTCGTGTCGCATCCCTGAAAGATACTAAACTTAAATACCAAGATTTTTATTTTACCGACTTTTCGTTTTTGAATTATCATGCTCACAGACACACACACGGACCTTTTTCCGAAAATGCTTTTTTTAGATAAAGGGGACACTAAAACATATATTTCCGGTGAAATCTCGGTATCGAATTTTTTGGTGGAGTGCTATACGTTCTCTATACACTATGTACGTAGTACGTATAGAGAAAGTAAGAACATTGAAACCAACAGTGAAGTTGTCTAAGCTCGCTGACCGTGGCTGATAAATGGTCTTTCAATTGCAAATGGGGATATTAACTACGTCAGGGAGTGTTTTATTCCATTGTGTTGAGGCGCCGATGGCGTGTATGTTGATTAGTGATGATAAAGCAAGGTTATGTTTTTATATAGGACTACCAAGCTGCAAAGTCACGGTAAGCAGTCTGGACTCCTCTCCAGCTCTTCATGCATCCGCTACCAGTTCTAGTGGCTTACTGCACAAGACTAGAGCAGTGAGTTGACAATCAACCCTGACGTTGCCTATCGCGCCATCGTCTGTCGGCAAAGGGGCCTCTGGCTTTGTGCTCGCTTCATTTGTTCCCCGACTTGCGTACCATGTGTGCCAAAACTCACTGATGTAAATAAGGGTTGGTTTGTCAGCATTGCAAGTTTCATGCAACAGCTAAGAACGAAGAAAACAACTCTGTATGGACTGGAGTTGACAAATTGACGTACGAGACCTATAACAAGGAATATCTCAAAAACGATCAACCCCACGAAAAAAATGTATATAACATAAATTGTGTTTTAACGAGCTCTACATTTTCTGTTAAGTTAGATTTTGTCTACCTCTTACGGTTTACCAGGTATGCAAAATTCCGTAAAATTCATCCAGAGTAAAGTAGTCTTCACAGACTATTCCCAGAAAATTCAAGATATACATTTTATTTGTCAGGTAAATATCTGAAATATAAGAGATTTTAATCAAAATCGTTACAGCCAGTTTTGAAAAAAACACAAATTTTGAAAAAAGTTCCATGTTACCGGAATTTTCTTGAAAGTCTTTGTGTAGCATCCTTGGAAGATACCAAACTTAAATATAAAATTTAGTATTTAATGGTATTTTCGCTTTTCAGCTATGCTGTCCATAGACATACACTCGGACCTTTTTCTAAAAATACTTCTTTTGGATTCAGAGGGACCTAAAATATGTATTTCCTGTAAAATCCTGGTATCAAATTTTTGGGTGCATTGCAACACCTTCTAGGTATTGTAGTATATGTAGTACGTGTAGAGAAAGTAAAAATATTGGTTAAATTTGTCACTCGTAGAGAAAGGGAAAGCTAGTCAAGAAGCGATTATTTACGAGCGCAATAATTATTTATGAACGTGCAGCTCAAAGTTATTGGTCTCATACTGTAATAATATAGTAAGACAGTCGCCGTCTTAAATCAGGGTACATAGCTCAACTGTTACGTCATAGATAGATGGTGCGAAGTTATGGTATGAACATTAAGAGGCAGGCAGATGAGTTCCCCAAAGAGAATCATCATTGTGTGTGGGCCAAACAAATTGTGTTACTCCCAATTATTGTGTCAGCGCCGCTGTTAAACGCAATGCAGCTCAAAACACAGAGATTTATCATCAAGCTCTGCTATGCAGACGGCCACTTGTAAGGGTAGTGTGGTTTATTTCCTTGGCGCTAACTATGACCGTGCTGAGAAGAAACAGAAACCAGGTCCCTTTGATTTACGACTTCAGCTGATGTGCTGCGGGTTCACTGTGCCAGTTTATAGCAAACCAAACCATAACAGGCGCCGAGCCGAGCCGGCCCAGTTGTAAAATCCTCTAAAGCACCGTTTATTACTTTATCTAACACGTATGTACATACAGTATAAAAATCTGATGTGTTACATTCACATGACTTTCTCTACAACTCTACAATAAATGATTGTTAAAAAGCTTATGCTTCTATTTACTTCCTGCTAATCGAGAACAAATTAGCACAAATAGTCTTATTACTTGCTTCCTTGTAAGTAGAAGAGAAATAAGGGACTACCATAGGTTAAAGTGATAGTCAAAAGCTGGTTGCTATGTGACTGAAGTTCCTTTGTTTGTATGGACACGACTTCACAAAGTCCTGTATGAGAAAAGTATGTTTTTATAGCTGAAACCAAAAACAAGGAATATCTCAAAAACTATCAACTCCACGAAAAAAATGTATGTAACATAAATTGTGTGTTTTAAAGTGCTCTACATTTGTTGTGTGGTAAGCTTTTGTCCAACTATTGCGGTTTAGCAGTTATGCAAAATTCCGAGGCTATTCCCAGAAAATATACATTTTATTTGTCAGGTAAATATCTTTAATATACGATATTTTAATCAAAATCGTTAGGGCCATTTTTTTAGAAAATAAATTTTTTCGAAAAAAGTTCTATGCAAAGGGTAGTCTAGGGTGGGGTGATTTTTCTCATAATCTTCGTGTCGCATCCCTGGAAGATACTAAACTTAAATACCAAGTTTGGTATTTTACCGACTTTTCGTTTTTGAGTTATCGTGTTCACAGACAAACGGACACACTGACACACTGACACACACGGACCTTTTTTTCTAAAAATACTTTTTTTAAATACAGGGGACCCTAAAACATATATTTCCGGTGAAATCTCGGTATCGAATTTTTTGATAGAGTGCAATACTTTCTCTATACACTATGTACACCTGACTCCAAGAAATCTGATGTGTTCCATTCACATGCCATTCTCTACATCTCTGCAATAAACTATTGTTAAAAGCTTATCCTTCCATTTACTTAATGCTAAACGAGATAAACATTAGCAGAAAGGGTCTAATTAATTGCTTCCTTGTAAGGAGGGAACCAAGAGAGTATCGCCCTCCGTGGTGTAATGGTTACCAAGATAACTTCATATACCCAAGGTCGCGGGATCAAACCCGGCGGAGGACGGGGATCTTTAGTATGGCTTCCATAGTATGGTAAGGGAAGTAAAGCCGTTGGTCCGATGTCGTCAAGCCTGATAGAGAGGCCTCTGAGCAAAATTAGCGGTCTTTCACGCCCAGTATAGAATGAGACGCTGAGAACCACAGTAGTTAAAGAGCGTCCATAAATAACACGTCATTTATTTCACTAGCATGTATGTACATACAATGTACACATTAGCCAGAGAAGGTATTCTATCCCACCCAAAAATTCTATGTCAACATTATATCGGAAATATATGTTTTGATGTCACCTGAGTCCAAGAAATGGACATAGCAGAAATGGTTTTACTTTCTCTAAACTTACTATGCACATAGTGTATGGAGAAGGTTTTGCATTCCACCTAAAAAATTGAAACCAAGATTTCACCGGAGATTATGTTTTAGGGTCCGTGTGTGTGTGTGTGTTTGTGTCAGTGTGTCCGTGTGTCAGTGTATCCGTGTGTCAGTGAACACGATAACTAAAAAACGAAAAGTCGGTAAAATACCAAACTTGGTATTTAATTTTGAAATGTTCAATAATGGCTCGAACGATTTAGATTAAAAAGTCGTATAATAAAAATATTTATCTGACAAATAAAATGTATATCTTGAGTTTTCTGGGAATAGCCTCTGAAGACTACTTTATTCTTTGGATTCTCAAATACTTATAACTTTCTTAAGAGGAAAGTCTCTATTCATTCCGTGCTTATACAAAGAGAACAGAATTTTAAAGTCATCAAATATCAATCTACTAAAATATCTGCTGTATTCCACTAATCCTCTTGTGAAATAAAACTGCATTTATAAACGTTTATTTCAATTAACATGAAATAGAAAAATAAACTTTTGTAAACATTTTGCCGAAGAATGAATCCAAAAAGTCATTGGATGTAACATATAAGAGTTTAAAACAAATCTGAAGTGTTCCATCCACATGCCTTTCTTTACATCTCTGCAATAAATTATTGTTAAAAGGCTTACCCATCTATTTACTTAATGCTAATCGAGAAAAAAATAGCAGAAAGGGTTTTGTTGCTTGCTGCCTTGTAAGTAGAAGCGAAATAAGGGAGTACTGTAGGCTAAATCGATATTTAAATCGTTTAAAACTGGTTGCTATGTAATTGAAGTACTTTGTATGAACAGGAGTTGACAAATTCCCATATGAGAAAAATATAATATTTTAAAGCTGAAACTAATAACAAGGAATATCTCTTAAACGGTCAACCTCACAAAAAATGTATATAATACAAATTGTGATTTTTAACAAACTCTACATTTTTTGTGTGTTAAGCTTTGGTCTGTTTTTTACGGCTTACCAGTTATGTAATATTCCGAAAATTCGTCTAGAATAAAGCTGTCTTCAGAGGTTATTCCCAGAAAATTGTAGATTTACATTTTATTTGTCATGTAAATATCTTAAATATATGAGAGTTTAATCAAAATCGTTAGAGCCATTTTTGAGAAAATCAAAATTTTTCGTTGTAAAGAGTAGTTTGGAGTGAGTAGGTTTTCTTGAAAATTTTCATGTCGCATCCAAACTTGAATACTAAGGCAAGATAAACACACACACAGAATAACCACACACATGAACAGTTTTCAATTTTTTTTATTCAGGGGGTCTCAAAACATGTATTTCCGGTGGTCTCGCGGTATCGAATTTTTAGGTAAAGTGCAATACCTTCTCTATACAATATGCACATAGTACGCGTAGAGAAAGCAAAAATCACTTTCCTGTTACCTTAAATTGGTACTTCCTTCACCATGCTTTACGCTGTGAAGTAAAATTGTTCGTCCAGAGCCATAGTTTTACATTAGACTAAAAACAACCAGTATGAGACACGGAGTTTATTGCTCTCCTCCACTTTCATCTCTTTATTTTGTTACGTTAAGCACCTTCTCTTATGGAACAAAGGAGAGAGGAAGAAAAAACGGAAGTCACGATCGAGGTTTCATCCACGGCATCTTGGTTAACGCGCCACTGCCTGTCTTAGCCACCGTGACAGACCTGAGTCGCCTAAGCGCCTGTCCCATTAATCACAGATAGGGGCATTGGCATGTTGGCGATCACTGGTTCGTATCTTCTAACTTCAAGGACCAGGACCTTATCTATGTATTATTACCCCAGTCTTCTGCTATTGTCTTTACTTCCTTATGCTTCTGGACAAATTCCATTCCTTCCTTTTCTTCATATCCTTCATGTTTGATCTTTTCTTACATATTCTTTTTTCCCCATTTTGAGCTTTTCTTTAACTCCATAACTCCTTTTCTCATTCATTCTCCTGCGTTATGGTTCTTTTGTTTCTCGTCTTTATGCCTTCTTTTCTCACTTGTTTTTTCTCTGCATTCTTTTATTTATTTGTTCATCAAAATATTACTTTGGATACCTTTTTTGTTTTGTGGTTCTTTTTGTTCCTTCTTGCTTTTACTCGTATTTTTCTTTGTTATTGTGCTATCCTTCTGTTGTTTCCTTAATTCTACACGTTTTATTTCATTGTTATTGGATGATTTCTGTTATTTTCTCCGCTGTTCCTTTCTATTTCTTTATACAGTATTTTATTTGCTTCATATCTCTCATTTTAATTGTTTTTCCTGTATTTTTCTGTTTCTTCTTGAACTTATCTACATATATCCGAAATGAAATATTAGCAGTTTTCTTTAACTACCGGTCGATTTTTCTGTAGGTCCACGATTAAATATTTGGAAAATTTGTAGTACTTAAAAAGTGCTATTTCCCCAGTTTCTGCACAGTGTGAAAAGGTAAGTATTTAAAAATCTTAAGCACCAATGTATTTTTTCCCTATGAAAAAATAGTATATTTTTTTTATTAATTCAGTAAACCATACCATAAAATTAATGAATAAGAGGGAGCGTAAAGTGTTATGCATTCCTTTCGATCACATGAGAGATTTCAGGATTATTGGGCTAAATTTTAGTTTAGCAAAGACTATATTGAGAGTATGAATTGACATGTAGGCTCTAAGGTCAAGTTTAAATAGAAACTAACTATTTGAATTAAAGCATATGTAGTATCAGCGGATCTGAGAAAGGCATTTGGCGGATTTGAAGGAAATTAAGCAAATTCTTAAGAATTTTGTGGACTGGAACATGAGGCGGAAAACACTTTCAAGCTTTTGTAATATTGGCATAGAGAATAAAACCATTGAAATAGAAAGGCAAAATAAATAAGAAAGTTCTTAAAACTATTCAAAGGAGAAGCAGTGTACAAACCGATCAGCAAGAAGAAAAGTACCTTTTCGGGGACACTGAACGAGAATATACTGCTTCCAAAAAAGGTGTATTGGAGTAAATAGTGAGATTTAAAATGTTTTATAGCCTAAAATACCTAAAATGATACACTGTCTTAGAAAAACTGGGTCATATACGTAAATGAACAGAAAAACGGATGATGGGAAGAAATTAGGATGCTAAATTTTAGTAAACATTCACCTCTAGTTTGAAAACTGATGATTGCATCACATTTACCGAAGATTGTAATACTGCCCTATGGAGCCATGTTTCTGTTTTCAAAAACCAACCCCTAAAAGCTTGTAATTATGGCAATACGTGTCCTCCTGGTGAGCACGAACACGAAAATGTCTGGGTTGGGTAAATGCTAATAAGGGGTAGGTATGGTCTGCTTTGAAGAAGTTTTTGTTAACGTAAAATCAATTTCCATCTTGCCTTGGGGAAACAGCGGTTTTATTTCCTAAACGAGGCAAAATGAAAAGGGGTGTACACTAATAGATGTTGAGTTTAGGAACTAAGGGTAGGCTAAATAAGGTAAATAGCTAACAAATTGATTTAAAATTACTGCCTAATAGTACTCAGGGAGAAAATCTAAATCTATTGGATATCTCATTTGTTCATAATTAAATGTTATTGTAACAAACAATCTAACTTTAACCCCAATTTATTTTAATGACAAACATAAAACAAAATTACCTACCCCATCTGAAATTACTGCTAAATATCAACTTATTTACTGTTTTTTTTTCACTATGAAGGAAATTGTTTAAAGAAAGATTAAATGTTTAAAACGCTCCTGTGCATCAGAAAATATTAACTGCCAACAAACTGCTCCAAATAACCAGTGGAATAAAAATCCCAAATGTGGGACCCATATAACCAAGGAATAAACAGGTTTGTCTGATTAACAATTGTAAAGTATTACTTTATTTGTCGTTCAATTAAAAAAAAATAAAACTTTAATGTTCTAAACTTAACTCGTAATATAAAATTAATAATCTTCACAATTATGCATTACACACATTGCAATGGGTCAAATTCTTCTGCAATCGATTCTTTAAACTTCTCTACCACGCACATAGTAAATAAAGAAGGTACTACATTCCATCTAACAATTATATATTATATAAATACTGAATATATACTGAAAATAAATATATTGGGGAACCCTGAATCAAGATAGAAAGAAAAAAAAACTTTTTTATAAAAAGATGCGCGCGCTTGTGTGTGTGAAGCGCATAATTCAAAAAGTAAACTTTTTAAATACCAAACTTGAACTTTTAAGTTTTACACCTTCCAAAGGTACGATACGAATATTTTCAAGAGAATGACCCACTTTAAACTTCAATTTCCATCCTGTATTTTATTTTTTTTTTGAAAATGTTGATTTCCCGAAAATACCTCTAACGATTTTGATTAAATTACATCTCTAAGATGGATGGATGCGTGGGTGGGTGGATAGATGGATGGATAGATGGGATGGATGGATGGATGGATGGATGGTCGGACGGATGGATGGGTGAGTGACTGGATGGATGGGTGGGTGGATGGTTGGGATGAACGGAATGGATGGGTGGGTGGATAGATGGATGGATAGATGGGATGGGATGGATGGGTGGGTGGGTGCATGGATATATGGGATGGAATGGATGGGTGGATGGATGGATGGGTGGGTGGATGGATGGACGGATGGATGGGTGGATGGATGGATGGGTGGGTGGATGGATGGGTGTGTGAATGGGTTGATGGACGAATGGATGGATGGGTGTGTGGGTGGGTGGATGGATGGGTGTGTGGATGGATGGATGGGTGGGTGGGTGTGTGTGTGGGTGGATGAATGGATGGATGTGTGGGTGGATGAATGGATGGATGTGTGGGTGGATGGATGGGTGTGTGTGTGGGTGGATGAATGGATGGGTGTGTGGGTGGATGGATGTGTGTGGGTGGATGAATGGACGGGTGTGTGGGTGGGTGGATTAATGGATGGGTGTGTGGGTGGATGGGTGTGTGTGGGTGGATGGGTGTGTGTGGGTGGATGGGTGTGTGTGGGTGGATGGGTGTGTGTATGGGTGGATGAATGGATGGGTGTGTGGATGGGTGGGTGTGTGGGTAGATGGATGAATGGATGGGTGTGTGTGGGTGGATGGTTGGGTGTGTGGGTGGATGAATGGATGGGTGTGTGGGTGGGTGAATGGATGGGTGGATGGATGGGTGTGGGTGGATGGATGAATGGATGGGTATGTGGGTGGGTGGGTGGATGGATGGTGGGTGTGTGGGTGGATGGTGGGTGTGTGGGTGGATGGTGGGTGTGTGGGTGGATGTATGAGTGTGTGTGGGTGGATGAATGGATGGGCTTGTGGGTGGGTGGATGGATGGTGGGTGTGTGGGTGGATGGTGGGTGTGTGGGTGGATGTATGAGTGTGTGTGGGTGGATGAATGGATGGGCTTGTGGGTGGATGGATGGGTGGGTGGGTGGATGGGTGTGTGGGTGGGTTGATGGATGGTTGTGTGGGTGGATGAATGGATGGGTGTGTGGGTGGGTTGATGGATGTGTGTGTGGGTGGATGAATGGATGGGTGTGTGGGTGGATGGATGGGTGTGTGGGTGGATGAATGGATGGGTGTGTAGATGGGTGGATGGATCGGTGTGTGTGGGTGGATGGATTGACTGATGAAAATGCGTTGTAAGACCATCTTTGCTAATGTTTAACACCATTAGCATGAAGTAGAAAGAAGAAAAAGAGCATGCTTTGGTAAGAATTGCTTGTTTCAGAATAGGTAGAGAAAGTCCTGTGAAAACATATAAGACTTTTTCGAGTAAGCTTTCGTTAACATTTTTGCATTTCTAGCAAAAATATTCCTAGCTTAAAGCTTCTCATTTATACTTCCAATTCCAATTCTTCTGCCCGTGGCTGATTTTCCATCAGAAAATTTTTAACGGAAAGAAAGGAATCGCTCTTGTAAAATCTGTTTTGCAGGATGAATATTAAATCTCTTACCTCTGCATAACCCTTGTTTTCAATAAAGAAATAAATCAAGTTTTAATGGTGAATCCTCCATTAACTCTGGATAGATCGGCGCGTCTCCAACTCTGTTCGCCGCAGCCGTGAAGACTTGCGCTCAAAAGGCTTGTATAACCCAAGCCTGGGGAATAACAACCATTCAGCAACGTTTCATTGATACAAATTATCAGTATGGAAAAACATTTGTAATATCTTACAAGCCATATTTCCAATGCAATATCATTGCACTCACAATTAGAACTAATTACATGTCAGAGCAATACCTCTCAAAAACAACAGTGAAACCAGCTTACAACTTTACCAAATTGTTGCAAATACCCAACATTTAGAAATTTTGAAGATTGTATTGCTGAAATGTTTGGTTCAATAATTCATATTCCCATGTCAATTAGTCGAAACAGAGCAATAACATTCCATTTTCATGCTTTCATAAATTTAATCTTAAATTACTTCCAATTTACATTTATTAATATTAATATGTCCTTTCTTTTTTAAAGTTCCATTACGCAATTAGGCATTGACTCCACAAGATTGGAACGCACGTTTTTGAGATCATGAAACCATACTTGAATTAAAGCTAATACCAAACGTTTTTTGTGGAACAGCCAAATTTTGCAAATAGCCCACAAATGTTCTATGGGATTAATGCCAGACAAATTCTATTAGAAGAATTTGCTCACTTTCTTAGAGGTGTGTTAGGGAGCTCAATCTTGCTGAAAAATTCTGATACCTTCTGAAATCCTTTCCTGAAGTTTCTCAAACAACTCTCATGATGCCTTCAACTGGTTCTTTATTGATGAAACAGTCCTAAAACAGATTCTTTCCAGGTGTTTTGAAGCCTGTTGAAACTGTGTTGAATATACAGGTTCATTATTTACTCGGCGCACATACAAAACCCACGAAATTCTTCAAAGATAACAATGTTCATGTGCTTGAGTGGTTCAGCGAATGTGGAGTTTTGGTATTGACCTAGTACCAAAAAAGACCGAGCGGGTTGGTTCTGGAGGTTTCGTCAGGGGTTCGACTTCCATAGGACCATTTTTCTTCGGAGGTTTCCCCGAGCCGCCAGGATATTACTGGGTAGGATCATTTCATCCCTCAAACGTTCCGGGTCATCATTTCCTAATTATTTCAGTGTTGAAGCAGTAGTGGAGCGTTGGACAGGTTGAGGCTGAATGATAAAAGTTTGTCCTGGCGTCTTCGTCGGGATCACTCGTAACCATCCTTCCAATAAGGCCTCTGTGTGTCTTCAGGAGGGTTGGAGGCTCGTGAGCAGGGCCATAGACCGGCGTCGGAAGCATTCCAACTGTAGCAGATAGTTGCACCTGTCGCTATCCCTTCTGGTCTCTCTCATCATCCGTCCCTCCCTGAGGTCACGTAAGTGGCAAAGGGCCTTAAAGCCATCATGCGGTACTACTGGGGGCCACATCCGTTACTAATCCTAATCACCCAAAAACGCTTTTGATAATAACACCTTTTCAAAGCATATATTCCGAATTTTTGGACGAACTACATTTTCTCTACGTCAGCAAGTAAAATGAAATGTCTTAACCCAGTTTGATAGCAACACTCATGGTTTCCAGAGCATATATTTATAACTGTGGAATCCCACACGCACACAATGAATCAAGCAGTGATAAAAGACTATGCTGAGGTTCCTGTAAAGATACTGCCAAGGCATGACATCTGTATCACAGCAAGTGAAGTTTTTCATCATGCAGCTGCCTGCGCTGCCTTGAGGAGGCTTAGCATTCTATGTACCAGAGCACGTGGCTGACAATGGCTCTCCATGTGGTCTCTGTACTTGATTGCTGCTTTTTAATCGTGCAAGGAAAGAGCAAGAGAACGTTCCAATTTGTTCTTGTCATAGCATGTCAGTTCCTTCCACCTGTTCTTAAACGTTCTCTAGCGCTGCTTCCTTCTTTACTTTCCTCATTTTAATCTATCCTCAACCTTCAAGGGATTATTTCATCCAGAGCTTTGTGTTGTTTAACCATCTACCATCATCCAAAAGGCAAAAAAGGTTTTTTTGATTACTTTCTCTACACTTACTATATACATAGTGTATAGAGAAGGTATTGCACTCCACCCAAAAATTCGATACCGAGATTTCACCGGAAATATATGTTTTAGGGTCCCCTGTACCCAAAAAAAGCATTTTCAGAAAAAGTTCCATGTGTGTGTCCATGTGTCAGCGTGTCCGTGTGTACGTGAACAGGATAACTCAAAAACGAAAAGTCAGTAAGTTCAGTATCTTTCAGGGATGCGACCCCCCTCACCAAACTACTCTTTATATGGAACTTTTTTCGAAAATTTTGATTTTCTTAAAAATGGCTCTAATGATTTTGATTAAAATGTCGTATATTAAAGATATTTAAGGGACAAATAAAATGTGTATCTTGAATTTTCAGGGAATAGCCTCTGAAGACTAATTTATTCTGGATGCTTTTTACGGAATTTTGCATAACTGCCAAACCTTAAGAGATGGACAAAACCTAACAATACAAACAATTTAGAGCATTTTAAAACACGCAATTTATGTTATACACATTTTTTTCGTGGAGTTGATCGTTTTTAAGATATTCCTGGTTTTTCATCCACTTCATGGTAGAGCCATCGTTTCCTGTTGTAATTCTACTGCCAGACATTCTTTCAACATGTTCTCTCTGTTTTTTAAAATCCTTTAATCTTTAATTCATGCTAAAAATTCTGAGTTCTTCTCTTGTACTTTAGTTTCTAAAATTATTCTTTTTGCACACATTTTTTCCACTGTTTAAAATGTTTCATATCTGCAGCTGTACATTGATTTTTGTCATTTAGTTAGTGTCCAAGTTTCGCTCCATATGTTGGAGAAGGTACAGCCACAACGTTATGCAATTTTAGTTTTGTCTGTTTACTTTTTTTGGAATATTCGATAATTGTACCATATGTTTTCGGAAATTTGCCTATGTTATTGTCAATACATATTCTCTATCATAGTCAATATCACATTCTAGATAGCTAAAATGGCTCACATGGCACATACATCTAGCTATTATGGAAAATTATTTTTGTTCTAATTGGATTTTCTCTGTGAATGCTCTTATTTTGGTCTTTGTGATGAGATTTCCATATTATCTTACTCTCAAATTTCATTAAGTTTAAAAAAGCAGTATTTTGTAGGACAGACTCATTATTTTGGATAATAATCAAGCCAAATTCTAATAATAATAACAATAATAATAATAAAGTTATTATCCTTTGCTATTCCTGAAGTATGATGACTTTATGTTGCTCTACCTTGGGAAGTTGGTACTCTGGTTTTCAAATAGGGTACTAGCGTGCCCATTTCCCGCACTTCCTGTGAACAACGCCAAAACCTGTTTCGAACAGGAGTATTCCGGAAGCAGTGCTTGTCACCTCTCGCACCGCACGTCCGATAGCGTGGGAGGAAACTACAGCCTATGATTACGCTGCTCGCCGTCTTTAAATAACGGGAAGAATACCTACCCTATCCAGAAGAAGCCCCGCATCATCTTTGGGGAGGCGTTTTTTGTGGACATGCCCTGGGGATTAGTTCGTCTCGGCGGCACGGGACAAAGCACGCGGGAGAACAGGTTGGAGAAATGTCCGATCGGAGATCACCGAGTAGTTAGCCTGCTTTACGGCAAAGGGATTTATTTGGAGTCATGCATAACAATTCGTGTCTTAAAGGTGCTCAAGCGTCCATCAAAGCATTGGTAATCTCCACATATCATATCTCTATATCTCTGTAACAAATTATCGTTAATAAGCTTATTCTTTTATTTATTTCATACTAATCGAGAAATATTAGTACAAATAGTCTTATTTCTTGCTTTATTGTAAGTAGAAGCGAAATAAGGGAGTACCATAGGTTAAAGTGAAAGCCAAAAGCTGGTTGCTATATGACTGAAGTTCGTTTGTTTGTATGAAAAATTCCTGTATGAGAAAAGTATAAGTTTTTCAAAGCTGAAAACAAAAAAAAATAATATCTCAAAAACGAACAACTCCACGAAAAAATGTATAAATTGTGTGTTTTAACGTTCTCTAAATTGTTTGTGTGTTAAGTTTTTGTCCATCTCTTACGGTTTAGTAGTTATGCAAAATTCATCCAGAATAAAGTAGTCTTCAGAGGTTATTCCAAGAAAATTTGAGATATACATTTTATTTGTTACGTAAATATCTTTAATATACCATATTTTAATCAAAATCGTTATAGCCATTTTTGAGAAAATAAAAATTGTCGAAAAATGTTCCATGTAAGGGTAGTTGGAGGTGGAGGGATTTTCTTGGAGGTTATCAAACCTAAATACCAAGTTTGGGTTTTAACGGACTTTTCGTTTTTGAGCTATGCTGCCCACAGGCACACATACAGACAGACACACACGGAAATTTTTCTAAAAATGCTTTTTTTGGATTCAGGGAGTCTCAAAGCATGTATTTCCGGTGAAATCTCGGTATGGAATTTCTGGGTGCATTACAATACCTTCTCTATACCTATGTACATAGTATGTATAGAGAAAGTAAAACATGAAATGGCGTTTTATTTATGGATGCTGTTTAACTGCTGTGGTTCTCAGCGTCCCTTTCTATACTAGACGTTAAAGACCGCTTAAGTTTGCTCAGAGGCCTCTCTATCAGGCTTGAGGTTCTTTTACGTGCCGTAAATCTACAACACTGGGCCAACGGCTTTACTTCCCTTCCGAAGGAAGCCATGCTAAGGCTGTTTACACCCGAAAAAATCCATCGTCCTTCGAGTTTGAACCAGCAATTTTGGGTGTATGAAGTTAGCATGGTAACCATTGCACCACGGAGGGCGACGCAATGCATGAATTTAAATGGATTCAACATACTCGTAACCCGTTAAACATTAAGTGCGTATTGTTTCAAATTGCCATTGTTACACTATCATAATATTTAAATTATATTTAATGTGTATAGTACGGTCACCCAGATACGGGACCAAAAATTACTTGTACCAAAATTCCATCTAAATTTCTTCGCATAACAGAGACTATTTGCTTTGTCAAGAACGAAAGCCAAATGGCAATTCTAGAAGTTTAACCCCTTAATACCTAGTGTCGCGAATTTTCATCAAACCAATATTTGTAATTTTTTTTACTAAATTACCTCGTTTAAATTTCAAAATTCTGCGTAAAAGCTAATAATGAAGCCACCTAGGATGAAAGAAATCAGATTTTGGTAAACTTTTGTAGTATCTTTAAAAGTATAACAAATTTTGTTGTCCCGGACGCAAAAACCCCGCATTATAATTTGGCTTGAAACGGGTTCAGTACAACCCCGCTATTATCATTCACAAATTCTTTTACTAAATGTAAGCGTAATTAATAATGTAGGCATTATGAAGACATTCAAGTAATAGAGATGCAAACAAGATATCTTCAGGTGAATTTGGGCAAGGTTTTAAACACTCGTTTATTTAGTTAATAGTGGTTAGTGGTTATTATATTAGTGAAAGCGAAATATCTTTATGAACTTGAAGCAGCACAAATATATAAAAGAATGAAAAACTATGAGAAACTCAATCCATAGCTCTTGAGCACCACAGGAAGTTGCAACTTAGCCATTCCAGCTACGACTTGCTTCAAAACGGATGGAGTACTGTGCTTCTATTAAACTGGTTTAGTTAATAAACGTTATTAGTATCACATTTTGTGCTTATTCACTTCATGGTGCCACAATAAATCTTTATTTTTCCATCTCTTGATTCAAAATAACCATTTTCACTTTAGTCCAATGATTGAGGTGAAAAATGGAGCAGGAATCCATCCGGATCGAGTGTAAGTACTGTGTTGATTGGAATCTTGTACGACTTTCTTGTACACCTTGAACAGGTATTATTTGATTTCTAAGTGTATTCACAGACAACTTTATCCATCGGTGAAGACAATGGTGGGCAGAGGGTTCTATGCAACCACTTATCTAAACAACGTGTTGTACCTTACCATCCTGATTTGCAACATCTAGTTTCCCCTCATTTCTCAAAGAAGCATTGGAAGCAGAAATATATTCATCGATAAAACAATGATGGGTTCTTGGGGGTACAGATGTATTTCTTCGTTTACTTAAGCAGTGTATCAAACCTTTCTGAGATATTCAATACAGTCCTAACCTGGCATCTTCGAGTTTCCATGTTTTCTCAAAAATATTGATAGATTAATGAGAGGGTGTATTTCTCCGGTTACTTAAGCAGTTTCTTCAATCTTCCCATACTGAGACATTTGCAATACAGTCCTGAATTGCCATCATCTAGTTTCTATTGTTTGAAAGATACTCGAGGAAATATTATGGCTCGTGGAAGATTGAGAATATAGAAAGTGTGTTTCATCTATGAACCTAAGCATTCTGAGACACACATCATGCAGTCACTTTGCTTTTATCAAAAGATATTCAGTGGAAGCATTATGGGTTGTGGAAGACTGAGACAGCAGACGCGGTATTTTATTCATTACCTAAACAGTGCATTGGTCCTTCTACTGACACATTCAACATGCAGTCGTGATGTGTGTCCTCTAACTTCCCTATTTCCTCAAAATGTATTTACGAATGCATAGATGAAGATCGGCCGCGCGGTTAGATCACTCACCTCTCACCCAGGCTACTGGGTTCGCTCCCAGGTGACCACATGTAAGATTTGCCGCACAGGGCGGGTTTTCTCCAATTTTCCCCGTCATCGCATTCCACCGGTGCTCCATCTTAATTCCATGTATCATCAGTGCCATAGTTTGCGGTGCCATATGTAGTAAAAACTGACGTTAAACATTATAAAAAAAATAGATGAATGTACTGTAGAATTCGTGGCCGGCAGATTGACAAAACAAAGGGTGTACTTCGTCCGATTACCTGTATTGAGCCTTCCTGTGACGTTCAAAATACAGTCCTAACTTGGCTAATTCCAAATTCTTCTCAAAGCGTTTATAGGAATGACGCTAAGCATGGAGTAATCTGTTGAAAGGTTGTGCCAGGCAGACTGTGTGAATTAGGAGCTGACTTCACAAATTTTTTTGCGAGTCAAACTTACTGACGGCAGCGTAAATAAACAACACATCTTTGATATATATATAGAAACATCCCCAAACATAATTGAATTTGAAGATGGGCTTTACATTGAATTCAAATCTCAAATCGGTGTATGTTCTAACATGCATTTACTTCCAAAAAGCTTCTTTGTCATCTACTTTTTTATTCTGAAAAGCAGGCTAAGGTTTTAAACAGCTATTTATCACTGTACAGCCTCTCATTAGGGCACAGATGCATCAAGCTAATAATCGACACCCTACTCCGATCTGTCCTTTGAGGATAGCCGCATTTCCCTGGTGTTTACTGCCATAGGGATTTCCGATAGGTGATTATGAATTCAGCTAAACAGAATATTGACTTATCGGAACCTATTGTTTCACAGAAGTCTTGACAAGCGGTTAAAAGTTTCGGAGTAGTCATAACGAGATCCTTTGTCTTTATAAAGAAAGAAACTGTTCATTCCATTTATGTTCTACACCCTTGTAAGTTGGTTTACCACCGAAGTAAGGGTTTAAAAATCATGGCTGATCTTTTCACACACAGTTTTATGTTTCGCACATTCTTATATGCATTCTAAGGAACCTCTGACAACAATAATCTGTAAACGGAAATTTGAAGATAGGCGTATTTGCTATAAGATTGCTTAAATTCTTTTGAGACAGTGGAAAGAACAAACGTAGGAAACAGGTCGCTTGTGTCAGGTATGTTACATGTAGCGGCAGTTTTCGAAGTCTCTGGTGAAGCTGCGGGACGTCCTCATCTCCCCTTTCCACTATTTCAAAAGACTGCGACCAAATTATATTATTTCTCCATTCGATACCGAACGGGATGCTCAGTCGGTTTCGTCTGTGGCCCGCAAAGTCAAACGGTCACGGCTTCTACACCTGTGACCAGCCTATATCCTGTCAGGATAATGAAAAAGCTGCGCAGAAGCTTGAGGGCGCAACTATTGCGGATTACATAATGCTCTCTTCTACCGCATGTCCATTTGACATCACACACGCATGCGCATCGCGAGGTTTTTGTAAGTAGTAGGAGAGTGAGCATTGCAAGTGGCAGTCGGTGATCTCAAAACTATAGTGTGCAGTTTATTGTAAGAGTAAACAAAACTGAAATGTATTAACAACCTTCTACATCTAAGTTCTCCTCTGGTAAGTCCCTTAGAGAACAGACTAGGGAGATTCTTTACAATGTATCACTTACTTGTATCACTACAACGCAGCAAATGGTATCAAGTAGTGACCAGCACCATCGTCACCAATGAACGGGTGTTCCATATTGGTATGAAGTCTATCTCTGTGGGCGACCAGATACCCTGCTGCATCGCTTCGAAACCTGCCCGTCCCCTACTCCTTGAATCCACTCGCAGGATTACATTCTTAGGATTTTGAACATCCCTAGGGCTTACTTTGGAGCTCATTATCTGGTGGTGCCTGTATTTCAGTGTCCGGCATTGCGATGTAAAGTGGTTCACCGTATTGGGCGACTCTTGCTGATTTATTATCATAATTTGGAATTGTTTGGTATTTAATCCCAATTGTTAAATCTAATTCTTCTTTATTTTAACCATGTAATATTCTAACAGCAACTAGATTCCCCTCAAACTGTGGATGTATTATTTGTACACTTGATAATTTATTTGACCTGTGTTAATTTTAAAGATGTGCCACTCTGTATGTAGGAACACATTTTCTAAAAAAAAAAATAAGTAAATAAAAACATTAACATGAAAATATAAATTGAAATAGCCCCGTAGAGTTCTGCAACTATTGTAACGTGAAGGGATATCTACACACACACACACTAAATACGGGGCAATTAAACCGCCTGGTAGAGAGTTTAAATTGAGGAAACTTCTTTTCAATCTGTGCGGTTTTTGCTAAATTAGAACTGGTATTAAAAGTGTAATTTATTTTTCCTTTAACTTCATTAATTACAACAATTTATTGACACGCATAGTTGTATATTTAGTTTATATCTCTGTAAATTAATATGTTATGATTGCATATTCCTTAAAGAAACATACAGATTCCTTTACAGTATTCAGTTTTCGAGAGTTTTTGAAACGAGAATTTCAGTTTAATTTTCAAAAGTGAGCATATATATTTGATTGTTTACATCTCAACTATCTCACTTTGACAATACCCTTTTCTTTACAATTCTTCTTATTTGCAATCATCTTCTTAATTTTTTACTTTCTCTACACGTACTATGTACATAGTGTATAGAGAAAGTATTGCACTCCATACAAAAATTAGATACCGAGATTTCACCGGAAATACTTGTTTTGGGTCCCACTGAATCCAAAAAAAAAAGCATTTTCAGAAAAAGGTTCGTGTATGTCTGTGGACAGCATAGCTCAAAAACGAAAAGACTGTAAAATACCAAACTTGGTATTTAAGATTGGTATCTTCCAAGGATGCGACACGAAAATCTTCAAGAAAATCCCCCCAATCCCAACTACCCTTTACATGGTACTTTTTTCTAAAATTTTGATTTTCTTAAAAATGGCTCTAATGATTTTGATTAAAATATCATATATTAAGGATTTTTACCTGACAACTAAAATGTATATCTTGAATTTTCTGGGAATAGCCTCTTAAGGCTACTTTATTCTGGAATAATTTTACGAAATTTGTACAATTGCTAAACCGTAAGAGATGGACAAAAACTTACCACACAAAAAATTTGGAGCACTTTAAAACACAATTTATGTTATATACATTTTTTTCGTGGAGTTGATCGTTTTTTAGATCTTCCTTTCAGCTTTGAAAAATGTATACTTGTCTCATACATGAATTAGTCAGCTCGTGTCCATACAAACAAAGGAACTTCAGTCACATAGCAATCAGCTTTTGATTATCACTTTAACCTATGGTACTCCCTTATTTCGCTTCTATTTACAAGGCAGCAAATAATAAGACTATTTCTGCTAATTTTTTCTCAATTAACCTGAAGTAAATAAAAGCCTAAGCGTTTTAACAATAATTTGTTGCAGAGATGGAGAGAAAGCCACTTGAATGGAACACATCAGTTTTTTTATGTTAAAATTGCACTAATTTTAGACGTGATAGTTAAAATTAGTGGAGAGCTAAATCTGACATGAAAAAATCCATAAATGCCGACTCCGAAACACGTACCATGGATCTTCATTTTGTGTGCCGATGGGCTTACTGCCAAGCTACCATGTCAGTATATGTTTCGTCATTAAGTTTTAATGGTAAAATCGACACAGAGAGCCGAAGATTATAGTTTCGAATCTCGTCCGTATCACTGCAATTTTTAAATCTGTTTCAACTTTCGAACCTACCGTCTCCAATTGGTTAGCTGTAAGAGCACTATCAAAATGGCAAGTAACCAAAGTAGTGCTGCAGTTTGTCTATTCTGTTCCTATCGGTTTAAGAGATATTCATTTTGTAGCTACAAAGCGCAAAAATCTGATGTGCTCCATTCACATGACTTTTTCTACACCTCTGTAACAAATTGTTGTCAATAAGCTTATTTTTCTATTTCATGTTAAAAATTATCAGAAACAATCTTATTGCTTAGTCCCTTATAAGTAGAAGGGAAATACGAAAATACAGTAGGATAAACCGACAGCCAAATGTTTTAAAATGTGGTTGCTATGGGATTGAAACCCGTTTCTTTGTGTGACCAAGCATTGACAAGTTCCAGTATGAGAAAATTATTTTAAAATTGAAATAAATAATAAGGAATATCTCGAAAAGGGCCAACTTCATGAAAAAAATGTTTATGACATAAATTGTGTTTTTATGTTGCAAGTTTTTGTCTATTACAGTTTACCAGTTATGCAAAAGTCACTAAAAATTATCCAGAATAGAGGTCTTAGGCTATTTCTAGAAAATCCAACATATACATTTTATTTGTCATGAATATTTTAAATCGTTAGTCATTTTTGAGAAAATAACAATTTTCAAAACTTTTCCCTAGTAAAGGGTAGTTTGGGGTGGAGGGATTTTCTTGAAAATCTTCTTGTCGAATTCTTATAAGATACTGAACTAAATATCAAGTTTGGTATTTAACGAACTTTTTGTTTTTGAGCTATGCTGCCCATACACATACACACAGGGACATTTTTCTAAAAATACTTCTTTCGTTTTCAGAGGGTGTCAAAACACGTATTTTCGGTGAAGTCTCGGTATAGAATTTTTGGGTTCAATACAATACCTTCTCTATATACTATGTACATAGTACGTGTAGAGAAAGTAAAAGGCGACCACAACAAATGTTTAAGCTAGAATATCAACTTTTTGGCTACATATTTCCGTGGTATGAATGTATTTTATGCCTAAGCTAAATAAACTTTAACTAGAAGTCTGCCTTACATTCAAGAAGTCTTGAAATTCGAGTCTCGGTTAAGGTGGGTTACTCGGATAAGATTTTCTCCGAGGTTTTCCCGTATCCCGAAAAGACGAATGTCGGTTAACTTTAAGATCCTTGGACCTCAAGTGCATTTGAGCATCTTTCGCCAATTTCATTCGCTGTCCCTACCAGGTTAAAAGACGTTAATAAACAAAACATAACTTTAAATTTAAATACTAATCAGTGTTACACGAGTACTACAAAGGCAGGACTGATGTGTCAGTCTGTGCGGCTCAGTTTTCTGGTTCCAAGGTTGGGGGTTCAAACACGGCCTAGACCGATGGTTTGTAAATGTGCTTAAAAGCGATAGCCCCATGTCAGTAGATTCACTGGCGGCGCTGATATGATCCAGGCAGTTGACAACGTCGTTAATAAATAAAATGTGTTTAACATTCACGCACAATCACCATTTATTTCACATGGGACCATAAAACAATATACCACAGATTTAGCAATTTTATAGATAATATTGAGTGCTTTAGTCAATAAGCTAAAGAGTTGAGAAAGCATAATATTTTAAGGACACACGTAGTGAGATGTGACCTCAAGCTTCAAAAAACCGGTTTTGCTCGAAAATGAAGTGATGTAGAATATGTTAAGTGAACTAGTTCTCAATCTTTTATTTTTGCTTCCCTTATAAAATAAGTAATGACCTATATCACTCACTTAAACGATAATTTGTATCCATCCATTTGTTGTTAAATTTATAAGGGTGCCAAAAATGGTAGATTTGAATACACCATTCGTTCTTAGTCCTTAAATTTAGGGCATGACATTCTTCTTCAGTACTTTAGTCACTAATACAATTAATGACAGGCTACTAAACCCAAGGTCAAGACATGCATATCTAGAGAGATTGCTACGCCACTGCTAGATCTAATCTAGAAAGGGATAACTCAGACTAATTCGTTATCATTTTTCAGTGCCAGAGTACCAATTAGGGCATGGTAAACAGAGGTTTTAGGCTGCAACCGATGCTAAAAGACTGGATGGGCCTATTTATCATGCGGACAGTGGATCTGAAGGGAGGAAGGTTTAAGTGACAGCAGCGAAGTCCGATATTGGAAATGGAGGTGTGGTGTAAGATCCCAATCGGAACATGGGGGCGTAAACGAACGTCTGGAGTTTCAAGGGTGCCCCAGGCAGTGCAGGGGGGGGGGGAGTAATTTCATTACAAAATAGGTCTACAGATGGAGATTTAGCTGTACCTAAGCATATCCCACGTCTTGAAGGTTGATGGATAAATATGGGAAAGGTTGCTACAAATTGTTCAGGGGTAGTTAAATAGGATCTTTAACTCAGAATAAAGCATATTTCAGCATTTAGTTTTTATCTTGAAGTATTATTTTCATGCTAATCGTGATTTTTGTTTCTGAAAATATAATAAAATTCCTAAACAGCTGAAACATCCATGGCCGTTTTCACATTGCGAAGTTGAACCTGTTTTAAATATTTATTTTAGGAGATATTTGTAACTTTATAATTTTGAAAGTTATATGTATGATGTTAATAACTGATCGTTAAAGAACCAGATCTAAAAGAACTTTTACTTGCCCACATCATTAAACACAATTTCAAGAACTTAATATATTAAACCATATGATAAATAATAGTTACATATTTAAATATCGAATTTAAATTTAAGAATTAATGTAAAGAATTAAGCAGATACTACGCTCACCACATGCTTTTTTTTATTTTTTAAGATATAGTTCAAGGTAAGTAACAGAAATAAACTAAGGATATTTTTGGGATCAATTTTTACTTTCTCTACACAGTACATGATAGGTAGGTAGAGAAAATAAATCACTCCACCCAAAAATTGGATACCGAGATACCACGAGAAATACACATTTTAGGGTCCTATGTATAAAAAAATATAAAAAGCTCTGTGTGTGCCCGTGTGTCTGTAAACACGATAACTCAAAAACGAAAAGTCGGTAAAATACCAAACTTGATATTTAAGTTTACTATATTCCAAGGTTGTGACACAAATATTTTAAGTAAGATCTTCTCACCCCAAACTACCCTTTACAAGGGAAGAATTTCTAAAATTTTGATTTTCTTAAAAATGGCTTTAACGATTTTGATTAAAATACCGTACTTATATTAAATATTTTCATGGCAAATAAAATGTATATCTTGAATTATCTGAGAATATTCTCTAAATATCTGTTTATCCTGAATGAATTTTGGTAACTGTTAAACCATAAGAGATAGACAAACATTTACTACACAAAAAATGTAGATCTTGTTAAAATACACAATTAATATCATAATACATTTTTTGAGATGTTCCTTGTTCTTGGTTTCAGTTTTAAAACACTTTAAATTTTCCCATACGGGAATTTGTCAACTATTGGCAACACACAGAAACCAGCTTTAAAAGTTGGTTTTGCCTAATATCTTCCTTTATTTCCTTATTACTCACAAGGAAGCAATTAATAAGCCATTTCTGCTAATTCTACTAACGTTTGTCGATTAATGTGACGTAGATAAAGTAAGTGTGGTTTGTTTGCGGAACAGGTAGAGACATCAGATGTTTTTCATGAGCTTCTCGAGAAGTCTGGCTGCTCCAATTTCAGGACTCAGCGTGCTTCCCTATGGAGACAATAAGTCACATGTGAAGCCCTTGACTAAGTTTGGTAGATTTATGTTGTCGGCCCGGACCGTGAAAAAGGGAGGCGTGAGAGCAGGGCACCTTATGCCGTAATTCGATCCGCCCCGCCCCAACGCCGTGGGGGAGTACCATTCGCGTGTATAACACTTGTTGCTCTACAATAAGCCCTATGCGCTTTGCTCAACTCAAGATGTCCTCTGATTTATAGCTCTCTAGGACATTCTTTCTGGGACCCCGTCCCCAATTCCTCCCCTGTCAAGAAATATCTTCATCCTTTTCTTCCACATTTTCCATGTGCTTCCCTTAATACTACAAACTTGATATTTCTCCCTAAAACGTAAGCTGGCTTAGATTGTTGAATATCACCAGATTTAACATTTATTTAACTAATTTTAGAGCGAACTGCATATCTATTTCGCATTTACACGTGTTGTAAACACCCCCAAAAGTATAACTCCTGTATGAACTATTATATTTAAATCAGACATGTTTCCACTGTATTAAAGGAAGATTTTTCAGAATATTTTTCAGATTCTAGCTGCTTCTTTACTTGGGAATATCTTAATCACTTAATTCTTTAAAAATGTTTTTACTACGTAGAATAATACATCAGCATACGAGGTACGTCCAGAAAGTAAGTTCCGTTTGGTAATAAAATTCAAAGTTTACGAAATTTCAGTTTTTCGGTAACAATTTCATGAATTAGTGATCTGAGCTTTGGGGAAATTCCATAGCGAGAGCACTAATTGTAAACTTGCAGTTTTCCTGGATCTTGTCATCAATCGCGTGAACCAGTTCTTCTGTAACCAAAGATGGACGCCCACTTCGTTCCTCATCGGGAACTTCACTACGTCCTTCATTGAACTGTCGGACCCATCTTCTCACCATTGAATCACTCATCGCATTTTGTCCGTAAACTTCGCAAATTTGCCGATACAATTCAAATGGTTTCACTTTCCTAGCATTCAGAAAACGAATCACAGATCTGATTTCACAAGCGGCGGGATTTTCAACCAACACCGACATTGTAAACAAGCACAACAAAGCGTATGTGGCTGACAGCGATCTCAAAATGGCGCACGTTTCCTCTCCTTGATACAGAGCGTCTACCGCGCATATGCGGAACTGCGATCGCAGCGCTGCAGCGGAGATTAATTGAAACGGAACTTACTTTCTGAACGTACCTCGTATAATGCATATTCAAATCATTAACAAATTTAATATCAGATATTAACTGTAAAATATATTTATCTCCTAAGTTATTTACCACAAAATATTTAAATATTACTTAAACTGCGTTTTACTATCTATACTACATTCATCCTTCACCAATAAATAAAGATAAATGTCCTGTTTACACGAATGCATTTAGGGAATAACATATTACTTTGAAGAAAACTGACAAAGTACTTAGTGATAAATGTAGGAACTCGTGTGTATGCCTTGGGGTTTTTGGTAATACAATGGAAGGTTTATCTCTAAATAGGTCCAGCTAGGGTGAGCCGTGCAGGATGCAGATTCTAGTTCAGTTTTAGATTTAGCTCTGCCATTGGTCGATTGACCAACATGGCTACCCATGCGCAAATAGACAGAACGAACGGAAGACTGTGCATTTCGCATTGGAGAGCCGAACCGATTTTCAGGAACCCCATTTTTACTTTCTCTATAGGCACTATGTACATGGTGTATAGAGAATGTATTGCACTCCACCAAAAAATTCGATACCGAGATTTCACCGGAAATACGTGTTTTAGGACCCCCTGTATCCATAAAAAGCATTTTCAGAAAAAGGTCCGTGTGCGTGTGTGTGTGTGTGTCCGTGTGTCTGTGAACACGATAACTCAAAAACGAAAAGTCGGTAAAATATCAAACTTGGTATTTAAGTTTAGTATCTTCCAGGGATGCGACACGAAGATTTTGAAAAAAAAAAAAAAAAGCCCCCCCATCCTAAACTACCCTTTACATGGAACTTTTTTCGAAAAATTTGATTTTGTAAGAAATGGCTCTAACGATTTTGATTAAAATATCATATACTAAAGATATTTACCTGACAAATAAAATGTATATTTTGAATTTTCTGGGAATAGCCTCTGAAGACTACTTTATTCTGGATGAATTTTGCATAGCTACTAAACCGTAAGAGATGGACAAAAACGTAACACACAAAAAATGTAGAGCACGTTAAAACATACAATTTATATTATATATATATATATTTCGTGGAGTTGATCGTTTTTGAGATATTCCTTTTTCTTGGTTTCAGCTTTGAAAAACGTATACTTTTCTCTTACAGGAATTTGTCAACTCCTGTCCACACAAACAAAGGAACATCAGTCACATAGCAACCAGCTTTTGGCTTTCACTTTAACCTATGGTACTCCCTTATTTCGCTTGTATTTACAATAAAGCAAGGACTAAGACTATTTCTGCTAATTTTCCTCGATTAACATGAAATAAATAAAAGATAAGCTTATTAACAGTAATTTTTTACAGAGAGATAGAGAAAGTCATGTGAACGGAACACATCAGATTTTTACTTTCTCTAGCCCCATTTGTACAATGTTCATAGGGATAGAGAAGTATTGTATTCCACCCAAAAATTCGATACCGAGATTTCACCGGAAATACATGTTTTAGGACCCCCTGTATCCAAAAAAAGCATTTTGAGAAAAAGTTCCATGTGTGTGTGTGTGTGTCAGTGTGTCCGTGTGTCTGTGAACACGATAACTCAAAAACGAAAAGTAGCTAAAATACCTAACTTGGCATTTAAGTTAAGTATTTTCCAGGGATGCGACACGAAGATTTTGAGAAAAATCCCCCCACCCCAAACTACCCTTTACATGGAACTTTTTTGGAAATATTTTATTTTCTTAAACATGGCTAACGATTTTGACAAAAATGTCATATATTAAAGATATTTACTTAAAAAATAAAATGTATATCTTGAATTTTCTGGGAATAGCTTCTGAAGACCTGTTTATTCTCGATGAATTTTGCTTAATTTGGCATAACTAGTAAACCGTAAGAGATAGACAAAATCTTACTATGTAAAACATTTAGGTCTTGTTAAAATACACAAGTTATGTCATATAAATTTTTCTCGTGGAGCTTACCGTTTTCGAGGTATTCATTGTTATTAGTTTCAGTTGTGAAGTACTTATATTTTTCTCAGACGGGACTGTCCGTTTTTCTTTTGTTCTACTCCTTGTCAAGAAAAGAAGCGATTTTTAATGACAATCGCATAACGACAGCTTTTAAAACATTTGACTATTGGTTTAGCCTAGTGTATTCCCTTGTTTTCTTCCTACTTATACGGAACTAAATAATAAGAACATTGTGCTAATGAGTACCACAATTAGCAAGGTGCAGAAAGAAGAAGACTCTTATGTATGAAGTTTGAGAACAGCTAGAGAAAGTCATGTGAGTGTAACACATAAGATTTTTAGCCCTTATTTCGAGCCAGTTCATTTACATAAACCTATCCTAACCTAGCGTAGCCATATTGTCTCCGTAACCAAAAGGAAAGAGCCTGAGTCTAAAACTGAACCAAAATTGCTTTCATTATAATTTAACCACTGCAACAATCGAGCTGCTAGGGTTGACTGTATGCACTGGGCTTGTTTATATCGATGTCACGATAAAGTCATGATATTACGGGCGTGTAAAAATTCCAAGACAGGTCTGTCAAGCAGGAACAGAGCTGGGTGAAATCTTGGTAACTCCCAAACTTTGGGCTACACAGGTCCACCCGAAATGTTCAGATGTCTAACTGTTAAAACTTCAACCGTCTATCAATTTTACCTAATGTGGTTCTTGTATGCAAGCATATGTTTCAAACTGCCTAGCTTATGAGTAATTACACGGATGTTAAATATTATGTAGATTATATATACGTAGTAGTATTTAGAGAGAAGAAATGTGTTATCTTCATGTAAACTTATTGGATTAAAAGATAACCGTAATCAATAAGCTTCAAAAGTATTCATAGAAATAAAAAATATTGGTTTACCCACTAGATTATCATTTCTATATCTACAAAGGTAAGTATGCATATAAAGAAGTACGTTTTCATTTTTCTATGCACATGACTAAATGAATGAAATATGGCGTTTTAAATACACACACTTTGTACTTTTCTTCAGTGGGAAACCTTGATTTTACCAGGAAAAAAAAAAGATATTAACAGACTTTTGCTGTACTTGCTTGCACTTTTACTTTACTTCTTCCTACTGCCTTTTTCTGATTTACAGTATTTGCTTTTTATTATTGTTCGCATGAGCTGAAAACTGACGACGTCGATTCTGGAAGGGTCTGTTTAGTCTGATTGGTCCTTAGCCTCATAGAGGACGTGTGCCATTTAGATTAATTGCTTATTTTTTGGTAGAAATTTCTAATTAAGGAACGAAGAAACGGGAAGTATTTAGCTGCTCTTTGAAGCCTCTAATTTCCATCCCCCAAAAAGATGATCTACAAGAGTTTATATTAGCAATATACACATATTAACAGGTAGCTAAAATTAAAATTAAGGCTCCTCACAAGGAAAGTGGAGCTAGAATGAAACAGATAAAGAAAACAGACAGCTGGCACAAGGAATTTGTTTAAACTTAGGAGAAATTGCTTATATATTTTGTTCAAATGCTACAGATGTGAGCAATAACATCTAGCAAAATCTAAAAGTAACCTGTATTATTTTGTTGTTCATATATGTGTGAGCTTTCAGTATACCAAAACCGTTATTTCTGAGAAGCATTACATAATAAATGTTCAAATATTAAAACTTCCTGATACACCTCATCTTAATCGAAATAACAGTTATTTATGACACAAGTATTAAAAGTAGAGTTTTGTTTTACGAGCAGCAATTCTACGAGAGAAAAAATCACTTTTAACACGTTTTCTACTTTTCATACTTTCCAAAACTAATGTTTTACTGATATTTTATATATTTACACAGCTCAGAAATTTAAAAAATGACAATACAATAGTACAAAACTGATTCCAGGCCAATGTAACTAAGAGAAATAGCGCCTGGAGTGAAATTAGACGTGTGCAACGAAATAGATGCATTGTTTTATTTAACCACTAGCAGTGCTTAACTTACACCAGTCAATGAAATGATTACATATTATCAATATACTATTTTTGGACTTTTTTCTAGCAGCTCTAGTGTTACCTTTCGGAAGTTTAAAGCATTTCGTCCGGCTTTTGGAACTTAGTTTCATACTCTATCTGCTGCCATTTTATCCTTTACTCAGGCCATAGATAAAAGAATAACGATTCTGATCAAATAATAATATGCTGAAAAACGCATTGAGATAAATTGACGATTTGAATTGTAAACAGATAATGTGACACCACGAGAAATTCACTATATAAAAATAAAAGTTAATCAAAACAATTAGGTTTATTAAACATGTGCCAATCATACAAAAGAATAATAGACATATGATTGAAAGTTGTAACAATGGACATCATTATATCTGGTGTATCAACTTTCCTAGAAATGAACTCATATCTGTTTGTAGTTCAGATGTAAAAACTCTTATGTGTTCCATTCGCATAACTTTCTCTACATCTCTGTAACAAATTATTTTTAAAAAGCTTATTCTTCTATCTACTTTATGATAATCGAGATAAACATTAGCAGAAATTGTCTTAATTACTTGCCTCCTTGTAAGTAGAAGTAGGAGGAAAATAAGGGAATACGCTAGGTTCAAACGATAGTCAGATGTTTTAAAAGCTGGTTGCCATGTGGTTGAAATCCGTTTCTATGCAGGTCCAGGAACTTAAGTATTTAAGTATTTCAAATCTAAAACAAATAACAACGAATATCTCAGAAATCGTCAATTCCACGAAAAAAATGTGTACGACATAAATTGTGTGTTTTAGCTTGCTCTACTTGTAAGTTTTTGTAGGGTGATTTTTCTCAAAATCTTCGTGTCGCATCCCTGGAAGATACCACACTTAAATACTGAGTTTGGTATTTTACCGATATTTCGTTTTTGAGTTATCGTGTTCACGGACACACACTCACACTTTTTTCTGAATTTTTTTTTTTTTGATACAGGGGACACTAAAACATATATTTCCGGTTTAAATCTCGGTATCGAATTTTTGGGCGGAATGCAATACCTTCTCTATACATTATGTACATAGTACGTGTAGAGAAAGTAAAAAGTACGCTTTGGTGAAGTAATTCTACAAACAATACGCTGTAAGTGTATTATGACGGGTTTACTATTTCTTGTGTTTGTAGATCTGCTTAGTTCAGATGGTTAAGCACTGATCTTCTGCGCTCAAATCCAGCCCACATCTATAGATTTTAAGTGTGCTTAAAAGCAACAGCCCCATGTCAGTAAATTTACTGACATATTAAAGAACTCCTGTGGGACAAAATTCCGTCACACCAACAGCACTAGTATGATTCTGACAATTGACACGTCGTTAACAAACAAAATAATTATTTTTTGTGTTTAAGTACCTTTAATTATTGATTACAAATAATAACAAAGAAACTACGAAGGACTCGTAATAGTGTAGATCTAAAACCATTACGAAACAGAAATGTCGCATTAGTAGAACATCTGAATTTAAGCCTGAAAGTTATGGTTCGCACATAAAGACTTCAAATCCTTTTCTACCAGACTTAAACTTGCGTCTCACGTGTTAACTCAGAAAGCGAAAGCAATAAAACCACGGGAAGCACAAAACTCAGATGTTTACGGCGAAGAAACAGCGATCTTCAGGCGCCGGTTGGGTGTACCCTAGTTACAGGTGATATTTTGACTGCAGGCACAGGCCCCCTCACCTCATTATTATGTTCTTGGGCGGTGCAGCTTGTCACATTTTATGGTTCGTTTCACCCCGCTTGTGGCCCGATTTAAACAAAGACATAATCTGCCTCACATCGTTAATTTCAAAACAGTGTTTAACTGCTCTTTGACAAACAATGCATTTCAGGTTATTTGGGAGCAATTTTCAGAGATGATGGGAGAAACGTTTCTCAAAATGTAAATTATTGTGTGTAAATAATTCCAAATTTGGTGCCACATCCCTCAATTATTATGATAACAAGGAAGAGTGAGAGAAGATAGTTCTTAATGCAATAAAATAGGATTTCCAGAAGGAAATAAAATATTTGAAGTAGGTTTCAGAGATATAAAAGAAATTCCTCAGAAGGATAACTCTATTGCACTACTTACATTCTTTCATTTTCAGCTCATAATCCTAAATTGCAGTAGTATTCCGTATCTTAACATGTAGATAAATAAAATGAAGAGCAACGCTTCTGATTTTTTTTTTATTATTGTTTTGTTTTTTTATTGTTTAACATCAATGGTCATATCGGGGGATTTGACTTATGAAAATGTAGGTTCAGAACATTAGGTTAAACTTTATATTACTAAACACACGCACATTCACTCTCACATGCATACTTCCAGACTCTGTGGGGGATAGGGAATAATTCTGGTTAAATCGAACCCGGGACCTCCGGGTGAGAAGTCAGCTCGCTGACCACCCGACCACAGAGGCAGTCTAACTTTTGATTTTGTTTCTAGCTGAATAAATTGTTTGCAGTAAATGTAAAAAATCTTATGTGTTCCATTCACATGACTTTCTCTACATCCCTACGATAAATTATTGTTGAAAAGCTTATTCTTCTACTTATTTAATGCTAATCGAGAAAAAATAGCAGAAAGGGTCTTATTACTTGCTTCCTTATAAGTAGAGGGGAAATAAGGGAGTGCCATGGGTTAAAATGATAGTGAAAAGCTATGCGACGAAGTTCCTTTGTTTGTATGGACAGGAGTTCACAAATTCCTGTATGAGAAAAGTATAAGTATTTTAAAGCTGAAACCGATAAAAAGGAATATCTAAAGAAAAGACCAATTCCCGACGAAAAATGTATATAACATATATTGTGTGTTTTATCAAGATCTACATTTTCTGTTAAGTAAGCTTTTGTTTATCTCTTACGGTTTAACAGTTATGCAAAATTCCGCAAAATTCATCCAGAATAAACATGTCTTCAGATATACATTTTATTTTTCATGTAAATATCCTAAATATAAGAGATTTTAATCAAAATCGTTAGAGGCATTTTTGAGAAAGTCAAAATTTTCAAAGTTTTCCATGTAAAGAGTAGTTGGGCGTGGGGGGATTGTCTTGTAAATGTTTTGTCGCATCCTTGGAAGATACCGAACTTAAATACCAAGTTTGGTATTTATTGGTATATTCGTTATTGAGCTATGCTGCCCGCAGACACACACACACGGACCTTTTTCTAGACTCTTTTTTTGGGAGGGGGGATTCAGGAGGTCCTAACACATGTATTTCCGGTGAAATTCGGTATCGAATTTTTGTATGCATTACAATACCTTCTCTATACACTATGTACATAGTACATGTAGAGAAAATAAAAAGTAGCAAAAAGCTTATATGGAAGAGAATTTCAGATGTGCAAAATACTATGAGTGAAAGAGCGGTTCAAAACTTCTTTGAATATCATAAAAGCCTCAAATTTATACAATAACGAAATTGCCCGCCTCTATAGTGTGGGGGTGGTGTGTTGCGTCACATTCAAGAAGTCGCGAATTCTAATCTCGCTTAAGATGAGAGTTACCCGGATAAGGTTTTAGTTTCTCTACACGTACTATGATAGTCTACAGAGAATATATTGTTTTCCACCCAAAAATTCGATACCGAGATTTCGCCGGAAATATACGTTTTAGGGTCCCTAAAATAAGGAAAGCATTTTATAAAACGTCCCTGTGTCTGAACACAACTCAAAAATGAAAAGTCGGTAAGACACCAATCTTGGTATTTATGTTTAGTATCTTCCAAGAGTGCGACACGAAGATTTTGAGAAAAATCTCCCCACTCCAAACTATTTCGAAAATTTTAATTTATTCAAAAACGGCCCTAACGATTTTGAATGTAATACCGTAGATTAAAGATATTTACATGACAAGATGTATATCTTGAATTTTCTGGAAATATCCTCTGAAGACGACCTGTTTATTCTGAAAGAATTTTTCTGAATTTTGTATAACTGCAAAACCGAAAGCGCTATACAAAAATTACAGCACAAAAATGTAGATCTAGTTATAGCACACAAATTACGTCACATAGATTTCTTCGTGAGTTGACCATTTCTGAGATATTCCTTATTATTGGTTTCAGCTTTAAAATACTTACATTATTCTCATACGAGGATTTGTAAACTCCTGACAGTGCAAAGAAATGGATTTCAACCGCACATCAACCAGCTTTTAATATATTTGACTTTCGCTTTAGTGGGTGTCCCTTTATTTCCGTTTTACTTACAAGGAAGCAAATAATAAAGACAATTACTGCTAATATTTATCTCGACTATGATTAAATAGATATAAGAAGTAGATAAAAGGTTTTTAACAAAAATTTGATACAGAGATATAGAGGTAGTTATGTGAATAGAACACATCAGAGCTTTTTGCGGGGTTTTAATGTCAATTAACTTTAAGCTCCATGGTCCCCGAGATCATTTGAGCACCATTTTACAAATTTCATTCATCGTGCGATATGACCAACCAGGTTAAAGGATGTTAAGCTACCCCCCAAAAAATCTATTAATTGTTTCAGGTGTTCATGAGTAAATCTGTATATTTCGCGGAAGCACTGACCACATGCTCACAGTGCTGGTTCACTCTGTGTGGCTCCTTGCGTCGTTAACATTAATTGCTGCCCATGCTATTGTACTGTTTCTTGATAAGGGCCTAACTTTTCGTGAACACGTGTGGGGAACGTCGGACAGTGCGAAGGGGGCGGTAGCCTCCCTTTACCCTGTGCTGGCCTCCCAGATGCCGGTTCACTTAAAGTTACGCCTTTTCAAGGCGCTTATAGTCCCCCTGATGCTCTATGCCTGCGAAGTGTGGGGTATGGCAGCAGACTCTGGCTTCTCTGGTTACAGCGGGTGCAGAATAGAGGACTCCGGTCCATATATTCTGTATGTCGACGTTTCCCTTTGAGGCTACTACATGAGGCTTCGGCCCTCCCATATGTGGAAGATGTTATTAGGCGCCGGGCTCAAAAATTCTACGCCAGATTGGGCGAACATGAGAACGCTCTTGTCAGATCACTGGGGGGAGTACTTACCCTCTGAACGCCGAAAAAAGGCGGTTCCGGGTTCCCCGCATGGCTTGTGGGCACCCCCGGTAACAACGGCTTTAAACCAGCCAACAGCGTAATAGCTGAACAAAGCACTCCCCCTCCCATAGGGACAGGTTTATCAAAATTCACCACCATATTTAAATAAATAAATAAACACCAGCGGAGCAGAGGAAAGGATGCTGCTCCTGAAAATGCAACCGCTCGAGGAGCCTAACAGCGCTACCTCCTTAACACCAACACTCGAAACCTCAAACAAAACCTTAACCATCACCTCATTCCTGTGGTTAAACCCTTACCAGGGTAGGTACACAGCAACAGCACCCAGGCTCACCACGAGCCTACCAGACACGCACGCACGCACGCACGCACGCACGCACGCACTGTTTCTGACTTTTATTTGACTTTCTGTGAATTCAGAGTGGGATAAACAGAAGGTGTTTGCACACTCTCACCCTCATCAACGATTCAGTTTGGTTTCCAGCAAACATGTTATCAGGGCCCTGAAAAAACGTTTAAAGAGTTAGCTGGTCTTTGTATAGAAAGGATTAAGCACGGGCAGTTTAAGGTGCAAAATCCAGCATCAAAATGGTATTAGAATTCCAAAATAAAATCCTAGAATTGAGTCAAGACTTTTCTTGAACCTTCAGAGGACAGACAGTGCAAGCTACTTATACATGGTCTCGCTTGTTTAACATATTATTAGGTAGAAACTCACAGCACAGAGTCCAACAATAATTTAAAGAAAAAAATCTTATGTTTTCCATTACATGACTTTCTCTATATCTCTGCAAAAAAAGTTTTGTTAAAGAGCTTAGGCTTTTATTTACTTCATGCTAATTGAGAAAACATCAGCAGAAATAATCTAATTACTTGCTTCCTTGTAAGTAGAAGCGTAATAAGGGAGTACCATAGGTTAAAGTGATAGTCAAAAGCTGGTTGCTATGTGAATGAAATTCCTTTGTTTGTATAGACAGGAGTTGAGAGATTTCTGAATGAGAAAAGTATACGTTTTTCAGGGCTGAAAAATCTCCACGAAAAAATGTATATAACATAAATTGTGTGTTTTAATGTGCTCTACATTTTTTGTGTGGTAAGTTTTTGTCCATCTCTTACGGTTTAGCAGTTATGCAAAATTCCGTATAAGTCAACCAGAATAAAGTAGTTTTCAGAGCCTATTCCCAGAAAATTCAAGATATACATTTTATTTGTCAGGTAAATATCTTTAACATACGATATTTTAATCAAAATCGTTAAAGCCATTTTTAGAAAATTAAAATTTTTGAAAAAAATTACATGTAAAGGGTAGTTTGAGGTGGCGGGATTTTTCTCAAAATCTTCGTGTCGCATCCCTGGAAGATACTGAACTCAAATACCAAGTTTGATATTTTACCGACTTTTCGTTTTTGAGTTATCGTGTTCACAGACACACGGACATGCGACACACACACTCGGACCTTTTTCTGAAAATGATTTTTTTTTGGATACAGTGGACCCTAAAACATATATTTCCAATGAAATCTCTGTATAGAATTTTTAGGTGGAGTACAATACCTTCTCTATACACTATGTACATAGAACGTGTAGAGAAAGTAAAAAGAATCTGATGTGTTCCATTCATATAACTTTCTCTACCTGTAATGCAAACAAACTATTATTACAAAACATTACTATTTTATATTGCTTTATGCTAATCCAGATAAATATTAGCAGAAATGGTCTTACTGCTCACTAACTACCTTGTAAGTAGAAGGGTTATATCAAAATGCAATCTTATTTAATAGTCAAATCTTTTGGGAGCTGTCGCAATGCACTAACACTGAAATTTGGTTCTCTTTGCATGGCCAGGGGTAAACAAAAGATATATGAAACGAATGAAGAGTACCCGTTTGAGAAAAGTATAAATAGGTATTTTAAAATTGAAACCAATAGCATAAAATATCTCGGAAATGGTTAACTAAAAAAAAGTATATGATATTAATTGTTTTAACGTGTTCTACTATTTTTGCGCAGCAAGGTTTTGTCTATCTCTTACGGTTTAACGGGCATAAAAGTCCTTCAGAATAAAGAGGGTTTCAGAAGCTATTACCATAAATTTCAAAACATATATTTTATATGCCATAAAAATATCTTTAATAATAAAAATCGTTAGAGCCTTTTTTAATAAAAATTTTGCAAACACGTTCCACGTAAAGGGTATTTTGGAATGGGGGAACTTTATTGATAACCTTCGTGTTGTAACCTACAAAGATGCTGAACTTAATACCAAGTTTCGTATTTAATAGACTTTTCATTTTTAAGTTGCTGGTTAGAGACACACACATGGTCCTTTTTCGATTTTTTTTTTAGACTCGGAGACCTCAATGTATGTATTTCAGGTGAAATCATAATAACTCCATGGCACGACAGCTCACGGGGAACCTTGGCCTACCGCCCGGCCGCTGCGTCCCCCATCTCGGTCCACTACAGACGTCATGGATGGGGTGCAGTATTGGAGGGTGAGACGTGGTCAGCGCCTCGAGTCTCTCCCGGCCGGTTAATGCGGTCCTCATGACCTGGAGCCGCTACTTCTTCATCAAGTAGCTCCTCAATTGGCCCCCAGGGACCTTACGAGGCTGAGTGCACCCCGGGCCAGGTCTTCCAGCGGGGGAAAAATCCCCACGCCGGTACTGGGGATCGAACCCAGGTCTCCCGCTTGGTAAGCAGCTGCGCTACCACCGCGCTAAGGAGACGACCTTCAGGTGAAATCCTGACATCAAATTTTTGGGTAGAATGTAATAACCTCTGTGGGTGTAGAAGAAGTAAAAAGTGACCAATTACTTTACCTTAAATTAAAGCGGGAGTAGCTGATTGAACGCTCTGCAACAACTATTTGTTAAGTTGCTGATAGCGGAGAACAGCGAGTATATTGTGTCCTGGAATTCTCCACTACTTCTTCGGCCATCACAGTTCAAAGGCATTTCGTATGCATTTTGGAATAGACGCACCAAGCAGCAAAACAATATGTATTTGGTATTGATTTTCAACAAGGTGTATGAAGGAACAAGTAAAAATTCCTAATCGTCAATCTCGGAAGAGGTAGTCGTGTAGGTAAGAGAGCTTACCAGTATTTCACATAGTGAAGCCAAGTAGGGAGGGAAATATCACACCAAGCGATGTGGAAGGTGTTAGGAAAATATTTAAGAATGAAGCCATATCGCTTGTGATCATGGTAGTGTAGAATATCATATCAACATGCTTGCTGTTGAGTATTTATTGTTGCACGTTGCCCAATCAAGGAATGCACTTTTCCCATAAATTTTAAATAAACTGTTTGGGAGTTTTCTTTCGACTGCTGCAGATTTCATTACGTTAACTCGAATAGTAAAGTAAAACTTCTATATTTGGGTACTCCTCTTATGTTAGATACAGCGTTACATTGGAGATACTTTCTTGGAAACCGACAAAGTCGTATATCTTTTACATGTCCAAAATATCCTCTATGTTTGACATTCCTGAATCTTTGGATCTGAACAGCCCCAACAATTCGTTATGCATTTCTAATTTGAATGTGTACCTATTATTGTATTCAATTTTTTGTGCTTTATAAAAGGGTATTTTGTTCACGTTAATGAGAAGGGTTTTTCTTTACAGCTTTTTTCACACACCTGGAATTACTTGTTTGGTTCTGTAGCTGAATTGTGGCTAAATTTGAGTGAGGTATATATTGACTGTTATTTTGCCCTTGTAACCATTAGCATGATTTACAATTGTGAATAGTATTTCTAATTCTATTTTGTGTGGTTAAAGTTGTTCATTAGTGAGAGCTTGCTGAACCTAGAACAAGAATAAACAAATATCTTCAGATGAACTGTTGTGATTTCTATTCCTGAAAATCCACCCACCCATCAACGAGCTAAGAGAGAAGCATACATCTGCACATGGTCAATCACAAATGATTTTTGTTTGAACTAAAACAATATATAGAGAAACACTGGCCACTGTCAAATTTTAAAAACACCAACTGAAGGTGATTTAACGAATATGACGGTAACGTAGTACTTATTTTCTTCTGCAGTCTTTTTTTACTTTCTCTATAGGCACTACGTACATAGTGTATAGAGAATGTATTGCACTCCACCAAAAAAATCGATACCGAGATTTCACCGGAAATATATGTTTTAGGGTACCCTTTATCTAAAAAATAGCATTTTCGGAAAAAGGTCCGTATGTGTGCGTGTGTGTGTCCGTGAACACGATAACTCAAAAACGAAAAGTAGGTAAAATACCAAACTTGGTATTTAAGTTTAGTATCTTCCAGGAATGCGACACGAAGATTTTGAGAAAATCCCCCCACCCCCAACTACCCTTTACATGGAACTTTTTTCGAAAATTTTTATTTTCTCAAAAATGGCTATAACGATTTTGATTAAAATATCGTATATTAAAGATATTTACCTGAAAAATAAAATGTATATTTTGAATTTTCTGGGAATAGCCTCTGAAGACTACTTTATTCTGGATGAATTTTGCATAACTACTAAACCGTAAGAGATGGTCAAAAACTTAACACAAAAAGAATGTACAGCTCGTTAAAACACACAATTTATGTTATATACATTTTTTCGTGGAGTTGATCGTTTTTGAGATATTCCTTTTTCTTGGTTTCAGCTTTGAAAAACATACTTTTCTCATACAGGAATTTGTCAACTGTCCACACAAACAAAGCAACATCAGTCACATAGCAACCAGCTTTTGGCTTTCACTTTAACCTATGGTACTCCCTTATTTCGCTTGTATTTACAATAAAGCAAGGAATAAGACTATTTCTGCTAATTTTCCTCGATTAACATGTTATAAATAAAAGATAAGCTTATTAACAATAATTTGTTACAGAGAGATAGCGAAAGTCATGTGAATGGAACACGTCAGATTTTTTACTTTCTCTATAGGCACCATGTACATAGTGTATAGAGAATGTATTGCACTCCACCAAAAAAATCGATACCGAGATTTCACCGGAAATATATGTTATCTAAAAAAAGCATTTTCGGAAAAAGGTCCGTGTGTGTGTGTGTGTGTGTGTGTGTGTGTGTGTGTGTGTGTGTCCGTGAACACGATAACTCAAAAACGAAAAGTAGGTAAAATACCAAACTTGGTATTTAAATTTAGTATCTTCCAGGAATGCGACACGAAGATTTTGAGAAAAATCCCCCCACCCCCAACTACTCTTTACATGGAACTTTCTTCGAAGCTTTGATTTTCTCAAAAATGGCTCTAACGATTTTGATTAAAATATCGTATATTAAAGATATTTACCTGACAAATAAAATGTATATCTTGAATTTTCTGGGAATAGCCTCTGAAGAGTAGTTCATTCTGAATGAATTTTACTGAAATTTGAATAACTGCTAAACCGTAAGATATGGACAAAAACTTACTACACAAAAAATGTAGAGCACGTTAAAACACACAATTTATGTTATATACATTTTTTTTTCGTGGAGTTCGTCATTTTTTGTGACATTCCTTATTTTGGTTTCTGCTATGAAAACTTATACATTTTTCATACATGAATTTGTCAACTCCTGTCCATCCAAACAAAGGAGCTTCAGTGACATAGCAACCAGCTTTTGACTATCACTTTAACCTATGTTACTCCCTTATTTCACCTCTACTTACAAGGAAGCAAGTAATATGGCTATTTCTGCTAATGTTTTGCTGATTAGCATGAAGTTAATAGAAGTATAAGCTTTTTAAGAATAATTTGTTGCAGGGATATAGAGAAAGTCATGTGAATGGCACACATCAGATTTTATTTGATACATACAGCAGTTGCTTGACATTATGTAGCCAACTCTGTTTGGACAATATCATATTGAACTATAGGTGTCCAGGTTAGAAAAGTTTACTGTAATATAACAATGAAATCGGCGAGGTCATAAATAGTGGTTCTGTCAACTTGTTTGCTGAAGACGAGGACTCAAAACTGAATGGTTGACAAATATTCCGCCTCTCATCGAGTGCGCTACCGAAGCCTCCCGCGGTCAGAAAAACAGCCCCGAAGCCTCCCGGACCCTTAAAGCCTCCCCAAAGCAGGTAGCTTCCCGGTCAAAACAGCTAACAGCTACAGTTTGGTGTTTATAATATGTTATTATTATATTAGTTTTGATGGCCTTTCACATATATCTTCCGTAGCTTTTCTCTTCAGATCACACAGTACATTCTGTCTATGAATTTTGTCACTAGGCGGTGCGGCGTGGTTATGGTCCTCTCGAATATCCAGGACATCTATTTCTTCAATGGAAAAGGTTTTAGTACAACTTTTGCAACTTTGCACGTCCATCGCGCTACCCCACTTTTTAAACACTTCTGGAATCGGAAAGTGTAACCGTTCCGAAGTAGACTTTTCCTTCCTGTCCTACTCACCGTAGTTTCAGTCTTATCAGAAAACATGTTAACTGTGAACCAATTTTCCGTACACTGAAAGAAATCAAGGAAAAAATTAGGCATACACATTCCACCCCACCTGCTGGCTAAATACACCGGTTTCCCGGGTGCCGGAGGCTTCGGTCCTGCGCCAATCTCACCAACGTTGCTCGGATTCCATCCCAAGCGACCGCATGTTGGATTCTGGTGGACAAAGGGTGCAGGAGCAGTTTTTCTCCAGTTTCCCCATTGCATTCCATCGATGCTACGTCTTCATTTCTTCGTATTGCTCATGCGTATTCAGCGTTCCTTTTCCTACAGTTACCCAAGTTGAAATAATCCCAAAAGTTACGATTTAATGAAACGTTTTACAAATGTTGACGTGAATTTTTCATCACTATTCTAAATGTAACTGTTTACGATCTTGTTCACACTAGCACTAATGCACCTGAAAGCTACTGGGACGGGAGACAAGCAATTCCCACACTTATTAACATGGGTGAAGAGAGCCCTTCCCTTAGATGGGCATATTGGAGTGCATTGCCCCTGTTTCCCATCCCACCGCCATCTCAGCACGTCACAGAGATTCTCTTCACCCCTGAATGGTTACTATCTTGTAGCATATTGGCACTGGACCTGAACATCTCCTCAGGCTACCAGTTTTGAAACAGAAGCTCTTCTTCCTCATGTGAAAAAATCTGATGTGTTCCATTCTCATGACTTTCTCTACATCTCCGCAACAAATTATTGTTAAAAAGCTTATGCTTCTATTTACTTCATACTAATCAAAAAAAAATCAGTAGAAATAGTCCTATTACTTGCTTCCTTGTAAGTAGAAGCGAAATAAGGGAGTACCACAGGTTAAAGTGATACTCAAAAGTTGGTTGCTATGTGACTGAAGTTTCTTTATTTGTATGGACAGGAATTGTTAAATTCCTCTATGATAAAAGTATGTTTTTAAAGCTAAAACCAAAAACAAGGAGTATCTCAAAAATGATCATCTCCACGAAAAAAGGCACATAAGATAAATTGTGTTTTAAGGTGCTCTACACTTTTTGTGTTGTAAGCTTTTGTCCATCTCTTACGGTTTAGTAGATATGCAAAATTCCGTAAAATTCATCCAGAATAAAGTAGTCTTCAGAAGTTATTCCCAGAAAATTCAAGATACACGTTTTATTTTTCAGGTAAATATCTTTAATATACGAAATTGTAATAAAAATCGTTAGAGCCATTTTTAAGAAAATCAAAAATTTCAAAAAAAGTTCCATGTAAAGGGCAGTTTGGGGGGGGGGTTTCTTAAAGATCCGCATCCCTGGAAGATACTAAACTTAAATACCAAGTTTGGTATTTTACCGAATCTTCGTGTACCGATAGTGTTACAAACAAAGGAACATCAATCACATAGCAACCAGCGTTTAAATGCTTTTTACTCTCGCTTTAGCCTATTGTTCTTCCTTATTTCCCTTCTACTTACAAGGAAGCAAGTAATAAGACATTTCTGATAATATTTTCTCGATTATCATGAAAAAGATGGAAGATTAAGCTTTTTAACAATAATGTGTTGCAGAGATAAAGAGAAAGTCATGTGAATGGAAACATCCGATTGTTTTTAAGATAATGCTACTGTGTGTTTTGTTTCATTGATTCATGTGTTATAGTGCTGTAGGATTGAACTATCTTCCATCAACTCTACATTTGGAAGAGGCATGTAATCTTCAAGGTCCAGTTTTCTGGAACCGTTGTGTACAGCAGAAGGGTTGTAAGGAGGTTGGAATCCCCCGGGGTAACATTATACTGCCGTATATCGCCCTCCCCAATCTTCTGACGGAAATTGCACTTTAAAAACAACCCACCCTCTGTCACTTGACCTTGCGCTGTTGCGTTTGGTATGGGCCATCGATACATTTGGACAGCAGTGAAACGGGCTTCGGGAAAAGATGGAGCTAGCAGTGGCGGATTTTTATCTTGTGGATGTCCTTTCATGCAATTCCAACATCCTAGGTCGGGCAATGAACGAGTTGTGTTCAGTAAACCAGTATATCTTTTTTCCAACCAATAAAACAGTTTATTCTTCATAATCTCCCTAACTTTAGTGTTTCCCTTTTCCGATTAAATAAATATCAAGCTTTTTATTGCAATAATTCTGTTTAAGTAGATAAGTATAGTATAATTCTATATGTTTGTGTGTGTGAATGTTACGGAGGGGTATTCCGCACTGCAGCCTTTTGGTTTATTGTATTCAAACCCCTGGAAGAAGCATTTGATGAGTGTAATTTCAGAGTCTGGCCGACATCCGGACAGGGAGATAGCCACCGTTGAGGGTCCCTAGCAGTTCTCAATCAGTTCTTTATCGCGACGCGGTGCCCGTGGCTCAGTCCCAGATGGACAACCTGAGTACACAGACTACCACTACAACTACTAGCGCCATCCTGCAGACGAGAGCTGTATTTCTAGAGCGCAGTCACCTCCACGAAGTGGTGCCTCTGCCGCAGCCCTCATCGATACTTATAACCCTGAAAAAGACCGGCTAAGATGACATGAAGATGAAGGGATAGGAAGTTCGAGAGGATATAAAATCCTCTCCAGGATTCGCCTAGAGACCCGGGAAAACCGAGAACCGATTCCATAATCTCCCGAATGCCAATCCCAGACGAAACGCCTGGGCCAACAGCCTCGGTGGGGTATAGTTTTTGTTCATTTTAGAAATAGTTATATGAATCGGTTAATAACAGGTTACCAGTAATTTTATATTCCAGTAACCAATAACTACTGACTTAGTGTAACGGAATTTATTATTTTACATTTTTATATTTTCATTTGTAACCAAAAATTCGATAACGAGATTTCACTGGAAATAATATATTTTGAGGGGCCCTGAGTCAAAAAAAAAAAAAAAAAAAAAAACATTTTAGTAAAAAGGCCCGTGTTAATGTCTGTGCATAGCTAAAACGAAATGACCGTTAAATACCATCATTGATATTTAATTTTAGCACATTCCAAGGATACGACACGAAGATTTTCAAGAAAATTCCCAATCTTAAATTACCCTTTACAAGGATAAAATTTTCGAATATTGCGTTTTTCTCAAAAATAGTTCTAACAATTTTGATTAAAATGCCGATCATTAAACATACTTATAAGACAAATAAAATGTATATCTTGTATTCTCTGGGAATAATCTCTAAAGACCCCTTCAACCTGGGTTAATTTTGCATAACTGGTAAACCGTAATAAATTAACAAAAAGTTACTACACAACAAATGTAGCTGTCATTAAAATACATATTATGTCATATACATTTTTTGTAGAGTTGCCCTTTCCCGAGATATTCTGTGTTTGGTTTACACTACAAAACTTTTCTCGGATGGGAAGTCACATTTCGTTTCAACTCTCTTTTGTTTTACTACCGACCGTGCAAAGCGAAGTGAACTTCAGTTGTTCAGGTAGCGATCAGTTTTTAAAAGATTTAACTATCGCTTTAGCCTAGAGCATTGACGCTGTTTTGAAGAGCTTCGTTGGTTTGAAAGTGCTGCCATCCTAGCCACGTCTTCAGTTCAGGGAAATGGTGAAAGTCGCTGGGTGGCAGGTCAGGACTGTACGGCGGATGATCGAAAATGTCCCATTGAAATTGTTCAACGAGCCGATGGGTTGTGGCAGCAGTGTTTGGACGAGCGTTGCCATGGACCAACACAATTTCTGAGGTCAACATTCCTCTTCGTTTGTTTTGAATGGCTCTCCGCAAACGTCGTAAAGTACGAAGTTCTTCAAAACAACGTCAATGCTCATTTGAAACCATTCGGCAACATTTTTGAAGCGGGTATTGCAAAGCTTGTGCACAGGTACATAAATGTCTCAATATTTTCGGTGTTTATGTTGAAAAGTAACCATAAGTGTTCAAAACGTATAGTAATAAAATGATTGTTTTCTATGAACTCGTCTATTTCTAACCTATCGGAGGTTGAAAATAAAACGGCCCTCGTATACACATATACATTAGCGGAAGTGCGCAAAGAGTGAAATTGATTAGTATTGTTCTAGGGCTAGCATAGTTATTGTCTCTTGTTTTTTGTTGCAGTTTTGTGTGCGGTATCTTGTGTCACAGTTTGTGATGGAATCCATGTATATATATATTAAACCTTATTGGTGCGTTTCGGCTCCAATTGTTATCCATTTCTTCCGTGGACTTTCTTGATATCTTTTTTTTTTTTGCTTTTCGGTCGATATTCAAAGTTTTTCAATGCGTTGTATTGGATATCCATTCTACAGAATCCATATTCCTATAGATTATAGATGCTTCTATATTATATATCTATATATAAATAATGACAATTGTTGAGATGGATAGAATAAGTTACAATTCTTCATTTCAGAAATATGCTCTTCACACACAGACACTCAGGTCTTATTATTTTTTTTTATTCAGTAAAATCTCAAACGATAATTCCAAGTGAAATTTCGGAATGGGACCTTTTGTTCCAAAGCAGTACAGTATTTTTCAGAGCAAGATGTCCCTGTTCCATTCTTCTTCCAAAGTCTCTCAGACTTAAAAGTTTCCGATTAGAGGATTTGCAGTTGAAAACCAACCCTCGCTGTTGCTAAGTCTTCCACTTACTGGTCCCTTAACTGAAGCGCGATTCTCAACTTGCAAACAGTATCTCCAGGAAGCAGATTTTACTACGTTGCCTCTCGCTCCTAGTACGTTGGTCTTTTGTTTGCTAATGGTTATTGCCCAATGGAAAGGGCGAGAGATGGCGTTTGAGGACCATCATGTTTTGGAGAAAATATTCTTTCTCTACCTTAGTTGAGGTAATAAAATGCTTTAGACCTGAAGTAAAGCTATGTTATTTAACTATGTGAGGTATGGAACAAGGGGTTTGCATATAACACTGTTAAAATATTGACAGTAATCGATTAAGCAAGCGTTATAATTTTGACCGGGCTTTTTCGGACGGTAGGCTAAAAAGATATGCTGTAAAGTTTTACAATAAACTGTGATGTAACGGCTCACGACTGCAGCAATAAACCTGACAGGACTTGTCAGTCCTTTGTAATGAACAAGACGATAAGGTGGGGTCCACAAGACCACCAGGCATTGTGTATTTGGAAAGGAACGGGTTCCCTATGGGGGGCTCTAAGTGCAAGTGCCTTTCTGGCGCACGCGCGGAACGTTCGTGATGAATGGGACTCAGCGTGCACTCCTCCCTTAGTGGCAGCCCACCACTGTGGCAAAGGTTCGGCTCTCGGCTGGGGCAGCTCGAGCAATATCTTATTTTCTCACCAATAACTAACTCGGTTTAAAGTGTTTTCCAGTAGAGTTGGGTCGAGTGATTCATTTTCAGTAATCGATTCATACGATTCGTTTATGCAATATGAGTCGATTCATACGATTCGTTCACGATTCATTAATCGTCACCATGCCTTCTCTACTTGACATATTGTACACGGGGATTATAGTCATATAGAAGCTCCTTTAGTATAAAAGTAGTATTTATATAAAAAGGTACTATTCTTTCCATCTATTGCAGATATATTTGGTAAAATTGACTCCATTATTCGAAAAAAAAAACCATTAAAAGTTTCTTTAAGTCTGAAATTGACACCTTAACTTCTATATATATATATATATATATATATATATATATATAGAGAGAGAGAGAGAGAGAGAGAGAGAGAGAGAGCTATCGTGGTAGCTTCGGCAATGCTCGGCAGTTTTCGTTTTCTTATATATATATATGTATATCCTCATGGCCTCAGCACTATTTATTTTCCCACAGTAAAATAAATGGTAATAAATCTCTATACACATCATCGTGCGCACTCGGCAGTTTTCGTCGAAGCTCGGTTTGGTACTTCAAAAGGTGAAAGCAAAAATAAAACAAACCCCAATACCTGATCGCGATTCTTCAAATCTGCGATTCTTTTTGAACGACGTTCATGACAAGATTGACACGACTCATCATGCGATTCTTTTCTTGTAGTCGTTCATATGAACGATTCGTTCATGAATCGCCCATGTCCAATTGCCAGGTCTCAAGCAATTCTGGTCCGGGTTTGGATCACACGATGGCCCGTGACTTACGACTGCAAAAAAAAAAAAAAAAAAAAAAAAAAAAAAAAAAAAAAAAACAACAACAACAACAACAACAACAACCTAGCCTAACTCTGAAGGTTTTGAAGTAAAATACACCCAAGTAAACAATATCCCTACTTCTGTCAAAACATTTCCTATTACTATTAAAGTATAACATGCCCAGGCTTGTTGACCGTGGTCGAATAATAACATTATTAAAATATTAAAATTTGATGTTGCGTCTTTAGCTGGATGACATCCTCAGATAGGAATTTCGGCAGTGAACGGCAATTTATACTGTTGTTTTAGTAGTGGGAAGGGTGTAATTGACGTGTTCTGATTTATTCTAGAATATGTTTGTCGCCAGGAAAGCTTCAGATCTTATTTTTCGTGTTCTGATTTGTTGTTGTGCTGGCGCGTGCGAAGACGCTGTAAGGTAGGAATCCAGGTCTGGTTTAGCTTAAATCCATCTGCTCTATTAAATTATTGGGATGTTTGTATATCTCTATAGATAATAATTTAATAATTGTATTATTCGAATACGGCTAATCGCCCAAACAAGTTATATGTTATTAATGACACGGGCCGTGAAAACTTAGGAGTATTTCCTTTTATTATTCTACCGAAAATGAGAATATTTCTTTTTTGCTTTTTCTACTAAGTACTTTTACAATAAGCAGAGTAAATATTATATTCCACCCAAAAAATCGATACCAAGATTTCAATGGAGATATATGTTTGAGATCCCCCTGAACCCACAAAAACAGTCTCAGAAAAAGGTCAATGTGTCTGTGCATCTCTGTATCTCTCAACAGCATAATTCAGAAAGAAAATTCCAATAGATGTATTAAATGCGGGGTCATCCAGAAAGTAACAAATGATTAGGCATAACTAAATAACGAAAGATATCAGCACAAAACTTCATTTACAAAGGTACATTACCTTGCTCTATTTCTCAACGTAAAAGCCATTGCTATCAAGGTATTTATTGTCAAGTGGTACTCGTTTTCTATAACTTTATTAATAACATTTGGCTTTGATATCTTTCGCTGTTATTTAGTTATGCCAAATCGTTTGTTAGTTTCTAAATGCTCCTCGTGTTTTCCAAAAATGTGACACGAAGATTCAGCAAAATACACCATTCCAATATCTATACCATTTATAAATTTTTCGATTTCCTCAAAAATGACTGAAACAATTTGATTAAAATACAATATGCTTAAGATAAATATCTTAAATATATAAATATCACGACTAATAATATATATATATATATATATATCCAAAATAGACGAGATGTGGGAGTTGATTTTTACTCGAATTAACTCAGTTCAAACGATACCAGCACAACACTAAAATTTATTCAAACGAATTAAAATGTTCTTTAAAAAAATACATATTATTTTCATTCTTCTCAATTATATTAATTTTATTTGATGTATAAAGGCTTGCAGTCTTGTTCATTCTTAACGATATTGTATAACTGGTAAATCGTAAGAGTTATACAAAATGTTACTATACAGAGAATGTAAATCTCGTTAAAACACACAAATGTGAAATACATCTTTTCCGAGCTATTATTTATTTGTTTGGAATTCAAATACTTACAGATACCTTTCTCAAGAGGAAAATCGCTGCTCCTTTTTTATTTTCTTTTGTGCTTATATAAAGAGAACTGAATTTCAAAAGTCATCACATAGCGACCCGCTCTTAAAAATACTGCTTAGGTTTACTGTATTCCTCTATTCGTCTTATACCCTCAAGGAAGTGTGCAACAAAATCATTTCTGAAGGTGTATCTCGATTAACATGTAGGGGAAAGAAGAATAAGCTGTTTTAATAATAGTTTGTAGAAGAATGGGCATGTGATATATTATATTTTTACTTTCTCTATACACACTATGTACATAGTGTATAGAGAAGGTATTGCACTCCACCCAAAAATTCGATACCGAGATTTCACCGGAAATATATGTTTTAGGGTCCCCAAAATCCAAAAAAAGCATTTTCACAAAAAGATCCGTGTGTGTGTGTATCCGTGTGTCAGCGTGTCTGTGTGCCTGTGAACACGATAACTCAAAAACGAAAAGTCGGTAAAATACCAAACTTGGTATTTAAGTTTAGTATCTTCCAGGGATGCGACACGAAGATTTTGAGAAAAATCCCCTCACCCCAAACTACCCTTTACATGGAACTTTTTTCGAAAATTTTGATTTTCTCAAAAATGGCTGTAACGATTTTGATTAAAATTTCGCATTTTAAAGATATTTATCTGACAAATAACATGTATTTCTTGAATTTTCTGGGAATAGCCTCTGAAGACTACTTTATTCTGGATTAATTTTACGGAATTTTGCATAACTGCTAAACCGTAAGAGATGGACAAAAACTTACTGCACGAATAATGTAGAGCACGTTAAAACACACAATTTATGTTATATACATTTTTTTCGTGGAGTCATCGTTTTTGAGTCATTCCTTGTTTTTGGTTTCTGCTATGAAGACTTACACTTTTCTCTTATAGGAATTTGTTAACTGCTTCCATACAAAGGGACTTCAGTGACATAGCAACCAGCAAGGAACAAAGCAAACATAGCAACAAGGAACCAAGTAATAAGACTATTTCTACTATTTTAGTCTGATTAACATGAAGTAAATAGATGTATAAGCTATTTAAGATGTAGAGAAAGTTATGTGAATGGTACACATCAGATTTTTTGTTATTTGTTTGGAATTCAAATACTTACAGATACCTTTCTCAAGAGGAAAATCGCTGCTCCTTTTTTCTTTTCTTTTGTGCTCATATAAAGAGAACTGAATTTCAAAAGTCATCACATAGCGACCCGCTCTTAAAAATACTGCTTAGATTTACTGTATTCCCCTATTCGTCTTATACCCTCAAGGAAGTGTGCAACAAAATGATTTCTGAAGGTGTATCTCAATTAACATGTTGGGGAAAGAAGAATAAGCTGTTTTAATAATAGTTTGTAGAAGAATGGGCATGTGATATATTATATTTTTAAAATGTAATAATCAATTTCGCAGTATGGCTAAATGTTATACAAATTGCAGATGTTCTGAGACACAAGATAAAACTCCTGCATATAATTAAAGAGGATACTCATATGTATGTAGGTCCTCCAATCGATACCAATTTAACAGTTTAGCAAAGAAAAAATCTGATGTGTACCATTCACATGACTTTCTCTATATCCCTGCAACAAATTATTTTTTAAAAGCTTATATTTCTATTAACTTCATGCTAATGAGTAAAACACTAGCAGAAATAGCCATATTACTTGCTTCCTTGTAAGTAGAGGTGAAATAAGGGAGTACCGAAGGTTAAAGTGATAATCAAAAGCTGGTTGATATGTCACTGAAGTTCCTTTGTTTGTATGGACAGCAGTTGACAAATTCCTGTATGAGAAATGTATGTTTTTCATAGCAGAAACCAAAAATAAGGAATGTCACAAAAACGACGAACTCCACGAAAAAAATGTACATAACATAAATTGTGTGTTTTAACGTGCTCTACATTTTTTGTGTAGTAAGTTTTTGTCCATCTCTTACGGTTTAGCAGTTATTCAAAATTTAGTAAAATTCATCCAGAATAAACTACTCTTCAGAGGCTATTCCCAGAAAATTCAAGATATACATTTTATTTGTCAGGTAAATATCTTTAATATACGAAATTTTAATCAAAATCGTTAGAGCCATTTTTGAGAAAACCAGAAAGGGTAGTTGGGGGTGGGGGGATTTTTCTCAAAATCTTCGGTCGCATCCCTGAAAGATACTAAACTTAAATACCAAGTTTGACATTTTACCTACTTTTCGTTTTTGAGTTATCGTGTTCACAGACACACGGACACAAGGACACACACACACACGGACCTTTTTCCGAAAATGTTTTTTTTAGATAAAGGGGACCCTAAAACATATATTTCCGGTGAATTCTCGGTTCGAATTTTTTGGTGGAGTGCAATACACTCTCTATACACTATGTACATAGTGCCTATAGAGAAAGTAATAAGTAAACAAGTGCCACAATAGGTAATACAACTTCAAAGGTAGATATCCTGCGCCAAGGCCGGCCTCAGTTTGGACTCAGCGCCTGTACGATGTCCAGTTCGAAGTATGTAGCATCAGGTGCTCTAGGAAGGTGAAGAAAACATCTAATGTGATCTATTCACATGACTGTTAAAAAGCTAATGCTTCTATTTATTTCATGCTAAGAAAATAAAAATCTTCGAAATTTTTTCCATCTAAAGGGTAGTTTGGGGTGGGGGGATTTTCTTGAAAATCTTCGTGTCGCAATCTTGGAAGATACCAAACTTAAATACCAAGTTTGGTTTTTAACGGTCTTTTCATTTTGAGCTATGTTGGCCACAGACACACACACAAAGACAGACAGACATACACGCGGACATTTTACTAAAAATGTTTTTTTTTTGAATTCAGGGCTGTCTCAAAACATATATTTCCGGTGAAATTTCTGAATCGAATTTTTGGGTGCAATACAATACCTTCTCTATACACTATGTACATAGTACGTATAGAGAAAGTAAAAAGATGCGAGTAGTAGTAAAAATGAACTCTCGAATGTCCAATATTTTCAATTCCCGGTGAAGTTGTACACTTCGAATGTACGAGGGTCACTACATAGATGGCGAGATAGCAAGCAATTAATACTCTTAAAAACGTTTTTTTATCCCAGTTTCTCAAAGTATACTCCCTGGTACTGCATGCAGCGTTCCAGCCTCTTCTGGAAGCAGCCACGCACTCAGTTTCCGGCACTGGAGATAACTCCTCCAGCATCTTCATCAGAACCAGAAAATTGGTGACCTCGAAGCCGGTTCTTCATCGTAGGGAACAGGAAGAAATCACATGGTGCCAGATCGGTACTATAGGTTAGATGAGTCAATGGTTTTGCCTCAGTTCCTTGCAAAAACTCCATTGTCACATGGATTTTTAAAACACTTTTGGAAGCCAAACTTCTGCTCTCTTGACTTTAACGGGTGGTTGGTCATCTGAGAACATCCAAACGGAGGACTGGCATTTTATTCAGGGTCAAGCTGATATATACATGTTTCGTCACCTGTAACAATATCTGTAACACGGCGAGACTTTCCATAGTTAAATCTTTGCGAAACTTCTTGGCATCACTCTAGGTGTTTCAGATACATTATGTGGCACCCATCATTAAGAACCTTTTTTACTCGTAGGTGTTCATGAAAGATAGTTGAAACATTTGCTCCTTTGTTAGTTAGTCTTGGATCTTCCCTAATCATTGTTTCCACAGGGTGATGTTTTTCTCAGTCACTACTGTTGATCTGCCATTCTTCTCTTCACCATTTGAAATCTTATACGATCATTGCATGAAAATGCTCTCTCTAAATCTCCTTTGCACTTGCAAGAACGTTAACACTTTCAATGTGGAAATATAAAATTAGGGAAAATGAATGACGCAACAATGCTCTGTCTGTTAACATTGCATTACCAATGAGTCAACTATTTCGACAGAGCAACAATGTTTTCCCCAAGGGTAGCCAATATTCCATGTCTCAATTTTCATCTAGTGAACCTCGCAACGTGGGGCGTTCACAAATATTCACAATACTTGTTCTGAAACACTTAGAGCCGTTGAATTTCAGTAGAAGCTCAGGCATACAGGAGTGGCCACAGAATGCTCTATACAGCAACAGAGTACAGTCAACTCATAGACAGAATTCGTGGTTTAGAAACGGAGATTCGCATTTTCATGATAAAGGGAAAGGGGGAAAAAAAAAACTTACACTGTTGTGAGTATACCTACTGAGAATTTCCAAACTAGAGACCTCCGGATTTGAAGTTAGAAATGCTGACCACGTCATGAACGTTGTCAACAAGGAATAACGTTGATTATTTCCTTTTGGTAAACATACCACTTCGTGGAATATCTTGTACGTATGTGAATTCCCAATTGACAGTGAAAGCTTGTGCAATATTATTTGCCAGATGCGGATCCAGTCGCGTAGGCGACTCGATCGGAAATCCTGAGGCGCCGCGCAACAGGAAGCTACTGCAATAAACAAGGTTGTACACACCACCAGAACAGATGGGTGTTGTAACCACACAGAAACCTTCTACCGGGAACCGTGCGATGCAAAGAACGCGGATTGATTAGCAAATTACTAGTCGTTCGATATTATAGAAACAAAAGTAACTCTTTTGAGCGAGTGAAATACTATTAATCCATCCACTTAAAAAAAAAAAAGTATAAACAGACTGTGTAATCTCCTGTCTTGGGAGCATTATGTATTTGGTTAGTGTACAAATAAACAACTGATGTTTAGGCAATAGTGATCGATACTTATAAGATTCCCGAAGTCTTTAAAACAATTATTAAGGAGTAACAAAGCCAGAGCCCAGCTATGTAGTGTGGTAGTAGCGTGTCTATCACACATTCAAGCGGTCCCTTTTTGAATCTTGGTTAGTGAGATTCACCTGTAGGGGGCTTCTCAGACGAATATCAAGCAGCTCTAAGCTCTATGGATCCGGGCATCATTTCACTATTTTCATTCACCGTCCGATATGACCTACCAGGTTAAAGGACGTTGAACTACTAACATATATAAAATAAAACCAGAAAACAACCTTTACATGAATGTGTTTGTAAAGACTCTTAAAACTAGAAATAACGTATTTTATTATTTATTTTTTCGCTTTTAATAAAAAAGTGAACAGTGCATTTACATTAAAGAGTATGTGCGTTACTGTTATAAAAACATCTGATGTGTTACATTCACATGTATTTCTCTACCCTCTCTTAGGTATGCAGACTATTCTAACGAAAGTTTAAGCTTTTATCTGCTTCTCTTTAATTGAGATGAGCCTTTGCAATAAATTTTAACTGTAGATACAAAGCATATAGCGAGAGTCAATTGTTTATAACCTGTACGTTATATACTCTTTCCATGCAATCGCGAGAAAGAAATGAATATCGAATAGACAGTTTTACTTTCTCTAGTTAGTTGTTTACATAAGTAGAGCAGATATTGCACTCCACCCAAAAATTTGATACTTTGATTTAATCGTCCTGGTGTTTTTTATGGACAATGTTCAGAAATCTGTGGAGCTAACCACAGATTTATACCCATTGTAGTTGAATCTACCTCTGCTAATGATTTTATCAATTGAATTTATAGTATACAGGAAGAATAACATCTGAATAACTGAAAAGCAAGTAATGGTCTCTTAAACCACATTATAGTAATATAGCAATTACTTCTGATGAAAAGAAGTTAGTTAAAAAATAACATTAATATGTCATATTAAAATTATTAATAATTTAATACCTCTTTATTCCACAAATAATACCATAGATTTCACTGGACATACTCGTTTTAAGGTCCCCTGAATAGAAAAAATGTTCTTGTGAACACAATACTCAGAAATTAAAAGTCGGTAAAATACCAAACTTGGTATTTAAGTTTACTATCTTCCAAGGTTGCGACACGAAGATTTTTAGGAAAATCTCGCTACCTCAAAATATCCTTTACGTGGAACATTTTTGAAAAGGCTCTAACGAGTTATCGTATTATACACAGGCACACGGATACACTGACATATGCACACGCGGACACACGGACCTTTTCTAAAAATGTTTTATACAGGGGACCCTAAAACGTGAATTTCCGGTGAAATCTCTATCGAAGTTTTGGGTGGAGAGCAATACCTATGTACCATGTATTATGTAGAGAAAGTAAAATCTCATCGCAATGTGAAACAATTGAAATTCAGTTCTCTAAAACAAAAGACATGAAATGAAAATTGGCATTAAAAACAAAAAGGAATGAATATCTCGGAAACGGTTAACTCTACTAAACAAAGTATATGACATAAACTTTAACAAGATCTATATTTTTTGTGTAGTGAGTTTTGTATATCTCTTACGGTTTACCAGTTATGCAAAAGTCATGCAGAGTGAAGAATCTTCAGAGGCTATTCCTAAAAACTCTAAGATACACATTTTGTATGTCATGAAAGTGACTTAAAACATATGCTATATTAATCAAAATCAAAAAATGCTCCATGTAGAGGGTAGTTTGGGGTGGGGTGAGTTTCCTGAAATGCTTAGAACAGTTACAGGATTCGACATGGTATTTCTAGTTAAAACCCACCAGTGGAGAACTGGCTTGAACGATCTTTCTTTTACCAACCCAATGAGCGTAATCCACTCATCGTCTCCGCTGATAAGCAAAAGAACTCCGAAGACCACTCAGACCAGCTCTCCTCAGGCGGGTTTTAACTTGAAATAGCCCCGTTGAATTCTGCAAATATTTAATACTTGTTATATTTGCACATGTCAAATACGGGCTGTTGGGCTCCTACTATGGCCACTATTATAAATACAATGGCTTTTATCGGGCGTAAAATTCCTTAGCATGACTTCCTTCGGAAGGGAAGTAAAGCCGTTGGTCCCGTGTCGTAGATTTACGGCACGTTAAAGAACCTCAAGCCTGAAAAACAGGCCTCTGAACAAAATTAAGCGGTCTTCTACGCCCAGTAAAGAATGGGACGTTGAGAACCACAGCAGTTAAAGAACTCTATTTACATTTTGTGCAATGCGCTTGATCATTTGACCGAATCGTGCACTCATTTTTACTTTCCTTACATAGTACATGGTACGTAGAATGAGAAGCTATTGCAGTCCACTTAAAAACTGGATACTGAGATTTCACCGGAAGTACTCGCTTTATGATCCACTGTAACAAAAAGAGCATTTTTAGAAAAAGGTTCGTGTTTGTGTATCTGTGAACACGATAACTCAAAAACAAAAAGTCGGTAACATACCAAACTTGGAATTTAAGTTAAGTATCTTTCAAGGATGAGACACGAAGATTTTGAGAAAAATCCCCCACCCAAAACTACTCTTTACATGGCAATTTTTTTTTTAGTTTTTTTTTTTTTTTTCAAAAATGGATCTCACGATTTTAATTAAAATACCGTAGATATATTAAATATAAGTACATAAAAATAAAATGTATATCTTAAATTTTGCATGACTGGTTAACCGTAAGAGACAGACAAAAACTTACTACATAAAAAAGTGTAGAACATGGTTACCAATGGTTTAATATCTGTGTTGAAGCCATATTAAAAATGATGAATTCAAAGAAGGTAACATTCCAATTGAAGCTACAAGAGAAAAGTAATGTAGGGAGACCAAATATAAGGAGGCATGAACAAGATGTATCCACAGAAATATCAAATACATGATGGAAGAAGTTGAAGAATATTATGAAATATGGATATATGATTAACATGTATTCTAAATATTTATAACAGCTATAAAACCTGAGATTACACCTAAATTATCAAACACCAACCCGCAGCTACACAGAATGCAAAATTAGTAATATTAAAAAAACAAACAAAAAAAACAAAAAAACAATGAAGCTGCTAGAGCACTTAATAACACCTCACTGATCAAGTGAATCATGCAACATGAACAGATTCTGGGTTCAGTTCCCCAGTCCTCCAAACTAATTGCGGTTTTAGTGGTTTTCCTTAGCGACCATTGCTTTTCTTCAATCTCTTATAAACATTCCGAAAGAAGTGTCCTCAGAAATCCTCAAAGGCAAAGTCAGCGCATCTTGTATTGTTTAAATCTGCTAGTTTTAAGTGTTCATTAAGTTGGGTAACATTTATCTCAAATCATTACATAAATATTGGTTTTAAGTATTCTTCAGACAAGCCGTGGAGTTGACAGGAGTTGGATAGGTAGAGTCAGACTGAAAAATTCACTGCCATAGCTGGGATCTCCCAATCTCTAGCCGGTTGCTCTGCCACTGAGCTACCATGGCAACATGCCGGCATAGCATTGAATTTCTCAACTGACTCGCATGTTTTTCGGTAAACCACAGTGTGATCTCAAATTATTTTGAGATAACCCCAATGGCGACTTACAATGCTGCCCAAGATTCATAGTATAGCCAACTATTATGGTCATTTGGTATTGGTTTTAATTGTTCTTCACACAAGGCGTGAGATTTGTGGTGGACAAAGCGGCGCAGGGGCGGGTTTTCTCCGGGTTCTCCGATTTCCCCCGCCATCGCATTCCACCGGGGCTCCATCTTCATGTATCATCAGTGTCATCGCCTGCGGTGCCAGAGCAGTAAAAGCGGGCGTTAAACACTACCCCCTCCCCAAAAAAAGCATTGTAAGTCGCCATTGGGGTTGTCATCTCATGCGAGTCAGTTGAGAAATTTAATACTATGCCGGCATGTTGCCATGATAGCTCAGTGGCAGAGCAACCGGCTAGAAACCGAGAGATCCGTGATTCAAATCCGGGCTATTGCATTGAATTTTTCAGTCTGACTCTACCTATACATTACACAAATAGTTCAATGATACATTGGTCATTTAATCCTAAAAGGAGATTTAATATTTTTAATTTAGAAATTACTAAACACTTAAGTTGACATTTTTCTAACGATGGTGAAAAGCTTTCAGATATTCCTATATGGTATTTTGCAGATATGGTTGTAGACGCAATTGTGGTAAGGTCCAAATTATGTTTCTCAGCGGGAGGGATACACACGTTTGTCGCTGCCTCAACACCGAGACACCTGAACGCTGATCAGACGTGTTGGATAGGGTAGCTGTTGAGTAAAACAGCTCCCAAGGTTACCGATTATGCCCCAGGTGGGTTTAGAATATTCCAGTTACCCAGCCGCCGCGAAGTGCAAGAGCCTAATTATTTAGCGAACGCCATCACGCAGACTGGCGGATTCAAACAATAGCTTTAATGTCCGCGGAGCATCGATAGGACTATCGATAGTTGTGGCACAACTGTTCTGCCTGAATAAGCAGATGGCAGTCCACTTTATGAATTAAACAATGATTTTCCTTTAAAGAAACTAACCTGATGTTGTTATTATTCCTTGGCTACAGTATACTTCAGAAAGATCCTTCGAATTCCAACCATACAGCATACTCTCTTCTGTTGTCCAAATCAGAAACTTGCCGTTATTCTGTCTTTGGGAATCTGGAATTTCAAAGATTTTCTTCTGTTAACTCTAAATCATTTTTATCTATCTGCATCATTTCTCTTATCCCAGTATTTCGTAATGTATGCTTTCTTAATATTATAAATAACCACTTCCATATATCCATTTCATTAATCTCTCAATAATTCTCCAATATGAAACTAAGATACTGAAAGCATTCCAGATTTTAATTTTCAATGTATTACTTATTAATTAATTAATTACTTAATTAATTAATTAATTAATTACGCATTAATATTAGCTGTGAAACATTTATTTTATCGAGATCTACCTGTAATACAATTACCATTTTCTTAAATATATTTTATAACATGTACGATTCGTCATTGATGTGCTGTGAATCACTACCTGATCATCAGCACTAGTGTACATAGCAATTTCACACAACAGCACTCTATACTAATATATATATATATAATCAGGTGGCTCAACTGCTCCATATTTGACGTGTGCAGATAGCTCTCCATACGCTAAAGGAGTTGCGGAACTCAACGAGACTATTTCAAATTAAAATTTGCCAGTGGAGAACTGGATATCTGTACACGTCAAATGCCGTTAGTTGAGCCACTGGTATGTACGAATAGTAATATTAAAATGTTGGAAATCAGCATCAACCTTAGGAATTTTAGCACATATTCTGCTATACCAATAACAATAGATGCCTATATCTACAAAGATCACATTGTCATCACTTTGTTTCAATATCAGTCTTGTCAACAAGGAGAGTAGCTTATTTAATTTTCATTCTTGAAGAATCTTGAAAGCAAAATAGAGTTCTCTATTGAGGAGAAAACTTCGTGCCATGTTCCAACCAAGTTCTGTAAGATTCAGCATTTCCAGATAGGGTGCGTAAGAATTTATTTCGTTTTCAAAATGTTCTTTAACATGGACATTAAGCTTCATATCTCCAAATAAATAAGGATACAGTGAGACGTTCAACATTAATTAAAATGTCTTCTCTGTTTGCAGGACCTCCACATCGGAATAACAAAGCATTATAATTGCAGCGCTGTCTTTGCCCAACATTAGGTACTATTTGGAAATAAGGATAGCGATGAAATCTAAGGCCCTGAACTAACTCTATCAGCAAATTTCCTTGTCGCGAATTCTATCGTGATATGTTTCTCATTAGGGGTCAACTGCGCCGCTGAAGAGTCTACTGTTTTCCTTTATGATGGTGTTTTGTTGTTTATGTTTTTAATTTGAGCAAAGCAAGCGTCGTCCCATCCTTTTTTGTTGAGTAGATCTAAGGTTTGCTGTATTGTAATTCGGTGATTACTCTTTTTTCCTCCGGGTTGGGTGTTGTCTATGATTGTATTGTCTTAGAGTGTGTTGAACGGGGCGTATCTCGGGGGAGACTGCTTGTGTGAGACTGTCATTGAGCGGTGAGTTTGCGTCGTCGACGATGACTAACTAATCGTGTGAGGATGTCGGTTGGTTTTGAGTGTTAATCGTCGACGGACGTTTTGGAAATTGTCAGAGAATACATAATATGCCCAGTGTAATGGTTTGTTCCCAGCAAGTAGCGCAGAAAGTGACAGCGCAGCAGTGTTAGCATTGTTCTGCGGTGTGTCCATAGGTCCAGTATCGACATGGTGGTGTCCAGGAGATGCGGCTGACTTCAATCCGTATTGTCTGACTGAGGAAGACCATTCTGTTGTCTGAACAGCGGTGAAGTGTGCTCTATCTCTGAAACGCTGTGGGCCTTCACTAAAGTTAATTTAAATTCGATTAAAAGAGATTTAGACTGATGCACAGAGCTTGTCTGTGCTGCCCTGCGTCGCGAAACAGGGGCTAGAGCGCGCTGTTCTGATTCCTGACCAAGGAATGCGCCCGGAGTCGACTTCATCCATAAATGTGCGAATTTTAAGTCCCGGGTATAGGACCGGTGCCACTCAGCTTCGTGATGAAAGTGAGGGGCTGCGATACACAGTGACCCCGGCCGTGTTAACTAACATTCCAGCTGGGGGAAGCATGATGCTTGCCATAACATCTCCCCGCATCGATTGGATGATCATAAGTGGGTGTGAGGCTGCAATCGGGTTGTTTGCCGTAGCCTCAGAAGAACTGTAGCGACATGGGATTATTATTAAACTTACGTGGTAGCTGCTGGTGCACGCCCACTGCAATGCGCTGAATTGGCCATAACGTTCATTTGCGCCACTACTGCGTGACGTTGTGGCGGAAATGTGGACGTATTACCTGTTCACCTGCTTTCGCAGGAGTCGAGCAGATATAACGTAAACATGGTGTTTCTTGTGTACTTTTTTTGGTCATCAGATGTGTTGGATATATCTGCAGGCTTTAGAACATAGTCCAATGGGGTTACTTTGGCTTCCGGCATAGGTCGCGTCATTTCTTAGGCTATTCTCTGTCGCCGTTTCGCTGCAACCTGTGTTGAGCTTCTTCCTCGGCCACTGGGAAGGACGCGGCCTACACCGGAAGCCAAAGTAAACCCATCAGGTGTATTGTCTCTAAGCAGTCTCGAAGCGTCGTCTAACATTAAAGAACTGGAGTTATTGCCAGTCTCTCAGGATGCATGTGAAGAATAACACTGGCGTTTCCTTATGTAATACGACCAATAAAGAGTTAATGGAGGGGAAATAAACGATTAACGCGTTTCTGAAACTCTAGACGAGAGGAGTTTGCTAACAAGCCAGAAATAAAATCTGTCTCGGTGCGCAGAGGAAGACATAAAACACATGCACATTCGGTGTCACTCGATGAGCGAAGCTACATACTAAGTCCTCCTGGAGAGGAAGTTTATAACTTTAGTACTGTCGCACGGAAGTAACACATGGTTCCTTACTGCTCGTGTCACTGACACCTTGGGCGGAAACGTGCCAAGTTATTGCCGTTTTAACCTTTACTCAAGCAATGGAGCATCACATCGTCATAGAGTAAGAAGGGGCTTTCCAAACAACACATGTCTGGCCAAAATACGTGCAGCTGCGTCGCTGCTCAACTGCTTGTTCAACATGAATCAAAACAGTGCAAAAATGTAGACATTTAAAGTTTATAGATACAAGCTAGTGATCGACTGGCTGCTTTGCAAATCAGGTACACATTTTAACAGACAAACAACTAAAGTTTGAATGAAAAGAAGCAATGCTAACAATCAAGTGAACCTCGTTGTTATATATATATATATATATATATATATATATATATATATATATATAAAACTTGTCTAGGTCGATATCATTTTAAACTTCTTCACTTATCACTGAACGAATGTGTGTAGATGGAAACGTTTTCAAGGTGTTCACCCAACTCGGTGACCTTCTCTGATGGAAAAAGTAGTTAAGGATGACATACAGGGTAACTACAAAAGAAATAGACAACTTCAACTGCCTGTAAAACAAAAAGTATTAGAGATAGCAACCTAATTATTTTGGAGGTATGTTGAGAAACTCTCAAAGTTTTGTTTGTTACTATTGGTAACGCTGTAGTGTTTTGTTTGTTGTTGCAGAAGCTGAAATGGCGGAAAATCCTGTGGAAAAGGCATATTACATGTTGGAATTTGCTAGAACGCAATCAGCAACTGTTGTCCAACGACATTTTAGAACACGTTACCACAAAAATGAAATGATGCGCTCACAAAAACCAGCATCGTCTTCATCATGTCGCAACATGTCGATGCAAAAGTCACGCCGTATGTCCTTATCTTCTTCACTCAGAAACTGCAACATCTGTAATCTGTAAGGCATCATGTGCAGTCACTTCCGCAAGATTTTCCATACAGTTTGCTGTGGAATTTGTAATTGCATGCTTGCCCTAGATGTCGATTTCCTGTGGGCTTCTTATGTAGGCAGAACGAACACGTTCAACGTTTTCTTCCGAAACTCTTGGTCTTCCCGAGCTCTTCCCTTTGCACAAACATCCCGTTGTCTCGAATTTTCTATACCAGTCGTAGATTGTCTGTCTAGTCGGTGGCGTTTTGTGGTAACGTGTTCTAAAATGTCGTTGGACAACAGTTGCTGATTGCGCTCTAGCAAATTCCAACACGCAATATGCCTTTTCCACAGGATTTTCCGCCATTTCAGCTTCTGCAACAACAAACAAAACACTACAGCGTTACCAATAGTAACAAACGAAACTTTGAGAGTTTCTCAACATACCTCCAAAATAATTAGGTTGCTATCTCTAATAGTTTTTGCTTTACAGGCAGTTGAAGTTGTCTATTTCTTTTGTAGTAACCCTGTGTATATATATATATATATATATATATATATATATATATATATACATTTTTGAACTTAACGCCCCTCAGTTAATATTTTCACTCATTGTGCATAAAGCTGTTCTTTGTAACTCAAACGCGATACAAAAATCTCTATTCATTAGAACCGTTAGTTGTAAATATCTGTAGTTAATGCACAGTGTATTATACCGGTGAATAATTAACCGTAGTCTTCGAAGACCATGCCATGATAGAAAATAGTATACTGATAAAGTTTTGTACAGAAACTTTCATATTATTATTATTATTATTATTATTATTATTATTATTATTATTATTTATAAGCACAGTTAATCTCAGAAGCCACATCCGGTAAAAGTAATTTCGATACATAGGCCTATTAATTGCAATTAAATTTCAAATCACAAGAGATATGCTTGTTCATGAAAATCTCGGAATATCTAACTTCACTAAATAAACAGCTACAACTGTGAGAAAAATAACCTTTTCTTCTGCTCTTAATGAAATACACAATACTTCAAGGAGTTTTTCTCATCTTTTCCTGGGGCGCCAGACGTATACTTGTAGGTTAACAATCTGCTAACCTCTAAGCGGATTCTACTGCTTTCTTCATCTTTCAATATGTTCTTTCCATTTCATTTCATTGATGTCATTTTATTGCTTAAAGTATTACTTTTTTACTTCCTCTGCACGTACTATGTACATAGTGTATAGAGAAGGTATTGCATCCCAACTAAAAGTTCGATACCGAAATTTCACCGGAAATTTATGTTTTAGGGTCTCCCGTATAAAAAACATTTTTAGAGAAAGATCCGTGTGTGTCTGTGGACAGTATAACTAAAAAAACAAACAAAAAACAGTTAAACACTAAAGTTTACTATCCTCCAAGGATGTGACACGAAGATTTTCAAGAAAACTCCCCCACCCTAAACCATTCTTTACGGGAAAATGTTTGGAAAATGGTGCTTTTCTCAAAAATGGCTCTAAATGATTTTGATTAAAATTCCGCATATTAAATATAGTTACGTATCAAATAATACGTATATCTTGCATTTTCTGGGAATAGCTTCGGAAGACCTGTTCATTCTGGCTGAATTTAGTTGAATTTTGTATAACTGGTAAACCATAAGAAAAGACCCAAATTTGTTGTACAGAAATGTAGACGTCCTTGAAACCCACTTAAGTAAAGCATGAGCTAATAAAGCAAATTCTATTGATAAAACTGCTACCTATTATTGGACTCAATTGTCTTAATGTAGATAAAGAAATCATTTTCTTCAAATCGTTTAGATCATATACATTTTTACTGTACAGTTGACCGTTTCCGAGATATTCTTTGTCATTGTTTTCAATTTTAAACTAAGTAACTTTTCTCAAACGAGGTCACCTTGGTCTATTTTCTTTTACTGGAAATGCAAAGCGAACCAAACTTCAATTGTTCATATATCGACCAGCTTCAAAAGGATTTGACTATCGCTTTAGCCTAGCGCATTCCCTTATTTCCCTTCTGCTTGGAAGCTCGTAATGACAAAATTTTATAATCTTGATTAGCATGATCTAGAGAAAAGAATAACCTTTTGTAGATCAGGTAGAGAAAGTCATATGAATGGAACACACTAGCTTTTTTATTGCGTTCTCGATAGTTATAACTCAACTTTACAATGTGTACAAAAACACTTGCCCTGCCTAATTTTATAAAATGTCATCTTCGTGACACTGTTTTTCTTTATTTCAAAGCTCTATTTGTCACGCCACACACTGCTTGGAAGACTGCAATTTATTCTGAAACTCGTTAGTACACTTACAACATACATCGCCTCCAGGTAGTAAAATACATTAACTTTGCTAGTCTTATGGCCCATTCACATAGAAAAGTTAACGCAAACGCAACAGGAACACTAAACGTATGACCAGGTTATCTATCGATTTCGTTAACATGAACATTATCGCCAGACGCTAACGCCAAAGCTTGCAAACGTTTGCGTTCATGTTGACGTGATTCAAGAGGAAAAATCAAAAACAACACTAGCGCACTGTCGAAGAACAAAAGAAGCTAAAATAGGGTATACCACACACACACAAGAAGGGGAGCGCAAAGTGCAGGGAAATTGCCTACAAGTCCTTAGTGCGGCCGGTTATGGAACATGGAGTAGCATGCTGGGACCCATACAGGGTTAATCAAACTGATTCGCTGGAAAAGATACAGTTAAATTCATAAAGAGAGGTCAATATTTTGGGCTTACGAAAGGCGAAGAGAATAAATGGGAGCCGCTAAAAGTTAGGCGTAAAACACAAAGTTAGTCGCACTATTTAAAGCTTATACTGGTTTAAATACATGGGTAGACGTTAGAAAAACCCGGCATACTATGGACGAAACGATCATTTGTATTAAATTAAGGGTAGAAGGTACAGAACCGACGTAGGAAGATTTCCTTTTGTGAATAGAACCATTGAAGAATGGAATGAATTGCCTGTAGCAGCCTTTCAGGGCTGCCCTCTTACCTTATAGAAGTTTAGGGATAATTTAAGGAGAATAAGTGTTAGATATTAATTAAAGTAAATATTGTGAGGTTATTAAGGGTCTCATAAAGTATTAATGTATATATTAGTAATGTATAGTATTAATGTTGAGACTTCATAATAACTGTTTATAAACATGCTGGTAATTGACATACCTATTGCTATACTGAATAATAAGTAGATAGGTATTTAAAAAAACATGTGAATATAATATGTTAGTTATATTACTATTCTTAATTTAACTGTAAGATTGTTATTGCAAGTGAATTTTGTACATTTAACTCTGCCACTGGGCAATACCCAATTGCAGAGAATACATACATACATACATGAATGAATGAATGAATGAATGAATGAACGAATAAGTGTATTTATTGACATAGTAATATCATACATAGAATTTCAACAGTCGCACGGGTCCACAGACCGTACGTGCTTTTGTAATACACATTACAAGCAATATTAAAATAACAACAACAACAACAACAACAAAGAATTAAAAGAGTAAACACGAAAATAAAAAGACAAAGGAAATACACAGTCAAAAGCAATATTAAACAACAATAAAGAATTAAGAGTGAACCCGAAAATAAAAATACAAAGATATTCAAATATAGCAATTTAAATTTACAGCACAGGGTACACCTACATAAATGCACCCTCTTATTTAGATAATTACACTTAAAATACATATATACACATATATACAACATATATAAAACCATAGCACAACAGTGACTTAAGTATGACATAATATATATGTATATAGAACATTGTAGTCACTTTTGTTTAGTTGATCTTATTCCTCCCCCCCCCTTCTCTATTGGCAGCCTCCTCAGATCTCAGCTGTCTTGCCTTAAGTATAAATTTACCTAGCCCGTCCATGTTTTCCGTGCCTGCCAGTAGCGTCCAACATGCTTCTAGCCCTACATTCGCAGTGGTAAAAAATCGCGGCAAATATTTTTCCCGCCATTCCTCCGTACCCCTACATCTTGCCAAGATGTGAGTCCATGACTCTTCCTCCTCGCAAATGGTACAGATTCTCGTACCCTTCTTGTCAGACATTTTCGTGCTCCTCTATGCTCCTAGTCTAATCCACGCAAGGCCCTCTCTAATGAGTTTGGTACCTGTTTTGATGTATTGCTCCATACCCCACTCCGATTTCAGCCCAGACTGTACTTCTAGTGACACCTTCTCTGTGCATCGCGCAATTATTTGCTGTCTGTCAATATCACAGAGGCGGTTCTTAATTTTTCTCCAAATACTTCGCCTGTTTCCCTGCCCCGCCATCCAAATGTTTCCCATCCCAATGGTTTCCAACCCTTTCTTTAATTTTGATGCCCATGTTGAATTACCTTCCATTCACAACTGTTCACGGTAGCAGACTGCCCTAATTAGAGATTGGTTTCCGTGAACGATTCTCATCCAGTATTTAACTGCTCTGATTTTGCACTCTATCGTTTCACTATGTGCCCCGAATTCCCTCATTATTCCGCAGTTTGCCGTACCCCTCCCTACACCCAGAATTCCTTTCAAAAATTGGGTCCTCACTTGATCCAGATTCCCTGTTTGTTCCCACCCCCACATTTCTCCTCCGTATGTCATCGTGGATCTAACTGTCGCTCCGTATACAGTTTCCATTAAGGTTATGGATATATTCGGTATTCTGTAGCGAATCCGGAGAGCTTCCGCCGCTTTCACCCTTGCCTTGTGTTTCGTAATACATACATACATACATACATACATACATACATACATACATACATACATACATACATACATACATACATACATACATACATACATACATACATACATACATACATACATACATACATACATACATACATACATACATACATACATACATACATACATACATACATACATACATACACACACAGACATACATACATACATACATACATACATACATACATACATACATACATACATACATACATACATACATACATACATACATACATACATACATACATACATACATACATACATACATACATACATACATACATACATACATACATACATACATACATACATACATACATACATACATACATACATAATTCACTTTGTAGCAGCATATTCCACTGCTGCGTCTTCATCAATACTTGCAGCCTCCATTTTAATAACGTTCATGCTTCAGTTGTTTTATTTTAGTGTTGACCTTAACATTAACGTTATTATGATTGTTCATGTTATACATTCATGTATTCACGTTTGCGTTAACTTTTCGTTGTGAATTGGTCATTACACATTGGGATTTTAAAGCGTTATATGTAACTGTGGTGGAAATACAGCAAATTGGAACAGGTTCTTTTTGATACAAATATTGATACTCAATACTTTGCAGGCAGTAGGGTTTTCAATCGGAGCAGCTGCTATCTAGCGTTGAACTGCATGCGTGTTCTATGCTTGGAATAACGAACACATAATTATAAAATATGTGACGTTTATAGGTTAGCCACGGAAATAAAATGTGCTTGATTTGTCATTTGGGACAAAAGGCAAGATAAAATATTTGCTCCTGTCCTACTTAGGATTGTTTAGACATCCTCTATTAAGATACAGTCTTCAAACTGCGTTATTACTCATCCTATAGATCTTAATAGTTAAGAATAAGATAAAATCTGAATAAATGATGAAATGAAGCTCTTAAGAACACGATGTATGTATCATGGTTTTCTCTTTAAGTTCATTATACGAAAGCAATTTGGAAGTGTTGAATGAAAGGAAATTATATGTTGTTGCTTGTGTGTGCTATGTATTTAGGCGGATACGGTCATCCGAAAATTTAAAGATCGTTTTCTCTTATCGTTATCGGTTAAATTCTACGCTCTGAGAACTATTTACATAGCATCTACATTATTTTAGGTATTATCGGCAATCTAGAGGCAAAAACAACTGTTAATTTGAAAATTAACAATATAAATGTTTCTTTAAAATTTAAAGTATTACGATGAAGCTTTGGAAACGTATACTAAACACCAGGCAACTTAAAATTAAATATTTTATGGTAAATAAAAACAAATCTGATGTCTTCCATTCACATGATTTCTCTACATCTCTATAATAAATTATTGTTAAGAAGCTTATGCTTCTATTTAGTTCATGTTAATCGAGAAAAAACATAGCGGAAAGGTCTTATTAATTGCTTCCTTGTAGGTAGAACGGAAATAAAGGGAGTACCATAAGCTACATCGATCGTCAAATCTTTTAAAAGCTGTTGCTATTTGGTGAAGTAACTTTGTTTGTATGGATAGGAGTTGACTGACAATTATCGTATGGGAAAAGAAAAAATATTTTAAAGCTGAAACTAATAACAACGAATATCTCAAAAACGGCCAATTCCACGAAAAAAAATGTATGTAACATAGACTGTGTGTTTTAACAAGCTCTACATTTTTTGTGTGGTAAGTTTTGTTTATTTCTTACGGTTTAATTAAACGAATCATCATTACTTTATTAAAAAAGCAGTGGTAAATATCGGGCACCTACTTACTCCGAATGTGTGGAAATATGGGGAAAGAGCTTTTCTGTGTAAATCGCTTTATAACGATTTGTTTTTTGTCGTTTTAAACGAATAATGAAAAACAAATGAAGTGTACAACTGGGCAGACTTGGAAACAACTTTGGCATGAAATATTATATCCTAATGTAATTGGTCCTAAGGGCGGAGGTACTAGAGAAATGTGTAATGACAGTAATATTAGCTCTAATCAAACAGGTCGCTAAAAGAGAAAATTAGAATGATCTAGGTATGTCAACGAAAAATGAGGAGGAAAGTATTATAGATAACGCTCACCAGATCAGGAGAAGAACGCTTATGGGGAGACGCAATCATAGCAAAGCGCCTGAAATGGAAATGGGGAGGCTACGTTCCAAGGATGTATAACAAAGTAGGATTTATAGAAAAACCATGTATGACCCCAGAACATGAAGAAGATGCGTGTGCAAGCAACTGACCCCCAGTTGAGATATCTGTGATGAATGTGTGCAAGAGGCAGAAAAGTGAGGAAAGAACTTTAAAAAAGTTAATGTAAAAATATTGCTAATATAAAATTGTATACTAGGTAGACGATTGGCTCCCCTAATGAGTATTTTAACCACCTTCTAAAGGTAGCAGGCCTTAGCGCTTAAGGTATGAAACATACTGATAAATAAATAGATATTTGTACAAGTTTATTATGCAGGTAGGTAATGAAAGAGCTCTTTCTTGCATTTATAATGTTAATAATCATATTTCTATCACCGAACCTTAAGATTAAACCTTCTATTCCACTTTACCCCTTGTTCTCACATGCTTTCATTCCTAATAAGTCAAATGTCTATATGGTTTGTCAATGAACTGTGATTTTAACCTATTTTCATGATAACTAAAGTACTATACATGACTGTCATGTTCCATGAAGTATTTGTAGTGATGTTATAATCGCTTAATCCTCTACCATAAAAAGAAAAAAAAAAGAGAGGGAGGAGTTGCTATTCTTTTATGGCACCGTCAAAATATAAGTCAGACATCTCGGTGATAATCGACGCCGACTAATCGCATCGGGGTAATGAATAATTCATTAAACCGGTTGTTCTTATGGGCGTATGCAATGTGATAGCTTAGATAATTGAAAAATTATGACTGTGCTATAATGCCATTTATTTCTAAAAATATCTGTTTTTTCATCCATGTTGGTTTTAGTGTGATGTATATCATACATGAAAAACAACAGATATTAAATTATATTATCGCTTCACTCTATATAATCATTATATAATTTCAGTTCATTATCACCATCAATGTTGACAGTGTCGATAAAAAACGTTATTTATAATTCTAACGATATATTAAGACTAAGGCAGTCCAGCATTCTGGCTTCTCATCCAGAGGTCCCGGGTTTGATTCCCGGCTGGGGCAGGTAATTTTTCTTTAACCAGAACCATTCCTTATCCCCCTCAAAGTCAGGAAGTATGAAAGTGAATGAGTGTGTTGTATAAAGCTGAAAACCAATGTTAAGACTCCTACAGTTCAGAGAGACTGCCTCCGTGGTCGAGTGGCGAGCTGAGACTTCTCACCCGGAGGTCCCGGGTTCGATTCCCGGCTGGGGCGGGGAATTTTTCTTTAGCCAGAATTATTCCCTATCCCCCGCAGAGTCTGGAAGTATGTATGTGAGAGTGAATGTGTGTGTGTTGGAGGAAATAAAATAGTTTAAACCCAACGAAAACCTACAGAAAACGAGTTGTTTCTAATTCGAAGCCCCCGATATGACCTTAGATGTTAAAGGGGGCTATATAAATGAAGGGGAAAAAGACACCAACAGTTGTTTCTTAAGTCAAAGCCCCCGATATGACCAAAGAAGTTAAAGGGGGCTACACAAATGAAACAATAAAAAATAAATAAATAAAGGTAGATACATGAGCCAAAACAGCTTCTCTATTATCAAGCTCGCTAAGAGGTTTAATCGTGTTAGACATTCTAGGATCGAGGCCTGCCTCGGAAATTCAAGTTGATGTAAGTATAGGTGGCACAGTGGTTGATTGGTTAGATCGCTCTCTGCTCACTAAGGCCAAGGAACCACAAAGGAGATTGTGATGGACAAAGCTGTGGCTTTTCTCCGGATTCTTCAGAAGCAAGCAATAATACAATCCTGTTAACGTTTATCATGATGAAGGCATTGCATTCCACTCAAATATTCGATAACGAGATTCCACCGGAAATAGACGTTTTAGGGTTCCCTGTATCCAAAAAAAGCATTTTTAGAAAAAGGTCCGCGTATCCGTGTGTATATGAACACGATAACTCAAAAACGAAAAGTCGATAAAATACCAAAATTGGCATATAAGTTAAGCATCTTCCAAGGATGCGACATGAACATTTTGAGAAACATCCCACACTCCAAACTATCCTTTACACGGAAAAAAAATCGAAAATTTTTATTTTTGCAAAAATGCCTCTAACCATTTTGATTAAAACACTATAGATATATTAAAGATATTTACCTTACAAATACAATTTACATCTTGAATTTTCTGAGAATAGCCTCTGAAGACACCTTTATTCTGGATAAGTTTACAGTATTTTGCATAACTGATAAACCGTAATATAAAATGCAGATCTCGTTTAAATACACAATTTATGTTATATACTTTTTTCATGGACTTATCGTTTTTGAGACATTCCTTGTTATTGGTTTCAGCTTTAAACTGCTTATACTTTTCTCATACGGGAATTTGTAACTCTTGTCCATACAAATACTTCAATCACAGAGCAATAGCTTTCGATTATCGCTTTAGCCTAGGCACTCCCGTATTTCCCTTTTACCTATATGGAAACAAATAATAAAATCCTTTCTGCTAAGTTTTTCTTGATTAGCATGAAATAAATAGAAGAATAAGCTTTTTAACAATTATTTGTTGGAGAAATGCAGAGAAAGTCATGTGAATTGAACACATTAGATTTTTTGTGCGTTTCTTGTCTTTTATTTTGGGTTTTATTATCTGAATGCAATGTATTGTAACTTCATACTCGGTTTTATTAATGATTCAGTTTATTTATTTTCCGCCATGTTGCTTCAGTACACGATAATGTTTTATAAAACGTACTCAACTATCCATACATTTTATCATAGAAACTTTATCTCAGAAAGATTTTATATAAGAAGGACCATTAGATTGTCAAATATTTTATAAAACATATCTTACAGAGATTTTTACTTTCTCTATACGTACTATTTACATAGTGTATAGAGAAGGTATTGTATTGCACCCAAAAATTTGATACCGAGATTTCACCGGAAATACATGTTTTGAGACCCCCTGAATCAACAAAAAAAAATAGAAAATTGTCCAAGAGTGTCTGTCTGTCCCTCTGTGGGCAGCATAGCTCAAAAACGGAAAGACCGTTAAATATCAAGCTTGGTATTTAAGTTTGTCATCTTCCAAGGATGCGACACGAAGATTTTCAAGAAAATCCCTCCAACCGCCAACTACTCTTTACATGGAACATTTTTCGAAAATGTTTATTTTCTCAAAAATAGCTCTAACGATTTTGACTAAAACCGCTTACATTTAAGATGTGAAATAAAATGCATATCTTGAATTTTCTGGGAATAGTCTCTGAAGATATCTTTATTCTGGATGAATTTTGCGGAATTTTGCGTAACTGTAAATCGTAAGAGCTAGACAAAAAACCTTGTGCACAAAAAATGTAGAGTTGGTTAAAATATACCATTTATGTCATATACAATTTTTTCGCGGAGTTGGCCGTTTCTGAAATATTCCTTGTTATTAGTTTCAGCTTTAAAATATTTATACTTTTCTCACACGGGAAATTGTCAACTTCAGTCCATACAAACAAAGGAACTTTAATCACACATTAACCAGCTTTTGTTTATTACTCTAGATTATGGTACTCCCTTATTTCGTTTCTACTTACAAGGAAGCAAGTAATAAGACTAGTAATGGAACTTTTTTTCGAAAAGGTTGACTTTCTCAAAAATCGCTCTAACGATTTTGATTAAAATATCGTATATTAAAGATATTTACCTGACAAAGAAAATGTATATTTTGAATTTTCTGGAAATAGCCTCTGAAGACTACTTTATTCTGGATCAATTTTACGGAATTTTGCATAACTGCTAAATCGTAAATGATGGACAAAAACTTACCAAACAAGGTAAAGTACGTTAAAACACACAATTTATGTTACATATATTTTTTTTCGTGGAGTTGAAGGTTATTTAGATATTCTTTGTTTTTGGTTCCAGCTTTGAAAAACTTATTGTTTTCTCATACAGGAATTTGTCAACTGCTGTCCATACAAACAAAGGAACATCAGTCACATAGCAACCAGCTTCTGACTATCACTTTAACTTATGGTACTCCCTTATTTCGCTTCTGCTTACAAGGTAGCAAGTGATAAGACTATTTCTGCTAATTTTTTCTTGATTAGCATGGAGTAAATTGAAGCATAAGCTTTTTAACAATATCTTGTTACAGAGATGTAGAGAAAGTCATTTGAATGGAAAACAGCAGATTTTTTATAATGTAATGAAGCTTTTCTGGTTCTATTTGTGGACATTATGGTTACAACAATTATTCCTGGATTTTTATGCCTGATTTTACTGGTTCTTGAAAATGATTTTGGAATTAAAACTTTACTAAACTGACTTCTCCAACTTTGAAACATAAATGTGTGAGCTGTGATATTTGGGCAGGCTGTCACGAAGTATACATTACAAGAAGAGACTGTGAAGCTTCCGTGATGCTAATTTAGAATCTCATCCCACAGGAATGTGTTCGCTGGAACGGTGTCCCGCTGGAGAGACTGCACGTTTTGTTTTATTTATAGCTAAAAGCCATTTCCAGACCTCCCAGCAGAAATGCAAAGGGGAACAAAGGCAGCGGTTGTGAGGTTACTTCTTAATTTAGGATCTGCGCCCCGACAAAGTTTACGGTAATTTTCTGGGCGCATTTCTGGTATGATAGGCAAGCCCGACTTCCTGGAACGTCCATATCGCTCACAACTTTGATTGCCTTCTGAGTATAGACACTCGTTAGTCATTTGTTTCCCCCTGAGAGGAGTTGAAAAGGCATTTCCGAAGGCTGCGTTTAAAACTCTATTAAAATAATGACGGTTCATTTCTAGATATCTTTACTTTCGCTAGCGTATATGTATACCCTAAAATTCCATACCGAATACATGTTTTGAGATTCCCTGAATAATGTGACCATAATTTTGAGTAATATAGGTTTTGTTTGGATTATATTTTAACTGTTTCAAGTCAAATAATAAAAATAAATATATAGTATGCATCTCAATGAATCAATTTTTAAAAATACAATTATTTTAAACATTTACGTTGTGCGGTTTTGTTATCAGAACCTAGAAGCGCGCCATGTGACGTTACAAATATCTAAGAGCAAAGAGTTGGATTCTAAGTTTCGTTTCGTAATCGGCTTACGTTCACCAAGTGTTTCATGCGTTTCACCTGTTTAAATATAACTAAGTGTAAAGAAGTATCTGTTGTAATATTAAAAAGGTCAAAATTATTCTAATCACATTATTTATTTTTAAAAATATATATGTTTATGAAAAGTGATAAATTATAGATATTAAAAATTCGTAACCCTTTTAAAACTTTATGATAATGCAGGAATCGTGGTTATTTAAATATTAGATTCAGAGATTGTGTGGCTCAAATAGGGCGCGTGGAAGATTTTAATGTAATATAGTTAGTACATAATAAGTTTATGAAAGGCACTTATCTAATTTGAATGAAATTTGGTATACATATTCACTAACAGCAATGCAATTGGAGTAAAAATGTTAGATAAATCTATATAGTAATAAAATTATTTGTATAATACGCTTATTTTCTTATTCAAAGCCACTAGAGATATCCGCATGACATGAAATTATGATTACAAGTGAGGAATGGTAGTGTGCCAGAACCTGCCAGATTTAGAAACTTTACTTGGGGCTCCCTTAACCCTTAAGCTAATCAGATAAAAGTTCTCAGCGCAATCTGTTTGTTAATTAACAGTCTTTTTTTTTTTTTGAGCTATGTTGTCCACAGACACACACATGGACTTTTTTCTAAAAAAGCTTTTTTTGGACTCAGTGGACCTAAAAACACATATTTAGGTGAAATCTCGAATTTTGGGTGGAATACAATACCTTCTCTATAGTACACTATGTGCATAGAACGTGTAGAGAATTATAATTCAATGCCTAGGGGCCAGAAGCCTGTCGGGGAGCCAACGGTACGAAACCACAAAATGGAGAACCTGTTACGAGGGGTCGGCCCGTAACCAGGCATGAACATGAAGAAGTGGATGATATGAAATGTAGGCAGAATTGGTGATGATGGAGCAATTAGTGGAATGAGTCGCGGGGGAAACCGGGGGACCCGTAGAAAACCCGTCCAGATGCCACTTCGTCCACAAAGAATCCCACATGCGGGCACTTGGATTAGAACCCGGGCCGCCTAGATGGGATGCGAGTGGTCTAACCACTCACCCATGGCGGCACCTGGGTTCTAAATACCTCTCCCAAATCTTTAATACATGTTCGAAATGATGCATTTGTAAACACTTCTGTACTAAATCCCCGTAGAATCTTGTAGACAATGAATAAAATTAAATTGGGGAGTGATTTTATTACACCTTTTAATTACTCAAGATATGATATAACTTCTGATAAAATAATAGTTTAAATGGTACTTGATTGTGATTTCACTCAAGCCAAGTGTAGGACAACGTTAGAAAGGTAGAATTATACTGAAGAAAGCAAATAAATAAAGAGGAGAAGGGAATACGTGTCACATAGGGAATTCAATGTCGTGCTCACGTGTTGATATGATAGCCCAATTGTTTAGAGTAATCCCACGGAGAGCGGAATATACGTCGTTCAAATTCCGGCTATAGCATTATACCTTTCCAATAGTTTCAAATGTGGTGTATTGTATGATACTTAAATGGATATAGAGACCGAAGCAAGCGAGGACAGTTAAATGTTGATTTTCTATAGAAACTCAAATGTTCTAACAACTATTTGCTATAAAAAATCTGATGTGTTCCATTCACATGACTTTCTCTACATCTCTGCAACAAATTATTCTATTTGCTTCATCTAATCGAGAAAAAAAATAGAAGAAATAGTCTTATTATTTGCTTCCTTGTTAGTAAAAGCGAAATAAGGGAGTACCATAGGTTAAAGTGAAAGCCAAAAGCTGGTTGCTATGTGACTGAAATTCCTTTGTTTGTATGGACAGGAGTTGACAAATTCCTGTATGAGAAAAGTATGTTTTTCAAAGCTGAAACCAAAAACAAGGAATATCAGAAAAATGACGAACTCCACGAAAAAAAGTATATAACATAAATTGTGTGCTTTAACGTGCTCTAAATTTTTTGTTATTTAAGTTTTCGTCCATCTCTTGCGGTTTAGCAGTTATTCAAAATTCCGTAAAATTTATCCAGAATAAAGTAGTCTTCAGAGGCTATTCCCAGAAAATCCAAGATATACATTTTATTTGGCAGGTAAATATCTTTAATATTTGCTATTTTAATCAAAATCATTAAAGCCATTTTTAAGAAAATCAAAATTCTCGAAAAGAGTTCCATTGTGGGGGGATTTTACTCAAAATCTTTGTGTCGCATCCCTGGAAGTTACTAAACTTAAATACCAAGTTTGGTATTTTACCGACACACACAAGGACCTTTTTGTGAAAATGCTCTTTTTGGATATAAGGGACACTAAAACATATATTTCCGGTGAAATCTCGGTATCGAATTTTTGGATGGAGTGCAATACCTATACACTATGCAGATAGTGCGTGTAGAGAAAGTAATAAATGTTCTGTTTTTTGAGCGATTGTAATCAAAATTTTACTCCCAGTGTCCATTCATTAAAAATTGCACAAATTATATTTTGTAAAATAAAAAAAACTACAATGTTAGTTTAATATTAATAAAGCAAACTGCTACATTTCTAGTTACTTGAAAGGAAATATAGAAAGCGGTCCAAAAAATGTATACACTGTTTAACAGTCCATAACTTGCAAACTAATGGGCGGAAACATCTCATTTTTGGTAGTGTAATAGTTTGTAGTTCCGGCAACCGCCACACAAGCGGTGTCTGATGACAGTCGCCAGATATGAAAGCATTCATTTTATTGTTAGTTACTTGAGTAAACGTAGCTAGCGCAAGGCTTACATTCGATGAACGGAATTCAGTTTTGAAGTGGTACATTACGTACGAAAACATAAGTGAGGTTCAACACCAGTGGCAAAATGAGTATCAAACAGAACCACTGACACGTTTAATAATAGTGCGCATTTGAGACAAATTTGAAATCAACGGCTGTGTTATAGATGTGCCGGAAAAACGATCTGGACGCCCTGTAACAGCAACAAGTCCAGCGAAAGATTTTACCTCCAACAAGATGGTGCACCAGCCCTCTATCATAAGCGTGTCAGGGAGTATCTCAACGAAAATCTACCTGCATGATGGATAGGCCGAAGAGGTGCTGTGGAGTATCCACCATGTTCCCCAGATTTAACGCCTCTGGAGTTTTACCTATGGGGAAAACTAAAGGTTGTCGTTAATGGACAAAAGCATTGGATGATCTGCGAGAATGTATCGTTCACTCGTGTGCTGATGTCAAACTGAACACGTTGCAGTCAGTAGTTCGTGATGCAGTTCGGCGGCATCGTCTGTGTATGGAAGTTTAATGGTGACCAGACCATTTCGAACATCTATAGTGATATCTGTAAGGTGGACTTTAAGCTACGCTTTCACAAAAAATGAGACATTTCCGCCAATTAGTTTGCAAATTATGTATCCCATAGTTTTTATCAATTAAACTATGCAAGAATGTCGGATGCAAGAAAATCTGTAATATTTAGAACATTTATATTTGTAAAATGTAAACTGCACTGTAACAAACCAAGATTTATTTCGAGGACCAGACGCTTTGGAGAGTAGAAAGGCGAACTTTTATATTTAGATGTTGGGGTATATTCGTGCAGCACACATAAAAGTATAACTACATTTTTACGGCTTATAAAAAGTGAGTATAATGGTCCCACAAAGGCAATATTGCAGCTAGTATAAGCCGTTGGGTAAACACAGACGCTAACACATGTTTTCTTGACGTCATGCAGCACTCTCTGCTTTGTTTACCAAGAAGATGCATTGCCTCATGCAAATGCGCCTGCTCAACATATGCAGACACACCTTGGCATGGCTGAAAACTGGAAGAATGCAGGAGATGCACATGCATAAAACACTGAGGAATAACGTATAATCATAACATTTCCAGCGACTGGGTAATCAAGCGCACTAAACTCTTGGTTATTCGAATACTATCAGGTGTGTACACATGACAAAAAAGGTCACACGACCTTTTCTGCCCATCATTATTACTTTTCATAAACATTTTACGCTAAAATAGTTTGTGACAGATAAAGTACATATGCTGGAGTATGTGGGACGCTAAGGGTATAACCAAATGGTTATGATTATCAGGAAAGCGGAAATACAGCATTTATTGTGCTTCTGAAAGCCCGGAGAAAGGGATGAAGCGAAGGAGACAGAGGGCAAACAGATCCGGGGTGGCAAGCTCGTACACAGCCCGGGTCCCTAACGTTTCCAGAGTATTAAATCCTGATGCCGACAGGACACTCTTCAAGCCCACCTCTTCCCAGGGAGAGGACCCTTCTGGGGGATTCATCCCTTATCGAATGTCAAAGTGGACATTTCCATTAAGAAAACTCATCCACCATAGGACTTGCCTGCTGTCCACTCGCTTGAGCCTTCAACCCTGAAACATAAGGAAAGAAATACTAGGAAATGGGGAGCAACAAGATTCGTGGCATAATATAATGCACCCCAACATTCACCTACCAGCCAGGGAACATCGCTAAAAATACTAAGAGAGGATCCGGTATCTCCCGAATGCGAATTTCATTCATTACCCCCTTCGGAAGGGAAGTAAAGCTGAAACGTGATAAAGCGGTCTTTCATATCCAATATAGAATGGGATGCAGAGAACCGCAGCAGTTAAACAGTGTCCAAAATAAAGCTCAATTTAATCTTTACTTTCTCTACACATTCTGTGAACATAGTGTATAGAGAAGGTATTGTATTCCACCCAAAATTCGATACCAAGATTTCACCATAAATGTGTTTTTAGGTCCACTGTGTCCAAAAAAAAAAACATTTTTAGAAAAAGATCCATATCTGGTGTCTGTGAGCAACATAGCTCAAAAAATAAAAGGCTGTTAAATACCAAACTTGGTATTAGTTTATCATCATCCAAGGATGCGACATGAAGATTTTCAAGAAAATCTCACCACAAACTACGCTTTAAATAGAAAACTTTTTGAAAAGTTTTTGTTTTTCAAAAATGGCTCTAACGTTTTTGATTAAAATGCCGTATATTGTAAATATTTACATCACAAAAAATGTATATTTTTAGTTTTAGCTTCTGAAGATCTGTTTGTTCAGGATGAATTTTGCATAACTAGTAAACCATAAGAAATAGACAAAAACTTACTATTAAATAGGTATTGTTAAAACACACAATTACTGTCATATGCTTTTCGGGGAGCTGTTCGTTTTCGAGATATTCCTTGTTACATGTTTCAATTTAAAATACTTAAACGCTTTTCATACGGGAAGTTGTTAACTGCTGGTCACGCAAAGAAACGGATTTCAGTCCCACAGCAACCGCATTTTAAAACATTTGACTGTCGGTTTAGCCTAATGTATTCCCTTATCTCCCTTCTACTTCAAGGAATCAAGTAATAAGACCGTTTCTGCTAATGTTTATCTGGATTAGCATGGAGTACATAGAAGAATAAGCTTATTAAAAATAAATTGTTACAGAGATGTAGAGAAAGTGATGTGAGTGTAGCACATTTTTTTTTTTTTTGGCCCAATATCATCAGGAGAGGAAAAAATTCTGATATGTTCCATTCACTAACTTTCTTTACCTGTACCATATAAAATGTTTCTTACAAAAGATTATTCTTTTATCTATAATATGCTAATCATAATCAACTAGATAGGTAAGATTGCTATTCGGGAGATCGTGGGATCGGTTCCCTGCGGCCGAACTTCCGACCCATGGTTTTTCTGGAGTTTTCCCTGGTCACTAGGCGAATGCTGGAGAGGATTCTCCACTCCTCCGAACTTCTTGTCATTTCATTTCAGTAATTCTATCCCAATAAATCTCTTGAAAGAGACCGCTAATTAGCATAACACACATATACATACACGGATATTCTTCTAAAAATGTTTTTTTTTTATTCAGATGATCTCAAAACATGTATATCCTGTGAAATCTCGGTATCGAATTTTTGGTAGATTGTAATGCCTTTTATATACACTATGTACATCTTATATACGTGCCAGGGATTTTTTTTTTTATAAACGCTCTTTAACTATGGTTCTCAGTGTCCCATTCTAAATTGAGCGTGAAAGATTAATTTTGCTCAGAGACCTCTCTATCAGGCTTGAGCTTATTTTACGTGCCGTAAATCTACGTTACGGGACCAACGGCTTTACTTCCCTTCCGAAGGAAGCCATGCTAAGGATGATGTGCTAGGGAAAGTAAAACAAAACAATTTTGAATGCATTTGTATACTTTTGTATTTCAAAGGTACGGCTTAAAATATTGGAAAATGTAAAGGTATAACGAGAAACAATTCCCTCTTATATTTCCAATGTAAGCTTTTCAAGGTTATGCAAGTTCATATTTATGGCAAGTGCATCAAAGATGCTCACAAGATAAGCATTTTCACATAGTATATAAGTAGAATAAGCAGAATATACCGAAGAATGCGGTAAATAATAACAGTGATTTAAAAAAATCTGATGTGTTCCATTCACATGATTTTCTCTACATCTCTGCAACAAATCACTGTAGAAAACCTTATGCTTCTATAGATATACTTCATGCTAATCGAGAAAAAATTATCAGAAATAGTCTTATTACTTGCTTCCTTGTAAGTGGAAGCGAAATAATAGTCAAAAGCTGGTTGCTATGTGACTGAACTTCCTTTGTTTGTATGAACAGGAGTTGACAAATTCCTGTATGGGAAAAGTATAAGTTTTTCAAAGCTGAAACCATAAACAAGGGATATCTCAAAAACGACCAACTCCAGCAAAAAAAAATGTACATAACATAAATTGTGCGTTTTAACGTCCTCTACATTTTTTGTGTGGCAAGTTCTTGTCCATCCCTTAGCAGTTATGCAAAATTCCGTAAAATTCATCCAGAATAAAGCAGTCTTCAGAGGCTATTCCCAGAAAATTCAAGATAGACATTTAATTTGTCAGGTAAATATCTTTAATATACGATATTTGAATAAAAATCGTTAGAGTCATTTTAGAGAAAATCAAAAGTTTCGAAAAAAGTTCCATGTAAAGGGTAGTTGGGGGTAGGGAGATTTTCTTCAAAATCTTAGTGTCTCATCCCTGGAAGAAAACAAACCTAAATACCAAGTTTAGTTTTCAACAGACTTTTCGTTTTTGAGCTATGCTGCCCAAAGGCACACACACGGAAATTTTTCTAATTTTTATTCAGGGGGTTTCAAAACATGTATTTCCGGCGAAATCTCTGTATCGAATTTTTTGGTACATTACAATACCTTCTGCATAAACTATGTACATGGTACGCGTAGAGAAAGTAAACATAATAATTCCTAGTAAAATAACCATGAATTTTTCCTCGTATGAATCGGTTCCTGACAACGCCGCTAAATAGGTAATTGACAACCTCAGGCTAAAAGCATGCGTAACATAATGTATCACGCACTGCAACCTCTTGCATGATGCTGCTATTAACAGTTATTTTCCTTCGCCGTAGGATCCCATAGATAAAAATCTGATGTGTTCCATTCACATGACTTTCTCCATATCCCTGCAACAAATTATTCTTAAAAAGCTTATACTTCTATTTACTTTATGCTAATCAGAAAAAATGAGCAGAAAGTCTTATTACTTGCTTCCTTGTAAGTAGGAGCGAAATAAGGGACTACCATAGGTTAAAATGATAGCCAAAAGCTGGTTGCTATGTCAATGAAGTTCCTTTGTTTATATGGATAGAAGTTGACAAGTTCCTTTATGAGAAAAGTATAAGTTTTTCATAGCTGAAACAAAAAATAAGGAATGTCTCAAAGACGACGAACTCACGAAAAAAATGTATATAACATAAAATGTGTGTTTTAACGTGTAGTAAGTTTTTGTCCATCTCTTACGGTTTAGCAGTTCTTCAAAATTCAGTAAAATTCATCCAGAATAAACTACTCTTCAAAGGCTATTCCCAGAAAATTCAAGATACACATTCTATTTGTCAGGTAAATATCTTTAATATACGAAATTTTAATCAAAACGTTAGTCATTTTTGAGAAAATCAAAATTTTCGAAAAAAGTTCCATGTAAAGGGTAGTTTGGGGTGGGGGGATTTTTCTTAAAATCTTCGTGTCGCATCCCTGGAAGATACTAAACATAAATACCAAGTTTGGTATTTTACCGACTCTTCGTTTTTGAGTTATCATGTTCACAGACACACGGACACACACACATACACACACACGGACCTTTTTGTGAAAATGCTTTTTTTGGATATTTGGGACCCTAAAACATATATTTCCGGTTAAATCTCGGTATTGAATTTTTGGGTGGAGTGCAATACCTTCTCTATACACTACGTACAAGGTGCGTATAGAGAAAGTAATAAAATAAAATATTAATGTAAAACGTCTCGCTGTATTATCTACGCATGAAATGAAAGTATTTTTACTTTCTCCATACGCACTATGTACATAGTGTATAGAGAAAGTATTGCACTCCACCAAAAAATTCGATACCGAGATTTCACCGGAAATATGTTTTAGGGTCCCCAATATCCAAAAAAAGTATTTTCACTAAAAGGTCCGTGTGTGTGTGTGTGTGTGTGTGTCCGTGTGTCTGTGAACACGATAACTCAAAAACGAAAAGTCGGTAAAATACCAAGCTTGGTATTTAAGTTTAGTATCTTCCAGGAATGCGACACGAAGATTTTGAGAAAAATCCCCCCACCCCCAACTACCCTTTACATGGAACTTTTTTCGAAAATTTTGATTTTCTCAAAAATGGCTCTAACGATTTTGATTAAAATTTCGAATATTAAATATATTTACCTGACAAATGAAATGTATATCTTGAATTTTCTGGGAATAGCCTCTGAAGAGTAGCTGCTAAACCGTAAGAGATGGACAAAAACTTACTACACAAAAAATGTAGAGCACATTAAAACACACACTTTATGTTATATACATTTTTTTCGTGGAGTTCGTCGTTTTTTTGGCATTCTTTATTTTTGTTTCTGCTATGAAAAACGTATACTTTTCTCATACTGGAACTTGTCAACTCCTATCCATATAAACAAAGGAACTTCATTGACATAGCAACCAGCTTTTGACTATCACTTTAACCTACGGTTGTCCGTTATTTCACTTCTACTTACAAGGATGCGAGTAATAAGACTATTTCTGCTAATTTTTTCTGATTAGCATAAAGTAAATAGAAGTATAAGCTTTTTAAGAAGTATTTGTTGCAGGGACATGGAGAAAGCCATGTGAATGGTACACATCAGATTTTTATCTTTCCGTTTTAGCAATTTCCAGGAAGAATGGGCCTGTTGCCAGTGTAGTGAGATTCCAAGTAATTGCGATTGCAAAAATATAGACTCCTCTGACATTTACATCTTTTATTGTCCATCCACTTTTGAAAACTGCTGCCACCTGAGTAGTACGAGGAAAGAAATATTATTAGTACAGTTATATCACATTACTACACATTTCTTAATCATATGTGAGTAACAAACATGTTTTACGGTAGAATATCTGAATCTTTGTGCTAGTTTACTGACTTTTACTTTCTCTACACGTAGTATGTACGTAGTGTATAGAGAAGGTACTGTATTCCACCCAAAAATTCGATTCCGAAATTTCACCGGAAATTCATATTTTGGGTCCCCCTGAATAAAAAAAAAATTTTCAGTAAAAGGTCCATGTGTGTGCGTGTGTGTGTGCGTGTGTGTGTGTGTGTGTGTGTGTGTGTGTGTCTGTGGACAGCATAGCTAAAAAACGAAAAGACCGTTGAATACCAAACTTTGTATTTAAGTTTGGTATGTTCCAAGAATACGACACGAAGATTTTCAGGAAAATCCCCCCTCTCCCAACTACCCTTTACATGGAACGTTTTTCGAAAATTTTGATTTTCTTAAAAATGGCTCTAACGATTTTGATTAAAATGTCGTATATTAAAGATGTTTACCTGAAATATAAAATGCATATCTTGAACTTTCCAGGAATAGCCTCTGAAGACTACTTTATTCTGGATGAATTTTATAGAATTTTGCATAACTGCTAAACATAAGATATGGACAAAAACTTACCACATAAAAAACGTAGAGCACGTTAAAATACACAATTAATATTATATACATTTTTTCGTGGAGTTAATCGTTTTTTAAATAATCCTTGTTTTTTGGTTTCAGCTTTGAAAAAGTTATACTTTTCTCATACAGGAATGTGTCAACTCCTATCCATACAAACAAAGGAACTTCACACAGCAACCAGCTTTTGACTATCACTTTAAGCTATGGTACTCCCTTATTTCGCTTCTACTTACAAATAATAAGACTATTCTGCTAATTGTTTCTCGATTAGCATGAAGTAAATAGAAGCATAAGCTTTTTAACAATACTTTGTTGCAGGATTGTAGAGAGATTAATTTGAATGGAACACATCAGATCATTTTTTTAATATTGATGACATTTCAGAAGTCCGATTACCTGCAAATGGTAGAAACAAGCAGCCTTAAGGGCAATTCATAGCGAAAATCTATCGCAGACATAACTTAGACACAGAAGTTTGCAGCCAATATATGTATAGACTCATTCACGATGGATACATTGGCCTTGACGTAGATATAACCGTAGTACGTTAACATGAACCTTGCAAACGCCATGCTTTTGCGTCAAAGTTAACCTGCAACGTAGGAATCAACCAATGAGAGCACTGCTCAATGTGTTATTAAAATGGCTTCGCTTGATGATTCTTGCTCATTTCGCTTAGTAGATTATGAAAATCTCCTCCGTTAATTCGTCTTTGATTAAGCGGATGAATCCACCATCGTCTACGAGAGACAACTGTTCTTTAAAATATGAAACACGAAGCAAATTGGCTACTTTAGTTTGCATGAATGCTGCCAACTCTCGTCTGTCAGCCATTTTAGTTTGCGATTCACTTGAAAGGCGCAGTTCACTTGTTTTAATTTTTGATTGGCTATTGAGAATGCTCATGATGCATTTAATTCTGCGTCTATGATTAATTTTCAATGTGAATGGCCCTTTAGCCACTGTGGATGATCTCGGGTAGCCAGCTACTGCCACATGTGAGGTAACGAAAGTGTTATGAAGACGAGTTTCTGCACGATTCTAAGCGAGATTTGCAATGCTCTTAAAGGCGGTTACACGGACCGCACGATTCGTTGAGCCCAGTAATGAGATCCTGCCACAAGGGCACCTGAGCAAATGCTTCGCACATCAAAAGGCACGTGTTTTACCGGCGCCAGCGGGTCCCAGCCAATGGGATCCGTGCAAAATAAGGACATTGGTCTGTCCCGACCATGCCTTCCTTTTGCCCGGGTTTCATTTAGTCCTATTCTTTTTTCACCTTCACCTCGTCAGAATGTCTGTGGCCTTCTGTAATGCTCAAACTAAAGGGTCATCCACATCGAAAATCAACCATAGACGTAACGTAGACACAGAAACTTGTAGCAAATATAGGAGGTACGTCCAGAAAGTAAGTTCCGTTTGGTAATAAATTAAATTGTATACAGATACAGAATAATTATTTATTGCACAAAAGTCTACAACTCTTAAACTACTTTTCCACATAACTGCCGAAATTTTGCAGGCATTTGTCATAGCGTGGCAGAAGTTTTTGTATACCTTCTTCATAGAAGTTTGCCGCCTATGTCTTCAAAAAGTTGGAAACTTTTTCTTTCAGCTCTTCGTCATTGTTGAAGTGTTGACCGCCATTCCATTGCTTGCCGCTTACTTTCAGGGGTGTCGTAAGAAACCCAAGTCTCATCTCCTGTGACTGTGTCAGAAATTCTTCGCCGTCTTCACCCTACTCTTATGCCCTTCTTATCCTTTCAAATCCTGCCATAAAATGGCATACAAACCATAAAATTCCCGCCACAACAAATGATATCAAATAACTTTCTTGTATGATATCAAATAACTTTCATCAGCCAATTCAGAGATATCCGTTACGATTGGTTTGAGTTTGAAAATAGTCTGTAGCATTTAAAGTCCTGCCGCTATGCAGTTATACTCGCATTATCATGATATTTTAAGAGCATGGCAATCTAAACAATTCTGAAGTCCTTGCCTTAAGGGATATAATGAACATACCTCCTTTGTAGTTTCAATAAAATGTGTAAAGGTTTGCAGTTAACATGAAGCCCATAGGAAAAACACTTTCACAAGAAAAGTTTGTAGAAGCTGTATTAAAATAAACGACAGAAGGTAGAGACAATGATATTAATATATAAAACTGATGTGTTCCATTCACATGACTTTCTCTACATCTCTGTAAATAAATTATTGTTAAAAAGCTTACGCTTCTATTTACTTCATGCTAATCGAGAAAAAATTAGCAGAAATAATCTTATTACTTGCTTCCTTGTAAGTAGAAACGAAATAAGGGTGTACCATAGATTAAAGTGATAGTCAAAAGCTGGTTGCTACGTGACGGAAGTTCCTTTGTTTGTATGGACAGGAGTTGACAAAATCCTGTGTGAGAAAAGTATAAGTTTTTTAAAGTTGAAACCAAAAATAAGGAATATCTCAAAAACGACCAACTCCACGACAAAAATGCATATGACATAACTTTTCTGTTTTAAATTGTTTTTATGACATTTTTTGTGTGGTAGTTTTTCTCCATCTCTTACGGTTGAATAACATAACTCCATGGCACGACGGCTCACGGAGAACCTTGGCCTACCGCCCGGCCGCTGCGTCCCCCATCTCGGTCCACTACAGACGTCATGGATGGGGTGCAGTATTGGAGGGTGAGACGTGGTCAGCGCCTCGAGCCCCTCCCGGCCGGTTAATGTGGTCCTCACGACCTGGAGCCGCTACTTCTCCATCAAGTAGCTCCTCAATTGGCCCCCAGGGTGCACCCCGGTCCAGGTCTCCCAGCGGGGTAAAAATCCCCACGCCGGTACTGGGAATCGAACCCAGGTCTCCCGCTTGGTAGGCAGCTGCGCTACCACCGCGCTAAGGAGACGATTACGATTGATAGCCCATACAAAATAACAGTAAAATTCATACAGAATCAAGTAGTCTTCAGAGCCTATTCCCAGAACATTCAAGATACACATATTATTTATTAGCTAAACATCTTTAATATATGATATTTTAATAAAAATCGTTAGAGCCATTTTTGAGAAAATCAACATTTTATGTAAAAGATAGTTTGGGTGGGGGGATTTTTCTCAAAATCTTCGTGTCACATCCCTGGAGGATCCTAAACTTAAATACCAAGTTTGGTATTTTACCGACTTTTCGTTTTTGAGTTATCGTGTTCACAGATACACGGACACGGACCTTTTTGTGAAAATGCTTCGTTTGGATACAGGGGATCCTAAAACATATATTTCCAGTGAAATCTCGGTACCGAATTTTTGGGTGGAGTGCAATAACTTCTCTATATACTATGTACATAGTACGTATAGAGAAAGTAAAAATGAGATGTTTATACTAAAATTACGTGGACTAAGTTAGATAGAATCAAATTCAATTAGAATGAAGAAAACCTCACACAGTATTCACAGAAAACTCAATGTATTATGTTTTATTAGTCTTGTAAATATTTACTAAAACCGTTAATAGTCAGTTTTGGTAGAGCGCTGATTGTAAAGAAGGCTCTGGAGGAAATAGCTTATTGGGAAAAGAAACACAGCAGTACAAACCACTGTATGTTAATGATGGTGGTGATCTTGCAGCTGTTATGTGCTTCCTTGTTTCTCTAAAGACAAGAAGACAGAAGATAGACGTAAATTAGAGGATTTGTCCCATCTCCTACAGAGCCGGGAAATTAGACAGCGTTATAAACAGAAGTCAGAGAGAAGACACGTATTGCGAGTTTTATAACCAGCTAATTAGGTTTTTCCTTTAATAACATGCTCGGGACTCCATGCTGGCGATCGGCTCCCTTTATTCCTCTTGTGTTGGCAAATAGCAAGTCTATTGTGGCTAGCTTTACGCTTGGAGGCGTCAACTTTTTCTCCGTCTGCTGCTTAACTAGTACCAAAACAAAGGAACCGCTTCGGGTGCATAGAAGTCTGCACTAGAGGATGGAAACTTAGAAAACCTAACCTCATCACGTGCTTTATATACAGTGTTATCTAGACTGTAAGGGGTTAGGTGTTCACTTCCTCTTCTTCTTAATTTTATATTATTCCATGTCGTGTAGATCTGGAGCCTGATATCTGATTATCATAGGTTAAAGTGATAGTCAAAACCTGTTGTTATGTGATTGAAGTTCCTTTGTTTGTATGGACACGAGTTGACAAATTCCTGCATGAGAAAAGTATGTTTTTTAAAGCTGAAACAAAAAACCAGGAATATCTAAAAAAAAGCGATCAACTACACGAAAAAAATGTACATAACATATATTGTGTGTTTTAACGTGCTCTACATTTTTTGTGTGATAAGTTTGTCCATCTCTTACGTTTAGCAGTTATGCAAAATTCTTTAAAATTCATCCAGAATAAAGTAGTCTTCAGAAGCTATTCCCAGTAAATTTAGGAAATATATTTTATTTATCAAGTAAATATCTTTAATACATGATATTTGTATCAAAATCGATAGAGCTATTTTTAAGAAAATCAAAATTTTTGAAATAAAAGTTCCATGTACTAAAGGGTAGTTTGGGATGGGGGGATCATCTTGGAGATCTTCGTGTCGCATCCTTGGAAGAAACGAAACTTAAATACCAAGTTTGGTATTTAACGGTTTTTTCGTTTTTGAGCTATGCTGCCCACAGATACACACATACATACACACAGACCAACAGACACACACACGGACATTTTTCTAAAAATGCTCTTTTTGACTCAGTGGTCTCAAAACAGATTTCCGGTGAAATATCGGTATCGAGTTTTTGGGTGCATTTCGATACCTTCTCTATACACTATGTACATAGTACGCAAAGAAAAAGTAAAGAACAAAAAAAAACTGATGTGTTCCATTCACACCACTCTATCTAATTCATACTAATTGAGATAAACATTAGCAGAAAAGATTCCTTTTAAGAAGGGAAATCATAGAACACACTAGGTTAAAACGACAGTCAAATCTTTTAAAAGCTGGTTGCCATGGGGATGAAATTGTAAAGAGTTTCTTTGCATTGTAAAGAGTTCACAAATTCTCGCATGTGAAATATTTAGTATTTTAATACTGAAATCAATAACAAGGAATATCTCAGAAATGGTCAATCCCACGAAAAAAACGTATATTACATAATTGTGTTTTAACGTGATCTTCATTTTTTGTGTAGTAAGTCTATCCCTTACGGTTTACCAGTTACGCAATATCCAGCAAAATTCATTCAGAATAAAGAGATATTTAGAAACTATTCCAAGAAAATTCAAGATATACATTTTATTTGCCATATACATATCTTTAATATCCGGTATTTTAATCAAAATCGTTACAGCCATTTTTACGAAAGTCAAACTTTTCGAAATTTGTCCATGTAAAGGGTAGTTTGAGGTAGGGGAATTTTTCTCAAAATCTTCGTGTCGCATCCCTGGAAAATGCTCAACTTAAATACCAAGATTGGTATTTTACTGACTCTTCGTTTTTGAGTTATCATGTTCACACACATGGACCTTTTTCTAAAAATGCTCTTTTTGGATACAGAGGCCCCTAAAACAGTTATTCCCGGTGAAATCTCGGTATCTAATGTTTTTTTTTTGTATCTAATGTATAATGACACTTTAAAATGACAAATGAAGCACTAATATATCTTTTTAGTGTTTTTTTGTTTGTTTTAATTTTGTTTTTGTGGGGGGGGTGAAAGGAGAGCGGAATATACAGTAGAAAAGGCGGAACCAATGGAGAGGTAGTTGTCTTATTATTTTTGTTTGTTTACTTCAATGCTTGCCTTCTCTATACACTATGCATATAATACCTGTAGAGAAAGTAAAAAAAAAACTTGAAAGAGAAACATAGAGTATATCATATTAGAGACAGGAACAGCAGAATTTAAATCTTGAAAAAGAAGAATTCACGATCTCTTATAAGCCCCTAAGTCCTATGATACCTCAGGAACAATGCAGGTTCTCCGTTAAGTGAGGGAACATAAGTTATTTCTTTGAAAACGCGCTTCTTTCAGTATAACGAACCTCACTGCGCCACTTTTACTATCGGCGGAAGTTCCTGATGCAAATGTCCGCCTACGCATTTCCGGATGTATTTCTATCTCGACTCTGTCCGTGTATCTATATGAAACGATAACCAAAGCTTCAGCCTTTTGCTCATTAAAATAGTCCTCATGAATTGAAATGAAGGTTCCTGCACATCTAAAGACGTAGTAAAATGTTATTTAAAATATAATGGCATCTAACACAGAGAACGTCATCTACCTACATAATTATAGTGTTCAAAATGTCGCTTATTCGAGAAAAATACATTTCGATGACACAGTAAACAAACCTTAAAATATTATAAAACAAGTTCCACCTGAGTTAAAAAATCTGATGTGTACAATTCACATGACTTTCTCTTTATCCCTGCAACAAATTATTGTTAAAATGCTTATACTTCTATTAAAAAATTAGCATAAATAGTCTTAATTCTTGCTTCCTTGTAAGTAGAAGCGACTCTCGGATCTCTCGAACAGTGCAGAGTGGCCGTTAGAGGGGTTACCTTTAATTTAATTACCCTATACTTGCCTCATGTGAGAATAATTGATGCTTATAATCCAAATCCGTGTGCACAGGACCTAAAGAATGAATATTAAAGATATACATCAGTTCTGTAAAATTAATCGAATGGTGAATGAGTGATGCGTGAAATTGGGTACAAATAAGCGGGGAGACAAAGCAACTTCGTATAGTGCTCAAAAAGTATGATTTTTACTTTCTCTATGCACACTATGTACATAGTGTATAGAGAAGGTATTGCACTCCACCCACAGATTCGATACCGAGATTTCACCGGAAATATATATTTTAGGGCCCCCTTTATCTAAAAAAAGCATTTTCGGAAAAAGGTCCGAGTGTGTGTGCGTGTCCGTGTGTCTGTGAACACGATAACTCAATAACGAAAAGTCGGTAAAATACCAAATTTGATATTTAAGTTTAGTATCTTCCAGGGATGCGACACGAAGATTTGGAGAAAAATCTCCCTATACCAAACTTCTCTTTACATGAAACTTTTTTTCGAAAATTTTGATTAAAATATCGTATATTAAAGATATTTACCTGACAAATAAAATGTATGTCTATAATTTTCTGGGAATAGCCTCTAAAGCTTACTTTATTCTGTATGAAATTTACGGAATTTTGCATAACTGCTAAACCATAAGAGATAGATAGAAACTTGCTACACAAAAAATGTAGAGCACGTTAAAACACACAATTTATTTTATACACATTTTTATCGTGGAGTTGATCGTCTTTTAGATATTTCTAATTTTTTGTTTCAGCTGTGAAAATATACTTTTCTGATACAGGAATTTGTGAACTGCTGTCCATACAAACAAAGGAACTTCAGTCACATAGCAACCAGCTTTTGACTATCACTTTAACCTATGGTACTCCCTTATTTCGCTTCTACTTACAAGGAAGCAAGTAATAAGACTATTTCTTTTATTTTTTTTTTTCTTATTAGCATGAAGTAAATAAAAGTATAAGCTTTTTAAGAATAATTTGTTGCAGGGATGTAGAGAAAGTCATGTGAATGGTACACATCAGATTTTATTTTTGTGGTAGTAGGATGTTTCTCTTACTACCTTCGTGTTCAGGTAAATGTGTAGTGAAGTTTGGTCTTTACGTACTTCAAATATGCCTGGAAATGCTAGCCACTACAGCCTTACAAGCAAGCTAACACAATTAAATTTTTAATCACAGTGCATATTATGCAGTGACATCAAAGAGGGTGGTGCGGCGGAAGTAAGAAGACTGCAATAAAAAGCGCCGTGAATAAAGAAACAAGCAATAAAATGATCATCCAAATTAACTTTTTCGGATCATGGACAAGGACAGCATAATGACCCACAACGTTTTTGCTTCTCAATGCGGAAAGGATAACGGAAATGCCAGAAGAAGGCTTCAAAAGACGCTGCCGACTTAAGAAATGTGAGTTTATATAGCACATAGCATGGCCTTCACCAATTTATTGCTTTCTCTACTACTTTATAGTATGTAGAAAAAAGCTTATACTTCTATTTACTTCATGTTACTCAGACTAAAATAGCAGAAATAGTCTTATTACTTAGTTCCTTGTTGCTATGTTGGTTTTGTTCCTTGCTGGTTGCTATGTCACTGAAGTTCCTTTGTTTGTATGGAAGCAGTTGACAAATTCCTATATGAGAAAAGTATAAGTCTTTATAGCAGAAACCAAAAACAAAAGCGATGCCTCCACGAAAAAAATGTATATAATATAAAATGTGTGTTTTAACGTGCTCTATAATTTTGGTGTAATAAGTTTTTGTCCATCTCTTACGGTTTAGCAGTTATTCAAAATTCCGTAAAATTCCTCCAGAAAAAAGTAGTCTTGAGAGGCTATTCCCAGAAAATTCAAGATATACTGTTTGCCAGGTAAACATCTTTAATATATGATATTTTAATCAAAATCGTTAGAGCCATTTTTTTAGAAAATCAACAATTTCGAAAAACGTTCCATGTAAAGGGTAGTTTGCGGTGGCGGGATTTTTTTTCAAAATCTTCGTGTCGTATCCCTGGAAGATACTAAACTTAAGTATCAAGTTTAGTGTTTTACTGACTTTTCGTTTTTGAGTTATCGTGTTCACAGGCACACGGACACACACACACACACGGACATTTTTGTGATTTTTTTTATACAGGGGACCCTAAAACATATATTTCCAGTGAAATCTCAGTATCGAACTTTTCGGTGGAGTGCAATACCTTCTCTATACACTATGTGTAAGCATAACTAAAAATCTGTTGTGTTCTATTTACTTTCTCTAACTATTATGCAAACGTATTCTTCTATATACTTCACGCTAATCAGCTAATGTGGTCATATTGGTTACTTCCCTGGCAGTACGAGAAAAACAAGGTAGTACATTAGGCTAAAGGAACATTCACATACTTCAAAAGCTGCTCGCTATTCGATCGTCTAACCAAGTATTAGAAAAATTTACCCAATAAAAAGAACTGTCTTGGAGATGTTTTATTTTGTTTGTTTTTTAATATCCTGTTGGGACTCCGGCGCAGTATTTTTTTGCTTTTAATATACACACATATACACGTTTACAAACACCCATACCCAAGGCGGGGCTTGAACGCACGATCCCCGAACTCCAAAGCGAGGCATTTCAGCGACTTTAGTGGCCATACACATACGCACGCAAGGACGCGCACATGCGCGCGCGCAGACTTTCTCTGTTTTGCGGCGGAAGTGAGGATGGTGTGCATCTAAGGTAGTTATTACCGAAAATAAAAAATCACAGCTGTGCCAACATTGCACATTCCAGCTTGATTTTATTTTCAATTGAAATTGCTTTTTGAAAACTAGCCCTATAGGATGCATATTTGCCTTAAAAAGTTCTCACTTGACGTGTTATTGGTAGCTCAAATGTCTAAACTTCTAAAACATTGAATATCAATGATGAAGATTTCAATATCACAGGTTAAACTAGGTTGGAATTCTCTCTACAATTCTACAGTGATAAAGGAAGGTACAGCCCCAGGTAAATCAAATGTTGATTGACATGTCTAAGTGTTTACTGGACGTTGTTAGCATTGTAGCCGAATTAAGTTCTGTATTTTGGAAAAAAATGTATTTTCGAAAGGATTTTATGTTCGCTTTTGCTGGTTTTAATCCATTTAATATCAATAAATTTAAAGAAAATGCTGAAACACGCTCAATTAAGGCAGAGCATTATTGAACGTTAACCTTTACCATCTTGAACAACAAATACAGATAATTATGCCATTTGACAGAACAACCAACGAGTAGAGAAGTACCTTATCCTCTCTGCCTGATCTTAAGGCATTTGGTAGGCGATGGTAAAAATTACAACAGCTGAATATCAAATAATTTACTTTTTTTTCTAGTCAAATAAATTTATACAACCTAACCTTTTTTGGATATAAAATCTTTTTTTTTTAACTGGAAACACAATATGGCAAAATCTGGAGATGTAAGCAGGGAACACTCAGTATTTGAAGTGACTAAAACTTTAGACTCTGTATTCAAACACTTTAAGATGAAATTAGAACGCATATTAAACTCTGAGGACGATCCCATTTCTGCTGATGATACCAAGGAGGAATTAAGAAGTACAGGCAGTCAAACCATTGAAGGCCTTACGAAAGAAGAGGTCTCCGATGTTGTGAGCTTCTTCGAGGCGCTGAAGAATGTGTCGGACTCACCATGGTTTGAACAGTGTGTAGTTTCACTTTTGAGAGAGCTGGCTGATGCGGAACCTGACTTCCTGGGTGTAAACTGATGGTGTATCTAACGTCGTGAAAGGCAACATCAATGTTGCACTGTCAGAGAAAATAAAATATAAAGTATGTTTAGCAGTGTTTTAAGCGTCTATGTTGACTTTCAACACGGGCAAATAGAATGTGAGGTTATGTTTGGTGGTTATGCACCTATATGTCCAAATTTATTGTGGAGGACAGGATAAAGACTTGCATTCACATTTCGGGCATGTGTATGGGTCATTTTTACTTTCTCTGTACGTACTATATACATAGTGTATAGAGAAAGCATTTTTAGGAAATGTTCAGTGTGTGTGTCTGTGGACAACATAACTAAAAATCTGATGTGTTCCATTCACATGACTTTCTCTACATCTCTGCAAAATATCTGCAGAAACAGTCTTATTACTTGCTTCCTTGTAAGTAGAAGTGAAATAAGGGAATACCATAGGTTAAAGTGAAGTCAAAAGTTGGTTGCTATGTGACTGAAGTGCCTTTGTTTGTATGGACAGGAGTTGACAGATTCCTGTATGAGAAAAGTATGTTTTTAAACGTGAAACCATAAATAAGGAATACCTAAAAAACGAACATCTCCACGAAAAAATAGTATATAACATAAATGGTGTGTTTTAACGTGCTCTACATTTTTTGTGGGGTAAGTTTTTGTCCATCTCTTACGATTTAGCAGTTATGCAAAATTCCCTAAAATTCATCCAGAATAAAGTAGTCTTCAGAGGCTATTCCCAGGAAATTCAAGATATACATTTTATTTGACACGTAAATATCTTTAATATACGATATTTTAATCAAAATCGTTAGAGCCATTTTCAAGAAATTGAAAAATGTCAAAAAAAGTTCCAAGTAAAGCATAGTTTGGGGTGGGAGGACATTTCTCAAAATCTTCGTGTCGCATCCCTGGAAGATACCAAACTTAAACACCAAGTTTGGTATTTTACCGACTTTTCGTTTTTGAGTTATCGTGTTCACGGACACACACACACACACACACACACACGGACCTTTTTCTGAGAATGTTTTTTTTTTTTTGTTACAGGGGACCCTAAAACATATATTTCCGGTGAAATCTCGGTATCGAATTTTTGTGTGGAGTGCAATACCTTCTTTATACACTATGTACATAGGACGTGTAGAGAAAGTAAAAGACGAAGGCCGTTAAATACCAAACTTGGTGTTTAAGTTTGGTATCTTTCAAGGATGCGACACGAAGATTTTCAAAAATATCTCTCACACGAAACTACCCTTTACATGGAACATTTTTCGAAAATGTTGATTATCTCACAAATGGCTCCAACAATTTTGATTAAAATAACGTATGTTAAGAATATTTTTGTGACAAACAAAAAGTATATCTTGAATTTTCTCGAAATAGCCTCTGAAGACCTATTCAAACTGAATGACTTTTAAATAATTACCAAACCGTAAAAGATATACAAGCGCTTACTGAAAAAATGTTGATGTCATTAAAACACAATTTATTTCATATATTTTTTTTTTTTTTTTTTTTTTTTTTATTTTTGGTAGAGTTAACCGTTTTCGAGATATTCCGTATCATTGGTTTAAATTTTAAACCACTTAAACTTTTCTCGAACGGGAAGACATCCTTTTTCTCGGTTCCCGTTTGTTTACCGAACCTTAATAGTTTCACATAGTGAACGGCTTTTAAAGGAATTGACTATCGCTTTAGCCTGTGCATTTTCGTATTTCCCTTCCACTTAAAAGGAAGCTAGTAATAAGAATAATCCTGCTTATGTTTATCTGGATTAGCATGATGTAGGTAACAGAGTAATGTTTTGAATAAAAGGTTTGTTTACCGAACAGCTAGAGGAACCATTAGATTTTTTTCCCTTCTATTTACAAGAAAGCAAGTAATTAGGACAACTTCTGGTAACGTTTTTCTTGATTATGAAGTGGATAGAAGAATAAGCTTTTGAACACTAATTTGTTACAGAGATGTAGAGAAAGTCATGTGAATAGAACAGGACCTTTTTCTTAACATTTTTTTGGAGGGGAGGGGGGTACAGGAAACTATAAAACGTGTATTTCTCGGTATCTCGGTATCAAATATTTGGGTGTAGTGCAATATCTTATCTACCTACGTGCCATGTACTGCGTAGAGAAATCAAACATTGAAAAAAGACGTTACTTATGGTTTCATATATATTTTCAAGGAAATTCCCTCACCTCAAACTAGACTTTACGTGGAAAAATGTTCGAACATTTTGACTATCTCAAAAATGGCTCTAAAGATTTTGCTTAAAATGTTGCATACTAAAGATATTTACATGGAAAATAAAGTGAATATATTGAATGTTCTGGGAATAGCCTCTAAAGACCTCTTAATTCTGGATTAATTTTGCATAACTGGAAAACTGTAAGAGGTAAACAAAAATGTAGATTTCTTAAAACACATAATTTATATCATAGCTTTTTTTTTTTTTTTTGTTTTTTTTTTGTTTTTGTTTTTTTCTTGTTGTTGATGGAATTGGCCATTTCTGAGATGTTCCTTGTTATTGTTTTCAATTTTAAAATACTTATACTTTTCCCATACGGGAATTTGTCAACTCTAGGCCATACAAACAAAGGAATTTCAATCACCTGGTTTAGCCTATGATACTCCCTTACTTCCCTTCTACTTACAAGGAAGCAAGCAATAAGACCATTTCTGCTAATTTTGTCTCGATTAGCATGAAGTAGATAGAAGAATATGCTTTTTACCAATAATTTACAACAGATATAGAGAAAGTCATGTGAATGAACATAATCCGATTTTTTACTGGAGGAAAATCTCATCCGTTTTAGTTTTCTGCCTCTGAACGAGTACGTCTCCTTCATTTTAAGGAATATAATACATATACGCGGTACGTCCAGAAAGTAAGTTCCGTTTGGTAATAAAATTAAATTGTGTACAGATGCAGACTAATTATTTATTGCACAAAATTCTACAACTCTTAAACTACTTTTCCACATAACTGCCGAAATTTTGCAGGCATTTGTCATAGCATGGCACAAGTTTTTGTATACCTTCTTCATAGAAGTTTGCCGCCTGTACCCAACATGAACAAAGTTTACGAAATTTCAGTTTTTCGGTAACAATTTCATGAATTAGTGATCGTGAGTTTTGGGGAAATTCCATAGCGAGAGCACTAATTGTAAACTTGCGGTTTTTCTGGATCTTGTCATCAATCGTGTGAACCAGTTCTTCTGTAACCAAAGATGGACGCCCACTTCGTTATTCATCGTGCACTTCACTATGTCCTTCATTGAACTGTCAGACCCATCTTCTCACCATTGAATCACTCATCTCATTTTGTCCGTAAAGTTCGCAAATGTGTCGATAAATTTCAATTGGTTTCACTTTCCTAGCATCTGAAAACGAATCACAGATCTGATTTCACAAGTGGCGGGATTTTCAATCAACACCGACATTGTAAACAAGCACAACAAAGCGTATGTAGCTGACAGCGATCTCAAAATGGGGCACGTTTCTTCTCCTTGATACAGAGCGTCTACCGCGCATGTGCGGAACTGCGATCGCAGCGCTGCAGCGGAGATAAATTGAAACGGAACTTACTTTCTGGACGTACCTCGTACCACCCATTCTTCATAAAAACACACAAATAGATGATAAAGGAGGAGGTTCTGGAATATTCTGCCGACTCCACTCCCATTATGCCCCAGTGGGCAAGTGCCATAGTAACTTTGACGGAGAAATGGAGGAAATCTGCAAAGCCTTACAAAATTTAGTTTACAGATTTCAAGCATTTTTCCCCCGCTGTATTCTTTTTTCCATTTTCCTAACATTTTACAGTGTTTTCTGTCTTGATTACCGTTTTCTGCCGATACACACATTGCTCAAACATATAAACACCCATGCCCAAGGCGGAACTCAACCCACGATCCCTTGCGCCACGAAGCACCAAAGCGAGACCTCTTCAGCGAGCGCGGCCATGGGGACTAGCAAGTATTCGAGCAAGTAGTGATAATAAGACCCTCAGGCTGCCAATTAAGCTATATATGAAAAAAAAATAAATAAATAAACCCCATTCAATAAGAATCCAAGATATCAATAATTACTACAACACCTAAGAAACAGGAAGGGAAAAAATCTAATGCGTTACACTCACATGACTTTCTCTAGCCTCTCTACAAACAAACTTCATACAAAACATAATGCTTCTTTCAACACCATGGCAATCGAGATAAAATTAGCAGAATTGTAGTACATACTTAGTTCCTTATAAGTAGAATGGAACGGACACTTCCGCCTGAGAAATATATAGGTACTTCACAATTGAAACTAATAACAAGGAATACCTCGAAAACAGTAAGCTCCACGAAAAAAATGTGTATGACACAACTTGCGCATTTTTTGTAAAGTATGTTTTTGTCTATCTCTCACGGTTTACTAGTTATACTAAATCAAGCAAAATTCATCCAGAATAAACAGGTCTTCAGAAGCTACTCCCAGAAAATTCAAGATATACTTTTATTTGTGATAGATATGGCTTTAGCATGTGGTATTTTAATCAAAATCGTTAGAGCCATTTTTAAGAAAAACAAGAATTTCGAAAATTTTTCCATTAAAAGGTTAGTTAAGAGTGGGGGGATTTTCTTGAAAATCTTCGTGTCGCATCCTTGGAAGATATCAAACTTAAATACCAAGTTTGGTATTTAACTGTCCTTTCGTTTTTGAGCTATGCTGTCCATAGACCCCCCTCCCACACACTCACACACACACACGGACCTGTTTCTGAAAATGCCTTTTTTTTTTTGGATTCAGGGGGTCCGAAAACATATTTCCGGTGAAATCTCGACATCGAATTTTTGGGTGGAATACTTCTCTATCCTTATGTACATTGTACATACTGGCCTAGAGAAAGTAAAAACGGTTGTTTTCCAATGGATCCCAGCACTTATGATATAGAGGATGGGCTGGCAAAAAAGGCTCTACAGTCTATGTGGATACAAAATCATTACAATCAATTCAGCCTGGATAGTGTGGTGGTAGCGTGTCTGCCTCATATTCAACAGGTCGTGAGTTCGAATTTCACTTAGGCTGAGTTACCCGGATAAGGTTTTATTCGGGGTTTTCCCTTATCCTGAGAAGACAAATGTCGAGTAACTTTAAGCTCCATGGACCTCGTGATCATTTGAGCATCATTTCACCAATTTCATTCATCGTCCGATATGATCAACCAGGTTAAAGGACGTTAAAGGAAAAAAAAAAAAAAAAAGGCTCATCAGAAATGGAATATGCCAATCATGGAAAGAGGAAGTCTGTCAGCAAGCAAAAGGGAGAAAGTGAGAAAAAATCAATGACTTATGGGATAAAAGCAAAAACAAATCAAGGAAAGAAGCGGTGGTAACAGTTGATTGAAAACAGGACATGACTGTTTAGCAGTACATCTATATAAAATAGGAGTACTATATTCCAGACGGAAGAATGCGCCATCTGCAAAGAGCCCGAAACAAGAATGGGCTTTGATCACCTTCTGCATTGCACGGGACTTGATTCCAATTTACAGAAACGGAAAAAATTACCAGTATTACGAGGGCCGCTTTTTTTTGTTTTTTTTATATATATATAACCTCCTTTGGTTTGAAAGTGCTGCCCTCCTAGCCACGTCTTCAGTTCAGGGAAAAGGTGAAAGTCGCTGGGTGCTAAGTCAGGTCTGTACAGCGGATGATCGAAAATGTCCCATTAAAATTGTTCCAAGGAGCGCCGATGGGTTGTAGCAGTAGTATGTGGACGAGCGTTGTCATGGATCAACACAATTCCTGAAGTCAACATTCCTCTTTGTTTTGAATGGCTCTCCGCAAACATCGTAAAGTACGAAGATCTTCAAAACAACTTCTTCAATGCTCATTTGAAATCATTGGCGGCAGCATGTTTTGAAGCGGATGTTACAAAGCTTGTGCACAGGTATACGATAAATGTCTCAATCTTTTCGATTTTTATGAATTTGTCTTTTATTTATCGCCTATCGGAGGTTGAAGAAAAACGGCCGTCGTATATTGGGCTCCAGGAACAAAGTGGATAGAGGACAATAAAAATTAGACCTTTTAACTAGATACTGGCTCTTTTAAGATTATACTATTAGTATTTATATTTATTATATTGTTATATTTGTAATATATTTGTACATTTCAATGCATTTATAATGAGATGTCAGTACCAAATGGATTGAAGTCAGATAAATCCATATGTAACAACAACGACAACACTCATCTGCCAGGCACACAGGTCCCAAATAATTAATTATTCAGTAGGATTATGGATATACAGAATGAATTAAGGTCTGAGCGCGTTTAATTTCAAGATAAACCCAAACAAAAGGATCGCTAAGTGAGCGCGTTTGTGCCAGCGCCCGATGTTATCGGCGGTATAAAGAGACGCATAAATAATATTTGACAGTGTTCAATAAAAATGCTCCCCGAGGTGCGTGCTGATGAAGACTTTTGCTGCCGCGATGAGCATCCTTATTTGTTGACCTATACACGTGTGCAGTAACACTCCTTCAAAGCCATTCATCCATTTCTCCTAGCACGAAATATATCTATACCATTACAGAGCAGCAGGAAATAAGCATACTGTATTACACTCATTTGTTTGCTCATCAGTGATACTTAAAAGTGATTTCAGCTCTAATTCTGTAGCTGTTTCTTGTAAAAGTCTGATGTGTTTAATTCACATGGCTTTCTCTACATCTCTGCAACAAATTATTGTTAAAAAGCTGATGCTTCTGTTTACTTCATGCTAATGCAGGAATAATCTTATTATTTCCTTGTAAGTAGAAGCGAAATAATGGAGTACCATAGGTTAAAGTTTTAGTCAAAAGCTGGTTGCTTTATATAGACAGAAGTTCACAAATTCTGTATGAGAAAAGTATGTTTTTAAAGCTGAAACCAAAAACCAGGAATATCTCAAAAACGTTCAATTCCACGAAAAAGCGTATATAACATAAATTGTATGTTTTAACGTGCTCTACATTTTTTGTGTGGTAAGCTTTTGTCCATCGCTTATGGTTTAGCAGTTATGCAAAACTCCGTAAAATTAATCCAGAATGCAGTAGTCTTCAGAGACTATTCCCAAAAAATTCAAGATATACATTTTATTTGTTAAGTAAATATCTTTAATATGTGATACTTTAATGGAATATTAGAGAAAATCAAAAATTTCGAAAAAAGTTCCATGTAAAGGGTAGTTTGGGGAGAGGGGATATTTCTCAAAATCTTCGTGTCACATCCCAGGAAGATACTAAACTTAAATACCAAGTGTGGTAGTTTACCGGACTTCTCGTTTTTGCATTATCGTTTTCACAGACACACGGACACAAACTCAGGACTTTTTTCTGAAAATGCTTTTTTTTTTTTTTTTTTTAAAGCGGTATTAAAAATGTTTAAAACTAGTCTATGTGAATAACTGAAGTTCGGTTCGTTTTGCATTGCCAGCAGGTGGCCCCGTTTGAAAAAAGTTACATAGTTTAAAATTGAAACCAATAATAAGAAATATGCCAGAAACGGTCAACTGTACAAAAAGTGTATACAACATAAATTGTGTGTTTTAACGAGACCTACATTTTTGTGAAATAAGGTTTTGTTTATTTGTTACGGTTTACCAGTTATGCAAAATTCAGCAAAATTCATCCAGAATGAACAGGTTATCAGAAGCTAGACCCAGAAAATTCAAGATGAACATTTTATTTACGACGTAAATATATTTAATATAGGTGCGTTAACTTAATCAAAATCATTACAGCCATTTTGAAAAAATCAAAAATGTTTTTCATGAGAAGAGTGATTTGGTAAGGAGGAATTTTCTTGAAAATCTTCGTGTCGCACCCTTGGAAGATAACTTAAATACCAAGTTTGGTACTCAAGGGTATTTTCGTTTTTGAGCCACACACACATACAACTAGTGAACTTTTTCTAAACATGCCTTCTTTTTTTTTTAATTCAGGGGTCTAAGAACATATATTTACGGTGAAAACTCGGTATCGAATTTTTGGGTGGAATACAGTACCTTCTCTATCTACTATGTACGTGGTATATATGCGCTAGAGAAGGTAAACTTGAGTTGTTAAGATAAATAGCATCCAAATTCAAATGTTTATTAGAGTCAAATACAACTCAACCGCACAACTTCCTATTGTGCCTTTTTGGGCTCAGGGGACCTTAAAACGTACGGTGGAATCTCGGTATCTAATTTTTTGCTGGAAAAAATACTTTCTCTATACACTATGTACATATTACGCATAGAGAAAGTAAAAATGGTAGCACGTGACAATAAATCTCCTGACAGCAATAGCGATAACGCTGAGAAATAGAGTAAGGTGCTGTAACTTTTAAATTAAATGCTGTTTATTTAAATCTGCTAAATCGTTGGTTACTTTCTGGTTGGCCCTCGAAGGGCGTGTCACTGCGTGCTGTAGGTATGTAAGTAAAGCCTCATTACCCACAGTGTGTTTTGTCAGAAAGGCTAACACATCGCGAAAAGATCACAGTTTGTGGTTGTGGTTCCTGTGAAAACTGGTTAAACAACCGCTTCAAGAAAAAACAAAAGATGTTAAAAGTGAGTACGAGGAATCAGTGGGTTGGAATGTCACCGTGTGTGTAACGTGCCGCACATTCCAGCCTGGAAACTCCAGGATCGACGTCCTTGGCTTCACGCGTCTTGCACTCAACTCAAATGACGTAAGAAAACAAAACCTGGTCCATTTGAAACTCCTAACAAGCCCATCATTTCGCTCGGGATTTTAAGAGCATTTGTATGTCCTTTTATTTGCGTTATCTACCTTGATTTTTTGGAGGTTATCTGACAGCTAATGATAGCTAACAATAAAAGAGTTTTATTTTTTCCATCATAAGAAATTTCCCCAAAGCTCACGATCAAATTTAGTCAAATAATCCCTTTCATATACTTTACATATGCCCACTCAAATCTAAGCTGCTTACAGTTTCAATAATGGTTTTCTTATTATTACAAATATAATGATAGCTGATATTATCACATCTTGGCTGTGGTAACATTGGAAATATATAATTCTCATATGTAAGCGTGGCATTTCTATCTTTCTTAGTGTGGTTTCATAATACGATAGTTGGAAAGACGCATCAATGACTCCTCCTGGACGCCAAGATGGTGGCATGTATTAAGTACTAAATAAAATATACTTACTATTGATTAAATTAGTAGAATTAGTTAACCCAACCACGTCCTTTTCATTGAATTATGTAATTTACTTTCCCTGTTGTACAGTTAAAATAGGTGTGTCCCTATATGCTCAGCAAACCGTAGTAAAAAGTACATTTTTACTTTCTCTACACGCACTATGTACATAGTGTATAGAGAAGGTATTGCACTCCATCCAAAAATTCGATACCGATATTTCACCGGAAATATATGTTTTAGGGCCCCCAATATCCAAAAAAAGCATTTTCACAAAAAGGTACGTGTGTCAGTGTGTCCGTGTGTCTGTGAACACGATAACACAAAAACGAAAAGGTGGTAAAATACTAAACTTGGTATTTAAGTTTAGTATCTTCCAGGGATGCGACAGGAAGATTTTGAGAAAAACTCCCCCCACCCCAACTACCCTTTACATGGAACTTTTTTACCTGACAAATAGAATGCATATCTTGAATTATCTGGGAATAGCCTGTGAAGATTAGTTTATTCTGGATGAATTTTACTGAATTTTGAATAACTGCTAAACCGTAAGAGATGGACAAAACCTTACTCCACAAAAAATGTAGAGCACATTAAAACACACAATTTATGTAATATACATTTTTTCGTGGAGTTCGTCGTTTTTGAGACATTCCTTATTTTTGGTTTCTGCTATGAAAAAAGTATACTTTTCTCATACAGGAACTTGTCAACTCCTATCCATATAAACAATCACTTTAACCTATGGTTGTCCCTTATTTCGCTTCTACTTACAAGGAAGCGAGTAATAAGACTATTTCTGCTATTTTTTTCTGATTAGCATAAAGTAAATAGAAGTATAAGCTTTTTAAGAATAATTTGTTGCAGGGATATAGAGAAAGTCATGTGAATGGTACATATAAGATTTTTCTTAATCTAACCTCTCGCTGCCAAGCAAGTCCCTTGATTATTTATCAGTTGGGCGTGACAATATCATAGTGTGTTATGTTTAAGGGACAATGTGAGTTATATTTTGACTGCAATCATTCCAAATATCTAAAATCGCTTTACTATAGCAAATAATTGTAGGATCTTTCCGGTATTCATAGAGAATCAACCAACATTTAGCTGCTTCCCCTTTGCTTGGATTCTAACTTACTGAACACACAGGGAGACTCTGTTCATTCATATTCAACTATTGGTAAATGGACTAACGAACTGAAATTCGGTCGGGAGAGCCTTGAAACTGATCCGTGTAGAGGTGGGCCAAAATGTGTCACCACCCCAGAAATGGTATAAAATTTGACAAAATGATCTTGGAGGAAAGAACGAGAGATTGCTGAAGCTGTAGCGATATCGTGTGGAAAGGAATATCACATTTTAACTGAGGTATTGGGTATGAAAAAGTTATCTTACAGATGGATGCAACGAATATTAACACAAGATCAAAAGCGCCTTAGATTGCAAATTTCAGAACAACCTTTGACACGTTTTCAGAAAAAACAATTTTTTTGCGCAGATTTGTGACCACAGATAAAATATTGGTTCACTAGCACACACCAGAAACAAAATAACATTCGAAACAGTGGAAGAATACAGATTCACCACACCCAAAGAAAACAAAGGCAAAATACCCTGGATCAAATAGGTCAGGCTTTTTGGGATGCGAAAGAGATTTTGGTAATAGATTACCTTTCTAATGGTCAAACAATTGTGGTTAAATACTACGCCAACCTCGTGGATCAACTACAGCAAGAGATAAAATACAAAGGCTAGATTTAGCAAGGAGAAGGTTATCTTCCATCAGGAAAATGCGCACTTGTGTCGTTGCTATGGCAAAAATACACGAGCTGAGGTATGATTTGTTGCCCTACCCGCCTTATTCACCTGATATGTCTCCGTCAGACTTCATCTCTTCACCCTAAGCTCATAATATTCCTCGTAAACGAGATTCTCTTCAAATGAAGAACTGACAGCCGGAGTCGAATAGTTTGTAGCCCTGGAGGAATCTCATGTTTGAGATGGAATCTGGGCATTGGAACATCGATGACTAAATGCATTAGAGTACAGTGAAACTACAATAAAAATAGAAATAGTTTGAAACAAGTCAATTGTTATTTTAGATTGAATTTCAAAAACTTATCAAACGCTCCTCGTATATTAACATTTGGAAGACAAGCTCGAAGCGTGGAAGAGCAAACTACTAGGAAAATAAAACACCTTCTAACGTGCGCATTTTTTCGACAACTCTGAATATCCTCAAATAATATAGAATCGGAAACAGATCTGCCCAAAATATCTACCAGTGTAACATTTTTACTCCGTTTTCTGAAACAAGCAAATGTATTCAACACGTACTGTTTTCTAGATGTACTTGATAATACTTTCACTTGAAAAATATTTTCCGGTTTTATCTTATTCACATCTTATTAACACATTCAAACAAGCTGATACAACAATAGTCGATATACGATATTATGATAACTAAAGATTATCATATTAAATAACAAATTCAAGGATGCCGATGGAAAATAAGACACATTATTAATATTCTATAAGAATTTTAATTTCCATTTGGATTCATTTTTTTGGTAGTGTTTAACGACCACTTTTACTACAGTGGCACCACTGGCGATGACACTGATGATACATGGAATGAAAATGGCGGGGAAAATCGGAGAGAACCCGCCCCTGCACCGCTTTGCACCACAAATTTCACATGCGGTCGCTTGGGATCGACCCCGGGTGAGAGTCGAGTGGTCTAACTATTCGGCCAGATTCTATTAAAGTGTATATCCGATACGAAATAAAATATTGAGTATTTTTACCATTAATTTTATTTAAAAAGTAGTATTCTTGCTTAAAGCACGTTTGTGCATTACAGTCTTATTTCTTGTCTAATTTTATTTATTCGAACCATTTTGTTTCATTTGTATAAACGTTTTAAAACTGTATTCTGGTGTTAAGTAAGAAAAATTTAACCCGAGATGTTTAGTAAATACAGTTTAATATTAAAAGCAATAATGGTAACAGAGTTTAGTATTTGCTACAATAATTTATTTTCGATAATTTTACAACTATTTTAAAATTGCAACCCTTAATATTTATCAAAGTTGGGCACCTTACGAAAAATACGTTGTTATGGAACACAGTTGTGGTACTGTTATGTATACTTTAATAGATTTTTTTTTTAAATGCAGTTCCGGAGGCTTGTCAGGACTCCGGCGCTGTATTCCTTTTCCCTCTGTTTATTCCAGTTTCCTACGTTTCCTTTGTTGGTCTATTAATTTTTAACGTTTTCCATTTACTTATACATACACAGACATATACTCATTCACAAACACAGAAACACCCATGCCCAAGGCGGGACTCGAACTCACAATCCAGTGCACCACGAAGCACCAAAGCGTGGTACTTTAGCGAGCTCGGCCACCGGGATCGGCATAAAAAATTCCATTTGAAATTAATTGTTTCTATTAACGTGATTACATTTTTTTTGGTATCTTAACGTCCTTTAACCTGATTGGCCATATTGGACGATGAATGAAATCCGTGAAATTGTGCTCAAATGATCACGGGGTCCATGGAGCTTAAAGTTACTCGACATTCGTTTTCTAAGGATAAGGGAAAACCCCGAAAAAAACTTTATCCCGGTAACTCACGACCTTTTGAATGTGAGGCAGACACGCTACCGCCACACTACCCAGGCGGGCTTTAGAATCATCGCTACCATGGCAGCTTTGCTTTTTCACCAAGCCTATCTTTAGTTTGAGGCGCCTATTTCGCAACATGGCTACTACCTGCAAAGCACACCTGCTGAATAAGTTGCACATGTGCTAGGGCAAATGTGAAGTACTAACTTCTTCTCGTACCAACATACCGGCCTCTAACCAGCCAGAAAATACTCCCAGAAGGTGGAAACTCGTGATTATCTCATTACTACAATCATATATCCATCTGCCTGCTCTGCTTTAACAAATAAACTATAAATGACTTATTAATTTCTCTACACGTACTATATATGTATAGAGAAGGTATTGCATTGCACCCAAAAATTCGATACCGATATTTCACCGAAAATATATGTTTTGAGAGCCCCTGAATCCAAAACCATCATAGAAAAATGTCCTTTTTTGTGTCTGTGGTAGCATAGCTCAAAAGCGAAAAGTCCATTAAATACCAAACTTAGTATTTAAGTTCAATATCTTCCATGGATAACACACGAAGATTTTCAAGAAAATCCCCCATCCCAAATACCCTTTCATGGGACAAGCTTGATTTTCTCAAAAATAGCTCTAACGATTTTGATTAAAATATCCTATATTAAAGATATTTACATGATAAATAAAACGTATATTTTGAATTTTCTCGGAATATCCTCTGAAGACATCTTTATTCTGGATATACAGGGTTACTACAAAAAAAAATAGACAACTTCAACTGCCTGTAAAACAAAAACTATTAGAGATAGCAACCTAATTATTTTGGAGGTATGTTGAGAAACTCTCAAAGTTTCGTTTGTTACTATTGGTAACGCTGTAGTGTTTTGTTTGCTGTTGCAGAAGTTGAAATGGCGGAAAATCCTGTGGAAAGGCATATTGCGTGTTGGAATTTGAGAACGCAATCAGCAACTGTTGTCCAACGACATTTTAGAACACGTTATCACAAAAATGAAATGATGCGCTCACAAAAACCAGCATCGTCTTCACTCAGAAACTGCAACATCTGTAATCTGCAAGGCTTCATGTGCAGTCGCTTCCGCAAGATTTTCCATACAGTTTGCTGTGGAATTTGTAATTGCATGCTTGCCCTAGATGTCGATTTCTGTGGGATTCTTATGTAGGCAGAACGAACACGTTCAACGTTTTCTTCCGAAACTCTTGGTCTTCCCGAGCTCTTCCCTTTGCACAAACATCCCGTTGTCTCGAATTTTCTATACCAGTCGTAGATTGACTGTCTAGCCGGTGGTGTTTTGTGGTAACGTGTTCTAAAATATCGTTGGACAACAGTTGCTGATTGCGTTCTAGCAAATTCCAACACGCAATATGCCTTTTCCACAGGATTTTCCGCCATTTCAGCTTCTGCAACAACAAACAAAACACTACAGCGTTACCAATAGTAACAAACAAAACTTTGAGAGTTTCTCAACATACCTCCAAAATAATTAGGTTGCTATCTCTAATAGTTTTTGTTTTACAGGCAGTTGAAGTTGTCTATTTCTTTTGTAGTAACCCTGTATTTTGCGGAATTTTGCAAAACTTGTAAACCGTAAGGGATAGACACAATCTTACGTAATAGAAAATGTAGATCTCGTTAAAACACACAGTTTATGCTATACGCCTTTTTTCGTAGAGCATGTCTTTTTATTGGGTTTCAGCTTTAAAACACTTATACCTTTCTCATACGGGAATTTTCCAACTCCTGTTCATACAAAGGAACTTCAAGTATATAGCAACCAGCTTTTGAATATCGCTTTTGCCTATGGTAATCCTCTATTTCTCTTCTACTTGAATGGAAACAAAAGTAATAAGGCCGTTTCTGCTATTTTTTCTCGAATAACATGAAGTATATACAAGAATAAGTTTTTTTTAACAATAATTTGTAGCAGAGCTGTAGAGAAAGTCACGTAAATGGAACACATAAGATTTTGTTTTGATTTTTTAACGACGCTGTCAATTGTCAGGATCATATCAGCGCCACCGGTGTGCCTATATTTCGTCCTTAGGAGTTCTTTTACATTCTAGTGCCATACTGATGTGGGGCTACGCTTTTAAGCACATTTAAAAGCCATCAATCCGGGCCGGGTTTGAACCCACAACCTTGGGATGGGAAGATCAGCACCTAAACAACTGGGCCAACTCTGCTTCAACACAGAATAAGTGACAATCATGTGAAAAAATCGGAGAAACCTTTTTAAGATTTCCATGAAAAAATGTTATGTGTAACAGCCACACAGCTTGTCTACCCATTACTAATTTCAGTGACTCCTGTAGATACGTGATCATATCTTGAAAGCAAAACTCAATTGTGTCTTACTGTCTTAAAATTTTGGCGTCTATTTAGAATTTTCCAAACCACAAATGTTTAGATATTTTCAGTAAATTATTTGTGGAAATTCGTTGTAATTTCCTCAAAGTATTTGTTACACTAACGGACGTTTATCATATATTTAAGTATAACTACCTAATAAAGCATTCCAGGATAAATAAAAAAAATAATTTAATCTAACATTGGTTAGTTAATACTGCATTAATAGTAATTTATGCAAAAAGGGATAATCTTGATGTTTATGTCCGGAGTTAATATTTGTCACATAAACGAAAGTGTGCACGAGAATTTTCACGTGTCGTATTAAGACTCCCCGGGAATGACACAGCATTTTATGCAATCTTAACATTATAGGTTAGGAAATAAAACGTAAAAATAATTCGGCATTTATAGTCTTCAGCATCTTCATATGTTTGTAAATTTGACGTCAGCTAATTTCAGTGCATTTCATTTGTTCTTCTCTGCTGTGCTGAACCGATAAGCTTGTCAGCATTTCCTTCCTGAGAGAAGATATCAGGTGTTACGAACTATGATATAGCCTATTATCAGCGCAGAATAATAAATAATCATAAATTCAGAACTTACCTAATTATTCTATTCTGTATGGAGTTTTTTTTAAATTTATTTTCATTGCTCAGAAAATTCACAAAATGGTTTCATTTTCTATACACTACGTGGCCCAACTGCCCCGTACGAGACGTGTGTAGATATCCCTTCAGCGTTAAAAGAGTTGTAGAACTCAACAGGCCATTTCTAGTTAAAACCAGTAAGTGGAAACTAGCTAAGCGACCTTCGTTTTACGACGAATATTTGCTAATGTTTATCTAGTTTGGCATGATTTAGATAAAATAATACTTTTTTGTAAGAAGTTTGCTTATAGAACAGGTAGAGAAACTCATAAGAATGTAACACATCATACTTTTAGTTATTGTACATAGAAACCTCTTCGACATTTCATTGGTTCGTATATAGAGGCGACAAATGAGTTCTGATTGATATAGCCTTTTTTTCAGGTGCCAATTAATAACTCTTCTAAAGGAAGGCTTATTAGTCTGTTTTTCAACCCAGTGTTTTACTGCGGTTTTTTGCTTCTTAAATTGCTTATTCCGCAGAGAATCTCTGGTCCTATAAAGGAAATAGTGGTCGTTTCTTTGCTAAGAAAGCTTTTTTTATTACTTTCTCAATGTACATACTGGATAGAGAAGGTATTGTAATGCACCCAAAAAGTCAATATCGAGATTTCACCGGAAATATGTTTTGGGGTCCCCTAGTCCAAGAAAAGCATTTTTAGAAAAAAGTCCGTGTGTATGTGTCTGTGTTTGTGGACAGCATAGCTCAAAAATGAAAAGACCGTTAAATACCAAACTTGGTATTTAGGTTTAGTATCTTCCAAAGATGCCACCAGACGATTTTCAAGAAAATCCCATCACATACTACCCTTTACATGGGAAAATTTTCATATATATTTTTTTTTTATTTGTTGTAAAATGGCTTAAACGATTTTGATTAAAATACCGTATATTAAAGATATTTACAGGACAAATAACATATATATCTTGAACTTTCTGGGAATAGCCTCTGAAGATCTCTTTATTCTGGATGAATTTTGCCAGATTTTGCATAACTAGTAAACCGTAAGAGATACATAAAAACTTACCACACAAAAAATGTAGATCTTGTTAAGCACAGAATTAATGTCATATACATTTTTACTCAGAGTTAACCATTTTTGAGATATTCCTTGTTATTGGTTTTCGTTTTAAAATACTTGAAACTTTTCATATATCGGAATTTGTCAACTCCTGGCAATGCAAAGAAACGATTTCACCACATAGCAACCAGCTTTTAAAAGACTAGACTATCGTTTTAGTATATTCCGTTATTTCCCTTATGCTTACAAAAAATAATTTCTGCTAATGTTAATCTTGATTAGCTTGACGTAGATAGTTGCATACCCTTTTAAACAGTAATTTGTTACAGAAGTGTAGAGAAAGTCATTTGAGTGTAAGACATTAGATTTTTTTTTCTTTTCCCGCGATACCTGTGTGTTCAGGAATCCAATGCAACTCCGGTAATATGAGAGGAGAGAGAACACGTGTAACGCCGGATAAGCGCGGTGAGATTTGAAAGGAACTGGACAGCAGCGAGTGGTACGCTACAAATTAGCCGCAAAACCAGTCGCGTGCAGCGAGAGCTGTGCCGTCGCTGGCAAACCCTGCATTTGTCATGAAGCGGCCGATTAACTAATAAGGACTCATTATTATTGTTGGAAGTGCGTACTATCACAAGTTTAAGCGGATATAGTCGCCCTCCGTGGTGTAATGGTTACTATGCTAACTTCATATGCCCAAGGTCGCGGGTTCAATCCCGGCGGAGGATGGATTTTTTCGGGTGTAAAAATCCTTAGCATGGCTTCCTTCGGAAGGGAAGTAGAGCCGTGGGTCCCTTGTCGTAGATTTACGGCACGTAAAGGAACCTTAAGCCTAATAGAGAGGCCTCTGAGCAAAATTAAGCGCCCTTTCATCCCAATTTAGAATGGGAGGCTGAGAACCACAGTAGTTAAAGCGCGTCCATAAATAACACGCCATTTATATTTTTCCAGCCTCTTCTACAATGGTAAAAGTCTCTATTTTTGGCTCAGTTGTCTCCATAATTATTCGTAGTATCACATTAGGTAGCCGTAACCATTTGATGTACAGCTTTACTGGCTAGTTTGAATCCAAACGACCGCATGTGAGATTTATGGTGGACGAAGCGGCGCAGGGGCGGGCTTTCTCCGAGCTCTCCGGTTTCCCCCGCCATTGCATTCCCCCGGAACTCCATCTCCATTCCACGTAACACCAGTGTCATCGCCTGCGGTGCTATAAGTAGTAAAAGCGGGCCTTAAACACCTACAAAAAATCAGAGCACAAAGGATCACTGTGTATTTAAAGGTTAATCTTATAGATCTGTAATTTGCTATCTCACTTGGATAGCTTTTGTGAAAACTACACTATATCTAAAAATATTTTATAAATTAAAAAATATGATTAAGTGTAAATCATAAAATGTAGTTTGTTTAAATTTGTAGAAACTGGTTAATTTTGAACTTAAATATCCTTATTAAATGAAAAACGTTTCCATGTTAATAGGCGTGCAAAAATTAATTAAAAATTAAAAACTCAAAACATAGACGTAGACTGCACAATGTGCACTTAAGTGTTCTATTTTGATTATATGATGTAATCTTGTTACACTAATACATTTTCAATCCACGCAATTTCAAAAGGATATCAACAAATCAATTTAGGAAATTATAATAATCATTATGTTATTTATGTACAGAATTACAATTTTATATAACTTTCTGATACAAATTGCATTACTTTCTCTACCAAGTAATGTGTGCGTACCTAGAGTTAGAGCAGGTATTGTATTACAAGAATTGCACGTTTTGAGGACCCCTGAATCCAAAAAGTATAATTTGTAGTTCCTGCAAGTTTTGGTTGAGATGGTACACGTAGCAGACTTTATTATTTAACTGTCACAAGATTGGTTCATGAGCCCTTCAAGATGTTTTGAGCTGAGTCATTTTCCGCACATGCTTATCTCTCAAAGAGACCGTTGATCTACTGCACATGTGCCCCTATAATGACATCGCTTTGATTGTCGAACAGATGGTGTTCTGACCTTTAAGCCTCAGGGTCAGACACGAAAATCATCGTCATAAATTCACGAAAATATGAGGAATCAGATTAATCCCAGACGTTGTAAATCCGACAGTCACAAACCGTCAGTTCTAGCGAAATGCTCTGTTACTTCGTCGGCGTTCTTCTATCAGTCTAGCCTTAGTGCTCTTTTTAACAGAAATCAGTGAATCAAAATATAATTTTGACTTCTCTACGATGTATAGTGTATAGAGTAGACAGAGAACGCATTGCATTCCATCCAAAAATTCGATACCGAGAGTTCACCGATTACATGTTTTGAAATATGTGTTCCATTCTTTCTCTACTCGTTCTTCAAACAAACAATTCTTACAAAAGAGTTAATTATGATAAGCATTAACAGAAATGGCCCTACTATGTAAGCAGTAGGGAAATATAGCTAAAACGAGTCATATATTTTAAAAGCTGGTCGCTATGTGAACAACTGAAGTTCGATTCGTTTTGTAAGGTCATCATTGAACAAAGCACGTAAATTAAAATTGAAACCAGTAACAAGGAATATCTCGGAAACGGTCAACTTTGCACCAAAAATGTACGTGATTGAAATTGTGTGCTTTAACACGTCAAAACACGCAACTAATATCAAATAAGTATATACTTTTTGCAGAGTTAATAATTCACGATATGTCTTTTTTTCTGTTAAGAACTTCCCACTACTTAATAATTTTGTCTAATGAGTAATCATTATACGCTTTTCTTCTTTATCCCCCTATTTAGGCCATGTAAGGAGAGTGGAGTTTCAATACAATCACATAGCGTTGCTATCAGACTATTACGGATATTTTGAGAAACAATTCTAAAAATTAAATTTTAGAAGGTTCTTTCAAGTAAGCTAACTAGTTTTGCACTGATGTTCAAGCTAACTTCATATATCTACAAAAGCTCCTTAAAACTCATACACATTTCAAATCAGTGTGCAAGGGTTCTTTAAAATCCTAATTTTAAGGAGGTCTTCATATTCGATGGTATGGTGCTATCAGAAAAAATTGAAATTTGGCGATACATGAAATGTACAGCAGTTCTCCTAAAGTTGAAATATACCCTTAATTATAAGAATATAAAGATATCAGTTAGTACTATTTAAACCACTCTATTAAACTGCGCAAGGACGGAAAGGACGCAGAGTCGCCCTTCGTGGTCTAGGAGCAACATGCTAGTCTCTAGATCCAAAGGTCTCGGGTTCAAACCCGGTAAAAGGCGATGTTTTTTTTTCGGCGTAAAAAGCTTTTACCGTGGCTTCTTTAGGATGGGAAGTAAAGTATGTGATTCTGTGTCATAGATTTACGACACGTGTGCGTGTGTATCATTCCAGAGGGAGTTCTAAACTTCAGTCACCATGGGCTTATTGTACGTCAGATCCCCAGGAGGATAGGAAGACATGAAAGTATTATCAATGGGCGGCCGGAACCTGAACCGAAGAAAGAGCCCCCGTGGAGGGTATATAGTCCAAGCAGTTCATCTTGACGCAGTGAATGTATTGAGCCCGCACTCCAGGTCAGACCGAACTACAGGTCCTGCAGATAACTCCAACGCCGAGAGCTGAGTTTCCAAAGCGCATTCACCACCACGGAAGGGCGCCACCACGCAATTCTCGCCAAAACTTACAATCCTGAAACACACCGGTTGAGATGACAGGAATTTCGGAGAACGGCGAAATCTGCCCAGCATTCGTATACTGACCCAGAAAATGCCCCGGAAAAACCCCATGGGTCAGAGAGGTAGACTGCGGGAATCGAACTCACCACGTTCCGAATATCAGTTCTAGACGAAACGCCTGAGCCACGGTTTTACGACACATTAAAGAACTTCAAATCTGATAAAGGGCTCTTAGAAAAATTAAACGGTCTTTCACGACCAATGCAGAATGAGATGGGAACTAGACATCAAAGGAGTTCCATAAATAAAGCTAATTTCATTACCGCAAACGCAGAGGCTTGCCTGAAGTCAATTTCAATTGTGCAGCACACATACAAACACGTCTAAGAAGACTTCAAATCCCAACATTTCAGATAAACACAGATTATGCAATGGACCGATGCACTTGTAATAATGTCACAATTAGTTTCCGGACAGATAAATCTTTGACTGCATGAAGGAAGCCTAAGCGTTCTGCTGCTGCTTCTTCAACCTATTACGGTGCACTTTTTGGTGAGGCCCGGCTCACGGTAATTGTATCTTTCCTGGAACCTGCCCTCGACGTTGCACAATCTTGCGGGAGCCTCCTCTTTGTATCACCTTACTCTCAGCCTACAGTGGTTGTTGAACTGTTCGACGGCGCCTTTGAGAACCCACCGACATAACCTTACCGTGCAGGGAAGTGAAGAGCTTCCCAAACCTTCAATCTCCTAGAGATTTAGTTCCTTTACCAAAATTATCTGACGTTATCATCAGCATATCTTCTCTACCATCTGAGGAAGTGCTGCATTCCACCCAAAAAATGTATGATCTGTTACTCTCACATGACTTTCTGTATCTGCTCTACAAATTTCCTACAAAAGATTCTTCTTCTTTCTACATCATGCTAATCGAGATAAACATTAGCAGAATGTTCTTATTACTTAGTTCCTTATAAGTAGAAGGGAACTAAGGTAAAGCACTCGGCTAAAATGCTGCTCTTAATGTTTCAAAAGCTATCGTTTGCGATTGTCATTGCACTTTGCGCTGCTTTGCTTGGCCAGGAGTAGAACAAAAGAAAAACGGACCCTTCCCGTCTGAGAAAAGTTTACTTCACAATTGAAACCAATGTCAAGGAATATCTCGGAAACGGTTACCTCCATAGCAAAAACGTAAAAAACAAAAATCGTGTTTTGAAGAGATATACTTTTTTGTGTGGTAAGTTTTTGTTTATCTCTTACAGTTTAGCCGTTAAGCAAAATTCGGCAAAATTCATCCAGAATAAAGAGGTCTTCAGAGGCTATTCTTAGACAATTCAAGATATGCATTCTATTCGGGAAGTAAATATCTTTAATATACGGGATTTTAATCAAAATCGTTAGAGCAATTTTTAAGAAAATCAAAATTTTCGAAATGTTTTCCATGCAAAGGGTAGTTTGTGATGGAAGGATTTTCTTGGAAATTTTCGTCTCACATCCTTGGAACATAATAAACCTAAATACCAAGTTTAGTATTTAACTGCCTTTTCGTTTTTGAGCTATCTGTCCACAGGCACACACACACACACACACACGGACCTAGCTAGAAACAAACTCCAAGAGTTGATAACGTGGTAGTGAATGTGAATGCAATTTATATTTAAAAGTTAACAAACCTACAGGTCACCGAGTTATAACACCATCAGTTGTTTCTCAAGCCTAAGCCTCCGTGACCACGAAATGACCATAGAAATGAATATCACAATTTTTTTTGGTAGTGTTTAAGGCCCGCTTTAACTACTTATGGCACCGCAGGCTGATGATACCTGAATGAAGATGGAGCACCGGTGGAATGCGATGGCGGGGGGAAACCGGAGTAAACCCGGAGAAAACCAGCCCCAGCGCCGCTTTGTCCACCACAAATCTCATGCGGTCGCTTGGGATCGAACCCGGGCTGCATAGGTGAGAGGCGAGTGGTCTAACCACTCAGCCACGGCGCGGCCTGAATATCACAATAAAACACTCAGCTTTAAAAAATATACTTTTCTCATACAGGAATTTGCCCTTCTGTCCATACAAACAAAGGAACTTCAGTGACATAGCAACCAGCTTTTGTCTTCACTTTAACCTATGGTACTCCCTTACTTCGCTTCTAGTTAACAAGAAAGCAAGTAGTATGTCTATGTCTACTAATTTTTCTCAATTAGCACGAAGTAAACAGAAGCAGAAGGTTTTTAACAATAATGTGCTGCAGAGATGTAGAGAAAGTCATGTGAAATGAACACATTAGGTTTTTTTTGGATTCTGGGGGTCTCAAAACGTGTATTTCCAGTGAAATCTCGGTATCGAATTTTTCACTGCAATACAATACCTTCTCTATACACTATGTACATAGTACGTGTAGAGAAAGTAATAAAAATATTATTCCTTAAGAAAATGTGAACTTTTGAAACTTCTTACACCGTATTCAGCATAGATTACGAAGATGTTCAGTGGTTTCTTCCGATAGATAATATTGATGGGTATGTATACGTGCTTAATCAGGACGTACTCGTCTGACTAATGAGACCGCCTTGGTTACATGCGATACAGGAATAAGTGGCAGCTCTGCCGCATTTGGAAGTGTTCATCTAAATCCTCATTACCTTTTAATGTCAGTCCGTTGATTGGGTGAAAGTTGCTTGTACACTTTCTCTATCTTTATAAATTAAGACCTATTTGGCTTTAGTTTTCTTTAGACTGCTGCCCGCGCTATTACACCACATTTTTTAAATTTAAATAACACCTCTGCTTATTTATAATGGCCCAAACCAGCTGTTACCCATAAAGAGGAGTAGAAATCTTCTTAAGCAATTGATTTTCTTAATGGATTTAATACTTCCATTCGTCAAGGTAAGCTGTAATTTACATCCTGACGTGCAATAAAGAATAACAAACATTGAGAACGCCTTGTGGTATACCGGGAAACATGCGAGTCAGTTGAGAAATTCAACACTATACCATGTTGCCATGGTAGCTCAGTGACAGAGCAAACGGCTAGAGGTCGAGAGATCGCTGGTTAAAATCTCGGCTATGGCATTAGATTTTTCAGTCTGACTCTTTCTATCCAACTCCTGTCCTACACACGGCTTGTGTGAAAAAATCTGATGCGATCCATTCACATGGCTTTCTCTATATCTCTGTAAATTATTATTGTTAATAAGCTTATCTTTTATTTTATGCTAATCGAGAAAAATTAGCAGAAATGGTCTTATTTCTTGCTTTATTGTAAGTAGAAGCGAAATAAGGGAGTACCATAGGTAAAAGTGAAAGCCAAAAGCTGGTTGCTATGTGACTGATGTTCCTTTGTTTCTATGGACAGGAGTTGACAAATTCCTGTATGAGAAAAGTATGTTTTTCAAAGCTGAAACCAAGAAAAAGGAATATCTCAAAAACGATCAACTCCACGAAAAAAATGTACATAACATAAATTGTGTGTTTTAACGTTCTCTACATTTTGTGTGTGTTAAGTTTTTGTCCACCTCTTACGGTATAGTAGTTATGAAAAATTAATCCAGAATAAAGTAGTCTTCAGAGGCTATTCCCAGAAAATTCAAAATATACATTTTATTTGTCAGGTAAATAACTTTAATATACGATATTTTAATCAAAATCGTTAGAGCCATTTTTCCGAAAATCAAAATGTTCGAAAAAAGTTCCATTAATTGGTAGTTTGGGGTGGGGGTTATTTCTCAAAATCTTCGTGTCGCATCCCTGGAAGATACTAAACTTAAATACCAAGTTTGGTATTTTACCGACTTTTCGTTTTTGAGTTATCGTGTTCACGGACACACGGTCACACACGGACCTTTTTCTAAAAATACTTTTTTTGGATACCGGGGACCCTAAAACATATATTTCCGGTGAAATCTCGGTATCGAATTTTTTGGTGGAGTGCAATACATTCTCTATACACTATGTACATAGTGAGTATAGAGAAAGTAAAAACAATTATTCCAATATCAATTGGCCATAATAGTTGGCTGTACTATGAACCCTGGGACTTAAAGTACTTGCAACATTGTAAGTCGACATTGGGGTTGTCATCTCAAAATAATTTGAGAACACCTTGTGGCTTACCGGGAAACATGCGAGTCAGTTAAGAAATTCAATGCTATGCCGGAATGTTGCCATGTTCAAGCACCGCATGTTAAATCAGGGTGCCTTATAAATGCAGTTTACTTTAGGAACAGCAACTTTGTTGTTAATAATCAAGATTATAGGTGGGCACATTTTCTCTTTGGGTAAATTAAAGCTGTTTAGAAATATACCACAGTGTGAGACGTTCTCTCTAGTTGGGAAGGGGATATTTCGTACACGGTCCGCCCACCTTTTTTACTTTCTCTACACGTACTATGAACATAGTGTATAGAGAAGGTATTGTTTTGCATCTAAAAATTCGATACCGAGATTCCATCGGAAATACATGTTTTGGGACCCCCTGAATCCAAAAATTTTTTTTAGAAAAAGGTCCGTGTGTCCGTATGTCAACGTGTCCGTGTGTCTGTGAACACGATTACTCAAAAACGAAAAGTCGGTAAAATACCAAACTTGGTATTTAAGTTTAGTATCTTCCAGAGATGCGACACGAAGATTTTCAGAAAAATCCCCCCACACCAAACTACTCTTTACATGGAACTTTTTTCGAAAATTTTGATTTTTGCAAAAATGGCTCTAACGATTTTGATTAAAACGTCATATATTAAAGACATTTACCTGACAAACAAAATGCATATCTTGAATTTTCTGGGAATAGCCTCTGGAGACTACTTTATTCTGGACGAATTATACGGAATTTAGCATAACTGCTAAACCGTAAGACTCAGATAAAAACTTACTGCACAAGAAATGTAGAGCACGTTAAAACACACAATTTATGTTCTATACATTTTTTTTTCGTGGAGTTGATCGTTTTTGAGATATTCATTGATTTTGGTTTCAACAATGAAAAACTTGCTTTTCTCATATAGGAATTTGTCAACTCCTGTCCATATAAACAAAGGAACTTCAGATACACAGCAACCAGCTTTTTTAACTATCACTTTAACCTATGGTACTCCCTTATTTCGCTTCTACTTACTAGGAAGCAAGTAATAAGACTATTTCTGCTAATTTGTTCTCAAGTAGCAGGAAGTAAATAGAAGCATAAGCTTTTTAACAATAATTTGTTGCAGAGATGTAGAGAAAGTCATGTGACTGGTACACATAAGATTTTTAGAAAAAGGTCCGTGTGCCCGTATGTCAACGTGTCCTTGTGTCTGTGAACACGATAACTCATAAACGAAAAGTCGGTAAAATACCAAACTTGGTATATAAGTTTACTATCTTCCCGCGATACGACACGAAAATTTTGGGAAAAATCCTACTATCCCAAGCTACCCTTTAAATGGAAAAAAATCGAAAATTGTAGTTTTCTCAAAAATGGCTCTAACGAATTTGATTACGATACCGTATATTAAAGATATTTACATAGGAAATAAAATGTGTATATTGAATTTTCTGAGAATAGCCTCTAAAGACCTCTTTAGTCAGGATGAATTTTGCATAATTAGTAAACAATAACAAATCTGTTCTGCTAACATACTATTCTTGAAAAAGATCATTCCTCCATCTACATCGTCCTAATCAAGAGAACCATTATCAAAATTGTCTTATTACTTAGTTTTTTATACGTAGAAGGGAAATATTCTAAAGCGAAGTCAAATATTTCAAAAACTGTCACTACATAATTGTCTTTGAATTTGGTTCTTTCCATAGCCAGGAGTAAAACAAAAGAGATATGAAACGGATATTGGAAAATTTAACCAATAACAAGGAATATCTCGAAAATGTTATATCCACAAAAAACTACACGACAAATTGTGGGTTTTAAAGATATCTAAAATTTGTGTCAAGAAGATATATTAAACATATTATTTGAATCAAAATCGTTAGATCCATTTTTGAGAAAATCAACATGTTCGAGAAACGTTTCATATATAGAGTTTCATGGGGTGAGGAAATCTTATAGAAAATCTTGTGTCTCATTCTTGGAAGATGCTGTACTTATATTAAGTTTGGTATTTTACATGGTGGAGAAAGTGAAAAAGAAACAATCAAGTGTTATGGCACCTAGCCAACCAACCAACGTTTCGTCGCGTCGTCGTGTCTCTGACGCAATAATACCCTGTGCAAAGACACTATTATTGTCTGTATCCCTGACTTGAGCATAAACACGTGCTAATTTATTTCCTCCACAGAGGTCACCAATGTCTCAGCTGTGCCGACCGCCCTTGCTCTTGGACAGCTTCTGTTGATTCATGCGCTACATTTACGCGGCTGCTCTTCTGGAGATTGGCGGAAAAGTATTCTGTCGACGTCTGACACACACAAATCTGCACGTAGTTCCTCATGCCTTGTGCGTACACTTCAGCCGCCTACTCATATCAGGAAACAGATCATGAAGAATGTTAGCAGATGTATGAATAATGTGTTTTAAGTTCCTCTTTACTCTTCACTGCCCGCGTTTATGAGGAAGTTGACCGCTACTTGCGAGAACAGCTTCATGAAGCGGAGAACCGGGCTGATACCCGCCATGCTAAGCAACCTTCCATTCAAAGCAGTGCTGTTCCTCACTAAGGTATTCAACATGTGCATCACCTTAGGCCACTTTCCGCGGGAGTAAGGATCCTGCACTTCCTTCCAGTATCGCTCCATTAGCCTCCTACCTGGTATTCGAGAGGTTAGTACTACACCGCTTGTCGCTGCAGGTAGTCGACATTCAAGCCATCCCTCTCCATTAGTTTGGATTCCGTCCTGGGCACTCGACAACCCAACAGCTGCTGCGGATGGTGGAGGCTGCCGCCCTGGGGTTCCAGGACGGGGCCTTCACGCCGGCGGTGTCATTGGGCGTCGAGAAGGCCTTCTCAACTACCTGGCATGAGGCTCTCCTGTTTAAACTCGTCCAGATTGGCCTATATACACAGCTAATCAACATCATACACAGCTTCCTACACCAACGCACCTTCGTAGTTGCAGTTGCGGGGCAAACGTCTACACCAAAACCCCTACGAGGCGGAGTCCCCGAAGGCTCTGTATTATCACCCACCTTGTTTAGCCTTTTTATGGCAGACTTCCCTACAGTACAGGGCGTCAACGTGACCCAGTTTGCTGATGACGTCCTGCTCTACCGCACTGACAGGAACACCGCAGAGCCTTCAATCCCATACAGAGACACCTCCGTCTCGTCCAGGACTGGTGCAGACAGTGGCGGATATCCGTTAACCCGTGAAAAAGTCATGCTGTTCTGTTCTCCAGAAAACGCCCCGCAATAAACCAGATACCCAACTTCTATCAGGACCAGAGAATAGAGTGGAGAAATTCCATCAAATACCTGGGCTTCACTCTTGATAAGGGCCTAACTTTTCGTGAACACGTGCGCGGAACGTCGGACAGAGCGAAGGGGGCGGTAGCCTCCCTTTAACTTGTACTGGCCTCCCAGATGCCGGTTCACTTAAAGTTACGTCTTTTCAAGGCGCTTGTAGGCCTGCGAAGTATGGGGTATGGCAGCAGACTCCTGGCTTCTCTGGTTACAGCGGGTACAGAATAGAGGACTCCGGTCCATATATTCTGTATGTCGACGTTTCCCTTTGAGGCTTCTTCATGAAGCTTCGGCCCTCCCATATGTGGAAGATGTCATTAGGCGCCGGGCTCAGAAATTCTACGCCAGATTGGGCGAACATGAGAACGCTCTTGTCAGATCACTGGGGGAGTACTTACCCACTGAACGCCGAAAGAGGCGGTTCCGGGTTCCCCGCATGGCTTGTGGGCACCCCCGGTAACAACGGCTTCAAACCAGCCTACAGCGCAATAGCTGAACTAAGTACTCCCCCCTCCCATTGGGAGTGGTCTATCAAAATTAACCAACATAATTAATTTTAAAAATAAACACCAGCGGAGCAGAGGAAAGGATGCTGCTCCTGAAAAATGCAACCGCTCGATGAGCCTATCTAGCGCTACCTCCTTAACACCAACACTTGAAACCTCAAAATTATAATCTCAACATTCACCTCATTCCTATGGTTAAACCCTTACGAGGGTAGGTACACAGTAACAACACCTAGGCTCACCACGAGTCTACCAGACTCGCACGCACACACAAGTTCCTCTTTGACATTGGATTGTATACCAAGACATAAAATGAGCATCCAGATCAACGACTCTTAGTTTCTTTTTAAGAAAAAAGACTAAAACTCCAGAAGAGCTCTTAGACCAAATAGTCATGATAAAACATTTTCGCTATGGTTTTGATTTTGCTCAGCTCTCAAATTAATGACATAACCAAAGAGTCAGATACACTATATTCAGTTTTAATGTTATAAACATATGAATTTTAGGCCTCCATGGTCGAGGGATCAGTAAGATGACTTCTCACCCGGAGGTTCCGGGTTCGATTCCGGCTATGGCGAGTCTGGATGTATGTATGTAAGAGTGAATGTGTGTTTGTGTGTGTGTTTGTTTGAAGAAAAGAAAATGGTTAAAAACCCAACATTAAAGTATCTACAGTTAACGAGCTGTTTCTAAAGCAAAGCCCCCGATATAACCTAAGGTTTTAAAAGGAATTATATTATAAATGTAACAATTAAAATATATATGTATATATGAATTTATGCGAAAGATTACCCAAGGTCACGGGTTTAAACCCGGCGGAGAACGATGGTTTTTTTCGGGCGTAAAAATCCTTAGCATGGCTTCCTTCGAAAGGGAAGTAAAGCCATTGGTCCTGTGTCGTAGATTTACGTAAAAGAACATCAAGCCTAATAGAGAGACCTCTGAGCAAAATTATGAGGTCTTTCACGCCCAATTTAGAATGGGACGCTGAGAACCACAGTAGTTACAGACCGTCCATAAATTAACACGCCATTTATTTATTTTATGCGAAAGATAGTACGAACTACCTTGATTTTTTCTCTAAGAAAACCTATTTTTTCTAGTTTGTCTTTATTCATTACGAACCGTAAACTACTTTCACAAATACCAATTTGAAGGCATTTCAAAGAAGCACAAATATATTGCTTACGAGTACAGCAACTCAAAAGGACATAATGTATCAGTCTTCAAATGTTTTTTAAATTCTATTTTGTTTTACGTCGCTTTAACAGCTTGGTCATATCGCGACGGAACTGTTGGATAAGATACTTATTTGACGGCGTGTGGTGGACAGTAGAACATACTACCTTCACTTTGCACCAAGCAAATGGTGTTATAGAACCATCCAAGCCAGCTAGTCTACCATCCGTAGTCAGATGGCAAGCGCAACTAGCCTTTTTAGATCTCATCTCCTCAAATCATACGTACCACTTAGCTCCACGACAAACAGATGTGGTATAGTCGAGTCTACTGCATTCTACTGCAATTACTGTCTATGTATTTTCAGTTTCTGCTTTTGTTTTATTTTGGTGACTAAGAAAAACCACGAAAAGATCCAGCCAGATTGGTTGGTCCAACAACACCTCCCAAATGCGGACCACAGACGTTACCGCTTCAGCCTTCCGCTCGGTTTCAAATGTTTTATTTACTACGACATAGGATAGTTTTGAATAAAAAAATTCTTATATTTTCCATTCACATGACTCTCTTTAGCTGTTCCGCAAACAAACTTTTCTTATAAAATATGATTCTTTTATCTACGTTACGCTAATCGATATAAACATTAGCAGAATGGTCTTATTACTTGCTTCCTTGTAAGTAGAAGGGCAATAAGGAAATGCACTAGGTAAAGCGAGAGTCAAATCTTTTAAAAGCCGGTCACTATGTGAAACAACTGAAATTCGGTTTTCTTTGCTAGTTAGGAGTAAACAAAATTTCAATGAAAGATGAAAAGAAATATGCCATCCCATGTGTGAGAAGTTTAAGCAATTTGAAACCAATAACACGGAATAACTGGAAAACGGTTAACTCTAAAACAAATGTATATGATAAATTGTGTGTTTTAACGAGATTTACATTTTTATGAAGTAGGTTTTTGCCTGTCTCTTACCGTTTACCAGTTATACAAAAGCTGTATGAAATCATCCGGAATGAAGTGGTTCTCGGGCTATACACTTCGTCTGTCATAAAACTATATTAAGCATATGGCATTTTAATCAAAATTGTTAAAGTCGTTTTTGAGATAATTAAAATGTTTGAAAAATGCTCCATATAAAGAGTAGTTGTGAGTGGAGGGATTTTCTTGAAACGCATTATGGCGTATTCTTGGAAAGTATTGAGCTTAAATACCAAGTTTGGTGTTTAACCGACTTTTCGTTTTTGAATAAGCTATCCAAACACACAAGGACCTTTTACTAAAAACGCTTTTCTTCGATTCAGAGAACCCTAAAGCATGTATTTTCGGTGAAAATCTCGGGTGAAATTTTGGATTGAGTGCAACAGCTCTACCCACTATATACATTGTATTGTTCACTAGAACTGGAGAAAGTAAACAAGGAAAATCTTCCTGAAAGTTAAAGCGATGGCAAAGAGACAATCGACAACCCAAGGTCATCGATAGAGTTCTGATTTATACAAATAACAGAATTTAAAGACTGGAGTAGGGATTAAATAATTTTTGGAACAAGTTTGGCGATTACCCATAAATCCCCTCAATGACCACTTTCGCTTTCATATTTAAGAGGAAACTTCCTGCTTGGTTTGACTGGAACCTGCTTTGTATGCAGGACGACTCCGAGGACCATTCAACGATAGAAGTAAATAGTGGTCCATCCCAGAACTTGCAGGTGGCTGTCAGGTCACAGTATTACTGGAACGGCAGACAAATCAACTTCCCTTTCTTTTCTTTTTATTTATTGCATCAGGGAGTGGGGGAAGCAAGCATGCCTATGGAATGAGAGACAGCAAGAAAAGGAAAGATAATAACAGTAAAAGAAGAAGAAAGCTTCGCCGCAGACTGCGTGGCTGAAGCCCGACTTGAGGCACTGAGCTGGTCATCGAGAGTTGCTCTTTTTGTTTTTTCTGTGATGTTAATTGTGCTTGCGGTGACATGAGTGGTCATTATCCTGCCCATGTTTGAAGACATAGCAACAGTCGCAAAAAACCTTCCGCTAAATTAAAAGGCAAAGTCGCAAGTGTTGAGATTGCATGCCACGTTAACTTCTTGCCGCACACGGCTTCTGAAAGTGGCGCGACTGAAACCCTTCATTAGAATTCAGCTATAACCTCTTCCATTAATGAAATTAATACGCTAATTTGTGGCATTATAAGGATAATTATCGTCATTAGCTACGGAGAAGATTATATGCACTGCATTTATAAGCGTAAGTATTTATACCCTGACATATCGTAATCATAATTATTGATCAGGCCACTTTTTGCAAACAAGCAAGCAATAATATATCATTCAGAATCATCTTCCAAATTTCTTGCTTCATGGTATGGATATCCGGCATTGGCGTTTATGGGATTATAGGATTTTGCATAACCAATAACAATTATGTATTTATTCTCTGCAATAGAGTACTGCCCTGTGGCAGAGTTAAATGTACAACATTCACTTACAATAATAATCTTAAGGTTAAATTAAGAATAGTAATACAAATAACATATATGTGTTTTTTTAAATACCAAATTACTTAAAATAAGAACTGAAGCTCTCCTGGTGACGTATTAATTCAAAATCTTCTCGGGCTTCTAACCAGGTAAAAACTTGGTTTCATACCAACGTTTCGAAGAAGTTTTTACCTGGTTAGAAGCCCGAGAAGATTTCGAATTGACCTAATTACTTATTATTCAGTATTGCAATACTATGTCAATTAGCAGCACGCTTATAACAGTTAGTATGAAGCCTCAACATTAATATTATAGAACAGTTTTTGAGATCCTTAATTACCTCACAATATTTAATTTAATGTCTAACATTTATTCTCTTTAAATTATCCCTAAACTTCTTTAAGGTCAGAGAGCAGCCCACAGGCAATTCATTCCTTTCTTCAATGGTCCTATTAACAAAAGAAAACTTTCCTATGTCGGTTCTATACCTTCTACCCTTAATTTTATACAAATGATCGTTTCGTCCGTAGTACCCCGGGTTTTCTAACCTCTTTCTAACGTCCACAACTAATTCACTCCTCTCATAACTTAGAAATCTGGTGTGCTCCATCACGCGGCCTTTTCTACATATTCGGTAATAAATTGTTCTCACAAAAGCTTTACAACAGCTTATTTCTCTAACTGCTTCATGCTATTCCAGATAAATATTATAAGAAATGGTTTTATTAACTTAGTTCCTAGTAAGTAGAAGGGAAACAAGGTAATACACCAGGAACGATAGTCAAATAGGTATTTTAAAAGATGTCACCATGGGATTACTGAAAGTCCATTCTCTTTGCTAGGACAGGAATAAAACAAAAGGTTATGAAACGAATGACCACTTTCCGTTTTAGAAAAACATTAGGATTTTGAAATTTAAACCAACAACGAAGAATATCTTGGGAATGGCTAGTTCTACGAAAAAAATGTATAGGACATAAATTGCGTGTTTTAACATTTTATGAGTAGACGATTTTGTCTATCACTTACAATTTACCGGTTATACAAAATTCCTCAAGAATGAAGAGGACTTTAGAGGCTATTTGCTACATATTTTATCTGTCATGAAAATATCTTAAACATTATCTATAGAGCAAGTTTTGAGAAAATCAATATCTAGAATATGTTTTAGAAATGTTAAAGTTCCTACGTATATCACAAATGTGAGCAAACTTATTTGCATTTGCACACAAATAAAGTGTATAATAATGATATGGGCACTAAATTAATTGTTACTAAATGCCTGCCTGTGCAGTTTTTAAGTGAATTAATCTGTCTACTCTAAATGTTTTCAGTAGCTCAAATTGCGTCTTGCAGTTCTAGGTTTTGCCAATCGCTTTAAAATTTCCACTGAATCTTCATATAGTATAATAAATAAACTTTACCCCTGGAAAGTTTCTGGAATCTACAAGTAAAAAAAAAAAAAAATACATATCTCTAGAAGTATTTTATTAATTAAAACGTTTAAAAATTATTAATTGCAGTGTACATTAATTAAATTAAAATTTGGTCAAAATTTTTGAGATGAGGTAAATGAGATTTACCTGTAGCTCTTTATACATTATTTTTTTTTTCGTCTCTCAAGAACAACTTAAATTACCGAACTAAAAATTTGAAAGCTTTTTATAGAATATATAACAATTCTCTCATAAACAGTAAAGTTAAGTGCTTAACAAGTACAGAATTTCCAATTGTCATAAGTTATTCCTCCTAACCTCAACATGTTCCTATTAACATGAAAAGTTTTCAAGTCTTAATCGATTTTATGATTATTTCAAAACATAGATTTTAGAATGTTTATAGTATTATTTCATACTGCACCGATTTCATTATTAAAGAAAACGTTAACATAACTCCATGGCACGACAGCTCACAGGGAACCTTGGCCTACCGCCCGGCCGCTGCGTCCCCCATCTCGGTCCACTACAGACGTCATGGATGGGGTGCAGTATTGGAGGGTGAGACGTGGTCAGCGCCTCGAGCCCCTCCCGGCTGGTTTATGCGGTCCTCACGACCTGGAGCCGCTACTTCTCCATCAAGTAGCTCCTCAATTGGCCCCCCAGGGACCTTACGAGGCTCAGTGCACCCCGAAGAAAACGTTAATTAAGTGTAATAAATTTTACTGTCGTTATTATTATTATTATTATTATTTAAGTTTAACTAGTTTAAGTAAAAAGTCATCAGACACAGACAAGACATTCCTTCAGTTTAATGATAACTGCTAGATCAGTAACGATTCATAAAAACCAGTTACAATTGTGCGTTCTGAACACTTGTTTATAGACAATAAAGTTTCCTTAGATTAGAGTATGAGAAACAAGAGCTTAAAATGTTATAAATGTTCATATATTTTTAGGAAGCAGAACTTAAACTACGCAATAATTTTGACCTAGAATTTCAGAGGCAGCTCTTGTATATTAACCACGCCGTGGCCGAGTGGTTAGACCATTCGCCTCTCACCTAGATGGCACGGGTTCGATCCCAAGCGTCCGCATGTGAGATTTGTGGTGGACATAGTGGCGCAGGGACGGGTTTTCTCCGGGTTCTCCGGTTTCCCCCGCCATTGCATTCCACCGGTGTTCCATATTCACCCATGTATCACCAGTGTCATCGCCTGCGGTGCCTTGGTAGTAAAAAGACTAACGCTCTTAAGGCAACCCATTAGAATAATACTGAAATTCAGAGGTATGATGTATGTGGTTCTGAAATACTCTGTATCTCTAACCGGGCAATTTTCGGATATTACTAATTATTACTGGTCGTCTCCTTAGAGCGGCTGCTTGCCAAGCAGGAAACCTGGACCGATTCCCGGTACCAGCGTGGGGAATTATTCCCAGCTAAGAGACCTAGGTTGCACTCAGCTTCGTTAGATTTCTGGTGAGGAGTTACTTGATCGAGAAATAGCGGCTCTAGATCGAGAGGACCGCATTAACCTGCCCGGAGGGATTCGAGGCGCTGATCACGTCTCATCCTCCCGCACTGCTCCTCATTCATGACGCCTTCGCGCCGAGATGGGGGATGCAGCGGCCGGGTGGTAGTACATGGACATCCTTTAAGGACTATCGTGCCATGGAGCTAGGTTTATTAACTATCACTAAACAAAGTAGTGGTATGTAGTTCTTTATACCATCAAACCTATAGTACTCCCTTCTAATACGTTTCTAAATTGATCGAAAACCACGAGATCGAGGTTATGGGTGGCATTGGATGCTTCCATTAACCTAGCACAACGTAAGATGCTTTAAATACTCCATGGAATTAACAATCGATTCTTCATTCCCACCACCGAGACACAGTTTATTACAGAAAGACTGCGTACACTCACAGAATATGGTTTGACGTTATAGATGCGTGTAAATACAAGTGCGGTACATCCAACATCAACTGTGACACAGAGTTTCCTATAGCTATTTGTCAGCTTGGAAACGAATAATTAAGTTTTCTAAACTTAGTTATCACTGATTAAAATACAAAATTTATGGATTTCTCTATCGGTAGATATTTTAAGACACTAAAAATTTCCTACATTCCTCGAGTCCTTTCACAGCAGTGCAAACTCGATTATGAGCAGAAAATATACCTCTACCCTGACAATGCATCCCAATTTTATGAAACAATGAATGCAAATCTTATGTGTTCCATTCACATGACTTTCTCTACAACTCTGCAACACATTATTTTTAAAAAGCTTATGCTTCAATTTACTTCATGCTAATCGAGAAAAAATTAGCACAAATAGTCCTACTAGTTGCTTCCTTGTAAGTAGAAGCGAAATAAAAGGAGTACCTTAGATTAAGGTGATACTCAAAAGCTGGTTCCTAGGTGACTGAAGTTCCTTTGTTTGTATGGACATGAGTTGACAAATTCCTGTATGAGAAAAGTATAAGTTTTTCAAAGTAAAATCAAAAATAAGGAATATATAAAAAACAATCAACTCCACGAAAAAAAATGTATATAACACAAATTGTGTGTTTCAATGTGTGCTACATTTTTTGTGTGGTAAGTTTCTGTCCATCTCTTACGGTTTAGTGGTTATTAAAAATTTCGTAAAATTCATCCAGAATAAAGTAGTCTTCAGAGGTTATTCCCAGAAAATTCAAGATATACATATTATTTGTCAGGTAAATATCTTTAATATAGGATATTTTAATCAAAATCGTTAGAGCCATTTTTAAGAAAATCAAAATTTTCGAAAAAAAATTCCATGTAAAGGGTAGTTGGGGGCGGGGGAATTTTCTTGAAAAGCTTAGTGTCGCATCCTTGGAGGAAATCAAACTTAAATATCAAGTTTGGTTTTTAACGGTCTTTGAGCCATGCTGCCCACAGACACACACACATACACACAGACATTTTTCTAAAAATTCTTTTTTTGGATTCAGGAGGTCTCAAAACGTATATTTCCGGTGAAATCCAGGTATCGAATTTTTGGGTGCAATACAATACCTTCTCTATACACTATGTATAGTACGTATAGAGGAAGTAAAAATATGATGACATTTCTGTAGACTATGAAAGTAATCTACCATGTCAAGTGACAGAACAAACGAGGGCGAAAAGCTATTCTTGGAGGAAGAGACAAGGATGTGCAGTGGAAAACGTCAGTGTTGAAATCAATGATAACTAAGGTTATTTAATTCTGAGCGTGTGTTGTAGTAATATCTAATGTAACGTCATTCGTTATAGTCTCATTTACTGTAAAATACAGTACAGATGGTTTCTGAGCATCCACGAAGCGCAGGAGACTTGTTAAACCTCCCCATCCAGTCTTCCTGAGATTATCATGTGTTTGAGTGCTTGGACTAAGGACTGAGAGATTAACATTTGGGGAAGCAGCTGGTTGGAGAGTGTGCATAAGTGGTTGAAAGCACTTAATTTTTTTATTTTGGGATAGCAATGGATGTAGCAAGAAACTTTGTAGAAAATAAATATATTTACTTCAAAATGCCGTGTTATTTATGGACGCTCTTTAACTACTGTGGTTCTCAGTGTCCCATTCTAAATTGGGCGTGAAAGACCGCTTAATTTTGCTCAGAGGCCTCTCAACAAGGTTCATTTACGTGCCGTAAATCTACGCCACGGGCTTTACTTGCATTCCGAAGGAAGCCAAGCACTGAAAAAACCCATCGTCCTCCGCGGGTTTGAACCCGGGACCTTGGGTGTACGAAGTTAGCATGATAACCATTACACCACGGAGGGCGATATACAGTGTTTAATAAACTACACCGAAATAATTTGCGAGATTGTGCACATGACTGATGTAAGTAATTTGAGATCGGCGATGCATGGTCCCCGGATAAACATAACGCAGCTACATAGCGTTAAACGTGTGGGTATCAGGTGCTGATAAGTCGGTGTTAAAGAAAAGCAGGTTGACAAAATGGTTTAGAATGTCTTTAAAACTGCTGCCCGAGAATAGAAATATCGATTTTTAGCAGCTCGTTACTAGCGTTCTCAAAATGTAATGTCGCAAAAATCTGTAAAATCTCGAACTAATCACTTGACAGTGCGACACTGAGCTTCCTTAATTACGTGCTTGAGGTAACCTACTCTGGAGGCGTTTTTTCAACTGCTCTGGTGGCTTAATGCGTAACGGGGGAAGCTACTATCCCAAAGGTCATGAGTTCGATTCCTGTCGTTGAGTACATTTTTTTTTTATTATTATTTTTTTCATTCCAGACGAAGTGCCGCGATACGTGAACGAGACCCGAACTCGCAAAATATCTTTCACTTGAAAGCCAGTATCATAACCACTACGCCAGAGAGGTACGCTGTAATATGTCTCTTCACTTTTCGTGTTATGATCTCGAATGGTTGATAAATTAGCCAGTGGCGTACTGGCACTTCAGAAACTTACAGCCGTTACTTCGACATTTCAATAAACAGACCATAAGTCTCCTATCTCTAATTACTTATTTAAGTAATCTACATATTCTATGAAAATATTTCGGTGTAGTTCATTAACACCCTGTATATTTACTTCGATGCTATATACCTATTACAGGGAAATAAGTTTGCTTCGCATTTTATCACCACGCGTCTTGCAAATTCGTACTTTCTAGGCAACTGCAAAGCAGTGTATTCTTAGGCAGCTGAGGGGCAGAAAAGGGGTAAAAATGTGCAGCAATTGACTACTGAATTCCCTAGAGGATATGAGTTCACTGCCCTATTGAAAAGATTTCATCATCTGTTTGAAGTTTTACGAACCTTCCTCATTGGAAAAGAAAACCATAAATTATTTCTGATTCTTTTGCGTTATTACCTCATTTCCACTTGTCGCTCTGCCATTTCTTCGAAGATTGTTAACACCTGCAAACAAGCAAACCAAACCGTGTCTTCTGTAGAGATTTCAAGCCGCACCTGCACGCGGAAACCAACTTTATTTCTTTTTCTTTTTTTTACCCTGAAAAATTCCACTTGCTTCCGCAAAAAGGAACATTATAGGCAGTATAATGCTCTCGCCGCATATGAGCCTTTACTACTAATCACATGGCAATAAAGAGAACAAGCATACGCGGTATTACGCGTCGTTTTCAAGTGAGTGCAATTTATTTACTCTGAGAGTACCTCAGGTATAGCGTTAAATTAAGATGCGGAATAATTCAGGTTCGCTGTGGCAATTAATGAACAGAAATAAGTTTTACTTTCTCTATACGTACTATGTACATAGTGTACAGAGAAGGTCTTTGCACTCCACCAAAAAATTCAATACCGAGATTTCACCGGAAATATATATGTTAGGGTCCCCTGTATCCAAAAAAATCTTATGTGTTCCATTCACATGACTTTCTCTATATCTCTGCAAATTATTATTGTTAATAAGCTTATTCTTTTATTTATTTGATGCTAATTGAGAAAAATTAGCTGAAATAGTCTTATATCTTGCTTTATTGTAAGTAGAAGCGAAATAAGGAAGTACCATAGGTTAACGTGAAAGCCAAAAGCTGGTTGCTATGTGACTGATGTTCCTTTGTTTGTTTGGACAGGAGTTGACAAATTCTTGTATGAGAAAAGTATGTTTTTCAAAGCTGAAACCAAGAAAAAGGAATATCTCAAAAACGATCAACTCCACGAAAAAAATGTATATAACATAAATTGCGTGTTTTAACGTGCTCTACAGTTTTTGTGTGTTAAGTTTTTGTCCGTCTCTTACGGTTTAGTAGTTATGAAAAATTCATCCAGAATAAAGTAGTTTTCAGGGGCTATTCCCCGAAAATTCAAAATATACATTTTATTTGTCAGGTAAATATCTTTAATTTACGATATTTTATTCAAAATCGTTAGAGGCATTTTTTAGAAAATCAAAATTTTCGAAAAAAGTTCCATGTAAAGGGTAGTTTTGGGTGGGGGGGATTTTTCTCAAAATCTTCGTGTCGCATCCCTGGAAGATACTAAACTTAAATACGAAGTTCGGTATTTTACCGACTTTTCGTTTTTGAGTTATCGTGTTCACAGACACACGGACACACACACACACGGACCTTTTTGTGAAAATGCTTTTTTTGGATATTGGGGACCCTAAAACATATATTTCCGGTGAAATCTCGGTATCGAATTTTTGGTGCAGTGCAATACTTTCTCTATACACTATGTACATAGTGCGTATGGAGAAAGTAAAAAGAATTTCTAGAGAAAGGTTCATGTGTGTGTCTGTGAACACGATAACTCAAAAACGATAAGTCGGTAAAACACCAAACTTGGTATTTAAGTTTAGTATCTTCCAGGGATGCGACACTAAGATTTTGAGAAAAATCTCCCCACCCCAAACTACCCTTTACATGGAACTTTTTTTAAAAATTTTGATTTTCTAAAAAATGGCTCTAACGATTTTGATTAAAATGTCATATATTAAAGACATTTACCTGACAAATAAAATGTATATTTTGAATTTTCTGGGAATAGCCTCTGAAGACTACTTTATTCTGGATGAATTTTGCATAACTACTAAACCGTAAGAGATGGACAAAAATTAACACACAAAAAATGTAGAGCACGTTAAAACAGACAATTTATGTTATATACATTTTTTTCGTGGAGTTGATGGTTTTAGAGATATTCCCTTTTCTTGGTTTCAGCTTTGAAAAACATACTTTTCTCATAAAGGAATTTGTCAACTCCTCTCCATACAAAGGAACATCAGCCACATAGCAACCAGCTTTTGGCTTTCACTTTAACCTATGGTACTCCCTTATTTCGCTTCTACTCACAATAAAGCAAGAAATAAGACTATTTCTGCTAATTTTATCGATTAGCATGAAATAAATAAAGGATAAGCTAATTAACAAAATTTGTTACAGAGATACAGAGAAAGTCATGTGAATGGAACACATCAGATTTTTTTTTTTTTTTGGTTTCCTGCCTATAAAGTGCATACCTTTGACTGAAAATGATGTTTCAAAAGGTCGAAATCTTTTTGTACACATCTGGAAATATACTGGGAACATATGCTGAACTGTGGGGATATCCAGACCCTTTATTTTCGATGAAATGAAAGCTGCAAATTTTTGTTGCGGGCTTTGGCTCTCAGGATGATCCCTCAGGACTGAAAATAAAATATAAAGTATAAATAGTAATACGTACATAAATATTATTATTATTAATATAAATAATAATAATAATTGACAGACTATTCCCATAATGTTTCGTTTAATCTAATACTCACAGTATTTAGAGTTTCTATTTATTAACTTAAAAAAAACGTTAGCATTAATTTCTAAACAACATTATCCATACTGCACTTAATTTTTAAGCATATGTTACTGTTTTGAGGTACAATATAAAATTAGTGTACTTACTTATTTCGATGTACAGCTTGAATCCATAGATTTCGTCTTTGCGCTTCAGTTTTCCGCGTGGGAAAAGAATAAAAGGCAATAGCTGCTGAAGTATTCTTGTAGGTATTGTTGCATCCTACAACACAGAAGTTACTGTTCCCTTTCCGCCTTCTTGTAGTATTTACATTTTCAGGAGGTTCGATACTTGACATCTTAGCACGCGCTAATATTCTTACTCCACTGTCTCTGTTATCCTCTTGTTAGTAACCAAACTTGCCGCCAGAGTAGCGTGCACGGTGCGTATAGTACTGAAAAACTAACTTTAATAAACTCTACAGTTCAGCGAGAAAATATCAGCAGTTGTATTTAAAGCAAAACTTCCGATGTGAGCATAGAAGTTAAAGGGTTCTATATAAATGAAACAAAACAACAACAAAAGCATTAACAGAAAAGTAAACGAGTAAACTTCATTGCTGATTGTTGAGCAATTATTTCCAGAGATAAACGCTGCCAATGCCGAAATGACCTTAATTATTAAAGGCGCCATAAAAATGATTGTAATATGAGTTAAAGGAGCTGCAGAATTGAAACAATCATATGTACTTTTACTTTCTCTACACGTGCTATGTACATAGTGCATAGAGAAAATATTGTATTGCACTAAAAAATTCGATACCGAGGTTTCAGGAAATATGTGTTTTGAGACCCCTGAATTAAAAAAAAACATTTTTAGAAAAATGTCTATGAGCGTCTATCTGTCTCTCAGTTAGTGTGTATGTGTATGTGTATGTGTGTCTGTGGGCAGCGTAGCTCAAAAACGTTACTTGGCATTTTAAGTTAAGTATCTTCCAAGGATGTGACACGAAGATTTTCAGAAAAATCTCCCCACCCCTAACTATCCGTTGCATGGAAAAATCTTCAAAATTGTTTATTTCCTCAAAAATGGTTCAAAATATTTTTATTAAACTATTGTATATTTAAGATATGAAAAATATAATGCATATCTTGAATTTTCTGGAAATAGCCTCTGAAGACATACTATACTTTTCTCGTGCGGAATTTATCAACTTCCGGCCATACAAGCAAAGGAAATTCAATCACTTCCCTTCTACTTACAAGGAAGCAAGTAATAAGGTCGTTTCAGGTACTTTTTGGTCAATTAGCATGAATTAAATAGAAGAAAAAGCTTCTTAACAATAATTTATTGCAAAGATGTAGAGAAAGGAACACATAAGATTTTAATAGATAGTCATCACGGAGGGATTTTTTTTTTTTTTATTTATATAGCCCCCTTTAACATCTAAGGTCATATCGGGGACTTCGAATTAGAAACAACTCGTTGTCTGTAGGTTTTACTTTAAGTTTAAACCATTTTATTTCCTCAAACATGCACACATTCACTCTCACATACATACTTCCAGACGCTGTGGGGGATAGGGAATAATTCTGGTTAAAGAAAAATTCCTATTATAGTATACTGAGGAAATGTTCTATGATAAGGCATTACTGACAGTTTCTTTTTACCATAAATGCATTATTATACTAGTCTGCAAATAGAACAGAACGTTCAACATTACTATTATTATTATTATTATTATTATTATTATTATTATTATTATTATTATTAGGGGCTAAACATTTTCCACTGCACCGAAAAGAAATGTATTAAAAGTGCTTGGAGCTGCAGTGTGTCTTCATTCTCGAAACGTACAAAAAAATTTAAAGACCGGTTCTGAGAGAGATAAAAAAGCTAAGTTCTGATAGACTGATGGGTTTACAAGGACGGAAGAGTTTTTTCTGAGCCCTGCGCTTTCAGGAAAGAAAGGTAATAATGATTGGCGTACTATGTAATTTCAAATGCTATTTATAACCAAGTATATTGTTGTTATTATCGAGAATGTTTAATTACGCAAATGTTTTCATAGTCATTCATATTTTTAAAATAGGTTACTTGTTAAAATTTACCCTATTACAAACAAAAAACAGAAGAAAATAAGAGAACAAAACAAAACAGGTAAACTACATTTTCGATCGCACCATTGATTCGATCTGTTATTACATGGAGAGTAAACGATTTCACACCAAGGCAGCTCAACAGTTTCGTCTGTGGCCCGCATTCGAGAGGTCGCGGGTTCGAGTCCAGGCCAACGGTTTTTTTTTTGTTTTCCTGGGTCGCCAGGCGAATGCTGGGTAGGTTCACTACATCCCCTGATAGTTTTGCTACACCCTTTCTTGTTCCCATCACTTCCTGTTCATCTCTTTCAGGGTTGAAGGTACAGGTGACGTGTTTGGAGGGTTGCGGTTGAGTTGTAAAACGGTTACACTGGTGTCCTCGTAGAGATCGCTCATTGGGATTCACATTTTGGTTGGGGACTCCCTTGGAGGTCCGCCGAGAGGTTCGAGACTCGTGAGTAGGGTCTTAGCGGCATCGGAGATGTTTCAGTTGTAGGCGTTAGGGGCCCCGTCGTGTGCTATGCGCAGGTGGTTCTTCGGATCTCTTCCCTCGTCCATTCCTGGGATCATGTTAGAGGCAAAGGAAATAAAATGGCCTGTTATTTATGGACGCTCTTTAACTGCTATGGTTCTCAGCGTCCCATTCTAAATTGGGCGTGAAAGACCGCTTAATTTTGCTCTATCAGGCTTGAGGTTCTTTTACGTGCCGTAAATCTACGACACGGGACCAACGGCTTTACTTCCCTTCCGAAGGAAGCCATGCTAAGGATTTTTACATCGTCCTCCGCCGGGTTTGGACCCGCGACCTTGGGTATAAGAAGTTAGCATGGTAACCATTACACCATGGAGGGCCTAGTCTGCTAGGGGCCTCTTGCTTAATCCTATAACCTCACATCAATAACGTCGTACTGTAAATAACATTCTAAAAATGATACTATTTTGAATGAAACATGTTTTAACAAGAAAGAGCAAAACATACATTAAACATTTATCTGAGGCATTGCACTTTTTCACAAAGTGAGCAGAAGCCAACCTATTATAATAGCTTCAAAAATACACCAATTACTTGTTTATTTTAGAAATTAAAGAATATAGAATAAGTATTAGCGTCCAAATTCAAAAACGTCTAAAGAATGGAGTACTAACAGCTCTGCTTACGCAAACACAATGCCATGTTAACGATCATGGATCGCTTTTGATCAAAAATTTAAGTTCCTTATTATGATGTCAGGGGCACACCTCATATCTTATTAGCAGAGCTAGGAAGTTCGTACCGTTCGCCGTTCCGTAATTAGGTTGCGACCAACCATCAAAAGAAAGCATTGCTAAAAACATAGGGAGAGAGAGTTAAACAAACTTGTTGTCAGTAAACATTACTGTTTCAAGAGAGCAAAAATGACTTATGGACATTTGTAAAGCAGATCATTATGTACAACATGCAAATCGTTATATATATTAGGCTGACTGTGACTAATTTCCTTCTTTACATATGTATATTATGAAAATACCCAAGCAATTATATCACGAATTGTAATATTTACTGAGTGAATGTAAAATAACATCCAAATAATAAATGAATTTCTTAAATATTTTCAGACTCTTACCAGGTAAAAACGAAAGCAAGAACTAAACTAAATCTTTACTCATCTGCAGAGTTTTACTGAAAAGTATATACTTCTGAAGCCTTTCAAAGAAAACCTCATTCTACGCTCCTACGAAGAAGATTTTGTAATACAAAAAGTTCGTTCCACTTCGCATGATGTTTCAGTATCACCAAGCAAATAGCATTTGTTGGGATCTAAAAGTGCAGCTTGTATGCGATACATCACACTGAACCCTGCATTCTTTTCAATTTCACTTTTCATATTCATCTTTATTTCAGGTAGAATGCTCGTGGTTTGCTAAATCCTTCTTGACAGTTCTTCCACATGCTGCACAGATTCAGTTCAGCTCCATACCTCTGACCTATAACAGTGTGATAGTTCTGGGTAACTTTCTGAACAAATTTGCAACCAATGTGTTTCTGTGAAGCTGTTATGTTACTAGACGTTTGACCGAGTAATTACTAGAACAGCCATCGTTTTCTGAATAAGTACATGCATAAGAGCACTGCAAGAAAGCTTACTGCGGTTGTAAGATAAGGAGGTCGCAAGTTCGAATCTCGCTTAGCGTGAGTTACCCGGATAAGTTACCAATCAGGTTAAAAGACGTTAATCTACTAAAAAAAAAATGCCCAGAACTCTTTTAAGAAACCATCAGTGAAGACTTGTATTGCGCAAGCTCCGTTAGCAAAGCCTGTGAAACAAATTTTGAACCTCGAGGGGCAGACGCGGAGGTAGAACTTTGGAGGCGGGCATCGTTAACACACGGCTATATGAAGTGTATACACTCTGTGGAAATGACGTATAAACAAAGGCACCGCCCACAGATTAGCTTTAGGAATGTTATAAGCTTATGATACTAACACCTTGATTGCTCCTGACACTAAGACAACGTTTAATCATCGAATGGTCGGCTCACAATGATGATTTCCACTGTTTATGTTTCTTTTCCAAATAAGCCAAGAGCACATTTTTTAGTAAAATTATTTTGAACATGTTTTGATTTACACCAGGCACCTTGAGTAATTGCAGTGTAATTTTACTTGGACCTTCCATTTCACTTTCATCTAAATTCATATTTGCCACCATCTAATCTTTATGTAGCTTATCCGAAAAAGAAATATAACAGGTAGCTACAACAAATTGCGATACATTGAAATATACCTATTTGTTTTGTGATCAGATAATGCCAGCGCCATGAGAAATTAATCATGTTAAAAGGCACAATGAAAAGCAAATCTTAATAAAACGAAGTTGAGTTCACAAAGTCCTGTATGAGAAAAGTATGTTTTTTATAGCTGAAACCGAAAACAAGGAATATCTCAAAAACAATCAACTCCACGAAAAATATGTATATAACATTAATTGTGTGTTTTAAAGTGCTCTTCATTTATTGTATGGTAAGTTTTTGTCCATCTCTTACGGTTTAGCAGTTATGCAAAATTCCGTAAAATTGACCCAGAATAAAGTGGTCTTCAGAGGCTATTCCCAGAAAATTCAAGATATACATATTATTTGTCAGGTAAATATCTTTAATATACGATATTTTAATCAAAATCATTAGAGCCATTTTAAAGAGAATCAAACTTTTCGAAAAAAGTTCCAGGTAAAGGGTAGTTTGGGGTAGGGGAATTTTTCTCAAAATCTTCCTGTCACATCCCTGGAAGGTACTGAACTTAAATACCAAGTTTGGTATTTTACCGACTTTTCATTTTTGAGTTATCGTGTTCACAGACACACGGAAACACGAATAACGCGCACAAAAACGGCTTTTTTTCTGGTTATAGGGGACCCTAAAACATATATTTCCGGTGAAATCTCGGTATCGAATTTTTGGGTGGCGTGCAATACCTTCTCTATACACTATGTACCTAGTACGTGTAGAGAAAGTAAAAATAAGAAGCAGCTACTAGTAGTTTTACTGAATAAAATATCAAACCGAACTGCCAAAACAAACTTCCGCCTTCTTCAGTACCGTGTGAAAGCTCCAGCGTTGTCTGTATACGCCCACTATCGCCGCACTTGCACACAGACATGATTCACAACAAACGCACTTGACTCTTCCAATATTTGCTGTACAACTTGTCGGATGTAATAAAATTATGCTTCGTAATGCGCTTTTATTTGTAATTTATTGAAAAACGGACGTGACATCATGCAAGGGGTACAGAGAACCCGCCTGCGTCACACGTGTTTCGAGAATCGATCATGTATTCCTTGCTGACTGCGAGTAGTTTCGTTTTTGCAAGAACCAGAAGCTCACGCAATAGCCACAAGTTTGCGTGCCGTGTCAGAAATAGATGTTAAATAGACGCAGCATGAGTCAATGCTCGTCTTTAAATGGTAAACTTCTCTTTGAATATAAATCACTAATATATTTATGAGCTTCTAGGGCAGACATGCATTTGATGATGTGAGCGAAAAGGTATGCCAGACCCGAAAAGCGTCTTTCTTTACCCATGACGTCACGCTGAAGAGGCCTGCGTTTTAAAAACACAACGGTACATGCTAATAGAACTACATACAGGATGTTAATGAACTATACCGAAATATTTTCACAGAATATGTAAGTTACTTAAATAACTAATTTGAGATAGGAGACTTATGGCCTGTTTATTGAAATCTCCAAGTATCGGCTATAAGTTTTTGAAGTACCAGAACGCCAGGTAACGCGGCACTTCGTCTGGGAGCCACACCGTGGCCGAGTGGTTAGACCACTCGCCTCTCACCTGGACGGGCCGATCCCAAGCGACCGCATGTGAGATTTATGGTGGACAAAGCGGCGCTGGGGCGGGTTTTCTCCGGTTTCCCCGCCATCGCATTCCACCGGAACTCCATCTTCATTCATGTATCATCAGTGTCACCGTCTGTGGTGCCATAAGTAGTTAAAACGGGCGTCAAACACTACAACAACAAAAACTTCGTCTGGGATGAAAAAAATAATAATAAAAAACATGTACTCTATAACAGAAAACGAACTCATGACGTTTGGGATAGCAGATTCCCGCGTTACGCATCAAGCCACCAGAGCAGTTGAAAAAACGCCTCCAGAGTTGGCTATATAACTCAAGACAATAGTTAATGAATGCTCAGTGATTAGTTCGACATTTTACACATTTTTGTGACATTAAATCTTGAGAACGCTAGTAACGAGCTGCTAAAAATCAATTTTTCTATACTCGGGCAGCAGTTTTAAAGACATTCTAAGCCATTTTTTCAACCTGCTTTGCTTTAACGCCGACTTATCAGCAACTGATACCCCACACGTTTAACGCTATGTATTGCGTTATGTTTATCCGGGGACCATGCATCGCCGATCTCAAATTGCTTATATCAGTCACGTGCACAAATTATTTCGGTGTAGTTCATTAACACCCTGTACATTACTATAACACAATTAAACTATTTATAACTGAACTGCGCAAACATTTGCGTTTCCAGAAATTATTGTTTTATTCAAGTTGAGGTGACACGTATGTGGTGGATGGTTAGTGGTGAATACTTCTTTTTGGTTCTCGACACTTCGTTGGAGATTCAGGATTATGCGATCTCAGGGTCAAATCTCGTCGCTGATGACTCGTTCTCCAGCTAGCTAACTGTATGAACATGGGAATTTGTGGATGTGGTAAGGTGAAAATTAAATAATACGAAATTGACTGGTTCACAGAGATGACTAACTTAAACTCAGCTTCATTTTGACTTTACACGAATCTTGCAATTCCTTAATCTTTGGCCTATTTGAAGTTGACTTTACTATAATAGAGTGTCACATTCTTAGCGGTACAAAATTGATTAGGAGTGACGTGCAGTCTGCGCATGTTACGACGATCTAATACCCGAACTTGGATGAGAACTCTATATTAGCTGCCACCCAGACTAGCAGCGCTAGTTAGAAAAATCTGATGTGTTACACTCACATGACTTTCTCTAGCTGTTCTACAAACTTCATACATAAGATTCTTCTTCTTTCTGCACCTTGCTAATCGTGGTACTCATTAGCACAATGTTCTTATTATTTAGTTCCGTATAAATAGGAAGAAAATAAGGGACTAATCTAGGCTAAACCAATAGTCAAATGTTTTAAAATCTGTCGTTATGCGATTGTCATTACAAATCGCTTCTTTTCTTGGCCAGGAGTAGAACAAAAGAAAAACGGGCACTCCCGTCTGAGAAAAGTATAAGTACTTCTCAACTGAAACTAATAACAATGAATACCTCGGAAACGGTAAGCTCCACGAGAAAAATGTATATGACATAACTTGTGTATTTTAACAAGACCTAAATTTTTGTATAGTAAGTTTTTGTCTATTTCTTACGGTTTACTAGTTATGCCAAATTCAGCAAAATTCATCCAGACTAAACAGGTCTTCAGAAGCTATTCCCAGCAAATTCAAGATATACATTTTATTTGTTAGGTAAACATCTTTAATATGTGATATTTTAATGAAAATCGTTAGGGCCATTTTTAAGAAAATCAACATTTTTGAAAAAAGTTCCATGTAAAGGGTAGTTTGGGGTGCGGGGATTTTTCTCAAAATCTTCGTGTCGCATCCCTGGAAGATACTAAACTTAAATACCAAGTTTGGTAGTTTAGCTACTTTTCGTTTTTGAGTTATCGTGTTCACAGACACACGGACACACACACACACACACACACGGACCTTTTTACTTTCTCTATACTCACTATGTACATAGTGTATAGAGAATGTATTGCACTCCACCAAAAAATTCAATACCGAGATTTCACCAGAAATATATGTTTTAGGGTCCTCTGTATCCAAAAAAAGTATTTTCAGAAAAAGGTCCATGTGTGTGTGTGTCCGTGTGTCTGTGAATACGATAACTCAAAAACGAAAAGTTGGTAAAATACCAAACTTGGCATTTAAGTTTAGTATCTTCCAGGGATGCGACAGGAAGATTTTGAGAAAAATCCCCCACCCCAAACTACCCTTTACATGGAACTTTTTACCAACATTTTGATTTTCTAAAAAATGGCTCTAACGATTTTGATTAAAATGTCGTATATTAAAGTTATTTACCTTACAAATAAAATGTATATTTTGAATTTTCTGGGAATAGCCTCTGAAGACTACTTTATTCTGGATGAATTTTTCATAACTACTAAACCGTAAGAGATGGACAAAAACTTAACACACAAAAAATGTAGAGCACGTTAAAACACACAATTTATGTTATATACATTTCTTTCGTGGAGTTGATCGTTTTTGGGATATTCCTTTTTCTTGGTTTCAGCTTTGAAAAACATACTTTTCTCATACATGAATTTGTCAACTCCTGTATACATGATGTTTCAAAAATATGGGGCATAATTTCAGGTATATGTTTCCCACATGAAGACAATCAAAATAGTTCATTATAACATGTGTCCGGAAATGCTTCATTTCCGAGTTATGGCCTTTACAACATTGAAAGTCCCACCTGTAGACAATCAAAATAGTTCATGTCCGGAAATGCTTCATTTCCGAGTTATGGCCTTCACAACATTGGAATTCACTGGAACGTTTTTCTTTCCGCAGGTCTTTGCCGTCAAAGGAGACATTAGGAGGGCGCTCTGATAGTTCATTCTGAGGAAGGTTACATTCAGTGTTCTTTAGGCGTTAAGACTGTGCGACATGTATTCAAATCAAGAGCTGGCAGAGATACACTTTATGTACGGTAAGGCGGACGGCAATGCTGCGCTGGCTCGTCGTTTGTACCAGGAGAGGTACCCACAGCGACAATGTCCAGATCGGAAGACATTTGTACGTCTCCATTCCCGTCTGTGCGAGTATGAACATTCACCTCTCCTGGTTTGGGAAGGGGACGACCAAGATCTACAACTCCAGAAGTGCAGGAGAAGATTCTGGAGGCTGTGGACAGGACTCCTTCTATCAGCACACGACGGTTAGCGTTGCAAGTCAATGTTCCTCATACGACTGTCTGGAGACTGTGGAACGAGTATCAATTGTATCCTTATCATTTGCAACGTGTACAGGCCCTGTCACCAGCAGATTACCCTGCACGAGTTAGGTTCTGTCAGTGGTTCTTGCAGCAGTGTGGTGTAAATCCGAACTTTTCTGCCGTCGTATTATTTAGAGATGAAGCACAGTTCACAAGAGATGGCATAACAAATTTCCACAATCAGCATGTATGGTCGCATGAAAACCCACGTGCAACTGTTGTATCTCATCACCAGGTGCGGTTCTCCCTCAACATGTGGGCCGGTATCATTGATGATCGATTAGTTGGACCCCATGTACTTGTAAACAGACTTACGGGGCAGGCGTACACAAACTTCCTGGAAAACACCATACCTGACGTTTTCGAAGACACTCCACTGATCAATCATCAACACATTCACTTTTTGCATTATGGCGCTCCTGCACACTTCAGTCTTACGGCTCGCCGGTACTTGGATCGAAGGTTTCCTGATCGATGGATAGGTAGAGGTGGCCCAATTGCTTGGCCTCCACGCTCACCTGATCTGAACTTCCTCGATTTCTACTTGTGGGGCCATTTAAAATCATTGGTTTATTCGTCTCCGGTGCCGGATTTGGAATCCCTTCGGAATCGAATTGTGGCAAGTTGTGAGGACATACGCAATTCTCCTGGAGTTTGGGATCGTGTTCGCAGGTCAATGAGACATCGATGTGAGGTCTGTATTCAAGCAGGAGGTGGACATTTTGAACATCTTCTGTAATGACAACAACCTGCGGAAAGAAAAACGTTCCAGTGAATTTCAATGTTGTGAAGGCCATAACTCGGAATTGAAGCATTTCCGGACACATGTTATAATGAACTAATTGATTGTCTACATGTGGGAAATATATACCTGAAATTATGCCCCGTATTTTTTAAACACCCTGTATACAAACAAAGGAACATCAGTCAACCAACTTAAACTTATTCACTTAAACTTATGGTACTCCCTTTTTTCGCTTCTACTTACAATAAAGCAAGAAATAAGACTATTTCTGCTAATTTTTCTCGATTAGCATGAAATAAATAAAAGATAAGCTTATTAACAATAATAATTTACTGAGATATAAAGAAAGTCATGTCAATGGAACACATCAGATTTTTTGAAAATGCTATTTTTGGATACAGGGGGTCCAAAAAGATGTATTTCCGGTGAAATCTCGGTATCGAATTTTTGGGTGGAATAAAATACTTCTCTATCCCTATGTACGTTGTACATATGGGGCCAGAGAAAGTAAAAACTGATACTGGATTATGATTGCGGACATTTTTATTTAAATTTAAATATAATTTTCTCATTGGCCCAAGGATAGCGTTAGGAATTCTTCGAGAAGGCACCGCTCTGTCGGCTAGCTAGATGTCCGAGAGTTACACTCTCCGAGAAAACTAAATTTTACCTGTCTATACAGCTTTACCGAGAAACAGCTCTTAAATTATATGGCTATTTATTCCTCAATATAACTCAATTGAAACAGATATTCAGTATTGTACTTTCTGATGGTATGTTTACATTGTTTCTATTCAAAGAATCTGATGTGTTACACTCACATGGCTTTCTCTAGCTGCTCTGCATACAAACTTCTTCCAGCACCATGCTAATCGAGATAAACTTTAGCAGAATTTTATTATTTAAGTTCTTTATAAGTAAAACTGAACTAAAGGAATGCACTAGGCTAAAATGACAGTGAAACAGTTTTAAAATCTGTCGTTATGCGATTGTCATTGCAAATCGTTTCTTTGCTTGGCCAGGAGTAGAACAAAAGAAAAGCGGACTGTTCCGTCTGAGAAAAGTGTAAGTATTTCACAATTGAAACTAATAACAAAGAGTACCTCGAAAACAGTAAGCTCCACGAAAAAAGTGCATATGACATAATTTGTCTACTTTAACAAGATCTACATTTTTTGTATAGTCCGTTTTTGTCTATCTCTTACGGTTTACTATTTATGCGAAATTAAGCAAAATTCATCCAGAATAAACAGGTCTTTAGAAGCCATTCCCATAAAATTCAAGATATACTTTTTATTTGTGATACAAATGGCTTTAATATGCGGTATTTTAAACAAAATCGTTAGAGCCATTTTTAAGAAAAACAAAATTTTCGATTTTTTTTTTTTTTTTTCATTTTAAATCTAGTGTCCCTATACAAACAGAAACAATCCTGCCCGTTACCATGTTGTAACACCAAACGTTTTACGTATGTATATTCGAGCATATTAAAGGGAGTCGAAATGGGATTTTGATAATTTGTTTCCATTTTCATGTTTTAATTGCATAAGATTATTTCAAATCTCCAGCTCATTTTGGTATAACTTTCATAGAGATTGTAAATAGTTTAAAAATATTGTTGAAAATAATCCTGTGTAGTAGGATTTTAGAACATTCTGGCACACTCATTTGGTAAAACATCAATTGATTTCTAAATATTAGTGTTAGATAGGAGATTTTTCGTTTTTTTCTTTTGCTCGGAAAGTTTTACTTTAGCTATTCACAGCGTTGGCATCCCGATCTTATTTCCTTAATGTAAGAGTTTCGAAAAACTGTGAATTTGTGTTTGGAAAGTTAGGTGTATTATCTATACAAATGCCCCATTATCTCAGAAACTAATTTGCACTAAAGACCTAATTTGTTACCACACGTTTGCAAATAATTGGATTTATTTTAAATTTAAAAAAAAAAACTTATGTGTTTCATTCACATGACTTTCTCTGCATCTCTGTAATAAGGGAGTAGCATAGATTAAAGCGATAGTCAAAAGCTGGTTGCTATGTGACTGAAGTTCATTTGTTAGTATGGACAGGAGTTGACAGATTCCTGTATGAGAAAAGTTAAGTTTTCGTACCTGAAAACAAAAACAAGGAATATCTCAAAAAGATCAACTCCAACAAAAAATGTATACAACACAAATTGTGTCTTTTAATGTGCTCTATATTTTTTGTGTGGTAAGTTTTTGTCTATCTCTTGCGGTTTAGCATTTATGCAAAATTCCGTAAAATTCACTCTGAATAAAGTAGTCTTCAGAGGCTAATCCCAGAAAATTCAAAATATACATTTTATTTGTGAGGTAAATATCTTTAATATATGATGTTTTAATCAAAATCGTTAGAGCCATTTTTTTAGAAAATCACAATTTTCGAAAAAAGTTCCATGTAAAGAGTAGTTTGGGGTGCGGGGATTTTGCTCAAAATGTTCGTGTCGAATCCCTGGAAGATACTAAGCTTAAATACCAAGTTTGGTATTTTACCGACTTTTCGTTTTTGAGTTATCGTGTTCACAGACACACGGACACACACACACACACACACACACACACACACACCCACACGAACCTTTTTGTGAAAATGCTTTTTTTTGGATGTTGGGGACCCTAAAACATATATTTCCGGTGAAATCTCGGTATCGAATTGTTGGGTGGAGTGCAATACCTTCTCTATACACTATGTACATAGTGCGTATAGAGAAAGTAAAAATCATACCTTTCATTCTAATAAACAGAAGTATTCTATTTTTCATCAATCAACAGTAAAGATATTGCTGAATATACGTTTAAAAGTTCAGCTCATTATCTTAAACAGTTGCTGATATAATGGGTCAAACTTTAACATTGGCAAGATAGGGCATTTCGACTCCCCTTAAGGCAGATTTGAAACTAGATTCTTATAATTCGAGTGCATCACAGAGACGAGAAACGATAGTTGTCGAATTACACCGCTTGTAAGAACGCGAGGTATTCCATGCATTTGTCGACAGTAATGAACTTGTTCTACAAGTTGTGAACACACAAACACGTGTATTTCTCCCGCTTGAGCAACAAAGCAACCAACCAACACAAATCCGGCTGGAATGCCGGCGTAATATTTCAACAAACGGTGGTATATCGACTCGGTTACGTAAGGTAGGGTTTGTCAACTTATGTCACCGCATGGCCTCTACTCCAGACGTCCTTCTGACTTTATACCTTTCTGACAGTTTTATCTCTGCAGCTGCTCAAGCGTGGTGAAGAGGAGGCAGTGACTGGAGTCTTGGTCCACCCACGCCTCACTGCTTCAGGATCTTCCCATACCTACTTGAGGCTCCATTTGTTTGTATAAATAACGGAGGGCGTGTCCAAAATATTTCCAGCCCTTGTACCGCTTTATCATATGAATTACATAGCCTTGCTTAGTCAACTAGAAAAATAATTTGGCAAACTTATGTTGGTTATCTAAATCACTTATGCATATCTTCGAGCTATATTTTATGGAGAATCTGTCTTGTGTTTTGCAGTTGTATCGCATGCTTAGAATCAACGGCAGATCTACGTAGTAAGATTTAATTTAAACTATTTAACATTAGTATTAATTATTTTCATATCTTAAACATAAAAAACTAAATGACTCATTATGTTCTCTCTCAAAATTATGAGAAAAATCCTCTCACCCCAAACTACTCTTTATATGAAAAAACTTTCTAAAATTTAATTTTCTCAAAAAGGACTAACGATTTTGTTTAAATTCCGTATATTCAATATATTTATAAGGCAAATAGCATGTATATCTTGAATTTTCTGAGAATAGCCTCTAGAGACCTCTTTTTTCTGAATGAATTTTGCTGAATTTTGCATAAATAGTAAATCGTAAGAGATAGACAGAAATTTAGTACACAACAATGTAGATCATGTCAAAACACACATTTTATATCCTATACGTTTTTTCGTATAATTGGCCATTTCTGAGATATAGCTCGTTATTGGTTTCAGATTTAAAATACTTAAGTTTTCTCACACGGAAAGTTGTAAAGGTCTGGTACTGCATAGAAACGGATTTCAATCACATGGCAGCCAGCTTTTAAAATATCTGACTATCATTTTAGCCTAATGTATTCCCTTATTTCCGTTCTACTTACAAGGAAGCGAGTAATTGAGTCACTTTCTGCTAATGTTTATCTCGATTATCATATGCTTTTCAACTATAATTTGGTACAATGATATAGAGAAACGGATGTGAATGGAACACATCAGATTTTTAAACTGCAGAACCACTTTCAAAAACTAAAACAGAGCAGGTGTTATATAGATAATTTTTTTTTTTTTTAAAGCGACAAAATTCGATTTTAAGGCAGTAGGAGCACACTAATCTCTGCCTGTGACAAATTCTCAAATTATTAGTTAAGTTTACCCATGTTGTGAACGGAGATGAAGAATGAGAATCACATCAGATAGGTGTAAAAATATGCGTAAATCTTTTGTTGCATGAATATAAAACAGGCTATTGTCTCTTGAGGATATTCTGGCATGATGGTTGGTTGGATATTCAATTGGAATCTTGTGGTATAGTTGAGCCATTATACTGCCCCTCCGCTGAGGGGTTCATCCATATTTAAATTGCAGGGGTGATGTGACCTAATGGTATGGTCATGCGCCATAAAAACTAAAACGCTCATCCAGCCTCACCATTTGGAATGTTAATCGCGACACAATCCCCTCTCGCTTCCCTTACTTGGGCGGTTTTGTCGTAAACGGACATACCTCAATTTCATGCTCGCATCTCTTAAGCAGTTCCAGAAATTTTAAATGCCTAAGGATTACTTGTCAGAATCACAGAAGAAATTGTCGCTTCTCAAACTCTATTTAAGATATTTTCGAGTTCACTTTTTTACTTTCTCTACACGTACTATGTACATAGTGTATAGAGAAGGTATTGTAATGCCTCCAAAAACTCCATACCGAGATTTCACCAGAACGAAATGTTTTGGGTCCCTCTAAATCCAAAAAATCTTATGTGTTCCATTCACATGGCTTTCTCTACATCTCTGTAACAAACTATTGTTAAAACGCTGATGCTTCTATTTACTTTATGCTAAACGAGAAAAAATTAGCAGAAATAGTCTTATTACTTGCTTCCTTGTAAGCAGAAGCGAAGTTCACTTATCCTTCGATATGACCTAGCAGATTAATGGATGTTAAACTAAATATCACTAATAAATAAATAATAATAATAATGATAAACTGTTCAAAGCTACTGAAAAACGAAACAACGCTACAAAAAGTGACTTTCTATTTCATTTTTACTGTTTCTAGCACCCACTTATAGCAAGTAAGTATTGAGATTTCAGGGGAAATACATGTTTTGAAGGCCCTGAAAACTATTTTAGCAATTGTTTGAGTAAATTAGAGCGTGTCTCTAAAACGGTATTTAACCGACATTTTGTTTTTGAAGTATGCTGTCCACAGACATAGTCACTCACATGGACATTTTAAATTATGTTTAGGATTCAAGAAGCCTCAAAACGTGTACGTCTGGGGAAATTTCGTTATCAAAAATTTTACTATACGTACTAGAGAAAGTAAAAATCTATAGGAAATACCTTAAATGTTTTGAACACATATTTCTATAACTAGAAAGGCAATAGGGAACGCTCAGGCTGAGGTGCCTTGTACCTTCAACAAATCAAATAAAAAGTCCGAACCTGCTGTCAGACTTTGTCCCAGAAGTATGTCAAATTGCAAGTGTTTACATAGGTTGACTAACTTAATTATGTAGGTTCAAGTTTGTTATAAGTTAAAACATACTGGAGAGAAGTACCAGCTATTTATTTAAGTAAAGAACAACGAAAATATAACGCTGTAAAAACAGTATGTGATAAAACAGTCAGGAAAGAGAACATGAATGTAGAAAAAATCATTATTGGAACTACAAAATAAAAATTTGATAAAAAACATAGGACGGAAATAATGTGGTTTTGATTGGCAGGATGGAAAGCTCGCAAAGTTGTTGACGATGATAGTAGAAGGATTTGCCCGTTATGCGGAGAACAGACAGATTTGACTCATGTTTTGGCAGCTTTCGTGCAGACGGAGGACACTAGGAAAAATTATTAATTGAGGCAATTTTAGCTTCAAACAGACGGAGGAGAGCATGCTGGAACTTGATTCTGGACAGTCAAAAATAGCCAAACTTGGATATATTCTATGGAAGTAAGTGAGCTAAGAGGTAAGGTGTTTTGGGTGTCGGGCGCACGTGTGTATGTGGTTACAGTGCTGTGAATATAAAATAGGAGTTGTTAATATTTTCAAATCGAGTAGTTTTTTGTGAGCATGTGCGGTCTTCTGACCAATATAAATACCACGACTTTAGGCTGTAAGCTTTGGCAACGTGTATGCTTGCTCTAATTCTCCTCGTGAACCAAAGAGGTTTTGATACAAAGCATTTCTGGAGCCGGTACAGCTCAGGGCAGATAATGCTCGAAGCGGCTTTGAGATGTAGCTGCATGAAATATGGCTGGGCCGTTGTATGCAAATCAGCGAGTCGTGGTTACCAGCTTGCACTGTCAGAAGTCTGAGATTGTTTTACTCCGGGTGAGGCAAAGTGTGACGAAATCGCCATCTAATGAGTTACGGTGCTGGGTGGGCCAGTTTGAAGGACATTAATTACTATTTTTCGGCTCGTTTCGAACCATACCCTCGGGGTTTAGATGCGCAATGTTACTCATTTGTCTACAACCTGCGAGATACTCCAGAGCTTTTGATAGCTGAGCTGTTAATCAGATGTTTTGTAGCAACGCCAATCCCTCAGTGTCATGAGGTTTGAAACAGCGATATCTTAGAAGCTCGTCGAGTTTCATTGTTACCAATATTGCATCTTACTAGAGATCTGCACGGGAATGGCCTAGAAAATAAAGATGAAGAAATCAGATTGTGCCATTCACATGACCTTCTTTATACCTCTGTAACAAATTAGAATTATTGTTAAAAAGTTTATTTTTCTATCTACTTCATGCTTATCAAGATAAGCATTAGCCGAAATGCTTTCTTGTAAGTAGAGGAGAAATAATGAGATACACTGTGTTAAAAAGATAGTAAAATCTTATAAAAAACTGTTGCCATGTGGATAAAATCCGTTTCTCAGCATTGCCAGGAATTTATAATTCCAGTATGTGAAAAGTTTTGTATTTTAAAACTGAAGCCAATACAAGGGATATCTAAAAATGGTCAACTCTACGAAAACAATGTATATGACATAAATTGTGTGTTTTAGCGAGAAAGAACCGGGAATTGATCATTTAAAAATCCTGTTTAAAAGGGGATTCAAAATTATTGTTGTCGCTAAGTTGGTACACCGTTCCTCTATACCCACGCGGAGTCTGATCGTCATCTGTCATCTGGTTTGTTTACAGTACGCCATTTTGTTAGTTCATCTCAAAGGTGATTTGCTATTTTTCGATGGATGCAAATATTGAACAAAGAACCTGTCTCAAATTTTGCATTGCAAATGGTATTTCGTGTGCCGAATCGCTGAAAATGTTACAGAGGGCTTACGGTGAATCGAATTTATCAGAAACACGTGCATATGAGTGGTACAGTGTATTGAAAAGTGGTCGAGATGTGGTGGAAGATTTGCCTCGCTCTGGTCGGCCATCAACGGTTTCAACTGAACTGAACATCGCTAAAATGAAGAAAATGGTGTCTGAAAATCGTCATTTAAGTCTGAGAGAAATTGCCGCTGAACTTTCTGTGTCTCACAAAACGATTCGTACCATTTTAAACGATTGCTTGGGCATGACACGCGTTGCAGCTCGGTAAGTTCCGAAAGACTTGAATTTTCTACAAAAACTCAATCGCGTAAGGATTACTGAACGAGCCAGTTCCGACCCCACATTCATGAAACGCATTGTAATTGGTGATGAGACGTGGGTTTACGAGTTTGACACCCAAAGCAGTCAACAAGCTTCCGAATGGCGCGTTCCAACTGAACCAAAACCTATTAGGGCGCGTCAAACTTGATCAAAACTGTAGGTCATGTTGACAGTTTTTTCGATTATCGCGGTGTCGTGCAGTCAGAGTTCTTACCAGAAAGTCACGTGGTAAATGAGCGTTATGCGGCGTTTGAGAGAACAAATACGCCGAAAAAGGCCAGATTTGTGGAACGATAGCTCATGGATTCTGCACCACGATAACGCACCAGTTCACAAGTCTATTATTGTGAACGAATTTCTAGCCAAAAACTCAACAAATTTAATCGAACAACCACCGTATGCACCTGATCTGGCTCCTGCTGATTTCTTTCTCTTTCCAAAACTCAAGTTACCACTTCGAGGCACCCGTTTTTAGTCGATAGAAGACAAAGGAAAATTCGCGGTGACAATTGTTATCGATTCCTAAAAGTGCCTACAAAAAATGTTTTGATGATTGGATTATTCGTTGGCATAAATTTATAATTTCAGAAGGGGCCTTCTTTGAAGGCAATAAAATAAAATTGGATGAATAATTCATTTTTTTGTTTTATTGACCAATTCCCGGAACTTTCTTGACACAGTAGTACATATTATGTATACTAAGTTTTTCTCTATCTCTTACGGTTTACTAGTTATGGAAAATCCAGCAAAATTCATCCAGGATAAAGAGGGCTTCAGAGGTTATCCCGGATAATTCAAAATATACATTAGATTTGCCGTGTAATTATCTTTAATATATGGTATTTTAATCAAAATGTTATAGTCATTTTTGAGAAAATCAAAATCGAAAAATTTTTACTGTAAAGGGTAGTTTGGAGTTTTTGTATTTTACCTACTTTTCGTTTTTGAGTTATCGTGTTCACGGACACACGCGAGCCTTTTTCTTAAAAGGCTTTTTTAGGATACAGGGGTCTCTAAAATTTCCAAATGCACTCATTAGTCGCCACGAACATGCATTTGAGACAGCGAAGCGCGAGGAGTGCCAATAACTAACCTGAATTTCCTCTCACAGCGAGGTTCCAAAAATGGAGAGATGCTCATTGTATTTCATCATGACATAATAGCTAGAGGCCGGGCACAAATGCTTCGGCAATCATTGCAATAAGGAGCAGGATTAATCAGGCTCGGCGCCCTTGGTCCTGCCTGTTTCCATCATTTATTACTGCCATTCCTCATCCACTAAGCAGCTGATGCAGAAATGTGGCAATTAGCCTCACAGGGATTAAGTTCCAGGACAAGTGTGAAATCAAGGGAACAACATCCCGTCACAGGCCACGCCGTTGTTTATGTCTTCCTTCCAGTCACGGCAGAAAAAACCTGTACTCTGGCTGACAAAGAAACCTGCTAAGTATCGCCTTAAACGGCTTAGTCATGTCTAGTAATGCTGCGTTCCGCCGGAGGCGCTGTCTTCTGCCTAACTTCTGAACGTTTGTTGTCTTAATTACACCCTCAGACAGAAGAACAGCGAAAACATCAAGTTTCTGGTTTTGTACTTGTGTTTACTTTTAGTTTACAAAGAGGTCCGAGTGTGGGAAGTAGTGTAGGTAATCAAAAACGTAAAATTAGAAAAAAATCTGATGTAATCCATTCACGTGACTTTCTCTATATCTCTGCAACAAATTTTTTTTAAAAACTTTATACTTCTATTTACTTCATGCTAAGTGAGAAAAAATTAGCAGAAATAGTCTTATTACTTGCTTCCCTGTAAGTAGGAGTGAAATAAGGGACCACCATAGGTTAAAGTGAAAGCCAAAAGCTGGTTGCTATGTGACTGAGCTTCCTTTCTTTGTATGGACAGGAGTTGACAAATTCCTGTATAAGAAAAGTGTAAATTTTTTTAAGGCTGAATATAAAAATCTTAGCATGGCTTCCTTCGGAAGGGAAGTGAAGCCGTTGGTCCCGTGTCGTAGATTCACGGCACGTAAAAGAACCTCAAGCCTGATAGAGAGAGCTCTGAGCAAAAGTAAGCGATCTTTCACACCCAGCAGTTAAAGAGCGTCCATAAATAACACGCCATTTACATTTTATTTTTTTAAGGCTGAAACAAAAAACAAGGAATATCTAAAAAAACGATCAACTCCACGAAAAAAATGCATATAACATAAATTGTGTGTTTTAATGTGCTCTACATTTTTTGTGTGATAAGTTTATATCTATCTCTTACGGTTTACCAGTTATACAAAATTCCGTAAAATTCATCCAGAATAAAGTAGTGGTCAGAGGCTATTCCCAGAAAATTCAAGATATGCATATTATTTGTCAAGTATATATCTTTAATATATGCTATTTTAATCAAAATCGTTAGAGCCATTTTTTATAAAATCAAAATTTTCGTAAATTTTTCCATGTGAAGGGTAGTTGGGATGGGGGAATTTTCTTGAAAATCTTCGTGTCGCATCCTTGAAAGACATTAAGATAACTATACCAATGTTGGTATTTAACGGTGTTTTCGTTTTTGAGCTATGCTGTAGATCGTCACACACGGACCTTTTTCTAAAACTGTTTTTTTGTGAGCCAGAGGGCCTCAAAGCATATTTCTAGTGGAATTTCCACACCAAATTTTTGTTTGGAATATAATAGGTATCTCTTCTACCTGCTATGAGTATTGTATGTCCATAGGTGCTAGAGAAAGTAAGAAGAAAACTCCCAGTACTGTCAGATCTAATGGTTTGCAAATTTCCGTTTACCAAATTATATAACGCTAAGAGCATACCTTTCTTTTGCGTTCGCGTTTCATACATAGTTACAAAAACATTTAGCATAACTCAAAATCCTGGAAATGTTGCTTCATTTGTCAGCATACAGATGTTATTTCTTCAAGTAGTTTTCTCCCACAGTGCCAAAATTCGTGAGAAAGCGAGTCTTAGGAATGTTTGTTTAGGTTTAGCAATTAGCACATTTTTCTATGTTTTGCTTAACTTCTTGGTTTCACTTCGAGTTGCTTCTGCTCAGTTTTTTTACATATTTAACGACCAGTTAAGAACTAGAGGCTTAATGGAGTTGTATTCATTATTACTACTATTATTATTTTTAATATTAAAATGAAAAGTATGTGTAAGGGTTTAATACATTTAAAATATCCAAGAGAAAAATACTAACACGCGAAAAGAACAGCTATTACAACAGCAACAAAACTCACATGACTTTCTCTAGCTGCTCTACAAAACCCCTACAAAATAATTATTCTTCTTTGTACACAATGCTAATCAAGATATATATTAGCAGAATGTTATTACTTAGTTCCTTATAAGTAGAAGGGAATAACGGAATGCACTATGCTAAAGTGATTGTCAAATGTTTTAAAAGCTATCGTTATGCGATTGTCATTGCAAATCACTTCTTTGATTGGCCAGGAGTAGAACAAAAGAAAAGCGGACACTTCCTGTAAGAAAAGTTTAATTACTTCACAATTGAAACCAATAACAAGGAATATCTCGAAAACAGTTACCTCCACAACAAAAACGTAAAGGACAAAAATGGTGTGTTTTGTCATGAGATACATTTTTTGTGTAGTACGTTTTTTTTCTATCTATTACTGTTTAGCAGTTAAGCAAAATTCAGCAAAATTCATCCAAAATAAAGAGGTCTTCAGAGGCTATTCCCAAAAAAATTCGAGATATACATTTTATTTTGGACATAAATAGCTTTAATATACGAGATTTTAATCAAAATCGTTAAAGCCATTTTTAAGAAAATCAAAATTTACGAAATTTTTTTCCATGTAAAGGGTAGTTTGTGGTGGGGGGATTTTTTTGTTGAAAATCTTCGTGTCCCATCCTTGGAAGATACTAAGCCTAAATACCAAGTTTGGTATTTAACGGTCTTTTTGTTTTGGGGCTATGCTGTCCGTAGATACACACACAGTCAGACAGACACACACGTCTCTCGACTCTAGCAAGCAAAGAGAGCCGAATTTCAATTGTTTTATTTGACCGACTTTTAAAAGAGTACTATCGCTTTCGCCCAGTGTATTCCTTTCTTTGTCTTCTCTTACAACGAAGCAGATAATAGGACCAATTCTGGTAATGTTGGTATATATTAGCATGTAGTAGATAAAATAATAATATTGTTTATGGAACAGCTAGAGAAAGCCATGTAAATGGAACACATGAGATTTTTTATGGTGTTTAACGCCCGCTTTTACTACTACAGTACCGCAGGGGATGATACTTGAGATACATGGAATGAAGATGGAAAAATTGTAAATGGTATTTTTATTCATGGACGCTCTTTAACTGCAGTGGTTCTCAGCGTCCCATTCTTTATTGGGCGTGAAAGACCGCTTAATTTTGCTCAGAGGCCTCTCTATCAGGCTTGAGGTTCTTTTACGTGCTGTGAATCTACGACACGGGACCAACGGGTTTGCTTCACTTCCGAAGGAAGCCATGCTAAGAATTTTTACGCCAGAAAAAATCCATCGTACCTTGGGTATATGAAGTTAGCATGGTAACCATTACACCACGGAGGGCGACCAAATGAATGAAGATGAAGCAATAGTGGGATGCGATGATGGAGAAAACCGGAGAAAATCCACCCCTACACGCTTTGTCCTCCACAAATCCCACAAACGGTCGCCTGGTATCAACCCTTAGTAAAGCACATCGAAGAATAAGAATAGAGAAGTATTTTTCCGGGAAATCTCAGTAAGCATTTTGGGTCTAAGGCAATGTTGTTCTGCTCTCGATGAGGGGTAGAGTGTAATTTGTAGACATTAACTTGGTCTTGTGAAATGAAAGTAGACATGCGGGCTGCAGTTGTTTTGTTTGTGTAGAGGCCCTTGAGAAGAGTGCGCCATTGCATAGCCTTACAATAAAACAGCACAGCGTCTCCCATTGTCAGCGACATGAATAGTCAATCCTTTGCTCTTTTATGGCGACACACGAATTGATATGACGCAGGAGGAATCGTTTGGTTCCCTTGCAGCGAGTAATTTACCGTGTGCCTTGACAATACATAAGTAATACAATAACGCTGATAATACGAAGAGAATTTTAACGACAAATTGGTAGGCAAAGAAGATTATAAGGATTGCACGTGGGATCGTAAATTTTCTGGAGCTCTTAATAGCAACTTAGTCACATATAGACCAAAGGTCTCATTTCAAATGCGTTTTAAACGACATTTCCATAAAAAATAGTCCAATTTAGCTAACGGTCGTAAATAAACTTAGATTTTAAAGCTATTCTATTCAAATTCCTGCTCAATTATGATGAAACAATGCTATATAACAGTGTTAGGACGTAACACCCTAGCATCGTGTTCGATCCCAAGCGGGTTTTCTCCGCCATTGCATTCCACCGGTGCTCCATCCTCATTCACGTATCACCAGTTGTCACCGCCTGCGGTGCCATAAGTAGTTAAAGCGGACGTTAAACACTAAAAACAACTTTCTCTACTTATCTGCTACAATTTCTTATTAAAAAGCTTATTGTGATACTTAATGCTAATCGAAAAAAAATAACAGATATAGTCTTATCACTTGCTTCCTTGTAAGTAGAAGCGAAATAAGGGAGTACCATAGGTTAAAGTGGCAGTCGAAAGCTGGTTGCTATGTGACTGAAGTTCCTTTGTTTGTATGGGCAGGAGTTGACAAAGTTCAGTGTGAGAAAAGTATAATTTTTTATAGCTGAAAACGAAAACAAGGAATATCTCAAAAACGATCAACTCCATGAAAAAAATGCATGAAACATAAATTGTGTGTTTTAAAGTGCTCTACATTTTTTATGTTGTAAGATTTTTTCCATCTCTTACGGTTGACCAGTTATGCAAAATTCCGTAAAATTCGTCCAGAATAAAGCAGTCTTCAGAGACTATTCCCAGAAAATTAAAGATATACATTTTATTTGTCAGGTAAATACCTTTAACATACCATATTTTAATCAAAATCGCAGACATTTTTTAGAAAATTAAAATTTTCGAAAAAAGTTCCATGTAAAGAGTAGTTTGGGGTGGCGGGACTTTTCTCAAAATCTTCTTGTCGCATCCCTGGAAGATATTAAAGTTAAATACCAAGTTTGATATTTTACCGACTGTTCGTTTTTGAGTTATCGTGTTCATAGACACACGGACACACAGACACGCATACGGACCTTTTTCTGAAACTACTTCTTTTTGGATACAGGGACCCTAAAACATATATTTCCGGTGAAATCTCGGTATCGAATTTTTTGGTGGAGTGCAATACCTTCTCTATACACTATTACATAGTGCGTATAGAGAAGGTAAAAACAAAAACAAATCAGTGGCGATCCCTGGCCTGCTGGCTAGGAGATGTAACTGATTTTTAAGAAAAATCTGATGTGTTCCATTCACATGACTTTCTCTACATCTTTGTAAAAAATTATTGTTAAAAACTTATTCTTCTATTTACATCATGCTAATCGAGTTAAACATTAGTAGAAATTATCTTTATTACTCGGTCCCTTGTAAGTAGAAGGGAAAACATCTAATGTGTTCCATTCACATGATGCCCTCCAGCTGGTACTCATTAGCACAATGTTCTTAATATTTAGTTCCGTATAAGTAGGAAGAAAATAAGGGAATATACTAAGCTAAACCAATAGTCAAATGTTTTAAAAGCTGTCGTTATGCGATTGTCATTACAAATCGCTTCTTTTCTTGGCAGGAGTAGAACAAAAGAAAAACGGACACTCCCGTCTGAGAAAAGTATAAGTACTTCACAACTGAAACTAATAACAATGAATACCTCGAAAACGGTAAGCTCCACGAGAAAAATGTATATGACATAACTTGTGTATTTTAACAAGATCTACATTTTTTATATAGTAAGTTTTTGTCTATCTCTTACGGTTTACTAGTTATGCTAAATTAAACAAAATTCATCCATAATAAACACGTCTTCAGAAGCTATTCCCAGAAAATTCAAGATATATATTTTATTTCTTAGGTAAATATCTTTAATATATGATATTTTAATCAAAACCGTTAGAGCCATTTTTAACAAAATCAAAATTTTCGAAAAAATTTCCATGTAAAGGGTGGTTTGGGGTGTGGGATTTTTCTCAAAATCTTCGTGTCGCATCCCTGGAAGATGCTAAATTTAAATACCAAGTTTGGTATTTTAGCTACTTTTCGTTTTTGAGTTATCGTGTTCACAGACACACGGACACATACACACACACACACACACACACACACACACGCACGGACCTGTTTCTGGAAATGCTTTTTTTGGATTCAGGGGGTCCCAAAACATGTATTTCCGGTGAAATCTCGACGTCGAATTTTTGAGTGGAATGTAATACTTCTCTATCCCTATGTACATTATACATATGGGGCAAGAGAACGTAAAAATCGGTCGCTATGTGAAACAATTGAAATTCCAATCTCTTTACTTGCCAGGAATAAACAAACGAGGAACGAGAAGAAAGATATCTCTCCATTTGAGAAAACTTTAAGTGGTTAAAATTGAAACAAATAATCCGGAATAACTCGAAAACGGTTAACTTTACAAAAAAAAATGTATATGACAAATTGCGTGTTTTAATGAGATATACTTTTTTGTGAAGTCAGTTTTTGAATATCTCTTACGGTTTGCCAGTTATACAAAAAGCATCTAGGATAAAGAGATCTTCAGAGGCTATTCCTAGAAAATTCAAGATATACATTCAGTTTATTATAAAAATATCTTAATCATAACGTATTTTAATCAAAATCGTTGGAGCGATTTTTGACAAAATCAAAATTTCCGAAAAATTTTCCATTTAAAGGGTAGTTGAGAGTGGGGGGGGATTTTCTTGAAAATCCTCGTATCGCATCCTTGGAACACACCAAACTTAAATACCAAGTATTTAACGATCTTTTCGCTTTTGGGCTATGTTATATACCTACACAGACGCAAACGCACACAAGAGCGTTTTTCTAAAAATGTTTTTTGGATTCAGGAGGACCCGAAACATGTATTTCCGATGAAATTTCGCTATCGAATTTTTGGGTGCATTATAATACCTTCTCTATATACTAAGTACATAGTACGTGTACTACTACCCTTTATAGGGAAACATTTTCAAAAATTTTATTTTCTCAAAAATGACTCAATGGATTTTGATTAAAACATCCTTTACTAAAGATATTTACATGGCAAATAAAATATATATCTTGCATTTTCTGGTAATAGCCTCTGAAGACATATTTATTATGGATGACTTTGCGGGATTTTGCTTAGCTGTTAAACCGTAAGAGATAGGCAAAAACTCCTTAAACACACAATTTATATCATATACGTTTTTTTAGATATTTGTGTTATTGGTTTTAGTTTTAACATACTTATGCTTTCCTTATATAGGAATTTGCCAATTCTTGGCCATAAAAACAAAGAAACTTCAATCACGTAGAAACCAGCTTTTAAAAAATTTGACTATCGCTTTAGCCTATGCTATTCCCTTATTTCCCTTTTACTTAGATGGAAGCAAGTAATAAGACCATTCTGCTAATTTTTTCTCGATTAGATGATGTAAATAGAAGAAGAAGAAGCTTTTTATCAATAATTTGTTCCAGAGATGAAGAAAATATCATGTGAGTGGAACACATCAGAGTTTTCTACCATTGCTACCACGTATATTCATAGTGAGCGCTATTATTTTATGTATCCGTTGCAGGGAGTAAAGCACTCTTTTCCAATTGCATGTAGGTTCGTAATTTTCTCATTGCCATCTATGATTTATCACCATAAAACGGCTGGTATGGCTATTATGATATAGAATCCCATTTATCTTTTTGCTTTTTAACTTTTATAGTTGTTAATAACCAATAAGTGTTGTGTTTTTACAGCTTGAAATCAGTATGTGAATATATGTGTGTTGAAGTTCTTTTTTTATGCCATATAACTCCATTTTTTCACGTTACCTACAAGGTACTTAATATATGGCATCTGTCTGTTGCAAAGTTACCTATTTTTTCCTTGACTGGGTACTTTTCTTACATTTTATTTTATGTGCTGTCTCATATTTTAATGCAGCTATTAATATCTTAATAGGAAGCTAGAGAGCATTAAATGTCGCTTATTAAACTATCAATCACAGTAATACGAGGCATATTATAGCATATTACAAAATTCAAGCGGAAAAGCTTCAGGAGTGAGATGCTAATTGTATTAAGGATATGTGGGGTTTTACTTTCTCTATACGTGCTATGTAGAGAAGGTATTGCACTCCACCCGAAAATTCGATATCGATTAAAATAGCATATATTAAAGACATTTACCTGACAAATAAAATGTATATCTTGAATTTTCTGGGAATAGACTCTGAAGACTACTTTATTCTGGATGAATTTTACCGAATTTTGCATAACTGCTAAATCGTAAGAGATGAACAAAAAATTACCACACAAAAAATGTAGAGCACGTTAAAACATGCAATTTATATTATATACATTTTGTTCTTGGAGTTGATCGTTTTTGAGACATTGCTTGTTATTGGTTTCAGCTTTGAAAACATACTTTTCTCATACAGTAATTTGTCAACTCCTGTCCATACAAACAAAGGAGCTTCAATCGCATAGCAAGCATTTTTGACTGTCACTTTAACCTGTGGCGCTCTCATATTTCGCTTCTACTTACAAGGAAGCAAGTTTTATCTATCTTTTACGGTTTACCAGTTAATCAAAAGTCATTCAGAATGAAGAGGACTTCAGGGGCTATTCGCAATATTCAGGATATGTATTTTATTTTCATGTAAATATATTTAACTTGCGGTATGTTAATCAAAATGGTTAGCCATTTTGAGAAAATCGAATTTATGTACACCGTACATACATGCAAGTGAGCGTAGTATCAGAACATGGTGTACAACTCTCATTAAGTAGCGCATGAGGGAAGTCCAAAACCTCGTGTCGAGTAAAGAGATTAAAGCCCCCTGCACAGCAAGGGTGCTCGTCGCAGCACTAGCATTACTTTACATAAATATTCTTTGGCTAAGTACCGAAGCAGTTTGACAGCATGCCTCCTTCTGAAAATGCATATAATTATGAAATTTCATAAGCATGAGAACTTCATCATGTACAGACAATGGTTGGTAGTTAACTATGTTAATACAAACCCCTCCGCGAGCATTAGTCAGTGCCTGGTCGGCATGCCAGCACGTACTAAACACCAAGAGAAAAAAAAAAGTTTTATAACGCTACAACTCCTTCCTATTTACATAGGCCGGTTCCCTCCCTCTTCCCCCTGGATTAAGCCTGCCCATGTGATTATCTGGGAAGCGAGAACATGATGGGGTGCTCATTGATACAAAAGAAAATAGTCCCAATACTACGGTAATTTGATGGCGGAAATCGTGCTTTGGTCGTAAATATTTATTTACCTATGTACACTCACGTGAGTATCTGAAACATATCACGAACATTTTCAGGACATGCGTGGCACCTCCTCAACATTATTTCGAAGGAAGAAAAAAAAAAAAGAAAACAAAACAAAAAAAAAAAAAAACAGGCAAACAAAAAAACTCAACAAGCATCTCGTTATTATTTTTAGTGCTCCTCCTATATTTTAAATTACACTTGGGTAATGGTTTTTACTTTCTCTGCACGTACTATGTACATAGTGTATAGATAAGGCATTGCATTACAGCTAAAAATTCGATACCGAGATTTCACCGGAAATGCATGTTTTGGGTCCCCCAGAATCCAAAAATATTTATTTTAGAAAAAGGTCCGTGTGTGGGACTGTGTCTATGGACAGCAGCTCAAAAACGAAAAAACCGTTGAATACCAAACTTGGTATTTAAGTTTGGCATCTTCCAAGGATGCGACACAAAGATTTTCAAGAAAATCCCCCCAACTACCCTTTACGTGGAACTTTTTTCGAAAATTTTGATTTTCTCAAAAATGGCTCTAACGATTTTAATTAAAATATCGACCTGACAAATAAAATGTGTACCTTGAATATTCTGGGAATAGCCTCTGAAGACTACTTTATTCTGGATGAATTTTACTGAATTTTGTATAACAGCTAAACCGTAAGATATAGACAAAAACTGTAGAATACATTAAAGCGCACTATTTATGCTGTATACATTTTTTCGTGGAGTTGATTGTTTTTGAGATATTCCTCGTTATTCGTTTCGGCTTTTAAAAACGTACACTTTTCTCATACAGGAATTTGTCAACTCGTGTCCATACAAACAAAGGAACTTCAGTCACATAGCAACCAGCTTTTGACTATCACTTTAAGCTATGATACTCCCTTATTTTGCTTCTACTTACAAGGAAGCAAGTAATAAGACTATTTCTGCCGTTTTCTCGATTAGCATGAAGTAAATAGAAGCACAAGCTTTCTAACAATAATTTGTTGCAGAGATGTAGAGAAAGTCATGTGAATAGAACACATCGGATTTTTTATGTAGTAAGCTTTGGTCTATCTCTTATAGATTACGTACCAGTTATGGAAAAGTCCCCCACAATGAAGAGGGATTCAGACGCTATTCAATATGTATCTTTCATTTGTCATAAAAACATCTTAAAGATATTGTACTTAAATCAAAATCATTAGTAATTTTTAAGAAGCCACATTTTCGAAAAATATTCCTTCAAAATCTTGGTGTTGAATGCTTGGAAGATACTGAACATATCTAAATACCAAATGTAGCATTTAACGGTCATTTCGTTTTTCAATTATTCTTTTCAAGGACACACAGACACATAAACTCACGGGCACAGGGACAGACATATAACTCCATGGCACGACAGCTCACGGGGAACCTTGGCCTACCGCCCGGCCGCTGCGTCCCCCATCTTGGTCCATTACAGACATCATGATGGGCTGCAGAATTGGAGGGTGAGACGTGGTCAGCGCCTCGAGCCCCCCCCCCCGGTTAATGCGGTTCTCATGACCTGGAGCCGCTACTTCTACATCAAATAGCTCCTCAATTGGCCCTTCAGGGACCTTACGAGGCTGAGTGCACCCCGGGCCAGGTCTCCCAGTGTGGGAAAAATCCCCACGCCGGTACTGGGGGTCGAACCCAGGTCACCCGCTTGGTGAGCAGCTGCGCTACCACCGCGCTAAGGAGACGACCAAACTCACACATACATAGAGCTTTTTCTAAAAAGAAATTTTTTTTTCAGGGGACCCAAAAAGGCGAACTTCCTGTGAAATCTCGGTATCAAGTGTGTGTATGGAATGTAATACCTTCTCTACCTCCTATGCGTGTGCTAGAGAGTCTAAAAATTGTAATTGATATGGGTAACCTTGTCTAGCAATTTGAAATGATTACTGGTTTTCTTTTATTCTATTTTTTTTTCCTTTTTTTACAAAATAATTTATTTTGGGTCGCTTTAACAGCATGGTCATATTGCGACCTTTCAAATTGTACATAAGGTAGTTATTTGTATAATGTTAAAATACAAAATGGTTATATTTATGCTTCACAATAAATCAAAAAGTTTACATTGTCTTATAAATACTATAGTCTTTTTAATCTATGAACAGGATGACTCAAAAACAAAAAGTCGATTAAATATCAAACTTTGTAGTTAGTTCAGTGTCTGTCAAGGATACAGCATGAAGATTATCAAGAAAATACCACTATCCCAAACTACTCTTTATTTGAAACATTATTCGAAAACTTTAATGTTCTCAAAAATGCGTCAAATAATTTTGGTTTAAATACAATATGTCTAATGTATTTTCGTGACAAACAAAATGTATATTTTTAATTTTCTAGTAATCGGCTCTGAAGTTCTTTTTATTCTGGATGACTTTTTTCATAACTGTTAATCCGTAAAGAGAGAAATAAAATCATAATACACAGAAAGCAGACAATTTAAGCCAGATGCATTTTTGTGTGGAGTAAACAATTTCGAAGATATTTCTTAACTTTTGTTTAAGTTTTTCAATATTTATCTTTTCTCAAAGGAATTTGTTTTTAATCCTGATCAAGCAAATAGAATGGATTTCGGGTTCATCACATTACATTTGGCTAGTTAATGGTAGAGTAAGACACGTGAACGTAACAAATAATATTTTTATATGAAAAGTTTGCTCTGTTTTATGAATTTTCTACTGTTATAGTTAACATACCATATTACTATACAATAATGAGCTATTTCTTTTCTTTTGCAGATCACTGGCACTGCTCATTTTTATCCTAGCGATCTACTTCAGTTCGACGTTAGCCAGACATGTAAGTAAAACCTGGCTGTATCTGGACTTATGATATGTAAATGTGTAAATCAGAAGTTTTACAGTGTTTATTTAAGCAAGAATTGACTTATTCTATTTGGCCTGATACTGTCAGGATTATCAGCAGAGCCTGAATTGAATGCTTAATCAAATGGTAAAGGATGCATGAAATATGAACAAAAATTAACAATTATACACCTAATATGCAAACACAATTGAGAAAAAATAAAATAAGGTACCTATATGTTTTATGTGCAATCTCTTACCAATATGAGTAAGAGCTCTTTTTCCCCTTGCTACCAAACCCAGAATTTGTTAATTTCATTCCACGAGAAATGTAGTTACATGATAATTGATGCTGGAAGTGTCCGCCATGTCCGCGTTTATTTCTTGGATCTCCGTGATAATGTTTTCTTTCTATGGTCCGTGATTTTTTCTTTCATATCCCACAAAAAGAAAGAAAAAAATAAAGAAAAAAAATAAATCAGGTGATATTATGTCGGGCGCGATGGCCAAAGGTCTTTCGAAATGATGCGGTCGCCGAAAAAAGATTGAATTTCGGCCATGTTTGCGATTGATGTGTGGTATGTCGCACCGTCTTGTTAGAAATATACCAGGAGAGTTTCTCATCGTTCAGTTGACTTACAAACATACTGAGTGTTTCAAGGTATTCATTTGTTGCGATGGTTATATTCAAGAAGGTGGGACAATTATTAATTGATTATTATGCTTCCCGCCAGGTGAAACCACGCCGCGTCCGTGAACCAAGTGTAGTCTAGGATAGTGGGACTATTTTGAAACAAATAATTGAAACATTTGATAGTAACATACTCGTATTTGTCAGTTTCATTTAGTTCGTGCACCACAGTGAAATGGTAAACTTGAAAACGTGCTGACAGTTCTTTTGGACATTTGCGGAGCGTCTAGACGCTAGTGGTCTCTCTATTACATTTTCGATTGTTTCCTGTGGCAGTTGACATCTGTCCAGTAAAGTTTCATGTGTTTCAAGTTTCTTCGATTAGATCCAAATGGTGGATTTACTCGGTGGATGTCGGTTCTCCTCAAATCTCCTTGAGAACTATGTTGACATGCCTGTATTAAGTCTGCCTTCCAATATACGCGAACAATAAACACGCGGTGCTCTAGAATATACCTATTCATTACAACTGCGCCGCTCAATACACGAATAAACATAATCAACAATGATTATACACGCAATCATGCAACGCAACAATCAACCAATAAGCCAGCAAATAAGCGCATTGTTGTTATTCCAAGTTACAGCACTTTCATTTCAGTAGAACTGGGTTTATTGAGCAAATTCTGGGTTAGGTGGTAAGTGGAATACACTGTGCCTCACCACCATTAGCGCACGGATATCAGGCCATAGCAGCCGTTGCAAAACCACAGAGTCCTCTGGTGTCGAGTTTACCATTCATGATACTTATTATGTGATTGTCCATTTTCATTATAATCTTTAAATAGTCTTTCCATTATAGTTACCTTTTTCAATAATAACCTTTATCTACTGGATTAACCTTAACTCCAAACTGATTAAAAATCAACTATTCACAATTGAGTCAATTTAACCTTCTTCTAATCATATATTAGGCTAGGATTGTCTGTATTACATTCAAACAGTTTACGAGTAAATATGTAAATATGGGCCCGTCTGTGAAGCTCAGTTGGTGTGGCCCTTTCTAAACCCAAGGTCGCGGGTTCAAACGCGATGATTTTAAGGCGCCGATCCCGATAGCCGCGCTCGCTGAAGTGTCTTGCTTTGGCGCTTCGTGGCACACAGGATCGTGGGTTCGAGTCCCACCTTGGGCATCAGTGTTTCTGTGTTTGTAACTATGTATATGTCTGTATATGTAAAAGGAAAACGTTAAAAATTATAAGGGCAACTAAGGAAATGTAGGAAACTGGAAAAATAGAGAGAAAAAGAAATACAGCGCCGGAGTCCTGACAAGCCTCCGAAGCTGTATTTTTTTTATTTAAAAAAAAAAAAGTGTGCTTAAAAGCGATAGCCCCAAGTCAGTAAATTTATTTGCGGCATGCCGGTGGCGCTGATATGATCCTGGCAATCATCGCTAACAAACAAAAAACGTTTTTTTTTAACTGAAAATATGGACGCACACAGACACACACAGATACGCGAACGGACATTTTTTTTTTCAAAAAAATACCCTTTTTAAAGACATAGCGCCTCAAATCCTGTATTTTCTCTAAAATCTCAGTATCGAATTTTAGCTTGGATTGTAATCTTCCCCTCCTTACTATATGTAGCAGAGAAAGTAAACATTTTATTCATAGTAAGACATTTAGAGGAGATACTGTAAAAAGGATAACATATAATTGTAGAAGGTTTGCTTACCAGTTATACAGGGTGAAAATTATTTAAACCGACAAACTCTGGGAGGTTGTAGGGGACACCAAAACAAATATTTTTCCTTAATGTCATTTTTTCCTATGAGGATTATTTAAACCGGTAGAGGGCGAATTACGCCCTTCAGTTGTCATGAATGCAATTGCTGTTGATGGTAGGAATTGTTTTATCCACCAGTGTGGTGTGCATACTGTACAGTATCTGTTTACTAATGGAGCGATACACCTGGAGCGAGTACACTGATATGGTTGGTGCGTACTACGTAGCGCACCACAATGGACGAGCTGCACAGCGGCTTTATCAACAACAATATCCTAATCGCTGTACCTCGCATCATACGACGTTTACTGCTGTGTACCGTCTGCGCGAGACCGGGTCATTTAGCAGAGGATGCCGTCGCACAGTAAGAACGCTGCAATTTGAGGAGCATGTGGAGCGAGATCCTTCTATCAGCACTCGTGCAATTGCGCGTAACATGGGGACGAATCAGACGAATGTAAGAAACGTCCTTCATGAGCAATACTTACGTCCATTTCACCTACAGCGTGTCCACAACCTGGAACCAGTTGATTATGCACCCAGAGCACAGTTTTCGCAGTGGTACCTGGAACAGTGTCAAATGCATCCTACACTGCCATCCTCTGTGTTGTTTACAGATGAAGCAACGTTTGCGCGTGATGGAGTATTCAACCTGCACTATTCGCATGTTTGGAGTGAGGATAACCCACATGCCACAGTTACTCGCGCACATCAAGTGCGGTGCGTCGTTACTGTGTGGGCCGGTGTTGTTGGGGACTGTTTAATTGGGCCATATCTCCTACCTAGGCCATTAAATGGCAGGCACTATCACAATTTTCTCGCCAGAGCATTGCCAGAATTGCTGGAGGATGTCCCGCTCCCTACAAGACAACGCATGTGGTTCCAACATGACGGCGCGCCGGCACATTTCAGTCGTCCTGTGCGTCGATTCTTGAACCGACAGTTTGCAGAAAAGTGGATTGGCAGAGTTGGTCCTGTACCATGGCCTGCTCGATCCCCAGATATGACCCCTATGGATTTTTTTTTATGTGGGAAGAGATGCGCAACCTAGTTTACAGAACTCCTGTTGAATCAGAAGAGGATCTGGTTGCCCGGATAGTAGCAGCAGCAGGAGCAATTAACGACACTCCTGGAGTTTTTGCCCGTGTTAGACAGAACATGATCCGTCGGTGTCAGCTTTGTTTAAATGTCAATGGAGGCATTTTTGAACCTCTACTGTAATTTAAGTAATTGCGTTGTGTTCATGTGTTGTCTCTTGGTAGTAAATAATGCAAAAGTGTTTGTTGGTGTCTCTTGGTAATAAAAAATGCAAAAGTGTTTGTTGGTTTTTTTGATGTCAGAAAAATCTTCCTCTACCGGTTTAAATAATCCTCATAGGAAAAAATGACATTAAGAAAAAATATTTGTTTTGGTGTCCCCTACAACCTCCCAGAGTTTGTCGGTTTAAATAATTTTCACTCTGTATACAATGTTTTAGGCCTTGTACTATAGCTGTGTATAAAATGTTCAAGTGACAATCTTAAAAACCTGGGAATTTGTTGAGTAGATAAACTTGTTTATCAATACAGAAAATGTTTGTAGCTCATACCAATTCAAAGCCAGCAGTTTTAAATGTTCTACTCGTTGGTATTCCGCAAGATAAGACCAATGGTTGAAAACATTATGTAATAATATAACTAATAGCATACATCTAGCTTACACCATCTGAAAGAATGCCCGCAAGAAGTGTTAAAATTCCTGAAGAGAAAAAATAGTTAGCTAAAGTAAACACACGCTGTGAGGTCAGATACTCCAGGACATACGAGCCTCCAGATATTTGCACTTTTTTTTACCCGAAACAGCTGAAGCTACATACCCCTATGGCTTAATTTGTCGTTGACAAATTTCGTTATGTTTAGTCTCGCCGCGGTGCGATGTCCTTGACAACATCGCAGCCCTTGAATTAAAACAAACACGATGTTACAAAAACCAGCTCAGCAGCAAAAAGAACGAACATAAGGGGACAAAACGTCCGAGGCAAAAGTGATGTGAGAACGTATGTTTTCCCAAGAGTTTTGCTACAGGAGGACGCCTGGCAAGTTCAATGTAAATAGGTCAGTTTTCTGTCCACCGCTGTGTCGTCCAGCCGGGATAAGGTCAACGGCGAAATCGACCTTCAGTTCCCAGGTTCAGGCCTACCCATTTTCTCAGGCTGCACTTGCAGTGACAGGTTCATAAACGCTTCTGGCCATTTATCTCAGGACCAGGAAGGAATGAGTAATGTCCCAACCATCACAGACGACTTCTCCTTGAAGAGTTATAATTCAGCTTGGCCTTCTCTCAGTCCTATAAGATTTGCAGGCCTGCAGATTTATAAACCCCTTATGTGCTCCATTCACATGAATTTCTCTAACCGTTCTGCAAGCAATCATCTTACAACAGATTATTCCTCTATCTACTTCGCGCTAATCCAGATAAAGGTCAGCAGAATTGCCTATTTACTTAGTTCCTTATGAGTAGAAGGGAACTAAGGGAATACACTAGCCTAAAGCTACAGACAAACCTTTTAAAAAGCTGTCGTTCCGTATTGTCATTGAAATTAAGTTCAGGCTAAAATCAAAAAAGATATGAAACGGACGCGGACTTGCCAATGCAGAAAATTAAGCTTCTTTACATTGAAAGCAATCGCAGGGAATATCTCTGAAATGGTTAGTTCTACAAAAAAAAAATTGAATTTAACATAAATTGCGAGTTTAAAGGAGATCTAAACTTTTTGCGTAGTAAGTCTTTGTCTATCTGTTACGGTTTACAGTTATGCAACATTCATTCAGAATGAAGAGGACTTCAGGGGCTCTTCCCAATAAATTCAAGATATACATTTTATTTTCCATGTAAATATCAGTAATATAAGACATTTTAATCAAAATCGTTTCAGCCATTTACTAGAAAATCGAAAATTTCTAAAAATATTCCATACAAAGAGAAGATTGGGGTGGGTTTTTTTTTTCTAGAAAATCATCGTTTCGCTTACCAAGTTTGGTATTTACGGACTTTTGGCTTTTGAGTTATGCTATATACACGTGCGCGCGTAGGCATACATACTGGCCTTTTTCTAAAAATGATTTTGTCAGACGTAATCAAAATATACATTTCCGGTGAAATTTTGGCATAGAGTTTTTGGGTGGAATATAATACATAATCTTCCCAATAAATATATATATATATATATATGTACAGCATACATACGCGCTAGAAAATCTGCGTGTTCCATTCACATGACTTCTCTATCTATTCAACAAACTATTCTTAAAAAAAAAAAAAAAAAAATAATCTTTTATCAACATCTTGCTATCAAAATAAGCATTAACAGAAATGGTCTTATTACTTGCATCCTTAAATGAAGAAGGGAAATAAGGGAACACACTAGACTGAAGTGACTGTCAAGTCCTTTAAAAGCTGATGCTCTGTGATTGTCATTGAAATTCGGTTCCCTTTTGATGGCCAGGTTTAAAACAAAAGAGAGATGAAGGCTTCCTATTTGACAAAAGTTTGTGCTTTGAAAATTGAAACAATAACAGGAAACGACTGCCTCCGTGGTCGAGTGGTCAGCAAGCAAGCAAGCAAGCAAGCAAGCAAGCAGTTCCCGGGTTCGATTCCCGGCTGGGGCGGAGAATTTTTCTTTAGCCATCCTATCCCCCACGGAGTCTGAAAGTGTGTGTGTGTGTGTGTGTGTGTGTGTGTGTGTGTGTGTGTGTGTGTGTGTTTTAGGAAAATAAAATTATTTAAACCGAAGGTAAAAGAACCTACAGACAACGAGTTATCTCAAGTGTAAAGCCCCCGATGTGACCTTAGATGTTAAATGGGGGCTATATAAATGAACAATAAAAAAATAACAGGAAACTCTACAAAAGAAAAAAAGAAAAAATAGGTATGTGACTTAAATAGTGTGCTTTAAAAGGTTTCCAATTATACAAAAGTCATTCAGAATGAAGAGGATTGGGGGGGGATTTCAAAGAAACTCGGGTTATAAATTTAATTTGCCATGTAAAAATCTTTATTATGCGACATTTTCATGAAAATCGTTAGAGCCACAGAGAGGTTCTCAAAACATGTATTTTCGGTGACATCGAATTATTGAGTGAAATAAAATACCTTTTCTATGCACTATGCACATTGTACATAAGTGCTAGACAAAGTAAAAAATCGGATGTGTTCCATTCACATGACTTTCTCTACATGTCAGCAAACAAATGTTGTAAAAAACCTAATGCTTCTATTTACTTCATGTTAATCGAGAAAAAATTAACAGAAATAGTCTTATTACTTGCTTCCTTATAAGTAGAAGCGAAATAAGGGAGCACCATAGGTTAAAGTAATAGTCAAAAGCTGGTTGCTATGGGACTAAAGTTCCTTTGTTTGTATGGACACGAGTTGACAAATTCCTCTATGAGAAAACTATGTTTTTCAAAGCTGAAACCAAAAACAAGGAATATCTAAAAAATGATCAACTCCACGAAAAAAAACATACAACATAAATTGTGTGTTTTAAAGGGCTCTACATTTTTTGTGAGGTAAGTTTTTGTCCATCTCTTACGGTTTAGCAGTTATGCAAAATTCTGTAAAATTGATCCAGAATAAAGTAAGCTTCGGAGGCTATTCCCAGAAAATTCAAGATATACATTTTATTTATCAGGTAAATATCTTTAATACGATATTTTAATCAAAACCGTTAGAGCCATTTTTAAGAAAATCAAAATTTTCGAAAAAAGTTCCTGTAAAGGGTAGCTGGGTGTGGGGGGATTTTCTTGAAAACCTTCGTGTCGCATTCTTGGAAGATACCAATCTTAAATACCAAGTTTGGTGTTTAACGGTATTTTCGTTTTTGAGCTTTGCTGTTCACAGACACACACACACACACACACACACACACACACACAGACATACAGACGCACACGCGCCACATGCACACGAACCTTTTTCTGAAAAAGCTTTTTTTGGATTCCGTTGAAATCTCGGTATCGAATTTTTGTGTGCAATACAATACCTTCTCTATACACTATGTACATAGTACGTGTAGAGAAAGTAAAACCTGGTTGCCATGTGACAGGTTTCGAGATTTCGTCGATATTAGGTTACGTTAGATTAGGTTAGGTTAGCTGTGTGTGTAAATAAACTGGATCGAAATAAAGGGTAAAAGTGGACTTTCTGAAAATCGGCTCTGCTTTCAAATGCGAAATGCACAGTCTTCCGTTCGTTCTGTCAGCTTGCGCATGGGCAGCTATGTTGGTCAATCGACCATGACAGAATCAAATTTAAAACAACTAGAAACTGCAATGTCGCAGTGCATTCCCGTAGTTCCCTTCTACTTATGAAGAACTAAGTAATAAGAACATTCAGCTAATGTTTATCTCGATTAGCATTGTAGAGAAAGAAGAAGAATATTTTGTAAGAAGTTTGTAGGGCAGCTAGAGAAAGTCATGTGAGTATAATACATAAGATATTTTTTCATGCTGCGGTATCACAAGTGAAAACCTTAGGCTCACACACCACCTCCTGGTTTTTTGCATTTACCTCACTGTATAACAATTTTATTCATTAAATATCGTCAATTAAAGCATACATTTATGCAAATTCCCATTTTATGAGTCACCCTCAGTGGTGTAATGGTTACCAAGCTAACTTCGCGGGTTCAAATCCGACAGCGGACGATGGATTTTTTCGGGCGTAAAACTCCTTAGCATGGTTCCTTCGGAAGGGAAGTAAAGCCGTTGGTCCCGTGTCGTAAAAGAACCTCAAGCCTGATAGCAAAATTAAGCGGTCTTTCCAGTACAGAATGGAACGCTGAGAACCACGGCAGTTAAAGAGCGTCCATAAATAAAACGCCATTTCATTTTCCATTTGTATGCACGAAATGGTGAGACAAGGTAGGCTAGCAAGAAGTGTGGGTTTGAGACGAGCAAATGGTTCCTCATGAGATAGATTACAACCTTGAGCTCTGCTACATCACGTACCAATAAAAAGGGCCGACCGACAATGCATCACAAGGCAGTGCAAAACCGAGGTCTCATAAATAGATCACTTGAAAATGACACTTGCACATAATATCACCAGAAGGACATTCGTAAAGAGCGGTGATAAAACTTCTCTTATTGTTCCAAAGGCAGTCTCTAAGATGCAAATACACACCTTCATAGCTTCAATAAAAATCTGATGTGTTCCATTCACATGACTTTCGCTACAATTAGCACAGTCTTATTACATGCTTCTTTGTAAGCAGAACGGAAACAAGGGAGTACTATAGGCTAAACTAATATTCAAAAGCTGGTTGCTATGTGACTGAAGTTCCTCTGTTTGTATGGACAGGAGTTTACAAATTCCTGTATGAGAAAAGTTAAGTTTTTCATAGCTGAAACCAAAAACAAGGAATATGTCAAAAACGATCAACTCCACGAAAAAAATGCATATAACATAAACTGTGTACTTTAATGTGCTCTACATTTTTTGTGCGTTAAGTTTTTGCCCATCTCTTACGGTTTAGCAGTTATGCAAAATTCAGTAAAATTCATCCAGAATAAAGTAGCCTTCAGAGGCTATTCTCAGAAAATTCAAGATATACGTTTGATTTGTCAGGTAAATATCTTTAATATACGATATTTTAATCAAAATCGTTAGAGCCATTTTTGAGAAAATCAAAATTTTGTGGTGGGGAATTTTTCTCAAAATCTTCGTGTCGCATCCGTGGAAGATACTAAACTTAAATACAAAGTTTGGTATTTTGCCGACTTTTCGTTTTTGAGTTATCGTGTTCACAGATACACGGACACACACACGGACCTAGAGCGAAATCTCAGTATCGAATTTTTTGTGGAGTGCAATACCTTATCTACACACTATGTTGCATAGTACGTATAGAGAAAATAATAATTAAAACCCTTCGTAAGGGAAGTAAAGTCGGTAGTCCCGCGTCGTACATTTACAGCATGTAAAACAACCTCAGCCTGATAAAGAGGTCTTTGAGCAAAATTAAGCAGTCTTTCTCACCCAGTATAGAATGGGACGCTGAGAACCACAGCAGTTAAAGAGCGTTCATAAATAAAACTACATTTCCATTTCCACTCTTAAGAATAAGGAGAAACTACGCTTTTTGAATGTGTAGAAAGCACATATTATACCTAAGGTTCAACGATATTACAGTTTACGTGTTCTGGTATTTTAAAAGTACACTTTATAAATTGTGCAACTTTTTAAAATGGTACTGATTTTTAGCATGCTGTGTGTATGGTGTTTACAAAATTATTTTACATGTATTTATTAGAGCAAAATGTTTAGTATAGTGCCTGAAAATAGTATTTTATCTCAGATGGGAGAGTAAAAGTATCAACAATCAGGAATGATCAACGTTTTTGGCGAACTTCCTCAGAAACGATTTAGCTTTTATGATTCACAAACGTATTGCTCCGCCAATCATTCAGTACTGATTGATCTACAGGTAATAAATCAATGATTTTTACTAAGGATTGCAAGAAGCTTGGTTAAACATTATCATACAGTAGTAAAGTGGGTCAAAGCATTCAGAGAAGCCTCAGATGGCAATTATCCAGTTAGGGAAGTGCAGACCATGAACGGAGGATCGAAACGCCACAGTTCATGAGTTGCCCAACGCGGAAATGGGTCCTATCTAGAGCTCGATCCAGAGTCACGAAATTGGCAGATTGAGGTTCAGTGCACACAGAGTATAACTATGACGTATGGAGTCGCCGTGGTCTCTATAGCCCGTTTCGAAACATTTGCACTATCTAGCATTGCTCACTGCCTGGCCTCGTTCAGTTCCTGCTAATAGATAAACCAGTGAACACTGAAAGTGAGCACAGATTGCAAAATGTCGAAAATACGAAAGGGTAGACGTTCGACACTGAAAAATCTTGTGAATTATTCAAACATATTTTGAGTCAGAGGAGGAGGGCGTTTCCTCTCGATACAGTAAATATATATCTTGTAGTCAATTGCAATGAATTCTGAATGAGTTTGGTTGATTCAAATTTATTGGCTTTTCAAACCTCTACACATTAATACCCTGAATGTTTTGTACCAATCTTTATACTTTGATTTGTCAACGTACAAAGCGTTTTATTTACTAATTATATTATGAAGTACTTGTTTTATTGTGTTATTTTATGAGTTAAAACGATGCATATAATGTACATAAATTTAATGAGCTACTTTTGGAATAGATTATACCAAATGTGTGCATGTTTACGCTACAGGGGCCTCCCTACTATCCTCTCTTTATACAACTGACTGCTCTGTGTATTCGTAACTGTGTGCGCTTCAGAACCCAAATCCGAGCTCTAGGCTTATCCACCAACGAGTCCAATTTTCAACCAGCTCCTCTGATCTTACTTTGAAATCATTGAAATGTTCAATTAATACTTGGTTTACATTGGTGTTGCTGCTGAACATGGGCATGCAGAGGAGGGTTAAAGGAGGTTAGACATGTGACTAACCTCTAGTATAAACTACACTATTCGTAATACGAGTGTGGTCTGAAAAGTTCTCGGCCTCACCCTGAGATCATGGCACTACCTGCATGATTTTTACTTTCTCTACACGTACTTTTTACATAGTGTATAGAGAAGGTATTGCATTCCACCCAAAAATTAGATACCCAGATTTCGCCGAAAATAAATGTTTTGGGTCTCCCTGAATCCAAAAAAAATAAAACATTTTTGGAAAAAGGCCTGTGTGTGTGTCTGTGGACAGCATAGCTCAAAAACGAAAAGACCGTTAAATACCAAACTTGGTATTTAGGTTTGGTATCTTCCAAGGATGCGACACGAAAATGTTCAAGAAAATCTCCCCACCCCAAACGACTCTTCACATGGAAAAAAATTCGAAAATCTTGATTTTCTCAAAAATGACTTGAGCGATTTTGTTTAAAGTCTCTTACATTTAAGACATTTACATGCCTAATAAAATGTATATCTTGAACTTTCTGGGAACAGTCTCTAAAGACCTTTTTATTATGGATTATTTTTATTAAATTTTGCATAACTAGTAAACCGTAAGAGATAGACAAAATATGTAGATCAGAATAAAACAATTTATGTCATATACATTTTTTTTTTTTTTTTTTTTTTTGTGGAGTTGGTCGTTTTTTAGACATATCTTGTTATTGGTTTCAGCTTTGAAAAACTTATACTTTTCTCATTTTGGAATTTATCAACCCCTGTCCATACAAATAAGGGAACTTCAGTCACATAGCAACCATCTTTTGACTGTCACTTTAACCTATGGCACTCCCTTATTTCGCTTCTACTTACAGGGAAGCAAGTAATAAGAGCATTTCTGCTAATTTTTCTCAATTAGCATGAAGAAAATGGAAGCAAAAGCTTTTTAACAGTAATTTGTTGCAGAGATGTAGAGAAAGTCATGTGAATGGAACACATCAGATTTTTATTGTTATATATGTCAATGGGCAATAAAAACAACTCTAGTAGAGTTTTATTCTGTAAGTTCGTTTAATTGAATACATTTCAAACGAAGCTTTTAGCAAAATGACAGACATGCATTTACAAGACCAGATGCGTATTTAGAAGTACTCTCGCATTGGCTTTTCAATACATTGGCTGCAAACGGCGAAAAATGCATATCAAGCGCATATTCATTTTTAAAAAAGGGTAATTGTTTCTGAACTCATTTTGCAAGTGCCTCGAGCTCTTATATCGTAGCCGTTACCCGTGTCGAGAACAGGAAAAAGTTACCGAGGTAATGTGACACCGCAATGATTTCATATTGTCCTCTTTTAATTGCACAATTACTGTAAAGGACATTTACAGAATTGCAATTTCAATAAAAGGTCTTTTACTATTTCAAGAAACCGAATATTAACAAACCCTAACATAGTATACGAGGGTGGTCTGAAAAGTTCTTAGTCTCACCCAGAGATTGCGGCACTACTTGCATGATTTTATTTCTTTACGTTGGTACACATGTTAATAGACCCTATGTAAAATTACAAGTCATTCCAGGCAATAGTTGACTGTAGACAGTTGTTTGAAGCAGTGATAGAGCGCATTGCTTTGGAAATGGAGAAATTCGAGCATCGTGCTGTGATAAAAATTCTTCGTAAAAGAAGGTTAACATCTACAGAGATTCATTTGCGGATTGTAAATGTGTATGGTGACTCTTCACCTTCAGTTTCCACTATGAAGAAATGGACGGCCGATTTTAAACATGGCCGTGAAAGCGTCCAAGACGATCCACGCGAAGGATGTCCTGAAACTGTAACCACACCGGAAGTCCTTGAAAAGTGCATGGCATGATTTTGGAAAATCAGTGTACAAAGGTGCGCGAAATTGCTAATGCTCTTGAAATTTCAAAGGACCGTATTGGTCACATCTTGCATCAGGAATTAATCTTGAAAGAGCTGATAGGTGCCGCGTATCCTCACTGTGGATAACAAACACATTCGCACGATACTTTCTGAAAAGTGCTTGGCGCATTTTCAGAAAAACAGAAGTGACTTTTTGCGCCGATACGTCACCGCGGATGAAACATGGATTCACCATTACACACCCGAATCCATGCAGCAGTCGAGGCGGTGGACAGAAGCTGGTTCTTTAGCTCCAAAGAAGGCGAGGATGGTGCCACCGGCGGGAAAGATCACGGCGTCAGTGTTTTGGGATGCCAAGGAATTTTGTTGATTGACTATCTCGAAAAAGGTAAAACCATTTCTGGAGAATACTACTCTAAACCTCTAACCAAACTGAATGCAAGCATTCATTAAAACAGACCCGAGTTAATTTTTTTTTTTTTTTTTTTTTTTCCATCAGAGAAATCATCTGCTCACAAGAGTGTTATGGAGAAATTGAGAGGTCTGCACTATGAAGTGCTGAAACATCCACCCCGTCCCTCGGACTTCATCTGTTTCCAAAACTGAAGAAATTCCTCGCTGGTAGGCGCTTTTCTTCCAATGAAGAAGCAATTGCGGTTGTAAATGGGTACCTTGCAGCACTTCAGAGGAACACTACCGAGAGAGGATAATGGCTTTGGAACACCGCTGGACAAAATGCATTGATATTAGAGGAGATTATGTTGAAAAATTAAACTACTTTGAAAGCATGAATTTTGTTTTTCACTAACAGGCCGAGAACTTTTCGGACCGCCTAGGTATTAAAAACTCAGCTCATGTATTTACAAGTTTAATTCAAATTACACTGTGACATTTTATGACTGGAAAAACATACTTTTCGTTGGTTATGCTGTTTTAAGAGGACATGCACAAAAAATTGTTATACGAGTTCAAAAGCATTCACCACTCTATCTCTAAGATAAGCGTCTATCTGAAACCCATGTTGGTCTAGGTGTTCAGCTGGTTAGGCGCTGGCCTTCAGATCCCAATGTCGCAGGTTCAAATTCGACTCAGAAAATGGTTCTTAGGGTGTTTAAAAGCGACATGCTCATATCACTAGAGTTATTGGCATGTAAAAGAACTCTTGCGGGAAGAAATTCCGGCGCACTGGTGGTGCTCATGTGATCAAACAATTGACAAACAAAATATGTATTTAGTTTTTATATCGTTTAGTAAGAAACTGTTGTGCTGTAGAATGTATGTAACTATAGACAGTAAAACTTATGAAACTGCTTGTATAACTTGAAATTTCATGGAAGTAAGAATGAAAGTAAGCTGCAGCCATTTTTCCGCGGCTGTAGATTACATAAAGCGCATAAGAGCCCGTTTTAGTGACTCGCAAATTGCAAGGTTACGGCAGCCGTTCTGACGTTTATCTCGCCAGAGTTCTAAGAAATCCAAGGATAACCCCCCCCTCCTAGAATGACTCACCTCTTCTCTTGGGCGCCCAGAGCAACGACCCGAGGCGAACTGCAGCCAAATAGTGAGTTTTTTATGGCAGCATGCATCGGGAGGCTGTCAACCGAGGAACAAAGTGGTCGCTGGACCACGAGTTTTTAACCGAAAGACATGACGAATTCTCTGAATAAAAGTGGAACGGAAATCCACTAAGCGAGCCCTATAATTGCATTTTATACAATTTGAAATTGGTATCAATTATGTTTCAATATGCATAATGCAGTAAAGTGCATTAGCCAAAAATTCGATACTGAGATTCCACCGGAAATACATGTTTGGGTCCTCCTGAATAAAAAAAAAAAAGCATTTTTAGAAAAATGGCCTTGTGTGCCTGTATGTCAGTGTGAGTTTATATGTGTTTGTGTCTGTGGGCAGCATAGCTCAAAAACTAAAGACCGTTAAATACCAAACATAATATTTAAGTTTGGTATCTTACAAGGATGCGACACGAAGATTTTCAAGAAAATCCCCCACCCTAAACTACAATTTACATGGAACTTTTTTCGAAAATTTGGATTTTCTAAAAAATGGCTCTAACGATTTTGCTTAAAGATATTTACCTGACAAATAAAATGTATATCTTGAATTTTCTGGGAATAGCCTCTGAAGACTACTTTATTCTGGATGAATTTTACGGAATTTTGCATAACTGGTAAACCGTAAGAGATGGACAAAACCTTAGCACACAAAAAATATAGAGCACATTAAAACACAATTTATGTTATATACCTTTTTTTCGTGGAGTTGATAGTTTTTTTACGTATTCCTTGTTTTTGGTTCCAGCTTTGAAAAACATACTTTTCTCATACAGGATGTAGTCAACTCCCGTCCATACAAACAAAGGAATTTCAGTCACATAGCAACCAGTTTTTGACTATCACTTTAACCTATGGTACTCCCTTATTTCCCTTCTACTTACAAGGAAGCAAGTAATTAGGCTATTTCTGTTAATTTTTCTCGATTAGCATGAAGTAAATAGAAGCATAAGCTTTTTAAAAATTAATTTGTTGCAGAGAGGTAGAGAAAGTCATGTGAATGGAACACATCAGATTTTATTGGTAATGTTTAACGTCCGCTTTTACTAATTGAGGCACCGCAGGCGATAACATTCGTGATACATGAAATGAAGATGGAGCATCGGTGGAATGCGATGACGGGGGAAACCGGAGAACCCGGAGAAAACCTGCCTCTGCGCCACTTTGTCCACCATAAATCTCACAAGCGGTCGCTACACGTAATATGTACATAGTGTATAGAGAAGGTATTTACACTCCATCTAAAAATTCGATACCGAAATTTCACCGGAAACACAGTTTTAGTGTCCCCTGTATCCAAAAAAATGCATTTTTAGAAACAAAAAAAAGTCCCTGTGTGTGTCCGGGTGTCTTTGAACACGATAACTCAAAAACGAGAAGATGTTAAAATCTAAACTTTGTATTTGAGTTAAGTATCTTCCAAGAATGCGAAACGAAGATTTTCAAGAAAATCCCTTTTCTCAAAAATGGCTCTAACGATTTTGATTAAAATATCGTACATTAAAGACATAAAGACATTCCCATTATATTTTATCCTTAATATACTACACTATATTTTGTGGAAACTCTTTAGTAGCGAGAATCATTTCATTCTTAATATTTTTTGAAAGTTAGAAAAGACATCTTTTAAATAATGTCCTACAAATTAAAAACGTTTAAATGCTTACACCTCGCAACTTCGTTCGTGGTTTCCATACGATTACATAATCCGACTTTTTTTTTTTTCAGTATCATTAGATATTTCAGCTTTAGTAAAATGTTTCATATTTTACAATATTTAAATTCAAATACGTTTTCATCCACTTTAAAAAATGTGTTTGAAGTGACAGAGATCCTAAGGTTTTTATCTTCTACACAAGTACATATTATTAAACCACACACGGAACTCTTCAAGAAGATAATTATAAGCAAAACAATGGTCAATGAATAATTATAAAATCCTAAAAAAATAGTTACACAGGAAGAAATTTGTGCTCTTTGTTAATAGTATAATTTTGAATTACCACAAGGATATAACAATGTTAATAATAATAATAATAATAATAATAATAATAATAACACTATTTAAAAACCTATATCCACAGAACGTTTGTAAAATCCCTTGCTGTTTCAAAACCATCGAAAAAGGTTGTTCAACGCAACGTTTGAAACAATCCCAATGAAAAACTTTCCAAGCAGTTTAAAAGCGGTGACATTTTATCATTTCATTAACGTTTAGGCATATGCCTATGGAAATTAACATATCTAAAAGCTATAGGCATTAAGATGCATCGAATACCGTAACCTGTTTTCCCCTAGCAGTCAAGATATGCGGGCTTCCCATCCTGCCGGCAGTTATAACTCAGGTATTTTTTGATCTGCCCAGCATTGAGGAAGACTGCCTGACTTATGAGTAGATTGAGATAGGTAAATGAGGTAGTAATGTAGTGTGGTTTGAGTGTTCCACACTTAAGTCAGTGATAGGCTTTTTGTACGTTAGACCCCAGGAGGATAGGATGAGATGAGAGTAATTACTGGCGGGCAGCTGGAACCAGACGGTGAGAAGAAGCCACCGTGGAGGGTCCCTAACAGTTTCCAAGCAGGCCTTCATCTCGACGCGGGGAACGCTAGGAGCCCGGGGCTCAGGACTGACCAAACGCCCCTGAGTCTACAGGCGACTACCAAGGCCATCCCGCCACCGAGAGCTGGATTTTCAAAGCGCATTCACCTTCACGAGGGGACGCAGCCGAAACTTACAACCTTGAAAGAGACCGATTGGATGAAATGAAGGGACTAAGTTCGAGGAAATGAAGGAACCTCCCCAGCATTCGTGTAGTGACTCAGGAAAACCCCCGAAAAACCCATGGGTAAGAGAGGTCGTCCGCGGGGAGCCGATCTCACGACCTCCCAAATGCCTCAGCCACCTGTCTCGGTAAATGAGGTAAACATTTCAGTCATCTAGCTTCCAGATAGAAAAGGACCAGCATGTAAAAGCCTCTCTTATTAGTAATTAATTCTTAAAGTAGTTTGTGCATGTATGCCTAGACAAGGAGAAATTACGCAAAGGCAGGCAGGATCTGTTCCCGATTGTGACAAATCATGAAAAGCTCTTTTTCAGATTGAAACAGGATGTCGGCTCTAATACTGACAGGTTATGTCCACTGAATGAATCGGATCGACTACCGCGTTTACCGACACAGGTGGCTCAGGCATTTCGTCTAGGATTGGCATTCCGGAGATCATGGTTTCTTTTCCCGTGGCCGATCTCTCTGACCTTAGCTTTTTTTCGGAAGATTTCCCCGGTCAATGCTGGAGACTTTTTCATTTCCCCGAACTTCCCGTCCCTTCATTTCATTTCCTTTTTACTCCATCCGGTCTCTTTCAGGATTGTAAATGTCGACATGGCTACGATGGTGGCATCCCTCCGTGATGATGAATCGCTATGGATACAATTATAACTTTCGGCAGCAGCGTGGTGTTGGAGTCTCCAGAAGTGCAATCAGAGCCGGGGCGCGGGCTCCTAGCGCTCCCCGCGTTAAGATGAAGAACTGCTTGGACTATGTTATGGACCCACCACCATGGCTCTTTCCCCGCGGTCAGTTTCCATTGCCCGTTAGACATACTAGCCTCATATCCTCCTGAGGTCCGACGCACAATAAGCACATGGTGACTGCAGTGTGGAACCCCCTTCGAATTGACATAAACACACACACACACACACACACATACACACTGTCTCAAAAATCGAGCCCTGCATTATTTGTTATATATATTGGTAGCTTACCCCCGTTGGTCATAACGGACAATGACTGAAATCGGTGAAATGATGCTCAAATGATCTCGGGGTCCATGAAGCTTAAAGTTGTTCCACATTCGTCTTCTCAGCATAAGGCCAAACCCAAAAAAAATCCTTATCAGTATAACTAACCCAAAGCGAGATTCAAACTCGCGACTTCTTTTACATGAGACAGATACGCTACCTACACATTACCGAAGCGGGTTAGAAAATTTCATTAACAGCTTTCCTCTCAGTATGCATTTGTTTCTATGAAGAAATAAGCGGATGTGGTACATCAACAAAAAATCTTATGTATTCCATACACATGACTTTCTCTACATCTCTGCAACAAATTATTGTTAAAAAGCTTATGCTTCTATTTACTTCATGCTAATCGAGAAAAAATTAGTAGAAATAGTCTTATGACTTGCTTCCTTCTAAGTAGAAGTAAAATAAGGGAGTGCAATAGGTTAAAGCGATAGTCAAAAGCTGGTTGCTATGTGACTGGAATTCCTTTGTTTGTATGGGCAGGAGTTGACAAATTCCTGAATGAGAAAAGTATGTTTTTCAATCCTGAAACCAAAAATCAGGAATATCTTAAAAACAATCAACTCCACGAAAAAATGTACATAACATAAATTGTGTGTTTTAATGTGCTCTACATTTTCTGTGTGTTGAGTTTTTGTCCATCTCTTATGGTTTAGCATTTATGCAGAAATCCGTAAAATTCTCCCAGAACAAAGTAGTCTTCACAGGCTATTCCCAGATAATTCAAGATTTGCATTTTAATTTGTAGAGTAAATACCTTAAATATACGAGGTTTTAATCAAAATCGTTTGAGCCATTTTTAAGAAAATCAAAATTTTCGAAATTTATTCCAAGTAAAGGGTAGTTTGTGGTGGGGGGATTTTCTTGAAAATTCGTGTCGCATCCTTGGAAGATACCAAACTTAAATACCAAGTTTGGTTTTTAACGGTATTTTCATTTTTGAGCTATGCTCACACAGACACACACATGGACAGTTTTTTTAAAAGTGCTTTGTTTGGATTCAGGGGTTCTCAAAACACATTTTCGGTGAAATCTCGGTATCGAATTTTTGGGTGCAATACAATACCTTCTATATACACGTACGAATAGAGAAAGTAAAAATACAAATTGATTTAAAGATGTAAATAGTAGTCAAGGGTAAAAATGCTCCAACCTTCATTTGTGTTTTGTTGATCTACATTTATGTACATACTTTACTGCAGATGTATTGATGTAAATACAATGAGAGCGCTTTCTCTTTGTATCTCACAGCCAAGACAGATAACTGCCATTCAGCCTGTATTTGTAAAAACAGCACGAGCTTCCCAACTCCCGTGGCCGACTTTTTAATGACCTCAAGTTCAAGCAGAGGAATTAGGTCAGAGAGTCTGTGTGCATTATGCACTTGGAGCGGTCGCACGAGCATTGTTCTGCATACAGCTGCGATAAGGAATAGGGCAAGGCGTGAGCTGCTCTAGAACCTGTTGGTCTGACTTCGTGTCACGATTGCGTCAGACTGGTTCACCGATGATTTGTACCCAGAATGGGAATGAGGATGTTCACCAAGTAACATTCTCTCCACAGAGATAAAGTTCACCTGTGTAAAACCGGTTCATACAGTTAATCATTTTTTTCAGCTCAAGCACGTCCAAGCTGGTATGAAATACTTTAATATAAAAATCTGAAGTGTTCCATTCACATGACTTTCTCTACTCTCTGCAACAAATTATTGTTAAATTATTTACTTCATACTAATTGAGAAAAGTTAGTAGAAATAGTCTTATTACTTGTTTCCTTGTAAATAGAAGCGAAATAAGGGAGTGCCGTAGGTTAAAGTGGTAGTCAAAAGCTGGTTGCTATGTGACTGAACTTACTTTGTATGGGCAGAAGTAGACAAATTCCTGTATGAGAAAAGTATGTTTTTTAAAGCTGAAACCCACAACAAGGAATATCTCAGTAACGATCAACTCCACGCAAAAAAATGTATGCAACTTAAATTCTATTTTAACATGCTCAACATTTTTTGTGTGGTAAGTTTTTGTCTAACTCTTACATTTTAGCAGTTATGCAAAATTCCGTGAAATTCATTAAGAATAAAGTAGTCTTTAGAGACTATAACCAGAAAATTCAAGATATACATTTTATCTGTCAGGTTTCACAGACTCACACGGACCTTTTTCTTAAAATGCTTTTTTGTTCTTTGTTGTTTTTTTTTTTTTTTTTTTATACAGAGGACCCTAAAACATATATTTCCAGTGAAATCTCGGTATCACATTTTTGGGTGGAGTGCAATACCTTCTCTATACACTATGTACATATTACATATAGAGAAAGTAAAAATCTGATGTGTTACATTCACATGACTTTCTCTACATCTCTGCAATAAATTATTGTTCAAAAGCTTATTCTTCTATTTACTTAATGCTAATCGAGAAACAATTGGCAGAAAGGGTCTTATTGTCTGCTTTCTCGTAAGTAGAAGGGAAATAAGGGAATGCACTAGGCTAAATCTATAGTCAAATCTTTTAAAAGCTGGTTGCTATGTGATTGAAGTACCTTTGTATGCACAGGAATTGACAAGTTCCCGTTTGAGAAAAAAAAAATAAGAATTTTGAAGCTGAAACTAATAACAAGGAATATCTTAAAAACGGTCAACTGCACGAAAAAAATGTATATCATATAAATCGTGTGTTTTAGCGAGCTCTACATTTTATGTGTGGTAAGTTTTTGTCTATATCTTACGGTTTACCACTTATGCAAAATTCATCCAGACTAAACAGGCCATCAGACCTCTTCATTCTGGATCACTTTTGCAAAACTGGTAACCCCAAGAAACAAACACTTACTGCACAAAAAAAATCAGATTTCACTAAACACATTTTTCAAAGAGTTAACCATTTTCGAGATATTCTTATGTTATTTCTTTCAATTTTAAAAGACTTAAACCTTTCTCAAGCGGGGTCATTCAGGTTTCTTTTGTTTTACTCCTGGCCATGCAAGCAGAACCAAATTTCAGCCACATAGCAATCATCTTTTTAAAACATTTGACTATCGTTTCAGCCTAGTGTATTCTCTAATTACCATCTACTTACAAGGAAGCAAGTAATTAAGATCATTTGTACTGACGTTTATCTGGATTAGCACGAAATAGATAAGATCGGATACGGTCGGAAGGGACTCGGTACAGCACCTGAGGCTATTGTAGATACCTAAGCCCCAACGAAGGAGGCCGGTCCCCTTGGCCGCGCTCGCCAAGGCGTCTCGCTTTGGTGCTTCATAACCCAGGGGATTGTGGGTTTGAGTCCCGCTTTGGACATGGTTGTTTTATATGTGTGTGTGTAAAAAGTAGAAAATAGCAATTCAGTAATCGTACAGTAAACAAAGAAAAAACAATTAGGTAAATAAAAAGTAGGGTATACAGCGCCGGAGTCCCGACCAGATTCCAGAACTGTATTTAAAAAAAAAAAAAAAAAAAAAAGTAGCGCCCCAAAGAGGAGAGCTGAGGTAAGAGGATATACCGGACTGCCGGAACCAGGAGCGATAGCACAGCAATAGCAGAGACCCTTCAGTTTCCAGATTGAAGCACTCAAGGCAGACCGGGTCGTGCGCCCCATAGTGTCCAATGCCTCCGCCAGGAACGGTCCTCATCCCGGCAACCAGAAGTTGTGGGGACGGAGATAGTCACTTTGATCATCGTTTTCCCTGTCACGCTACATCGAACAACATCACCGACACTTCCAAACCTGAAAGAAACTAGTGGGATGAAGGGTGAATAAATGTTAATGTAAACGATATGGAGGGACAGGAAATTCAGGGGATGAAAGAAACCTACCCAGTATTCACCAATCGAACCGGGGAAACCACCAAAGAAACCAATGGCTTAGGTAGGCCGGTCATGGGAAGCGAACCCGCGACCTCCCGAATGCGAGCCACAGACGAAACCTCCTTAGCCATTCTGCTCGTGTGAAGTAGATAGAAGAATAAGCTTTTGTAAATATAATTACAGGATAGAGAAAGGTATATGAATGCGACACATCCGATTTTTACTCTCTCTAAGCGTACTATGCATGTAGTAAATAGAGTAAGCATTGTATTCTACCCAAAATCGATGTTGAGATTTCACCGGAAATACCTATATATTTTGAGGTACCTAATAAAAAGGCATTTTACTTTCTCTATACGTACGTGCACATAGTGTATAGAGAAGTATTGTATTCCACTCAAAAATTGGATACCGAGAGTTCACCGGAAATACATGTTTTGGGTCCACCTGAACAAAAAAAAAAAACATTTTTTAGGAAATGGTCCGCGTAGGTATGTGTGTGCGTGTGTGTGGGTGTGTGTGTGGTATTTAACTTTGGTATCGTCAAAGAATGCGACACGAAGATTTGCAAGAAAATCCCCCCACCCCAAACTACCCTTTACATGGAAAACATTTCGAAAATTTTGATTTTTTCAAAAATGGCTCTAAAGATTATGATTAAAATTTCGTATATTAAAGGTATTTACCTGAGAAATAAAATGTATATTTTGAATTTTCTGGGAATAGCCTCTGAAGACCACTCTATTCTGGACGAATTTTACGGAATTTTGCATAACTACTAAACCATAAGAGATGGACAAAACCTTACACACAAAAAATGTAGAGCACATTAAAACACACATTTTATGTCACATGCATTTTTTTCGAGGAATTGGTCGTTTTTAAGATATTCCTTGTTTTTTGTTTCAGCTTTGAACAACTTATACATTTCTCATGCAGGAATTCGCCAACTCCTGTTCATACAGACAAAGACACTTAAGTCACATAGCAACCAGCTTTTGAATATCACTTTAAGTTATGATACTCCCTTATTTCACTTCTACTTACAAGGAAGCAAGTAATAAGACTATTTCTGCTATTTTTTTCTCGATTAGAATGAGGTAAAGAGAAACATAAGCTTTTTAACAATAATTAGTTGCAGAGATGTAAAGAAAGTCATGTGAATGGAACACATCAGATTTTTGCTCTCTCTCTCTCTCTTACTATGCATATAGTAAATAGAGGAAACCTTGTATTCTACCCAAAATCGATGTTGAGATACCTATATATTTTGAGGTACCTAATAAAAAGGCATTTTATAAAGAATTCCGTGTGTGTGTGTCTGTGTCTGTGTGTGTGGACAGCATAACTCAAAAACGGAAATGCTGTTAAACATAGAATTTGATATTTAAGTTTAGTACCTTCCAGGGATGCGCCGCGAAGGTTTTCAAGTAAATCCCTCTTACCTAAGCTATTCTTTACATACATAAATTTTGATTTTCTCAAAAATGGCTCTAACGATTTTGAATTAAAACAAAATATTTTTAAGATCTTTGATTTTCTGAGAATAGTCACTGAAGACTTCCTAACTCTGGGTGAATTTTGCGTAACTGGTAAACCGTATATATACAAAAATATGCTACATAAAATGTAAATTTAAATAAAACACACAATTTATGCCATATACATTTTTATGGAGGTGTACACTTCCAAGATTTTCCTTTGTTAGTGGTTTCAAGTTTAGAATACTTAAAATGTTGTGAAACGGGAATTTGTCATTCCTGTTTCTTTTTTTTTTTTTTATTATTATTATTCCTCGCTATGAAAAGAGAGCCGAATTTCAATCATATAGCGACAGCTTTTAACAGATTTTATTATCGCTTTAGCTAGTGCATTTCTTTATTTCCTTCCTACTTATACTGAACTAAGTACGAAGGCCGTCCAGAAGGTGGCATGATTTGGTCTAACTAAATAATAACGAAAGTTATCCACACAAAACTTTTTTCAAAGTTACAGTACCTTACTCTATTTGTTAACGCAATCGTCATTGCTATCAATGGTTACATGACTGGGGAAATCTTTTCCATCCAAAAAGTGATGTATGGTGTTCAAAATGAAACACCGGGCTTTCTTAATTATTTTACCAACATTTGCTTTCAACTCCTCCATAACTCCGGTCTTTTTCGCACACATTGGTTCATCCTTGGTTACTCGTAAATCATGCGCCATTTCTTCACTGAAGACACGTTCATTTCTTTATTATATACCTTGAGTTACTTGCCTGTTAAATTCGATTGGGGAGCATTTTGTGCATTCAAAAAACGAATAGGTTCTTTGGGGTAGAAAAGAATAATATCGGTATTGAAAAATTGGTACCACGTGACAATAAATTTGTAAATAAGGTTTTATACTAATATCTTGATTTGCTTTCAATTCCTCCATAACAATTGATGAATTTCCACTCCGGTCTTTATCGCACACACTGGTTCATCCTTGATTACTCGCAAATGATGCGCAATTTCCTCACGGAAGATAAATAAATATCCTTATTTAGTTGAAATTAAGTAAGAAGCAAATTAATTGTACTTGCGTTATTTGCCTATAAAATTCGATTGGCCGAACATGTGCATTCGAAAAACGAATATTCTTTGGCGGTAGAGTACTTTAACACCGGTATTGAAAAACTGGTACTACATGACAATAAATATCTTGACAGAATGGAGATTGCGTTGAGAAATAGAGTAAGGTACTATAACTTTGTACACAAAGTTTTATGTTGATATCTTTGTTTAACATTTAGTTATGGCAAATCGTCTGTCACTTTCTGAATAGCCCTCGTAATACGACCGTTCTGCTAATGTTCATCTCGATTAGCATGAAGTAGATAGAATGGTAAGCTTTTGTAAGAATAATTAGTTACAGAATGGATATTATATAGAAAACTATTTGAATGGAATACAGCTTTTTGGATCAGTAACTTGTCAGAACATGAACATGTGTCCGGGGTCCTGCCCAGCGGCAGTCCCGAATGCACAGTTAAGATCTAATTAATGCGGTGCAAGTCATAAACTCGAGTGCCTTTTTCGTTTTAATCTTCTGTTTTCTGGATCTGGTGGGTAGTTTAGAGGAATTTGTTGAACTATTGGGTTGCTGTGATGGTCGAGCGAGTTATGAAGTCTTCGGTAAGCTCTGCTAAGGACTGGAACTTAGAGATCTGAATGATTAAACGGAGACATTTGTTCTGAATAGTTCGTATTCTCCGGATTTAGAATGTGAAGCTGAACCCCAGATTGAGCAAATGTATATCCACATAGGTCTGATCAGTGACGTGTATATTAGCCTTTTATACTGTATAGACTGAAGATTTTGAGGAAATTATGTGCTTTAGTTAAGGTAGATGTTGACGAATTTTCTTTAGTATGAATGTAAGGTGACTTTTCCATGTTAAACGTTGATCCAGTGAGTCCAAAGTACTATCCACCCAACACAAGAGAGGCGAGCGAGCGAGGGGGGTGCCTTGAACTGTTATCTGGTCACTTACCAGTAGATCTGTTTACGTTTACTACGTGTGTATATGAACCAGCCTACTGCTGCCAGATCTAATGCTCGTTTCAGTAACTGCAGTGATGTATTATGCATTATTTGGCTCTCGCTGCTAACACGCGCTACGGCATATAGTTGTATAATATTTTGTTACTTTTATTCTTAGTTTAATATTTAAATATTTAAATGCAGAGAGCGGCAGCGAAGATGAGGGCTTCTCCGACTCGGATTTTGCACAACTGGACTTCTAGCTAAGTGTGAGTTATGTGAACAACACTGTGTATTTTAGATGAACCTAGCGTCCTTGTTATATCCAGATGTCGAGCATAAACATCATGCGTACAACAAAAGTGCTTACGTTACGCATTCCTGTGCCTTGCCTTCTTGTGGTGGGTCATCAATATCTTACTGAATCTGATTCTGGAATGGGATCTTCTCTTAGTAAAACTGGTTGATGTTGAACATTGTATTTATAAGTGAACTTTACGGTGCTGTGTTTACGAATGTTGCCAGTACCTCGCTGATCGTGTTGCGTCACGACATATGAAGTGAAGTGAGGAAGGAGGGGCAGATTCATTCATCACTACTGCACTTGGACGACCGTCAAACGTACTCGTACGTGCCGAGTGTTGCAATCCCGTACTCACTTCATTCATAACAACGGATCTGCTTTTGCATGGGACATTAGTCGTCCACGTCGAGAAATCAACTCCAAGTATCATCATCGCTTTCCTCGCTGTGTGTCGCAATCTGAGGCCTTCAGCAAAATGAACAGCATCACTAAGTCTTAAAGCAGCCGGTCCCCATGGCCACGCTCGCTAAGGCGTCTCGCTTTGGTGCTTCGTGGGTTCGAGTCCCGCCTTGGGCATGGGTGTTATATGTTTGTGCAATGTGTATATGTTTGTGTAAAGGAACAGTAAAACCAGTAATCATACAGTAAATTTAGGGGGGGATGTAAACAGGCGATACAGCACCGGAGTCCTGACCAGACTCCGGTACTGTTTAAAAAAAAAAAAAAAAATAATATTCAAGTACAAGGGATGTTGAATGATTTTTTACTTTCTCAAGCATATAAGTACAATGTACATAGTAGGTAGCGAAGTTATTGTGTTCCACCCAAAAATTCGACGCCGAGATGTTCCGGAAATACATGTTTTGAGGACCTCTGAATCCAAAAAGTAATTATGCTTTCATTACACACACTATGTACATACTGAATAGAGAAGCTATTGTATTTCACCCAAAAATTCGATACTGAGATTTAACCAGAAATATATGTTTCAAGAGTCCAAAAAAGCAGTTTTAGAAAAGATATCCGTGTGTATGTGCGCCTGTGGACAGCATAGATTATAAACTAAAATTCCGTTGAATACCAGACTTGGTATTTAAGTTTGGTATCTTCCAAGGATGCGGCACAAAGATTTTCAAGAAAATCTCCCCACCCCAATATGTAAAATTTTAACATTTTGTTTTTTCTCAAAAATGGCTCTAAAGATTTTGATTAAGATACCGTATAATAAAGCTATTTACATTCTCTGGGAAAATCTTCTGAAGACCTGTTAATTCTGGATTAATTTTGCTGAATTTCGCATAACTGATAAACCATAAGAGATAGACAAAAATGTACTACACAAAACATGTAGATCTTGTTAAAACACACAAATCATGTCATACCTATACATTTTTGTCGCAGAGTTGATCGTTTCCGAGATATTCCTTGTTATTGATTTTAAACTACCCCTCTTCTCAAACGGGACCACCTTTAGTTTCATTTCCCTTTTGTTTTTTCCGGAAATTCAAAGGTTTGACCATCGTTTTAGCCAAATTTATTCCCTCATTTACCTTCTGCTTATAAGGAACTAAGTAGCTATACCAATTAATTTGTTAGTGTTTTTTCTCGTTTAGCATGATGTAGATAGAAGAATAATATCTTACAAGAATAGTTTGTTTGCAGAACAGGTGGAAAAAGTCATGTGAATGGCACACATAAGATTTTTATAAAAAGATCCGCGCGCGTGCGCGTATGTGTGTGTGTGTGTGTGTGTGTGTGTGTGTGGACATCATAACTCAAAAATCTGATGTGTACCATTCACAAGACTTTCTCTATATCCCTGCAACATTTTATTCTTAAAAAGCTTATACTTCTATTTACTTTATGCTAATCAGAAAAAATTAACAGAAATAGTCTTATTATTGCTTCCTTGTAAGTAAAAGCGAAATAAGGGGCTACCATAGGTTAAAGTGATAGTCAAAAGCTGGTTGCTATGTCAATGGAGTTCCTTTGTTTATATGGATAGGAGTTGACAAGTTCCTGTATGAGAAAAGTATACGTTTTTCATAGCAGAAACCAAAAATAAGGAAAGTCTAAAACAACGACAAACTCCACGAAAAAAAGTATACAACATAAATTGTGTGTTTTAATGTGTTCTACATTCTTTGTGTAGTAAGTTTTTGTCCATCTCTTACGGTTTAGCAGTTATTCAAAATTCAGTAAAATTCATCCAGATTAAACTACTCTTCAGAGGCTATTCCCAGAAAATTCAAGATATACATTTCATTTGTCAGGTAAATATGTTTAATATCCGAAATTTTAATCAAAATCGTTAGAGCCATTTTTGAGAAAATCAAAATTTTCGAACAACGTTCCATGCAAGTAGTTGGGGGTGGGGGAATTTTCTTAAAAATCTTCGTGTCGCATCCCTGGAAGATACTAAACTTAAATACCAAATTTGGTATTTTGCCGACTTTTCGTTAATGAGTTATCGTGTTCACAGACACACGGAAACACTGACACACGGACACACACACGGACCTTTTTGTGAAAATGCTTTTTTTTTTTGGTTATTGGGGACCCTAAAACATATATTTCCGGTGAAATCTCGGTATCGAATTTTTTGGTGGAGTGCAATACCTTCTCTATACACTATGTACATAGTGCGTATAGATAAAGTAAAAACGTAAAGCCGATTAAGTAGCAAAGCAGATACGTTTAATACCTTCCAAGGATGCGACAAGAGGATTTTTAGAAAAATCACCACTCCCCAAAGTGTCCTTTACATGGAAAATGTACGAAATTTTCGATTTTCTAAAAATTATCTCTACTGTTTACATAAAAATGTCATATATTAAACATATATATATATATATATATATATATATATATATATACATGGAAAATAATATTTATTTTTCTGAATTTCTTGGGAATAGCCTATGAGGTCCTCTTGATTCTGAATGACTTTTGTGTAATTGGTAAACAGTAAGAGATACACAAAATGAAGATCTCATTAAAACACACTATTTAAGTCATACCGTTTTTTACTTTCTCCATACGCACTATGTACATAGTGTATGGAGAAAGTATTGCACTCCACCAAAAATTCGATACCGAGATTTCACCGTAAATATATGTTTTAGGGTCCCCAATATCCAAAAAAAGCATTTTCACAAAAAGGTCCGTGTGTGTGTGTGTGTGTGTGTGTGTGTGTCCGTGTGTCTGTGAACACGATAACTCATTAACGAAAAGTCGGTAAAATACCAAACTTGGTATTTAAGTTTAGTATCTTCCAGGGATGCGACACGAAGATTTTGAGAAAAATCCCCCCACCCCCAACTACCCTTTACATGGAACTTTTTTCGAAAATTTCTATTTTCTCCAAAATGGCTCTAACGTTTTTGATTAAAATTTCGGATATTAAACATATTTACCTGACAAATGAAATGTATATCTTGAATTTTCTGGGAATAGCCTCTGAAGAGTAGTTTATTCTGGATGAATTTTGCTACATTTTGAATGACTGCTAAACCGTAAAAGATGGACAAAAACTTACCACACAAAAAATGTAGAGCACTTTAAAACACACAATTTATGTTATGTACGTTTTTTTCGTGGAGTTCGTCGTTTTTGTGACATTCCTTATTTTTGGTTTCCGCTATGAAAAACGTATACTTTTCTCATACAGGAACTTGTCAACTCCTATCCATATAAACAAAGGAACTTCATTGACATATAACCAGCTTTTGACTATCACTTTAACCTACGGTTGTCCCTTGTTTCGCTTCTACTTACAAGGAAGGGAGTAATATGACTATTTCTGCTAATTTTTTTCTGATTAGCATAAAGTAAATAGAAGTATAAGCTTTTTAAGAATTATTTGTTGCAGGGATATGGAGAAAGTCATGTGAATGGTACACATCATATTTTTTGTAGAGCTAACCATTTATGATATATTCCCTGTTACTGGTTTCAATTTTAAAATAGTTAATCTTTTCTCAAACGCAAAGACCTCGTCCGTTTCATATCACTTTTGGGAAAAGCAAATTTCAATGACAATCGCACAGCTGCAGCTTTTAAAACATTTGACTATCGTTTAAGTCTAGTCAAGTCCGTTATTCCGTATTCTACTTACGGAACTAAGTACTTGATTTTTACTTTCTGTACACGTGCTACTACATACCTATTGTATAGAGAAGGTATTGCATTTCACCCAAAAATTTGATACCGAGATTTCACCGAAAATGCATGTTTCGGGTCTTCCCGAATAAAAAATATTAGAAAAAGGTCCATGTGTATGTGTGTGTCTGTATGTCTTTGGACAGCATAGCTCAAAAAACGAAAAGATCGTTGGAGACCAAAGTTGCCATTTAAGTTTATCTTCCAAAGATGCAGCACGAAGATTTTCAAGAAAATCCCCCTACCCCCAACTACCCTTTACATGGACTTTTTTCGAAAATTTTGAGTCCTCAAAAATGGCTCTAACGATTTTGATTAAAATATCGTATATTACAGATATTTATCTGACAAATAATATGTATATCTTGAATTTTCTGGGAATGGCCTCTGAAGACTACTTTATTCTGGATGAATTTTACGGAATTTTGCATAACTGCTAAACCGTAAGAGATGGACAAAAACTTACTACACAAAAATGTTATATACTATTTTTTCGTGAGCTGATCTTTTTTGCGATATTCCTTGTTTTTTGGTTTTAGCTTTAAAAACATACGGGAATTTGTTAACTCCTGTCCATACAAAGGAACTTCAGTCACATAGCAACCAGCTTTTGACTATCATTTTAACCCACGGTACTCCCTTATTTCGCTTCTACTTCCAAGGAAACAAGTAATAAGACTATTCCTGCTAATTTTTCTCGATTAGCAAGAAGTAAATAGAAGTATAAACTTTTTAGCAATAATTTTTTGCAGAGATATAGAGAAAGTCATGTGAGTGGATCACATCACATTTTTTTCTTTTTCCTCTTTTCCCTTTTATCCCATTTTCCCAACATTTCCTTTCATTTCTATGTGATTACCGATATGCGTTTTGCTTCTAATACACATATACACACATGCTCAAGGCAGCCGGTCCCCATGGCCGCGCTCGCTGAAGCGTCTCGCTTTGGTGCTTCGTGGGATGGGGATCGTGGGTTCGAGTCCCGCCTTGGGCATGGGTGTTATATGTTTGTGCAATGTGTATATGTTTGTAAAAGAAACAGTAAAACCAGTAAACCAGTAATCAGTAAAACCTACGGGGGGAAATGTAAATAGGGATACAGTACCGGAGTCCTGATCAGACTCCGTTACTGTTTAAAAAGAAAGGCGGAGCTCAAACCCACGATCCCCTGCGCCCGGAAGCACCAAAGCTAGGCACTTCAGCAAGCACGGTCTTGAGAACCGGTTCCTTCAAAAGGGAAGCAAAGTCGTTGGTCCCGTGTCGTAGATTTACTCACGTAAAAGAACCTCAAGGCTGATAAAGATGCCTCTGAGCTGAATTAAGTGATATTTCGCGCCCAGTATAGAATGTGACGCTGAGAACCACAGCAGTTAAAGAGCGTCCATAAATAAAAAAAACTCCATTTCATTTCCACCGGTGCTCTATCTTCATTCCACGCATCAACAGCCATTGATCGCGGTGCCATGCTACGAGTAGTAAAAGACGGTGTTAAACTATGCAAAAGAAAAACAGCGACTCTCGACTCATTCAAGTTTCGCCCATCTTGGAAAGGGTGGATGGTCTTTAGTTTTCGCATTTTCGCTAATTCTGAATGTGTACAAAAGAAATGTGTAACATGTTGACAAAGACAAATGAGGGAAACGCCATATAAAACAAGAAAGGAACCAGACTAGGAGATTTTATAGAGCAAGAGACAAAAAGCTGGTATAAATTAGAAGGAATGAAGTAATAAGAAGATAACTGGAATTCACTCCTTGATGAGCTTTGTTAGAGAGCCTTGCACGCTAATTTCCAGCTCTGAGTAATGTGGGGTCCACTCCAACAACTCTGAGGGGTGTGGCAAACGGTCCCTTGATTGTTATAAAGTGTTACCAAGCAGATGGCACCATTATCAGCTTCTATCCATTTGGAACAAGTGACTACCATGGGATTCAAGACCCTTAGCCTTTCCAGTGCGACCCCATAGCTCTGCTGGAGTACAAACATATTTTTAAATTGTTTATGACCGGAGAGTTGCCATAAAGAATCAATTGTAGCTTCTTCCCCGCTCCTGGGTCCTTAATGAATGAGCGGCAGGGAGATTTGTTTATACACGAGGGAGAAGATGGGATGTTAATACTCCGCCGAAAACCTTAGACGTATATTGAGGAGAACTCTCTGTTGTTTAATGTATATCCATTTGCCATCACGAGGTGTACAACGTTGAGGAAAGCTCAGCCGGGGTGAAGAAACAATAACCCTTAGCTGTAACGCAATAAATTGTGGTCTTTGTATTGCGGAGACTTTAACGTGAAGAGAATAGAGAGCTTTTATTAGCGTGCTTTCTGATACCATCTAGTCGTAAGTTACCCAACATTGTGGCCAACATTTTAGAGTAAACATTCTCGTTTACCCAGTGGCGACTCTTGACCTGTTGGTTAGTTGATGTAACTACTTTCAGGATATGTATGCAAAAAATTATTCTTCAAAATGTTCTACTTCTATTTACTTCATGCTAATCAGAAAAAAATTAGCAGAAATAGTCTTATTACTTGCTTCCTTGTAAGTAGAAGCGAAATAAGGGAGTGCCATAGGTTAAAGTGATAGTCAAAAGCTGGTTGCTATGTCACTGAAGTTCCTTTGTATGGACAGCAGTTGACAAATTCCTGTACGAGAAAAGTATAAGTTTTTCATAGCAGAAACCAAAAACAAGGAATGTCTCAAAAACGATGGACTCCAATAAAAAAAATATATAACATAAATTGTGTGTTTCAACGTGCTCTACATTTTTTTGTGTAGTAGGTCTTTGTCCATTCCTTACGGTTTATTCAAAATTCCATAAAATTCATCTAGAATAAAGTACTCTTCAGAGACTATTCCCAGAAAATTCAAGACATACATTTTATTTGCCAGGTAAATAGCTTTAATATACGATATTTTAATCAAAATCGTTAAAGCTATTTTTGAGAAAATCAAAAATTCCGAAAAAATGTTTCATGTAAAGGGTAGTTTGGGGTGGGGGGATTTTTCTCAAAATCTTCGTGTCGCATCCCTGGAAGATACTAAACTTAAATACCAAGTTTGGTATTTTACCGACTTTTCGTTTTTGAGTTATCGTGTTCACAGACACACGGACACACACACATACATACACGGACCTTTTATCGAAAATGCTTTTTTTAGATAAAGGGGACCCTAAAACATATATTTCCGGTGAAATCTCGGTATCGAATTTTTGGGTGGAGTGCAAAAACTTCTCTATACACTATATACATATTACGTATAGAGAAAGTAAAAATCTGACTATTTCATTCACATAACTTCTTCTACATCTCTGTAATAAATTATTGTTAGTAAGCTTATTCTTCTAGCTATTCAATCCTAAAACATTAGCAGAAACGGTCTTATTACTTAGTTCCTTTATAAGTAGGAGGGAAATAAGGGAATACACTAGGCTAAACCGACAGTCAAATGTTTTAAAATGTAATTGCTATGGATTGAAATCCGTTTCTTTGCATGGTCAGGAGTTGACAACTTCTGGTATGAGAAAAGTATTTAGTATTCTAAAACTGAAATCAATAACAAGGAATACAGTCAACTCCAGGAAAAAAATGCATATAACATAAATTGTGTGCTTTAACAAGCTATGCTTTCTTTGTGAAGTAAATTTTGGTCTAACTCTTAAGGTTTACCAGTGAAGCAAAGTTCAACGAAAATCATCCTGAATAAGAAGTCTTCAGAGCATATTCCCAGGAAATTCAAGATGTACATTTTATTTCTCGTGTAAATATCCTAAATATAAGAGATTTTAATCAAATTGTTTGAACCATTTAAGTGAAAATCAAAATTTTCGAATTTTTTTCCATGTAGGTAAAGGGTAGTTTGTGGTGAGGGGATTTTCTTGAAAATCTTCGTGTCGCATCCTTGGAAGCTACCAAACTTAAATACCAAGTTTGGTATTTAACGGTCTTTTCGTTTTTAAGCTATGCTGTTCACAGATACACACGCATACACACGGACATTTTTCTAAATTTTTTTTTTTTTTTTTTTTTTTTTTTAGATTCAGGGGATCTCAAATGAAATATCGGCATCGAATTTTTGGGTGCATAGTATATCTGTATACTATGCACATGGTATGTGTGGAGAAAGTAAAAAGGTATAATTGACCGCAGGGCGACATTTTTAAATGCAAAGTATTAGATCCGGCAAGAACAATTTCAGTGAAACGAGATCTCAAAGTATGTTGTGCAGAAGAAAAGCAGCAATGCAAGAAACAAAAGACAGCAGCAGAGGAGAGGAAAAGGAAAGCTTCCTGTAAAATGCTCCTTGCAGAGCAGTTTTTCTGTTACACACATAAAATTTGCTGTACATGTTCGCAGAGGTACAATGAATAAGAATTGACTTAAGTTTCAAACATAAAAAGTATATTTTATGAAAAAAAATAAGCAGAATCATATCTTTAAAAAAATTGGAGCATAAACCAAAGGAGACACAGAGAAACCTAGGGCAATTTAAAAAAGTAGACTATTTTGAACTTACTGTAAAAATATTAATTTTAATTTTTTGTCGCAAGGGACCCTTTTAGTGACGTGACAAACACATAAACAAATTTGACTATAACCTCCAAAGCATTGAAACAAAATGGATGAAATTTGCACTGTAACGTATTTGCATTATACTTCATCTGTGGTATAAATTTGAAAAAAAAAAAAAATTAGCATTATTAGTTTAGAATTTTAAACGTTCAGTCTTACATGTCCTCAAAAACCTGATGTATTTTGTTCCTGTTCTACAAGTAAATTATTCTTACAAAGCACTATGTATTCTTTTATCTATATTACACTAATTCAGATAAACATTAACATGCTTTTCACAGGGTTGGCCAAGTGACTCACGTGTATATATATATATATAAAATCTGATGTGTACCATTCACATGACTTTCTCCATATCCCTGCAACAAATAATTCTTAAAAAGCTTATACTTATATTTACTTTATGCTAATCAGAAAAAAATTAGCAGAAATAGTCTTATTACTCGCTTCCTTGTAAGTAGAAGCGAAATAAGGGACAACCGTAGGTTAAAATGATAGTCAAAAGCTGGTTGCTATGTGAATGAAGTTCCTTTGTTTATATGGAGAGGAGTTGACAAGTTCCTGTATGAGAAAAGTATACATTTTTCATAGCAGAAACGACGAACTCCACGAAAAAAATGTATATAACATAAATTGTGTGTTTTAATGTGTTCTACATTTTTTGTTTAGTAAGTTTTTGTCCATCTCTTACGGTTTAGCAGCTATTCAAAATTTAGTAAAATTCATCCAGAATAAACTACTCTTCAGAGGCTATTCCCAGAAAATTAGAGATATACATTTCATTTGTCAGGTAAATATGTTTAATATCCGAAATTTTAATCAAAATCGTTAGAGCCATTTTTGAGAAAATCAAAATTTTCGAAAAAAGTTCCATGTAAAGGGTAGTTGGGGGTGGGGGGGATTTTTCTCAAAATCTTCGTGTCGCATCCCTGGAAGATACTAAACTTAAATACCAAGTTTGGTATTTTACCTACTTTTCGTTTTTGAGTTATCGTGTTCACAGACACACGGACCTTTTTGTGAAAATGCTTTTTTTTGGATATTGGGGACCCTAAAACATATATTTCCGGTGAAATCTCGGTATCGAATTTTTTGGTGGAGTGCAATACTTTCTCTATACACTTTGTACATAGTGCGTATGGAGAAAGTAAAAATAGTCTTGTTTAGTTGTTCAATAATATGTTGATATTACCCGGATACTAAGTACTTACGAAGGTACTAAGGTAGTTCTCTAGAGGGAGACATACCGGATGGTTGAACTGGGTAAAAACATTTAATCAGTTGGAAGATTGAATATTATACCGGCATATTGTCACTGTAGCTCAATGGCTAGAGCAACCACTCGGAGAGCGGAAGAACCGTGTTCAAATCCCGGCTAGGGCATTGAATTTTTCAACTGGTTGTAATAATATAAAACCATTACCGAGTGTAATCTTAAATATACATAATCGTAAATGTGTATATATGTATATAGGAGGAGTATTATCAGTATATAATAAAATAGCCTGTATAGTTGATGGATAACCCGGATACTAAGTTCATACGAAGGTAAGAGGTCATTAAGATAGTTATTCTAGGCGTTCTCGGGCTTCAAGCCAGGTGTAGTGATGAAGAGTCGTCGACGTTTCGGGAGAGATGTACGCTCCTAAAACGTCTATGACTCTCCATCACTACACCTGGCTTGAAACCCGAGAACGTCTAGAATATGTTCGTCGCCAGGAAAGCTTCAGATCATTAAGGTAGTTCTTTGAGGGGAGACATACCGTTTGGTTGAAAACACATAATCAGTTGGAAGATTGAATGTTATATCTGCATGTTGCAACAGTAGCTCAACGGTTAAAGCAACCGCGCGGAGAGCGGGAGAACTGTGTTCAAATCCTGGCTGTGGCACTGAAGTTTTCGACTTGTTCTAACAAGATTAAACAGTGTTAAATAGCCGATCTTTTGCAAGGCTACTAAAGGATGCAAGTATGCTATACGAGGTACGTCCAGAAAGTAAGTTCCGTTTCAATTTATCTCCGCTGCGATCGCAGTTCCGCACATGCGCGGTAGCCGCTCTGTATCAAGGAGAAGAAACGTGCTTCATTTTGAGATCGCTGTCAACCACATACGCTTTGTTGTGCTTGTTTACAATGTCGGTGTTGATTGAAAATCCTGTCGCTTGTGAAATCAGATCTGTGATTCGTTTTCTGAATGCTAGGAAAGTCAAACCAATTGAAATTTATCGGCAAATTTGCGAAGTTTACGGACAAAATGCGATGAGTGATTCAATGGTGAGAAGATGGGTCGACAGTTCAATGAAGTTCCTACAGGGATTTGGCTGGGACGTGTTTGACCATCCTCCGTACAGCCCTGACCTCGCTCCTAGCCACTTTTATCTGTTCTTACACCTCAAGTCTTTCCTTGGCGGTCAACACTTCAACAATGTCGAAGAGCTGAAAGAAAATGTTTCCAACTTTTTGAAGACACAGGTGGCAAACTCTATGAAGAAGGTATACAAAAACTTGTGCCACGCTATGACAAATGCCTACAAAATTTCGGCAGTTATGTGGAAAAGTAGTTTAAGAGTTATAGAATTTTGTGCAATAAATAATTATTCTGTATCTGTACACAATTTAATTTTATTACCAAACGGAACTTACTTTCTGGACGTACCTCGTATTTCAAAAGTGCAGGCAGCTAAGAGAGACAGTAAACTGAACTAGGACTCGCGGCTTCTATGAAACGAGCCTCTAAGCAGCGTAAATGATGGCCTGGATGGACTGTTTTACGACTAGCCAGTTAGTGATCTCTGAAGCCAGGTGGTCCTTTAATTTCAACTCCGGCGGATTATTACCGAGCCTTTGTTTTCCTAAAGGCATCAGTATTCACGCCGGTTTTTGTGTACCGTGTTTTATAACGTCTGGCATACGGCCTTAGGGTGTGACGCTTTCCCGAGCCTTTGAAGTTCTTGCGAGAAAACGTAAACAAGACGTTTAAGATTGGCTATCCTGCGTTTATTGCTGCTGCCTGCCTACACGAGGGCGTCAGGTATTTCCTCTGGTTGTCCACGGTCAGTGGCGGCTTCCTCTTCTTTTTATTTCATTCGTTTTTACTCTCTCTAAAACGCGTCGACACTTGGAGACAAAAGTTCATATTTTGAGAGCTCCTGAATAACAAAAACCATTACTCTTTTCTCTAACCACCACCGCTTTTTATTATTATTATTATTATTATTATTATTGTTTATATAGCCCCCTTTAACATCTAAAGTTATATCGGGGGCTTTGCATTAGAAACAACTCGGCTGTAGGTTCTTTATGTTGGGTTCCAAATCGTTATTTATTTTCCTCAAACACGCGTCCATTCATACTTCCAGACTCTGAGGCGGATAGGGAATAAATCTGGTTAAAGAAAAATTCCCCGCCCCAGGCGGGAGTTGAACCCGAGAAGTCAGCCGGCTGACCACTCGAAATGTCACAGAAAATACAGGTTATAAGGTCCACTGAATAAAACAACTTTAGTAAACGACCGGTATGTGTGTGTGTGTGTGAGAGAGAGAGAGAGAGAGAGAGAGAGGGAGGGAGAGAGAGGGAAGGAAAAACAGCCTAACTAAAACGAAAAGTTAGATAAATACAAAATAGGATATTTGACCATCTTCCAAGGATGCGAAACGAAGACTGAAAGAAATCCATCTGCCTCGAACCTGATACTTATTTTTTAAATTCTCAAAAATTGCTCCAACAATTTAATTAATACACCAAAATGTAAGAGAGTTGCACGGAAATAAAACATAGCTACCTATATCTTTATTTTATTTTCAATGTATAGGCTGTGAAATCTGCTCCGTTGCGTATGAATATCCTATCGTTTTATAGCTGATAAGTCGTAAGGCGTGGACTAAAGCCTACTACCATAAAACTATATTTTGCTATAATTTAATGCATATTAAATTAAATACTTTTTAGCATTTAACATATTCTAGGTATTTGTTATTAGTCCTAATTTTTAGTCACTCTAATTTTTTGGAGTGCTTTCTCGTTACATGCACGGCACTGGGGCGGGTTTTCTCCGGGTTCTCTAGTTTCCTCCGCCATTGCATTCCACCGGTACTCCATCTTCATTCATGTATTATCAGTGTCATCGTCTGCGGTGTCATAATTAGTTTAAGTGGGCGTTAAACACTACAAAAAAGAAAAGAAAAAAATTACCGCACTCGCTAAAGTGCCTAGCTTAGGGGCTTCGTGGCGCAGGGGATCGTGGGTTCGAGTCTCGCTTTGGGCATGGGTGTTTTTTTTAAATGTGTATATGTCTGTGTAAGTAAAAACAAAACGGTCAACAAAGGAAATGTAGGAAACTGGAGAAAAAGAAATTCTGAGCCAAGTTGAACAAAGAAAACAAAAGCGTTATCAAAAACTACTGTATTGTTCTTCTTGTTCTTTTAAGATAGAGGCTACAGAATAAAATGGTTGCAATTTAGATATTAAAGCACAGTTTTTCTTTAATGGAATAAATATTTTATGGCATATAACGGATTTGGAATGTAAAGAATATTCTTTATAGATATATAATGTAGATAATCACAAAATAGCAGTTTTCACCTTAATTTCGCTAAACCCTACTTATAATATATGGAGGGATGCTCTTTTTAATTCTAAAATATGTGGCATTTCGCGAAAATTTGGATACCAAGATCTCACAGGAAATACATATTTTGAGACCGCTCCCAAAGAATTTAGAGAAAAGGTCCGAGTGTATCTAAATCTGTGCGTGTGTTTATGAACAACATACTTCAAAAATTAAAAAGGCCTTTAAATATCAAACTTTGTATTAAAGCTCAGTATCTTCCAAGAATACGTTACGAAGATTTTCAGGGAAATCCCCCACCCCAAATTATTCCTTACATGGAAGATGTTTCGAAATTTTCGATTTTGTTTAAAAAATTGGCTATAAATTTTTGATTAAAATGTCATATACTTAATGTATTTACATAACAAATAAAATGTATATTTTGAACTTTTGAGAATAACCTGTGAAACTCTTTGCATTCTGGATGACTTTTGCTTAACTAGTAAATCGTAAATGTCAAATATATTTTTTGTGAAGTCAACTATTTTGTAGACATTCCTCGTTAATGATTTAAATGTTCCAAAACTTAGACTTTTTTCAAATGAGAAATCGTAATTTTTTAGTTTTGTTTCTTTTTTACTGCTGACCATACAAGGGAATAGAATTTAGTTCACTGTAGAAGTTTTATTGTACATAAAACTGCCTGTTTTACCCCAATGTACCTATTTTATGGGTTTTAAGCCTAAAATTTTCTATTTAATTTAAATAGAGTATATACGAGGGTCATTTGAGAAGTCATGGCAACTATTTTTTATCAGTCAATAAAGATGCAGCAACAAAGCGAATGAAAGTCGCTGGAATGTTCTTCTCAATGGTGGACTAAAATGGGATTCGGTTACAAAGGATTATGGATGCAGTACATTGAAACATGCACAAATACGGATCATTGTTTTATTCGTGTTACATATGTACAAAAGAGTACGCGAATGTACGCGTAATATACTTACGAGCTACTTTCAAAATAATCCCCCAAGGCTTCCATACACCTTTGACACTAACAAGCACTTCTGCCACGCAGAAATTAAATTTTTATGTATGCTCACTGTTCAACTTTAGTGACATTCATCTTGGAACACAGCCTCTAGGATACTAATGTTTGCATGTGTCTACTATCACTTCTAATGCACTCAGACGTCATTTGGTGGTGACATTCCATTCTGTGTACATGCTTTCAAATTTATATATTACAATAATCGCATATTCAGTTATTCGGAGTATATAAAATAGTTGCCATGACTTGTGGAATGACCCTCCTATATTTCCCCTTTAAAATTATTTTGAAGAAAATTTCCAAATCCTGCATAGCTGGACTAACATATTAAAATAAAACATTTCAAACGCTATGCTCATAAAGCTGAGAAGACTGGCCAACACGTTAGTCACCACACATAACAGTAAATGTGAAGGGATAAGTTAATGGCCTGGAGTATCTGCCTTGAAAGAAATTTTGCTGTCAACAAACTTGTGATTTCTAGCAAACCTCCTTGTAACATAAAAGGTCACCTTGGAATACTAAAAGAGGAATTTTATTCCTAACACCCCTCTAGAAGGTGGTTACAGATGCAGTAAACTAATGGTGCAGACATTGAGGTGGAACACAAATAGAAACTCAGACAAAACATAGAACATTGCATTAAACTACATTACAAAAGAAAATTATTCAGTTTTATAGTTTTTGGATAGGTAGAGTCAGACTGAAAAATTCAATGCCATAACCAGGATTTAAACCACGGATCTGACGATCTCTAACCGGTTGCTCTGCCCCTGAGCTACCAAGGCAACATGCCGGCACAGCATTGAATATTTCAACTGACTCGCATGTTTCCCGGTAAACCACAAAGTGTTTTCAAATTATTTTGAGATGACAACCGCAATGGCGACTTACAATGTTGCAAGTACTTAAGTCCCAGGATTCATAGTATAGCCAACTATTATGGGCAATAATATGGTCCTACTCCTGTCAGACACAGGATTTCTGTGAAAAAAAAATCAATCAATCCAATGCCAATTTATAGTCGTTGTTTTGTAACTACATTTTATTTGCTTATCCGATAGTTGTTTTCAAATTAATAAAATAAGGTATTAATGTGTTTTTATAAGGTTATGTTAATTTAATTAAAGTATTATTGTTTATTTCTAGTCAAATTCTCCTTTTATGTAGTTTTATATAAACAATAGGTCTATGACATTTGAGTACAATTTTTACTTTCTCTATACTCACTATGTACAGTGTATAGAGAAGGTATTGCACTCCACAAAAAAATTCGATACCGAGATCTCACCGGAAATATATGTTTTAGGGTCCCCTGTATACAAAAAAAAATATTTTCAGAAAAAGGTCCATGTGTGTATGTGTGTCCGTGTGCCTGTGAACACGATAACTCAAAAACGAAAAGTCGGTAAAATACCAAACTTGATATTTAAGTTTAGTATCTTTCAGGGATGCGACACAAAACTTTTGAGAAAAATCCCCCCACCTCAAACTACCCTTTACATGGAACTTTTTTTCGAAAATTTTGATTCTCTAAAAAATGGCTAACGATTTTGATTAAAATATCGTATATTAAAGTTATTTACCTGACAAATAAAATGTATATTCAGAATTTTCTGGGAATAGCCTCTGAAGACTACTTTATTCTGGATGAATTTTTCATAACTACTAAACCGTAAGAGATGAACAAAAACTTAACGCACAAAAAATGTAGAGCACGTTAAAACACACAATTTATGTTATATACATTTCTTTCGTGGAGTTGATCGTTTTTGAGATATTCCTTTTTCTTGGTTTCAGCTTTGAAAAACATACTTTTCTCATACAGGAATTTGTCAACTCGTCTATACAAACAAAGGAACATCAGTCATATAGCAACCAGCTTTTAGCTTTCACTTTAACCTATGGTACTCCCTTATTTCGCTTCTACTTACAATAAAGCAAGAAATAAGACTATTTCTGCTAATTTTTCTCGATTAGCATGAAATAAATAAAAGATAAGCTTATTAACAATAATAATTTACAGAGATATAGAGAAAATCATGTGAATGGAACACATCAGATTTTTATTGTTCCTTATTAGAAGTGTTAATAAAATTAAAAAGCCTAAAATAGTATTTAAGGACCTATTTTAATGTTTTTAAAGCCTTTTTAGGTGCCTAAATGTTTTTTTTTTAGTGCCTAAAAATCCGAGGTCTAATAATCACCGTATTCTGAAGATTGGTAGGCCAAGGACTGCCTTAACCCATTTTCCCGTAGCGAAGAGTACAGGAGTCTCGTTATGTTGTCAAGGTTTCATCGCTCCTACCACAAGATTCTCACTGAAATATAGCTCAGGCAGGTGACTGGGAGGTAGGCAGGTTTCCGGACCTTACTGTGGAGAACTTGTAATAAGGAAGAAGGGGAGGGTCTAGTTAAAACGACTCGACATAAATTCCACGTCAGGAACAAAACTAATGGCACAATAATTGGATTTGGTTAAGACCGTACGCACTAGAAGGCGTGCTTCGAAATTTATTACATCAATTGTTGATTGTCCGTAGGAAATCTATTGGTTAGCCACGCACGGACCAGCTACCCGTTGATTTCTTTTGATTTTCTCTCGTTTCGTTAAGAACATTTCTCAGAAAACGATTAACTTTATGAAACTGATAGTGACACAAATGTGTGTTCAAACACGCCGCAGAGAAATCACTTCATGTGAGAAATATCTGATGTGTTACTTTCACATGAATTTCTCTACCTGTTCTGCTAACAAACTATTCTTACAATAGATTATTCTTTTATGTGCCTCATGCTAATCGAGATTATCGTTGGCAGAAACATTAATAATTGCTTCCTTCTCAGTTGAAGCAAAATAAGGGAATATATTAATTAAAGTGATGGCCAAATCCTTAAAAAACATGTCGCTATGTGATACATTAGGCATGGAATTATCTTTGTTTAGCCAGCAGTAAAACAAAAGAGGAATGAAACGAAAGAGACCTTCCGGTTGTATTTTAACATTGAAATCGATAACAAGGAATATCTCGGAAATAGTTAATTCTACAGCAAAAGTACATGTATATGACATAAATTATGTATTTTAATGATATCTACATTTTTACTTTCTCTATACGTATTATGTACATAGAGAAGGTATTGTATTCCATCAAAAAATTCGATACCGAGATTTCACCGGAAATATATGTTTTGAGACCCCCTAAATAAAAAAAAAACATTTTTAGAAAAATGTCCGTGTGTCTGTCTATCTCTCTGTCTGTGTGTGTCTGTGGGCAGCATAGCTCAAAACCAAACTTGGTACTTAGGTTTAGTATTTTCCAAGGATGCGACACAAAGATTTTCAAGAAAATACCCCCACCCCCAACTACCCTTTACATGGAAAAAGTTTCGAAAATTTTGATTTTCTTAAAAATGGTTCTAACGATTTTGATTAAAATCTCGTATATTTAAGACATTTACTTGACAAATCAAATGTATATCTTGAATTTTCTGGGAATAGCATCTGAAGACTACTTTATTCTGGATGAATTTTACGGTTTTTGCATAACTGCTAAACCGTAAGAGATGGACAAAAACTTACCACATAGAAAATGTAGAGGACATTGAAGCACACAATCTATGTTATATATTTTCTTTCGTGGAGTTGATCGTTTTTAAGATATTCCTTGTTTTTAGTTTAAGCTTTGAAAAACTTATACTTTTCTCATACGGGAATTAGTCAACTCCTGTCCATACAAACAAAGGAACTTCAGTCACATAGCAACCAGCTTTTGACTATCACTTTAACCTATGGTACTCCCTTATTTCGCATCTACTTACAAGGAAGCAAGTAATAAGACTATTTCTGGTAATGTTTTCTCAATTAGCAGGGAGTAAATAGAAGCCTAAGCTTTTTAACAATAATTTCTTGCAGAAATGTAGAGAAAGCCGTGTGAATGGAACACCAGCTTTTTTGTAGTAAGTTATTGTCTATGTCTTATGGTTTACCACTTATACAAAATTCATCCACAGTAGAGAGGTTTTCAGAGGCTATTCACAGAAAATTCAAGATATAAATTTCATTGTCATGAAAATATCTGAAACATATGGTACGAGCCGTAACCTGAGAGCCCAGAAATAAGCGAAACGGCTCTCAGGAAGGAAGTAAGTTCCAAGCGCCATAGAAAAATGTTTTTAAAGGGCAAATTCCACCGTACAGCCGCAACATGCCATGCGCCGTCACCTGTCCTAAAATACTGAAAATGTTTAGAGGAAACAGATAAAAGGAAATGTTGGGGACAAGGAGAGCCACCCCAGCATTCGCCTACCGGCCAGGGGAAATTACGAGAAACCCATGGTCAGAGTAGCTGGTCCAACACTTTATCGCGAAGCACGTTATCTAGCACAGAGAATGTAGCATTAAAATGGGCGGCGGCGCTTTGGTGGAGTGGTTAGACCGCTCGCCTCTTACCTAGGTGGCCCGGGTTGGATCCCCAAAATATTGGACACTAATACTGATACACCGTGTGTGTGTATGTGGGAAAATATGGATAAACAACATTCATATGTAATTTCCTCATCTTCCAAGGATGCGACGCGGAATGTTTTCAAGAAAATCTATCAATCTCAAGCTATATTTTAACTGGGAAATGTTTCGTTACTTTTATCGTCTTAAAAATAATCTTAGAACTTTTAATAGCAAAAATATAATTTGTATGAAAAATAAAATGTGTATTCGAGTTTTCTGGTAATATTCATTCGGAATGAAATATTATAATTTTTGTATCTCGTTAAAACAAATAATTTATGTGAATAAGTATTTGTGCCATTTAACCAGCTGCTAGATTTGTTGTTATTGGTTTGAAATGTCTTGACGCTTATCATGTTTACTTTCTTTAGCACGTACATGTATACAATGTATAGGTATATAGTAGACAGAGAAGTTATTACATCCCAAACAAAAATTGGATACCGAGATTTAAAAAAAAAAAAAATTAGAAAAAGGTCATTGTGTGTCTTTCTGTATGTATGTGTGAGTTTTAAGAAAATCCCCACAACCAACTATCCTTTATATAGAAAATTTTCGAAAATGTTGATTTTCTCAAAAAGTCTCCAACTATTTTGATTAGAAATAAACTCTGAAGATCTCTCCATTTGGGATAACTTTTCTACAACTTACTAGACCAAAAATATAAATACCACTAAAACACAGAATTTATGTCATATAATGTATATATTTATTTTTGTGGAGATATTTTCCGAGATATTTCTTGTATTTGATTTCATTGTTAAACTACTTAAACTTTTCTCAAGTGAAAAGTCAACTTTCATTTCATCTCCTTTGGTTTACTCCCGTAAATGCAAAAGAGAACAAAATGGCAATGGTTCATATAGTGAAAGCTTTTAAAAGTTTTGACTATCGCTTTAGCATAGTGAATTTCCTTATTTCCCATCTACTTACAAGGAAGCAAGAAATAAGAAATGTATGTTTATCTTGATTAGAATGGTATAGATAAAAGAATAACACTCTTTTGTAAGAAAAGTTTGCTAGAGAAAGTCATGTGAATGGAACACATAGTAATTTTTAAGCTCTAATTAGTCATTCGACTGTTTCTCTTGTTTAGTTATCTGTAACAAACAGCTTTTCAAACATTTAACATCGCCTCAGCCTCCTAAATCGCAATGGTAATGAAACCATTTCTTAATACTTTTAATTTAATCAATATGAAGCATATAGAAGAGTGGGGAGAGAAAGTCACGTGGATGTATCACATAACATTTTCGCTATATATTTGAGAATGAGCTAAAGTAAGAGATAAAATGTATTATTTATTTCTGAGTAAGAATTCTCTGTGGCTTATTTCAAATTCATGACAGAAAAGCGTAGCTAATGAGCAACTAGCGCATTAATGTAGCTTTTTCCCACGCTGTCGGCCATTTAAAGTAACTACGTCATAAAATCAGTACCAGTATAAAAAAAAAAAGGAAAGGAGGAAGATGAGCGGTCATAAATACGTAGCTCACAATGCAGCCATATTTCCATTCTGCTCCTCGGAGAATGTTGTAGTGCTTGGACGTTTTAAAGTTAAAAGCATAATGGAAGCTGAGGAAGAAATAATTACACCCATAGATCATGAGGCCAGTCTTTCTGTTTATCACAGGATTACAGCATGGAAACCAGACATGCAAGACCTCTGGGGTCTTTTCCCCAAGTTACAAGCAACTAGATCAGTATCATTATCACTATCATCAACATCAGCATAGCTCTGTGTCCAAATTGAACAACTTCAAGACTGATTTCTTCTAGACCAGGCATGCCCAAATTTAGCAAGGAGAGATTCCACTCCGCATGCATGTGTCATAATCGAATATTTGTAAACACAGACCCTCATCTACATCAAGTGTTGTTGTCTTGAAATAAAGAAAGAAAGAAAAATGAATGAAAGTATAAATATTAGACAATTTAAACCAATAACAAGGAATATCTCGAAAACGGTTAACTTCACAAAAAATCTGATGTGTTCCATTCACACTACTTTCTCCATACCTCTGCAACAAATTATTGTTAGAAAGCTTATGCTTCTATTTACTTCATACTAATCGAGAAAAAGTCAGCAGAAATAGTCCTATTACTTGCTTCCTTGTAAGTAGAAGTGAAATAAGGGAGTATCATAGGTTGCTATGTGACTGAAGCTCCTTTGTTTGTATGGACTGGAGTTTTTAAATCCCTGTATAGGAAAGTGTGTTTTTTTAAAGCTGAAACCAAAAAACAAGAAGTATCTCAAAAACGATCAACTCCACGAACAAAATGTGTATAAGATAAATTGTGTGTTTTAAGGTGCTCTATATTTGTTGTGTTGTAAGTTTTCGTCCATCTCTTATGGTTTAGCAATTATGCAAAACTTCATAAAATTCATCCAGAATAAAGTAGTCTTCAGAGGCTATTCCCAGAAAATTCAAGATATACATTTTATTTGTCGTGTAAGTATCTTTAATATACGCAATTTTAATCAAAATCATTAGAACCATTTTTGAGAAAATCAAAATTTTCGAAAAAAGTTCCATGTAAAGCATAGTTGGGGGTGGGAGGATTTTTCTCAACATCTTCGTGTCGTATCCCTGGAAGATATCAAACTTAAATACCAACTTTGGTATTTTACCGACTTTTCGTTTTTGTGCTATCGTGTTCACAGACACACACATACACAGACCTTTTTCTGAAAATGTTTTTTTTTGGACACATTTCCGGTAAAATCTCGGTATCGAATTTTTTGGTGGAGTGTAATACCTTCTCTATACACTATGTACATAGCACGTATAAAGAAAGTAAAAGCTACTCTATGTTGGACATCGAGGGAATAAATTAAATGAGAAAAAACTGTTTTTTAGAGGCTGCGTGAAGTAAATAAATAAATACACACACCGTTAGAAAATAGTTGGAGGAGAGGAATAGGAATGAGAAAAGAGGACTAGTTTTGGGCAAAAATATTGATGCTTCAATTAATTTATTGATTCATTTATTTATTTGTTTCATTTTTTGCTGAGGAGGAAGTATACTTTGCGACAGGCACCTATTAGTGGCATATAATTGTGTGGATTGTAGAATATTCCGGCCGAATGTCACGCTACAATGATTGAAGAAATATTCGCAGAGCGGAATATGTTTTTTACTTTCTCTATACGCTCTATGTACCTACATAGTGTATAGAGAAGGTATTGCACTCCATCCAAAAATCCGATACCGAGATTTCACCGGAAATATATATTTTAGGGTCCCCAATATCCAAAAAAAGCATTTTCACAAAAAGATCCGTGTGTGTGTCCGTGTGACTGTGAACACGATAACTCAAAAACGAAAAGTCGGTAAAATACCAAACTTGGTATTTAAGTTAAGTATCTTCCAGGGACGCCACACGAAGATTTTGAGAAAAATCCCCCCACCCCCAACTACCCTTTACATGGAAATGTTTTCGAAAATTTTGATTTTCTCAAAAATTGCTCTAACAATTTTGATTGAAAGTTCGTATATTAAAGATATTTACCTGTCAAATAAAATGTATATCTTGAATTTTCTGGGAATAGCCTCTGAAGAGTAGTTTATTCTGGATGATTTTTACTGAATTTTGAATAACTGCTAAACCGTAAGATATGGACAAAAACTTACTACACAAAAAATGTAGAGCACATTAAAACACACAATTTACGTTATATACATTTTTTCGTGGAGTTCGTCGTTTTTGAGACATTCCTTATTTTTGGTTTCTGCTATGAAAAACATACTTTTCTCATACAAGAACTTGTCAACTCCTATACATATAAACAAGGGAACTTCATTGACATAGCAACCAGCTTTTGATTATCACTTTAACCTATCGTTGTCCCTTATTCCGCTACTACTTACAAGGAAGCAAGTAATAAGACTATTTCTGCTAATTTTTTCTGATTAGCATAAAGTAAATAGAAGTATAAGCTTTTAAGAATAATTTGTTGCAGGAATATGGAGAAAGTCATGTGAATGGTACACATCAGATTTTTTTTTATGGTGTTTAACGCCCGCGTTTACTACTATGGCAAGGCAGGCGATGACACTGACATGCATGGAATGAACATTGAGTACCGGTGGAATGTGATGGCGGGGGAAACCGGAGAAAACTCGCCCTTGCGCCACTTTGCCCACCACAATTCCCATTAGCGGTCGGCTGGGATCGAATACGGGACCGCCTTGGTGAGAGGCAAGTTCGGTCATTGTGCGATCAGTACTGTATTGATAATGCTTATCACAGTAGAATCCTTGATCCTAAACCTCCTTTCCTGGACAAAACCTGTTATTCTCCCATGGTGTTACAGTACCCAACCTGGTACAACTAGACCACGCCCCCTTAGTTTGTCAGATCATTAGCGGCACAACTTTTATGCCTTTTCTAAACTTTGTGAGAACTATTCGGACAGGCGGGGAATTCAACCCGGATCTCCGACTTTCCGTCCAGTTGCACTAACCAACTGAGATGCACGACTTTAAATTCCCTGCTATAATTAAAGAGTTCAGGCTCTTTCCAAAGACTATCACTACAGTTAACGCATTTCATTCAAAGCAGTAATGGGTACCTATGCTTGGCTTAGTACCTTAGACACGCCAGCTGACTGTGTGGTTCCATTCACATGACTTTCTCTACCTCTCTGCAACAAATTATTGTTAAAAAGCTTATGGTTCTATTTACTTCATGCTAATCCAGAAAAAAAATAGCACAGATAGTCTTATTACATGCTTCCTTGTAAGCAGAAGGGAAATAAGGGAGTACTATAGGCTAAACTAATATTCAAAAGCTGTTGCTTTGAGACTGAAGTTCCTCTGTTTGTATGGACAAGAGTTGACAAATTCCTGTATAAGTTTTTCATAGCTGAAACCAAAAACAAGGAATATGTCAAAAACGTTCAACTCCACGACAAAACTGATATAACTTAAATTGTGTGCTTTAATGTGCTCTACATTTTTGTGCGTTAAGTTTTTGCCCATCTCTTACGGTTTAGCAGTTATGTAAAATTCCGTGAAATTCGTCCAGAATTAAGTAGTCTTCAGAGGCTATTCCCAGAAAATTCAAGATATACATTTTATTTGTCAGGTAAATATCTTTAATATACAATATTTTAATCAAAATTGTTAGAGCCATTTTTAAGAAAATAAAAAATTTCGAAAACAGTTCCATGTAAAGGGCAGTTGGGGATGGGGGATTTTCTTGAAAATCTTCGTGTCGCATCCTTGGAAGATACCAAAGTTAAATACCAAGTTTGGTATTCAACGGTCTTTTCGTTTTTGAGCTATGCTGTCCAAAGACACACACACAGACACGGACCTTTTTCTAAAAATACTTTTTTTGGATTCAGGGGACCCAAAACATGTATTTACGGAGAAATCTCGGTATCAAATTTTTGGGTGGAATGCAATACCTTCTCTATACACTGTGTATATCGTGCCTATAGAGAAAGTAAAAATCTGGTGTGCTACACTCGCATGACTTTCTCTAGCTGTTCTACAAACTTCATACATAATATTCTTCTTTTTTCTGCACCTTGCTAATCGTGGTACTCATTAGCACAACGTTCTTATTATTTAGTTCCGTATAAGTAGGAAGAAAATAAGGGAATACACTAGGCTAAACCAATAGTCAAATGTTTCAAAAATCTGTCGTTATGCGACTGTCATTACAAATCGCTTCTTTTCTTGGCCAGGAGTAGAACAAAAGAAAAACGGACACTCCCGTCTGAGAAAAGTACAAGTACTTCACAACTGAAACTAATAAGAATGAATACCTCGAAAACGGTAAGCTCCACGAGAAAAAAGTATATGACATAACTTGTGTATTTTAACAAGATCTAAATTTTTTGTATAGTAAGCTTTTGTCTATCTCTTACGGTTTACTAGTTATGCCAAATTAAGCAAAATTCATCCAGAATAAACAGGTCTTCAGAAGCTATTCCCAGAAAATTCAAGATATGTATTTTATTTGTCAGGTAAATATCTTTAATATACGATATTTTAATCAAAATTGTTAGAGCCATTTTTAAGAAAATAAAAAAATTCGAAAAAAGTTCCATGTAAAGGGCAGTTGGGGATGGGGATTTTCTTGAAAATCTTCGTGTCACATCTTTGGAAGATACCAAAGTTAAATACCAAGTTTGGTATTCAACGGTCTTTTCGTTTTTGAGCTATGCTGTCCAAAGACACACACACAGACACGGGCCTTTTTCTGAAAATACTTTTTTTGGATTCAGGGGGACCCAAAACATGTATTTCGGTGAAATCTCGGTATCGAATTTTTTGGAGGAATGCAATACCTTCTCTATACACTGTGTACATCGTGCGTATAGAGAAAGTAAAAAAGCGATATATCCTTAATAATTGACGTTATATTTCTTTAATATATATCAATAGAAAGAGATGCTACTGAAGTAAGGACAGTAAATCGGTAGTCGCTGGCTCGATTGCTTTCCAAACAGATAACATCAGTATGTGTCCGGAAACTGTACATATATTATTTATTTTCATGACACATGACATAATATTTTTGAGAAGAGATATGGAAAACCAAAGAAGCATGTTTAAGATGCTCCAACGAGAAAAAAAGGCAAAATAAACAAACAAAAGACAAACGAAGCGCGGCGGGGCTTGTGATTAAGATGGAATGCGATCAAGATGGCGGGCTAAGGACGCGCTCGCTTCATTGACAGATGCGAGTCCCAGGGTTATCTTGAAACCGATCTTCCAAACGACAAGGTTCTATTTCGAGTTTCTTCGCCTTAATCTGCTTGTACACAGCCGCTGTTGTGGTTCGTGGCTCTGACAGTTTGTTATAAAAATAATTCGTGAATAATTTCTGTCGAGAAAATGACTTCTGTTGTCTGTTTTACACGAGGAAGATCTTACTGGAACATGAGTAAAATATTCCAAAGAGACCTTATGAAGTTCCAACATTAAATATGCTCTGCGTTTCTAAAGGCTACGAAATTTACGATGAATACCATCACCGACCAACACGCACGGTGTCCAAGTTCGCTAAGACACGGACTGGTGAACGAGAAATCCACGGTTCAAATCCCACCAAGACTGTCTTTCCCGACCGGGATGTTTTAGGGTCCCCAATATTAAAAAATCTGATGTGTACCATTCACATGACTTTCTCCATATCCTTGCAACAAATAATTCTTAAGAAGCTTATACTTCTATTTACTTTATGCTAATCAGAAAAAAATAGCAGAAATAGTCTTATTACTCGCTTCCTCGTAAGTATAAGCGAAATAAGGGACAACCGTAGGTTAAAGTGATAGTCAAAAGCTGATTGCTATGTCAATGAAGTTCCTTTGTTTATATGGATAGGAGTTGACAAGTTCCTGTATGAGAAAAGTATACGTTTTTCATAGCAGAAACCAAAAATAAGGAAAATCACAAAAACGACGAACTCCACGAAAAAAATGTATATACATAAATTGTGTATTTTAATGTGCTCTACATTTTTTGTGTTGTAAGTTTTTGTCCATCTTTTACGGTTTAGCAGTTATTCAAAATTTAGTAAAATTCATCCAGAATAACCTACTCTTCAGAGGCTGTTCCCAGAAAATTCAGGATATACATTTTATTTGTCAGGTAAATATCTTTAATATTCGACATTTTAATCAAAATCGTTAGAGCTATTTTTTAGAAAATCAAAATTTTCTAAAAAAGTTCCATGTAAAGGGTAGTTTGGGGTGGGGGATTTTTCTCAAAATCTTCCTATCGTATGCCTGGGAGGTACTAAACTTAAATACCAAGTTTGGTATTTTATAGACTTTTCGTTTTTGAGTTATCATGTTCACAGACTCATGGACACACACGGACCTTTTTCTGAAAATACTTTTTTTGGATACAGGAGACCCTAAAACATATATTTCCGGTGAAAGCTCGATTTTGAATTTTTGGTGGAGTGCAATACCTTATCTATACACGATGTACATAGTACGTGTAGAGAAAGTAAAAATACCACCGCCACCATCCTCGTTACCATATGCACATTTAGTTCATCAGTGGGCCGTTTTTCTAGAGAAGATCAAATTCGTTCATTCAACGCTTTAAGCCATTTCTTAATATTTCTGAAAATTGCAATCTGACACCAAATGGTATACTGTTCTATGATAGGTAGTTGAAATATTATATACACCTTAAAATTTTTAACCACATTTCATCGAATCATACGTTTTGAGGTCCCGAATAAAGCATTTGAAAGAAAAGTTCCGAGGATGATCTTCTATCCCAGAAGCGAAAAGTTGGAAAGCGCCAAATTTGAAGCTTGAAGCAAATTTATTTCATAGGAAGAAGAATTTTCATTGAATTTCGTTTCCCCAACAATTATTTACAGAGAAAAGTTAGCAAAAATAAAAGATCTGATGTGCTACGTTCACAGGAATTGCTCTACCTATGCTACAACAAACTACAAGCTTATTTTTCTATTTATTTCTCGATTATCAAGATATGCGTTAGCACAAATAATTTTGTGATATTATTTCCTTGTACAAGTAAGGTAAACCTATAGTCAATCTTTTAAAAGCCGGTCGCTATGTGATGATTTGAAATTTCGTTGTCTTTTCTTGGCCAGAATAGAAAGTATTATTAACGACTTACAATTATAAAAAAAGAATAAGTAATAGAAATTTTAAATCTATAACAAGCAGTATCTCAGAAATAGTTTGCTCAAAAAAAAAAAAAAAATTGTGTGTGTTTTACGAGGTCCACATTTTTATGTAGCACGTTATGTTTATGTTTTACGGTTTACAGTTATGCAAAAGTTTTTCAGAATGAAAAGGACTTCAGAGGCTATTCTCAAAAAATTCAATATATACATTTTATTTATCATATGACGATCTTTAATATGTGGAATTTGTTATCAACATCTTTATGAGGCATTTGTAAGAAATGCAAAACTTTCCAAAATGCTTCCATGTAAGGGTCATTTGGAAGTTTTTCGTGTTGTAACCTTGGAAAATGTTAACTAAAATATCAGGTTTTGTATGTACAATGTACATAGTGGGTAGAGAGGGTATTGTATTCCGTCCAAAAATTCGATATCGAGATTTCGCTGGAAATACATGTGTTGCGAACTCCTGAATAAAAATATATATATAAAGGTGCAGTGTGTATCTGTGTGTGTGGACAGTACAACTAAAAATAAAAAGTTGCTTAAAAATCAAACTTGGTATTTAAGTTCAGTATACTCCAAGGATGCGACATGAAAATCTTAAGGAAAATCCCCCCATCCCAAACTTCTAGTTACATGGAACGTTCTTCAAAATTTTCGATTTTCTAAAAAATTGCTCTAAAAGGTTTTAATTAAAATACCAACATTAAAAACATTTACAAGACAAAATGCATACCTTGAATTTACTGGGAATAGCCTTGAAGACCTTTGTATAGCTGGTAAACCATAAGAGATAGACAAAAACACAGGATTTATATTCAGAACATTTTTGCTGTGGAGCTATTTCCGAGATATTCCTTGTTATTGGTTTAAATTTTGAAATACTTTTTTTTCCAACAGAAAGTCATCCTATTTCTTTAGTTTTACTTCTGGTCATGCAAAGAGAAGCGAATTTCAAAGACAATGACAGCTTTTAAAAAAAAATTGACTATTGATTTAGCCTAGTGCAGTCTCTTAGTTCGCTTCTACTTGCCTGTAAGGAACGAAGTAATAACACCATTCTTCTAATGTTTTTCTCGACTAGAATGAAGTAGAAAGAAGAACAGATAGAGAAAGTGATATGAGCGAAACTGATTTTTACTTTCTTTACACGTAAATGGACATAGTGCTTAGAGGAGGTATTGTATTCCACCGGAAGTACACGTTTTGGAACCCCCTGAATACAAAAAAAAACATTTTTAGAAAAATTTCCGTGTGTGTATCTGTGGGCAGCATAGCTCAAAACTGAAAAGTCCGTTAAATACCAAATTTGATGTTAAGTTCAATACCCTCCAAGGATGCGACACGAAGATTTTCAAGAAAAGTTCCCCACTCCAACTACCCTTTACATGGGAAAAGTTTCGTAATTTGTTATTTTCTCAAAAGTGGCTCTAACAATTTTGATTAAAATCTCTTTTATTTAAGATATTTCCATGACAAAAAAAAAAAAACAACATATATCTTGCATTTTCTGGGGAGTAGCCTCTGAAGTCCGCTTTATTCTGGATGATTTTTATTGAATTTTGTATAACTGGTAAACCGTAAGACATAAGAAAAACTTATTACACCAAAAATATAGATCTCAATAATACACGCAATTTATATCCCATACATTTTTTCGCTGGGATGGCCGTTTTCGAGATATTCCTTGTTATTGATTTCAGTTTTAAAATCTTTTAACCTTTTTCATACGGGTCCTTTGTCAATGCTTGGCCAAGCAAAGAAACAGATTTCAATCCCATAACAACCGCATTTTAAAACATTTGGCTGTCGGTATTTCCTAGTGCATTCCTTTAGTTCCCTTCTACTTATAAGAAACTAATTAGACTGCTTCTGCTAATGTTTTAGCATGAAATAAATAGGCGAATAAGCGTATTAGCAACAATAATTTGTTATAGAGATGTAGAGAAAGGCATGTGAATGGAGCACATCAGATTTTTACTTTCTCTACACGTACTATGTACATAGTGTATAGAGAAGGTATTGTAATGCACCCAAAAATTCGATACCGAGATTTCACTCGAAATACAGGTTTTGGGTCTCCCTGAATCCAAAAAAAGCATTTCTGCAAAAAGGTCCTTGTGTGTATGTGTGTGTGTCTGTGTGTCTGTGGACAGCATAGCTCAAAAATGAAAAGACCGTTAAATACCAAACCTGGTATTTAAGTTTGGTTATCTTCCAAGGATGCGACACGAAGATTTTCAAGAAAATCCCCCCACCCCCAACTACCCTTTACATGGAACTTTTTTAGAACATTTTTATTTTCTCAAAAATGGCTCTAACGATTTTGATTAAAATACCGTATATTAAAGATGTTTACCTGACAAACAATATACATATCTTGAATTTTCTGGGAATAGCCTCTGAAGACTACTTTATTCTGGATGAATTTTACGAAATGTTGCATAACTGCTAAACCGTAAGAAATGGACAAAAACTTACCACACAAAAAATGTAGAGCACTTTAAATCACACAATTTATGTTATATTATTGTTTTTCGAGGAGTTGACCGTTTTTGAGATATTCCTCGTTTTTGGTTTCAGGTTTAAAAAACTTGCTTTTCTCATACAGGAATTTGTCAACTCGTGTCCATACCAACAAAGGCACTTCAGTCACCTAGCAACCAGCTTTTGACTATTACTTTAAGGTATGGTACTCCCTTATTTCGCTTCTACTTACAAGGAAGCAAGTAATGAGACTATTTCTGCTAATTTTTTTCTCGATTAGCATGAAGCGAATAGAAGAATAAGCTTATTAACAATAATTTGTTACACATACATAGAGAAAGTCATGTGAATGGAACACATCAGATTTTTTGTTATATTTTCATAAATTTATAGTCTTGTAGGTCATGTTTAGTAACTATAATAAACTTCAGAGCCCTATTTATAGGAAATTCAGGCTAGCCAAGAGCCCCGAGATCAAATGTTCAATGCCCCTTCTACGTCATGAACAAGTAAGCTAAAGGAGATCTTGATATCTGCTACTTAATTAATATTTCCAACACATTAGACCATGCAGCCAGTTTTTGTACCCTTGGGAATAAAACCTTGTTACGGTTCCAACTTGAATGGCACATTGCGTGAATCGTGTTCGAGCAATCCACGTCGTGCCACAAAAAGAAGAGGAAGTCTCCTTAAAGCTAAACGCGTGATGAGCTGGTAATGGCGATAATGATGGTGCCCAAGATGCACGCACCAGCATGTTAATGCATCGCGTGGAAAACAAAAGAGCACAGACATTTTAATTACCATGGAGCACTTCAAGTTAACACTTTCGTTGTGGGGACACTTTTTTCTGTGTTTTCCTAAGAGTAATGGAGCCATTCTTCACAGCAAATCAAATGAGTTATGAGGGCGTTATGATGACTTCATCAGCACAGGAGGTCGTGCCACTTGGATATACTGTTGCTGGCGTCTTGTACCGAAAATAACACTTCGTGACAAAAACTTGCGGAATAGAGAAGTACTTTTTCTATAGAGCGGCTTTCTATTGCAGTGCTTTCTCAAGCATTTTGTCATTTTTTGTGTACGCGTATTATAATATGTAATTATTAAAAAATTACATTACTTTTTTACACAGATCATGAAGCCGACATTTGTCCATACATAATTACACTTCGTAATTAAAACTCGTATGTCTCACTTGCAAGGAAAGACACATGTGTTGGTCTGGACTCGCTACCCTCCTGACTTCCAATAAAGACTTGATATTTTACGGGTGTTTTTTTCAGCCTACGGATTGAAAAGTTATGCCAGCAGCCGTCTTTACGAAGCGAAATCACGTTAGGGCACGCATTGACTATGCGGGCTACACGGACAGAGCAGAGAGGAAGCCAGGAAGCCAATGTACTGTAATGGCGGTTGTCATTTGTTCAGTGGCGGTTCATACGTGAAAGTGTAATATTCTTGTAAACCACGTCACAGAAACCAGCTCTCAGATCAGAACTTAAAATGTGTTCTTCGTTTGTGTAAGAGTAAGAGCATAGGGCCTAAATGTTGAAGTACAAAAGAATTAAAATATCTCGACGAAATAGTACAGCTCACAGTAAATTTATACTCTAGTTACATCAACAGTGAATGCAATGTAAAAGCAGTAACCTAGGGACAAAGGAATGATTTGTTTAAATACCTCATCCGAATTTAATCACCGTTTCTGAGACGTAATATAGAATGCTATTCAGCAAACAGTCAATGCCCTGTATGTACGATTTCGTTACGCGATAAGTACTGGTATTTTGTTTCTTATGCAATGAAGTTCATTTCTGTTTACAGCTAATTTATATTAAATTAATAATATTGAACACCCTCCTTTGTCTTCAAATCCTGTGGCAATCACCAATATTTAAGATTCACAACACACGATCTATAATAGAGAATGTGTCGCTTAGACAGATTGGTCCCGCTACTGTACGGTCTGCTGCCTCATCGTCAGTCGTGCTGAGTAAACAGTGCCCCGCTCTACACGTTGTCCTTGTTTCCGGGCAAATTTTCTCTGCGTGATTACGTCACAGTGCAAGTTATTGATGGTGACAGTTAAGCAGTTCCGGCGTTTTACGGTGTATACCTTAAACAGTGTCCACTGCATCAAGTCGTAAAAATTTCGGCCAAAATGACGGCTTGACACCATGGTGCTGAAGTGACTTACTCTGGTAGCACAACAGCGTGCGCGTTGGATTTCAAAAGTGAAGGTCCCAGGTTAAAATATTGCCACATCAAAGTAATTTTTATATTTACTAAATTTAACGAAAACTAATAGTTTGGCATGAAAGTTCGTTTCACTTACTTAGTTTAATTATGTGAACTTCATTAAAATACACTGTTACATGTCATAATGAACATTTTAAATAAATTATATAATATTGTAATTATAACTTACAGACATAAGGCATCATTAAATCGCTTTTTCTACTTAAAGCTATTCTTTCACACCAAAGAAAATGATTTAACAAAATGTAGTACGTACATACAAACTAGATACAATTTGCAAGCACATATTATGATCTTTGTGGACCCCTCTTTGAGCACAAAAGGCTGGAGCTTCATATTTATAGGCGAGAACACTTTCTAGTGCATGGCCGACCTACCAACAGTGCAGCAAGTCAACATAGCTCAGTATGCTGATGACGTGCTGTTATACTGTACAAACAAACACCCACGCAGAGCCTTCAACCCTATCCAGAGACACCTCTGCCTCATCCAAGAGTGGTGCGAGCGTTGGCGATTGTCCATAAATCCGGAGAAAAGCCACGCTATTCTCTTCACCAAGCGCCGCTTTCCCGCAAACTTCCCCACATTCACGTACCTCAGACGAAGGATACAATGAACCAACACCATCACCTACTTGGGGGTGAAGCTTGACAGGGGCGTCACTTTTAGGGAGCACGTCCGGGGGCTGTGGTGCCGGGGCAATGGGGCTGCGACTCCCGTCTGCTGTTGCTTCAGCGGGTACAGAATAGGTGTCTATTCTGTGCCTCGAGGCTTTCCAACGAGACTCCTGCACGAAGCCTCTGGTCTACCATACCTGGAGGACGAGATTAGGCGTCGGGCAACAAAATTCAACGAAGGGCTACCATTCCATCGGAGCGCCCTCGTTAGGTCTCTTGGGGATTACGATCCCACAAACCGCCGCTTCAGGCGATACCGGCTTCCCCGCATGGCTTGCGGGCATCCCCGGTAACGAAGGAGCACCACCAACAGCTGCTACGGCTAAGCTCCTTATTATCCTTCAAGAGTTGCTTGGATTCAAAATTTAATCTCAAGAAACATTTTGATAAAAACACACCAGCGGTGCACAAGGGCCGTTGCACCATCAAGGCAACCGTCGAGGAGCAATATTCGCCTCCTCCTGTCACTCCACAACCCCAATACACACCCGCCATCCTACAAAACCCACAATCCCATCAGAACGTGGTTAAGTTCTCTCTGAGAACAGGGACACGTCTAACACACCTCGGGCTGCCCTCAGCCTGCCAATCACACTGGACTAGTGCATTCGGAAAGAAATCATGAATTGCTAGTAAGTTCTCGAAACATGAACAGAAGTGAATAAAAAACGCATTTAGGTGTGATTTGAACTGCCAACCTTCACTACGACTTCCCAGCATACTAATCATTCCACTACAGGGGCACGTCGACAACAGGTACCTCCGTAACCTTAATCAGAGGGCTGATGAATATGTCAGCACCTGCATTTCATTTTGTCAGTAGAGTTCAGGGTTTTTATAGTGTTTAACGTCCGCTTTTACTACTATGGCACCGTAGGCTATGACACTGGTGATACATGGAATGAATATGGAGCACCGGTGGAATGCAATGGCGGGGGAAACCGAAAAACCAGAGAAAACCCGCCCATGAGCCGCTTTGTCCACCATAAATCTCAGTGCGGCCGCTTGGGATCGAACCTGAGACGAACGGTCTAACACTCGACCACGGCGCGGCCTCAAAATTCAGAGTTGCCTAGTTACCAATCCGCAGAGTGAGAACTCACCCTGTATATCTCCCAGTTTAATCAATGTGGGTGGTTTTAGGCTCGTGGCTTTATTAATCCCGGTAATAGTGTAAATGCACATCCTATAGTTATTTTCATGACTAATATGAAATTAATGTTTTGGCGTAAAAGTTACAAGTGTGCGAAGTGGCCAAGTTAGGCAAGTCCAAAATTTCGAAAAGACTATCCCATATATTTTGGCAATATGAAGGAAGCATGAAGGACTTCTACTTTCGTTACCACGTAAAAGTAGTACGTAGATGAGGTACTGCATTCCATCCAAAAATTCGATACCGAGACTATATAGATAACAATGGAATCACGAAAATCTGAGATAAATTTTATATTTAAATATACTGCAGAGTAACTCGTTACTTACGCATCTCTTAAAGTTATGTGAATGATAAAGCTTTCATCTAAAATGCATGCAACTTTCTCACTTTGTAGCAAGATTGCTGGAAAAGCATAAAACAGAATTGCAATGATACGGTACACAATTGACAACGTTTTATTTACACGTGCACTTACTTGTGATTGTGTGTTTGGATTCTAATATAAATAAGGAAATATTGCTTTCTATTAAAAGTATAAAATAATATGAAGGGAGGCGTATTATATTTTGCACTAATTCATTCTTCAAAACAAAGTTGGTACTTCTAACCCTTCCTTGGTTCATGCCTAAGGGACATTTAATATTGCCATTTTCAGGCTTACAAATAAACTGTCTACATGAATGTGAACTAGATGAAAAAAATCTTATGTGTTCCATTCACATGACTTTCTCTACATCTCTGTAACAAATGATTGTTAAAAAGCTTATGCTTCTATTTACTTCATGCTAATCGAGAAAAAATTAGCAGAAATAGTCTTATTACTTGCTTCCTTGGAAGTAGAAGGGAAATAAGGGGTACCATAGGTTAAAGTGATAGTCAAAAACTGGTTGCTATGTGACTGAAGTTCCTTTGCTTGTATGGACAGGAGTAGACAAATTCCTGTATGAGAAAAGTATAAGTTGTTCAAGGCTAAAACAAAGAACAAGGAATATCGAAAAAACAATCAACTCCACGAAAAAAATGTATATAACATAAATTGTGGGTTTTAATGTGCTCTACAATTTTTGTGTGGCAAGTTTTTGTCTATCTCTTACGGTTTACCAGTTATACCCAATTCCGTAAAATTCATCCAGAATAAAGTAGTCTTCAGAGGCTATTCCCAGAAAGTTAAAGATATACATATTAGTTTTCAGGTATATATCTTTAATATACGATATTTTAATCAAAATCGTTTGAGCCATTTTTTAGAAAATCAAAATTTTCGAAAATGTTTCCATGTGAAGAGTAGTTTGGAGTGGGGGGATTTTCTTGAAAACCTTCGTGTCGCATCCTTGGAAGATACTGAACTTAAATACCAAGTTGTCTCAAAACATTTATTTCCGATGAAATCTCGGTCTCGATTTTTAGGGTGCATTACAATACCTTCTCTATACACTATGTACATAATACGTATAGAGAAAGTAAAAAAAAAATATAGCGTGTTCCATTCACTGCCTTTCCCTACAAACTATCCTTACTAAAGATTATTCCTTTATCTTTATCGTGGCAACCGAAATAAATATTAGTGGAAATGGTTGTATTAGTTCTAAGTAGAAGGGAAATAAGGTTAAAGCGTTAATCAAATCTTTTAAAACGCCGGTCACTATACGAAACTATTGAAATTTGATTAGCTTTGTACGGCCAGGAGTAAAACAAAGGAGAGGTGGAAAGAAACCTGATCTCTCGTTTGAGAAAAGCTTAACTACCTTAAAATTTAAACCAATAACTAGGATAACCTTAGAAACGGTTAACTCTGCAAGAAATAGGTATAAGAACTGAAGCTTTCCTGGCGACGTGTTAATTCAAAATCTTCTTCAATTGAAATTTGATTCGCTTTGTAACGCCAGGAGTAAAACAAAGGGGAGGTGGAAAGAAACCTGATCTCCCGTTTGAGAAAAGCTTAACTACCTTAAAATTTAAACCAATAACTAGGATAACCTTAGAAACGGTTAACTCTGCAAGAAATATGTATAAGAACTGAAGCTTTCCTGGCGACGTGTTAATTCAAAATCTTCTCGGGCTTCTAGCCAGGTAAAAACTTGGCTAGAAGCCCGAGAAGATTTTGAATGTATACAATATATTTCACAACAAATGTAGAGCTCCTTAAAACACACAATTTATGTCATATTCATTTTTCCCTGGAGTTCGAGACATTCCTTGTTATTGGTCTCAGTTTTAAAATACTTAAACTTTTCTAAGACGAGAAGGCCTTATTTGTTTCTTTTGTTTTACTCCTGACCATGCAAAGAGAACAGAATTTCACCTTTATCACATAGCGACCAGGTTTTAAACGATTTGGTTATATGGCTTTAGCCTAGCGTATTCGCGTATCTTTCTTCTACTTACAAGGAAGCAGAAGTAACATCATTTTACCAATGTTTAGCATTGATTAGCATCGTGAAGACAAAAGAATACTATTTTGTAAGAACAGATAAAGATGTGTGAATGGAACAGTTTTTTTCTCTTTCGAGACTTAATTTAGAAAAACCCAGTCCCTCTGATTAAGATGGACAACCCCGTTTCATTATATGTATAGTTTACTCCAAGGATGTAAACGGATGTAAATAACCTGGAGCGTAAACATAATTTTAAAACACTCCTGCGCCGGTAGAAGAGAATATGTCACTGAATTATCTCTAGTAATTTCCGGAGACCTTTGTGATTCACAAATTCGTCGTATGAGAGTCGATGGTCCCACTTAGGATTGCCAGGCTTTCTAACTGAAAATAAGGGAGATTTCAGGAATGGTTTTCCCGACACCTTGACATGGCCTATCAGTTCATTGCGGCCATCTGCTTTTATGATTTTACTTGTTTCATAGAACCACAAACAAAACACGTGTTCCTCTCTTAAATTCAGACATAAGTGAATGAGACGCGTGCTACCATTGCTACCAACAGATAATTAAAATACTGCTGCCAACATTGGGAAAAAAGATCTACCACTTCAATATATCACGTATTCCAAATAACCCAGAATTCATGATAGTGTATGAAATACGGGAGAAATAGTCCAAAATACGGGAGCCAGGAGACTCAATAAAATAAGGCTGAAATACGGGAGGTCTAGCAACCCTAGTCCCACTCTTCCATGACGCTCAGGATTATCTTACCGCCGAGTCCAACTCAATCCAATAAAAACGCTTAAGATTTTCAAACAGGTGTATTTCTATTAATTTCAAAAATATATTGATTACTTACTATAAGTATTAAATGCTGGCATACATCAGCTGAGGTTGAAATCAGCCTCTTAAAGACCATGTTTAGGCTTTTGTAGACTACAGGTAGATCGGTAATGTTTGCCTAGTAGAATGGGCAACCTATTTGCAATGCCTGCTCACACACACACACACATATCCCTGGACCAACACATGGGATAGGCGCTGGACGGGGGGGGGGATCATATGGAGCAGCTGCCATCCACAAGGCCAATGACCCTGACTTTCTGCTATATCAGTTCCTTGGATATTAGTCATAGAGGAAGCGTTTCCGGACACGTGTTTGTGTGAACTATTCTAGCAGGCTATGGTATGCAGCGTACTGCATGCGATAATGACCTCATTATAATTTATAGCCACCCTATATTAGTACATTCACACACTTGCGGCAAACAACAGCGCCACTTTTGCTTTCATTTTTTATTCCAAGCGCCCTAAGAACGTTTGAAGACTTTTTACTTCGATACACATGGGAATTGTTTTGCAGTAACAGAGATCTTCTGAATTAATTCATGGCCGTAATAAGAACATTAGGATAAAACGATAAAAACTGCACTACGATTGTTCTCCCGTTTTTTGTTAACGAGTTATTTTACTGTCGTTTAAATTCATACTAGGAAGAAGATGAGCAAGTGAAAGCGAGGGAAAACATAGGAATTGTGTGCATGTGTTCTGTGTGTGTGTGAAGAAATTATGGTGTTGTTGCTAATGTAATTGTATCTTCTAATCATTCATTAATTAGGGATCACAAAACTAATTATATTAAACTTTCATAATTTAAAATTTGAAACATGTGATGTCCAAATAGTCATAACTGATTACAGCAATCTACAACAAATATTCGATCTACTTATTTATCAAGTAGAGGAATAGTTGTATATATAATATATATATATATATATATATATATATATATATGGGCGGCCCGGGTTCGATCCCAAGTTCCCGCATGTGGGATTCGTGGTGGACTAAGCGGCGTCTGGGCGGGTTTTCCCGGCCCCTCATTTCACCAATCACTCCATCACCACCTTTCCAACTGTCAATTTCGCCTACATTTCATATCATCCACTTCTGGCTGCGGGCCGACCCCTCGCAACAGGTTCTCCATTCTGTGGTTTCGTGCCGTTGGCTCCCCGGCAGGCTTCTGACCCCTAGGCATTGGCTTGTCAATCCTACAATAACGGGGAGGGTAAGCCGATTACGAAACTAATGTATTAGTAATCAATTAAATGGACCAGTGCAGAACTGTATCGATGAAATGGAAATGGAGTTTTATTTATGGACGCGTTTTAACGTTGTGGTTCTCAGCGTCGCATTCTATATTGGGCGCGAAAGACCGCTTAATTTTGCATATTTTGCTGTTTTTTTACGTGCCGTATATCTACTACACGGGACCAACGGCTTTACCTCCCTTCCGAAGGAAGCCATGCTAAGGATTTTTACGCCCGAATAATCCATCGTCCTCCACCAGCTGTGAACCAGCGAACTTGGGTACAAGAGGCTAGATGGAGGTCGATTGTCATATCGATAACAATCGCGTCTTATGGATTAGTCCCAACAATCGAGGCAATAATGGCTTGAAGAAAATGTAATAAATAACTGCCTCTGTGGTAGAGTGGCCACCCTCATAACTTTTCAACCCAAAGCTCCTCATTCCCAACTGAAAATGTATGTGAAATAATACTGAAATACCGCACACGAAAAAGTGGAAAGTTGGTAAAATATCCAAAATATTTAAAGAATAATAAAGTGAAACATCTCGAATGATATCAGCACCCGTAAACCTTAACTCTTTCTGCATATCAAAACCCAGAATTTTGTTTTCGTTATTTTGGCTACCAGAACTGATTAAAATGTAGATGAAAAATTTTTGGAATCATTGTTTACAATCGATAACTTTGTACTTTCTCTACACGTACTGTATACATGGCGTATAGAGAAGGTATTGCATTCCACACAAAATTTTGATACCAAGATGTCATCAGAAATACTCGTTTTAGGGTCCCCTGTACCAAAAAAATTCAGAAATAGGTCCATATATGTGTGAATGTAAATGGCGTGTTATTTATGGACGCTCTTTAACTATTGTGGTTCTCAGCGTCCCATTCTAAATTGGGTGTGAAAGACCGCTTAATTTTGCTCAGAGACCTCTCTATCAGGCTTGAGATTCTTTTGCATGCCGTAAATCTACGACACGGGACCAACGGCTTTACTTTCCTTCCGAAGGAAGCCATGCTAAGGATTTTTACACCCGAAAAAAAATCCATCGTTATCCGCCGCGTTTGAACCCGCTACCATGGGTATATGAAGTTAGCAAGGTAACCATTACACCACGGAGGGCGACTGTGTGTGTGTGTGTGTGTGTGTGTGTGTGTGTGTGTGTGTGTGAACACGATAACTCAAAAAAGAAAAGTTGATAAAATACCAAACTTGGTATTTAAGTTTAGTATCTTCCAGGGATGCGACAGGAAGATTTTGAGAAAAATCCCCCTACTCCAAATTACCCTTTACATGGACAAAATTTCTAAAATTTTGATTTTCTCAAAAATGACTCTAATGATTTTGATTAAAATACCATACATTAAAGATATTTATATGATAAATATAATGTATATCTAAAGACTTCTTCATTCTGAATGAATTTTGCTGAATTTTGCATAACTGGTAAACCGGTAAGAGACAGAAAAAAACTTTCTGCACAAAAAATGGATCACGTTAAAACACACAATTTATGCCATATACGGTTTTTTTTCGTTGAATTGACTATTACTTGAAGTAGTATCCCTTGTTATTTCTTTCAGATTTAAAATTCTTAAACTTTTCTCACACGGAAAGTTGTAAACTCCTGCCCTGCATAGAAACGGATTTCATCCACATGATAACCGGCTTTAAAAGATTTTACTATCGTCTTAGCTTAGTGTATTCCCTTATTTTCCTTCTACATTCAAGGAAGCAAGCAATTAAGGCAATTTCTGCTAATGTTTATCTAGATTATCATAAAATAGATAGAAGAATGTTCTTTTTGTTTTCTCTATACGCACTATGTACATAGTGTATAGAAAAGGTATTGCACTCCACCAAAAAATTCGATACCGAGATTTCACCGGAAATATATGTTTTAGAGTCCCCAATATCCAAAAAAAGCATTTTCACAAAAAGGTCCGTGTGTGTGTGTGTGTGTGTGTGTGTGTGTGTGTGTGTGTGTGTGTCCGTGTGTCTGTGAACACGATAACTCAAAAACGAAAAGTCGGTAAAATACCAAATTTGGTATTTAAGTTTAGTATCTCCCAAGGATGCGACAAGAAGATTTTGAGAAAAATCCCCCCACCCCAAACTACCCTTTACATGGAACTTTTTTCGAAAATTTTGATTTTCTCAAAAATGGCTCTAACGTTTTTGATTAAAATTTCGTATATTAAAGATATTTACCTGACAAATAAAATGTATATTTTGAATTTTCTGGTAATAGCCTCTGAAGAGTAGTTTATTCTGGATGAATTTTACTGAATTTTGAATAACTGCTAAACAGTAAGAGATGGACAAAAACTTACCACACAAAAAACGTAGAGCACGTTAAAACAGATAGTTTATGTCAGATACATTTTTTTCGTGAGTTCGTCGTTTTTGAGACATTCCTTATTTTTGGTTTCTACTATGAAAAACTTAATAACTAAATACTTCATTGACATAACAACCAGCTTTTGACTATCATTTTAACCTATGGTAGTCCCTTATTTCGCTTCTACTTACTAGGAAGCAAGTAATAAGACTATTTCTGCTAATTTTGTTCTGATTAGCATAAAGTAAATAGAAGTATAAGTTTTTTAAGAATAATTTGTTGCAGGGATATGGAGAAAGTCATGTGAATGGAACACATCAGATTTTAGCTCTATAGATTCTGGGTCTTCATCATCGCCGGACATTAGAAGCTTAGTTGAAGGAACTTGAACCTACAATTGGAGCAGCAAATGAAAAGAGAAGTATAAACTATGGAGGAGGAACTTCAAAGAAACTCCACAAAGAGAAGAGGAAGGCAAGGGACCTTAAGAGAACACGAAAAGGAGGAGATGAAACAAAAGCTGCAAATAAAACCGCCGAGGACGCGATTAAGTGACTCATTGTAAGGAATAAGGAAGAAGCTGGATGACAAAAGCGACGGACGGCTGGAGGATCGCGGCAGACCGCGGCGCGCCAGTTTGTGTGACGTCACTCTTACTTAATTGCTTGCCAGCTCTGTCTAGGTCAGGAGGTCGGGGGCGTGAGAGTGCAGTGCTGTCCACAACAAGAAGTTCTGGAAAGACCTCGCGCCACAGTTCCTGTAAATACCCGGAAAGTTCTCACACAACAAACCCGATGTTTCTCATTACTGTACTCCACATGTCGATAATACAGCTGGTCTGCAAGCCCGAACTTAGTTTCTTCCTCAGTGAACACTTTTTCTCTACACGCACTATATACAGTGTATAGAGAAGGCATTGTATCCCACCCAAAAATTCGATACCACGATTTCTCCGGAAATATATGTTTTGGGTCCGTGTGTGCGTGTCAGTCAAAATGTAAATGGCGTGTTATTTAAGGACGCTCTTTAACTGCTGTGGTTCTCAGCGTCCCATTTTATATTGGGCGTGAAAGACCGCTTAATTTTGCTCAAGAGGCCTCTCTATCAGGCTTGAGGTTCTTTTACGTGCCGTAAATCTATGACACGGGACCAACGGCTTTACTTCCCTTCTGAAGGAAGCCATGCTAAGGTTTTTTACACCCGAAAAAATCCATCGTCCTTCGCCGGGTTTGAACCTGCGACCTTGGGTATATGAAGTTAGCATGTGTCAGTGGATAGCATAGCTCAAAAACGAAAATTTAAATTCCGTTAAATACCAAACTTGGTATTTAAGTTAAGTGTCTTCCAAGGATGCGACACGAAGATTTTCAAGAAAATCCTCCCACCCCATCTACCCTTTACATGGAAAAAATTTAGAAAATGTTTATTTTCTCAAAAAATGGCTCTAACGATTTTGATTAAAATATCGTATATTAAACCTGACAAATAAAATGTATATCTTGAATTTTCCGGGAATAGCCTGTAAAGTCTACTTTATTCTGGATGAATTTTACGGAAGTTTGCATAACTGACAAACCGTAAGAAATAGAAAAACACTACTAAACAGAGAATGTAGAGCTCATTAAAACACAATTTATGTTATATACATTTTTTCGTGGATTTGGTCGTTTTTGAGATATTTCTTATTATTGGTTTCAGCTTTAAAAAACATAATTTTCTCATTCGAATTTATCAACTCCTGTCCACACAAACAAAGGTACTTCAATCACATAGCAACCAGCTTTTAAAAGATTTGACTATCGGTTTAGTCTATGGTACCAATCTCTTATTTCCCTTCTACTTACAAGGAAGCAAGTAATAAGAGCTTTTCTGCCCTTTTTTTCTCGATTAGCATTAAGTAAATAGAAGAATAGGCTTTTTAACACTAATTTATTGTAGAGATGCAGAGAAAGTCATGTGAATGGATCACGTCAGATTTTGTTTTCATTTGAATTCTATGAAATGTAATTGTTAATAAACTTCACGAATAGTTTCAACTTTTAATGGGAAAGAAAGAAATTAATAAAAGATCCCAGCCCGCCTGGGTAGTGTAGTAATAGTGTGTCTGCCTAACATTCAAAAGGTCGTGAGTTCGAATCTTGATTAGGGTGAGTTTCAAGGATAAGGTTTATTTTTTCGGGGTTTTCCGCTATCCTGAGAAGACGAATGTCGAGTAACTTTAAGCTCCTGGACCCCGATATCATTTGAGCATCATTTCACCAATTTCATTCCTCGTCCAATATGACCAACCAGATTAAAGGACATTAAGCTACCCAAAAAAAAAAAAAAAATCTGACATAACTTTCTCTAGCTCTTCTACAAATTTCTTACATAAAATTATTCTTCTCCCTGCACCTTGCTAATCGAGATAATCATTAGCAGAACGTTCTTACTACTTAGTTCCTTACATGTAGAAAGAAAATAAGGGAATACACTAGGCTAAACCGATAGTCAATTGTTTTAAAAGCTGTCGTTATTCGATTGTCATTCCAAATCGCTTCCTTGCTTGGCCAGGAGTAGAACAAAAGAAAAACGGACACTTCCTGTCTGAGAAAAGTTTAAGTACTTACAACCGAAACCAAAAACAAGGAATATCTCGGAAACGGTTACCTCCACAACAAAAATGTAAAGGTCATAAATTGTGTGTTTTGATCAGATCAACATTTTCTGTGTAATAAGTTTTAGTCTATCTCTTACCGTTTAGCAGCTAAGCAAAATTTAGCAAAATTCATCCAGAATAAACAGCTCTTCAGAGACTATTCCCAGAAAATGCAAGATATACATTTTATTTGGTGTGTAAATATCTTTAATATACGGGAGTTTAATCAAAATCGTTAAAGCCATTTTTTAGGAAATTAAAGGGTAGTTGGGGTGGGGGGATTTTCTTGAAAAGCTTCGTGTCGCTTCCTTGGAAGATACCAAATCTAAATAGCAAGTTTAATATTTAACGGTTGTTTCGTTTTGAGCTATGCTGTCCACAGACAGACACACACAGACAGACAGACACACACATACACACGGACCTTTTTCTGAAAATGTTTTTTTTTTGGATTCGGGGGTCCTAAAACAGGTATTTCCGGTGAAATCTCGGTATCGAATTTTTGGGTGGATTACAAAACTTCCTCTATACACTATGTACATAGTACGTATAGAGAAAGTAAAAAAAAAATCCTACTGATAAATTCATTCGGATTTATACGCACCTAGAATACCATTGCGGTAATTTCAAAGTAATGAGCTTTACTTTTTTCTGAAAAAATGCTACATCAGGAATGATCAGTGCACCACTGATACCTCCTCCACTTTCACACGGCAAGTCATGTGTATCGAACAGTTGGCTGTAGTAAAGCGGAGTCATTAACATAATCGACTGTCACTTTGATAGTGTTGAGAACTGGGTTCATTCAAACAGATGACTAGCGCATGTTAGAAATGATCCATTTTAATTTCTTTCAAAGTTTAAATATGTGTACGTTTTGGAGTTATTCACATAAAATTCATGAATTGATTGCTTGCAAATCAGCGAAAATGTCATTATTGGCGTGCTGGCTCATAATTGGCTTTGAACTCGAAGAACATCAACGATGCTCCTATTTCAAAAAGCTCGCTGTGATCCTTAAATGTTTGTCGGTTGAATCAGTGTAACACCCGGTATATTACATAAAATAGTTATATAAACGTTTGCAGTTCTAATCACGTCATGTGTTCATAATAAAAGTTTACGTAAATTCTCTCAATTCCCAAAAATTCTGAAAATGTTTTTTTTTTTTTTTTTATAATAGAATAACATGAATATTACTTGGTTTAATTTTTTTTTTTTCTCACAAGCCGTAGGACAGGAGCTGGATAGGTAGAGTCAGACTGAAAAATGCAATGCCATAGCCAGGATTCGAACCACGGATCTCCCGATCTCTAACCGGTTGCACTGCCTCTGAGCTACCATGGCAACGTGCCGGCATAGCATTGAATTTCTCAACTGACTCACATGTTTCCCGGTAAACCACAACGTGATCTAAAATTATTGAGATTTATAATTAATAGATATTGTACTGTAAGTGATTTATTTTATTGCCTTCTCAGCACATACTATGTTCATAATGTCCATACCGAGATTTTGTCGGAAATACATATTTTGAATAAAAAAAGACATTATTAGAAAAACGTCAGTGTATGTATGTAGACTTACAATGTTGTAAGTACTTTAAGCCTAAGGATTCATAGTATAACCAACTATTATGGTCAATTGGTACATGATTAATAGTTTTTTTCACACAAGCCGTGTTTAGGACAGGAGTTGGATAGCTAGAGTCAGACTGAAAAATGCAATAGCCGGGATTTGAACCTCGGATCTCCCAATCTCTAACCGGCTGCTCTACCACTGAGCTACCATCGCAACTTGCCAGCATGGCATTTGACCGTCGGTTTAGCCTAGAGAATTCCCTTATTTCCCTCCTACTTATAAAGAAATAAGTAATAAAATCGTTTCTGGTACTCCTTATCTCTATAGATTAGCCTTATTAACAATAATGTGTTACAGAGAGGTAGAGAAAGTCATGTGAATGGAACACATCAGGTTTTTTCAGTAGTTTTCAATGCTCAAAATGCACGATACTTGCAAGTTTTTATCGTTTTGTTTCAAATGCTATTACCGCCTCTGAAAAGTGCATTGAACAAAGTGATCATATACTGTACATATCTATATACTGTAGGTATATACGTAACATAAATTGTGTTTTAACGCAATTTAAGTTTTTGTGCATGGTTTACCTATTAATCAAAAGCCATTCAGAATAAAGAGGACTTCAGCAGTTATTCCCATGAAATTCTGGATATGCATTTTATTAGTCATGTAAATATCTTTAATATACGCCAGAGCCATTTTTTAGAAAATGGAAAATTTTGAAAATGTTCCATGTAAAGGGTAGTTGGGGATGAGTGGATACCTGAAAGATACTGAATATAATTACCAAACTCCGTATTTAACATAATTTCGTTTTTGAGTTATGCTGTCCACCCACACACACACACACACACACACACACACACACACATATATATCTTTTTACTCTCTCTACAAGTACTATGTACATAGTGTATAGAGAAGGTATTGTAATGCAGCCAAAAATTCGATACCGAGATTTCACCTGAAATATATGTTTTGGGTCCCCCTGAATCAAAAAAAAAACAAAACATTTTTATATAAAGGTCCGTGTGTGTGAGTGTGCGTGTCTGTCTATGGACAGCACAGCTCAAAAACGAAAAGACTGTTAAATACCAAACTTGGTATTTAAGTTTGGTATCTTCCAAGGATACGACACTAAGATTTTCAAAAAAATCCCCCCACCCCCAACTACCCTTTATATGGAACTGTTTCCGAAAGCTCTGATTTTCTTAAAAATGGCTCTAACGATTTTGATTAAAATGTCAAATATTAAAGATATTTATCTGACAAATAAAATATATATCTTGAATTTTCTGGGAACAGCCTCTGAAGATTAATTTATTCTGGATCAATTCTACGGAATTTTGCATAAGTGCTACACCATAAGAGACGGACAAAAACTTAACACAAAAAAAATGCAGAGCACATTAAAACACACAATTTATGTCATGTATATTTTTTTCGAGGAGTTGATCGTTTTTGACATATTCCTTGTTTTTGGTTTTAGCTTTGAAAAAATTATACTTTTCTCATACAAATTCCTATCCATACAAACAAAGGAACTTCAGTCACATAGCAACCAGTTTATGGTTATCAGTTAAGCCTATAGTGATCCCTTATTTTGCATCTACTTACAAGGAAGCAAGTAATAAGACTATTTCTGCTATTTTTTTTCTTGATTAAAATGAAGTAAATAGAAGCACAATCTTTTTAACAATATTTTGTTACAGAGATGTAGAGAAAGTCATGTGAATGGAACATATAAGATTTTTTTATCCAGAATATCAGCACACGTCAAATACGGGGCAATTGGGCTACCTGGTACTTTTGTCAGAAGTTCATGCTTGACTGGAGTTGATTGATTTTTGAATCAGAGTCTGATTGATTGATTTTCATTCATCGGAACAACGAAAACCTCAGGGAAAATGGAAGGGTGCAGTAACAAGTTGAGAAAGTTAAGGGAGGTTTTATCAATGTATACGATATCAACGTCGAAGAAATATTTTAGTAGGGCTGTTCTACATGTCTGTGCTGATGTTTTACAATCCAGATAGCGTCGACATGCTCAGTTGGCACTTCCCATACCATCATCCAAGAAGTCAACACAAGAATAGAGCAGAGTATTAAAAGCCACAAATGCCACTGCGAGACTTGAAACCGCGACCCTGTGGTCGCCAACATGCTGTGGTTTGGCTTGGGAGATGTTTCTTAGGTGAACGCTTTTTCCTCCAGTTTTCGCTGCTCGAATCAGTCGTTAAGACTGCAAACATAACGTTCATCGCTGAAGAAAATTTATGATTCAAAGTACAGGGCTGTAAATAGACCGCCAACGTGATCATCGTGGTGGGAAGTAAAACTGCACTGAATTCGTCATTGATATACGAGGTACGTCCAGAAAGTAAGCTCCGTTTCAATTTATCTCCGCTGCAGCACTGTGATCGCAGTTCCGCACATGCGCGGTAGACGCTCTGTATCAAGGAGAAGAAACGTGCGCCATTTTGAGATCGTTGTCAGCCACATACGCTTTGTTGTGCTTGTTTACAATGTCGGTGTTGATTGAAAATCCCGCAGCTTGTGAAATCAGATCTGTGATACGTTTTCTGAATGCTAGGAAAATGAAACCAATTGAAATTTATCGGCAAATTTGCGAAGTTTACGGACAAAATGCGATGAGTGATTCAATGGTGAGAAGATGGGTCCGACAGTTCAATGAAGGACGTAGTGAAGTGCACGATGAAGAACGAAGTGGGCGCCCATCTTTGGTTACAGAAGAACTGGTTCACGCGATTGATGGTAAGATCCAGGAAAACCGCAAGTTTACAAATACGCTATGAAATTTCCCCAAAGCTCACGATCACTAATTCATGAAATTGTTAGCGAAAAACTGAAATTTCGTAAACTTTGCTCACGTTGGGTACAGGCGGCAAACTTCTATGAAGAAGGTGTACAAAAACTTGTGCCACGCTATGACAAATGCTTGCAAAATTTCGGCAGTTATGTGGAAAAGTAGTTTAAGAGAGAGAATTTTGTGCAATAAATAATTATTCTGTATCTGTACACAATTTAATTTTATTACCAAACATAGATAGAAATGAAAATAAATGTGGATCCATTATTATTTTTTTTTTCCAATTGGTTTAAAACTAATTCCTTTAGTAAAAATGAAAGGTATAAATCATATAGAACCTGAAAAAAAAATATATCCACAATATTTAAATGTATTAAAATAATAATTTAAATTATATTTAAATATTACACTCCCTAATCATAACCCTAAAATACTAAACTTACTTTCTGGACGTACCTCGTATATGAGAGGTGTTTGATATGCTCTTGTCTGTAAATATTCCAATACAACTTACGTCTTGTAACATAAGGATTCCCGAATACCGTTTTCCTAACTGTCTCACTTTTAATATGCAAAGGTTCCAAACGGATTTGTTGTGGCGTTTCTAAACGCCCGGGGATTTTTTCCCCTGTCGAAGGGTCTCAGCCTCATGAAGGATGAATCAGTTGAGAAGAAACTTTGATTGAAATTTAACAGATACCGCAATAATGCCTGAGGACGGTGACAAGCTGAGCTTTCCAAAAATCTCTAATATAATACATTCACCCGGGTTTCCTTATCAACATACCCCTAATATGTATAACATTATAATATCCTTCTATCCACGTTACATTAATTAAACTTATTACTTTCTCTACATGTACTATTACATAGTGTAGGTTTAGAGAAGATCTCACCGGAAATTAAAGTTTTAGGACCCACTGAATACAAAAAAAAAGCATTTTTGGGAAAAGGTCTGTGTGTGAGTGCGTGTGTCCTTGTGTCTGTGGACACGATAACTCAAAAACGAAAAGTCGATCAAATACCAAACTTGGTATTTAAGTTTAGTATCTTTTAGGGTTACGACACGAAGATTTAGAGGAAAATCCCCCTCACCAAACTACCCTTTATATGGAACTTTTTTCGAAAATTTTGATTTTCTGAAAAATGGCTCTAACGATTTTGATTAAAATATCGTATATTAAAGCTATTTACATTACAAATAAAATGTACATCTTGAATTTTCTGGGAATGGCCTCTGAAGACATCTTTACTCTGGATGAATTTTGTGAAATGTTGCATAACTGGTAAACCGTAAGAGATAGACAAAAACTTACTTAATATAAAATAAGCTCGTTAAAACACACAGTATATATTATTTACATTTCTTTCGTGGAGTTGATGGTTTTTTTGTTTTTTTGTTTTATTTTTTATAGATATTCCTTGTTAGAGGTTTCAGCTATAAAATACTTATACTTTTCTCATACGGGAATTTGTCAACCCCTGTCCATACAAACAAAGGAACTTCAATCACATAGCAACCAGCTTTTGGCTATCACTGTAGACTATGGTACTCCCTTATTTCCCTTCTGCTTACATGGAAGCAAGTAATAAGACAACTTCTGCTAATTTTCTCTCGATTAGCGTGAAGTAAATAGAAGCATAAGCGTTTTAACAACAATTTGTTGTAGAGATGTACAGAAAGTCTGGTGAATGGAATACATCAGATTTTTTGTTTGTTTGTTTAGGAATCATTTAAAATTAAATAACATTTTCGTGTCATTGATCTCTTGCTTTGGAAAGAAACAATAGCAACTTGCAAATATATTGGTTAGACAACACACACTTTTGAAAGCAAAATTACAAAAGGTATACTTATGAAACGACTGATGCTCGAGGCTGCTATTGAAAGTGACTTTGATATAAAATGGTCAGATATTCTACTGTTCATTTTTTTTTTTTTTTGAGGGGGGAGCTTAATTCCAGTATAACAAATAATTTTTTTCGTGCTTGAAATCATTTGTATTGTGTTTTGGGACACTTGTGGTAGAACACAGTCATAGCAATAAATACCTGATAACAAACATAACCTTTTTTCTAACACGACAGAAGTCTGAATTTAGCATACGTAATTCAACAGAATGCTAATTAAATAAACCATTCCTAGAACAGAAAAGTAACTTAAACGTATGCATTTATTTACAACGGAGAAATGAACAAATGGACGGCTTTATCTCTATCTCCGAATCAAATCAGTAAGTTTATAAGCAAAATTTTCCCTTAATCTACCTACTTGTTGCACATAAATTTCAGAGCGTGCGTGCGTGTGCGTGTGTATATGTGTGTGTCTGTTTGTCTGGTAGGCTCGTGGTGAGCCTAGGCGTTGTTGCTGTGTACCTACCCTAGTGAGGGTTTAACCACAGGAATGAGGTGAAGGTTGAGGTTTTAATTTTGGAGTTTTCGAGTTAAGGAGGTAGCGTTGGTAGGCTCCTCGAGCGGTTGCATTTTCAGGAGCAGCATCCTTTCCTCTGCTCCGCTGGTGTTTATTTATTTATTTTTTTTAATTATGGTGGTGAAATTTTGAAAGATCTCTCCCAATGGGAGGGGGGATTGCTTTGTTCAGCTATTACGCTGTTGGCTGGTTTAAAGCCGTTGTTACCGGGGGTGCCCACAAGCCATGCGGGGAACCCGGAACCGCCTCTTTCGGCATTCAGTGGGTAAGTACTCCCCGAGAGATCTGACAAGTGCGTTCTCATGGTCGCCCAATCTGATGTAGAATTTTTGAGCCCGGCGCCTAATAACATCTTCCACATATGGAAGGGCCGAAGCTTCATGTAGTAGCCTCAAAGGGAAACGTCGACATACAGAATATATGGACCGGAGTCCTCCATTCTGTACCCGCTGTAACCAGAGAAGCCAGGAGTCTGCTGCCATACCCCACACTTCGCAGGCATAGAGCATCAGGAGGAATTTCAGAGCCAATGCTTTAATAGTTATTTATACCCCCGCCGCTGAATCCTTGCACTTGACAGTTGGGGTCGTTTCACGTAAGGTTTGCTATCCTGCCTTTGCGGCGTTGCCAGAGTAACTAGTAAACAACAGCTGATCACAAATGTCTCTGAGTAAAGATGAATATAAACATGTAAAAAATAAATGAACGCCGATAAATAATAAAGCTAATTAGTTATTACGAAATCAAAATTGATTGCAATTACATAGTGTCCAACACTGTACTTAAATTTAACATTGGCAATTATGTGTTGTTGCAGCCCATAAGACATCGCCACAACGGAAGACACAAGCGTCAACATGCACACAACAGTTACCTACCAGGAAGTTCTGTGGTTGTCGGAGGATCTGGTGGGGAGGAATCGGGAGACTGGGGTCCTTGGTCAGAACCCAGTGATTGCTCACGATCTTGTGGCGGTGGCATTGCCTACCAGACGAGGAGGTGTCGGCAAATCAGGTAAATATTAATATTGTACAATTTTAATAGCCCTTCCTTGAATCCAACTTAAACATATATTAATTTAGAATGTAAAATTAACTTTTCATGAATATGTTACCTGATAGTGCACAAAAATGTATTTTTAAACCCCTTATAAGGTTAAAAAAGTCTTATGTGTTTCATTCACATGACTTTCTCTACATCTCTGCAGCAAATTATTGGTAAAAGCTTATGCTTCTTTTTTACTTCAAGCTAATCAAGAAAAAATTAGCAGAAAGTGTCATATTACTTGCTTCCATGTAAGTAGAAGCGGAATAAGGGAGTAGATATCATAGGCTAAAATGACAGTCAAAAGCTGGTTGCTATGTGACTGAAGTTCCTTCGTTTCTATGGACAGGAGTTGACATATTCCCGTGTGAGAAAAGTAAACGTTTTTAAAGCTGAAACCATAACAAGAAATATCTTAAAAACTATCCACTCCACAAAAAAATATGAGCTCTACATTTTTGTTACGTAAGTGTTTGTCTATCTCTTGCGGTTTGCCAGATATACAAAATTCTGTAAAATTCATCCAGAATAAAGTAATCTTCAGAGGCTATTCCCAGAAAATTCAAGATATACATTTTATTTGTCAGGTAAATAACTTTACTATACGATATTTTAATCAAAATCTTTAGAGCAATTTTTGAGAAAATAAAAATTTTCGAATATGTTTCCATGTAAAGAATAGTTGGGGGTGGGGGGATTTTCTTGAAAATCTTCGTGTCGCATCTGTGGAAGATACCAAACTTAAATACCAAGTTTGGTATTTAACGGTCTTTTCGTTTTTGAGCTATGCTGTCCACAGACACACACACACACACTCAGACACACATGGACCTTTTTCCAAGAATGCTTTTTTGGATTCAGGGGAACCCAAAACATGACTTTCCGGTGAAATCTCGGTATTGAATTTTTGGGTGCATTATAATACCTTCTCTATACACTATGTACATAGTACGCGTAGAGAAAATAAAAAGCAAAGTAACCCTGCAGTTCCTTATAATTTGACTTTAGGCAACATATAAGTTATAGATGACCTGTAGATTTCCCATCTAGGAGCAACAGAACAACCATTGCATGGTTGGTTCCTATGACCGCGCTCGCTAAAGTCTCTAGCTTTGGTGCAGGGGTTCCCAGGATCGAGTCCGCCTTGGACACGGATGTTTCTGGTTTCTTGCTGTCACTAAGCCATTTTCTTTCCCTCGATGCTCAATTAGGTCACGTCTAAAGAACAACATGTGTGAAATACATCTTTGGGCCTCCCTGAGTACAAAAAACTCATTTCTGGAAAAAGGTCCGTGTGTGCTTGTGTGTGAGTGTGTGTGTCTGTCTGTGGACGGCATAGCTCAAAAACGAAAAGACCGTTAAATACCAAACTTGGTATTTAAGTTTGGTATCTTCCAAGGATGCGACAAGAAAATTTTCAAGAAAATCCCCCCACCCCCAACTACCCTTTACATGGAACTTTTTTCGAAAATTTTGTTTTCCCAAAACATGGCTCTAACGATTTTGATTAAAATATCCTATATTAAAGATATTTACCTGACAAATAATATGTGTATCTTGAATTTTCTGGGAATAGCCTCTCGAGACTACTTTATTCTGGATGAATTTTACGGAATTTTGCATAACTGCTAAACCGTAAGAGATAGACAAAACTTACCACACAAAAAATGTAGGGCTTAAAAAAAACACAGTTTATGTTATATACATTTTTTTCGAGGAGTTGGTCGTTTTTGAGATATTCCTTGTTTTTGGTTTCAGCTTTAAAAAATGTATACTTTTCTCATACAGGAATTTGTCAACTCCGGTACACACCAACAAAGGAATTTCAGTCACATAGCAACCAGCTTTTGACTGTCACTTTAACGTATGGTAGTCCCTTATTTCGCTTCTACATACAAGGAAGCAAGTAGTAAGACTATTTCTGCTAATTTTTTCTCGATTAGTATTAAGTAAATAAAAGCATTGAATTTGTGGGTGTAAATAGTACAAGCAGAGAAAGTAAAAATCGAGCTAATTGCATAAAGATACAGCGTTGCATATAGGGAACTGTTGGACCATATGGCATGTAATCCTTCAGGGTAAACAGGCATGGTGAGGATAAAGTGGTTTAGCCCCACGTGCAGCAGACCATGCTAGCGATGACTAATTTCTTGTAAAATGAAGTCAATAAACCTGATAGGCTGGCTCTGGGTCAGTGGGCCATGAGATAACGTTGACCTTGACAAGAGAGCGAGTGGGGGACTCTGTGTTTATTCTCCGACCACTTTCATCCTCAGATGGTTATCGTCTTCCTTAATATCAGATGGCAGGGATGCGTGAAGGTGTTACCTCATCGCCCTGTGTGAGTAAATTGCAGGTTATAACAGGCCTAATGTCTGACTCCAGATAGCGTGGAGAGCACTTCATCAGCCTCGGCACGCACCTGATGATGGGCTTCTAACAATCCATCATCCTTCCCATTTCTAATCAAATCACCTCTTCTTTCGTATTCAGGGAATGTTACAATGCCTGTGTTCTCGTGTGTTAACATGCATTAAATCAATATCCAAGATATCTGTTTTCTTTAATTATGTGTGATGCATTAATTACTTTCTCTAGCCCCATATGTACAATGTACATAGGGATAGAGAAGTATTGTATTCCACCCAAAAATTCGATACCGAGGTCCGTGTGTCTGTGAACACGATAACTCAAAAACGAAAAGTCGGTAAAATACCAAACTTGGTATTTAAGTTTAGTATCTTCCAGGGATGCGACACGAAGATTTTGAGAAAAATACCCCCACCCCAAACTACCCTTTACATGGAACTTTTTTCGAAAATTTTGATTTTCTTAAAAATGGCTCCAACGATTTTGACCAAAATGTCATATATTAAAAATATTTACCTAAAAAATAAAATGTATATCTTGAATTTTCTGGGAATAGCTTCTGAAGACCTGTTTATTCTGGATCAATTTTGCTTAATTTGGCATAACTAGTAAACCGTAAGAAATAAACAAAAACTTACTATACAACAAATTTAGGTCTTGTTAAAGTACATAAGTTATGTCGTATAACTTTTTCTTGTGGAGCTTACATATTTCGAGGTATTCATTGTTATTAGTTTCAGTTGTGAAGTACTTATACTTTTCTCTGACGGGAGTGTCCGTTTTTCTTTTGTTCTACTCCCGGTCAAGAAAAGAAGCGATTTGTAATGACAATCGCATAACGACAGCTTTTAAAACATTTGACTATTGGTTTAGCCTAGTGTATTCCCTTATTTTCTTCCTACTTAAACGGAACTAAATAATAAGAACATTGTGCTAATGAGTACCACGATTAGCAAGGTGCAGAAAGAAGAAGAATATTATGTATGAAGTTTGTAGAACAGCTAGAGAAAGTCATGTGAGTGTAACACATCAGATTTTTTTTACTTTCTTTACATAGTATACGGTACGTAGATAGAGAAGTTATTGCACTCCACCCAAAAATTGGATACCGGGATTTCACCGGAAATACACTTTTAAGGTCCCATGTATAAAAAAAATCTGATGTGCTCCATTCACATAACTTTCTCTACATCTCTGTAACAAATTATTGTTAATTAAGCCTATTCTTCTAACTGCTTCATGCAAATCGAGATAAACATTACCAGAAACGGTCTTATTTCTTAGTTCCTTATAAATAGAATACACTAGGCAAAACCGACAGTCAAGTGTTTTAGCTCCTATGGCATTGAAATCCGCTTCTTTGTAGGAGAAATCAATGAAACCAACTGAAACCAATAGCAAGGAATATTTCGAAAACGATCAGCTCTACGAAGAAAATGTATAAGACATATATTGTGTGTTTTAAAGATACCTCCATTTTTTGTGTAGTAAGTTTTTGTCTATCTATTACAGTTTACCAGTTATGCAACATTTTGAAAAAATCATCCAGAATAAAGTGGTCTTCAGAGGCTATTCCCAGAAATTCAAGATATACGTTTCAATTGCCATGTCACTATCTTAAATATAAGAGATTTTTTAATCAAAATCGTTACAGCAATTTTTGAGAAAATCAAAATGTTTGATAATTTTTCCATATAAACGGTAGTTGTGGGTGGGAGATATTCTTCAAAATCTTCTTGTATGTCTCTTGTATGTCCTTGGGGTATAATTTCTACAAAAGGGAGATCAATTCAGAAAAGAAGAATATGAAATCGCCTTTGCATCTATAAAGTTTTATGTCATATACCTTTTATTTAGTAGTGAAAAGATTGTGTTCGATCCAATACCAAGATTTCGTCTTAAGTGCATGCTTTGAACCCTAAAAATTCTGATGTGTTCCATTCACATGGCTTTCTCTACAACTCTGCAATAAATGATTGTTATAAAGCTTATGCTTCTATTTACTTCCTGCTAATCGAGAAAAAATTAGCAGAAATAGTCTTATTACTTTCTTCCTTGTTAGTAGAAGTGAAATAAGGGAGAACCATAGGTTAAAGCGATGGTCAAAAGCTGGTTGCTATGTGACTGAAGTTCCTTTGTTTGTATGGACACGAGTTCACAAGTCCTGAATGACAAAAGTATGTTTTTATAGCTTGAAACCAAAAACAAGTAATATCTCAAAAACAATCAACTCCACGAAAAAATGTATATAACATAACTTGTGTGTTTTAAAGTGCTCTACAATTGTTTTGTGGTAAGTTTTTATCCATCTCTTACGGTTTAGCAGTTATGCAAAATTCCGTAAAATTGACCCAGAATAAAGTAGTCTTCAGAGGCTATTCCCAGAAAATTCAAAATATACATTTTATTTGTCAGGTAAATATCTTTAATATACGATATTTTAATCAAAATCTCAAGAGCCATTTTTTAGAAAATCAAAATTTTTGAAAAAAGTTCCATGTAAAGGGTAGTTTGGGGCGGGGGGATTTTTCTGTCGCATCCCTGGAAGATACTAAACTTAAATACCAAGTTTGGTAGTTTGCCGACTTTTCGTTTTTGAGTTATCGTGTTCACAGACACACGGACACACACACACACGGACACACTGACACACACGGACCTTTTTCTGAAAATACTTTTTTTGGATACAGGTGGCCCTAAAACACATATTTCCGGTGAAATCTCAGTATCGAATTTTTTGGTGGAGTGCAATACCTTCTCTATACACTATGTACATAGTGCGTATAGAGAAGGTAAAAAGAAAGCAAAACTCTGATGTGTTCCATTCACATAACTTTCTCTACATCACTTAATAAATTATTATTAAAAAGTATATTCTTCTAACTAATTTATGATAAGACAATTATTAGAAGAAATTGTCTTAATTAGTTACTTCCTTGTAAGTAATAACAAAATTAGGGAACACACTAGACTAAAGCGATAGCCAAATCTTTTAAAAGCCGTTTTATACAGGTCCAGATGTTTAAAACTTTCCGTGTGAAAAAAATCTGATATGTCCCATTCACATGGCTTTCTCTACATCTGTGCAACAAATTGTTGTTAAAAATCTACTGAATCCTAATCGAGAAAACACTAGAAATAGTCTTATTACTTGCTTCCTTGTAAGTAGAAGGGAAATATGGGAGAATCATAGGCTAAAGTGATAGTCAAAAGCTGGTTACTATGTGATTGAAGTTCCTTTGTTTCTATGGACAGAAGTTGAAAATTCTCGTATGAGAAAAGTATAAGTATTTTAAAGCTGAAACCAATAACAAGGAATATCTCAAAAACGGTCAACTCTACGGGGAAAAATGTGTATAGTATAAATTGTGTGTTTTAACGATCTGTACATTTTCTATTAAATAAGTTTTTGTCTATCTCTTACGGTTTACCAGTTTTGTAAGATTCCGCAAAATTCCTCCAGAATAAAAATGTCTTCAGAGGTTATTCCCAGAAAATTCAAGATATACATTTTATTTGAGATTTAAACAGCTTTAATATGCGAGATTTTAATCAAAATCATTGGAGCCATTTTTGAGAAAATCAAACTTTTGGATAATTTTTCCTTGTAAAGGGTAGTTTTTGGTGGGTATATTTTTTTTTTAAAAAAAGTTCGTGTCCCATCCTTGGAAGATACTAAACCTAAATACCAAGTTTGGTATTTAACGGTCTTTTCGTTTTTGAGCTATGCTGGTCACAGACACACACAGAAAAACACGGACCTTTTTGTAAAAATGCTTTTTTCGGACTAAGGCGACCCCAAAACATATATCTGAAATCTCGACATCGAATTTTTGGATGCAATACAATACGTTCTCTATACGCTATGTACATAGTACGTGAAGAGAAAGACATTTATAAATTCTTTACACTTAAATTAATATGTTAGAGGAGCCAATATAGTAGTAGTAGCAGCAGCAGTAGTATTTCCTTTAGCTCCTGTGGAACATAGGGCATCGTTACGATGTTTCCATGATTGGATCTGTGAGATCGCCACTAAGCTCGTCACTCACAGATGGCACTGTAGGACGAAATCACGGCTTGTAGACGCGAAATGGCGGAATTTTGCCAATGAGCCTTCTTCTTTTAAGGTATAGGGCTAAGGATGTTTGCATCGTTCAGGCAGTCCTGTCTGCGGGGAGTACTATTTCTTTGAGAATACATCTGCGCTATTTGGCAGGCACCGCCAGACGCCACGTATCTACTAATAGCAGCACACCTTAATGCTGAGGAGAAATGTAATGAAGGGGAAATTATGGAAAGGAAATCGTGGTAGATAATAAATTACCTCATCATTCGCCCTCCGACCCGGGGAAACTACGAAAAGGGACAGAATTAAATTCACCGAGGATCGAACCCGGGACCTCCCGAATGCCGGTTGCACATGTTATCGCGGCACTTACTCGGTTCAGAGTCATATAAGTAAATAAAATTGGTTTCATCACGAAAAACATTGGCTGTTATTGGCTGCCTCCGGGGTCGAGTGGTCAGCGCGCTGACTTCTCGCCCGGAGATCCAGAGTTCGATTCCCGGCTGGGGCGGGGAATTTTTCTTTAATCGGAATTATTCCCTATCCCCCATAGAGACTGGAAGTATGGATGTGAGAGTGAATGGGCGTGTGTTTAGTAATATAAAGTTTAACCTAATGTTCTGAAGTAAAAGCCCCCGATATGACCATTGATGTTAAAGGGGGCTATACAAATGAAGCCAAAAAAAAAAAAAAAAACATTAGTTATTATTACTACCGTTAAATGAAGTTTTATTTATGGATGCTCTTTAACTGCTGTGGTCCCCAGTATCCCATTCTACACTGGACGTGAAAGACCGCTTAATTTTGCTCAGAGACCTCTCTAGCAGGCTTGAGGCTCTTTTACGTGACGTAAATTTACGACACCGGACCAACGGCTTTACTTCCCTTCCAAAGGAAGCCATGCTAAGGATTTTTACGCCCGAAAAAATCCATCGTCCTCCGCCGGGTTTATACTACCGTTAGATGGTGTAATAGAACGGTGCATTCCATTACATTAAGTAACTTGAAGAATACGGATAGGAGATAGTTCTTAGAAATGCATAAAAGTACAGTTGCCGGGTAATAGTGACTTTCAGTCCCCATTAGATTTGTAACTGTTTCAAGTAAATAACCGTTTCTGCTACATTTTGGTGATATCTAGCTTGTGATATAATAAAACATTCTGAGAGCATGTATACAATAATAATAATAATAATAATAATAATAATAATAATAATCCTTTGGAAGAAAAATCTGGTGTGTTTTATTCACAAGCTTTTCTCTATCAGTTCTGCAGACAAACCATTCCTACAAAAGATTATTCTTTTATTTACGTAATGCTAAACAATATAAATATTCCCAGAATTATTGTATTAGTTAATTCCCTATAAGTAGGAGGAAAATAAGGGAATACACTAGGTTGAGGCGACAGATCTTTTAAAATCTGTCACTATACGATTGTCATTGAAATTCGGTTCTCTTTCCATGACCAGGAGTAAAACAAAAGAGATATAAAACGGATGATTGAGTCTCGTCTGGAAACGTTTAAGCATTTAAAATTGAAACCAATAGCAAGGAATCTCTCTGAAATGGTTTAGCTCTACAAAAAATGTATTTGACATAAATTATGTATTTTGATGAGATCTATGGCCGCGCCGTGGACGAGGGTCAGACCACATGCCTCTCATCTAGACGGGGTTCGATCCCAAGCGACCGCATGTGAGATTTGTGGTGGGCAAAGCGGCGCAGGGGCGGGTTTTCTCCGGGTTCTCCGGTTTCCCCCGCCATCTCATTCCACCGAGGCTCCATCTTCATGTATCATTAGTGTTATCGCCTGCGGTGCCAGAGCAGTAAAAGCGGGCGTTAAACACTACCAAAAAAAATTAATGAGATCTACATTTTATGTAGTAAGTTTTTGTCTTTCTCTCACAGTCCACCAGTTATGTAAAAGTCGTTAAGAATGAAGAGGATTTCAATGGCTATTTTTAAGAAATTCAGGGTCCATTTTATTTGCCGTATTTAATCAAAGTCGTTTGAACCATTTTTGAGGACATTTAACATTTAAAAAGCGTTCCACGTAAAGAGTAGTTTTGGGGTGGGAGATTTTCCTGAAAATCATCTGGCGCATCCTTGAAATATACTAAGTTTAAATACCAAGTTAGGCATTTAAATGATATCTTTTTCTTACATTTGGGGGGGGGGGATCCGCAAAACATGCGTTTCTGGTAAAATCTCGGTATCGAATTTTTGGGTGGAACACAATACCTTCTTTACCTATTATGTACATTGTAAATGCATGCTGGAGAAAGTAAAAATGTTTTGTTTGTAAAGCGAAGAAATTCGATAGATCGCAACGGTTATAAACAGTAATCCAGGCATTTATAGATGATGAATGGGTTCTCTTTCAAGGACACGATTTCCCAAAGCAATACGCCCCGGTATTTGCTAAGCAACGATTCCTTCTCATTTGTTTTCTTTAATCTTCTGTTTGTTTATGTTAAACCTGCTCGTTAATGCAAGCCGCAAACCAGTTCTATAAAACAAACAAATGAGGTGAACACAGGAAACAAAAAAAAAAAGAGGAGAGAATGTGAGTCATGCTAACCTGGAACGAATATCTTTGTGCACAAATCTGCAGCTCTCTCGCCGCAAACTACATGCTTTTCTGTACGACTCATAATCACCTGCAACAGTAATGATCCATGAAACACGTAACTAATTCTACCAACAATGTATCCCATTTAATCTCAATTTAAAACGGTACCGCCCCTCACGAGCTTAGGAATTAAGCGAGAAAAATATACCATTTTATGAAATATAAATGTAAACCAAAGAAACTAATTTCAGAAGTTTCTAACTCTGACCAGAACATTTTCCTTCTCTACTACTCACCTGTGTGTGCGTGCGTTACGGAGTATTCCACACTGCAGCCGTGAGTTTATGTACGTCAGACCCCTGGAGGAAGGATTGAATGAGTGTAATTTCAGAGGGCGGCCTACAACCGGCCAGGGAGAGAGCCGTCGTGGAGGGTCCCTAACAGATCACAATCAGTTTTTCATCTCGACGCGGGGAGCGTCGGAAGCCCAGAGCACTGACCGGATAGATAACCTGGGACAACCACTAACGTCATCCATTCGCCGAGAGCTTTATTTCCAGAGTCACTTCCACGAAATGAAGCCTCGGCCGTAATCCTCATCGGCACTTACAGCTTTCGCCTAGTGACCCTGGAAAACCTCAAAAAAATCCAATCATGGATCGAGAGGTCGGCCACGGGGAACCGATCTCACGACCTCCCGAATGCTAGTCCCAGAATAAATGCCTGAACTACCTGGTTCGGTATGTTCGGTACCACTTATCTGTAGTAAGCAGAGGTAGTTTACATTCCATCGAAAAATCTACATCAAATGTGTGTGTGTATGTGAATAGTATTAACTTAAAAAAGTTTCCAAGAAAATCCTCCCATCTAAGTTACCATTTATATGGAAAATTTTCGTTTCTTTTTATTAGAGATGAAATTTCGAAACTCTCGATACTAGATGGTATCGACGAAGTGTACCTAATTTTTTGAGATAGACCTTAGATTCTTTTTTATACTTTATCACATTCCATAGACTGTTGTGTCAAAATGAAAAAAAAAAAAAAAATGCTAAACAATTGAGCAAGAAGTAGAGCACCCACATAATATGCAGCGTTAAATGAGCTGTGATAGAAGCAGATTGAACTGACGTACAAAATCACGTTTATACAAACTTTTTTGTATAGCTCACTCTCAACCATTACATTTACCTACTCCGGTGACCAAAATCTGTGAATCTAACAGGAACATAAGATGACAGAGTGCACGAAAATATTAGTTCTTTCATTTGTCAGTTTGTGTTTGCGCACATCAATCTCGAACCACGTGCATAGCTTATGTAAGGATTTCCATAAATATTTTGTTTCACCAATGTACGGCTTACTATGTTTCTAAATACTATATAACTAATTACTTATTACTAGATGAAGAAATCACCTGTGTTATATGATAGTTGTGAATATGGTAGAATGACGTAACGCATACATTATTTTAAATTGAGTTCCATGCAAAACATTTATTATTTTATATTTTAACACTGTTAATAAAGAAGAAATGCTAGTGTTTGTAAGCATTAAAAGCAAATTTTAGCACAAAATATAGTTGCGTAAAAAGGTAAACAAACTATTATTATTAGCCTTGACTAACAATATGGCATTATTAAGATAAACAAATTGCTGCCAACTGGAGAATGTCAAAAGAGGAATAATTTCATATTTAGTATATAATATAGAATTGGTTACTTTCATTAATAACAATGTAATTGAACAAGCTATGGCCTTTAATATTTTTACTTTCTCTATACTCATTATGTACATAGTGTATAGAGAATGTATTGCACTCCACCAAAAAATTCGATACCGAGATTTCACCGGAAATATATGTTTTAGGGTCCCCAATATCCAAAAAAAGCATTTTCACAAAAAGGTCCGTGTGTGTGTGTGTGTGTGTGTGTGTGTGTGTGTCCGTGTGTCATTGTGTCTGTGAACACGTTAACTCAAAAACGTAAAGTCAGTAAAATACCAAACTTGGTATTTAAGTTTAGTATCTTCCAGGGATGCGACACGAAGATTTTGAGAAAAATCCCCCCACCCCAAACTACCCTTTACATGGAACTTTTTTCGAAAAATTTTATTTTCTAAAAAATGGCTCTAACAATTTTCATTAAAATATCGTATATTAAAGTTATTTACCTGACAAATAAAATGTATATTTTGAATTTTCTGGGAATAGCGTCTGAAGACTACTTTATTCTGGATGAATTTTTCATAACTACTAAACCGTAAGAGATGGACAAAAGCTTAACCCACAAAATATGTAGAGCACGTTAAAACACACAATTTAAGTTATATACATTTTTTTCGTGGAGTTGGTCGTTTTTGAGATATTCATTTTTCTTGGTTTCAACTTTGAAAAACATGCTTTTCTCATACAGGAATTTGTCAACTCCTGTCCACACAAACAAAGGAACATCAGTCACATAGCAACCAGCTTTTGGCTTTAACCTATGGTACTCCCTTGTTTCGCTTCTGCTTACAATAAAGCAAGAAATAAGACTATTTCTGCTAATTTTTCTCGATTAGCCTGAAATAAATAAAAGATAAGCTTATTAACAATAATAATGTACAGAGATATAGAGAAAGTCATGTGAATGGAACACATCAGATTTTTGTAAATTGATTAACGAATATTGATGTTCAAAAACCAGTATTGGTATGCACTGAGAAATAGTGGTACATTATCGTTTTTTATTTTCTCAAACATCTGTGTAATTTTCTATATTTGCATGACTAATAAAAGGTATAGCTTGAATATTCCTTTTCATTCAAAATGTATTCTGTAAGTTTTTGTGTGACTGATACGCCGTAATGGATAAACAAAATCTACGACACAGGAAACGCATATCCCGTTAAAATATACAATTTATACTACATAATATTTTTGTAGTATTGGCGATTCCGAGATATCTATTGTCAGTTTTAATCCCTTTTGTATCTCTTTAAAAACTTTTTTAGTCATCGCTTTTTAAAGATTAACTATGGATTCAGCTTTCTGTGTCCCTTTCATGACCACAACGAAATGTGTAATTATTGTAAACGTTAATCTTTATAAACACGAAATAGAAAGTAGAATGATATTCTTTAAGAATGTTTTGAAGAAAAGTGTGAAAAGAAAGCCATGTGAATGTAATACATATTTATTTTTTATCGTTTTATTTGTCGTCTTTAACCTCGTAATCTTGGATCATATCGGCGGCATTGACTTTGAAACAATCATAGCTCATCAGCATTGATGTTCTCTTACTCGTTGGGGTTAATATAACTTTTGGCTTTCCATTTTCTCTCTCTCTCTCTCTGTTTCCCTCCCTCCTTTGCGCGCGAAAGCTACGCAGTAACATGTGAGTCTCGCATTGGGGAAGTTCAATTTTCGGCAACCTTCCAATCTGACCATGGTTTTTTAGTAGTTTCCCCGGGTCGGAAGGCGAGTTCTAGAGAGGTTCCTCTTCTTTCCTGTCTCCATCATTATCATCATTACTTGTTTCAAGGTTGACGGAACAGAGGACGGTGTTGCGGCTAGGTGGTGGTGCTGCGCTTTGTAAAGGTTTCTCCATGGTGTCGATTGGACTGCTCTGTGAGGGGCCTCCCTTAAGAGAACCTCTGGGGGGGGGGCTTTTGTGAAGACTTGAAACGCGTCGGACGCGTTCAATCTGGGATCATTACAGACCCCCGTCCATATTGCACAAGTCGTTTCCCGGATCTGATCACAATTCGGGTCTCCCACAGGGTCGTGTTCGAAGCAAAAGGGCCACGTGGTCTACGTGCAGTGCTCTTCCTCAGTTCGTGATATGTAACTTTACCTCTCTCTCGCTCCCTCACACACACACACACACACACACACACACACACACACACACATTCACGTACACACATATTGTACCTGTATTATTTCTAGGGCGGAAAGGGAATAATTTTTACTGAAGAAAAACATCTATCCTTCAGCCAAGAGCGAATCTATAACTTTTGGTTTTGGGTGTTTATTGTGATAACCACTAGAACTTCAGACATCGTTATTAATTTGATTTCTCCACATTATTTGTAAAATGTAGTAATTGTAAGGAAGCATATTAACGCTATTATTATTATTATTATTATTATTAATATTGTTATTATATCAATATTATTATTATTATTATTATTATTATTATTATTATTATTATTATCATTAGACAGTGCGAAACTTTCCTGGCATTTTTCTTAAAATGAGCAAGACTGTTTTAATATCCTCTTCCTTACCTTCTCATTATATGACTAGAAGTATCAGCAAATTTTTAAGCTGGATACGATAAATAAGGAAAACTTTGACGAACTCGCGTACATTTCTCCCTATCTTTGCCAGAATGCTTAAACAATGTGTGATTCAGGTATTTATCCCATATTTTATTACTTTCTCTACACGTATTATGTACATAGTGTATAGAGAAGGTAGTGTATTCCACCCAAAAATTCTATACCGAGATTTCAACGGAAATATATGTTTTGAGACCCTCTGGTTCCAAAAAGAAGAGTTTTTAAAAAGTCAGTGTGTGTGTGGGGGGGTGCATATGGACAGCATAGTTCAAAAACGAAAAGTTCGTTAAATACCAAACTTGGCATTTGCCATTGATGCTACACCAAGATTTTCACGAAAAATTTCCCCACCCCAAACTACCCTTTACATGGAAAAATTTTCGGAAATTTTTATTTTCTCAAAAATGTCTCTTACGATTTTAATTAAAACATTGTATATTAAATATGTTTACATCACAAATAATATGTATATCTTGAATTTTCTGGAAACATTCTTTGAAGACCTCTTAATTCAGGATGAATTTTGCTGGATTTTGTATAACTGGTAAACCGTAAGAGATGGACAAAAATTTACTAAGCACAAAATGTATATCATGTTAAAAGACATAATTTATGTCTAATAAGTTTTTTGGTTGAGTTGACTGTTTCTGAAAAATTCCTTTTTATTGGTTTCAGCTTCAAAATACTTATATTTTTCTCTATTGGAAATTTGTCAACTCATGGCTACACAAAGAAGGAGTGCTAAGCCAGCAGTGATAGAGGAAGGTTGTGTTTTGAGAGGTGCTCCTGCGGTGAAGGAAGAAGGATCTAAGTCACGATGGGAGTGGACATTACAGTGTATAGAGCAAGAATTGGACAGTTTAGAAAAGTAAAATTGGTGAATAGTAAACACAGTTTTGGAGAGAAGATGACAAACATATTGGTTTTAGCAAGTGTTATAACTTTGTTGCTAGTGATTGGAGGAATTGAGGTAAACCCCGGCCCTGCAGATATAATAACAATGCTGGAAAACCTGACTGAGAAAATGAACAAAATAGAAGGTATGGAACAACGAATAGGTAAACAATTGGAAAAGATGGCAACAGATATCAAAGAAGATGTTAGAGTTGAGGTGCAGGAAGCAAGAAGGGAAGTTGAAATGGTTAAGGAAAGAATGGAAAGATTGGAAGAAAGGGAGAGAAGATTTAATTTAGTGTTCATAGGAGTTAAGGAAAGAAGGTATAAATGGCCAGCAGAAGAAATATTAGAAATAACGAAGGAAAAGCTGAATTTGGAATTGTATAGATGGGAAATTATTGAAGCTTATCGAGTTGGAAGACAACTTGGCAAGAGAACAATTATAGTGAAATTTGCAACAGCCCAATTAGTACATGAAGTACTTAAAAGAGCCAAGAAATTAAAAGGAACAGACATTTTTATTAATAAAGATTTATCACCTAAGAAGAGAGCTCTGCAAAGAAATTTAGTACAAAAAATGAAAGAAGCAAGAGCCCAGGGAAGAAGAGCTTATATTAGAAATTTCCAATTGTGGATTGACGGAGAAAAGACATCGCATCTGGACAAGCTGTTAGGCAGGTAGCACAAATAGAGCTGGGTAGAGTGGCAAGTAAGGGAAAGATTATGGAAAGGGCATTGAAATTTTGGCATAGGATATTGAAATTGGAAGAAAGGAATTTGTTAAAACAGTGTTTAGTATATCAAGAGAAAAGTTTAAAGAACAAGGGATGGGTAGACTGTCTTCGAAATAACCTGGAAAGTAGTGGGTTAGGGGAAATGTGGAGAAGAAGAGAAAATAATGTGAATAACTTCTGGAAGTTGGCAAGGAAAAGATTTGAGGATATAGAAATACAAAAAATATTTAGTGAAATAACTGAAAAGAGATCTTTAGTTTTCTATATACCAATGAAAGTCTCATGGGGAAGGGAAAAGTACATTGATGTGACAAATAAAGAGGAGCGAGAAGGTATTGCATGGCTGAAAGCAGGAGTATGGAGATTAAAAGGTTTAAGGAAAGGTATTCCACAAAATCTATGTCCTATATGTGGCGGAAATGAAGATATAGAACACAAAATAGAAATACAAAAAATATTTAGTGAAATAACTGAAAAGAGATCTTTAGTTTTCTATATACCAATGAAAGTCTCATGGGGAAGGGAAAAGTACATTGATGTGACAAATAAAGAGGAGCGAGAAGGTATTGCATGGCTGAAAGCAGGAGTATGGAGATTAAAAGGTTTAAGGAAAGGTATTCCACAAAATCTATGTCCTATATGTGGCGGAAATGAAGATATAGAACACATTTTATTTAAATGTAAAGGAACTGAAATTTGGAGAAAAAAGTATATTAATAAGAAATGGTTTAAAATAGATAGAAATGTAGTAGTAGTTGAAATGTTTCAAAAAGATAGTAAGAAGATTGGACAATTCTTATGCAAAGTGAAAAATAAATGGATATGGACAGTAAATAGACAAAATGGTGTAATAAACTAGAATTAATAAACTATTGTAAAATATGAGTATGACCGGTAAAGAGCCAGGGCTGAACACCGGTCATATTCACCTGTATAAAGCTTAGCATAAATAAATAAATAAATAAATACACAAAGAAAAGGGATTTCAATCACATAGCTACCAGGTTTTAAAAGATTTGACTATCGCTTTAGCATATGGTTCTCCCTTATTTTCTTTCAGCTTACAACGAAACAAGTGGTAAGACAATTTTATTTCGATTAGCATTAAATGAATAGAAGAATGAGCTTTTTAACAATAAGTTGTTACAGAACGTAGAGAAAGTCATTGGAATGGAACATATTGGATTGTGTTTGTTGTTTTTTTATATTTTTGTTTTCTTTTGCATTTACACTGAGCTAAATAATATACATCATAACAGGATCTTGGCATTAAAGTGACCAAAAATACACAGAACAAAAATGTTAGTAAACTCTAATAAAGAATAGGGACTAAGAATAAGGCGTTTTCGGAGAAGTCTAGGCAGCGATCCATTGAGGATATTTTACTTCGCCCCCTCCCCCGGAGGGAGAATGAGGTGAAATGATATAAGGAACGCCGTAACCAGGAGAGGGTCCCAACAGTTTCCAGATTGAAACACCCTGCCAGTCGGACAGGCAGACCGGGCATCCCCGCCCCATCTAGAGGGTTCAACGCCCTCCCTCAAAGGTGTGGCTTCCCCAGCAATCAGCCGAAGTTCAACGGACGTAGAAAGTACACAGAGAATATTCTTTTACTCTTCCACGCTGCACCGAAACACCATCGCCGACACTTCCAACCTGGAAAACGCCCATACAGGGTTCGAGAATGCATTGCATGAGTAATGGAACAAAATAGACGGCCAGGAAATTTGGGGAATGAGAGAAATCATAGCGACCCAGGAAACTCCCCGAAAAAATTCATTTGACAAAAAGTTCGATCACCGGGAATCGAACCCGGATCCTGTACGACAGCATCATACTCAGTCTGAAGTGCACATATAAACTTAAATGTATTATGATTTTTATTGGTGACCAGATGGGGAATGATCGCTTCATAAATGTTCGTTCCAATAAGTTTCCATACGGAGGTACAAAGTACACAACTTTGGAGTGTCACTAGGAAATTCATCGTTGCCAAGCAGTGACATATCGTCAGAGCACCAAAGCCTAAATGCTTGTTTCCATTAATCATCCATTCATCTCAATTCGCTGCTGTCAAAAACGGACATTGCACTTCAACAAAACAAACAGCTACTTTTTTGCCTTGTGCCGCTGACTTTTTCTTTTGCACTGCGCTGCGCTGACCCTGGCCCCAATCTCTGAGAGAAATTCTTGGTAACTTAGAGGTCATGGGCTGGAACCCTAATCATGGGACTGGGTGTATTTTAATGTATTCGTCAGCTGCCTCACCCTTCTCAAGCCGCACCAAGCCAAGCCACACGCATTGTCAGATTCTTCCAAGTTCTGTCGAACGTTTCATAGCAGCTAATAGCGCACTGATCGATAAAATTGATGTCTTGTGTTCCGTTTAGATCAATGATGTATGACCACTCTTTCCTTTCATTTATTAAAAATCTTGTATTCCATTCACATGACTTTCTCTATATCCCTGCAACAAATTATTCTTAAAAAGCTTAACTTCTATTTACTTTATGCTAATCAGAAAAAAAATGAGCAGAAATAGTCTTATTACTTGCTTCCTTGTAAGTAGAAGCGAAATAAGGGACTACCATAGGTTAAAATGATAGTCAAAAGCTGGTTGCTATGTCAATGAAGTTCCTTTGTTTATATGGATAGGAGTTGACAAGTTCCTGTATGAGAAAAGTATACGTTTTTCATAGCAGAAACCAAAAATAAGGAATGTCTCAAAATCGACGAACTCACGAAAAAAATGTATATAACATAAATTGTGTGTTTTAACGTGCTCTACATTTTTTGTGTAGTAAGTTTTTGTCCATCTCTTACGGTTTAGCAGTTATTCAAAATTCAGTAAAATTCATCCAGAAAAAACTACTCTTCAAGGACTATTCCCAGAAAATTCAAGATACACATTTTATTTGTCAGGTAAATATCTTTAATATACGAAATTTTAATCAAAATGTTACAGCCATTTTTGAGAAAATTAAAATTTTCGAAAAAAGTTCCATGTAAAGGGTAGTTTTAGGTTGGGGGATTTTTCTCAAAATCTTCGTGTCGCATCCCTGGAAGATACTTAACTTAAATACCAAGTTTGGTATTTTACCTACTCTTCGTTTTTGGGTTGTCACGGATCTTTTTGTGAAAATGCTTTTTTTGGATATTGGGGACCCTAAAACATATATTTCCGGTGAAATCTCGGTATCGAATTTTTGGGTGGAGTGCAATGTCTTCTCTATACACTATGTACATAGTAAGTGTAGAGAAAGTAAAAAACGATTAGATCTTACCAATCGAACTTCAGTGCAACAATTACTATATTTAAAAAGTTCAACATATAAAATGCAATAATATATAGAATTTTCCCATTCCTACCTTTAGATCAAAGAGGGTCTGTATTCCTACTGAGAATAACTTCAGTTAAGAAATTTATGTCACTTAAATTTAAAATTTAATACTCACACGTACAATGGTATTCAGCAAAAGCTTAAAACCTCGGTTCTCTGCCTCCTGTGTTTTCCAGTACTCCCTGAAACATAAATTAATTCTTGCACTGACATTTCTATTTAATTTTAATCAAACGTTTAGTTATAAGCTAGGAAGTGTATTAAACTCTATTTTACTTTGTGCAATTATACTAAGTTTTTAAACCTTTCCACCTACCTGAAATAAAAATGCATACTTTAATGACGAAACAAATAAAACTAAACTCCCAAGTTTTGCAAACTATGTGTTCTTCATTGCACAAAGCAGGAAAAAAAAAAAAAAGTTGCAAAATTGAATAAAAAAAAAAATATTAACAGTTCAAGGCGGCGCCGTGATTGTGTGGTTAGATCGCTCGCCTCGCATCTACGCGCTCCGGGTTCGAACCCAAGCGCCCACATGTGGGATTTGTGGTGAACGAAGCGGCGTCTGGGCAGGTTTTCCCCCGCCACTCATTTCACCAATTGCTGCATTATCACCTTTCCTATCATCAATTTTGCTTACATTTCATGTCATCCTCTTCCTCATGGTCACGCCTGGCTACGGGCCGACCCCTCGTAACATACTCTCATTCTGTGGTTTCGTGCCGTTAGCTCATCGGCAGGCTTCTGACCCCTAGGCATTGACTTGTGTCCTAGGGGGGAGGGGTGCCAGTCCTATGGGGAGGTAAGCCGATTACGAAACGATTCATATATTTTGATTATAGAATTAATTTTTCCAGTGATTTTCCAGTCTGTAGTAAACAATCCAAAGGTGTTCAGAAAAAAATACAGATTTAAAGTTTTTTACCCATGGATATCCTAAACCCTGCTACATTTTCCAGTATTTTAAGTTCGTACTCAACTATTGGCCGTCTCCTTATAGTAGCGTTGCTGCTTGCCAAGCGGGAGACCTGGGTTCAATTCCCAGTACTGGCGTGGGGATTTTTTCCCCGCTGGGAGACCTGGACCGGGGTGCACTCAGCCTCTTGGGCTCCCTGGGGGGGGGCCTAATTGGGGAGCTACTTAGCGGAGAAGTAGCGGCTCCAGGTCATGAGGAACGCATTAACCGGCCGGGGGGGGTTCGAGACGCCGCCAATACTGCACACCATTCATAACGTCATTTTGTTAAAAGTTCTAATGAATAAAACATGATTAGATCCTACCAATCAAACTTCAGTGCAACAAATACTATATTTAAACATTTCAACTTCTAAAAATGCAATAATATATAAAATTTACCCATTCCTACCTTAGATCAAAGAGGGTCACGGACCGCGATGGGAGACGCAGCGGCCGGGCGGTAGGCTAAGGTTCCTTGTGAACTGTCGTGCCAAGGATTTATTATATATTATTATTAGTCAACTTTTCATAATGCACAGCATACAAGTGAGCATCCAAAGAAGGTTTTTAACCTCTTCACTGAATGTAATTATTGTGTTTAATAATGTTTTTTTTTTTCTGTCTCTTTGCAGCGACTCGGGACAATCCCTGTGCCAAGGCGGTACCAAGAGGTATTTCTCCTGTAACATTCAGGTTGGTGATGGTCTTCCTGTTTCTTTTCATTAAATAAAGAATTACTGAGGTGATAATGTTACCAGCACGGTTTATAAAAGTCCATATCAACTAAAACGTTTACAAGCTACAATATCTTACTTTTAACACTTTATTTGCTTGTCAACCATTATTACTTGAAATTGTATGTATTTTTATATAATGCTTTAAATTATATAGTTTTTCCTTTGGCTAATATAAAAGGTTTTATCCACTTTTATTTACAACCAGACAGCAGAATGATGAGGAGAATATACTACAACGCTTTGTGTTCACGATGTAATTAAATGTAACTGCATGAAGCACAAACATCACATAAAATAATTGAGATTGGATTATATCCTATTATATTTTCAAAATCACAGCCCAAAGGGCTTTTAGAATAAGATTTAAAACACTTTTGTGATAGTAACTTCCATTATATGATTACCAATGTCCTATTATAACTTTCTGTTTACAAATTAATGCTTAAGAACAACACAAAATAATCAATCAATATTAAGTTATCAAGTCAAGAACAACATAGTAATGTTGGACTGATACCAAAAGCTTATCATATAAAACATAATAAAACTGTAGATTATGATATTAATTTATATCATGCTGATTACATATTTTATTAAAATGTATTGATATAAAACCTACAGGAGTATATAAAAGGTGGATTATTTCTTACAAATTATGACATATTCCTTAGCGTTTCTTTCGTATTCGAAATAACTTTAACTACGTACTTCTTAAAACTTATTCATTAAACTTATTCATGATTTCTAATCATTTATAACCTTAATTATGATAAAAAGTTCTTCCATTATAACTAAAAAAAAGCAGTTTTCTTTTTGCTTTCTAAAGCCGAATGTAATAATAGCTAGAGAAGGAATTGTATTCCACCCAAAAATTAATGTCGAGATTTCACCGAAAGTATGTTTTGAGGTCCCCTGAGTCCGTGGATAGCATAACTCAAAAACCAAAAGGCCGTCATATACCAAACTTGGTATATTTAGTATCTTCCAAGGATGCGATACGAAGATTTTCAAGACAATTCTCCCGCCACAAACTACCTTTTGCATGGAAAATTTTTTGAAAAGTTTATTTTTCTGAAAATTTGCTCTAACGATTTTGATATATTTATATGACAAATAAAATGCATATTTTGAATTTTTTTAGAATAATCTCTGCAGTACTCTTTAATATGGATGAATTTTTCTGAATTTTACATAACTGGTAAAGCGTAAGAGATATACAAAAGCTTTCTCCACAAAAATGTAGATCCACTTAAAACAACAATTTCCATGGAAATGTCCGTTTTCGAGATATTCCTTGTTATTGGTTTCAGTTATAAAATACTTAAAAATTTTGTCATACGGGAACTTGTTAACTCCTGGCCACGCAAAGAAACGGGTTTCAATCTCATAGCAACTACATTTTAAAACATTTGACTGTCGGTTTATCCTAGTGTATTCCCTCTTTTCGCTTCTAATTACAAGCAAGTAAGTAATAAGACTTTCTGCTAATTTTTTCTCGATTAGCATGAAGTAAATAGAAACATAAGCTTTTTAACAATAATTTGTTGCAGAGATGCAAAGAAAGTCATGTGAATGGAACACATCAGATTTTTTAAAAAGGCATAAAAAATTAATAGCATAATTAGTAGCATAGGTTAAAAGGATAGTCATAAGCTGTTTGCTATGTGATTGAAGTTCCTTTGTTTGTATAGATGGGAGTTGACAAATTCCTGTTTGAGAAAAGTAGTTTTTTAAAAGCTGAAACCAAAAATAAGGAGTATCTAAAACACAATCAACTCCACGAAAAAAATGTATATAACATAAATTGTGTGTTTTAAATTGCTCTACATTTGTTGTATGGTAAGATTTTGTCCATCTCTTACGGTTTAGCAGTTATGCAAAATTCCGTAAAATTGACCCAGAATAAAGTAATCTTCAGAGGCTATTTCCAGAAATTTCAAAATATACATTTTATTTGTCAGGTAAATATCTTTAACATACGTTATTTTAATCAAAATCGTTAGAGCCATTTTTGAGAAAATCAAAATTTTCTAAAAAAGTTCCATGTAAATGATAGTTTGGGGTGGGGGGAATTTTTCTAAAAATCTTCGTGTCGCATACCTGGAAGATACGAAAGTTAAATTCCAAGTTTGGCATTTTACCGACTTTTCGTTTTTGAATTACCCTGTTCACAGACACACGGACACAGTCACACACGGACCTTTTTCTAAAAATGTTTTTTTTATACAGGGGATCCTAAAACATATATTTCCAGTGAAATCTCAAACTTTTATCTATACACTATATACAGATGACCTTATTTTTACTTTCTCTATGCGCAATATATACACTATGCACATAGTGTGTATAGAGAAAGTAAAAATAAGGTCATCTGGGCGCCTTTGATTCTGGGAGCAAGTGTTGCTCATCTGTGATGGTACATTCGTCAAAAGTTCATTTACCTTAGGGTTTTGGATTACCTTTGGTGGTTTTTTACTTTCTCTAGCCCCATATGTACAATGTACATAGGGATAGAGAAGATATTGTAATGCACCCAAAAATTCGATACCGAGATTTCACCGGAAATATATGTTTTTTGATCCCCCGAGTCCGAAAAAAAAGGTCCATGTGTGTGTGTGTGTGTGTGTGTGTATGTCTGTCTGTCTGTCTGTGTAAGTCTGTGGACAGCATAGCCCCAAAACGAAAAGACCGTTAAATAACAAACTTGGAATTTAGGTTTAGTATCTTCCAAGGATGCGACACGAAGATTTTAAAAAAAAATCCCCCCAAAACAAACTACCCTTTACATGGAAAAAAATTAGAAAATTTTGATTTTCTTAAAAATGGCTCTAACGATTTTCATTAAAATCCCGTATATTAAAGCTATTTATGTCCGAAATAAAATGTATATCTCGAACTTTTTGGGAATAGCCTCTGAGGACCTCTTTATTCTGAATGGATTTTGCCGAATTTTGCTTAACTGCTAAACCGCAAGAGATAGAAAAAACTCACTACACAAAAAATGTACATCACGACAAAACACACAATTTATGTCCTTTACGTTTTTGTTTTGGAGGTAACCGTTTCCGAGATATTCCTTGTTATTGGATTCAATTGGGAAGTACTTATATATAAAATAAGAACTATAGCTTTCCTGGCGACGTGTTAATTCAAAATCTTCTCGGGCTTCTAGCCAGGTAATAACTTGGCTTGACACCATCAGTTCACCCTGAAGACGAGGAAGATGCACTTCTTCGAAACGTTGGTGTCAAGCCAAGTTATTACCTGGCTAGAAGCCCGAGAAGATTTTGAATTACTTATATATACTTTTCTCAGGCAGGAAGTTCCCATTTTTTTTTTTTTTTGTTTTTTTTTTTTTTTTGTTCTACTCCTGGCCAAGCAAAGAAATTATTTGCAATGACAATCGCATAACGATAGCTTTTAAAACATTTGACAATCACTTTAGCATAGCGCATTCCGTTATTCCCTTCTACTTATAAGGAACTAAGTAATAAAAGCATTCTGCTAATATTTATCTCAATTAGCATTGTGTAGAAAGAAGAATAATCTTTTGTAGGAGGTTTGTAGAGCAGCTAGAGAAAGTAATGTGAGTGTAACACATCAGATTTTTAATAGTATTCTATTTCCAAGTGCTCACAAGGCATGGCTAGAGAGTATTTCCACCCTGCAGCCGATAAACGAAGCCAAGACTAACACTCCGAACCAGACATGGAAAACAATGTACGGAAATTATTACCTGAACGAGAATAATAGGAAAGATTTATCGAGGAAAATGATAGTAAAAATAGTAGTTTCGGGGTAATGAATGCGAACGAAGGATTATTAATTTGTAATATCCTATTGTATGATGATTTTGTAATTAATAAATATCAGAAAAGCAGAAACGCGTTACGCCACTGTAAAACAGACGCGCCGCAACATTTTCTTGCGAAACTTGGTGAGTGCATGACGCATGCCTAATACATAGACAACCGCTTATACATAGCCGCAAGGTTTGTTGCATAACAATCAGAACTCGCAACTAGGAGTTAACCTTATACAACGAATGCAATTTTTTTTAAAAATCTGATATGTTCCATTCACATGACTTTCTCTATATCTCTGCAATAAATTATTGTTAAAAAGCTTATGCTTCTACTTACTTCCTGCTAATCAAGAACAAATTAGCAGAAATAGTCTTATTTCTTGCTTCCTTGTAAGTAGAAGCGAAATAAGGGTGTACCGCAGGTTAAAGTGATAGTCAAAAGCTGGTTGCTATGTGACTGAAGTTCCTTTGTTTGTATGGACACGAGTTCACAAAGTCCTGTATGAGAAACATATAAGTTTTCATAGCTTAAACCAAAAGTAAGGAATATCTCAAAAACAAGCAACTCCACGAAAAAAATGTATACAACTTAAATTGTGTGTTTTAATGTGCTGTACATTTTTTTGTGTGATAAGTTTTTGTCTCTCTCTTACAGTTTAGCACTTATACAAAATTCCGTAAAATTCACTCAAAATAAAAATGTTTTCATGTAAAAGGTAGTTGAGGGTGAGAGCCTTTCTTGAAAATCTTCGTGTCGCGTCCTTGGAAGATACTGAATTTAAATACCAAGTTTGGTACTTAATGAACTTTTCGTTTTTGAGCTATGCTACCTACAGACACACACGGACATTTTTCTAAAAATTGTTTTTTTTTTTTTTTTTTTGGATTCAGGGGGTCCTAAAACATGTTTCTGGTAAAATCTCGGTATCGAATTTTTGGAAGCATTACAATACCTTCTCTATACACTATGTACATAGTACTTGTAGAGAAAGTAAAAAGATAGATAGATAGACAGATAAAGCTAGACGACCGCGCTGTGGTTGAGTGGTTAAACCACTCTCACCTAGACGGTCCGGGTTCTATTCCAAGCGACCGAATGCGAGATTTGTGGTACACGAAGTGGTGCAGGGGCGGGTTATCTCAGGGTTCTCTGGTTTCCCCCGCCATTACATTCCACCGGTGCTCCATCATCATTACATATACCATCAGTGTCATCGTCTGCAAAGCCACAGAGAGTAAAAGCGGGCGTTAAACACTTTAAAAAAATTGATGTGTTACACTCACATAACTTTCTCTAGCTGCTCTACAAACAAACTTCTTACAAAAGATTATTATTCTTTTTACACAATACTAATCGAGATAAACATTAGCACAATGGTCTTCTTCCTTAATTCCTTATTTGTAAATAGAAGAGAACTGAGGGAATGCGCTAGACTAAAATGATAGTCAAATGTTTTAAAAGCTGTCGTCATGCGATTGTCATTCCATGTCGCCTCTTTGCTTGGCCAGTTGTAGAACAAAAGAAAAACCGACACTTCCTGTCTGAGAAAAATTTAACTACTTTACAATTGAAACCAATAATAAGGAATATCTCGGAAATGGTTACCTCCACAACAAAAACGTAAAGGACATACATTGTGTGTTTGGACGAAATCTACATTTTTTTAAGTAAGTTATTGTCTATCTCTTACGGTTTAGCAGTTAAACAAGATTAGACAAAATTCATCCAGAATAAAGAGGTATTCAGAGGTTATTCCCAGAAAATTCAAGATATACATTTTATTTTAAATGGCAATATCCTTTATATACGGGTTTTAATCAAAATCGTGACAACCATTTTTGAGAAAATCAAAATGTTCTAATTTTTTTCCATGTAAAGGATAGATTGTGGTGGGGGGGATTTTCTTGATAAACTTCGAGTCGCATCCTTGGAAGATACCTTTCCTATATACCAAGTTTCGTATTTAACACTTTTTTTTATTTTTGAGATATGCTGTTCACAGTGTAATATCTAAGGGATACCTTTGAACTGTTAATAAGAATGTTACACAACAGTGTTTCTGTTCACCTGTTTTAGATTTACCGTGCGGCCAGGGTAGGCAAGAAAATATTTCGCCAATGGCGAATTTGGACGCAAATTTGACCTTGACTTATGGGCAAGGTATAAGAGCGATGACGCCTCACGACAGGAAGTATGTCTGTCGTCGTCGACCTTGACCCCTATCTCAAGTTTAATGCCGGCGGTGGTTGCCGCTAATTTCATTATGAGTTTGCCATTCATTGAGTAGCGCCTCTACAGATAAACCACGAGTCTGAAAATTTGACATTTTTTCCAACAAGTGTGTTGATGTATCGCGTTACACATTCGTATAAACGAAAACAATAAACGATCGTATTATGGCCCTGCTAATAAAATTTATATCTGACGTTTTCGTCTAAGGTTCAAACTTTAGTTTACGTTTAAACTGTCCACGTATTTTGTTTTCACCTTTCTGTGTGGTCTCGCCATAAACATATAACGTCGTGCAACTACCTAAGCCATAAATGCAGATTGTAAAAATCTGATGTGTTCCATTCACATGACTTTCTCTACAACTCTGCAATAAATTACTGTTAAAAAGCTTATGCTTCTATTTACTTCCTGCTAATCGAGAAAAAAATTAGCAGAAATAGTCTTATTACTTGTTTCCTTGTAAGTAGAAGAGAAATAAGGGAGTACCATAGGTTAAAGTGATAGTCAAAAGCTGGTTGCTATGTGACTGAAGTTCCTTTGTTTGTATGGACACGAGATCACAAAGTCCTGTATGACAAAAGTACGCTTTTATAGTTCAAACCAGAAACAAGGAATATCTCAAAAACAAACAACTCCACGAAAAATATGTATATGACATAAATTGTGTGTTTTAAAATGCTCTACATTTGTTGTGCGGTAAGTTTTTGTCCATCTCTTACGTTTAGCAGTTATGCAAAATTCCGTAAAATTGACCCAGAATAATCTTCAGAGGCTATTCCCATAAAATTCAAGATATACATTTTATTTGTCAAGTAAGTATCTTAAATATACGAGATTTCAATCAAAGTTGTTAAAAGTCATTTTTAAGAAAAACAAAATTTTCGAAATTTTTTCCATGTAAAGGGAATTTGGGGTGGGGGATTTTCTTGAAAATCTTCGTGTTGCCTCCTTGGAAGATACCAAACTTAAATACCAAGTTAGGTTTTTAACGGTCTTTTCATTTTTGAGCTATGCTGCCTACAGACACACACACACACGCACACACATACACACATTTTTCTAAAATTTGATTCAGGTGGTCTCAAAACATGTATTTCCGGTGAAAACTCGGTATCGAATTTTTTGGTACATTACAATACCTTCTCTATACACTATGTACATAATACGTGTAGAGAAAGTAAAAATCTTATGTGTTCTGATCGTCCTCCGTGGTGTAATGGTTACCATGCTGACCTCATATACCCAAGGTCGCGGGTTCAAACCCGGCAGAGACGATGGATATTTTTCGGGCATAAAAATCCTTAGCATGGCTTCCTTCGGAAGGAAAGTAAAGCCGTTGGTCCCGTGTCGTAGATTTACAGCACGTAAAAGAATCTCAAGCCTGATAGAGAGGCCTCTGAGCAAAATTAAGCGGTCTTTCCCGCCCAGTATAGAATGGGACGCTGAGAACCACAGCAGTTAAAGAACATCTATAAATAAAACGCCATTTCATTTCGATGTGTTCCATTCACATGACTTTCGCTCTGTGTTGCACTGACATTCCGTTCTTTCCTTTAGCAGGAGAAAGAACATTTAATAACAATGTTTCATTAGAGAAATATGCATTTTAAAATTGAAATGAATAAATAGGAATATCTCGGAAACGGTTAACTCTATAATAAAAAAATCTGATTATTGCATTCACATGATATTTTCTAGCTGCTGCTGAAACAAACTTTCCTTACAAACGATTGTTCTTTTATCTATATCACGCAAATCGAGATAAATGTTAGCAGAAATTGCCTTATTACTTACTTCCTTAGAAGTAGAAAAGGAATAAGAAAAGAATAAGGGAATACGCTAGGCCTTAAGCGATACTTAAATCGTTTAAAAGTTATCACTTTGTGGAACAATTGAAATTCGGCTTTCTTTTGCATGGCTGAGGAGTAAAATAAAATAAACGAAACAACAGTTGACTTTCCGCATGAGAAAAGTTTAAGCACTTTAAAATTGAAACCAATTGCAAGGAATATCTTGGAAACGGTTACATGTAAACAAATCGGTGTTCCATTCACATGACTTTCTCTTTCGCTCTGCAACAAATTATTGTTAAAAAGCTTAAGCTTCTATTTACTTCATGCTAATCGAGAAAAAATTAGCAGAAATAGTCTTATTACTTACTTCCTTGTAATTAGAAGGGAATTGAGAGAGTACCATAGGTTAAAGTGATAGTCAAAAGCTGGTTGCTATGTGACTGAAGCTCCTTTGTTTGTATGGACAGGAGTTGACAAATTCCTGTATGGGAAAAGTATACGTTTTTCATAGCTGAAAATAAAAACAAGGAATATCTTAAAATCGATCAACTCCACGAAAAAAATGTATATAACATAACTTGTGTGTTTTAATGTACTCTACATTTTCTGTGTGGTAAGTTTTTGTCCATCTCTTACGGTTTAGCAGTTATGCAAAAATCCGTAAAATTCATCCAGAATAAAGTAGTCTTCAGAGCCTATTCCCAGAAAATTCAAAATATACATTTTATTTGTCAAGTAAATATTTTGAATTTACGAGATTTTAATCACAATTGTTAGAGCCATTTTTAAGAAAATTACAATTTTCGAATTTTTTTCCATGAAAATGGTAGTTTGGGGTGGGGGATTTACTTGAAAATCTTCGTGTCGCATCCTTGGAAGATACCAAACTTAAATACCAAATTTGGTTTTAACGGTATTTTCATTTTTCAGCTATGCTGCACACAGACACACACGGTCAATTTTTCTAAAAATGTTTTTTTTTTGATTCAGGGGGTCTCAAAACATATATTTCCGGTGAAATCCCGGTATTGAATTTTTGGGTGCAATATAATACCTTCTCTATACACTATGTACATAGTACGTATAGAGAAAGTAAAAAGTACCTATATGACATAGATTGTGTGTTTCAATGAACTCTACATTTTGTGTAGTAAATTGTGTATCATTTATAGTTTGCGAGTTAACTAAATAAAAATCACCCAGAATGAAGAGGTCTTCAGAGGCACTTTCCAAAAAACTCAAGATATACATTTCGTTTGTATTAAAAATGCCTATACATAGGTATTTTAATCAAAACCGTTAGAGCCATTTTTGAGAAAATAAAAATTTTCGAAAGCTGCTCCATGTAAGGGTTAGTTTGGGATGGGGGATTTTCTTGAAATCTTCGTGTCGCACGCTTGGAAGATACGAAACTTAAATACCAAGTTTGGTATTTAACGGCCTTTTCGTTTTTGAGTTAAGCTGTCCACAGACACACACGAACCTTTCTAATTTTTTTCGACTCAGGGGTCCTCAAAATATGTATTCCCTATGAAATCTCGACATCGAATTTTCAGATGCAATACAATATCTTCTCTATACACTATGTACATAGTACGTGTAGAGAAAGTAAATATGTAGCATAGCTTCTGAGCTAAAATTGCATTCGTTTTAACCGCATAGCGAGGTTAGTGAATGAATCACCTTTCGATGATTTGTAAATGAAGGTTATTTGACAAGCATGTAATATTCTTGCTCAGTGTAACAGTTGGATACAAGTTAGTAATTCGCCGGCGCCAGTAGCTGTGATCTTTGGCGGGTTCATTGTGAACAATCTGCCATGAAAGATGTGCTTAAAAATTGCTACTTTGCCTACTCTCACTCACATTTACAATATGGAATAATATTATAGGGAAATAGTATAAATAATAACGAGATTTTCAAACTGAAAAAAATGGGTATTTCAAAAAGAGAAATTTGTAGAGAATATTTTAAAACATTGAACATATTAATTTTATTCATTATGGCTTCACGGGTGATCAGCCGTGAAGCCATAATGAATAACATTCGCCGTGAAAGCTTCAAGTCTTATATATTAATTTTACCTTGCATTTACATAAAGGAAACCTAAATATATGTTAAATCCAATCTCAATGATCTCATTAAAAATTCTGAGATCCATTCTCGTAACATGCGGAATAAAAATAAATTGCACATTACTACTCTTAAAACTAAACTATTTGAAAAGTCATCTAAATATAATAGCTTAAAACTCTATAATAATTTACCATCTAGTCTGAGGTATATAGGGTCTGTTAAAAATTTCAAAGCTGACTTAAATAAGTTCATGCTTTCTAACCAATTTTGCTCGGTTGAGGAATTTAATCAATATTGTGTACCTAACCTTAAAATATGTCGCTGAAAGCAACAGAGTAAATAAAGTCCAAATAAATGATGAGCTGCACTTTTCAATATACTCAATGCCAAAATTATGTTTTTAATCAGTTAATAGATTTTTTGAAATAGTTTAGATAAGTAGTCCATTACGAATATGTTATGTGTTATGTTTACTATTTTACTTTTGCTGTATAAAAATTGTTTTTGCATATAAATGGCAATAAATAGAGGTCTGCTAGGTTTTCTTATGACATATGCAAATATGTTCCATTAATGTGGCTGCATTTATTGTATCCATGCATATATTCTTATTCTGTTTTAAATTTTATGTGTCCAATAACATGTATACGTTTCAAAGCATAAATAAATAAATTAAAAAAGAAATCTGATGTGCACCATTCACATGACTTTCTCCATATCCCTGCAACAAATAATTCTTAAAAAGCTTATACTTCTATTTACTTTATGCAAATCAGAAAAGATTGGCAGAAATAGTTTTATTACTTGCCTCCTTGTAAGTAGAAGCGAAATAAGGGAGTACCATAGGTTAAAGTGAAAGCCAAAAGCTGGTTGCTATGTGACTGATGTTCCTTTGTTTGTATGGACAGGAGATGACAAATTCCTGTATGAGAAAGTATGTTTTTCAAAACTGAAACCAAGAAAGAGGAATATCTCAAAAACGATCAACTCCACGAAAAAAGTTTATATGACATAGATTGTGTATTTTAACGTGCTCTACATTTTTGGTGTGTTAAGTTTTTGTCCATCTCTTACGGTTTAGTAGTTATGAAAAATTCATCCAGAATAAAGTAGTCTTCAGATGCTATTCCCAGAAAATTCAAGATATACATTTCATTTGTCAGATAAATATCTTTAATATACGAAATTTTAATCAAAATTGTTAGAGCCATTTTTGAGAAAATCAAAATTTTCGAAAAAAGTCCCATGTAAAGGGTAGTTGGGGGTGGGGGAATTTTTCTCAAAATCTTCGTGTCGCATCCCTGGAAGATACTAAACTTAAATACCAAGTTTGGTATTTTAGCGACTTTTCGTTTTTGAGTTATCGTGTTCACACACACACTGACCTTTTTGTGAAAATATTTTTTTTGGTTACAGGGGACCCTAAAACATATATTTCCGGTGAAATCTCGGTATCGAATTTTTTGGTGGAGTGCAATAGATTCTCTATTCACTATGTACATAGTTAGTACAGAGAAAGTAAAAAAGGTTCCCGCTAAGGGAAAGATTTCGTCTTTAAAATGCGATGTATATCGTTTCAAATATTATAATATTTTATGGCCAGTATAAATTAATAGATGTTCATTATTTTAAAATCGGTTTGTTTTTAGTATTTAGTACAGACCTTCTGAAACCTACAAAGTGTATTTATGTTTTTGTTGCTGTTTTTGTAGGACTGCCCGGAAGGTTCGGCGGATTTCAGGACAGAACAATGTGCCCAGTTCAACAACGTTTCTTTCGAAGGGAAGTATTACAGGTCAGTATAAAAAAATCTGATGTTATATTCACATGACTTTCTCTAGCTTCTACAAACTTCTTACATAAGATTATTCTTTTTTCTACGCCATGCTGATCGAGATAATCATCAGCAGAATGATCTTATTACTTAGTTTCTTATAAGTAGGAGGGAACTAAGGGAATACACTAGGCTAAACTGACATTCAAATGTTTTAAAATCTATCGTTATGCGACTATCATTGCAATTTGCTTCTTTCCTTGGCCAGGAGTAGAACAAAAGAAAAACAGACACTTCCTATCTGAGAAATGTACAAGTACTTTACAATTGAAGCCAATTACGAAGAATATCTCGGAAACGGTTACCTCCACAAGAAAGATATAAATGGTATAAATTGTGTTTTGATGATATCTACGTGTTTTGTGTAGTAAGTCTTTGTCTCTTACGGTTTAGGAGTTAAGCAAAATTCTTCAGAATAAAGAAATCTTTAGAGGCTATTCCGAGAAAAGTCTAGAGATTCATTTTATTTGGGTATTTTAATTAAAACCGTTTGAGCCATTTGAGAAAATCAAAGTTTTCAAAAATGTTCCATGTTGGTGTAATGTGTTGGTGGGATTTTCTTGAAAATCGTCGTGTGGCATCCTTGGAAGATACTAAACCTGAATACTAAGTTGATATTTGACTGTCTTTTCGTTTTTGAGCTACGCTTTCCACAGTCACATACATACATATACACGGACTTTTTTCTAAAAATGCTTTTTTTCGGACTCGACATCGAATTTTTGGGTGGAATACAATACCTTCTGTATCCACTATGTACATACAGGCTAGAGAAAGTAATGACGTTTGCCTAAAGATGTGGTTTTCTTAATAACTTAATTTGTACCATCACACAGATATTCTCATTTTTAGGTATTAATGTTATAAGGCATAATCCTGCATTTAGAAAGCAACCCTTACATTCAACGATTTCACCCTTCAACTTTGGTGGTCGCATATACCTGGAAGACGTGTCTAACCAACGGTCAAGCGAAAGGAACTCTAAAAGGAGGCAGCCATAAATAGCGTTAACATTGAATAAAGAATTCTATTATCATTTTAAATAAGAATTCATTAGATGTCGTGAATTTGACCGGAGGGTAATGCTGGGTGTGTCGTATATATTAATGTTATTCCTTCAGCAGCCACAAATGATAATCTGTAAGCATGTGCTCCTGAATCAACATTCCGTTTGGAACAAAGACTTTGAGACTGCCTTCACAACCGAGGGGACAGCAAGCTGCTGGAGGTCCTGGGTTTAATTCCCGGCTGGGGTAGGGAATTTTCCTTTAATCGGAACCATTCTCTATCTTCCCACAAAGTCTGGAAGGCTGTATGTGAGAGTAAATGTGCGTGTATTTAAATATTTTTTAAAAAAAAAATGTTTAAAAAACCCCAACGTTCAAGAACCTAATCAATGAGTTGTTTCTTAAGCCTAAGCCGTCGATATGACCATAATGTTAAACGGGGCTATATAAATGGAACAATTATTAGAAAAAAATTCCACTTGACTCCTTTTCTTCTATCTTCTTGTTTCCAATACACCATCCCTTCTTTCATTTCTAGAAGCTTACTTTATTTCTTGTTTTGTTATCATCTATTTTATGCCGCTGTTTCTGGATGTTCTTTTCTCTTCTTTATAATACTATCCATTTACTTTTCTTATCTCTTTTCCCCCCAAATTATTTCTTTTCTATTTTATCTGCTTTTACTGTTTTTCTCTCTTCTCTTTTCCTAATTTCCGAATCTTTCTGAAGAAATTTAACCAGTTACTCGAGGGTAGCAGTGATGAACAGAAATAATATCGTTATTACCCATTTATTCATGACATCTGTCCTTGCAGGGACGGTTCACAATGGGCTTCTGAATAAAATACAAAATTTGATTAATAATAATCTAAAGATACTGTTGGAATGACCGATCCGCAATAAAGTTGATGGAACAAGCGGTCTCTGTGTTTTGCAGGTTGCAGGCAATTTACTGTAAACGGCGTTTGCTCTCTGCTAATTTAGAACAAAATTCTGATACGTTATGCAATAGTTAACAGTCAATGTGAGCTGCTCTTCCTTCTCATCAGTGAACTGCAGTCCTTCTCAACTATAGATGCATGCTATTTTAGTGTAGACTTCTATTACGCATCGGGTTCCATATCTGCATTCTCTTTATACTAACACATAACAACAAAAATCTGAAGCCCACCTGGGTAGTGTGGTGGTGGCGTGTCTGCCTCACATTCAAAAGGTCGTGAATTCGAATCTCGCTTAGGGTGAGTTACCCGGGTAAGGTTTCTTTCGGGGTTTTCCCTTATCCTGAGAAGACGAATGTCAAGTAACTTTAAGCTCCATGGACCCCGAGCTCATTTGAGCATCATTTCACCAATTTCATTCATCGTCCGATATGACCAACCAGGTTAAAGGACGTTAAAATAAAAAAAAAAAAAATAATAAAATCTGACGTGTTCCATTTACATGACTTTCTCTACATCTCTAGAACAAATTATTGTTAAAAAAGCTTGTTCTTCTATTTACTTCATGCTAATCGAGAAAAAATTAGCAGAAAGCGCCTTATTACTTACTTGCTTCCATATAAATAGAAGTGAAATAAGGGAGTACCATAGGTAAAGTGAAGTCTAAAGCTGGTTGCTATGTGACTGAAGTTCCTTTGTTTGTGTGGACAGGAGTTGACAAATTCCTGTAAGAGAAAATATAAGTATTTTATAGCTGAAACCAATAGTAATCTCAAAAATGACCAACTCCACGAAAAAATGTATACAAATATGTTATTGTGGTTTTAACGAGCTTTACGTTTTCTATTAAGTAAGTTTTTGTCTAACTCTTACGGTTTACCAGTTATGCAAAATTCCGCAAAATTCATCCAGAACAAAGATGTCTTCAGAGACTATTCCCAGAAAATTCAAGATATACATTTTATTTGTCATGGAGGTATCTTTAATCGTTAAAGGCGTTTTTGAGAAAATCAAAATTTTCGAAAAATTGTCCATGTAAAGGGTAGTTACTTGAAAAGCCTCGTGTCGCATCATTTGGAAGATACTGAACTTAAATGCCAAGTTTGGTATTTAACGGACTTTTCATGTTTTAACTATGCTGCCCACAGACTCCACACAGACACACGAATATTTTTCTAAAAATACTTTTTCTTGGATTCAGGAGTTCTCAAACCTCGGTATCAAATTTTTGGGTGCAATATAATACCTTCTCTATACACTGTGTACATAGTACCTACGTATAGAGAAAGTAAAAATGACAGCTGCACAGGAATTGAGGGTTATGCTGCGAGAATATGCTGCCTATGTTGTATTTGTTTCAAAATAGATGGTGTCGTTAAGACAAGTTATTGTTACCATCTTGCACCGTCATTTGCTACACGTCACTAAAACAAATTTGGTACTGATTCATAGGTTCCTTTGGATTTGACAGACATCAGTTAGTTGTTCAAAGTGTTTTCGATAAAATGGAAAAAGTGCAGTTTACTGAATCGCTTTATGCTTTTTAATGGGAAAATTTGCGAGGTAAAAGTAAATTTGGATGCTGGTTATAGGAACCATTTACCATCTATGAAAATAGATATTGTTTCAAAAGTTTTAAACGCGGTCGAACATGCGTTTTTGATTAGAAGCGCCCAGGATACCCGGTAGATGTGGTTGCCTAGGAAATAATTCAAAACGAGCATGATATGACTCTCACTGGTCGTGGAACAAAAAAATTCGCATAGTGGCAGAGGCCATCGGTGTGTCAACGGGAACAACAATTCATATTTTACATGATAAATTTGAGATGAAAGATTTATCGGCCGGATGGGTGCTGCGATAGTGGATATGACTTTCAATTTCGAAGCTTGTTTGGAGCTATTTAAGCGAAATTTGAAGGAATTTTTAGTGGAGTTGTCATCAGCGGTGAGATCTGTATTTATCATTATACTCCGGCACCCAAGGAAGAATCCAAATAATCGGTTACTTTCGGTGAATCTGCTCCAAAGAGGGTAAAAGTGACGACGATTTTTTTGGGTTGCAAAGGGTGCCATACTCATTGACTTCTTAGACTAAAAATGAGAGATGATTAGGCAACACTACAGTGAAGTTGAAAGAATGGCCCGTTTAGCGAAGAAGAAAGTACTGTTTCACCACGACAAAGCTCCAGCATATTCATCCGGAGTTGTCGCCGCCAAACTGCATGATATGTGCTATGAATTATTCCACAACCCCCATATTCACACTATCTGGTTTCCTGTAATTTCTTCTTGCCCCCAAACTTGAAAATGAAGTCATCATTGAGATAAAGGTGTATTTTGCAGAGCCTGATAATTTCTATTTTGGCGAGGCTAAAATAATGGCAAGAACATTGGGAGAAGGTGTATCCCTAAAAGGGAACTATGTTAAGAAATAATAAGAGTTTGAATTTGAAAACAAATCTGATATATTCCATTCACATGACATCCTCTACCTGTTCTACAAAAAACTTCTTAAAAAAAGTAATCTTCTCCACTCCAGCTAGTCGAGATAAGCACTAGCAGAAGGGAACTAAGAGAATGCACCAGGCTAAAGTGAGAGTCAAATGTTTTAAAAGCTGTTGCTATACAATTGTAATTGAAATTCACTTTGCTGTTAGAAAAATGAAATAAACATGGAGACTTGCTGTTTGAGAAAAGTATAAGTATTTTAAAATTGAAACCAATACCGAGAAATATTTTGGAAATGATTAGCTCTACAACAAAAATGTAAAGGACATAAATTGTTTTTACGAAATCTACGTTTTGGTGTAGTAATTTTTGTCTATCCTTTATGGTTTACCAGCTATGAATAAGTTATTCTGAATAAAAGGAATTCAGAGGCTATTCCCAGCAAATTAAATATATATTTTGTTTTTATTTAAAATATGTTATATACAGTATTTTAATAAAAAATGTTACAGCCATTTTTGAGAAAATCAAAGTTTTCGAAAATTTGTACATGTAAAGGGTAGTTTGGGGTAGGAGGATTTTCTTAAAAGCCTTTGTATCACATTCTTGGGAGATATTAAACTGAAATACTAAGTTTGGTATTTTCGTTTTTGAGTTATGCAGTCCACAGACATACACACTAACCTTTTTCTAAAGATGCTTTTATTTGGATTCAGGGATCTCAAAAAATATATTTTAAGTGAAATATCGGTACCGGGTCTTTGGGTGAAATACAATACCTTCTCTACCTACTAACTATATTGCATATATGTGCTAGAGAAAGTAATAAATGGCATCTTCACCATAACATGAGAACTTACTGAACTGCACTTGTGCTTACTTTTAAGCTTGTATATAAGTAAAAGCAAGTAAAAGCATTTATCAAATAAATTATTCTGTACTATACAAGGTGGTTCACCTGTCCCTTATTCTCTTGTTTTATGCAACCCACAGCTTACAGACTAACCTAAAAACATTGTTCCTAAGACCCACGATGCAGTCTTCTGGTAGTATTCGCTAACCCACTGAGGGTTCCAGCTGCCAAAATTTTGTAGCGAAGATTCTCTAACTACGTAGAACATTCGAATACATGTTAGATATTCAGTATTTTGAAATGGTTTTTATTAACTTTATATGTTTTGAAATTTTCTTTATTATTTGAAGCCTTAGTGTGAAGTTTTGTTTTTCAAAATAATTAGAAAGAAAATTAAGAATCGAAGACTGAACTGAACTAATTTTGCATCTCGATGGATAATACATAAAGAAGAAAAAAAATGGACGCAGACTGTGGGACTCAAACCACTGACAAGCTAGAGGTGATGAGTGAACATGAAATTTACCAGTTGAGCTACAATCATTGCGCCTAAAACTTGTAGGTATAGTATCACACACGTCTCCCTTTCTGCTTCTGATCTTTCTATAACTGTTATGGACTCCTTTTGTAGCTTAAGCCGTTCATTTAGCCTTCCTTCATTATAATTTACGTTGCAGAACATATGACAGCGATCCTATTGATATAACCTCTACTGTAACAGGAGTTATTAAGCACATGTTTTTGGAATGGACGTATCAATTACTGCTAAGGTCTATTTTCCAATGATGAGCAGGCTAGATTTGCATGGTTAACAAATTGCCGACAAGCACGGTAAGTTCAACCTTATTACTTTCAGAGTATGAAGTGTTGCCTATCTCCAAAAATAATAAGGAACAGGTGAACCACCTTGTATTATATTGACTTAAATCTGATTATTTCTACTTGATCAATAAACGATCAATCACTTCCTTTCTGACTAAAGAAAACAGCCACAATTAATGCCTGTTCTATGAAATATAAAGTAAAGTATACAAGCAAGAAAAGCTGCTTTAAGCTGTAATTGCCACATTTAGCTGTAGAAAATAGTATTACATTAATATTTAAAAAACATTTTAATTTTCTTTTATAGATGGGTACCCTACACCAAAGCTACCAATAAATGTGAACTGAATTGTATGCCAAAGAATGAAAGATTTTATTACAAACATAAAAGGAAAGTTGCTGATGGAACAAGATGTGATGACGAGAAGCTTGATGTCTGCGTGGATGGAGAGTGCTTGGTAATTAGATTAAAACATCTTTTATCTAACAAAAGATACACTTGAGACTGAATTCTCAGAATAAAGCATTCTTGAAATTTAAGTTATTCATCATATGACAATGGTCACAACTTTTCTATGCTGCATGTTACCACAAGACATTTGAATGGTCATTTTAACTCTTTAGAGACAGCAATGCAAAGGCATAAGATGTCAATATAAGATAATCAAGACTTACTATTTTAATATTCTAACATTTTTCATCAGCAGTATCACAAAATTCCTACTTTAGGTACCTAATTGCAATACCTGAACATTTTCTACTGGCTTAATAGTGTTGCAGTGTAAGAGTTAAAAAAATTGATCCAAAGGGTCCATGATTAATTTATGTAAGGGTGCATGTTAACCTATTTCTTGGATTCTTTATAGCTAAAGCCATGCTTAGGCCAGTGTTGCTTAGGACTATGCTATCAAACAGATGAAACATTACCTATTGCTTCATGAAATATAAAATTTATTCAATGTGATATAACATTAAGTAAGATGGATTATCTGTTATTTTTGGAAAACTAAAACATAAACCCTCCATTACAACAGTTAATTGGGGTTCTACTATATTTTTAGCCATACTTAGGCAGACATGCCAACAAGTTGGAGGTGTTTACAGTGACTTTCAAATGGGATGAGGTTTGTTCTTGAGCGCCACCAGGCCGGCAGTCAATCGGAGTGCCGCTGTGTTGACACATTGCATTCCTGCTTAACTAAGGAGTAATGCACAAGGATTCTGTCTCTCATAAATACTATTTGCGCTAAGACAAAATATTCAAATTTTGCAAAAAATAATTCACGAGGAAGATGGGGAGTAATGTTCATAGTCGAACCGTAAAAATCACAGTTTTTTAGCTGAAATAGTTTTCATAGCACACATGAATAAACATTAAGCCGCCAGGCAGATTTGCATGCTCAGTGTGCGAGAGGGAAATATGAAAAGAGTGGGGATGACGACCTGGCAACGCAGAGCACGATAACACATCTCATTCACTGCAGAGTAGAACTCTTCCCATTTGAAAAACATTACAAAACACTAACAAAATATAATTATGGCTTCTTTTCCCAAATTCTGATTAATTAATTAATTTTGCAAAGAGCTGAGCCAGCTATTAACAATAATTGTATCCAGTACTGATTTTATTGGGTTGATTGCACACAGCCTGTTGGGTGTGATATGATGCTTGGCTCTTCTGCCAGGGAGGACAAATGCAGAGAGTGTGGAGGAGATGGTTCTGGCTGCAATACGGTGCAAGGACTGCTGGATATGGATGATCTCCAAGTTGGTAAGATACTTCAAATTCTGTTATAAAATTTTCAGTGCACTTGGATTTCTCCTACTTTTTCTCTGTTAGAAGTTATCATATGAACACAATAATATTGTTTATCTTCACAAACACTTCAGAAAGTTACATGTTACAGTAAGTCTATGTAGTAAATTTTTGTCTATTTCCTACAGTTTATTAGTTATGCAAAATTCATCCAGAATTAATTGATCTTCAGAAGCTATTCCTAGAAAATTTAAGTTATACATTTTATTTTCTATGTAAATATCTATAATATACTGCATTTTAATCAAAATCATTAGAACGGTTTTTGAGAAAAAACAACATTTTCAAAAAATTTTCAATATAAAGGATAGTTTGGGGTGGGGGATTATCTTAAAAATCTTTGTGTCACTTCCTTGGAAGATAATAAACTTAAATACCAAGTTTGATAAATAATAGTCATTTAGTTATGGGCTATACTGTGGGCTTTGGACTCATGGGACCTCAAAACATTTATTTCTGGTGAAATCTCAGAATGGAATTTTTAGGTGGAATACAATACCTTCTTTATGTACTATGTACATAGTACATGTAGAGAAAGTAAAAATAGTGTCAGTCCTTGTATAACATATGATGTGTTGGAGAACAGGGGAGCTTCTTCATTTTTTCTTCTTACCGTGTTTGATTGGTCCTTATTACTGTCTCTAAATCCAGTTTAATACCAGTGTTCAATAATATTCTGCTTTAAAAACACGAAGCACTTTCATTTACACTGAATAAAGAGGATAATTATAAATTTTTCTTTTCTAGGTTATAATGACATTCTCCTCATTCCTGCAGGAGCAACAAACATCCGAGTTCGAGAAATAAGGGCATCTAACAACTATTTAGGTTTGTATTGAAGGTTATTTTTTCATATGTTCATAAGTGATGATGAAAGGTGTAAAAGCTTGAAAAAATCTTGTTTATGCATGCATGCTTTATGCATTTAAATATTGTAGTCACTGAAACAAAATGCACCATACTTTGTTTTTTTATAAGTTTCTTACTGTTATTTAACAAAGGAGTGTATATTGAAACTTATCCTGTTCCTAGCAATTAGGAATGTGACTGGACACTATTATTTGAACGGCAACTGGAGGATAGACTTTCCAAGAGATCTCTCATTTTCTGGAACCCTCTTTCATTACGAGCGAACACCTCATGCTTTCTATGCCCCTGAGAGCATTTCTGCCCTTGGTCCAACTACAGAGCCCATTTATGTTGTAGTAAGTATGACAAATCACATTTCAATTCATAGAGTAGTCAGTTTTAACCTTAGAATAAAATTGTATACCAGATTATTATAGATTTGTAAAGTTTTTGTATGTATGTACATATTTATTCTCTGCAATTGGGTACCTCATGGTGGCAGAGTTAAATGTACAAAATTCACTTACAATAATAATCTTCCAGTTAATTTAATAATAATAATAATAATACAATAATCATATTATATTATACATGTTTTTTTTTTTTTTTAATATCTAACTACTTATTATTCAGTATAGCAATATTATGCCAATTACCAGCATGTTTATAAACAGTTAGTATGAAGCCTCAACATTAATAGTTATAAAACAGTTTTTGAGATCCTTAATTACTTCACAATATTTACTTTAATATCTAACATTTACTCTCTGTAAATTATCCCTAAACTTCTTTAAGGTGAGAGGGCAGCCCTGAAAGGCTGCTACAGGCAATTAATTCCATTCTTCAATGGTCCAATGATTTAAACCAGTATAAGCTTCAACTAACCTGACTTTTATGCCTAACTTTTAGCAGCTCTTCGCCTTTCAATAGCCCAAAATATTTACCTCTCTTTATGAATTTTACAGCCCTTTTCTGTATCTTTTCCAACAAATCAGTTTGATTAACCCTGTGTGGATCTCGGCATTCCTGACAATATACAAAGTTCTGGCATATGAAGATGGATGAACTGGAATTTTCCTCCAGTAGGATAAACAATGAAAAACAGATATATAATAATGAATGGGGGAGAATATTGGGGATGTCTGGTGTCTCTCCATCTTAGGTCATAGATATAAGCTTGTGTCTCTTACCAGGCACACACTAAGTGAGAAAAGCTTGGTTTCAAATGAAGCTAAAGGCTGCTGCTTTATATGACAATGCAGGATGACCCACTTCAGTGTAAATTTTTTTAAAAGTCGAGACAATTCAATGGGTAGCATTAGAATACCTTCCTTACAATCATGTTAGCAGGAGAAGGGCCTAAGAAGGGCTCTGATTCAGTTATGATACAGGGATAAAAGTTGGTCCCTCATTTTCCTTCAAGAAAAGTATACTTCACTTGTATTCATTGGATTTTTATTTTTAAATCAGAAGGCTAAGAAAAAAGTGATTTAGTATTATTGTATATTTTTACTCACTAAATAAACAGTTGCAATCTATATTTGACCCACATCATAGTTTTACTAAAGCAATGACATTTACTGGGACAGGAACAACTTGTAGTTCTTGACCTTCCTGCGTTTGTCAGAAGATGTCATTGTGAAAGTTCAGTGTACATGGCAAGTCTGACATAGCCTATTAACAAAAAGTGTTGATTTGGTGATCTGTGAGTGTCAGGCTATGAGAGTTCTAATTGAAAAGTCATCAAGGGACTTTTATTTTTTTGTAAGAGAGTAAAAATTAAATAAATAAACTTAACCAATATGAAAAAAATTAAAATATAGTAAATATGTTCAATGCAATTAAATCTTTTCCTTGAAGTTAGAGCTGTGGAAGAGACAGTTGCAAGAGGGGCAGCTGTATTATTTTCCCTTGAAATCCTTCCAAAACACAAATGAGAACAAGGAATTTTTTAAGTATATTCCCTTATTAGAAAATCTAAAGAGTAGACAGTTTACCAGGAAGTTATTTTGTCCTTTTTGCAAATCCCAGCATACTGAACTGGAAGGTTAAGGCAGCATTTGCAGCTATGATTAATGCTCATAAAAATAACATGTTTTTTAAATATTTATGCCATGGTAAACATAGTATTGATCTATTTAAACAGTTATCAGTTGCCAAACACATGATTTAAAATGCTTTGTAGCTAAAATGTTACTTCTACATATTTGTGTGGGCAACTATTTTCACAAATGAATTATACCAAGACATTTGTTGCCACAACTAAAAATATAACTATTAAAGTAACCCAGGTTTTAGCAAAATAATTGAAAATGTAAAAATAAAATTGTAATTTTTATAAATATATTGAAAGAGGCAGTGGCATGGCTGAGTTGTTAGACTGCTCACCTCCCACCTAGGCACCTCAGTTCGATCCCAAGCGCCTGCATGTGGGAGTTTTTGGTGCACGAAGCATCTTCTGGGCAGGTTTTCTCCGGATCCCCCAGTTCCACAAATTGCTCCATCATCTCCTTTCCTATCCTCCATTTCACTTGCGTTTCATATCATCCACTTCTGACCTTTCATTCCAGGTTCTCCATTCTGCGGTTTCGTGCCGTTGGCTCCTCAATAGCCTTCTGTCCCCTAGGCATCTGCTTGTAAGTCCTAAGGGGTGTCAGTCCTAAATACGGGGAGGATAAGCTGACTACAAAAAAATATCAAAGATATTATCTCAATAACAGCTGTAAAAGATGTAACTAAATATATGTTGTGTCTTCTTAGCTTCTGGATAACGCGGCCTTCTCCGGAAGCTAAGAAGACACATCAAGACTCAGGTCATGGAAGCCTACGCATCCATTTAAATATATGTTATTTGTATTATTTTACCGCAGTCTAACCTGTATACAAAATAAATCAGTACCACTTATCTCAGAATCAACAAATGCCATTGTTCTCACTGTGTTTGTTTCCCCATCTACAGGATCATTTCAAACTATGTGATGATAGCCAACTTTGCAAGTTGCATGTTAGTGGCTTGGTGTTTACCCATCTTTATTTTATATTATTCAAATGAAAATTACAAATAAAGCAAACTATTGGATGGGTATATCATTATTATTCAGTCTTACACATGGCTACATTTTCTGCAGCTGCTTTATCAAGAAACGAACCCTGGGATAGAGTACGAGTACAGCATACCAAAGGGAGTACAGCAGCAGACAGATCCGGACAGCTATAACTGGATACATGAAGAGTTCTCAGAGTGCAGCGCAACTTGTGGAGGAGGTAAATATGGGTAACACAATAAATTTAATAAGATGTTCCTTTGATGTTATAGTGCTACTATGATCCCACTCTAAAGAACATCTAATTCAAATACACCACAGTTACTAACTTCTGCACACAAATTATATAATTTTAATAAGTTTATAAAGTTCTTATCATCCCATAAAAACAATACATAAATAGTATAACAAAATCTGATGTGTTATACTCACATGATTTTCTCTAGTTGCTCTACAAATAAACTTCTTTCAAAAGATTCTTCTTTCTACACAATGCTAATCGAGATAAACATTAGCAGAATGTTCTTATTACTTAGTGCCTTATAAGTAGGAGGGAATTAAGGGAATGCACTAGGCTAAAGTGATAGTCAAATGTTTTAAAAGCTGTCGTTATGCAATTATTATTGCAAATCGCTTCTTTGCTAGTATAAGTACTTTACAATTGAAACCAAAACAAGGAATATCTTAAAAATTATCAACTCCACGAAAAAAAAAATATATATATCATAAATTGTGTGTTTTAATGTGCTCTACATTTTTTGTGTGATAAGTTTTTGTCCGTCTCTTATGGTGTAGCAGTTATGCAAAAATCCAGAATATAGTACTCCAGAGGCTATTCCCAGAAAATTCAAGATATACATTTTCTTTGTCAGGTAAATGTCTTTAATACACAATATTTTAATCAAAATTATTAGAACTATTTTTAAGAAAATCAAAATTTTCGAAAAAAGTTCCATGTAGAGGGTAGTTGGGGGTGGGGGGATTTTCTTGAAGGTACATCCTTGGATGATACCAAACTTAAATACCAAGTTTGGTATTCAACGATCTTTTCGTTTTTGAGCTATGCTGTTCACACACACACACACACACACACACACACACACACACACACACAAGCGCACACACACACAAGCGCACACACAGACCTTTTTCTGAAAATGCTTTTTTTGGATTCAGGGGGACCAAAAACATGTATTTCTCAAATTTTTGGCTGGAATGCAATACCTTCTCTATACACTATGTACATAGTATGTGTAGAGAAAGTAAAAAAGAATCAGAATAAAATATTATTTATAGTACATCCATACTGAGAAAGATGCATGTTTAGGAGTCCAAATTATAACAGGATTATTCTTAGCAATACATTAATCAGCTCTCATATTTATATTTCCAGGATTCCAAACTAGAAATGTATCATGTGCGCGGAGGAGGGATCTAGAAGTGGTTCCAGATTATCTCTGCGACCCAGCAGTAACTCCTGTGAAGAACCAGTCATGTAACACAGACCCTTGCCCACCACAATGGTCCCTGGGTGAATGGGGAGCCTGCAGTGAAACATGTGGGGAAGGAGGAACTCAGACTCGGCAAGTGTATTGTGAACAGATTGTGAGCGCAGGTCTTCCATCTGTAGTAGATGACGCGCAATGTATGGATATCCTTGGTCCAAAACCTCCAACTACTCAAACATGCAATGAAGGTGTACCTTGTCCGAAGTGGCATGTAGGACCTTGGAAACCCGTAAGTCATACTTACTTTCTCTTTTTGTGATTCAGAGAACACACTAACACACAAAACCTTCACTTTTAATGCACACTTGAAAACTTGACCTGAGCAGGATTTTTAATGTGAATGAAAACAACTTTTACATTAATTCAAAATCTTCTCGGGCTTCTAGCCAGGTAAAAACTTGGTTGAACCGATCACCCTGAAGACGAGGAAGATGCACTTCTTCGAAACGTTGGTGTCAAGCCAAGTTTTTACCTGGCTAGAAGCCCGAGAAAATTTTGAATTAATACGTCGCCAGGAAAGCTTCAGTTCTAACTTTTACATGTTCTATATTCTCTAACTTCAATTTCTCTCTCTGTATCATTACTCTAACAAATGTTGTCACTTTCATCATTCAATACTGTACTGAATGATCAAATTTATTCAGCTTTTTGCTGAGCAATTTTAATCAACGATGTCACTGGGTGAGTTTCATTTCATTTATTATCTGCTTAAAAGAATACAAACATATTCAAAGAATCGTCAGCTTAAAAATGTACAATAACATACACAATTTAATATACATAAAAACAGCTTTTAAAATAACATTTTACAATTCATAATTACTTATTGTATTATATAAATACTCTTTATTTTGTCAGTATTAGTTAAGATTTTCGTCAATTGAATAATAACATCCCTCAATACAAAATTTCTTTAAATCTTTCTTGAATATCTTAAAGTCATTAACATTTTTCAGATAACCAGGGAGTTTATTATACAGTTCATGAGCCTGCAGTAGTAAGTTTGGTTTTATACTTTTCTAATCTATGTGATTGAATATGAAAATTTGTATTTCCTCTAGTGTAATGTTTATGAATTTGTTTGTTTGTTTTACCTATATCTTATCTGTTGAACAATTGTATTATTACTTCATATATGTATAGTGAATATACTGTTAAAATGCATGTAATCTTCTGCTAATAGTTTTGTCAGTGTCTGTTGTTTATTTTCAGGTAGAATTTTAATTAATTTTATTACAATAAGAGACAATGTGTTATGTATTCATTCATATCTGCTATTTTGAGTTCATAATAATTAAATAACTGGGGTTCCAAAATCAATCCCTAATTTTGTATGTACTTAGCACTTTAATGAATTAAATAATAACAACAAACATTCACATTTTCCAGTGTGATCGGCTATGTGGCGATGGAGTTCAAAGAAGAAGAGTTCGATGTTATAGAAGAGTTGAGGGTAAAATAGAAGTTTTGGGTGACTCAGCATGTCCGGGTGAAAAACCAGAGGAAGAAAAACCTTGCCATGTGCGGCCTTGCGAAGGCGTTGACTGGGTTGTTTCCAAATGGTCTGGAGTAAGTATAACGTGTTTTATTTATTAAAAAATGTCTGAAATGATTTGGCTGCTATGAAGGAAAGGATACAAAGGTGATTTAAGGAAGATTATTGAAACTGTCAAATAATTCAATAATGCTAATGATGATTTCAATAATTAAGAAGGGGATAGAACAAGAATAAAGTAATGAAATTTAGATTTGAGCGGAGAATTCATCATATGTAAACAAACACCACTAAGAGTCCTCTAATATCTAACAACCACAATTACAGTAGAACATTATTAATTATTGGTGCCTAAGAGTCGAGTAAACACTGAGGACTGGTTCAAGGGAGGGAGGTTCAAATCATGGCACTGAACAGGGTGGCAATGAAATCTAAATATAAACAAGATATGTGAAAATATGACAAAACTACAAATCTAGCAATTTTCTGGTTGATCACCTTGGTTACAACCTTCATTGCTGACTTGTGCATGACAGCTGTTCTGGTTCAAAGATAGAAGAGCTAGCAGACCATTAAATGTTTTGTGAAATGCATATATGCCAGCAATAACATATTTTAAGTGAACCTAAATTATAACAGACATTTATTGGGAATAGGGTCGTCTCCTTAGCACGGTGGTAGCGCAACTGCTTACCAAGCAGTTCCCAGTACCAGCATGGGGATTCCCCCCCCCCCCCCCGCTGGGAGACCTGGCCCAGGGTGCACTCAGCCTCGTGAGGTCCCTGGAGCTAGCTACTTGATGGAGAAGTAGCAGCTCCAGGTCTATATTAACGGGCCAAGGGGGCTTGAGGCGCTGACCATGTCTCACCCTCCGGTACTGCACCCCATCCATGATGTCTGTAGTGGACCAAGATGGGGGACGCAGTGGCTGGGTGGTAGGCCAAGGTGAGCTGTTGTGCCATGGAGTTATAGTTACTTATTGGAATACAGGATAAATTTACAACTCTACCAATGACAAATTAGTGTAGAAGTATTTTCTTGCAGCCCATTATTAAATTATTAATATTTTATTTTTACAGTGTGAAGATAAGTGTGGATTGTCACAGGAAACTCGTACAGCTCACTGTGCTAATCAGAAAGGAAAGATTTATGCTGACAGCTGGTGCCATCAATATAGGCTTCCTGAACTAGTGAGGGAATGTGAAAGTCCTGTACCCTGTAAACATGAATGGTTTGCTTCTCAGTGGAGTGAGGTAACGTAAAATTGCCAATTAGTTTTCTTTATAAATTAGTTTAAATGTTAATGAAATAAACTTAACTAATTGAAGTGCTGTTTAAACATGCATTTGTAAACATGGCATATAATTTCAGACTACAAAATTGCATATAAATAGGCTGTAGCTTTATACATCAATGATACATTAAAGTGCAATACCTACATTAAAGAAATAACTCCTAAAATAATTACACTTTTAGAGTAGTTATGAAATCTCCAATCTTAACCTGTATGGTTTTTTAATTCCACTCTTTGGTGTCATTTGAAATGGTTTTCTGGAGAAATTATATTGGTGTTAGAATGATTATGTTATAGTAAGAGGAAATGCTTGTAGAGAAATTAAATTCAGAGAATAATAGGCAGACCTTCAAGGAAACACTAATACTATCAATGATAATTCTACCCAGCCAATTTCTTTTCCACTAAACTGGGGCAATGAAACTAATGCATCAATAACAGGATAAATGTATATTATAAATGGCCTGATTTTAAAAGCTTCCCAAAGAGGAACTAAAAATACTGCTAATGTGTTCAAAAACTCCTTTAAGATATTAAGGAACAGTATATTTCAAAGAAGACAAAACTTATGGACATTTTTATAATTTTGTTTTTTGGGTATAAATTGTTCCTTGGTGCATTATAAGCATGATACGCATCATTTAAAGCACTTTTTTCATTCTAGCCTCTCATCATTATAAGGCACATCTAGATATGTTAGCTCCAACTAGTAATAGTAGGTATTAGAGGCTAGTATCACACCATAAAGGACAATGTATTCAGTGAAGCTAATTTTTTTTTTCTTTTTCTTTTGTAGCTTTATGTCCTTTAACCTGTTTGGTCATATTGCATGATGAATTAAATTGGTGAATTTATGCTCAAATGGTCTCGTGGTCCATGGAGCTTAAAGTTACTTGACATTCGTCTTCTCAGGATTAGGGAAAACCCCAAAGAAACCTTATCCGGGTAACTCAGCCCAGCAATATTTGAACTCGCAACTTGTTGAATGTGAGGCAGACACACTACCACCACACAATCCAGGCAGGGCAAGCTACATTTTGTAATGCTGTTCTAGCCTCCATATGGAGGTAACACACAAGTGTGTCACAGTAGATATCATATTCACTTTAAAAAGACACTCCCTACTGCCCTTAAAAAAATCTGCCTTAATTTCATAAATATTCTATGTATATACCTAGAAGTAGGTAATGTTTTTTTAATCAAAATTTCATTTCATTTATTATACCCTTGGGTAATATGCACATTATATGAAACATGTCAACTTTATAATACAGGGTTACTACAAAAGAAATAGACAACTTCAACTGCCTGTAAAACAAAAACTATTAGAGATAGCAACCTAATTATTTTGGAGGTATGTTGAGAAACTCTCAAAGTTTCGTTTGTTACTATTGGTAATGTTGTAGTGTTTTGTTTGTTGTTGCAGAAGCTGAAATGGCGGAAAATCGTGTGGAAAAGGCATATTGCGTGTTGGAATTTGCTAGAACGCAATCAGCAACTGTTGTCCAACGACATTTTAGAACACGTTACCACAAAAATGAAATGATGCGCTCACAAAAACCAGCATCGTCTTCATCATGTCGCAACATGTTGATGCAAAAGTCACGCCGTATGACCTTATCTTCTTCACTCAGAAACTGCAACTCTGTAATCTGTAAGGCATCATGTGCAGTCGCTTCCGCAAGATTTTCCATACAGTTTGCTGTGGAATTTGTAATTGCATGCTTGCCCTAGATGTCGATTTCTGTGGGCTTCTTATGTAGGCAGAACGAACATGTACAACGTTTTCTTCCGAAACTCTTGGTCTTCCTGAGCTCTTCCCTTTGCACAAACATCCCGTTGTCTCGAATTTTCTATACCAGTCATAGATTGACTGTCTAGTCGGTGGCGTTTTGTGGTAACGTGTTTCTCAACATACCTCCAAAATAATTAGGTTGCTATCTCTAATAGTTTTTGTTTTACAGGCAGTTGAAGTTGTCTATTTCTTTTGTAGTAACCCTGTATTTAAGCGTTTGTAGTGCTAACTGAGCTCCTGGAGTTCCCTTGTAGCTTTGGACCTCCCCAAAATTACACAAATTTAGTAGATACATATACATTATAAATTAAATGTAAATTTTAAGAAATATAACATTGATTGCACTAATAATATTACACAATGTTAATATTAATACTAGTGTATCAGATTGCAGTATAGTACCTACTTAATTTAATTTATTCCTCCAAACTTCACTAAATTTAAGGATTTATCTGTTAAAATGTTTCTGACAATATATTGAAACTTTTCATGTAAACTAGGTACTTTTATGGGAATCACACATAAATTATCTTTTGGGCTCGCATTATATGCATGTGCCTGAGTTTATTTTATATATAGTTAACTCGGTTGGAGCTGAAAAGCATTAAGTCAAAATTGGGCTTTTTTATTTCTTTAGCATTATGTACTAGTTAGGTAAGACCTACCCTTCATTGACTTGCTGCTATTTAGCACCGCAGCACACAGATGCTGTGTTCCGATTCCCAGCAATTTGCCAAAATTATAAATGTTTATAAATGGTGGCCATTCTTCAAGAGAACTGTTGTATCCAGGGAAAGTGAAAAATTCTCGAGGAATATGAAACAAGCATTTTCTTCTTCAAAATTCAAGCAATTTTGATATGAGAGCAACAAAATTGGAGAAGTCAAACATCTTTCTACAGTAGCTCTTCAATAAAACACACTTGTTTTTCTATGTAAACCTTCATTGTTAACAAACCCCACCATGCCTTCGGAAAAAGCATATAACGACAAAGTACCCCATAAATTTAAAAAAAGTTGCAAGACACTGGAAAGGTTGTCAAATATGTTCCACGCGATGCACTGCATTTTTACAATAACATTTTAAAATGGCCAACAAAACAAAAGGAAGAATAATCCTTAAAAGGTCAGCTGCCATAAGTAACTTTTTTGTTTTGTTACTCTACTGCACCCCTATATAACTTTAATTTTGTCATATCATAAAGAGTTGTTGCAATTTATAGCATTCTGTTTATTTAATAATTTTTATATGGCACACAAACTAAAGGGGAACCTTGTAATTCAGCTTTCATAAATAATTTCGTGTTTTGTAATTTACTATATAAGCTGTATGTAACTGTATTTTGCTAAAAATCTTTACAGACAAATAAAACAAGAATGACTACAAAATTTAAATATGCAATCCATTTATGAATTGTAAAGAGTGACCACAGAACTAAAAAGCTTTAAGTCAATTTTTCAAAGGTTTACGAGGTATTAGATTGGACTCTCTATCAAGACATACACAGCCTAGGGCATTATTCTATAGTCCTATAAACAGTCAATCAATTTACTTGATTTTCTGGACAACATAATGGTTTTTCCTTCTCCTGAAAAGTTGCAAAATCTGACTTAATGCCTTTCAGCTCCAACCGATTCAGTTAGATATGATTTTACAAAAATTAATGTTTTATAAGTATAAATACATAATAGGGGCAAGCTGTGAGTCTGATGATGCAAACAACTGCTTCCCAATGCATGTAAAAGAGAGCAAAATAAGTGATGTCAGTATTAGGTACTACTTCCAATTCCTTATTATGTAAATTCAATAATACATAACTATTTCTAGCTTCTTTTCATCTATTAATGCAACATGTGAGCTTTTTTGAAACGGTGATTCAACTAATACTTTGTTTGATCTGCATTATATTCTTTTCAACTTGAAAACTAATGCATAATAAATGAAGTGTAGATGTTACAAACTAATCATAATATTTATGAATCAGTGATATTTTCAACTTCACTTTTGTAATTTTGTGTATGTTTCTCAATAATATTTGTTATCTCTACAGTGTTCATCAAGATGTGGAGCAGGAATAAGAACAAGAAAAGTCTTTTGTGGTGAATTTGATGGAGAAACTGTTAAAAAAGTAGACGATGAAAAATGTGACTTAAGAAAGAAATATGAAGACCAAGAAGACTGTGTAGGAGAAGAGGAATGTGGTGGTCAATGGTATGCTGGACCTTGGAGTGCAGTAAGTAATATATTTATTATTAAAAATGTGCTTCCTTTTATACAGGGGTCAAACTATGAAGACAATGAAATTTTATATACAATTTTTATGCTAGTCAAATGGGATATTGATATGATCCATAGCATTCCTTTCCTGTTTTTTAAGTAATGTTTAATGCCCATTCTCATGGTATACAGCACCTTGGGTAGTGGAAAAAGATGATATATGTAATTAAATTATAGTTAACAAAGGAAGTTTTGGGAAGAAAATATTTCAGGCTTAAGTATAGGATAACTCCCTGGTATTTGCCAATTATGAGAATGAGAAAATCCTGAAAATGAAATATGTCAGGGAGTTCGGTCATGGCAGGATTTGAACTGCAGACCTCCCATTCATGATTCCGTGCCTTAACAACCTCCACTACCTGTGTCAATGCCAATGATCTTATATGTATGATATGTAGAGTGTGTGTGAAAAATAACTTTTATATGTGGAAATGCATCTGTTACACATCTTGATATCAGTATACATTCTTTCATGAAAATGCAGAGAATGAAGAAGAATATGGCACTGTTTTCATATCATTCCAATTCATCAGTCATAAGATGGAAACCTTCAGTTTCATATCTGTTTTTACATAAAATCACTTTGCTGATTGCAGTACTTTTAATTTGGCACATTATCTTGTTGATTTCATCAGCAATTCACCCGTGGATTATCAACAGCAGCACAAATTCCCAGAAGAGTTGAAAGACTCCTATATCATATATTGACTTTTAACACCTCCAATTCTGAAAATTTTCTTTCCACTTTAATAAGTTAGATATCTCTCATCTATGACATTTTACCAAAATGAGTCTTAAAATTTACTGATATTCATGTGTAACATGGCTGCTTATATACCCAAACGACTGATACAAGTCTTTCCTCCACACTAGCGACATTTATATCCACCTTTGCTGAATATAGTATTTAATTTACATTGTTAGTTTCATTGTATTGTTGTGGTTTCTAAGTGATACCAGTTCATCATTACTTTCTCTACTTTACTTATATGGTTTGTAGGTAGAAAAGGAATTCCATTCCACCCATAAATTCAGCACCCATATTTCACCAGTAATACATGTTTTAGGGTCCCCTGTATCCAAAAACAGCAGTTTTAGATAAGGTCCATGTGTGTCTATGAACATGATAATTCAAAAACGAAATTTTGGTAAAATACCAAACTCAGTATTTAAGTTCAATATCTTTCAAGGATACGACATGAACATTTTGAGAAAAACCCCTCCAGCCCAAACTTCCCTTTGGATATTTTGATTTTCTAAAAAATGGATCTAATTATTTTGATTAAAATTATGTATATTAAAGATATTTACTCTACATGACAAATAAAATGTATATCTTGAATTATCTTGGAATAGCCTCTGAAGAACTCTTTTATTCTGGATGAATTTTGCTAAACTTTGCATAACTGGTAAATTGGAGTTAGATAAAACCTTACTACAGAAAAAATGGTCTCATTAAAAGCCACAATTTATGTCATATACATTTTTTCGTGGAGTTGTTCATTTTTGAGATATTCCTTGTTATTCATTTCAGTTTTAAAATACTTTTTTCATACAGGAATTTGTCAACTCCGGCAATGCCTAGAAACAGATTTTGACCACATGGCAACCAATTTTTAAAAGATTTGACTAATGCTAACGTATTCCCTTGTTTCCCTTCTACTTACAAGAAAGGAAGCAATAAGAACATTTCTGCAAATGATTATCTCGATTAACATGAAGTAGAAGAATAAACATTTTAACAATAATTTGTTACACAGATATAGAGAAAGACATGCGAATGGAACACATCAGATTTGTTGTGCACAAATCTGTTATGCAGACAGAAAGAAAAACAAAACAGCTGTGCTGAAATTTTTGGGCACATTTAACTTGTCCATGAAAAGGTCTGAATGTTTGATATACTCATTTGAAAGTATATGGATCAGGATAGTGCTATGTATGTTGCTCCATGTACAATCAAACAGTGTCAGCAGGACATTTCTGCCCTCTCCCAATGCAAGTGCATTCAGCTGTACTGCAAGTCATACCTGGTTTATCTTCAAGCGCTGGACTGTAAATTCTCCATGCAGTATCATAGTTAAATTGATGTTAGAACAAATATCTGTTTTGAATCACAAAGCAATATATCAAACAGACACTAATTTTCAAAATGTGCTATGTGAACCACCAGTTGCGCAACATTGAACTATAACTCTTGTAAACTTCTCACAGTACCCTGCTTATATATTTACAAATGCCTTAAGCATATAATAGAACCCACAAAGAGAGAAAAAATGTATGTGTTCATAAATATGACACAAGAACAAAATCAAACTATTTTAGAGAAGGCTCACTAGGTACAAAATGTATGCAAAAGATTTATACAGTCATTTACCTCACCAGATCAAGGAAATGAATGAAGAAACAAGGAAAATTAAGTCTGCTAAGAGTACTTAATAAATAATACTTTTTACTCAATTCAAGAACACAAAAATGTAAATACTAGTTAGTTAAAAAAAAAAAAAAATCTGTATATAAATCATCCTAAAGTATACACAAGCACAGTTTTTAGTTATTTTCAGTAAAGTCTTGTAAATTATTATTACAAATGGTGAATAACATCTGAATCTGAATCTTGTATGCGCTGTGCTTGAAGTGGTGAAAGAGCAATTTGAGTATGGAATGGTCACTGAGAATAGCCCCTGGGAGAGGATATACCAGGCAACTGGAATCTGAAACAGCAGTGACAGGATCTCTACTGTTTCCAGATTAAAGCACCCTGACAGTCAGACAGGGGGGCCCCTGCCCCACATAGGGTCCAATGCCCCTGCCAGGAGCAGTCCTCATCCCAGCAATCAGTTGTAATCAGTGGACAGAGAGCATCCTTTTTCCTTGATATTGGCAGAGCAACTGGCTAGAAATCGGGAGATCCGTGCTTCAAATCCCGGCTATGTCATTAAAGTTTTCAGTCTGACTCTACCTCTCCAACTCCTGTCCTACAAACAGCTTGTGTGAAAAAACAATTAATCCAATACCAAATGACCATAATAGTTGGCTATACTATGAATCCTGGGACTAAAGCACTGACAACATTGTAAGTCTCCATTGAAGTTGTCATCTCAAAATAATTTGAGAGCACCTTGTGGTTTAACGGGATACATGCGAGTCAGTTGAGAAATTCAATGCTATACCGGCATGTTGCCATGGTAGCTCAGTGGCAGAACAACCGGCTAGAAATTGGGAGATCCGTGGTTCAAATCCTGCCTATGGCATTGAATTTTACAGTCTGATTCTACCCATCCTTTTTCCTTACCATGCTGCTGATAATTCCAACCCTGAAAGAAACCAATGAGATGAATGATATGGAAACAACATGGAGGGACGGAAATTCTGGGAGTGAAAGAAACCTACCCAGCATTTGCCTAGCAATCTGGGGAAACCACTGAAAAAAACCTTGCATCAGGTAGGCTGGCCACAGAAAGCAAACCTGCGGGCCACAGAGGAAACAGCCTGAACCATCCCACTCGGTTACCCTGAGAATAGGTGGAAGTAGTACATAGTAGTACCTAAATTACCCTAAAAACAATATTTACCCCTTTTGATATTTGGAGAAACTGTGAGATATTATTATTGTTCTTACCTATTTACAGTCATTTTGATTTATTCTATTACAACCTAGTCTTTGAAGAAACTGTTGGAACAGTAGTCTGTATAAGATATGACATAAGAAAGAAACAGGAAAAACTATTCAACATTTCTTCTGAAATAAATGAAATTTTATAATTGAAAATTTGATTTCCCTGTATTATTTTCTGCTGATGATTGGTGATATGCTCAATATCAATGATTAGCTTAAAGCTAGCTATTGGTGACATTAACAGATATTACAAAAAATCTGATGTGTTCCATTCACATGACTTTCTCTACATCTTTGCAACAAATTATTGTTAAAAAGCTTATGCTTCAATTTACTTCATACTAATCGAGAAAAAACTAGCAGAAATAGTCTTATTACTTGCTTCCTTGTAAGTAAAAGCGAAATAAGGAAGTACCATAGGTTAAGGTGATAGTCAAAAGCTGGTTGCTAGGTGACTGAAGTTCCTTTGTTTGTATGGACACGAGTTGACAAATTCCTGTGTGAGAAATGTACAAGATTTTCAAAGCTGAAACCAAAAACAAGAAATATCTCAAAAACAATTAACTCCATGAAAAAAATATATCTATAACGTAAATTGTGTGTTTTAATGTGCTCTACATTTTTTGTGTGGCAGGTTTTTGTCCATCTCTTACAGTTTAGCAGTTATGCAAAATTTCGTAAAATTCATCCAGAATAAAATCTTCAGAGGCTATTTCCAGAAAATTCAAGATATACATATTATTTGTCAGGTAAATGTCTTTAATATACGATATTTTAATCAAAATCGTTAAGAGCCATTTTTTGGAAAATCAAAATGTTCGTAAAAAGTTCCATGTAAAGGGTAGTTTAGGGTGGCAGGATTTTTCTCAAAATCTTTGTGCCGCATCCCTGGAAGATACTAAACTTAAATACCAAGTTTGGTGTTTTACTGACTTTTCGTTTTTGAGTTATTGTGTTCACAGACACACGGGCACACACACACACACACACACACACACACACACACACACGGACACACACACACGGACACACACACACAGACCTTTTTGTGAAAAAGCTTTTTTTGGATACAGGGGACCCTAAAACATATATTTCCGATGAAATCTCGGTATCGAATTTTTGGGTGAAGTGCAATACCTTCTCTATACAGTATGTACATAGTGCGTATAGAGAGAGTAAAAATGGGATCAGAAGGTAAATCAGAAAAAAAAAAAAATTATGCTTAAAATAAAAGAATTTGAGTCAGTTTTTATAACACAAAACATCACTTAGTAATTACTTACCAGGTTTGGGAACACTTGTTCCCATTTTTAATGCTTAATTCTGACTCTAAGTAATGTTTTGTGTTACAAAAATTGACTCAAATTCTTTTAATTTAATATTAATCATATCACTGTCACAAGCTTCTTTGCAAATTTGCAACATTTCAAAATAAAATTATGGTGTTTAAGAAGAGAAAGAAACTATGTAAAGATCAAAAGTGGTTCATGGCAGACAAAGAAGTTCAAGTTGTCAACAAGTTCTCATCTGGATATCAAGCTAAGCAGTAATGGAGGCTGGGAGAAGCAGAAAACAAATGCAATGATTAAGAGGAGAATGGCTATGAAAGCAACACAAAAATGTTTGTATATGATGTCAGTAATGAATATTAATTGGTTTAAAAGGCTTTATTCTGCCTTGGTTGAATTTTGATGGTATTATGCAGGGAAAATTTGGGGAATGTTAGTGTTAATATGGATTTAGGATTAATAAATTCTTGTAAATTAATTTTGGAATTCCCATTATCACTGCAAATGCAGCAGCTTTATTAGGCTTACAAAAGGTGATGGAAAAAATGCTGAAATATTTATTTTGAGTCTGAGAGTTACCTGATACAGAATTAACAAAAAATCTGATGTGTACCATTCACATGACTTTCTCTATATCCCTGCAACAAATTATTCTTAAAAAGCTTACACTTCTGGTTAAAATGATAGTCAAAAGCTGTTGCTATGTCAATGAAGTTCCTTTGTTTATATGGATAGGAGTTGACAAGTTCCTGTATGAGAAAAGTATAAGTTTTTCATAGCAGAAACCAAAAATAAGGAATGTCTCAAAAACGACGAACTCACGAAAAAAATGTATAAAACATAAATTGTGTGTTTTAACGTGATCTACATTTTTTGTGCAGTAAGTTTTTGTCCATCTCTTATCGTTTAGCAGTTATTTAAAATTCAGTAAAATTCATCCAGAATAAACTACTCTTCAGAGGCTATTCCCAGAAAATTCAAGATATACATTTTATTTGTCAGGTAAATATCTTTAATATACGAAATTTTAATCAAAATTGTTAGAGCCATTTTTGAGAAAATCAAAATTTTCTAAAAAAGTTCCATGTAAAGGGTTGTTTGGGTGGGGGATTTCTCTCAAAATCTTCTCGTCACATCCCTGGAAGATACTAAACTTAAATACCAAGTTTGGTATTTTACCAACTTTTCTTTTTTGAGTTATCATGTTCACAGACACACAGACACACACACACACATACACACACAGACCTTTTTGTGAAAATGCTTTTTTTGGATATTGAGGACCGCAAAACATATATTTCCGGTAAAATCTCAGTATCAAATTTTTGGGTGGAATGCAATACCTTCTCTATACACTATGTACATAGTGCGTATAGAGAAAGTAAAAATGTCTAATATTTCAAGAAGAAAGTTTGGAGACTATATCTAATGAGTGGCTGAGGTTTTGGATCAAAATAGGATACTTTGGAAGAGGTTTTTGAAGGGAAGTGAGATCGAGAATGGAAGATATAAATAGGCAGATTTTATTTGCTGAGATCAGGGAGAAAAGCTCACTATCATTGTACAAGGAACTAAAAGATGACTTAGAGTAGGAGAAATACATTTTAATTTGTAAAAGCATAAAAGAGAACGGTTAGTCTGGTTTATTGGGTGTTTGGAAATTAAGGGGAATGAGGGGGGAGGTTAGGCAGGAATGTTACCCATCTGCGGGGACAAGGAAGATGAAAGTCACATTTTACTTCTGTATAAGGCCAAAAAAGATTGGAGAGAAAGTTTAATAAATAAGAAATGGTTATTGAGGAACAAATAAATTGTACTTTGGAAGATTTTTGAAGATCAGAATCAGATACCTAAATTAGGGGAGTCTTTGTGGAAGGTAAAGAGGAAATGGAAATGGTCAGTTGAAAAACATGGTATCTAGATCAGAATTTAGAAGACAAAGGATAGCTATGTAATATTATAAAACTAGTGAAATAGTTATTGCCTGGCCAACTAACAGGGCTAAGGTCAGTTCTAACTATGTATGTACTTAGCACTTTAATAATAAATAAATAAATAAAAAAAAGGAACAATAATTCAAAATGTTATTTTCCGCATGGTTGCTTATCATTTTACTTTATTGAAATATTCCAGTGCTCAAAACCATGTGGTGGAGGAATAAGGAAGAGAAGTGTTTTGTGTTTCATTGAAAACATCACAGTAGATATTACCCATTGTAAGCCCGAGGAAATATTCTTACCAAATGAAGAATGCAATAATCAACCTTGCAGCCCAGGTATGTTACAGACTCTGAAGAATTCACATATTACTTAAATTCTTTCATTTAACTGCAGAACATTTTTACAACACTTACCATTTATTTTCAGACCAGATAATGACCTTGGAACCATCACAAGTCTTGACTGAGGAGGATGAAGAAGAGTGTGAAGAAGATGAAAGTACTTACATAACTGTTGAAACAACACTGGGACTGAATGTATCAGTAAGTTTTATTTTCAACTCATTCCAGCGCTGTAATTCCAGTAATTGTCAATAATTATTGACTTCCCAACAGCGTATGGTTCAAACATATAATTTTTCTGTTTGTATTTTGAATTTACTAAATCCCAATGCTGAACTTCACAACATTAAGTATTAAATTTTGATGAGTCAACTTCTATTTACCTTAAACTTCTTTTATATGTTTCAAGACAATTGCCTGCATCTTTAGCTACTTGTGTGTTTAATTGTTATGGTTAGTGCTCACATTTGAATTCAAATAAAGGCACCAAAAGCAACCTGTACATTTTTCAAAGATAACTAGCTTAAAAACTTTTCTTATAACAGCAATGTGTGTGAAGCATAATACCAATATTATGTATAGCAAAACAAATCCTCCTATTAATATTAAATTATGTTTTTCTTAGATGTGCTTCATGCAGTCTCCTTCATTCTTAATATAAGAAGTAAATGAGCATTGCAATTATTTTATAGGTGCCATTTTTTTATAATAATAGTATAAAAACTGAATAGTTAACATAAAAGGGAGTGAGAATCCTGTTCCAATATTAAGAGACAAGATTTAGTAATGAAATATTAAAGTAAGCAAACAATTTTGCTGATGATAAAATATATGCTTATTAATATTTCTTTATTATAGGCTCCACAGAACTTTAGTTTATGAAGAATGTTTAAACAACCTTTCATACATACTGTTTGCTTCTTGTGAAAAAAAGGCTAATGTAGTGTTCATCAGTAATAATGTTCAGATTGCCTGATCTCAAAACTCACATGAATATGCAAAAAGCATTGCAAGAATATCATAAGAAAAACCAATTTGAAGATCTCAAAGTTGCGACTTGGAGTTAACTTTCTATTCAAATGGTAGAATACAAAACTAGAAAAAACATCAGTTTTCATATGAATCCATGCTCCTTCATATCATCATCATAATCATCAATAATAATATTTTATTCACCTTTTGATTTATACATAAATCATGGCTTCGTCAGTATATATATATATATATATATTTACATAGTATGTACAAGTAACATATAAATTTATATTTTTAAATTCTTAAATGTTGAAGGGTATATGCTCTAAGAGAACTTTAGTTATTGAACATTTAAATTTGCTGTAGACCAGTTCTTTATAATATCTAGGTAATATAGTGTACAGGTCGGTTTCACAATACTGTGACTTTTATTTAAATATGCACTCTGCGACGTCTGTTAAGGAAACTTTCATGGATACTTTACTTTTTGCCTAATTTTTTATGTTTGCACACTGTTTGCAGCGGATAACTCCAGTATCAGGATTTACAGAATTGGAGGGTTCAGGTGAAACAGATTTGGACTCTACTGAGATAACATCTGAGATAGGTCTACTGACATCTACTGGAGAACTTCCAAGCAGCATCAGCAGTGTCAGTTCTTCAGAATACTTCAGCAGCACTAGCAGTGTTGGTGAGAGTATTTCTTCTAGTAGCAGTTTCAGTAGTAGCAGCGTTGGAAGCAGTAGTAGTGATGGCAGCAGTAGCAGTGATGCTAGTAGCAGCAGTGATGCAGGTAGCAGCAGTGATGCTGGTAGCAGCAGCAGCAGCAGCAGCAGCTTTGGCAGTAGTAGCAGTGATGATAGCAGTAGCATTAGCAGTGATGGAACTAGCCACTCAACTGCTTCTTTGGATTCATCATACCTAAGCTCAAGTTCTAGTCTTGGTTCTTCATCTGTATCGGATGACATCATGTTGAGTGACTCAACCTTCAGTTCATCAGACAGTTCATCTGATAGCACACAGTTCATTTCATCAAGCAGTTCTGGTGAAACTCTCAGTACTGATATGTCAAGCAAAGACAGTTCAAGTCTTTCATCAACTGATGTATCTGACAAAGGTTCCACCTCCAGTCTTAGTTTCGAAGTATCTTTATCTTCTCTAATGAGCTCTATTTCCTCACAAGCTGACACAATGACATCTGCATCCAGTGACAGTACAAGTTCAGAAATGTCCAGTTCTTCAGACTCTTCCAGTTCTAGTCCTATCTCTAGCTCTAGTGACACTACTTTGGATACAAGTGACATGACTTCTCTTTCAACATCTAGCTTAGTTTCGGATGAAACTGGGTCTGGAATGGATGAAGGTTCTGGCTCCACAAGTACTTGGTCAGATACCACCATTACTGGAACAGATTATGATATTGGAGGAATACCAATTGCAGAACATCCAGGAGATGATCAAGTAGGATCTGGTGATGAAGATCTCATTACAGTAATAACAATATCCTCAAGTGAATCATCTGTTAGTTCTTCTAGTGTGATGACAACAGAAGTTTCATCTTCAACAACCGAGATAGATTCAACTGAAGAATCCGTAACTACAACTGAAGAGTCCTCAAGCACCACTGAGGTATCTGTAAGCACCACAGAAGAATCACCAAGCACTACAGAAGAATCACCAAGCACTACAGAAGAATCACCAAGCACTACTGAATCCACACCTCTATCCACAGAAGAGTACACAACCAGTACAATGGAATTTACAACAGCAAGCAGTACAGATGTTAGCACTCCTGGAAGCAGCACTATTGAAAGTAGCAGTAGTGAAATAAGCAGCACGGAAAGCAGTCAAGAAACTGATAGTACAGAAGTAACCAGCACAGAAACTAGTATCACAGGGTCCACTTACTCTTCTGAAGTCACTGAGACAGGTAGCACAGAATCAGGTATGTAAAACACTTTGCATCATTTTATTATTTTGGTGTTAGCTTAATTCTGAAACAGAAACTGCTTTGTTCTGAAGCAAATCCTTAAAAGGTACATCGCAATGCTTTACAACTTTTGTTTTATTAAGACTGTTTCACAATACCCTGAAAATAGAAATGAAAATTTTAGTTTACAATGGTCTGGTACAAAAACAGGAATGCATATGCCATGTAGACCACAGAGGAAAGTCAATTGTTTGTAATGGGATTTCATTTGTTTCTTACTGACTAATGATATTTTTTCATCTGTTTCTTATTCAGCCAATATAATGTGAGTTAGCCAACCTGGAAATCTGATAGAGTAAGCAATTTCTAAATGCATTATGTAAATTCAGTATGATATCCAATTATTCTAGTCATATCAAGCTTCTTTCTTTTGTTAATAGTATAGTACATTAATATTTTACATTGTTTTTTATTAATTTCTGGTGGTACTGTGGTCAAGTAGTTAAACCCTTGCCTCTCACCAAGGTAGCCTGAGTTTGATCCCAGGGGACCTCATGTGGGATTAGTGGTGGATAAAGCAGCATCAGGACAGGTTTTCTCTAGATTCTCCAGTTTCTGCTGTCATTCATTCCACTAGTACTTCATAATCACTTTTAGCAATTTCACTGTTATTTCATGTCATCTTCTTTCTCACTCATACCAGCTATCAGGTTAATCGCCATCCTGAATATGTACTCTCTCAGATCCAGAGTCTGTCTGCTCCTCACACCCCAGGAGCTGGTTTGTAAATCCTCCATACGAGGAGAGTAAATATTGAAAGACTAAGATAAAGAGAAAGTTCTTTATTAGTTTTACCAGCTTTTGCATTTTTTGTAGTCTTGCCATTATTTTTACTTTCTCTACATGTACTATGTACATAATGTATAGAGAAGGTATTGCATTCCATCCAAAAATTTGATACTGAGACTTCACCAGAAATACACATTTTAAGGTCCCCTGTATCCAAGAAAAGCATTTTTAAAAAAAGGTTCATGTGTCTGCAAACATGACTCAAAAAGAAAAGTTGGTAAAATACCAAACTTGGTTTTTAAGTTTAGTATCTTCCAACAACGCAACACAAAGATTTTGAGAAAAATCCCTCCACCCCAAACTACCATTTACATGGAAAAAATGTCCAAAATGTTCATTTTCTCAAACATGGCTAACGATTTTGATTAAAATACCATATATTAAAGATATTTACATGCCAAATAAAATGTATATTTTGAATTTTCTGAGAATAGTCTCTATAGACCTATTTATTCTAGACAAATTTTTCTGAATTTTGTGCAACTGGTAAACCATAAGAGATAGACAAAAATTTACTACACAAAAAATATAGATCTCATAAAAACACACAATTTATGGCAATTTCGTTTTGTTTTTTTTAAATAGAGTTGACCATTTCTGATATATTCCCTGTTACTGGTTTCAGTAAAAGCTTTTCTCTCACGGAAATTTGTAAACTCCTGGTCATGCATAGAAACAGATTTCAACCACATGGCAACCAGCTTTAAAAGATTTGACTATCACTTTAGCCTGGTGTATTCCCTTCTACTGACAAAAAAAAAAAAAAAAAGTAATAAAGACAATTTCTGCTAATGTTTATCTCAATTATAATAAAGTAAATAGAAGAATAAGTTTTTTAACAATACTTTGTTACAGAGATATAGAGAACACCTAAGAGTTTTTAAATACTAGCCAGTTTTAAGTTGCATACAATCAAACTGCAGATGGTGCTTTCACTAGACAAACCATTCAATATGCAAGTCTCAGGATCTAAGTTTAACATACGCATATGCTAGAATTTCTTCCAATATCATTTTCACAGCTTGTAACTAGAAAATGCTCTAGTGGCTGTTTCATGTCAGCGTTGCCTTGAATAGAGGTGAATATGACAATGGATCATTTATGTCATGCCTGGGAATGAAAACGAGAAAGTTAAAACTTGGTAAAGTTTTCTTTCCCATTCCAGGGACTCAGAATAGCTTTCCATAAGTTGCAAATGCTCACATTATAGCTCATGTATTTTAACTTTGTCATGTCCATTCTGGTTACTGTTCTCAGTTACTGTAAACCAGCCTTTAATGGGGTGGAATGTTTGGGACACTACCACCATTGTGCCACCTTAGGGACCACTTGTTTCTGTATGCTTTAATGTTCATAACTTTTGGTATTGTTCGAATACTTAAGATTGAATATAAAAGAAGAGGTATTTTATAGTTTAGATACCAACCATGCACAGCAGTTTCTTTTAGTGTTTGTATAGAAATTATACTTCAAAAGCATTGAGCAAAAATTATATAAAATCCATTGGGATTGCATCTTCACATAGATTGAACTAAAAATGGGCACATGAATACAATTTAATCAATAACAGACAATTGTAAAAACATCAAAGAAAAATAAGAGATCATAAAATTCAATTTCATAGCAGAATTGGATCAATGCTAGAATCCCTCAAAACGTGACTCTCCTAAATTTCAAGGGCAACATAACCCTCTGAACCAGTTTGTCCACTTAAATTAAGATGAATCCTTTACTTTCATTACAATCACTATAAATGGATTCTTCTTATCATCCATTTTTGGTTTGGTCAAGCATTCCATTAACCATTCCTCAACTTCTCTGTTTGAGTCAAAGGTATTATTAGATCTTTCACTCTTTTTACTTTCTCTATACGCACTATGTACATAGTGTATAGAGAATGTATTGCACTCCACCAAAAAATTTGATACCAAGATTTTGCCGGAAATATATATTTTAGGGTCTCCTGTATCCAAAAAAAGTATTTTCAGAAAAAGGTGTGTGTGTGTGGGGGGGGGGGGGGGGGGGGGTGCGTGCGTGCGTGCGCGTGCGTGTACGTGTGCGCGTGTGCGTGTGTGTGTGAGAACACGATAACTCAAAAACAAAAAGCAGCTATAATACCAAACTTGGTATTTAAGTTTAGTATCTTCCAGGGATGCGACACGAAGATTTTGAGAAAAATCCCCCCACCCCAAACTACCCTTTACATAGAATTTTTTTCGAAAATTTTGATTTTCTAAAAAATTGCTGTAACGATTTTGATTAAAATATCATATATTAAAGATATTTACCTGAGAAATAAAATGTATATTTTGAATTTTCTGGGAATAGCCTCTGAAGACTACTTTATTCTGGATGAATTTTGCATAACTACTAAACCGTAAGAGATGGACAAAAACTTAACACACAAAAAATGTAGAGCACGTTAAAACACACAATTTATGTTATATACATTTTTTCGTGGAGTTGATCGTTTTTGAGATATTCCTTTATCTTGGTTTCAGCTTTGAAAAATATACTTTTCTCATACAGGAATTTGTCAACTCCTGTCCATACAAACAAAGGAACATCAGTCACATAGCAACCAGTTTTTGGCTTTCACTTTAACCTATGGTACTCCCTTATTTCGCTTCTACTTACAATAAAGCAAGAAATAAGACTATTTCTGCTAATTTTTCTCGATTAGCATGAAATAAATAAAAGATAAGCTTATTAACAATAATTTGTTACAGAGATATAGAGAAAGTCATGTGAACGGAACACATCAGATTTTTACTCTAGAATTTAGGTCTGGGCATATAATACTGCAGCTCAAATAGGCTCAAGCAGTTTGACACATGGCACATCTCAATAGAGTCTCAAGACTGCTGAGATTATGACATAATAAAAACATATGCCACAAAATGCTCGGAGCTTCAGAGTCTCAAAAGACATGTTAGTCATGTGTAGCACGCGTTTGTTTCCTTCACATAGCAAAAAAAAAAAACACTAACCTTATTGAAAAGCAAGTTGTTTCACAGTTTTATTGACGTCATATACTAGGAAGCTTTTAGGTCAATCTATGAAATAAAGTATTGGTTAGTAATAGCTGCAATAGTATGTTCTATTAAATTAGTCTTAATGTAATATTCTTACATATAAATTACGTCATATCCCAGGTATTTGTAGCAAGAGCCCTATTCAAATTATAAGTTTCAAATTTAAATGATATAAACCATAGATTTTGCTGATGGTGTAAAACTAGCATATAATACAATTTTAAAATTATTACAGTAAAAACAACTTGAACTGAATTAATTATTTTCGATGGCTCCAGTTTCATACAGTATAAAACTAGTAATTTGACGCAAAGTACATGCACGTATATGATTTTTCACAATACCCTGTTTGAACCAAAGTCTCCAGTTCAACAAGTCAGTACATAACCATCTGAGCAACTCCAACTGACAATATATTCGATATGATAGTTACTGTAAACTATATAATTCATTCAAATAAACTAAATAAACTTTGGAGTATATTAATTCCATCACACAATTGATTGATAATTTACTTTTTTGATACTTAGCCATAAAGGCACCAAAACAGATTTTGAATGTAAATTCATGGGCATAAAACCTAATAAGGTAAGTAGAGTCCATAAGACATTTTACTGCAAAATCTGTGCTTTGAAAATTCAAGGAAAAAGTTTTAATAAATGCTGCCAGTATGCAGCATGCACAAATGGAAGCTAGAACAGGCTCGAGACTTCTCTAGAAATAATGTCATCTTCTCGAGCTGCTTGAGCTTAGCTCAAAGTATAGCACTACAGAATTGTGTTCCAAAGTTTCAAAAACAAATGAGAGTAGCAAATTATAAAACAAAACTTATGCAGAGTAAAAAAAAAATAAATAAATAAATAAAGAATGAAAGAAAGAAAAAAAAATCTGATGTGTTCCATTCACATGACTTTCTCTATATCTCTGCAACAAATTATTGTTAAAAAGCTTATACTTCTATTTACTTCATGCTAAGTGAGAAAAAATTAGAAATAGTATTATTACTTGCTTCTTTGTAAGTAGAAGCGAATTAAGGGAGTACCATAGTTTAAAGTGATAGTCAAAAGCTGGTTACTATGTGACTGAAGTTCCTTTGTATGGACAGGAGTTGACAAATTCCTATATGAGAAAAGTATGTTTTTCATAGCTGAAACCAAAAACAAGGAACATCTAAAAAACGATCAACTCCATGAAAAAAATGTATATAACATAAAATGTGAGTTTTAATGTGCTCTACATTTCTTGTTTGGTAAGTTTTTGTCTATCTCTTACGGTTTACCAGTTACTTCCATAAAATTCATAGTCAAATTCAAGAATAAAGTAGTCTTCAGTGGCTATTCCCAGAAAATTTAAGATATATATATTATTTGTCAGGTACATATCTTTAATATACGATATTTTAATCAAAATCGTTAGAGCCATTTTTTAGAAAATCAAAATTTTCGAAAATTTTCCATGTGAAGGGTAGTTTGGGGTGGGGGGATTTTCTTGACAAATCTTTGTGTCGCATCCTTGGAAGATACTGAACTTAAATACCAAGTTTGATATTTAACGGTCCTTTCGTTTTTGAGCTATGCTGCACACACACACACACACACACACACACACACACACACACACACACACACACACACACACATACACAAGACATTTTTCTATAAATGCTTTTTTTGGATTCAGGCGGTCTCAACACATATTTCTGGTGAAATCTCAGTATCGAAGTTTTGGGTGCAATGCAATACCTTCTCTATACACTATGTACATACTACGTGTAGAGAAAGTAAAAAACACAGCATGTTGCAATCAAAATGACCACAGTAGAATTTTATAATTCTTATTTAAATTCCATAAGAGACAGATCAAGAACCCAAACTTTGTCAAAAAGTTACATCTAAATTGAAGCTACTGACTTATTAACCATAATAATCACCAGAAAAACAATAATTAATGACAGCTCATATCTTAAAGACAACATTATATTAATTAGGTTAAATTCAGTACTGTCTGTCACTACAACCCTAGGAGAGTTGTAGCTCATGAATTTTCAAAAATAAGAAATAAAAAAGCAACTTTAGAGTATTATTTTGTGTACTGAGTGGTTTTTCACCTACGCAACACTTGCAAAATGTTGAAAATTTACACTAATCATAAATTTGTGCCTTTATTTTATTTATCAAGTAATAATGTTCCTCATATTAATGCCTTCAGTTAGTTACCCTTAATAAAGCTTTTAACATATTATAGGGTGCCTTATTTAAACAGAAAAATAAACAGAAATACAAAGGCTGAAATATTATTCCAACAGATGAAACTGAAGACACTGAAGAGACTGAAGAAGTAGCTGAAACTACCCCAAGTCCTACACAAAAAGCAGTGGACAAAGAGCTCCAACCAAAAAAATGTAAGAGGAAGAAGAAACCGCAAGAGAAGCCAGCTAAATGTGAAGAAACTAAGTATGGTTGTTGTCCAGATGGTGTTACAGCATCCAAAGGACCCTTTAGTAAAGGTTAGTAATAATGTTTTGTTTCAGTGCAGTAAATGCACGCCAAAATTATTAGTATGGGCCAAGTAATTTGTACAAGAGAAGATGTTTTAAAAATGATGTTCTAACTCATTAAAATTTTCAAAAATATATCTATTCACATCTATACTGCAACTAAGACTATAAATTGCAAACCTGAAACCAAATTCTTACAGTTATGGATAGATTTCAATCTCTGCTGGGAGAGTCATATTAAGCATTTAAGTCATCTGTAATAATCAACATTGAGAAAGCTTCAAATCTGTAATATTTCCTGTTTCTCTAAATGGTGTTCTGTTATACATAAAATATCTGGACTTAACTTATCAGATTTGAAACTAATTAATAATTCATTTACTTTAATCTTAAACTTTAAATGTTTTGGTGAAATGCTGAGAGTAAGTTCTCTTTCTATTTTCATTCACTCATGAACCATGGAATAAAAGTCTGGGGAAATTTGGTAGATGTCAAAAAAGTGGTTATTAAGCAAAAAGCTTAATAAAAACAATGGCAGGGGCAAGACACTGCAAATCACTATTCAAAATGTTTGGAATTTTGCTATTAGTCTGTGATTATATTTTCGCCATATTGTTAGCCTGCGAATATATTTTAGTCATATTGTTATTTGTAACAAATAATCCAGAAAAGTGTACAACAAATTCAGATATACATAATAAAGAGACTAGACACAGGCAGGATTTACATAAATCTATAAATAATTTGCAGACATTCCAAAAAGGGATTGACTATAATGGTATAGTTTTATTTAATTCTCTTCCATCTGCTATAAAGGAATTGCTTATGAAGAAAAACAAATTTATGTCAGAACTAAAATTACTCACACCTTCTAGACAGAGGAAGATTTCATTCAGTCAAAAAATACTAGTAATAATTAACTCAGTGTTGTGAATATAATATACATGAATAATTTAAGAATGTATAAGAACAATTTTAATGAAAGGGTGTTTTGCAACAGTGATACATATGAATAGAATATTTTTGAGTTGGGTTTGTAACACTTAACCATCGACAATGATGCCCACATGGCGTCGAAACCGGTCTGGAAAAAAAATTATACTTTAAAATTAAATAGGGTTTATTTTGTTCTCTATCAACTGAACTCACGCATTACATTATTAGATGGACTTAAAAGTTGTTACTTTGCCTACTTTCTCTCACATTTACAATATGGAATAATATTATGGGGAAATAGTGTAAATAATAACCAGATTTTCAAACTGCAAAAAACAGTATTGAGAACTACAGTGGGTGTTTCAAAAGGAGAAAGTTGTAGGAAATATTTTAAAAATTTGAACATATTAATTTTCCCTTGCATTTATATAAAGTAAACCTTATATATGTTAAATCTAATCTCAATGACCTCATTAAAAATTCTAAGATCCATTCTCATAAAATGCAGAATAAAAATAAATTGTACATTCCTGTTCATAAAACTAAACTATGTGAAAAGTCATTTAAATGTATCTTAGAACTTTATAATAATTTACCATCTAGTCCGATGAATATAGGGTCAATAAAAAAATTCAAAGCTGGCTTAAATAAATTCTTGCTTTCTAACCAATTTTACTCAGTTGAATTCATCAATATTGTGTACCCAATCAATATGGTGTACCTACAACTAAATCTCTGAAAACAACAAAATATTTAAAATCCAAATAAATGCTGAGGTCCATTCTTCAATATACTCAATGTCAAAATGATGTTTTTAATCAGTTAATAGATTTTTTTAAATTGTATAGTTAAGTAGTTCATTTTGAATACATTATGTGTTATGTTTACTATTTTACCTTTGCTGTATAAAAACTCTTATTTTTGTATAAATGATAAGTCTGTAAGGTATTCTTATGACATATACAAATATTTTCCATTAACATTATATTATGTATGGTCGTATCCTTAGCGCGGTGGTAGCATTGCTGCTTACCAAGCGGGAGACCTGGGTTTGATCCCCAGTACCGGCGTGGGGATTTTTCCCTCGCTGGGAGACCTGGCCCGGGGTGCACTCAGCCTCGTAAAGTCCCTGGGGGGCCAATTGAGGAGCTACTTGATGGAGAAGTAGCGGCTCCAGGTCATGAGGACCGCATTAACCGGCCGGGGGGACTCGAGGCGCTGACCACGTCTCACCCTCCAATACTGCACCACATCCATGACGTCTGTAGTGGACTGAGATGGGGGACGCAGCGGCCGGGCAGTAGGCTAAGGTTCCCCGTGAGCTGTCGTGCCATGGAGTTATTATTATATTATGTTCACACTAAAAAAATGCAAGGGTAAATTTAATACAGCTGAAAGAGTAAAACTGCTGGGGATAAATATTGACAATAATCTCTCTTGGAACACACACACATTGATTTTGTAATAAACTATCTCGTATGTATTTATGCTAGCTAACCTGAACAAATTAGTGCCAAAAGAATATGTAAGGGTGGCCCATTTTTCTTTTTTCCAAAGTATATATAGATATGGTTTAATGCTATTGGGTAGCAGTTCTAGGATTTCTGAAGTACTTATTATTCAAAAAAAAGTTGTGAGAATATTAACTTAAAAAACAGCATTGCAAACCTCTATTTAAGATTGCCGTAATTCCCACAATTGCTAACTTATGTGTATATGATGTTCTAGTTTATATTAAAGAAAATGTAGATTGCATACAAAGAGAAATGAAATACATACATATCAAACAAGAAATAATAACAAAATAGAAATGCCTTTTCAGAGACTCCAGAAAACAGCCAAATTTTATAAAACCATTGGAATTCAATTGTATAACAATTTGCCCAATGAAATAAAAAAGTACAGTCTAAATAAATTTAAAGACAGAATTTATAAATGGCTGATAGAATAGCCATGCTAAAGTGTAAATGAATGTCAAAATGAATTGAGTCAGATGTCTTGTACATAGTCTATAAGTATATAATTTCTATTTAAGATATAGAACAAAGTCTATTGTAATTTATGTAATTACCTAATGACGGATAATAAATTATCATTATCATCATCATCATTATTAATGTGGCTTCATTTATTGTATCCATGTATATATATATTTATTCTGTTTAAACTTGTGTCCAATAACTTGTACATGTTTCATAGGATGAATAAATAAATAACTTCACAGAGAAAATAAAGATAAAACAATGTTTGTGTCTACAGTATCCATGAAAAGTGAATCTTTTATGTTTTTCTCAGATTGCCCAACACCAACGACATGCCTGGAGACTGAGTTTGGCTGTTGCCCTGATGGTGTTTCACCTGCAGAAGGAACTAAATATGAAGGGTGCCCTCCATCATACTGTGAAGAAACATTATTTGGATGCTGCCCTGATGGCATAACCATTGCAGAGGGCAATGATTATGAAGGCTGTAAAAAGGAAGAACCCGATAAACCCTGCAAGGAAACAGAGTCAGTTGCAGTACAGTATCTTGACTTAAGTTATTACTAATAAGAACCATTCTATCGAGTAAGGAAGACTGATTTATTTATTTAAATTATATAGGTCAGGTTTTTTTAGGAACCAACATATTCTTAATCTCTTTCTGAATCTTTTATCCTTTATTTTAATTTCTCTCTTAAATGATTGACAAGATTGGTGTTTGTACTTTTTATTCAGCTTCACAGATGATGAATGTAAAGTTATACTGACAAGCCATTTATTCTCCTGAATGGTGGTTTTATCTATTGATCTCTGAAAATCAGTAAGCACAAAAAGAAAAAATCTGATGTGTTACACTCGCATGACTTTCTCTAGCTGTTCTAAAAACTTCATACATAAGATTCCTCTTCTTTCTGCACCTTGCTAATCGTGGTACTCATTAGCACAATGTTATTATTATTTAGTTCCGTATAAGTAGGAAGAAAATAAGGGAATACACTAGGCTAAACCAATAGTCAAATGTTTTATAAGCTGTCATTATGCGATTGTCATTATAAATTGCTTCTTTTCTTGGCCAGGAGTAGAACAAAAGAAAAACGGACACTCCATCTGAGAAAAGTATAAGTACTTCAGAACTGAAACTAATAACAATGAATACCTCGAAAACGTAAGCTCCACGAGAAAAATGTATATGACATAGCTTATGTATTTTAACAAGACCTAAATTTTTTGTATAGTAAGTTTTTGTCTATCTCTTACGGTTTACTAGTTATGTCAAATTAAGCAAAATTCATCCAGAATAAACAGGTCTTCAGAAGCTATTCCCAGAAAATTCAAGAAATACATTTTATTTGTTAGATAAATATCTTTAATATGTGATATTTTAATCAAAATCGTTAGAGCCATTTTTAAGAAAATCACAATTTTCGAAAAAAGTTCCATGTAAAGGGTAGTTTGGGGTGGGGAGATTTTTCTCAAAATCTTCGTGTCGCATCCCTGGAAGATACTAAACTTAAATACCAAGTTTGGTATTATAGCTACTTTTTGTTTTTGAGTTATCGTGTTCACAGACGCACGGACACACACACACACAGACACACAGACCTTTTTCTCAAAATGCTTTTTTTGGATACATGTATTTCCGGTGAAATCTCGGTATCGAATTTTTGGGTGGAATATAATACTTCCCTATCCCTATGTACATTTTACATATGGGGCTAGAGAAAGTAAAAATAGAGGAAGCTTTCAAAACCAAAGTTGATGTCTTTAGTGCAATTTTATAATTAACAGTAAGCAAGACATGAACAGCAGTAATTTCCTACATAACTGCTTTGACATTTCAGGGATAAGATTAGATCATATGAAGCAATCACATAGTTAGAGTTTTAATACTACACTTTGCTTGTTTTTAATTTGTTAGAACATGTGTTTGCTCCCATCCTCATCTGTATTCCCACTAATGAAAGATCCTGGCAAAAGCCTCTTTGCAACATGGAGACATCTGGTGTGGCAACTGGTAACTCTGGTAGAGGTACCAGGTTACTGAATTTGCTGAATTGATCATGCAGTGGTACTGCAAAGTTCACTGTTCCTGAAGATGTGTATTTGTTTTTACTTTCTCTAGCCCTGTATGTACAATGTACATAGGGATAGAGAACTATTGTATTCCACCCAATAATTTGATACTGAGATTTCACCGGAAATATATGTTTTACGGTCTCCTGCATCCAAAAAAAGCATTTTCACAAAAAGGTCCATGTGTATGTGAACACGATAACTCAAAAACGAAAAGTCGGTAACATACCAAACTTGGTATTTAAGTTTAGTATCTTCCAGGGATGCAACACGAAGATTTTGAGAAAAATCCCCCCACCCCTAACTACCCATTACATGGAACTTTTTTCGAAAATTTTGATTTTCTAAAAAATGGCTATAACGATTTTGATTAAAATATCATATATTAAAGACATTTACCTGACAAATAAAATGCATATCTTGAATTTTCTGGGAATAGTTTCTAAAGAGTAGTTTATTCTGGATGAATTTTACGGAATTTTGAATCACTGCTAAACCTTAAGAGATGGACAAAAACTTACTACACAGAAAATGTAGAGCAGGTTAAAACACACAATTTATGTTATATACATTTTTTTCGTAGAGTTCGTCGTTTTTGAGACGTTCCTTGTTTTTGGTTTCTGCTATGAAAAACATACTTTTCTCATACAGGAATTTGTCAACTGCTGTCCGTACAAAGGAACCTCAGTGACATGGTAACCAGCTTTTGACTATCACTTTAACCTATGGTACTCCCTTATTTGGCTTCTACTTACAAGGAAGCAAGTTATAAGACTATTTCTGCTATTTTTTTTCTGATTAGCATGAAGTAAATAGAAGTATAAGCTTTTTAAGAATAATTTGTTGCAGAGATGTAGAGAAAGTCATGTGAATGGAACACATCAGGTTTTTTTATGTTGTCACTTCTATGGACTACTTACAGATTTTAGATGGGATTGGGTTTGTTTTGTAGTTATGTCAAAAATATATCGCTAGTGGTACTTTATAAACTTGTTTGAATTTAATATTTTTTGTTCCTAACTCTGGTTTGTAAGTTTCATTTTGGTTTTTGCATGTAAATTTGGTGGCAGTTACAAAAACATACTTGATATATCCCTGAGTTTTTTGAGTGGAAATATTGAATCGTTCATTGAATTGCCAATTAGGATTTTGATGTTGTACTTATTGCATGATAAGATTTATTTTGCAGTCTTTAATTTAATGTCTATCCAATCATGATAGGTGACTTTTTTAAACCCATTTTATTTTTACCATTAATGCTGTAATCTGATTGATTGCAGTTTGTTTCTTAAATTTTGCTATTGTTTTGTATATCCATTGTAAGCTATTGTATTCAGGATTTTCTGGTAATCCCTCTGGTGTTCTTCTTTATTGAGGGAAATGTTGATCAATCTGTTCATCAAGCCATAAAAAGCTGGATACAATAAGTCCTCAGAAAAAGATAGAAAACCAATTATTTTTGGTAGGTATATTTTAATTTTTCAACACAGTCTTATTTTAGCCAGCATTTTTCTAACAGTTTTAAGCTTCCAAAAAGTAGCATTTCGGAAGGACTTCAAAATAGGCATCTGTTTGGAACATGACCTCTTCGTTAAGACATCAACTGTTTTCTGCCGAGCCATTTTTTCAAATTTGGAAATAAAAGAGTCACTGGGGGCCACATCTGGTGAATACAGTGGATGATGTATTTCGAACCTTAATTCTACAATTTTTGCCATCAAAACTGTGCAGGTGGCATCCTAGCATTGTCTTGATAGAAGAGAATCTTTTTCTTTCTACATTCAACCAGCGTTTGCCCTCCGTGGTGTAATGGTTACCATGCTAACTTCATATACCCAAGGTTGCGGGTTCAAACCTAGTGGAGGACGATGGATTTTTTGGGGTGTAAAAATCCTTATCATGTCTTCCTTCGGAAGGGAAATAAAGCCGTTGGTCCAGTGTCGTAGATTTATGACACGTAAAAGAACCTCAAGCCTGATAGAGAGGCCTCTGAGCAAAATTAAGCGGTCTTTCACATCCTTTTCAGAATGGGACGCTGAGAACCACAGTAGTTAAAGAGCGTCTATAAATAACAGGCCATTTATTCAACCAGTGCAATAATGATGATGACTCACCATTAATCATTTTTCCTTTCTGCAAGTAGTCAAAGTAGATGATTCCACATACATCCCAAGAAACCGCGGCCATCACTTTGTCTGCAGATTTCACCACCTTTGCCTTTCTGCAAACAATTTCTGGTATAATCTTGTGGTAAGCTGTGCTTAAACTGTTATTTCATCAAGCCTACATTTCTTCACATGTTCTATTTATACTTCAAAATAACAAATAAAATGTAATCAGGACTCTGATTTAATGAATTTCACTATTTTTTTAAGCATATCCCGATGAGTATTGTTATTTGCAGTTTAATGCTCTTTCACCATATTTGTTCAACAGTGTATAATGGTTCAGTTTTAATACAATTAACCTTTTTTTCCATTTAGCTGGCTTAAGGAACATGGGGTAAGAATACTTGGTTTACTGTTTTATTTATTCCAGAAATAAGGCTGACATCATTTTTGTTACAGTTTAAATATGAATGTTTCATAAATGTTCGTTAATAATTATATAATTATTTAATACAATTCTGGGATTCCCTATGCATACATTTTGTTCTAAACAGATGTCATATTATAGAATTTTCTTCAATTTATTTTGCATCTTTCTACATTTTATATAGTAGCACTTTTATTAAAAATTTAAGTATCATATAATTAGCATCTGGTTAATGCTTAATGAAATAAATTGTATTTAACTGAGAGGTAATTATCTTTATCTCCAAATATTTTAGAAATTAAAATTTTAAACTTCAGTATGATGAATATGGCTTCTATTTTATAAAAACAAACCCTTTTAAAATGATAGTTGTTTTAAAGCTGTCTATGAGACAGCTGAGAAGGGCAGTGATTTGTCAATTTTAAATTAATTTAAATCAGAACTTTAATTCTCAAAAAAGAAAACATGTATGCGATATAGGTATATGTTTTTATTTGTCGCATAAAACAATGCATTGTACTTAGATCACACAACTGAACCATTGAATTACAATTACAACTGACCCACTGAGTAGCTACTGAACTGCAGTCTGCACTTCACTGTTGACACTTATCAGCTCTTTAATTTTTTAACTAACTGACTTTTTCACTCCTTATCTTTTTGACAGCCTAAGTTAGTCCCTTATATACATCCCTTATACATGGTGGAACATTCTGGAAAAGGAAACCACCCAAAACTATTGAAAAGAATCTTTCGGAGGTGTAATTGCTCAAACTCTATTGAGTTGCTGGGTTGCACTTCACTGCTGAATGGAGTAATCACAGTACTTAAAAGTCCATCTGTATTTACAAAATGTATTTAAAAGGAGGAAGCAAAATTTAAAGATTATTTGTTGACGATGCATTCAGTTTAATGTTTCTAATTATTGGGTTATGACCATGAAAACAGTTAGGTTCATATTACAGTGCAATAATATAAATTATTATGTATTCACATATTCTTGAGGAGCAATGTGGAAGTATTATTTAAATTTTTATAATCTTATAAATCATCATCCCCAGATTCTTGGGAATTGGCCAATAACAATAGTACTATTAAACCAAGAATGTAATAAATTTGTTATTAGCATACAAAATATCATCCAGAAATTCTTGCAGATTAGCCAACAACAGTGATGAAATTTCATTTATAGAATATTGCCACTATTATCATTAATATCATTGAATAGGTTTGGCTGCTGCCCAGATGGTGTTAAGATAGCAACTGGACCAGATTTTGCTGGCTGCTTTGAATGCGAAGGCTCTGGTGAATGCGAAACGTGCAATGATACCAAACACGGCTGTTGTCCAGATGGTGTAAGAGCAGCTACTGGACCAGATTTTGAAGGATGTGAGGATATACCAGAAGGTTGGTAGATACAGAATAAGAATGCATGTAATTAACAGTCTTATAGAGCACTGGAATCAATTAACACTTATGAAAATCTCCACCAATTTTTACTTTCTCTAGCCCCGTATGTACAGTGTCCCCTGTATCCAAAAAAAGCATTTTCACAAAAAAGTCTGTGTGTGTGTGTGTGTGTGTGTGTGTGTGTGTGTGTGTGTGTGTCTGTGTGTCTGTGACACACGATAACTCAAAAACGAAAAGTCGGTAAAGCACCAAACTTGGTATTTAAGTTTAGTATCTTCCAGGGATGCAACATGAAGATTTTGAGAAAAATCCCCCCACACCCAACTACCCTTTACATGGAACTTTTTTCGAAAATTTTGATTTTCTCAAAAATGGCTCTAACGATTTTGATTAAAATTTCGTATATTAAGGATATTTACCTCACAAATAAAATGTATATCTTGAATTTTCTGGGAATAGCCTCTGAAGAGTAGTTTATTCTGGATGAATTTTACTGAATTTTGAATAACTACTAAACCGTAAGAGATGGACAAAAGCTTACTACACAAAAAAATGTAGAACACGTTAAAACACACAATTTATGTTATATACATTTTTTTTCGTGGAGTTGATTGTTTTTGAGATATTCCTTGCTTTTTTGTTTGTTTTTTTTTAGCTATAAAGACTTATATTTTTCTCATACAGGACTTTGTGAAATCGTGTCCATACAAACAAAGGAATTTCAGTCGCTGAGCAACCAGCTTTTGACTATCACTTTAACCTATGATACCCCCTTATTTCGCTTCTACTAACAAGGAAGCAAGTAATCAGACTATTTCTGCTAATTTTTGCTCCATTAGATGAAGTAAATAGAATAATTTGTTGCAGTGATCTAGAGAAAGTCATGTGAATGGAACACATCAGATTTTTGTTCTTATAACTTTCAATTTTAAGTGACTAACCAATGTTTAATTGATCACAATGGAAACAAAAATTAAACGATAAACCTTTTATTCATAGATAGTGAGTATGTTATCTTTTTAATCAAGAATGATTGAACTGATTATAATGTAATTATATAACATATCTTATTTCCCAGATAGAGAATAGGCAACGTGGCATCTTAATTATTTCCTCAAAGAGTCCAGTTCGATATTTTTGTTACACCTGAAAGCTGATCACCAACTTACTAACTCACCCATGAGAGGGCTCACTTATATGGCAGCTTGTTAGACTTCCAGAATGTTCTAGAAGGGAAACTTCCAGAAGATTCCTGTTATCTGAAGATAGCACTTGTGGTGCTTATACTGGGCACATGCACTACTTAAGTATGAGTATGATGGGGGGGGGGGGGGGGCAGCCTAAACTACCTGCAAATCTACAGGGTTACTACAAAAGAAATAGCCAACTTCAACTGCCTGTAAAACAAAAACTATTTACGGTAATTTGACGCCGTTTTCACTGGTTTGTAGAGGAGTCTTTGAAGTTTACATTGTGAACTCACAAATGTTCAATATGGGCTCCTCCAGTCACACGACACACATCCATGCAATAATCAAGTTCATCCCAAACCTTTTGTAACATATCTGCATCAACACTTGCCACGGCTTGTCTGATACATTGTTTCAAGTTGTCTAAATTAAGAGGAAGTGGAGGGACAAAAACACGGTCTTTCACGAATCCCCATAGAAAAAAGTCACATGGTGTGAGATCAGGGCTCCTTGGTGGCCAAAATGCAAGAGCATTATTGTTGGTTATTTTCTTCCGAAACTCTTGGTCTTCCCGAGCTGTTCCCTTTGCACAAACATCCCGCTGTCTCAAATTTTCTATACCAGTCGTAGATTGACTGTCTAGTCGGTGGCGTTTTGTGGTAATGTGTTCTAAAATGTCGTTGGACAACAGTTGCTGATTGCGTTCTAGCAAATTCCAACATGCAATATGCCTTTTCCACAGGATTTTCTGCCATTTCAGCTTCTTCAACAACAAACAAAACACTATAGTGTTACCAATAGTAACAAACAAAACTTTGAGAGTTTCTCAACATACCTCCAAAATAATTAGGTTGCTATCTCTAATAGTTTTTGTTTTACAGGCAGTTGAAGTTGTCTATTTCTTTTGTAGTAACCCTGTATTGTGCCACTGAGGGGCAGGTGCTCTCTGAGGGGACAATGTCCTCTGTAAAGAGACCTATTGCACAAGATAGCTTATCCCTGCCTTTTCTTGCAACCTCCTCATACTTCTGCCCAATCTCCATATGAGGGCTATAGGGTGCTGAACCCTATAGATGAGTCAGTATGTCTTATGTTCTCTGATAGCCAGTTTACTGGTCCTGATGATAGCCCAGTTCTGGTTTGAGTAGAGTAATAGGTCACTCAGTCCTGCTCTTAGCAGCTTCATTTGTACTTTCATTGGCCAGAATTCCTACATGGTCTTGTACCCACTTCAGCTGAACCGAATTGTGGACAGCTAGTGTCTTGAGAGAGTCTTGGTATTCTAAGTCTAACTTGGATTTAACCAATGGTTATTCAGACCTATCTGAGAATGTCTATTTTTATAGCATCTTCTTGCATTCTCCCAAGTACTATCCAAAACATAATTACCATAGAGCTCAACCCCTGTCCAAATTCATCAGTGTACCACACTGGGCCTTTATTTTTGCCAGGTTTAACCTTCCCATTCACATGCTTAGGATAAGAAACAGTGAAAGCTTTTTCAAAAAAAAAAAAAAAATCTTCGGTTTCATAATATCAGTCCACATATTGAGTATCCTAACCAATTTTTTATCCCAGGATAGTTTGAAATGATTTAAGTGCCCACTGAAGGGAAGATCAATTTGATATTTTAACCTTTGAAATGCCCCAAAGGCCTCTACTTTGACCCAGATGTGTAAGGGGGCTGATACGTACTACTCACTCTCTGCTTACCTCTCCACTACCCAGTGCCAACATCTCGACAACCTTGGGCGATAGCCACTGCATCACAATATATTGACTATGATTTTCATTTTCAAGTTTAGAAAATAGAACATAATCTACACTTATTTCATGTTTAAGTTCTAATTGATGATAAGAAGACAGTAAAATTTAGAAAAAATAATATAGTACCTATTTATTTTCTGAAATAAAATCTGCATTCCTCAGAAAATCTTGACATCCTAAAGAGCTTATGTTGAACATGAATAGCTAAATATAAAGTAAGATGAAGCTTTCCTGATGACATATTAATTCTAAGTGTTTTCAGGATTCATGGATTGACTCCAACATTTCAAAGTTGTGCATCATCTTTGTCTTTAAGGTAAACTGATAACTTGAAAGTCCAGATTTGCATATTTATAGTGCCAGAGTGAAGTTAGCATCTGATTAGTTTGCATGATATTTTTTGGTTGAGAAGCAGCTACATTTCATGAAGCTTTAAGTGGCTTGGATGCATTGATAGTGAACATTTAATAATATATAACAAATTTGAAAGTAAACCTTTTAAATAAATGCAGAAAAATAAACAGGTTTCCAAAATGGATTGACTGAGAAAGCAATGGTCTGTCATTCCATATTTATTCAATATTCATTTATTAATCTTTGCATATGGTATTAAGTAGTATATTAATTTGAATAAAACTGCATGTATGAAACATGTCATTGGTTTCCCTGATTTTTCAGTTTCCTTGCTTTTAAAAAAATATTCAAGGGTTTGGAGACAAGTGTAAAATAGAGGTTTCAATGTATTTATATGCATGTTGGGGAAGTTTTCAATCCAGAGAGAAGCCTTCCTGTTAAAGGGATTATTAGAACATAAAATTCATGTACCTAATTACCAGAGTCCATGTTAAACATTCTGCAGGGTCTGGAGAGGAACTAAACATCACACATTGTTCCAATTCTACCTACGGATGCTGCCCAGATGGTGAAACTTCAGCTTTTGGACCAAACTTTGATGGATGTGGAGTCATAAATCAAGACAACTGTACTATATCTTACTTTGGATGTTGCCCAGATGGAGTGAATGCTGGTAAATGTCATTAGTTATTAAATTTAAATTTCTTATTTTATCTGAGCATAATATAATATCATATGCAGTTTAATCTCAGCCATAATGTAAATCAATTTTATAAGAAAATGAAAATATGGCTAAACCAGGGATATAAAGAGTACACAGTTCTTAATCAAGTATTTCTCAAAAAAACATTTTTTTTCCAGCTCTTGGACCTCGATATGAAGGTTGTCGCATGCCATGTGAAGATGAAAAGTATGGATGCTGTTCTGATGGAATTACTCCTGCTCATGGACCAAACCAGGAAGGTTGCTGTTTGAACACAAAATATGGCTGCTGTCCAGACAACATTCTAGCGGCTAGAGGACCAAATCTTGAAGGTAATGATTATAAAATTTAACAAAATGAGTAGAGAGTTTTTATATTTTCCACAACTTGTCTTATGTAGCTAGTGGGAGTACTTTGTGCTCTAGACAATAATTTTTCATGTTTTTTAACACATTGAAGCCCAGGCGTTTCTTTAGTTGAAGAGTTAAGGAGCCCAGGGTTTTTACCCAATTTTGAATTATTTTTTACAGATCAATGAAATCTGCTAAAATGCCTTGGTACAATCAAAAAGTATGGTTTTCAAGGATTTCTCAACAAATAACAAAATAGTCGTAACTTCTGTATTAACATTTTATCTTAAATTTACAACAAATATCAAATATGAGTTTGAAAAAACCTGCATAAACCAGCTTACACTCCATTTATTGAAAGTTTGAAAATCTCTCTCTTGGAATCAGAATTTTTCAGAACTTCATTTATTGCATCCTGTATTTCAGCTTCAGCTCACAGAAAGCGAGGAAAATGCTGTATTATAACATTTAAAAACATCAAACATCAGATCACCATCTTCAAAGAAAATGGTGCAACTGGCCCAAGAACAGCCAATATTACTAAGACTCTTAAATGACCTAATAGTTGACTAAAGTGACAGATGGCAACACAAACCAGACAACTAAACAATAACTGATGCATGACCTTTGTTGCACAGCCCAAGACCGAGTTGCAGTCGTAGAATTACATTAAAAGTGTTAGAAATGCTATCATGGGCTGCATGAACACTTTGCATGGCCCGAGCTATACTCGGGCTTGGGCTTCAATGTATTAAGCATCTCAGAACCCAAAAGAAGAATTTTATGAAAAGATCAACATGCATACATGTGTGTGTGTATGGAAGGAGTGCATGCATGTGTATATGTGAACAACTTGATTCAAATATGAGAATCTACTATTTAAGTTTTGCAAGGATATGACATGAAATTTTTAATAAAATTTCCCTTACCCCCAAAATTTCTTTCTATTTTAGCAGAAACAATTCTGACAATTTTGATCGAAATACTGACATTAAAAATAATTTTACTTGAATTTTCCGCTAATAGTTGTGAAGTTTCCTTCATTCTGATTGAATTTCATACCATTTTGTACAACTGGGAAATGGTAAAGGCTAAACAAAATTTTGCTTGGGTGAAAATGTATAGGTAGATCTCATTAAAGGACACTATTTAAGTAAAATTATATATTTTGTATCATAAGTATTTCTGAGTTATTTGTTGCTTTTGAATTCCCAAACTTTGTCATACTCTTTTTAAGCCCTAAGTTCCTTTGTTTGTTTTTCATGATGTTGTGCATAGAATAAAGAATTTCAAAATCATTTAGATATACTTACTTTTTAAGGTTTAGATTTTTGCCTCAGCTTCTTGCCCCTATAATTAAATATATAATGAAATGATTTCTGCAAATGTGTATTTCAGTTAACATGAAATAGATAAAAAAATAAGCTTTTGTAAAATGGTTTGTAAAGCATATATAAGAAATTCTCATTCATGTTAAGCATAAGATTTTTACACTATTACTTCACAAACATGTTTTTAAATTATGGCATGCTTTTAAAACAATTCTTCTCATTTTAATAACTAAGAGTATCTTATCTGTAATTCAGAATATCCTTATATCTATTAAGCGTCCTTCCTCCATCACTCTATATTTATCTGAGGCATTATCCATTTTAGAACTATTTATTTTGATCATATAGAATCTAGTGAGTTTGCGTAAACAATAATGTCAAAATTAAATAAGCTGATGATGGGCATTCCTGTAAATCCATACTTGTATGGTGAAGATTAAGCTGACTGCTGCTTGTGCAGCATTCAGTTGCAACAAATGTTGAGAAAAAAAAACAAGATATCTTACAAATAAATAAGGTTAAATAAGCATGAAGTGAATAAATATGTGTGAAAGAAGCAATGCTTAGTTAATGTTAGTTTATTTTCAGACTGTGGCTGCCAATACAACACTTATGGCTGCTGTCCTGACAACAAAACTGCTGCAAGGGGTCCAGAAAATGAAGGCTGCGGATGTCAGTATACCAAATATGGATGTTGTCCAAATCTTTACACTCCCGCAGCTGGTCCTCACTATGAAGGCTGTCCATGCTATACTTATCAATTTGGCTGCTGTCCCGATGGAGTTACTATTGCAAGAGGACCTCATGGCCAAGGTGAAATTACTACTTAGATTGAGTACTTGAAATTTCTAGACTGGTATAAATTTCTGCCCTATGAGCATTTCTTAAAATATAACTAGCATTAAAATATTTACAAAAGTTTAAATCATCCTTTTAACTTTCTTTCACTCACTATAGCTATGTAGAGGAAGTTTTTGCACTTCACTCAAAAATGTTATTATATCAAGTTTTGTACATCATGTGTCATAATAGCATAATTTAAAAATAAAAAGTCTGCTGGTATTTAAATTATTAAAATTAGTGAGTTTTAAGGATGTACATTGAAAATGTTTCATTATTTTTTATTTTCTCAAAAATGGTTTTAATGATTTTTATTAAAATACTATATGTTTAAGATGTTTGAATGGCATAATATATATAATGAATTTTCTGAAATATATGTGGCATTAACTATTTCTGAGATATTTTTGTAATTAGTTTGAATTATAAGATACCTATGCTTTTCAAAGTGGCAACTTTTATTAGTTTTTTCTTACAATTATGTGCAGAGCATAAACTTTCAAAGTCAACATATAAAAATCTTGCAATTTCTTTAATCTGCTGTATTCTTTTTATGCATATAAGAAATGTAAATATATAATGAAAGTTTATCTTTATTAACAAGAAAAGATAGAAGAATAAGACTTTGTAAGATTATTCTTAGAAGAGTGAGTAGAGAGAGATGTGAATTCAGTACATTAGAATTTTTTAGACAGTTAAAATGTTATTTTCAAGTTTTTGTCGTGGGAAGTCGGTGTCTCGTTCCAGCAGTGTCCTCGGCTTCGTCGTTGATGAAGATTTCACTCCTAACCTTCTAATTAAAATTATCTCAGGGGTTTATGGGTGAGGCTAATATTAAAAACACTGCATTTTCCCTTATGACTTGGATTTATTGAATCACAGATTTAACGGACAGCTAGCTTGTTACTTACAAAGTGTGTTATAAATAAATACCCTCCCACCACTTAATTTATTAATCAGGAGCCTCATCTAACCATCTGCACATCGCTCTTCCAACACTTAATCACGTGGATGTGCGCGCAACACAATGTGACGAAAACACAAGCTCAAGAGCGTAACAGTAAGAGAGTAACCACATAAGAGATCTGCCATGCCTTAAATACTGATCCTGGATGATGCCAACTTTTGTATCATAAAATATAGCAGTATCTCTTATTGGTTCTTAGTTAGCATCACCTCACAAGCTATGAGAATAAATTGTGCCAATTTCTGACGTCATAGCATGCACATGACACATTTGGAAAAACTGAGTGGTTCCTTCTCACTTTAACTTTATGCTTGCTTTGTCTGATTTTCCAATTCCCTGTGCTACTTGGAAGACAAGTCACTATTCCTGTCTCACTTCTTTCTACGTCTGTTCTTTTCTATCTTACATTCTTAGTCTAAACCCTGTGCTCATTAGCAGGTGGTTGTTGGTGAACTATTACCTGGAATTAAGCTAGCTTGCCTTGCCTTAATTATCTATGTTACAACAACTTGCATTTATGCATATTTCTATCCTTAAATATTCACAACTATTTTACATTGCTTTCTATAAGCTTATAATATTATATACAATATCTCTTTTTATATGTTTTGTGAGCATATGGTATGTGCTCCTACAATTTTCAAGTTTTGCTCTTGATTTAGGTTGTGGATGTGAGAATACTGAACATGGATGCTGTTCAGATGAACGAACACCTGCCTTGGGTCCAAACAAAGAGGGCTGTAATTGTGAAGCATCTGAGTATGGATGCTGCCCAGATGCAGTTACAGAAGCTAAAGGAGAAAAGTTTGAGGGCTGTGAAGAAGTGCCAATGACTGCCGCAGGTAAGTTATTCATTATTTTGATTAACACCAACTTCTTTTGTTCAATGAATCAATATTAAAATAGCTCAGAATTGTCATATAAATTAATTTTGCATGTTTCTATTTACAGAATTATGTGTTATACCTAAAGACAGAGGATCCTGCAGGGATTTCACTGTCAAATGGTACTATGACACAGAGTATGGTGGCTGTACTCGTTTCTGGTATGGAGGTTGTGAAGGAAATCAAAACAGGTTTGCCAGCCAGGAGGAATGTAAACAAACATGCGTTGAGCCTGAAGGAAGAGGTAATTGCAATTCTTTTCTTCAATAGTGTTTAATACCCACTTTTACTTCTAAGCTACAGGCAATGACACTGATTATACATGGAATGAAAATGGAGCACTAGTGGAATGCGATGGTGGGGGAAACTGGAGAACCCAGAGAAAACCCACCACTGTGCCATTTTGTCCACCACAAATCCCACATGCGGTCGCCTAGGATCGAACCTGGACCACCTTGGTGAGAGGCGAGTGATATAACCACTCGACCATAACACAGCCAATTGTAATTCTGATGATGATAAGTTTTAAAATTGGATAGGATATAAAATTGGATTTTAAAATATCCATTTACTTAAACTAGAGAAATAATGAGGGGATAACCATTTCTTTACAGATGCTTGCTTTTTGCCAAAGATTGCTGGTCCATGCGAAGGTTATTATCCAATGTGGTATTACGACAGTGAAAGGAAGCAGTGTGGACCATTTGTCTATGGTGGATGCTTAGGAAATAACAACAAATTTGAAACAATGGAAGAATGTCATGAACTCTGTGTACTCCCAGATACCTTAGGTAAGCTTTCAATAGCAACAAATTCAGCAAAGATAAAAACTCACATACAAATCAAGCTTTTAGAATTTATGTTAAAAGCACATATATATTTACAGCTTTTTAATACAGTGAGAATGAGCATGAACATATGATTTCCTGGAACTTTTGTCACACTGAATTCAGTTGTTTAATCCAATCAGGTGTTGGCAGGCTGTATGAAAGTATAGCTAACCTTGGATAGGTAGAGTCAGACTGAAAAATTCAATGCCATAGCTGGGATTTGAACCTGGATCTCCCAGTCTCTAGGCAGTTGCTCTACCACTGAGCTACCATGGCAACATGCCGGCATAGCATTGAATTTCTCAACTGACTCGCATGTTTCCCGGTAAACCACAAGGTGATCTTAAATTATTTTGAACTGACAACCCCAATGGCAACTTACAGTTTTGTAAGTGCTTTAAGTCCCAGGATTCATAGTATAACCAACTATTATACACAATTGTGATAATTTTAATTGTTTTCTCACAGAAAGCATGTGCAGAACAGGAGTTGGATAGGTAGACTCAGACTGAAAAATTCAATGCCATAGCCGGGATTTGAACCACGGATCTCCAAGTCTCTAGGCGGTTGCTCTACCACTTGGTATTTAAGTTTGGTATCTTCCAAGGATGCAACACAAAGATTTTCAAGAAGATCGCCCCACCCCCAACTACCCTTTACATGGAACATTTTCGAAAATTTTGTTTTTCTTAAAACTGGCTCTAATGATTTTGATTAAAATATCACACATTAAAGCCATTTCTATCCCAAATAAAATGTATATCTTGAATTCTCTGGGAATAGCTTCTAAAGACCAGTTCATTATGGATGAATTTTGCTTAATTTGGCATAACTAGTAAACCGTAAGAGATAGACAAAAATTTACAGCACAAAAAATGTAGATTAAGTTAAAACACACATTTATGTCATATACACTTTTTTCGTTGAGTTGATCATTTTTGAGGTATTCCTTGTTATTGGTTTCAGTTGTTAAGTACTTTATACTTTTCTCAGACGGAAGTGTCCGTTTTTCTTTTGTTCTACTCCTGACCAAGCGGAGAAGCGATTTGCAATGACAATCGCCTAACGACAGCTTTTAAAACATTTGACTATCACTTTAGCCTAGTGCTTTCCCTTAGTTCTATTCTACTTATAAGGAACTAAGTAATAAAATTCTGCTAATGTTTATCTCGATTGGCATGTTGTTGAAAGAAGAATAATCTTTTGTAAGAAGTGTGTTTGTAGAGTAGCTAGAGAAACTCATGTGAGTGTAACATACCAGATTTTTTTCTTATACTCTCACCCATTCTCTCCTTCTTTCTTCCATGAAGGATTTATATCTTGGCCTTTCTACCATAAAATTCTTTCTTTCCAGCTGTTTGCCTATTTGTCTCCATTTTTTTAATTCTCTTTCTACACTCCTTTTATCAATTCTATATTCATTACCATACCAGTCCTCTCATGTCTTATTACACCTTTCTGTTACTCTCATCTTATTGCCTACTTGTTCAATCAACTGCTCTAATTTCTAAATTATTTTTCCATATTTTCCTTTCCTTCCTCTCTTATAAAGCCTGAAGCCCATTCCATTTATATACTTGCATCTCACTCCTAAGCTCCTTTTTGAAATTTCACTTTTAGTGGGAAATGATTACTGGAACACACAAAATCCATAACCTCAAAATCTACCAGATACTCATCTAGCTCTTGAGAGATTAACATGTAATCCTCAATGCTCTAACCGTTATTATTTGTGAAGGTAAACTTGCCCATAGAATCTTTCCCTCTAGGACCATTACAAATCAACAGGTTATATTCCTCACAAAAGCCCAGTTATTTATTTCCTTCCTTGTTGTATATTTCATCTTTACTACCTTTTCATCAATCTAGTTTCTTCTTCCACATTGTTTCTAAATCAACAAGATCCTATCCTTGCATTCAAATCACCTGCCATGATAAAAGACTGTGTCTGTATTTGTTCTGCAGTACCTTCATAACCATTTTTACTTTCTCTACACGAACTATGTACATAGTGTATAGAGAAGGTATTGCACTCCACCCAAAAATTCAATACTGAGATTTCACCAGAAATATATGTTTTAGGGTCCCCTGTATCCAAAAAAATAATTTTCGCAAAAAGGTCCGTGTGTGTGCATGCGTGTGTGTGTGCACATGTGCGTGTATCATGATAACTCAAAAACGAAAAGTCAGTAAAATCCTAAACTTAGTATTTAAGTTTAGTATCTTTCAGGGATGCGATGCAAAGATCTTGAGAAAAATCCCCCTACCCCAAACTCCCTTTACATGGAACTTTTTTCATAAATTTTGATTTTCTCAAAAATGGCTCTAACGATTTTGATTAAAACATCATATATTAAAGATATTTACCTTTCAAATAAAATGTATATCTTAAATTTTCTGGGAATAGCCTCTAAAGACTACTTTATTCTGGATGAATTTTATGGAATTTTGCATAACTGTTAAACCATAAGAGATGGAGAAAAACTTACTACACAATAGATGTAGAGCACTTTAAAACACACAATTTATGTTATGTGCATTTTTTTCGTTGAGTTGTTCATTTTTGAGATATTCCTTGTTTTTGGTTTTAACTTTAAAAAACTCAAAAGGACTTTGTCAACTCCTATCCATGCAAACATAGCAACCAACTTTTGACTGTCATTTTAACCCATGGTACTCCCTTATTTCACTTCTACTTACAGGGAACCAAGTAATAAGGCTATTTTTGCTAATTTTTTCTCGATTACCATAAAGTAAATAGAAGCATAAACTTTTTAACAATAATTTGTTGCATAGATGTAGAGAAAGTCACGTGAATGGAACACATCAGATTTTTAAGTTATGGAACAAATTTGGATTATAAAACTCAGAAATATTGGTGGGTTATACACTGTTGCTAAACACACATTTTCAATTCCACTTACTTCACCTATTTCACACCATAGGGCTGAATTGTCCCCTAAATTGCTAAACACTTTGACTGACAAACTTTGTTTTACATACACTCCAGTTTCACCCGACAGCTACCCTTTATCTATCTTCTTAATAATTGCTTTACTATTAAACTTAAAGCCATTAACCTCAACACTCAACTATAGTTGACCTAATAGTTAAAATAGAAGCCCAGCACTTAAAGTGCTTAAGGTATTGTAAGTCGCCATTGAGGTATGTTGTCTCAAAGTAATTTGAAATCACCTTGTGATTTATGGGGAAACATGCAGGTCAGTTAAGGAATTTAATGCTGTGTCAGCATGTTGCCATGGTAGCTCAGTGGTTAGAGCAACCAGTTGGAGACCAGGAGATCTGTCATGTGAATCCTGGCTATGGCATTGAAATTTTCAGTTTGACTCTACCTATCCAAATCCTGTTCTACACACGGCTTGTGTGGAAAAAACAATTAATTAACATTTAAGTATATATTCCATATTTTTTCCTCCAAAAATAAACCCTATTTTATTTGAGTATATTAGGCTTAGAATTTACAAATTTGTTAGAGCAGTAAAAATAGTTCACATATTATCATATATGTGGTGAATCTATATTTTAATTTGTAAAAAATATGAAAGAGAAGGGTTAGTTTGATTTAGATTGGGTGTTTGGAAATTAAGGGGAATGAGGGGGGAGATTATTTTAGGAATGTGCCCCATTTGTGGGGATAAGGGAGATGAAATTTAATTATTTTAATTTAAGGTTAGGAAGGATTGGAGAGAAAGTTTAATACATAAGAAATAGTTATTGAGGAATAAAGAAATGGTAATTAGGAATATTTTTGAAGACTAGAAGTAGATATATAAATTAGAGAAATTTTCGTAAAAGGTAAAAAAGGAAATAGTTAGTTGAAAAATATGGTATTTAGATTAGATTTAAGGATAGTTTTATATATATATATATATATATATATATATATATATATATATATATATATATATTTTTTTTAATTAAAAATTTGTGAGCTTTTTAAAATTTGTCACTTCTGAAAAATTTCATGTGTCCAAATCTTTGTGCATATTACTGTACCATCTGCCACAAATTAATAAATGTCAATATATTTTTAGTTGAGATTACATTTTCATTTGTTTATAAGCACTAATAGGAATGTCCTTTATCATAGGCTCCAATGTCTAATACAAATAGCTATTATCTTTCAAGAAGTTAGAGTGAAAAGTATCTAAATGTTACAGACACGTGTGATCAAGAAAAAGACGAGGGACCCTGCAAAGGTAACTTTACTCGATGGTATTATGATAGGGAAACAAGGATGTGTCAAGAATTTTTCTATGGTGGCTGCAAGGGTAATAGTAACAACTTCGTCTCAGAGTCTGCATGTCATCAGAAATGTCTTCAGCCTGGCAGAAGCAGGGGTGAGTGAGCAGTCTCGTGTAGCACTTGAAGTATTATAACATAGCAACTTTATTATTATAAGCACCATTTATAGTTTATTAAACGGCACACTGATGAAGTTATCCCCTAGAGCAGTGGTTCCTAAACTTTCCCACCTGGAACCTATCCCTTTGTAAGCTCTACAATTCTCACCACACCAATTAATTTTTCTCATAAATACTTATATTTTAGAATAACATACAATAAATGCCACGATTTCAAAATTAGAACAGTATACTAAAATGTTGATAAAAAACTGCTGCTTAAAATTCAAAGAGTTGGCCAAAACCATTTGTAAATGTATGATGAGTTTGTATAACAAAATCTAATGGCTCAGATTTCACCATTATTTGTAAAGATATCTTTTTTCCTCTTTTGAATATTGCCAATAAAAAGAGTAAATTAAAAAATGAAGGTTAAATACCTTATTTTTTTAATTTTTTTCACATTCATTTACCATAAAAATGTTACTACAATTTGAATTCATTTGCTCAGGAACCACTTATTCCTTGTGCTCTTCAAAAACTCATAGATATACAAATTAAATAAGGACATGTCTGAAAGGGACACTAAAAATAATGCAATGTAGCTAAGAAACTTATATGCTCTTGCATGAATATAAACACAATTATGATTAGTATAAATATGTAATTTAATTTTATTATGAAAGTTTCAGAAAATTTGTAGCAGAACTATTATTGGTGATGATGACGATGATGATGATGATGATGATGATGATAACGATGATAACAACAATAACAACATCAATAATAATAATAATAATAATAATAATGATAAAAACAATAACAACATCAATAATAATAATACAGTTATAGTTTTCTATTTCTGCATTAAGTTATGTGAGCCCACTTATGATACCTCACTCCCCCTTAGAGCACTAGTTCCCTCCAATTTGGAAACCACTGACTAAACAAAATATTCATAAGAGTCTTTGTCTAGGACCTGTTTCTAAAATAATTTAGAAAAAGTTTCTAGACAAAAACTCTTTTGAATATTATGAATTTATTATGTGAATTTCAATTAATGTAATTTTTGCTATAAAGTAGAAAAATGAATTCAACATGTATGAAGTTTCATATAGTGAAAAGCGTTAACATTTAAGCAATCTATTCACCAAGACTTGAATATTGGGAGTTGGGCATCTGAGATTATTCTTTCTTGTATGAGAATAGGTAAGGTAAAGAATACTATAGTATACATAGATGTAGGATGCTTTTTTTTTTTATTATTATTTTTAATTAAAATCCAAGATAATTACATTCATTCTACAAAAAATACAATGAGGTGTATAGGCTTTTAAAGAACTATAATTTCAATTGCTTGTAAATTGAATAACTATGTGTTTTATACTGTTCTCAAATTTATTCATATGCACGAGAGATTCTCTAACATTCACACTAAATATGTTTTCCAAAAGAACAGAACAATGTGGATGCCTTTTGGAAGATAGGATGTGCATTTAGGATGAGGCTAAGTCAACCTAAAATATCTGTTTTGCTATAAATAGCCAAACCTGAGATAGGATACAGAAGCTGAAAATTGTGGGTAAAAAAAATAGAGCCGTGTTCTGCGACAAAATACCTTCACAAATGTACTTCAAGAATTTTTCTTTGCACTTTACTGATGTTTTTAGCATAGAGAGCGCTTTCTCACTGCAGAAGAAGAAGAAGAAGAAGAAGAAGAAGAAGAAGAAGAAAAGCATATGGAGTATAATGCAAACAAAAGTGTAAAATGTAATCCACTCTTTGCTTACAGAACAAGTGGTTATAGCTTCATTTTGATTCCAAGTATTTCTGTGCAACATAATTATTTAGCATTAGCCTATAAATTGCTCTTAAAATGTTTAATGGAGGAAGGAGAAAACTGGTGATAGTTGAAATTAGAATTAAAATGTATATGTTCATGCTTTAAAGGTTGGTTCACAAGAACTGGGAATGGCAATAAGAATAACAAAGTTACAATACATGTATTATTATAATGTGAGTGTTCACAATTAAAGGGATGTTTTATTGGATCCTGGAATGGGAAAGACTTGGCCAACTTTCAATGTTATTATTCCTATTTCCAGGTAATGCACATTAGATCATATTGTGCATATTAGATACCTCAGTAAAGAAATTATTCAAGATGGCCATAACCTAAAACAGCCCCTAGAGGCTTTTTGTAGTTACATTTTGGAAAATCAAACCAGAAGAACTTCTAGTAAATGTGCATCCTGATTTCCTCAGAATTATTGAATGTCTCAGAACAAATAACAATAAGTAACAGAAAACTACGTTAATATAATCTATAAATAGGGTCAGAGGAATCAGAAATTGCAAAGCCTCTGGGTTTATAATAATGTTTACTCCACTGAAATTTTTCATTGCTTAACATGATTTAAGTTGACTGCATTGGAAGCATATGAGAAAATATCAGCTGCAAACAAATGACATCCTAATGCACAAAACTTATGTTTCCTTTCAACATAGTATGGTGAAGTGTTGCACATTTGTTTTTCTGTAATAGTTTCCTTTCTCAGGTTACTGAAGCAGCTTTTGATTCACTAAAATATGTTGCAGTCAATATTGTATCCCCATTTACAAATCAAAAATTTATGAAAACAAAAGACATTGTAGAACAGGCATGAGGAAAAATGGCTCTTGGGAGTACTTCCCCTCAAAGGCAAATATGCTTCTTTTGCTGCTGCTCCAGCAGTGATGACCATGGCATTAACCTCACATTACTGGTTTCATAACGACTGGCAGAATAATCTTATCTTTTATCTTTGCTCCAGCTCGTTTAAATATACATACCCATAAGCTTTAAATTAAGAAGTATAGGCTTTCATGGCTAGCATAAATAAAACCGTTTTTATCAGTTGTAAAGCTGTGAATCATAATGAAATATTATTCATGCATACAACTGAAGTTGCAGTAATGGATGAAACTTTTGGAAAGAAGATCAGAATCCCAGAGAGGACCATAACCTTATAGCTGTGACAGTTTTTTTTTTTTTCCCCTTTTTTCTTTCTTTTGTTCTTTCGTTCTATAGCCCCCTGTAGCTCTTATGCTCATATCACTGGGTTTTTGACTGAAAACATGGGTGTTTTACTCTTTGAACTTTAGGTAGCTTACTGAGGGTTTCTGCACATGTGTATTCACTCACCAACTCTATACATAGTAGAGAATAATTCCAACTAAAGTAACATTTCTATTCCCAGCCAGGAATTTAGCCCAGGACCTCTGAGAAGTCAGCTCTGACCACTCAATCATGGAGGCAGTCACAGCTTTTTGTTTAATAAAACTTTTAAAAAAAGCACACATATGTACACAGGCGAGTGCGCGCACGCACACACACACAGACACATACACTTGTAAACTCAGCATTGCACTTGACTAGTAGATAAGCAGATTGGACTTCAGTTGGCTTCAATTTGGGTAGTTAAACCATTTTTTCTCCCTATTGCTATTTTCCACATGCCTGTTATAGTGGATCAGACAAAGAGAAATTAAGGCTCATTGAACAGCAATTCAAACCAGTTATGCTGAAAATAGTTTCCTCATGTGAAGGACTAAAACTCTTCCAATAGTTCTTATAAACAGTTCCTTGTAATAAATGATTACCCAAGCACCCATAATACTCTTCCCTTAAGATTGTTGATTGTTTTCCCCATTTTCCATCCACTACATCTTTTGTTCCAGCAGTAATGGATATTTGTGCCCTTCCAAAGGACATGGGTCCTTGTCCTGGTGCAATTCTGCGTTGGTACTATGATGAAAATGAAAAAACTTGTAAACAGTTTATGTATGGGGGTTGCCAAGGCAATGGAAACAGGTTCAAAACAGAGGAAGAATGCAGTAAAAGATGTTATACTTCGCCCACAAAGAGAGGTATTCAAAAACTAAAAATATTGGAAATGGGCCTCTCTTCCTGGGATAACTGGCAGTGGTATTCTTTGTATTTGGGAACTACAGCATGGTTATTAACTCTTATTTCACAGTAATTTGATTTCACTTTAAGGAATTAGCAGCAGCAAAGCAAGGTTGTCTTTTTCAGATGCAGACATTCAGTGCTTGCATGTAATGAAAATCCTTATAATCATCACTGGTTGCAGAGTTGATTTAATATATTCCTTCTCTTTGCACTCAAAAATGAATTCCTGTGTAGCAATCACATAAACTTCTGTTCACTTCCATTACATAGTGATTCTACACTCAGTTCTAAGACATTATTTCTTTATTCAATGAATATCTCTGTTTAATACTATTAACGATAATATAATAAATATAATTCCTTTGTACTTTCTCTAAAGTGCCATGTACTTAGTGTGTTATATAGAAGACATTGCATTCCATTCAAAAATGTTATACTGAGATTTCACCCGAAATATATTTTGAGATCCCCTGAATTAAAAAAAGCATTTAACAAAAAGTCAGTGAAATACCAAAATAAGGGTGCGACTTGAAGATTTTCAGGAAAATTCCCCCCATCCTGAAATACCCTTTACATGGAAGAAATTTAAAAAAAATGTATTTTCTCAAAAATGGCTCTAACAATTTTGATTAAAATACATTATAGATATTTAAATAAAATGTATATCTTAAATTTTCCAGAAATAGCCTCAGAAGACTCTTCATTCTGAATGACTTTTGCTTAACTGGTTAACCATATGATATAGACAAAAGCATATTCTATAAAAAGATGTAGATCTCATTAAACCACACAATTTATGTCAGATACTTTTTTTTTTTTTTTTTTGAGTTGACCTTCTGAGATATTTCTTGTTATTGGTTTCAGTTCAAAAATACTTAAACTTTTTGTAACACAAAACATCACTTATATGTAATAGCTTGTTAATTATTTACTGGGATCAGTTTTGGGAACACATGTTCCCATTTTCAACGCTTAATTCCGACTTAAATTTTTCCCATATAGGAATTTGTCAACTTTTGGCCCTATAACGAAACAAATTTCAATCACATAGCAATACATTTTTAAAAGATTTGAATATTGCTTTAGCCTAGTGTATTCCCTTATTTCCCTTCTACTTACAAGGAAGCAAGTAGTAAGACCATTTCGGCTAATATTTATCTAATTATAATGAAGCATACAGAAGAATAAGCTTTTTAACAATAATTTGTTCAAAAGATATAGAGAAAACCATGTGAATGGAATACAGATAGATGTTAGAAGCTGTTTCAATCAATAAAACCAAAATAACACATATTTTGTAATACAGACAAATGAAACAACAGTTGTCCAATAAGAGAAGCTAATAGTCAGCCACAAATTAATTACAAAACAAAACTATTGCATACTTAGCATTTTGAATCATAATGGACTTAAAATTTCAGAACATAAAAATACAACAATGAATATTGAGTGTCAAAAAAAAACAAAAACAAAAAAATGTAAATACAGCAGTTATTCTACCTGCTATTATAAACAAATTGAAGGGAAGAAAATAAAAGCAAATACATTCATTAATCAAACAAAAACTAAAGTATTTAAAAAGACAAATTTGATTGCAAGTAGATAAACAAAAAAAGGCAATGAAGTTGAGGATATATTACAGATAAATGCAACATTTAAAATTATTCAATGTTCCATAATTTTTTTAATGTTAAACTGAAGATGCATATAACTTAATAAGCAATACCATATTGTCACATACAGCCTGCAGTAAGCCTAGAGTGGAGAGATATCTCTTATAGAATGAACTGCCATAACTTCTCAGGACATTCTGCATGTACGTACTTAAAATTTCAAACCAAAGAAGGAAAGTTTGGTAATAATGTATATTGAATTTCAATTTCCCTTACTAAATCAAGAAGTTTCAAAACTCAGGTGAATTTGTTTACTTACAACAAAAGAGACATATAATGGCAGAAAGCCCGCCTGGGTAGTGTAGTTGCAGCGTGCTGCCTCACATTCAACAGGTCATGAGTTCAAATCTCACTGAGGGTGAGTTACCCGGATAAGGTTTTTTTGGGGGGTTGTCCCTTATCCTGAGAAGATTAATGTTGAGTAACTTTAAGCTCCATGGACCCTGAGATCATTTGAGCACCATTTCATTCATCGTCAGAAATGACTAATCAGGTTAACGGTAAGCCTATGCTATTTTAATCAAAACAATGGGGATCACTTTGGGGGGAATTAAAACAGAAAATGTTAAAAAGGCTGATTGGGATGGGAAGAATTCTACTTCAAGGTCTAGAATTGTTCAAAGATGTATAACTTAAATATAAAATATTCTCTTTCCACCCTTTTTTAGAGGGACTCGTAAATTATATTTTTGGGTTGAAGTCACAGTATCTGCTATAGAGTGCAATAAGTTTCTTCAACTTGTGTAAGTAGTAGAGAAAGTACTGAATTTGCAGCAACTCATTGTGTCATAGTGAGCATAAGATCGGATACAAAGTATCAACCACTTTTGTAAACTTGATGTAAATCTTAAAACACTAAAAGAATTGAGTCTAATGGACTTCTACAACTTCAGTTTTCCTAACTTTGTTGTACCTTGTTAAATTTATTTTCCAGAATAAAAATTCTGTTCTTAAAAATACTTTTCATAAGAAATTTTAATTCGATTTCTACAACTTTTGCGATCCCAGTGATGATATTAAGGATTAATAGATGCATCTGCAAGGTGAAAGGTGTAGTATTCAAATCATTTTGTTTATTGCCATTCTTCTTGGTAATTAAGAACTTAGGCTGTTGTCACACCACAAAAGAAGATAACTGTGTATGTAACATCTGAGGTTGATTATAAGTCTTTTCTCCTGGTGAAGGTATTTTATTGACTGTGGTTCTTAACTAGCATGGTGTATTATGGTCCTATATTTTTGAACTTTGTTTACTCAATTCTTTTATGATTTTCATTTTTCAATATGATCATTGGCACTTTAGCTTTATTTAGCATACAGTGCAATTGGAATGCATTTCTTCATGTACATGTTCAGGTAACTCAAATACTTTTTCTTTCATCTTTTGTTTAATTTATCCAATGGTTTTGGACAATAATACTGTTATTTTTTTTTTTTTTTTGGCAACGCTAGAGTGGACAGTAGTGCATGAATATCCAGAAACAGCATGTACAATTAAAACATTTAGTTTTACTGGGGTTTTGTTACTCTGAAATTAGAAAAATAGTATAACAGTATTATGATTTTTATGTACACAGTGAACAACAATATATTTCATTTTTTTATGCCTTCATTTGCTTCATGTTAAGCAGCAACTAATATTACTATCTGTTTAAGCTAATATGCAAGCCAAGAATATAACATTTTATTGCAAGGAATACTATGGCAATTACTTATATTAAATTTTTTTTTAAAAAAAATGATTGTGAAAAAGTAATACATTATTGTTATTATTATTGCCATTACAAAAGTAATGAAGAAAGAAACTGCCAAATAAATAACTACTAAGTCTATCTTTCCCTACATTCTCTGCACATGTGTAGACCTACTACTTGCAGATACTAATTCATATTATTACCGCAGTTAATCAAGCTAAATGCATTGTATAATATTATCGTGCTCCTTGAGATATCATGGGTCTATTGCTGTATTGTAACAACTGGCCATAAAATTGCTTCAAGCAACCAATATTACTTGAATAAAGAGCATTCTTTGCGATATGTCACTGAATTATACAGATTGTTTTTGTGTTATTTGTCATCTAGTAGTTTCACGGTTAAAAAAGTGGAAACATTGTATAATTTATCCAATCCTTAAAAAATCATTTATTCCTAGTTCTGGTCATGATGGATTGCCAAAAGAACTGTCTGCTCCTTTGGAATCCCAAAAATACATTACAGCATATAATGTAAATATTTAAAAGCAGTTGCACCTCATCCTCTATCTACCATCCAGTCCAATTGATTAGTTTGATCAAGAAATCTTCTTACTTTAAATTCTTATGAGTAACCATTTATGATAAGAAGACCACTTCAAAAACTTAGCTGCCAGTTTCAACTGCAAGATATAGAAATTCAAGCTAGACTTCTGCATTTGCAATGTTATGAGGGCTATGTTTTTTCAACCTCCAAAGGGGCATAACAGAAAGAAAAATATGAATCACAAAATATTTTATTATCAAGAATATCTTTTGTTGGGCACTCGGCTCCCTAGTTTTAATTTGTTAGATTTTGCACAATTATGAAGCATGCTATACTCCATGATATCTAGTGGCTTTAATGCTAAGGTTTCATTTAAGGTTTCTCACGAGTTCACGCACATACACATATACTGTGTTTTGGTTAATAATTCAGTTAGTTCATGGTAAATTAGATAACCTATTCTGTCACTTTTCTTTTTATGGAAGTTTGTAAACAGTATTGTTATAATCATTTATTTAACGAGTTGATTAATTACACTAAACACTTACTTACTAATTATATTAATTAGTCAATGTCCAGTTGAAAATGAAGGAAACTAGTCCTTCGAAACATGTTCCGGCAAAAATCCCAAGTAAGTATTGTTTACTGTAATTAATCGACTCGTCATACAAACGTATTCTGTATTCACCATGGCTAAGGGACTCAAAGAAACTTTCTTTGGTTGAAAACACTGCAGAGAGACAGGTAGTAAAGATCTTCGTCTTCCCCCTGGCCCTTGCTTCCGCATAATCTAGCTCTGAAGAAAAGGTGCACACATAATGCAGACACAGTTACTTTTCCACACAGTCAATGTGAAGATTAAGACATTTGTCATATCGATAGATAAGATTTCCAAAACTGCCACTAGCATATGGAGATAAGCATTCACAGCATTTTGAACTTCTTTGTTGCTGCAGAAGTGCTGTCCTTCTTGACCTTTCTTCAGCTGCCGAAAAACATTAGTCACTTGGTGCAGTGTCTAGGTGGTATGCCAGATATTTGAACATTTCCCAATGAAAATCAAAAAGCAGATAAAAAATGAAAATGGCGCATTTTTTATGGACGCTCTTTAACTGCTGTGGTTCTCAGTGTCCCATTCTAAATTGGGCATGAAAGATGGCTTAATTTTGCCTCTCTATCAGGCTTGAGGTTCTTTTATGTGCCGTAAATCTATGACACGGGACCAATAGCTTTACTTCCCTTCCGAAGGAAACCATGTTAAGGATTTTTACACCCAAAAAAATCCATCGTCCTAAAAACCAGGTGATGGGCTACTGCAGCAGTATGCAGTTTTGCATTGCCATGAATCAAAAAAATTCCAGATGTCAGAATACTTCACTTTTGTCTCTCTGCAGGCAACGTAATGTCTGACAGTACATGTTTGCAGTGATTGCAATCCCTGGCTCCTGGTGTGAGCGGTAACCATGCTCTTCCTGTTGCTGAAAGTTTGTTTGAACTTTTTGGAGGTTTTTCATGGAGTATGAGTGTGCATCCATTGTTTGGCTTGTTCTTTTGAGTCTGGATTGCTGTAAAAAATCTGAATTTCATTCCCTGTCACAATGGAGTTCAAAAACTCTTCCGCATTACCAGTGTAACATGTGAGAAAGGATAAGGCTAATTCAAGCACCATGCTTTGTGGTCCTCATACAGCTTTTTGAGAACCAGCATGCAAAAGTTTTTGACAGCCCAGGTGTTCTGTAACACTTGTGTACAGAATGTCTACAAAATCTACAGACAGCTCACTGATGGTAAGCCTCTGCCTCTCCTGAACCGCTTGATGAACCTGCAACAGACTTACATCCTTGTCCACCTTCATTATAACATCAGTTCAGCCTTCTTTAAATTTGCTACATCGTTCATGCCCTACATCCTCAATCTTACAGTTTGGGCCATAAACACGGTTCATTTTGCAATTAATTTCTGCTGCACTATTCCCTTCTGCTTATAGAAGATGATTTACGCTTCATAAGTTACACTTGGTGGGAGAATCATGACATCAGCCATGTTGTAATGCTTATAGCTCAGCTCCAGCTAATGTATTGAATTTGGTCTTGGTTGACAATAATATTGTGGGACAGTTCCACAGTAGCACAGTACACAGGTTTGCCTTTTTATGCTTATTTGGTCTCATAACAGGAACATTGAAGGTTGAAAACACATAGCCCTCACATGTTTGATGTAGCAGCTTGATGATGATGATGATGATGATGATGATGATGATATGATGAGATGATGAGATGATGAGATGATGATATGATGATATGATGATATGATGATATGATGATATGATGATATGATGATATGATGATGATGATGATGATGTCAATAAGTTTAGTAGCCAAAGACATCAAAGTGAACATAATGTACTCATGAATGCTTGAAAATAAAGTAACAAAATATATACAAAGAGATAACGATATAATACTAATTTATGAATGGATACATATCACATCAAAATATTTATCCTTCCATGCCCCCATAATCTTACAGCAGAGTCAGTTTCTGTCAATATTGCTAGTACAAATGTTGCCTCCTTGGTGGTTTGGCATTTGATTTCAAAGCTTGTATTAAACTTAACATCTAATTTTCTGAATGCAAATTATTTAAGATAAATGTAACTGATATATAGAGGCAGACTTTGTATTAGGGTTTGATACTTCATTTTAAAGATATTTAGAGCGCAGTAAAAACTTCACTATGTTGAAACACCAAAGTTGCAAAACTAATTTAAGCCATGAAACTGGTGGATACCCTATGAATAACATGTTTACTCATATATGATATTAGATACTTCATTCTCAAAAGCTTGACTAAAAATATATAATTGCATGATGATGGAGATTAACTGTTAATCACTTTTAATGCTGATTGTTGTACTCTTACATAATGGTGGTGAGCATGTTTTGATGGTAATAAGGTGGATAAGACCAAAGTACTAGGAAAAATGCTTCTCACATGCATTATCTAGTTGGTTGCACCTTAATGCATGTTATTTTCTGATGGTATTGAATATTTTTAATTGTATGCACATAAAAAACCCTGCTTGTAAATCATACAAGATGCTTTGGGTTAGGTTCATAAGCAGCCTTTTAAGTTAAATTAACAACATTGAATTATTGATTTTTCAACATGGTTAGCACTTATTCCAAATTAAATACATATTGTAATAACAAAATCCATGATCAATAATTGATTAGAAAGCCTTTTATGAATTCTACTCATTTATAAGTGCTTTCCATGAATCTAGACATAACGTGTGAGCATGTATTTGAACTCTTTAGGCTCCCATTAATGAAAAAATGCATGAAATACATGGTGTATGAGGATAGATGCTGTATGCTGATGTGCAGAGTAGACATGTTCCTCTCACTTACTGTCTAGAATTAATGGCATGCATTAAAAAAGCATAGCTTTTACTTGCTTAATGACATCATGGACTGGAGCGCAGAAAGCCTGACTGTAGCTCCCTGTATTTATGCATATGCACTAAATAGCAATTGTGTGTGTCTTGGCAGCACACTTAGCATGCTGAGAGAAATAGAATTGAGTTTCAGAAGTAAACAAAATATACAAAAGCAAAGTATTTAGATACATCATTTCAGTTTTAGATCTTAGCCAGAAAAGGGTTAACTCAGTATTGTCACAACTAGGGTTGTGACTGGAGAGCGTAGCGGACTAAGGAAGCTTATAGATAGTCAACTCGCTGGGTTGTTTGTTGGCCCATTTATTTATAACGGTGTAAGTTACACGCTAAGAGATGAGCTTAATCTTTCACATAATATTAGTTAGTATTGTATGACGGCCCTTTCAGGCGCTTACCTTTGTATCGATGTTGCGTGGAGGTTGAGGGTTGCAGGGCCCTGATGCGTAGCGAGCTTGGCTTGCCTTTTACAAGCGACAACGAGACCAGACTCTCAACTCCTTACAGAAGACTAGGGCTTATTATATAGGGAATCACCGCCTAAGGGTGTCCTGTTTAACATGACGTACATTATGCCAAATAAGGCGAGCCAACGCTCGAAGCCTCAGTTGTGTTGACCAATCAGAACCAAGCATTCCAATTGTTCTAGAAAATCCTGTCTGGTTCAGGAGTGCCAGGATCTGGCTCAGTGCCATGCCCATTGGCACGTAGGCAACCGGAAGCTGATAGCATACTACATACCATGGGATGGTCACAGGAAGTGGTGGCCCACATTATTCCTGTTAAATGTCAAATACTGTTATCAGCCATCAGCTAACAAAGAGAATTTATATAATTTAGAAAATATATTCAGCACTCTGAACTAAAGAAATGTCTTTTACTCTAATTAAAGAAATGTTAAATAAAGTGCTGAATGGACGTATGTTCTTGAGCACCCCTCAACAGTCCATGTGACAGTATTATGAGGCCATTGATGGTAAGAGGAAGAATAAGAATAATATGACGATGACAGCACACTATTATTTCCTTGAAACTTAATGAAAAATAATCAATTTTACTTTAGAAGCATACAATAAATGGGCTACTGGGATACCTAAGTGAGTTCATTCACAATTCTAGTACAGAGTCTGTTGTTTGATCCCCAACTATGGAGTAGTAATTTTAATAATCACCAATGAACAGCTTATGTAAAATATTCTTGAGGCCCAGTGTGAGTCAGAGTTAATAGCAAAAGTCTCCTTGTTCTAATGTTATCCTTATCATTATCCTGTAGGAGGTAACAGTACCTGTGGGGTGCCTGCAGGTAATACATGGCTACAATCATCGCTTGGTGGAATAAGGTTTCCTAAAGCTAATTGGTCATGGAAATGTGTGTTGGAAATAATTTACAGTACATTTAACAATCACTATCATACTTCCCCCCCCCCCCAATGAAATATTTGAAAGCTAAATAAACAATGTGCAACTCTGCAAACTAAGAGTATGTCAACTTATATCTGCAATTAAGGCAAACCTCTCTACAGCTTTGGGAAGAAGAAATAGTCCCTATGCATGTGGCAGCAGTTCAAGTATTGCAATCAGAACTGAAATATGTGCCAGTGCACTGACTTAGTGGAAAAGAACTTTCTTCTTTAATAAACGTGGATATTTGGCCTTTGTAGCATCCCTCAACTGCTCCAATAAAATTGCATAATACTCTCTGTTGATGGTTTTGCAATTTTCTAGAGGCACACACCTTGGTTATCTAAAAAAAAAAAACAGTGATCGTCAACTTTGCAACTAAAAAAACTGCTATTTTGTCTTGAGTTGTGTGATGGTGAATCCATATTTCATCAATACTGATGTAACATAATATGTCAACTGAGAGCATCTGAACATGTTCAAGTACTCCTGCGTTTCATTCAAATCCATTTCTGATAGGCAGTTAACAAATGTCTTATGTACAAATGTTTCAGACGTGATGCAATGATATCTTGGCAATGTCAACTAGTTCATTTGGCCTGCACATTGTCTCTCCTTTAACATGGAATTGAGAATTTTCATTATGCTCTCTTGACTTATAGTTATTGTTATTCATTATTTCTTCCTAGATATTTGTCATCAAAAATTGTGAATGATCATGTTTAAATTTATAGCCCATTTTTTCACCATAGAAAAATGTTGCCTTTATTTTCAGTGCATTTTTAGGCATTTCTTTTTATACTAACCTTCTCGCTTCTCATTTACGCCATCCTTATCTACCACTAAGTGGAAACTTTGTGCACATATAATGTAGGATGCAGCAAATACTTTTCTTTAGTTACATAAGGAACTGATAGGAAGGCAACGCAGAAAAGCATTAAATTTTAGCATAACGGTTCTGCCAATTTCTTTAATACTCTAGTTGGATAGGTAAACTCAGACTGAAAAATTCAATGCGATAGCCACAATTTGAACCACGGATCTCCCAGTGTATAGCCAATTGCTCTACCATTGAGTCACCATGGCATCATGTCAGCACAGCATTAAATTTTTAACTGACTCGCATGTTTCCCAGTAAACCACAGGCCATCTTAGGACAGAAGTTTGATAAGTAGAGTCAGACTGAAAAATTCAATGCCATAGCTGGAATTTGAACCATGGATCTCCCAGTGTCTAGCCAGTTGCTTTACCACTGAGTCACCAAGGCAACATGCTGGCTCGGCATTAAATTTCTCAACTGATGCATGTTTCCCGGTAAACCACCCGTTGATCTCAAATTATTTTTATATGTCATGTCCCAATGGCAACTACAATGTTGTAAGCACTTTAAGTCCCAGGCTTATTATGGACAATTAGAGTTTTTTTGTAATACTCTAGTTTAAAATTTTACTGTCAGTAAAAAATACCTTACAACATTAAGTATGTAAAAGTCATAGCTATCATAACTGCAATGCATGATATGTTGCAATTACTGCTGTTTTTAAATTATAATTTGCATGTTATTTAGTGTTATAATGAGTGTACTTGGTACTTACTGGCAGATTACTGTTCACTACCAAGGGCTCAGGGAAATTGCACGGAACAACTACCTCGGTGGTTCTTTGATGCATCAGAAAACAGGTGCATGCCATTCTATTACAGCGGCTGTGAGGGTAATGCTAACAGGTTTGAAACTCAAGAAGCATGTGAAGCTGACTGTCCTCCCAAAATTGGTAAGTTCATGCATGTTGCATACTGTATTAACATTGGGTACTCTTTTTAATGATATGCATACATTTGTGGATTAATTCACTGTAAAGAAGCTTGACTCTTTGAAGTTGCAAATAATACTGTTTATATATTTTTTAATTTGTGTTATAAAATGGATAACATGATTTTTTGCATGCCATTAATTCCCAAAATCCATTGTATCTATTCAAAATCAATTGGCGGAGTGAATCTGAGAAACAAATTGTTATTAAAATAAGAACTTGTTATTGTTTTGTTTCAAACTATGCTTCCTATAAGTAACAATGTTAGTAAAACCTTTTCTCACTCTGAAGTACCAACTTATAAAATTTTTGCTTTTCAGATACATTTTGTTTTTTTCTGTATAAAGCAGAATATATATATTTTGTATAAATAGAATGTATTGCCTTTTCGTTACCTCTTTATTTAAATTCATAAATTCTGAGAAACACATGCAACAATATAGTGGTTTCATTTCAAACTCATTCTGTGTAAAGATTGCAGGTGAAGAAAAAACACTTAAGTGCAATTTCGCACAACCCACTCAGTTTCAGTACAGTCAAATCAGATCACTTATCTTTAATGTTGGCTGGCTTTCCATAAATTTATTTGAATTTTAGCTGAATTATTTGGTTAAATTCATGAAATAAATGTATATGGATATTCAGGCAGTTCTACCATTTTTATAAGAAAAGATTATCCCTTGTAGTTTGGTGCACATCTGGTTTGTCCTTAACCTTTGCTCACAGAAATCCTTAAGAAGCCATGTCACCATTCAACAGAGCTAGCATATTTATCAAAAAATTAAACAGAGAGGATCTCCATAAAATGTTTATTAACATAGACATTTTATTGTGCAAATAATGAAATACAAGATTGTAGGAGCATATACAAAATAAACATCAAAAAAGGGGCAATGGTGTAAACATATATCATTCAGAGCACAGGCAGCACCTGCCAGAGGTTACAAATGTTGCCAAGAGAGATAAAATCAAACTGAACTCCAGAGGATTACCACAAAAGAAGATGAGGTCCAACAGACATATTTTTAGCAGAGAAAGCATTAAAGTATGGGTCACTTTAAAACTTGGCTACAGTCTAAATAGCAAATGAATGTAGGCATAGCTCATTGCAGGTGAAATACAAATTGGCAAAAAAGGTCAAATTTCACCCATCAATCTGTTAGGTGAGAGCAGGAAACTAGTTTGATTCCCAGCTGGAGGATGGGAATTTTTCTTTAGTCAGATCATTTCCTAACCTCTCTAGGGTCTGTAAGAGTGAGAATTTGAATCAGAATGTGATCTAATGTATAAAACCCAAAGAAAACATTCAGTGATATTTGTATATGAGTCAACAGTATTGCTGATAGTAATATGTCATGTTGCAAAGGTAAAAGGCCACCATATGAACATTGCAAAGGCAGGGTGTAAATGGGTGGGGGGATGATTGAATAATTGGAATTGCTTTTTGTAGACTATACAAAACATATTTAATATAAATGTTCTCCTCTTTTCCTTTTTATTTTTTTTATACTTTTCCTTCCTTCCTTCTTGTTGTACTATCCTTTTTCATGGTTATTTACAGGTTATTTAGACAGAAACTTGCAGAACCCAATTACAGGCAAAGTTTTAAAACTTTCCAAATCCTTTTATTTTCTACTTTATTTCTCAAAATGGCAAAAATAGATATATGCTTTTATGACTTTAAACATGCAAAATGTGCATTCAGCATAAGAAACTTCCATTATGCCTGTAATGGGCAGATGTGGGGAACGCAGCACTCGGCCAGTAGCCCTTGACCCAACTTTGGGATGCTGTGTCATGGAGATGAAGAAAACTGTGTGTGCACACACACACATTTCATTCTTGTGTTTTGCATTCTTAATGAGTGTTAAACATCATTGTGAGAAAGACAGAGAAATAGATAAAAAAAAGATTAGCAAGTGCTAGAAGCATACAGTACAAGAGAAGACTTGAAGATAAACTTCAGTATTGAATAAAAATATGAATTACAATATTTTTAAAGAGAGTCACAACATAAGAAGTGCAAAAGCAAAACAATTAGGCCTAACAATGACAACATCACAAAATGAGCAATACACTTAGGTTTTGTTATAAGGTGAATAAACAGCAATGCCATTTGGTGGAAACTAATGCAAATGGTGGTTAGTAGTAGCTAATTATATTATTACACTGGGAAAGGATAACTCTCATTAGTGGATGTGATGTAGCATGTTTTACAATACTCACTATTCCTATTCTGATTTGTATATTAATAGGGTTAGCTGATAATTTTCTCTCCCCAAAATATCCTGAAGCTTCCTCAGACACGTTTTCTTTCACTTGAAAGCATGTGGCTTAAAGTGTAAATCCAACAATGTCCAAATTCCCATTTCAAACCCATGACAGTAGCATGCTTGTTTAATTAGAGACCCAAAGGCTGACATTGATTTTTCCCATCCAACCTAATTTAGAACAGAGTCAATCATGGGCATACTGCAGCTTGAAGTACCTATCAGTCATCTACATCTAATACCATCATGGCTCTCTCTCTCTCTCTCGCTCGCTCTCTCTCTCTCTCTCTCTCTCTCTCTCTCTCTCTCTCTCTCTCTCTCTCTCTCTCTCTCTCTCCCCCCCTATAAAATAATATAGCATTACCTTCAATTGCTTTACTTTTTACAGAGCAAGACATCTGCAATCTGCCTGCTTTAGTTGGAGAATGCCACAATTATACCGAGAGATGGTATTATGACTCATTTGAAGTTCGCTGTAAACCTTTCTACTATGGAGGTTGTGGAGGTAACCACAATAATTTCCCTACAATGCAAGACTGCCAGCGTAGATGTGAAAGTGGATATTCTCAGCCTGAAGTTACTGAAAGATTCAAGCAAGGTAATAATCAAGCTTTTAATTGCAATATTTTATAGGAAGTCCAGCAACTATAGGGTACTTAAATTGTTGTTGTATAATTTTTGCTTTTAACTTCATCTATGTATCCTTTCCTCTCTGAGGTTTTGTTTCTCTGATGCATAGAATATTAATGAAGCTTTTCCTGTTTGTTATCCATTAGCTTTTATACTTCCATATCTTCAAACTTCCTCTTCCTTCTCTCCAAAAACCCTTGGCATTATTTTCCCCTTTGGACCCATATGTCTTCTAAACTTGTTTATAAGTTACTCTGCAATGCCTATCCCCGATTTCTAAGAATTGCTCTTGATATTTTAATGCTGTTTTAATAGATTTCCCTCTTTCAATTTCAAGATTATGTACCAATATTTTAATGTGCTTTCTGTGATAAGTTCTTTTCTAGATATTTATCACACATCTATTTGAACCACTTCATCTGTTACTTGAGCCAAGTTTAAAATTTTTCCTTGAGATTTTGCTTTTCAAATTGTTACATATGAAAAATGTTACCATTAGGTAATTTCTTTCCTGAATAGAGTAAATCATGTTATCTACTGACCAAATAAGTAACTTAACAGCTTATTAGAGATATGATACATGTTTATAAATGAACGACACTTAAATGATTCATAGTTTTGTCTCTTCCTAGATAATTCTTTACTTTTGATACAGGATTTACTTCAATGTTCTAATGTACACTAATATAATGGCTACAGATGCATTGGTAGCACAATTTCCTTATTTTCCAACAATAAATATAAAAAAATGTAATTTTACTACATACATATATCATACCTGTTGTAGCTGATAAATGGATTAATAACACATGCATAAGGCAGGACAATTATCTGTGAAATTTAATCTAATTACTTTTTTTAAAATCTAAGACAAAATAAATACATTTTAAAATAGAGTTTATTCCTAAAGGAATTATATTTTGGTGATATAAACCAATCATGCTTTTCTATTTTTTTTTAATTTTTTTTTTTTTCTAATTTCACAATTTCTTCAGCTAAAATGATATTTTCTGTTTCGTTTTCTTTATTATAGCTATTCAATTAGCAAATTTTCAGAGCATTCAAAGAGATATAATTCTGTACCTTTCCTTTGTTAAAATTATAGATTTCAAACAAATGTATTTTGCAACTATCAAAACATTCTTCACAACAATTTATCAATTAATCTGTTAAGTTTCATCATTTTGTGTTAGATTTATGTGCTTTAAATTTACACATTTTTTTAGCCTATTGATGAAAATTCAGTAAAACATTAATATTTGCTGTTTCTTTACAAACTATGAACCATGCATCCAAAATAAAAAATAAGTTTGTCTGGTATGGACCTGTACCATCAAATATTGCATAAGATATCAATATTTACATACTGTGTATTTCCATGATGACTGAATAGCCAAGTTCATCAACAGATGAATGGATCTTATTTTAGAAAGCATGGGCTTTCAGCCTTAGCATAATTACTATAAAGAATGAGCTTCAGAAGGAATTAGGGTATGTGAATAATGTAGGTAAATCAACACAAAACAGAGAATTAAAAAGGTAGGAAATTTCTACATCTTTTAAAAGCTTCTATCCTTTGGTTTTACATTCAAAATGAGTCTTCCCCACAAAACATAATTTTACTGTGACTTAAAGAAATTATTTGGCACATGTGTTTTTAAAATGTAAAAAATGTTTCAATTTATTGGACTGGTTTTAATTGTGTATATTAATTTACTTAGTTATGTGTTTTGAATGAAATCAGTTGCCAGGAACCTAAAATAAAGAATTATCTTTACATTCACTGTCTTAAATTAAAATACAATTTGTAAATGTTGAATTTCATACTTTTCCATTCAGAATGGTGTTTCCTGCCTGATGATCCAGGACCATGCAGAGAATCTTCAGCTCATTTTTTCTATGACAGTCGGGATGGAATCTGTAAGCAGTTTCTTTACGGAGGGTGTGAAGGAAATGAAAATCGTTTCACAACAAGGGAAGAATGTGAACATTGGTGTGGAAATGTCCAGGGTAAATTTCTCTCAATTAAACCTATATGAACAAGATTCAAGAAAATCTCCCCATCCTCAAACAACCCTTACATGAAAAAATGTTTGAACATTTTTATTTTTTAAGTTTTCTAATGATTTTTATTAAAATGCCATATGTTTAAAGTTTCTCTAACAAGTTTAATTAAAATGCCATAATAAGATATTTACATGATAAATAAACTGAATATCTTGAATTTTCTAGGAATAGACAGAATGAAGACCTCTGGTACTCTGTAAGAGATAGACAAAAACTTACTGCACAAAAAAATCTCTTTTAAACACACAATTTATGTTATATACACTTTTGTGTGGAGTTAACCATTTCCAGTACATTCCTTGTTATTGATTTCAATGTTAAAATATTTAAACTTTTATTAAACAGGAATTTGACATTCCTGTTTCTTTTGTTTTGCCCCTGGCCATGTAAAGAAAATTAAATTTTAATCATATAACAACCAACTTTTAAAAGATTTGACTATCACTTTAGCTAGTGTATTCCCTTATTTCCTTTCTACTTATAAGGAGAATATAGATAAAGACAGATGAATGGAACACATAAGATTTATAGAAAAAGGTCCATGTATGAATGTATGTATGTGGTCTGTGAACATGATAACTCAAAAACAAAAAATTGGTTAAATACCAAACTTGATATTTAAGTTCAGCATCTTCCAATGAAACAACACAAAGATTTTCAGGAAAAGCTCCCCATCCTAGACTACCCTTTACATGGAAGATTTTTTTAAATTTTAGATTTGCTCAAAAATGGCTTTAGTGATTTTGATTAAAATACTGTATATTAAATATATTTACACGACAAATAAAATGTATATCCTGAATTTCTTGGTGGTAGCCTCTAAAGTCCTCTTCATTCTCAGTGACTTTTGAATAACTGTTAAACCATTAGAGATAAACAAAAAGTTACTGCACAAAACATGTGGAACTCATTAAAACACACTATTTATGTCTCTCTCTCTCTCTCTCTCTCTCTCTCTCTCTCTCTTTTTTTTTTTTTTGGTAGAGTTAATGATTGCTGGGATATTCCTTGTTACTTATTTCAGTTTTAAAATTCTTATACTTTTCTCTAAAGAGAAGTTGCCATTTTTTCGTAGGTATTTCTTTTTTACTCCTAGCCATGCAAAGAGAACCAAATTTCAATTTCATCACATAGCGACCAGTTCTTAAAAGATTTGACTGTCGCTTTAGTCTAGTGTATTCCATTTCCCTTCTACATACAATGAAGTATATAATAAGACCATTTATGCATGTTTATCTTGATTAGCATGAAGTAGACAGAAAAATAATCTTTTGTTAAGTATAGTTTGATTGCAGAACAGGTAGAGAAAATCATGTGAGTGGCACACATCCAAGGTTTACTCTGATTCAGTTATATACATAAACTAGTTGTATTTGTATATTATTGCATTGATAGAAGCATTCAAAGATGAAAGATTTTGACTTTGAGCAGATAACCAGATTCACCTTTCAATAAAATGTTGACAATAAAGAGCCATTTTCTGTATTTTAGCTGCTCTGCTTTAAACTTTAGTTCAGACCTTGGAAATAGTGTGAAACTTTAGGAAAATATGAGAAAATCTTTGCTTGTTGTTATAGCAGGTCAAGAATTACTGCAATTATAATCACTCTTGAGGGACATAAAATTAGTTCATACAATGGCTAAAGGTTTAGTATTTATTTATACTGTTTTAAACAGATCCTTGCTTCTTGCCTCGAGTTGTGGGACCATGTGATGGGTATGTTCGTCAGTGGTACTATGACAGTAATGTGGACGGCTGCTATGAATTTGATTTTGGAGGCTGTCAGGGAAATGCAAATCGATTCAATGATCAACACCAATGTGAGGAAGCTTGTAAGAGAGGTACAGGAAGTACTGCCGCTGCTTATGGCCCTGGTCCACTCATTCTCACAACTCAGGATCCATCTACAGTCCCTGATGACTTCTGCAGTGCTCCTGTAGATCCTGGACCATGCAACGAGGAGATTGCTGCTTGGTATTATAATACAAATCAGAGAACGTGTGAGGCTTTCACATATGGGGGATGTGGAGGAAATGCAAACAGATTTGAATCTGAAGAACAATGTGAGAGGCACTGTGGAAGATTCAAAGATCAAGGTTAGTATGCTCATTTAATTATTTGTACTAAGTAACAATATCAGTCCAGGCTATTATCTTGACACATTCATACCCAGATTTGCTTATTATCAAAATCATTTTATTTAAATGTTAATTCTAATAATAATAATAATCATCATCGCAAATACAATAGGTAAATAGCTAAATAGTATATAACTATACCATGTTCAAGATATGATAAATAACCAAATGGAAGTCATACACAGTGAAGTGAAATAATAACTTTTGAAAGTAACATTGAGTCAAACTTAACACTTGAATAGGAGTAAAAACATAGATTACACTCAAACTTCACTCTTGAAATAAGGTAACTTACTTCGGACATGTTTCGGTTTTCAATGGAGATTCACTCACTGAAACATGTCTGAAGTTACCTTATTTCAAGAGTGAAGTTTGAGTGTAATCTATGTTTTTACTCCTATTTAATTAGTTATTTCACTGTGCATTCCCATTAATGTTTTAATTGACACTTGAAATTTCACTGGTTTTTACTTGCTCTGTAATACATATATTTCACAGACATTGTTTCCATTCTCAGCTACCTTCGACTGCCAGATTAATTTGCAGCAGTGCCTCTGAAGTCTAGAGGCTGACCCACTGTACATCGGATGAACTTGTGGAGTGGGTTGTCTTCAGTGGGAATTTCATAGTTTGTTAGTGTTGGCTTGTACTTTTTCAAAAAAAAGAAAATCTTCTCCCTAGTATCAAGTTCAGTTTCTTTTGTCTCTTGTCGCCAAGCAATAAAACTTAAATTGCGAAATTAGTCCTGGTTATTTAAAAAATATAAATGAAGAGTTGTTGTAAATTATTAATTGTTACATTAATATTTGTGTTACCTCACTGTTTACACAACACCGTAAATAAATAGCAACAGCACAGAGAAATTTGGCTGAAGATGCAATAAAACTAAATTGCAAAGCTAGTCCTGTTAATTTAAAAAAATAAGTGAAGAGTTGTTGCAAATGATTAATTTTATATTAGTATTAATGAATTCTGCCTTTATATATGGAATGAGTTATTGTAGATTATTATTTCTATCCAACAATTACAGATTATTCTTTTTCTCACATGATTTAAATTATTACATGGTAATATTTCCCTTATTTTAGATGTGTGCAGCTTGCCATATGACATTGGACCCTGCAGAGCAAACATTAGAAAATGGTACTATGATCCATCAGCTGGTGGGTGTGAAGAATTTGGCTATGGAGGTTGCAATGGAAATGGCAATCGTTTTAGCTCGTTAGAGGAATGTGAAGCCATCTGCCTTCATCGGGAAGAACCACAACCTATTGGCAATGATACTGCACTATCCCATCAAGGTATAATACAGAAAACTTTGCAAAAAATCATTTGTATCAAAATTTATGTTTGTAATTCTAGTTTATTACATTATGAATTCTTTAAATCAGAATCCCATTGCTTTATCAGTTATTCAATGATTAGCATATGTTACTTAATTTGTAATGTTCAACTCCGCCCATTCAAAAATTTTGCTTATTATATATTTTGTTTCTTAATAAATTCTATAAATTTAAGCATTGTTCAAATGCAATTTCTTAAAAAAAATGTTTTTGTTTATTGGCATAATTAAACTATCAATTAATCTATTTTGTTTACACTCCAATATCCTATAATGAAAGCCTTTTAAGTTCAATATTGCAAATTCTACAGAAAAGCTTCAGCTCTTCTTTTAACAAAATATATACTTATAACAATCATAAAAATGTGGAAATCTACATTCACATGACAATAGTAAGGATTACAGAGAAAGCTGAATATTTTTTATAAATGAATAAAAAGGGCTTGGTCTCAAGGGTGTTGTTAAGTCAATAACTTTCCAAAATATCAAAGGATTACTGAGCATTTAAAACTCAAAGCTAACTGTAGAGTGTTTCATAGAAGATTAACAATCATACATTCATTTCTATTTTATGCTAACTAATGTTTTATTTGAGTTGAATTATAATTGATGAACTGAACAAAGTCATATACCACACACATATATAAAAGGATCTTATTGTCGAGGAATAACTGCGGTTATCTAAAAGGTTTAATGAGCAGGAGAAGGATAAATTCATTACAGAGCATTATTTTGGTATTAATTTTACTGGGTAGAAGGGGTGCAGATGTAATCCGAATAGGAGGTTTCACTGCACCCCTGTTTTGCATAAACTGTAAATTTCACTAGAGGTTATACGTTGCAATGTTGCCTTGCCTGAACTACTGCAAACAGTGCCTTTGTATGCTCTTGTCTTTTTACTGAACATTGCAATAAAAAAAAAAAAATCTGATGTGTTCTATTCACATAACTTTTTCTAGCTATACCGCAAACAAATTTTTCTTACAAAAGATTATTCTATTATCTACATCATGCTAATTGAGATAAACATTAGCAGAATTGATCTTTTACTTGCTTCCTTGTAAGTAGAAGGGAAATTAGGGAACACACTAGGCTAAAGCAATAGTCAAATCTTTTAAAACCTTGTCTGTTGGAATATTCCATAATTAAAATAACCTATAATGTGAAATTATAGCTTGTAAGTATGGCCTACACTTTCCCTGTAATAAGCCTATAAGTTTCCAAACTCTTGTGTTAAATTTTCCATTACAAATCTTTTCTTCCTTAAATGCCTAGTATTTCCTTTTTACTTTCTGCACACTTACTATGTACATAGTGTATAGAGAAGGTATTGCATTCCACCCAAAAATTTGATACCAAGATTTTACCAGAAATATACGTTTTAGGGTCCCCTGTATCCAAAAAAAAGCATTTTTGGAAAAAGGTCCACATGTATCAGTGACACACAATAACTCAAAAACAAAAAGTTTGTAAATTACCAAACTTGGTATTTAAGTTTGACATCTTCCAGGGATGCGACATAAACCAAACTACCCTTTACATGGAAAAAATGTCAAGAATTTTGAATTTCTCAAAAATGGCTCTAACGATTTTGATTAAATTCCCATATATTAAACATATTTACATGACAAATAAAATGTATATCTTGAATTTTCTGGGAAACTCTCTAAAGACCTTTTTATTATGGATGAATTTTGTTGAATGTTGCATAATTGGTAAACCGTAACTCATAGACAAAAACTTACCACATAAACAATGTAGATCTTGTTAAAACACACAATTTATGTCATTTTTTTTTTTCGTGGATTTGACCATTTCTGAGATATTTCAAGTTATTTGTCTCTGATTTATTTAATACCCAAACTTTTCTCACACTTTTCTCCTGGCAATGCATAGAAACGGATTTCAACCACAAAGCAATGAGCTTTTAAAAGACTTGACTCACTTTAGCCTAATGTATTCCCTTATTTTCCTTCTACTTACAAGGAAGCAATTAATTAAGAAAAGTTCTGCTAATGTTAATCTCTATTATCATATAGTATATAGAAGAATATGCTCTTTAATAATAGTAATATGTTATAGTAATGTAGAGAAGGTCTTGTGAATGGAACACATCAAATTTTTGGACTTATGAAGTATTCACTCTAGGGTATTACTGTGTTTCTTGTGAAATGATCTACATTTGAAATTTCTGTCAAGCTTAGACATTCATCTGCATACAGTTGTAATCCATCTACTGTGTACTTAATCAAATCATATACTTATGATCTATTAATCCTTTGAATATCCAATTCATGAATTTTTATATTAATACGAGTACATTTAATTTAAAACTTAGCACTATTGATCTAGATTTAATTATTACTGATATATGGTGGACTTTGTGACAGTGATGTGTTTTAACAATTGAAAATTAGTTGAGTCGATTTTGTAATACTACATCACTTACTTTTTATTTTGGAAAACATGTTTCAGAAGCTATGTGCTTCCATTGTCAATTCCTTTGGTTGACTAAAAGTTTGGGAAAACATATATATATATATATATATATATATATATATATATATATATATATATATACATTTGGAAAAACAAGAACCGTGTTTTCAATTTCGAAATCCTGCCAGGTGACCTACTGATTCAGAGGTTCATCAAACCATCACCGGGGACAGAGACAACCACCACAGCAAGCAATGCTGGCAGTCAACCAAAGGAATTGACAATGGAAGCACATGGCTTCTGAAACATGTTTTCCTAAATAAAAAGTAAGTGATGTAGGTTACAAAATCGACTCAACTAATTTTCAATAGATTTAATTAATTTATTTTTTCCTATATAGGAATCAAAAAACAAAAAGCTGCACTGTCAAGTACATAATACATCAATTCATTGTTTACATGTAGTACTTAATTTAAATTGCATTGTTTAACACTAAACTTTAGGTGCCTAACATTCCTTCCTTAGCAATTTGTCGATTGCCTGTTGATACTGGCCCATGTAGAGGCAACTACTATAAGAGATGGTACTTTGACGAGGAAAGAAGGACCTGTATTCCCTTCATCTACACTGGCTGTGCTGGAAATCTCAACCGGTTCAAGAACTTCCAAACTTGTCTAGCATACTGTTCTGTTGTATTACAAGAAGGTTATGGAATACCTGATAGAACAGATGTGCAGCGTAAGTTTAGGATTTTCCCCAATAATCAGAAATGCACAGCACTGCCTTTCATTGCACCACAGCTTGGCATGTTCACTGTTGTTTATGCTTACAGGCTTCAGTTTAAAGTCTTGAGAAATATCCCTGGCTTCATTATGTGTTGCACAAATGTAAAAGATTGAATTTCATATTCACAGCAAAAAAGTTAATGTGAGTATCTAGAATTTTCTTTCAAATAAATAATAACATTTCATTGCACTCCTTTCTTATGACTGTGTCTTCAACTGTTTGAGGGTCATCTCTTTGATATTTTTCTGTTATTGTTTTCCTTGATTATACTGCTGAAGCATATTTTTAATGGTGTTACTGTTTTGTGACTTTGCTTCTGTGATTTTCACTTGCTTAAAAATTGTTTTGCTCTTTATTTTAATATATATGTATGCTGAATATAGCCATAAGTGCATGAGTTCAATATCCAACAACTCATGTTCATACAAAATTAATGTGCTTAGGTTTGCCAACATTTTGTTATAAAAATAAGAAAAATGTTGACATGAGAAAATGATATCTTCCAATTTATAATACTGTTTTTAAAAATCATTATATCAAAGCAGCATTGTATACTATACTAATGTTTACAGTGTCCCTAAATGGAGTAATTTTACAATAGTATTTCTGGCAAGAGCCTAAAGTTTTGAATTCTCACTGCACAAACTCCTTACATGCACCCATTTAACTTAAAACAATTTCGAACTTTATCAACCCTACATCCATTGCATTCTTATCACCAGATCACCTATTAATTACTAACAAAAAGATGTGTTCTTTACATACATTGAAGTTAAGTGATCTAAACCAAAACAAATATCTTCATAATTTTCTCTAATCTAATTCTTGTAGTGCATTGCTACAACTTCACCAAAATTTGAAGCTCATATGTTAGTATGCTTCAAGCAATGAAAATCATATAGTTTATACTCATTTTAAACTTTCAAACTTAAGTTTAAATATAATAATAATAAATAAATAATAATAATAATAATAATAATAATAATAATAATAATAACAACAGCAAATAGAAGAACTTCCATTGTAATGTACATCTTGTAAATATTATTGCAACATTCTTAAATATTACATAGATAATTATGAAGGACAAGTTAGTGTTATTTGCTTAAATGTAGAAGAAAGACATCCCAGAATGAAATTAAAAGATGGAGGAGAAAAAGTTAGCTGAATGTGTAAATTCTCATGTAATATGAAGTTGGCAATCCTATAATTATGAGTGCTTAATGCCTTATTATTTATGTCTATGAGCTAATGCTTTCAAATATTATGTATGTGTTTACATCCAGTGAGAAAGAATTTTCTGCTTAGTACATATGGTAGTTTCCCAATAGGGAAAAAATTCAGAAAGTTAATGTGTTCAAGAGAATATTTTTCTGACATTCATTGATAAATCAATATTCAATGTTAATTTTAATGTTTTCTCACAGAAATTGTGAATAGGACAGGAGTTGGATAGGTAGAGACAGACTGAAAATTCATTGCCATAGCTGGGATTTGAACCATGGATTTCCTGGTCTCTAGACGTGTACTCTACCACTGAGCTACCATGACAACATGCCAACATAGCATTGAATTTCTCAAGTGACTCTCAAGTTTCCCAATAAACCACAAGATGATCTCAAATTATTTTGAGATGACAACTTCAGTGGCAATTTAAATGTTGCAAGTACTTTAAGTCCCAGGATTCATGAGAGTCAGTTGAGAAATTCAATGCTATCCCAGCATGCTGCAATGGTAGCTCAGTGATAGAGCACATGTCTAGAGATTGGGAGATCTGTGGTTCAAATCCTGGCTGTGACATTGAAATCTTCAGTCAGACTCTACCTATCCAATACTCAATGTTTCCTACCAAAAGCAAAATATTTTAAATCTTTCTTTCAAAATGATAAAGAGAATGAATATAATGAGGACATTTATGAATGTAAATCCCATTTCCTAAAGTTGCCAGCATTTACTGAGTTGAGCTATCTAGACAATGAGGACTGAATTTAAGGTGTATAGATAATGATCAAGCTACTTTCAACATAAGTAAATCAGAACTTTCATTTATTTTAAGAATTATAACTGTTATTTTCATAAAAACATATTATACACCTTTTCATCCACAAATCAATTTTTTTATTGCTCTGTTTAGGTGATGTTTTCTTCTGAATGCTTTTCAAATATCTCTTGCTTTAGGTGAAATGTTTTATACATGTTAGTTTTAAAATGAAAGTACACTACAACTTATAACACAGATAAAAGGTAACATAAAAAATTATATTTTTCTTCCACAGATCCTGAAAAAAACGTTGAAAATTAGTGGTAGATAGTCAACAATGTTTAAGAAATATTATAGTTACAGCCAGAGATTCATTAAACTCGGTTATTATTAACACTATTGTGCTTTTGAGATTACCTAATCAACAAAGGGTACTATGAAAAACTCATAAACTTTTAACACTTTAATGCTGTATTGTTAATGTAAAATTAATGGTTACTCTATTAAATGTTGATATGCTGCTATAATAAAGATAATTTTCTGTTCCTCAGCAAATGAAATAGATGTGGATTCACCTCCCGAGAAGCCAGATAGTGATATATGCCAGATTGCAAAGGAACAGTGTAATCTTCTACACTGTCCTTATGGAGTGGAGAGATATATAGATTCTGATGGCTGTGAAAGATGTCAGTGCCATGATCCTTGTAGGGATCACATCTGTTCTGATGATACTAAATGTGCTGTGGATCTATACCTTAATCCACAAACCACTGATACTGAATTCCGTGCAGTATGTAGAGACAGTAAGTGCACATCTTGGTATACTGTTTCAGAGTTTCTAAACAAGTAAAAGTATTTAGGGATCATCATCATCATATCATTACAGTAACACTATTATTATTGTTGATATTGTTATTATTATTGTTGTTATTATTATTGTTATTATTATTATTTTGAACACTTCTTTACAGCTTTGCAAAGCTAGCACAACCCAGCTACATCACAAAATTCAGAAATAAAGCAAATATACACTTGAACATCCTTATTATATAATTACTTTGTGTAGAGTTTCGATTGCATTCAGGTGCAATTTTTGTTTGTTATTTTTTTAAAAAAAATGGCATACTCATTAAAATAATCATTAACATACTGAAACCCAAAACCAAACTAAAACTGGACAACATGTTATGTTAATGAAACAAATTCCTAAGAGAGGCCTGAGTATGGAATGTACATAAAAAATGCAAGCTTTGGTGCAACAGAGAAATTCATATTTTTTTCATCTCTCACTCCTTTCTTTCATTTTTCTTCTTTAGTTATTTATTTCATTATATAAAGATTACAATATATCATGCACTAGGGGCAGAACAATGTATTACACATGAGGCAGTGAAAAGTTTGACAAATAATAGAATGAACAGTAATTAAATTATTCTTTTCTCTTTGTTATTACTTTCTCTACATGTACTATGTACATAGTGTACAGAGAAGGTATTGTAAAGCACCCAAAAATTTGATACCGAGATTTCACTAGAAGTACATGTTTTGGGTCCCCCTGAATCCAAATGAAAAGCATTTCTGGAAAAAGGTCTGTGTGTGTGCGTGTGTGTGTGTGGACAGCTTAGCTCAAAAACGAAAAGACTGTTAAATACCAAACTTGGTATTTCAGTTTGGTATCTTGCAAGGGTGTGACACAAATATTTTCAAGAACATTCTCCCACCCCCCAGCTACCCTTTACATGGAACTTTTTTTGAAAATTTTGATTTTCTCAAAAATGACTCTAATGATTTTGATTAAAATATTGTATATTAAAGGTATTTACCTGACAAATAATATATATATATATATATATATATATATATCTTGAATTTTCTGGAATAGCCTCTGAAGCCTACTTTATTCTGGATGAATTTTATATAACTGCTAAACCTTAAGAGATAGACAAAAACTTAACACACAAAAAATGCAGAGCACATTAAAACACACAATTTATGTTATATACATATTTTTCGTGGAGTTGATCTTTTTTAGATATTCCTTGTTTTTGATTTCAGCTTTGAAAGACTTATACTTTTCTCATATAGGAATTTGTCAACTCGTGTCCATACAAACAAAGGAACTTCAGTCACATAGCAACCAGCTTTTGACCATCACTTTAACCTATGGTACTCCCTTTTTTCACTTCTACTTACAAGGAAGCAAGTAATAAGATCTATTTCTGCTAATTTTTTTCTCGATGAGCATGAAGTAAATAGAAGCATTAGCTTTTTAACAATAATTTGTTGCAAAGATGTAGAGAAAGTCATGTGAATGGAACACATCAGATTTATTTTTATTTCTATTGCCACTATCAATATTGTTGAAAACTAATTGGAAAGATATAAATTATCATCTGCGTTATCAGCAGTTTTTGCCATTTTTTTTTAACATGTTGTGGGGCTACAAGAATTAAAGGTATCTAAAAATAGCATTGCATATATATATATATATATATATATATATATTTTGAGGAACGATGGAGACTATTACAGAACAGTACTTAGAGGTACATTAAATAATAGAGATTTGGAAAACATGAGAAAAGCACCATTAAAAGAGTAACAAAAGATATGCAAACACTTGATAATATAAAAGTTGCTTTAAACATAATAAAACATGTCTGACAAAGAATGCATATTATAGCAAGGAAGAGTAAAAATATAAATTATAAATAAAAGGTTGTAATCATGTACATATATTTTACATGTCCTTTATGTATATTTTAAAGAATGAATAAAATGACTTGTGAGTTATAAATAATTATAATTAGAAGCTAAAATAAATGCCCATATTAGGAGTCTTACTCAAAACAAAATTTTGCAGTCCAGAAACATTGACAAGCATGCATGTTAACAGTTTTGGTATCAGGCAATAACAAAAAGAAATAATTCTTTCTTTTTATTTTAGTAAATAAGCCTGGAGAATGTCCGAAGTTCACCAATGTTGGAAAGTGTATACAAGAATGTCAGACAGATGCTGACTGTACTGGGGATGCCAAGTGCTGCACCAGTGGTTGTTTCTCTTCCTGCTTACATCCGTTGGCAGTAGACCATCTAACAACATATGCTCCTCCAGAAGCTCCCTTGGTTCCTGGAGGTATGCATTTCTGTCTGCTTCATTAGCTTTCTTTAAAATAAAAATGTTCAGCTAAACATTCTGACAAATGGGCATTTCTCAGGTTCTTTTTATATGAAACAATAAAATATAACTGTAAAACCCCGGAAAGCCTTACAAAAGTTCATGGAGTGCCTATTAAAGCCAAAATAAAAAATATCTGCAAAAATGGATAAAAGTAATTTTTTTATTCACCGCCGATATACAATTTGTACATATGGCTTCGTTGTCATTTACAAACAAAATAGTACAAGAAATATACAGGTGTAATATAATACAACAGGTGCTAAATAACAGAGTTAAGAAAATCATTAATGTTATAAAATTTGTGTTTTAACATTAATTTATGCACATTAGATTTAAAAAGCTTCCTGGCACAGCTTTTAATGATCTGGTTGTCTTATTATATAAAATTATTCCTTTATGGGATACACTATTGAGAGTTGTATATATATATATGTGTAGTAGTGAGAGTATGTTAAACTCATAAAAAATAGGTTCACTTGGAGTATGAGGGGAAACCTGCTTCATTATTCTTAGGAATTTCTTTTGTATTTTGAATAATAAACCTAAAATGTGGAACTTGGACCAATTTCCCACAAACAATTCTAATTGTTTAGAAGTATATAACAATATTTACTATTTTTAGTGGAACAACCTAGAATTGAACCTGCAGAATCTGAAGTACAAGCAGAAGAAGGAAACTTTGTGACACTAGAATGTGTTGCCCGAGGGAACCCTACTCCAACTATTACTTGGAAAAAAGGATCTGTTATGGTAAGTTATGTTAGAAAATTATGGAAAAATTGTCGCAGTAAAAAGACAAACAATATCTTTGAACCGTAGAATCTTTTGAACCATCAACAATTTATTATACTTGTTATCTGCATTAATTTATTGACTATGTGCATGTGAAGTTCAACTCAGAGAAATGTATCTCAACAGATAGAGTGTGAGAATGAAATTGTAATCTCCACAAAATGACATGTAATCAAATATTTTTCTAAGTTAATTTATAAACTTTGACCCTCAATCCATCAATTTTAGATAGAGAGGTCCCCTATCTAAAAATGACAGAGGGAAAAGACAATCTATTGAAAATATCACAAATTGATTTTAGACATCATTAAAATTTGAAGGCTTTCACGGCTGGTGTTAAAATCACTTATAGAAAACAAAACCGGGCTTGTAGGCCGTGGTCCACTGGGCTTCTCCTCTCGTTCCCCAGATGTTTTGCCTGCGTCTGTGGCAGGCATCATCAGCGGCGTGTACATCTCCGTGGTCTCTCAGTATCGACTGAGTGACGTATTATTGTTACTAATCGACTCAAATTTTATTATTAGTGACATCACTGTAACAAAGTCCTTCCCACAATCTAATTTGAAGTACAGTGTTCAGAGGTGGAGCAAAATGATCAACAGTCAAAGCAGTGTTGATGTGTACTTGTATTTAAGTTTAATCAAGTTCTGAGTTTTGAAACTGAGCTAGCATTTATCAATTTACATGATGTTGATATTAGTGAGCAGCAGGGCATTTTAAATGTGGAACATTTTTTGTTTTATGCAGATAGTTCTGTGCTCCAACTGTCAAACTAGGTAACATAACTGAATGAAGCACAAAACAAATCTGATTGATGTCATTTTTGCTCCTTCCTGTACTTTCTCACTAATTTCTGATAGCCAATAGCATACATCCCCTCTCTACCAAGATGATGGGCCAGCAGAATAACTTTTCAGGTCAGCCAATGCAGGCTGCATTTTAAGTATTGACAAATTCATAAAAGATACCATTACTGCTTCATTTCATTCCAGTATTTGCACTATGATTTAGGGATAGACATTTGCAGGGGTTGAAATTTCTGAATGAATGATGCAGGAAAATGATAATACTGAAAAACAAAAAATAAGAATTTTATAAATAAGTGTTATAGTGGGATTTGTTTCATGAGATGGTTTAAATGATAAATACAGGAAAGCAATCATCCCAGGAATGAAAGGTCAAGGCTGTATTATTAGATACTCATCACCAAATTTTACAGATACATAGAGCAACTCACCAGGTTCAGTATTGTTTTCTTGTTTTTGCTTTAAACTGAGAGGGCTCAACAATTACCAAATATGGCGACAGGTGTGGAGAAAGCGCTTGTTGTGCTTTAATTTCATTCACATCAATCTGTCATAACAGTGCAATGACACTTTTGAATGAGGTTCGAGAAAGCTGCGCTGGGTGCCAACTCCCTTTGGCGATGGTATGCTCAATTGAAAGCAACAGGATGCCTCTGTAATGGTCGTCCTTCAGTGAGTGAAGAAACGGTTGAGAGCATGCAGGTAAGTTTCACTCGTAGCATGCAGAAGTCAACACACAAAGCAAGCAGAGAGCTCAACATTCCACAATCAACCTTCTGGAAGATTTGATTGATGTTTGAAGGAGTTTTGTAACAGTGACAGTCAAATTATATGTGATATTAATTGAGTTGGACCTGTGAGGTTGAAAATGGAAGCATAGGCTTCCGAAACTAGTCCCTCATAATAAGAATGTAAGTGTTGTAGTGTTAAAAAACCAACTCAACAAATTAATATCACATACATCTGGCAGATCTTACAGAAAACATTGAAGAAGAAGCCTTACCAGTTGCAATTGCTACAAGCACTTATGCTAAATGACAAAGTGAGTCGCTTTGCATTTTGTACACAAATGCAACAGTTTATGGAAGAGGATGGCTTCTTTGAGAAGCTCGTCTTCAATGATGAAGCAATGTTCTTTGTGAATGGCAAAGTAAACGGGCACAATGTGCTAATCTGGGGAACAGAAAATCCCCACACTATTGTGTAGCACATTTGCAACTCCCTAAAAGTTAGGTGTTCTGTGCATTCTGACAATTCAAAGTTTATGGCCCTTTTTTCTTCAGCGAGCAGAATGTTACAGCACACGTGTATCTGGACATGTTGGAAAATTGGTTCCTGCCGCAGCTGGAGACCTCATCTACCAGCATGATGGTGCTCCACCACACTTCCAACATGATGTTTGTGAATTTTTAAACATGAGATGGACAAACAGATGTATTGGTGGGGAGGATGATCAGAAATTGATGCCATTGTGACACTGTGCAGTTTTTTTGTATAGGGATATGTGAAAGATCCAGTGTTTGTGCCTCCTTTACCAGTAGACTTACCAGAACTGCCTGTTCAATGCCTTTGAACAAATTAATAGGGATATGTTATGTCGAATGTGGGATGAAATTGATTACAGACTTGATATCTGCAGAATCACCAAAGGGGTGCATACGGAGCACCTGTAACCTCTAAAACAGAACCTGTTAAGGCATTCTATGTATCTGTAAAGTTTGGTGATGACATGTCAAATAATACAGCTACAATTAAATAAAAAAATGCTCCCATCATTTGTAACTGTCCTGTACACGTAATATAATTATAACAAACTTCTTTCTAGGGAGTTTTATTTTGGATATGAATGCATTTATAATAACCTGCAATGAAGACAATGAATATTTGTTAACCTGTGTATATATGTAAATGGTCGTCTCCTTAGCGCGGTGGTAGCGCAGCTGCCTACCAAGCGGGAGACCTGGGTTCGATCCCCAGTACCGGCGTGGGGATTTTTCCCCCGCTGGGAGACCTGGACCGGGGTGCACTCAGCCTCGTGAGGTCCCTGGGGGGCCAATTGAGGAGCTACTTGATGGAGAAGTAGCGGCTCCAGGTCGTGAGGACCGCATTAACCGGCCGGGAGGGGCTCAAGGCGCTGACCACGTCTCACCCTCCAATACTGCACCCCATCCATGACGTCTGTAGTGGACCGAGATGGGGGACGCAGCGGCCGGGCGGTAGGCCAAGGCTCCCCGTGAGCTGTCGTGCCATGGAGTTATGTTATATATGTAAATGTGTTATTCTTTAGTTCAAGAATAACTAACTCAACTGCTGTGAAACTTATTATAATATACATTGAGTCTGAATGGTGGATAGGTTACGTGGCATCCTAAGTTCTCAAGCAGGGATTATAAAAGCACATGAAATAAAATATGTATATTACATATTGAATTTTGTAAAGAATGTTGTATACTTATAATAAAACTAATGTTTAATTTTTTCTGTAAATGTTTTCATTTATTAAATTTAATAAAATGAATATTTAAGGAACTACACCAATTGATTTTGTGCTCTTTCATGAGTATTTATCTGATCCTATAAGGTGCTTGGATTAATTTTTATAATCAGTTAATCAAATGTATCTTATGACAAATAATACAAAAGAAATAGATATTAGAGGAAGTCACTTATAGTTATTACCAACAACATGTAAAATTATGATGACTAAAAACACATCAACAAACTAACTTAGAAATGATTTTATATTTGATAGGGTTTAACATAGGCAATTAGAATAAGGGAGAGCAATGCCTATTCATAAGAGTTAAGCATCTAAACATGAATTAACCATATTGTTACTCTGTTAAATTACAATATGTATAAGACTTAAATTGAGTTAAAATATTAATTTCTTTACAGATTGATGGTTCTGGTGGCAGACATAAACTGCTCTTGGATGGATCTCTGCAGATAGTTGGTTTATATCGCAGTGATGCTGGGGTATATATCTGCACTGCTGATAATGGAATCAGTAGACCAGTTCAGAGAGAAATTAGACTTGAAGTTACAGGTATGCTATGTAAAATGGTGATTGAAGCATGCAATAGGAATAATAAATATTTCAGTCAAAAAAATTTCATTCACTGTTGCATGGCAACTTTATATGAAAGCTCATAAATTGCATCAACACTGCATCAATAAAATACAGAATGATCACAAAGTTATTGAACTAAAAATAAAAAAAATCACTATTGGCTATCATGCTACAAGTATTAGTGAAATACTTTTTTTACAGAATGTTATATAACCTTGAGAGATTTTCTCCATGCTATTCTAGAAGAGTTTAGTTGCTGCTGGCCTCAATATGTGACATAGAAGGTCAATCAAATGTTTTTCGTTTTTTTTTTTTATGTTAACACCCATTCTTACAACATATGGCATCACAAATGGTGGACACTGATTAAATGAAATAAAATGATTATTGGGAAAGGAGACTTGGGAAGGAAACTTCCGTATCTAAGTTCAGTTCAGTTCAGTTAGCCTCAGGAAAACCTGGAGAAAACCTCAACCAAAGAGGACATCTTGGCAGAATTTGAACAGTAGACATCCTGCTTATAAGCCTATACCTTTACACTCTCAGCTACCTTAATGATTAGAAGATGATAGCTTTTTATCATACACATGGATTGCTCTATTAGATATATATTTTGAATGTAAGCTACATGAACAAATCTATGTGGAAATGTTCAATACATACTTTCTTTGAAATGAATCTCCTTTAACCCCTTCATGGATACCCAATAATGGAGGTGTTAAAATAATTTATCCTCTAGGAATAAGAATAAAAATAAAATTAAAAGACATTTTTCTTTGAGAGGCAAACCTCTGACCATGTCACTCACCTACCAAACCTTACACTGTTCAGCATTCCGAACACATATATGACATTATATAACTCCATTAACTGCACAAATGTGTGAATGAAGTTTTTTTACATAATAAGAAGGCAAAATGCATACATCTGAATTCAATTGAAACCTGCAGCATTCATCCACAACCTCACACCTATTGCTTTAATTGGGTCCTCCCCATCCTATACTACAGTTTCAATTGAATGCAAAGTATACATTTTACTGATATTCCATCCTGTAATCTTTGTTTTGATACCATGCCGTCATGCCTTAGACAGCATTGTGTCAAAGTCAAGTGACATTGTTATCCAAGCGGTTAGATTGAAAGTTTAAATTCCTGCACAGAATGTATATCATGTCCATGTTAGTGAAGGGATTAAAGCAAAAATTCTTTGGCAATGTTCTTTAAACATGTTATATTCAGAGACTGCAAATTAATTCATTTCTTTTATTATTTTTTTTTATTTATGCCCAGTAAACGTGTGTGTATGTGTGTGCGGTTGTGCCATGGTCGAGTGGTTAAACCACTTGCCTCTCACCTAGTCAGCCCAGGTTCGATACCAAGTGTCTGCATGTGAGATTTGTGGTGGACAAAGCGGCACAGGGTCAGGTTTTCTCCAGGTTGTCCAGTTTCCACCATCATTGTATTCCACCGGTGCTCCAGCTTCATTCCATCACAGTGTCATCGCCTGAGTTGCCATGGTAGTAAAAGCGTGCATTAAGCATTTTCAAAAATGAAAAATATCAGTAAACATGTTTGATCATTATGTTCAAAAAATCAAAATGCTAAAAAATTGACATAGTTTGCATCCAGAAACTTTTTGATCACTCTGTTCTCATCTCAACAATATTAGTAGTACACATTTTTTGAAAATACAAAAGTTCACTCTAATTTTTTTAGATTGTGAAAGTCAGAATTAAATGAGAGCACAAAAGCATTGTATGCACCCTGTTTGTAAATCTTCAATGTTTTGATGCATGTTCTAACTCATTTACAGCATACAGAATAACAAAGGTTGTTGGTTTTTATCTAACATTTGAAAATGCACTGTAAAAACTATTTGTTCTTGCACTAAAGCATTCAGCTGAATATCATTGTACACTTCTAGTTATATTACTCCCATAGGCTCAAACTAGTTACTTGCTAATTTTAATGAATGTCATTTCAGTTGAATCAGTAGGGTGAGTAGCCCAATAAGGTTTGCTCTGGGGGGTTTCCCTTATCCTGAGAGGATGAATGTCCAGTTACTCTAAGCCCTATGGACCCTGGGTTCATATGAACATCATTTCATTCTATGTTTGATATAACTACCTGGTTAAAGGACATTAAGCTGCAAAAAATAAAAAATAAGGAAAGAAAATACAAGCAAAACTACACTTCACAAAATGTATATCACATAAAACATAATTTTATGTTAAATAAAGTTTTGTAGCATTAACCATTTAAAAACTATGTGTTGATAATAATTTGAATTTTGAAATATTTTACACTTTTTATGAAGTCAATATTCATCTAGTATGAAAGCCAGTAATGGTCCAGTTTTATAAGATTTGATTAAGAAGTTTTATAACATTTATATTGCTACTGTATCCTTCTAGTACCTACAAGGAAATATGTAGAAAAATCTGATGTGTACCAATCAGAAAAAATTAGCAGAAATAGTCTTATTGCTTGCTTCCTTGTAAGTAGAAGCAAAATAAGGGAGTATTATTGGTTAAAGTGATAGTCAAAAGCTGATTGCTATGTCAGCAGTTGACAAATTCGTGTATGAGAAAAGTATAAGTTTTTCACAGCAGAAACCAAAAACAAGGAATCTCTCAAAAACGATGAACTCCACAAAAAAATGTATATAACATAAATTGTGTGTTTTAACGTGCTCTACATTTTTTGTGCAGTAAGTTTTTGTCCATCTCTTACGGCTTAGCAGTTATTCAGAATTCCGTACTCTTCAGAGGCTATTCCTAGAAAATTCAAGATGTACATATTATTTGTCAGGCAAATAGCTTTAATATATGATATTTTAATCAAAATTGTTAGAGTAAGTTTTGAGAAAATCAAAATTTTCGAAAAAAGTTCCATGTAAAGGGTAGTTGGTGGTAGGGGGACTTTTCTCAAAGTCTTCGTGTTGCATCCCTGGAAGATATAACTTAAATATTAAGTTTGGTATTTTACTGACTTTGTTTTCGAGTTATCGTGTTCACATGCTTTTTTTAGATAAAGGGGACCCTAAAACATATATTTCCGGTGAAATTTCAGTATCGAATTTTTGGGTGGAGTGCCATACCTTCTCTATACACTATGTACATAGTTTGTATCGAGAAAGTAAAAAGTATTTTTGAAAGCTTTTAACATAAAGTAGAAGAATAAGAGTGGATAGGGATATTGATGTGAGAGTAACACATCTGATGATGATGATGATAATTTTTTTCTCTTCTTATTACTTTATGAATAAATAATAAATGTAGCTACAATTCCCCCATGCACAAGATCTTCAGCTGATTGTGAATAGACTAATAATTGTTTATGAATTGCCTGTTTACTGCATGGGTGTGTGTGTGTTACTAACATAATTGTAGATCCCTCATCACGGCCTGCTATGATTATTGGGGAAGATAGCACATACGTGGTGGTGACGTTGGGTGCAGTAACAGCTCTTCAGTGTTACGCAGTGGGCTGGCCACGACCCATAGTTACTTGGTGGCGTGGTGATCGCATGCTACCTCTTAGTTCCGAACAGTATGAGCAACGTCAAGATCATGCTCTCCTTATCCGTTCCGTCACGCTAAGAAGCCTTGGTCCCTATACCTGTCAGGCATATAATGGTTTTGGAAGAGCTGCATCATGGACTGTGACAGTCCAAGCTGTTGGACCTGTTTATTCCAGCAATGCTGATGATTCACCATATATCAAATATCTGGTGCCACCACTCAAAAGACCAGAAACACCAGCTTCCACTCCAGTTCCAGCTCCAGCTCCAGCTCCTATTGAACGCCCTCAATATCCTTACCGTCCCAAACCTACTCCATCAACAGAACCTCCAGCACCAGAACGTCGACCTCCTGCTGAACCTGAACTGGTAACCCCAAGGGTATTTACAGGTAAGAAACATATTTTTTTTGAGCCATGGTTCTCCTAAACTGTATTTTTCATAAAGATGTTCCAAGAAGCCTCAGAAAATATGTCATGTTTTTACAAAATATTTCTCTTTTCTAATATAATTCCCACAACAATGCAGCAATTATATTCCATTATTAAAAAAAAGGTATTGGTTGTACCTTTAAAGCTTTAACTCATCGGCCCTTTGAATGTCATTCTTCCCAAATCTTTGGCGTCTCAAAGCTTTCTTCAATGATCCAAACATTCATTAATCAGGAGTGAGTCAGTAATGTATGAGGATGCTATAAGATCTCAGTCTCCTAGTGACATAAAAATACAGGGTGTATATAAATGAATATCGGGGTTTTAACTCTTTATAATATTAATTACATTCAACTTACACTTATGAATGATATGTCAAATGAAAAAGCAACTCAAACAGTTTTACCAAGAAGCTTATAAATTTCAATGTGACTACCCTTTGTCACACAGCACACATCAAGTCTATAGCCGAGTTCTTCCCAAACATTGATAAATGTGTATTCAGTAATTGTAGCAACAGCTGCTTCAATCCGGTTTCTTAATTCAGGGGGGTCAGCTGGTAGCAGAGGCACGTACACACGATCCTTGATGAAGCCCCAAAGGTAAAAATCGCATGGCATTAGGTCAGGGGAATGTGGAGGCCATGCATAGTAAGACCTGTCATTGAGGCCCTTGCGGCCTATCCAGCGCTCGGGTACAGTGACGTTCAACCAATCGCGTACTTTGTTATGTCAGTGAGGTGGCGCAGCATCCTGCTGGAAAATGAAGTTATGTGGCTCATTTTCTTCCAAATAAGGGAAGAGCCATTGCTCTAGTGTATCAAGGTAAGAAGTGCCAGTTACAGTAGGTTCACCAAAAACGAAAGGCCCATAAACTTTTCACCGGGATACGGCACAAAGAACATTCACTTTAGTGGAATCTCGTTGCATTTGTACCATCTTGTGAGGATTTTCTGAGCCCCAGATGCGCACATTATGAGTGTTAACATGTCCGCTAAGGTGAAAGGTCGATTCATCACTGAAGACAACACGATCCATAAAATCGTCATGATTTCTGTTTACTAGTCGCCATCTTTGCTACTACCGATGTCTAGCGGATTGCGGCAGAAACATTGCACGCACATGCGCACTTGTGCCAACAAACAAAACTGTTTGAGTTGCTTTTTCATTTGACATATCATTTATAACTATAAGTTGAATGTAATAAATATTATAAAGAGTTAAAACCCCAATATTCATTTATACAGTAGCACTGTAGCATCCTAGGCAGCCATTATGTATACCATTTGCACTAATTGAAACTGCAGATGCAATATTGATTCTCAATTACCTAGCCAAAACTTCTAAAGAAGTAAGTGGGTTTTCATGAATTGTAGCATCAGCAGGTCCCACATTCTCATCAAAAATAACCTTACTGGGACCAACACACTTTGCTCATTAACACTTTGAAGCCCGGGCATTTCGGTAGTTGAAATGCCAAGAAACCCAGGGTTTTTACGCCTACTTTGAGTTTTTATTTGCAGTACATCAATCAAATCTGCCAAAAAGTATTGGGACAATCTAAAAGTATAGCATTCAAGGATTTCTCAACAAATATGAAAATAGTCATAGCTTCCGTATTAATATTTTATTTTAAATTTACAAGTATCAAATATGAGTTTGAAAAAAAACTGCGTAAAGCTGCTTTCACTCCTTTTATTCAAAGTTCGAAAAACTCTCCCTCAGAATCAGAATTTTCCACAGCTTCATTTGTATCCTGAGTTTCAGGAGTTCACAGAAATCGAGATTTAAGAGCACAAACATAACAAACAGATCACCACCTTCAAAAAAAATGGCGCGACTACCCGAGAGCAGCCAATATTAATCAATCTCCTAAACTTCCTAATAACTGACTAAAGCAAAGACAGATGGCAGCACAAATCAGACAACTAAAGGATAACTGATGTATGTTCTTTGTCGCATAGCCCAAGACCGAGTTAAGGTCGTGGAATTACATTAAAAGTGTTAGAAATACTGCCCAAGCTATGCTCGAGCATGGGTCTCATGAACATTTTGATGGCCCAAGCTATACTCGGGCTTGGGTTCCAATATGTTAAAGAACAATATGTGCCCATTTTTAAATTAAATTATCCGCTTAAATGTTCTTGCTAAAGTTTTGCTCTTGCAAAACTTTCCAACATCCTTCTATGAATTTCATAACATTTCATGACCTCCAAATACAAACGTCTGATAGCTACCTGCTGCTCTTCTAGGTGCATGCACAAAATAGAGCAACCATTAAATAATCTTTCTCATTCGGTAGATTGACAGCTGTTATTACCTGTCATTACCTTCTAAAAGTGGATATCTTATGTTTCCATATGCTTTTAATATTTCGGAGATTCTTTTCAAGTGATCTATGAATTTGCAGTACTTTTTTAAAATATATTCCGAATTTTGTTATGTGACATATGAGTACTATAAAATTAGCTGGGCAATTTTTAATGTTTAAATTCAACAATCCTGAGATATTAAATATGCTAAAGATGAAAAAGTAAATCTTCTTTGCTTTGTTTATGTGATGCATACACAGAGCAACTCATGAAATGATTTAAAAGACTTAAATTGTTTGCAAGGCAACCAATTTATCTGTACATATTCAATATTTGAAATGAAATAAATTAAAAATGCCTAAAATCTATAACACAATCACTAAAATTTGCAAACATTCTGATAAGTGTTAGTTCTTTTATTGTTTTTAAGTAGTTTCCCAAAATATCAACAGATGGCAAAACAAACCAGATGCCACAGTAAACAGAACCTTTCTGAAGGTAAAATTGTGTTGCAGTCATGCACATGTACAAAAATAATAAGAGATGCCTCAGTTATGCTTGGATATGAGTTTTATTTGCATAATATACCCAAGGTCATGGGTTCAAACCTGGTGGAGGACAATGGATTTTTTCGGGTGTAAAAATCCTTAGCATGGCTTCCTTTGGAAGGGAAGTATAGCCATTGGTCCCGTGTCATAGATTTACAGTACGTAAAAGAACCTCAAGCCTAATAGAGGGGCCTCTGAGCAAAATTAAGCAGTCTTTCACACCCAATTTAGAATAGGACACTGAGAACCGCAGTAGTTAAAGAGCGTCCATAAATAACACAACATTTACATTTACATAATGTACTGTAATATAGCAATTAGTTTTGTTATTCAAAGCTTGAAAATGGAACTGCTAAACTTAGAATATCTAATAAATTTGCTATATCAGCATCTCTGTCTCTATTGTTGAATAGTATAACATCTATATTAGTACTCAGTTATTTTTAAAAATATTTATGTAAGTGCCAGATTGGTGTTCACTATATTTATGTTAACACATGACGTTCTGTCATTTTACACATGCTATAATATTCAGTCAACAGAAGTTATCCCTCTCCAACCACACTCAAATAGTTTATGGTAGAACTTTCAATAAGATACCTATGATAATTAAGCAATAAAGCTTTCTTAAATTTTTTGATTATATATTTAAGAATGATACCTTAAAGATAAAACTTCCTTAACCATTAAGGTAGCAATTGAAAGCAAATCTGTTAAGTTCTTTTCATGCCTATAGAATGTAAACAGGTTTACATAACTTGGGCTTACTTTAGACTCATCTTTGACATGAACATACCATATTAAGCATATTGTCAGCAAAACAAACTCTATTATTTGCATATTGTACAGACTAAAAGATTCAGACTTAGATATCAGCTGCAAAGAAGTCTTTATTTTACACTCTTGCACCCCAATTTTCTGTATTTAAATGCAGTACGGTCCCATAACAATAGAGAGCAGCTAAACTGTTTAGAAATCCTACAAAAGAGAGCTATGAAAATACTTTATGGATTTAATATTTTAAAGCCTTCCCTAGAAGTATCTCTGTAAACAAAATTGAAAATAACCTCCTATGTACCAACTCGGTAATCAAATGCAATATTCTTATTCTTTTTTTTCTTAAATATCACCTGCTAATACATTCTCAGTAGGTTAGAATTAAATCACTATTCACTTTAAGTCTGTATTCTATTCCAAGTATAATGAAAATATACACACCAAAAACAGAGTAGGACAATGTTAAATAAGCTAGGTTTATCTTTACACTCCATAACCGCTATTGAAATAACTTCATTTTCTAGAAATCAGTTATCACTGGTTTTCAATAAGCTGCAGTGCTCCTCATGTAAGAATTGGCTAATCGTTTGGTGGTTTTTTATAATATACAGGCATGCATTGACTAACCAAACAACTCATACAGAGAAGCGGTGTATTTTGATGGCTGTATTTTCATACTTCAAAAAGTGCATGTGAATACATGTATGCTTTTTATGTATATAATAGTTTTGAATGCTCTGTAATTATTAGTTATAATTTTCTTGTCATCAGTACATGTACAAAAATGCTGAAGGTTCAAGGTGAACAAAAAGTAACGAATTACAAATAATAAGTAGCTATGGGTTTTAAATTTTATATTTCATTTTGCAGCACATTTTTGCTTAATAAAAATCAGGCACAATAATAATTAATTTTTATTCACAGCAATTAAAGTATATTTTTTTAATTTCTAATGGTAGTACCTAAAGTATATAGTATCTTTCAGTAGCTTCAAAATTAGCATAAGCAAATTATATTTTCTGGACACATTTTAATCTATTTTAACAAATTTATTCTTTCACAGTACCTGTACAAGCAAATGTGAGCTTAGCAAGATCAGTATATCCTGTTGGAAGTGATATCTCAATACCATGTGATGTTGATGGGTATCCGATACCAAGAGTAAACTGGTATAAGGATGACCAATTAGTGGAACCAAATGAGCATATGCAGGTTACTGGTTCGTATCATCGTTAATGAAGTAGTAATAAACATTTATTTAAGTTAAATAAATATAGATCAGAAATAATGCTTACAAATAGATGTTCCTAAGACAAAAAAAAAAAAAACACATATAAAATCTGCATGTTTTGTCATTTAAAAATTTCCAACTGCAGTCTCTTCAGCATCAGATAATATCATAACCGAACTTAATTTTCACTTCTTGAAAATACTATTTCTTGGGGGCATACGTCTCACCAGTGACTGAATAGGAATGAATTGAAGTAAATAAACTCCTGTGTTATAAAGAGATACTGACGTCATGACCAATTGTTAAAACACAAAATACTTTAAAGTCATTAGATGTGATCTATAATAGCCCACCATTTTGCCATGATTTCTTCTTCATAAAACCAGGTCCCAAATATTTATTGTTACTGATAAGAAAAGCACTGCTAAGTATGCAGTCAATGAAGAGCCTTCTTAATATATACATGGGAGTATATGATAATTTTGTAATACTTATGCAATATCTATAAACCCCTCAATAGCCTGCTTCTATTTGTATATTGTATAAGCAGAGCTTTCTGAGAATTAAGTCAAAAATTATTTTTATGTGCATAATATGTTAGTATAAATATTTTATAGCCAAATGAAATGAACATTCAATTGTATATCTTTGTGCTAACAATTTAAGGAACTCATTCCTTCTGACCATAAAATGTGCAAGGTCCTAGATAGCTACTAATACAGGCTTGCAGTGGCACACGGTCATGGTTTTTAACTTAGTAAACAGTGGTTTACAGGGTTCTTTGCTATTTTTATTTAAAAGTATCCTTAGTGCCTTTTTTTGCAATAGGAGGATCTTATGAACCTCAGGTGAGCGACCCCATAAATGTATGTCTGTTTATGTGAGTCTCAAGTAATCCAAAGTATATCTATCTGAGAATATCCAGTGATACGAGTGACTTCAGTTTTCTAAATAGTGAGATTATTTCTGATAATTTAGTACATACATTTTCCATCTGTTTTTTCCATCCAAGTTTTGGATTTAGACAGAATCCCAATAGTAATTCATTTACTCTCATATCCGATAAACTAAATGTAAAATGTTGAGCCTTTAGTTCATTTAACATTAACTGCTAGCTGTAAACTAGTTCTTTGCAGTATTAACAGGAGTTAACTTGATTATGATCTGAATTTGATGTAAGTAAAATTGTACTTGTATGTTAATATTAACATACATAAATGAATTAAAAGCTTTGGTTAAAACTGCATCATGGTCAAATAAAAAGACTAAAGAACTAAAAAGAAAACACAGACCACCTATTATTCAGAAGCTAATGTCATTACCATTTCATTAGATAGGTATGCTCTGATACTCCCCTCCATTTTGTGTATGTGTTGTCCTCTCAAATGGTTCCATCATTAGCCAATGGCATACTGGCTCATTAGAAACTTATAGTTGTAACTTTGAAATTTGAACAAACAGGTCATAAGTCTCCTAACTGTCTAAAAATATTTCAACATAGTTCATTAACACCCTATATAATTAACTATAAGCATTAAACATTCCCTGATAACATAGTTACTTGTGGCTTCAGTCTAATTATTCTATATAAAAAATATCCCATGTATTGAGATTTGAACTTGTTATATTTTAGGTGCAAATACAGTAACATCAGAACTATCCGAATAGAGCACATTCTTAAAGGAAACACAATAAGTGCTCAAGTAGAACTAGATTAAAACTGATTATAGAATTGTCTGTAAATTCCTGATTTATATTACCTAACACCTTAATCTTTAGAATGAGTTGAACAGTCCAATAATATGTGTAATAACAAGTATTTGCATTACCTTTTCTGTGCATTTATGGTTTTCAATATTTATTTTGGTTCTATTTGGGCTATAAAGCACACTATCTCACACTCAATGTACCTACTTAAGTATTTTCTCACTTAAAGATATAATTATTTTGTATCTAGCATATGCTGAAAGACTAATGAATTAATATTTTTCTTCCAATATAGGACATAGAGTAAACAACACAGAGAAAATTGTTTATTATTTTCTATAAAATGTAAAACATTTTTGAACACCACTCTGGTGAAGTCTCCTAGCTATTAAGATGTCTGAATGTTACAAAAATTCTAACCTTTGTTTTCCCCCCCATAGAAAATCATAGATTAATCATAATAAGAGCAAGCGGTGGAGATTCTGGAATTTATAGATGTGAAGCTACCAATGAATATGGTTCATCTTCAGATTCCATCTCAATATCAGTAGAAGGTAAGGATAAAATTGTTGTTCCAAAAAGAAAGATAAGCAAAGAATCCATTATTTGCATCCTGGTTATGTTCTTAGTTTTTTCATATGATACACTTTTACCAGTATGACAACATTACGAGCACACCAGTCAGCAAAGCTTACTTTCATATATTGCAATGGTGCACTGCTTTGATTTGTTTAGGTGCGCTGCCAATATTGCAATAAGCAAAGTTCCTAAACATTCTTTTCACATCAAGCAATTGCAATTTTCTATTGGTGGTTAATACTAATGCATTATGTTGTGTCGTGATTATCATTGTCATCGTCATAATCCCATCTCTTCGTTAGCACCACAGTCATATTGCTCTGTATAAACGCAACAAATATAGTTTTAAACAGTGCTCGAAATGGAAACATAGAGGTGCCAGTATACTTTCTTATGATAAAATTAGTCATACCTTTCGCATTATTTGTTTATAGTCTTCAGAAAATTGCAAAATGTGCTGCTTTGGTAGCCGCATCTAAACATGCAATCAGGTCATACCACTGGCAGAGCACACATAACACACCCTGCAACCTAGTTTCTCATTGTGAATCATAAGCCAATCATTTTCTTTCAGTTTTTGAAGCCACTGCACTCGGTTCCAATATGTAGGAAAATGTTTTGACTATAAATCAGTTGTTTCAGAGACACAAACGTTAGTACTAGAAGCACTATCCACACTATCACTATCAGGTATACATTTATCAATACATAAGGATGTCTAGTTTGGTATATTTGGCTGTTGGAAGAAGTAAATATCATAAAACATTAATAATAATAATAATAATAATAATAATAAATATACATATATTATTATTATTATTATTATTATTATTATTATTATTTTCATGACTTGTATATCTAAATTTTCTGTGAATAGCCTGTGAAATGTTAGTTCTGATTTTATATACCTATTTTACCACCACACTCCAAGGTATCCTTTGGTATAGATTGTTCAAGTTTTAAGTAAGATATTATGATTAAGTTGTTTGGTAATCTCCTTATACCACAATTTCTAATATTATATGACTATTTCTTGCAGGAATATATATACATCCTGACTGCACAGACAACCCGTTCTTTGCAAACTGTCGGCTGATAGTGGTAGCACAATACTGTACTCACAAGTATTATGCACGCTTCTGTTGCAAATCTTGCACGCTAGCAGGACAGCTTCCATCTCATGGGCCTCATCTAGAAAAAACAGGTACAGGCATAAGCAGGAGAAGGAAATGAAGAACATCATCACTAGTCACTCATGGTGCTTCATAATGAGGCATATAATTATACTTCAAGAACTTTTGATAGACTGCTAAGACAGTGTTATGTGTTCCTGCTGCAATTTTGCCTCTTTACAAACAATAGCTATAAACATAAAAAACTCATTCCACGTGTAAAAAAGTATTACCATAACTCATTAATAAATTATATTTGGATATTCTAAGTTCTGACAGAATTTGCTTGAAGTAGGGTGAGACAACTATTGGATGCTTAATTTCTTTACTCTGTTTGCAACCATCAATATACCAACAGAATAAGAAAAAAAAAATGTTATAAAATAAAAGCATAGGTGCTTTCAAAGGTGCTGAATATCAACTGTAAACCCTACTAAGCAGTTAACTTAACACAAGAAACAGTGTGGATTTCCAAGATGAGGTCTTAATGGAATTTTTATAGAATTCTCAAGGGTAGTAATTGCTTGCAAAAACAGCTTTCTTTCCTATGTTTTCTTTCAGTATTAAATGGTCAAAGGCCAACAATTTTCCTTCATCTCATCCTAATTTGAATGCAGATATGTTTACTTAAAAATAGAATACACAAAAAAAAACAACTAAAGGATGTTAAAGACAAATAGACATCTGAGATATGAGGAAACATTTACATGCAAAAAATCTTGCAAAGATTGCTGTTTTATGTCAGAATTTACAAAGCGCCTTTGCTTTGCAAGCAATTTTAACATTTGGATCCATAGTTCACAAAAATAGCAGTCAGAGTTTGTTTCAGAAATCTAAAAATGGATTTTTTCTACTATATAGTATACTTTTTTATCTAATAATCATAACATTTCATCAAGTTAATGTACCTAATACTTCTTAAAATTTTCATAAGTTGCAAAAATGTGTGCAAAAGTTAGTAAAGCCATGTTTTAATTTCTTGAATCAATCAAAGCACTTTAATCAATGAATAAGTAATTTATTAGTTTCACAGTTTTGGTCACAATGAGAGCTTTAAAATTGAAAATCAGCGAAAAATGTAAAAGCATATTTTGTTATATAGCAAATAATATCTGTTTATAGAAAAGTTATATAAGTAAGTTTTCTGGGGGGAGGGCCTGCTACACTACAAGAAATATGAATGAAATTGAGACTGTGATATGAAATGTTTTATGTCTTCTGGCAAATAAGAGATAATTGTTCTCAAATAAAATTTATTTTTGCTTATGATGATGTTACTTAAATTGTTGCGCATCATAGATACTAGATCTTCTTATCATCTTTCCTTTTTTACAATTATATGGGTGGTCCAGTAAGAAATACTTTCTCACAAATGTTGGGAAGGATTTTTCTTTGCAACTTTACTGCAGGAAGCTTAGTAAATATTTAATTTCTAAAAGCAAAGAAAAGTATTGGTAGCCTTTATATAATTTTTTTAAAAATATCTCTTCCATGTACTTCCTTCTTCTTTGAAAGACTTTATGACTTTAAGTAGAAAGTTTTAGCCTTCTTTAAAGATTTTGCAATTCCTTTATGTTCTGGGTACATGGATTCCAGTTATTGCATTCTGATGTTTATTATGTCATCTGCTCCTCTGTGCTGGTGCTTACTTTTTGTCTTACTTACATTTCAGTCTTAGTATTTGACTGAACTATTGTAACCTTTGGGGTTTTATAAAATTAATAACAATTTCTTTGTTATTTTGAAAGTATCATTCATTATTCGCTTTTGATCTCCAGTTTCTATTTTTTTCTTTTCAAAAATATCTCCTAAATTTTCTCTATGTATACAAAAGTATAATCTTTCAGTCTGCTAATATGATTGTCTTACATGTTTTCTCTTCTCAATCACAGCAAAATCGAAGTGCCATAGGAAGTAATAGAACTCTAATTTCATTCGTGACCTTTTGGAGGAAAGTAGGCACCATTATTTTAGAAAAAAAGAGATTATAGATCCTCATTATTACAAACCTCATTGATGAGAAAAATAAGATCCATCTTTACATTCTCTTAAAATTAGTTGCTCCAATTTACACACCACAGAGATTTAGAAATGAACTGGGTCTGTAAGTCCCCCTTCAGCTTATAGTACTTGATTACAATAATGATTACTTATAACGCTTAAACAATCATATCTTAAAGCATCTAATATATGTATGACTGGTAATTTAATGTAAAATTCTGAATTAGTTACTGCCTCCATTACCCCTGCTCCAATAATATATTTGAGGTGATATTCATATACTCTTGACTGAAATTGCAGCACAATAATCTATAACAAAGTTTATTAACATCATCTCACCCTGCTTCAAGCAATAATATGACCCATTATACAACATTCTGGACTTAAGCTAATTCAAAATAATTTACACATAGGCATGTGTACAGTAAAGTATGTAAAATAAGGTAATGTGGAGGAAAGAGTCCAAAAATAAAACATAATTCTTATAAATTTATAATAAATCGTAATCTTGTGCCTTAAAGTCCTGTTATATTAAAGATACTGATGCCATATTAAAAAGGCCAGTGCAATTAATGCAGTCATTAAATATAATATATTATATTTATGCAATAAACAAGTCATAACTGGTACTAATACCAATATTTAATAATTCTACAACAGCCTCTTCTCCTTCTACTAAACAAAATTTAACATATTCCTCTACAAATAGGTTCTTTAGCACATATATGAGAAAGCAAAGCCTTAACAACAACAAAATAAATAACATAAAATAAAATTTTACTTTTAAAATAATATAAATAATAACTAAATTCTTTGTTTCCTTGAAAACATTTCTATAGTAAATAAAATAACTTATCAGCAGTAAAAGTTCCCAGAAATAGGATTGATTTTGAAAATTCTCCATAAAATAAGTTCTTTTTAGAGTTTCAGAATGCAATTTGAACATGTAAACACCATTAGTAATTGCAGCATAGATCGATTGAACACATCAATTTACAGAACCGTTATTTTATACACTGTAAACTCTAATATAACTAAAGTATAAAGCACAATAATCTTATCAGCTTTCTGCTTTGTTGTTATTGTTTTTCATTTATTATTTATAACAGGTTTCAAAGAGCTTAACTTTAGTAAGTTTCCTTCAAAGTGCAAAATAACAAAATATGGGAAATTTAAAGGCAAGAAAGTATTTCTGGCTTAAAAGAATTAACAAAAAGAAATTAAGTTAATTAGCAGCTCCTACAGTCATATAGAGTGCTTGTTCATGCAGACTTTATTGACTGAAATTTGACACAAAGTTCTCCATTTTCAGCATACTTTTCTTCAGTCCGACTAACATAACCTGTTATGGACAACGTTTAATGTGTTCAAAGTGATCAGGTCTTTAATATAACAGCACTATCAAGGAATGGAAGTATGTGACCAATACATCACATCATGTAGCACAAGAAGTCAAACTTAAATATATTATAATGTGTTACATATTCAGTCAAAAACATTCTGTTAATGTAGCCATAGTTGATACATGTATGAATTTGTAATTTGGTGTGAATGTTTTCTTGGTGATGCTCAGAAGCTCCACTGCCACTTTAACTCTCGACACTCTGAGTGTTCGGAACTTGTATTATTTTGTGTACATTATTCTACGTTTTTTAATTAAGTTATCATTAATAGTGGAAAATAAGCTATTTTTCTTCTTCCCTTAATTTCTTGTGAGATATTTTAATGTGAAAATAAGTCATGTTGTAAGTGAAATTTGAAGATGATAAATTTCATATTATTTTTATTCATAATTTGTAAATAAAAGAACTAAAATAAAATTAGTACTTTACTAAAATAATGTATGAATTTTTTACCCATCTTCTTTCCTCTCATAAGTGAACATGTGGGTTAAAATGACAAAAATTACAGTTCTCTAAAATTATTGCAAATAAATGCATCTTCATTATTTTGGGAATCTCTACAGCTAATTTTATAGCAAAATTACAATTCTGAGTGTTTATTTAATTATGCATATTTCATTTTCAATCAGTACATATTTATTTGATGGTGCCATGGCTGAGTGGATTGATTGCTTGCTCTCACTTAGGTGGCCTGGGTTAGACCCCAGGGGACCACATGTGGGATTTGTGGTGGATGAAGTGGCACCTGAGAGGGTTTTCTCTGGATTCTCTGGTTTCTCCTGCCATTCATTTCACCAATTGCTCCATAATCATATTTCCTGTCATCAATTTCACACCAGGTATCAGCTGATCACCCATTCTGACTTCTCTCTAACCTCTGTTCCTCAATAGGTATCTGACCCAGGCATTGGCTTGTAAGCCTTTGGGGGGGGGGGGGTGTTATCCGAAAAAAAAGAAGAAAAAAAAAAAGGATTTTCACTTTAAATGCTAACTTTTGAATTTATGATCTTCTATCCTCATATCATATTTTATGAAAACTATTACAGAGGAGGAAATGAAACATTGTGTAATTCTTATTCATTCATAGATAATAATGTTAATAAAGTATAATACTAAAGATTTTGACTCAAGTGCAAAAATGCTTTTTTTTTCAATACTATTGATTACATAAAACAAAATAGCCTGCCTGGGTAGTGTGGTGATAGCATGTCTGCTTCACATTCAAAAGGTCGTGAGTTCGAATCTCACTTTTTTTTTCTGGTTTTTCCCTTATCCTGAGAAGATGAGTGTCGAGTAACTTTAAGCTCCATGGAGATAATTTGAGCATATCATTTCACCAATTTCATTCATCATCCGATATAATCAACCAGGTTGGATGGTAAGCTAAAAAAGAAAAAAAAAATAAATATATATATATATATATATACATAGTTTTTATAAAGAAAGTAGCATCTGTTTTAAGAATTTGCCTATAGGGACCTGTTTGGATATGATACAGAAAAAATGTGCACAAATTACAAAATTCATGGCTACCAAGATCTGGACATTCACAACCACTTCCATAAACTGTCCTTTGTAACTGTTCTCTCTAAATAGTAAAGGAGTAGGCAGTGGGATATCTACAAATTAACATATTTAGCAAGAATCAAAGAAGCAGGAATCTTAAATATCTTAAAACACAACTTTGTTTATATACTTATGATCCTATGTTAATACAATATCTTAAGCTATCATGTTTTGACTTGTCAGGTCATGCTTTGTTGTTTCATAACAATCTTGTAAAGCCATGAAGTGTTATGTATAAATTGAAAATGTCACAGCTAGCAATTCAATCAAATTTCAAACTGATAACTGCAGTAGTTAAAAGGGTATAGGTAAATTGACTATTGCAGTCCCTTGAGAACCCTTATACTTGCAGTATTTACTACCTGAAATTTTGCAGAACTGGGTGCAGTAGAAGCATTTTACTGAAACTAATAATGGAGGTATGGAGTTTGGAAATGATAAAACCTCAAAAAACTAAAGAGCAGGTAATAAGGTAATTAATATTATGAATTTATGAACACATTTAGTTAAATAATAACCAATCTTTATATATTAGTGGGAGCATAGAGTAATCATTGAATTTAATTAGTGAGCAGATTTTTGTAATAGTACATCACTTACTATTCTTTATGTGGAAGACATATTTCTGAAGCTATGTGCTTCCTTTTTAATTAGAAAAGAATAAATTTATTCCTCAACAGGATTTACAATTTACTTATATTAATTGATCTGATCTTTGAGGAGATGCTTAAAATTAGAAACATATACACCTAACACCCTTGTTTGTGTATATGCATTCTTCATTCATTGATGTATTTGTGATAGATTCATCCGTGACTTTATTTACAGAGTCCTTATATCCTCATTTCTGTTAATTGGTTCTTTCTTGACTTTCCTCCACCACTCTCCTTTATCGTTCCTATATATTTGCCCAATTGTTTCAAAAATTCTTTCCTGACGTTTCCAAAAAGGTTTAAGCAGGTACATTATATCTGGCTATAAGCTGTCCTACTTCTCATTCCATATTGCCTCTCTCCAAACTTTTGTTTCTGAACAATGAAAATTCTTGTCTAGAAATATAGTGGCCATATTTCTTTGTCACCTTTTAAATCCCTGTTCTTGCCCAAGCCAGACCTTCCCTTTTCATTTTATTACAAACTCAACATATTTTTCCCCTGCCGCAGTTTTTCTTAAATGTCCTGGAATGTGCCAGAGAGTAATATCACTTAACCCATTGAAACCTAAAATACAAAATGACATTTATTTTCAGAATTTTGAATACAAACTCAATGAAATGAACCATCTGAACCTAAAAAATAAATTGAAAAAAATCTGATGTGTTCCATTTATATACTTTACCTGTTCTGCAAACAAACTACTCTTATGAAAGATTCTTTTATCTATAACATGCTACTCAAGATAAACATTAGCAGCTCCGCCCTAATAGATCTTGTAAATGAAGCTTCTCAAATGCTAGATGAAAATGAAAAAACTGAGTGGCAGAACTCATGACTCCGCCACCACTGCTGATGGCAGCATGGAACTCAAGACTCTACTACCACCAGAGGGCAGCATGGTCCAATATAGCCAAAAGGTACGAACTACAGATAAACAATCTGTCTGGTGGCTAAGGTCATAGAAGGAAGTCTTTATACGCTCCTTCATTCCAACAGGCCAAATTGTATGCTTCATTATAGTTAATAAATAGTTAATTCAAAATCTTCTCGGGCTTCTAGCCAGGTAAAAACTTGGCTTGACACCAACGTTTCGAAGAAGTGCATCTTCCTCGTCTTCAGGGTGAACTGATGGTTTGAGCTTGCGGAGACTGGTATTTATAAGAGCTGGGATGAAGCTAACATCTGATTGGTTTGCAAGATATTATGGCCTGGTATTTAAGATGACTGAGATATGGGCACGTCATCTTAAATACCAGGCCATAATATCTCGCGAACCAATCAGATGTTAGCTTCATCCCAGCTCTTATAAATACCAGTCTCCGCAAGCTCAAACCATCAGTTCACCCTGAAGACGAGGAAGATGCACTTCTTCGAAACGTTGGTGTCAAGCCAAGTTTTTACCTGGCTAGAAGCCCGAGAAGATTTTGAATTAACACGTCGCCAGGAAAGCTTCAGTTCTTATTTTAATAAATAGTTGTTAACAAGTGACTGGTGTTTACTTAAAATAGTGTATTACCAACCACCGCATCCCACAAATGTCTATTTTAATATGTGACTACTCAAAAGCACAAGATATTGAAACAAAAATTTAACTTCTATGGAATAAATAATGTCACATTAGCCTGGTTTATAGCTTTACATAACAGATCGTAGACAAGTAATCGTAAATGATGGCAAAGAAACTGTGACATCATGCTGGAGTAATATGAAATCAGGAGTTCCACAGGGCTCCTTCTACATATCTATACAAATGATCTCCCAAGTAGTATTCAAGGGACAACTATTATATATGCAGCCAATACCTCCATACTGCTAAATGGCACACAGTACCAAGAATTAGCAAAAAAACCACAAACAATACATTAAGGGTAATAAAAAAATTGGTTTGACAATAACGAGCTAAAATTATATATGATAAAAACAGCTATAATTCAATTAAAACACTTTCAAGAGCTAATAATCCTATAAAGAATACTAGCAGCACTTCGATAAGTCCTATAGCTGCAGGAAACATCTAAAATGGGATGATGTTACAGCCTGGGATAAAATATGGTTGGTTGGTATCTAATGTTGAACAGTTGGCAGTGAAGCCATTCGCTCTCTTGCATTCCAGTATTTTGATGTCATATTATTGTGTCGACTCAAGGTTGGGCAGCGCAGTAGATGGTTTCCATCCATATCTTCTTTAAGTGTACAGAAAGGACACAGAGGAGATATTACTATACCAATCCTGAATAAATGTTTATTGAGGCAGTCATGCATGGCCTGTTAGGAGTCTAAAAGTTGCTGCAGAAGATTTTCTTGGTAATGTAGTGATTCTGGTCATGCTATTGCATAAATTTTCTCATGATTTTCCTTTTGTTTGTAATATTCTTTAATTTTGTTATTATATGTTGATATAATGATTCTTTTGATAGAGTGATAACTTATTGGATCAAATGAATTTGATGTAATTTTAGTACCTTTCTTGGCTAGAAAGTCAGCTGTTTCATTACCCTGTATTATGCAATGTGCTGGTATCCATTGAATTATTAATCTTTTATTTAAATTCATTAGTTATTTTATGATTTTGCAGCATTCTGCAATATTTAAGTTATTATGTGTTACATCAGATGTTATGGATATAATAGCTGTTTTAGAGTCAGATAATAGTACAACTTTTTCAAATTTATTTATATGATATAGTAGGTTTTGTAAGCTCTGAAGTATTGTTGAAATCTCTCCATCAAAATAAATATTTAGATTACAGAAAAAAATGATTTGTATTATGCACACATATGAGTCTCAAAACATCTTGTAGAAATGTATTTAAAAAACTAAAAATTTGAACCGCACTTTCGCAGAATATGTATGAACTTGCTTAACACAATATGAACATTTTGACAAATACTATGCTAAACAAAATACACATAACTAGGACACAAAACTGCTTAAAATATCTGCACTTAGACTCACACTATTTGAAAAGTGTCATTTTTATTCAGGAGTTAACATTTATTTTTCACCAAGGTAAAAAGTATGCTTATTGAAAAAGCTTATTATTCAATAAAAGAATACATGGATGACGGTCCTAAGACCATATAAACATCTTCATAAACTGACCTTAGTTTTAGTTTAATTTTATAACATAGATCAACAAGATTACTGTTTCACTGTATATAGTTTATATGTATATATAATTCTGTAAAATTTTATTTCACATTTACGCAACCTCATGTAATTGTATGTGATGAATAAAGTACCTACAATATATCTATTATTTATTATTTATCTTATCTGGATTTTCTTTCTAATGTCTAATACTTTTATTTATTCTTCTCCTACCCTCGCATTAAGGTCTCCCAATATTAAGAGATATAAAGTTTTATATTTCAGGTTCAGAATATCAACGTTATTTTATATATCCTATAAAAACTTGGGTCGTAGAAATCTGATACCCTGAGCAGATTGTATACTACTCCAATTCCTACATTTTGTCAATTCCCTATCATGTTTTGTAGCAAAACTCACACTCTCTTATGTTTATCTAGAGCTGTGATTAAATACACAGCATTTGTGAAACCAGTATTATTTTAGGACTTTTTCTCTGTTGCAAACAAGCAAAGCCAGCAAAACAGTTTATTTACTTTGCATGAGCCATACAGTCATACATACTTTTTGTACATGTTTAGATTAAAATCAGGAGGGCTTTTCAAGGGAACTGCAGGTTTGTACAGCCTCCAGCAATTTTCTCAAGTGTCTAATTATATTTTCAACATTATATTTCAATTGTATTTCCTGATTAACTGCAGGTGACACTTAAATCCAAGCACCTGCATGGATTACTAGTTTGCAACCATGAAGCAAACTCTCGAGGCAGCCTATTAAGGTGTGTTGAGGAAAGGAGAGAGGACAGTGGGGTAGAAAGGTATGCTTAACTCTCTTTGTGATGCACCCTGACATAAATTGTCAAACTAACAATTGGTAATAATGCTGTTAACTATACAAAGGAACATATCTATTTAAATTATATATTTACCCAGGAAATAAAAATGGAGAGAGGCATATATGGATTTTGCATACTCTTCGGATAGCTGAAGAATTCTCACTGCTGTTACTTTTTAATTTCTAAATTAATAGTTAACAGCCACAATGTAGGTGTGTGATTCTCCAGTATTGCACCGTCAAGGTTCCGGCATTCATAATGCACTCTTTTGGCAGTTTGTCTTACTCCATTGGAAGGAACTTCAAACAATGAAAAATGCATCATAAAAACATTTATTATGCAGCTTTACTTTATTTGTTCTCAAGCTGAATTTGTGCTGTGACTTCAGTGAGTAGGTTGTTAATTATAATTATAATTATAATAATAATAATAATAATAATAATAATAATAATAATAATAATAATAATAATAATAATGATGGTGATTATGATAATATTAATAATAATAAATAATAATATTATTATTATCATCATTATCATTATTATTATTATTAAAGTGGTACTATGAGGAACCTACTGTCACAGTGAAAATCTCCAAATCTAAAGAATGTTGAATTTTATTTGTTGGTTCAAGATAGTTAGGCAGATTACTTTCAATTAAAACAGGAATATTGGCATTCAGCATTTCAACAAATTCTATTTTGCTTTCTTGCTCTGGTCCAAATGGAACTTTGGCAGAGGAAGTGTTATAATTTTTACAAAATTTGAAATTTTAGCAGATATACATCTTATGGGGCCCCCTGAATAAAAAAAGCATTTTTAGAAAAAGAGCTAAGTATGTGTGTCCATGTGTGTATTAATAGCATATCTCAATAACTAAACGTCACAGTAATACAAAAATATAGAGTGAAGATTTCCAGATAAAGCCACCCAACCAAAACTACCCGTTACACAGAAACATTTTTGAAAGTGGCAGGAATGCACAAATCTCATACTTAAGTTAGGTACCCCCAAAGGACACAAGGTGAATATTTTCTAATAAATACTCCTGACTGAAACTACACTTTACACAGAAAAAAATATTTTTCTGAAAACACCACATACGTTTACATGTTACAAGTGTTAAGGCCACAAACAAAATGCATATCTTAAGATTTCTGGGAATGTATACTTTTTTCACTGGTAATAAATAATAATTCTGTGTAATATAGAAAGGTAGATGATAGGGGGAATGCTACTGAAGCAAAATGTAGACCTTGGTAAAATATACAATTATATTATATGTGTTTTTTCATAGCTTTAACCATATCTAAATATTAACTTTTGAGTTTTACAGTTTTTACAGTTTTACAGTAATCGATAGAGAAAAATCATACTAAGAAAATGGCAGACCTCCCTGTAAACTTTGTAAAACCTCATATTTTTGCAATTTCATAGCATTAACTATTCCGAAATACTCACTTTCATTCATTTAAATATTAGTGATTATTTGCAGAATGGATATTTGAAGCATTACAGTATTTCTCAGGCTTCAAGTTTTAATTTACCTCAACACCTCATGTCTCCCCTAGATATGTTAAAAGCAATGGTATAACAATCCTTGATATTGAAAACAAGGTTATGATTAGTAGCTGTATATCATTCATTCAGTCTTCCAATTCCACAGGTTTAACCTTAGAGCTGCGGTATTTTAGTGTTATCTATAGATATATGGATTTTAAAGTAGAATATATGAATTTCTTTACAACAGACACAACACCCAGATCTGGGAAGCACATGGAAAGCTTACTGAAAGTAGATCATATTCCACGCCCTAACCAGAAATCCTAGACCTCAAGTTAATGTTAGTGACAGATCCTGCACATTAAATGTATATTTTTCTCTACTTATTTTTCTGTATGATACTTCCAATGCAGATGATTTCTGAAAAATCTGCTTATGAGGTGCAAATAGTCATTCTGGATAACATGCTAACATGGTCTGGGAGTAGCATGCTAGCCTCTGGTTCCCAAGGTCACACGTTCAAACCGATCAGAGGCGATAGAGTTTTTCAGGTGTAAAATTCCTTAGCATGGCCTCCCATGTCGTAGATTTCATGTCCAATATAGGATGGGACACTGAGAACCATAGAAGCTAAAGAGTGTCCAAGACATTAACTTTTTATTAAGTTATACTGTTCACAGACACGCATACACATACACATGCATGTACCTGTATAAATATGTGAGTTTAGTTGGCAGAGATCACAAAATAATATGTCATGGTAATGTGGCATCCAGTATTTTGATATTTTATTTTCTATTATATTGTATTTTTGTACAAAAGTCCTGTGTCCCTGCCCCCCCCCCCCTCTGTTTTAGGCCGTGCCGTTGCCGAGTGGTCAGACCATTTGCCTCTCACCTAGATGGCCTGGGTTCGATCCCAAGCGACTGCATGTGAGATTTGTGGTGGACAAAGCAGTGCAGGGACGGGTTTCCTCCGGGTTCTCCCGTTTCCCCCGCCATCTCATTCCACCGGGGCTACATCTTCAAGTATCATCAGTGTTATCGTCTGCAGTGCCAGAGCAGTAAAAGCAGGCGTTAAACACTACTAGATCTAATATAAGTATTTTTAAAATCTTTCTGAAGTTTGAATAATTTGTTCTGAACCTCCAGATGTAACTGCAGAGTTAATCTTAAGCAAATGCTTTGGTAAAACTTCCATATAAGATCCAGATTTGAAGGTCTTGGAAATATTAACATGTCCAAATTTGAAATCTGTTAAAAGGCTGAAGTTTTAAGTTCTTCTTGAGATCTTTGGAGTTTTAACTCCACAGCTTTCTCAGCTGTACTTAGCAGTTTAGGGCTCTCCATCTTGGGATATGCTTTGCAGCTTAGTGCCACAAAAGTTTATGGCAGCTGTTACAGGCCAAGTAAATAACTATAAAGTAGCTCTAATAGCAGAATAACAGAAGTATCAAATATGGATCACATAAGGAAGTAAGTGAATAGATTTTTATTTATTTAATACTAACAAATGGCAAGTACATCTGAATAAAGTACTTTGTAATTTTTTTGTTTTCACTAGATTAGGAGAATGTATTCTGAAACTGTAATTATTTGTTACCTACCTCAGCCTTATTCTTGTATGGGTGAGATACCGCAGTTTACATAACAAAACAATAGTAGTGGTACCGAGACGATTTGCCGAAATCGTTAAGCCTTAAAGCATATTGAAGTTCCGCGGTTCACATCATGCCAGGACCAATCGGTGTAATTGGTAACTGCCGCGGAGGTGCGTCTGCAATGTTTCCTTCCCAAATCATCATTTCATTCATCATTTGTGACAAGAATGGAATATGTATTTATTATTTGTCAGCGCTTTATTAAAATACCCGTGAAAGCTTCGAGACATTCTTAAGTACGCACAAAATCTAAATGACGATTTATAAATAATTATTTCGGCACACTCGAAATACTTTTTTCGTGCGGTTTCAGTTACGCGCAAAAAACTACTTTGCTTTTCGCGGCCAATGCTTCTGACATTTGCGTCATTCTATCTTCTGTTGTTTTAATACCGCTTTTCAAATGTCGTCTGCTATTGCACGTGTGTTTTGATCTATGGTTTTGATGTAGCATGTGTATATTATGTAATATAACTGTAGATATGTGTATATTTTCGTAAATACTAGCGCACAGTAAACTACTTTAAGGAATAATGCTGTAATATATAATTTAGCAGATGAGATTTTTGAGGATCAACATCCTTTCATTACAAGTTCCTGCAAGACTAAATGGATAGAAATATAAGGTATACCTATTAAAGAAAGTTCAACCTAAATAGTAGGTACTCTAAAAATATGATAGGAGACAGTTTAGGGCACATAACAGTTACTGGGCGACCATGGGCGTATCATTAATTAATTTCTCAAATAAGCACCTAACCTAACATGATCACTGCCTTAAATTCGATATGCTTAAAATAAGGATTCCATCAGCTACAGTATCATCAAATAGCGGATAATAATTTATTTTTAGAGCCTCAATTTATATTGTAAATGGAAAATATATATTTAAATGTGTAATGCAAAATGTTAATACCAATACAAACAAATGATATCATTAAAGCTGCCAAAGCATTAGTCACTGCACATAAAGACTCAAAAAGTAATAAAAATAGTTTATGTTGGCAACAGCAGCTAATATAACACATTTAAAAGGTAAAACTGACTTTATTATCCACTGCAGAGCATGGGACATTCTGCTGTTGATAATTAGGATTTTATATGTACATATCCCTTGGCTATGCCCTGTTGTCGTTCCACAGTTATTGCATGTTTTCATTGAACCCTAAAGATTAAAAGTAGATCTGAGAAAGTATTAATGTTATGATTAACACATTTTGATGAGTAAAAGTATATAAACAATACTTGATAGTTTTAGTGTAAACTAGAAATCATTTCAACAGTGGCATTGCAGTGTCATTAGGAATAACTTGCACGAAGGCATTATAGCCCATCTGTATAACTACAGTTGCCAAAACTGTCACTCTTTCATTTTATTTCCTGCTATGTTTTATTTTGCTTATGTGCAATAAATATGTATATTATTCTTTCAGTCCATCTATTAAAAGGCTTCCATCTGATGTACAGGCCCTGATACGTAGTGGAAACATTATTACCAATGCATCACAATGTGTTACTGAACTCGTAAGTAAACCTAAATTAATATAGCTTGGAGTTGATATGTTAGTAACCTGTATTAGGTGAAGATTTATTAATTGTTCATAAGTTAAACCATATATAATAAAAAGAAGAAAGAAAAAGAACTGGCATATAAATGAATCATAATTATATATGTATAGGGTATCCTAGAATTCAAATGCACAAATTGGCAGGATTGGTCCTAGATAAACAGTTTAAGATAGGGAACGTATTGTCCCTTTTGCCAAATGTCAAAGTTATGTCATGTTTACTGGATTGCATAACAATGGCTGTAAATTATAAGAATGTGGACAGTGTGTCCTATTTTCTTTCAGAATGCCTCATTTGTATGCCAGTAGTTGAAGGAATGCAGTGTTGGTGCACAACCCATACAATATTTAAAATTATTGGCAAAATTGCCAATTGACAGCTTTGGCAAAATTGCTTGTTCTTGCCGCTAATAACAGTTTGGTTGATTTTAGATCATTGTAGTTATCGAGAATTCTCCGTTCTAACATGCTGCTGGGTGAGTCAGTATAGTGCTGGTCATCGAAGGCCTTTGAAGTTGTTTTGTTTTTCTCAAAGAGATACACAATTTGAGCAGCACTAAAATTAGTTTCCATTTCTGAAGCCAAGACAATAAACCCTCCAATACAGATTAGTTTCAAAAGACTGGAAATGATACCTATGAGGCGTTTAATATTAAATGGATTAATTGTCAAAGAACCTGCATAGATTAATGCAATAAAACTATTAGGTTTGTGGAAATTATTTATGTAATGTGTGCTTTGAAACATTGTAACCGAACTATGTTTTTGGGGTGGAATAAAATAAAAACATGATTAGTGCTTTGATTTGAACAGTGGTACTTTGAATTTATCCATATATAGATATTATGCCGTTTTAACCACTTGAGCTATTGGGGTCCTGCGAGAATGTGCCTGCAGTGATTACTTTGAGAACTATGAATTGCTCAGTGTTGTGTTCATATTGTAAAAGTAAACACATTATGTGTAAGGAAATACACTTTTTCAACGAGTGCGACATGGAGATCACACAGACTAATATCCTAACCTAATCTAATCTACAAACTTCTGAGCTTTTGGTGCCATGTGGTACAATTGTGCATACTTAAGAATTTGGCTTACCAGATATACATTGAATCAAATGAACAACTACTGACACAAACTTTAGTTGCTTATGGTGAGGTTCACAACACTCCTGGAATTTTGACAGGGTGCGAGCTTCATTTATTTGTAGGGATGCTGCAGGTTGTCACATTAAACAGTTCCTCTGGTATCCTGTTGTATTTTGCGCTTCAGATAATGTATTATTTATTGAAGTCTTTTTCTATTTGCCTTTCACATAAAGATGACATGGTTGAATGCACTTTTCTGACTAGAACATAGTTCTAAATTAGTTTTATGTAGGTACTTGTTTTACTACACAGCTACTTGTTTATTTTTATTTTATTTGAAGTTTATTTGATACACTGATAATATTGTTTTGTAAATTGTGAACTGTGTATATACATAACACATCAATGCATGTTACACTGTATTTTAGAAGCTCCTTGGAGTGGTATGGAGAAGAGTTAAATGCAATTGTTATTGAAAGTTTTCTGTTACACACACATGCATGCACGCACCCACCCACGCATGCACGCACAAAGCATAGTTATGCTTTATTCATCAAAAAGACTTTTCTTCTGCATTATACATTAATTTGATATCTTATGTGTCCAAAGGAACAAGTATTCATAAGCAATGAATACTTAAGTGCTACAGGGTATAGTAGGGAACTTAACCATAAATGTATAATAAGTATTGCATATTAAGGTAAAAAAGCTAGTCAGCAGTAATGTATAGGATGCAAGCATTAAGCCCATTATGAATTTGAAAAATTTCATCTTATATATTGGATACAATGCAGATGTGGTTGAGAAGTTCATTTTATTTTATTTACTGAATCAATGGACAAATCTGTCTTCTACTGAACAGTTGATGCAATGTTTCCAGTTACGTGATGGAGGCAGGCTTAGACCCATTTTAAGATTATTTAAGAGAAAAGTACATGAAAGTATAGCAAAGCCTTTAAAAAATGACAATTTACGCTTCAAATAATAAAAACTTGTGAGTTTTCTCCTATAAAAATACTCTTTTTCTATGAAGGCTTGTTAAATCCTATTACATGTCTCTCTAAATATCCATTGACTGACATACAATTTACATTTTTATGATTTCTAACATGCAGGTATTGGATTTAGATATGACAGAGTTCAAAAAAAATTTAAAAATTAATATCAACATTTCAAGTATGTTTTCCAAAGCATGCAAAACAATCTCAACATTTTTGTTTCTTATTCTTAAATCATCCTGTCTTTTAAAAAAAGCTATATTTGCATTACAAAGCACATTTCAACTAATTATTATAAAAATGTAAGTATACTAAATAAGAGTGGGGGAAAAAAAAAGCACACATGGACGCACATTCACTCACTCACACACACAGATATGAACACACACACACACACTAAGGGAGAGAGAGAGAAAATTAAAATTTAAAATAAAGTTTTATTTATGGATGATGTTTAACGGCCATTGTTCTTAGTGTACCATTCTATATTGGGTGAGAAATACTACTTGATTTTGCTGAGAGGCTTTTTTATCAGGCTTGAGGTTGATTTACGTGCCATAAATCTATGACACAGGACCACCAGCTTTATTTCCCTTTAGAAGGAGCCATACTAAAGATTTTTATGCCCAAAAAAAATCCATCATCCTCCATCATGTGTTTGAATCCCAACCTTGGGAACCAGTGGCTGGCATGTTATCTAGAGGACAACAAAGAGAGAGAAAGAGGTAGGGAGGGAGTGAGTGTGTGTCTATCTCTCTCTGTTCTACAAAGGCACCTTTGTCGGTCTCTCAGCATCAGATTATTTTTCACTTTATGCTTTTCTGAGTTAAACATGTTCATCTAACTTCTGAGAATAGCCTTGACTAAACTTAAGCAATTTGAGATGTAGTTCTTTTCAGATAAATTGGCATTTCTTGCAGAAGCTTTACTTTTGCATTACAATCTATAATAATATAAGACAGGTTGAAAGCAGTTGAGAATAATTTCTTGTCACTTTTAGGTCCTAAATGCTGTTGATGCTAGAGCAACAAAGATAGCAGCGAGAGTCAATTTTAATTACCATAAAATCCAAGTTGCTGATAATGGATGTGGGATGAATAGTGCAGACCTTGATTTAATAGGAGAAAGGTAAGCATATAGTTTGAAAGTATGATGAAATTTTGAACTGTTTGTAGTAACACACATTGGATATACTTTAAATTTTTATGTCCAATCAAAGATATCTGCAGTGGCACAATAAAAGACAATGTTGTACGTTAATGCGTCCACCCCTTTCACAGCCCACATGCAAAAGTAAAAATAAATAAATTGGAAATATATCAGTTAGTGGAAATTTAAATGAACAGATGAAACCCTTCTTTACATAACAACAACAAAAAATCATTATTTTATTATAATTTGTCAGTGACTGATTTCTATTGTTCTCTAATGATTACAAACTTCCACTTAAAGTGATATGTAGAAGAGAGCTTCTCCTGTTGCCCTAATGCCTATTTCAGTTATTAAGCTTGTGAAAGCTACTTCATTCTGAATTAATTTTGTATAACTGAGGAACCATAAATGATATACATAGATTTCAATAAAACATAGTTTATAGAAGTAAAATTTTTGTTTAACCACATTTGAGATATTCTTTACTATTTGTTTGATTTTCAATTTTTACTTTCTCTAGCCCCTTATGTACAATGGACATAAGGATAGAGAAGGTATTGTAATGCACCCAAAAATTTGATACTGAGATTTCACCGGAAATATATGTTTTTGGGTCCCCTGAGTCCGAAAAAAGCATTTTTAAAAAAAAGGTCCTTGTGTGTGTGTGTCTGTGGAAAGCATAGCCCCAAAACGAAAAGACCGTTAAATACCAAACTTGGTATTTAGGTTTAGTATCTTCCAAGGATGCGACACAAAGATTTTAATAAAAAATCCCTGCACCACAAACTACCCTTTACATGGAAAAAATTTCGAAAATGTTGATTTTGTTAAAAATGGCTCTAACGATTTTGATTAAAATCCTGTATATTAAAGCTATTTATGTTCATAATAAAATGCATATCTCAAATATTTTGGGAATAGCCTCTGAAGACCTCTTTGTTCTGGATTAATTTTGCCAAATTTTGCTTAACTGCTAAATCATAAGAGATAGAAAAAAACTCACTACACAAAAAATGTACATCACGACAAAACACACGATTTATGTTCTTTACGTTTTTGTTTTGGAGGTAACCGTTTCCGAGATATTCCTTATTATTGGTTTCAATTGTGAAGTAGTTAAACTTTTCTCAGACAGGAAATGTCCATTTTTCTTTTGTTCTACTCCTGGCTGAGCAAAGAAGTGGTTTGCAATGACAATCGCATAACAATAGCTTTTAAAACTTTGACAATCATTTTAGCATAGCACATTCCCTGATTCCCTTCTACTTATAAGGAACTAAGTAATAAGAAATATTGCTAATATTTATCTCGATTAGCATTGTGTACAAAGAAGAAGAATCTTTTGTAGGAGGTTTGTAGAGCAGCTAGAGAAAGTCATGTGAGTGTAACACATCAGATTTTTTAAGTACTAAATCACATGCTAATTATTGTGATGGTATGCAAAGAGTATGTATTTCCAAGTCAGCATCTAAATTATGCACTTCTAAGAGCACTGGGAGATCATTAGGAAGCTATGGGACCTGTCATATGACACTTTTTAAATTCAAGTTACACAATGAGTATTAAATGAAGAGTAACCAAATTTGATTTGGCCATATTTTAACCGATCTAATCGTTACCTGAAATTTCTGCGAGAAATGCCAATCCGATCTCATAATGCTATTTTCATATGTTTTAAGTCTTTCTAGCGCGAAAGTCTGTGTATTTTCTATGTCATATCTATAGAGAAAGGTTTCCGGCGCATTTCAGGACTTTATCTTCTCTCCAAAGTGCTAAATTAGCTCCAAATTTAATTTCTCTAGCTGGTGTTTGTATATGTTGGTTGTTTTTAATGCTATTGGAGATAATATAACAGGTAAAAAACTCATTTTTTTCTTTTCTATTTTGTTAGATTGTCTATCCTGTTGTTAACTTCAAGAGTATGCACTGTAATATTATAGTCTTTTCTTTATTTCTTTTAAGGTTTATGACAAGCAAATGTCATTCTTTGAAGGACTTAGAGGGTAATCTATCTCATTATGGATTTCGTGGAGAGGCATTAGCAAGCTTGAAGGAATGCTCTGGTCTACTAACTTTAGAATCCAGACCAGAAGGCAGTGACACCACACATGCAAAAGTCTTTGCTCATGGGAAAACACATTCATCAGGAATATCAAAAAACTCACGACCAGCATGTGGCACAACTGTAACAGTTCATGATTTCATGTACAATATGCCAGTACGAAGGGGAAGAATGCAACCTAACTTTGAGATTGAGGAAATAAAATCCAGTTTGGAGAGCATTGCTTTAATTCATCCTGAGGTAAGAGTTCATTTATTTAACCAAGAATTTTAAGATTACACAAGCACGAGTTTTACATGCACAAATTGAGTTTTTATTATTCTATCTTCACCTTTGACACAAAAACATTTAACTTTATGTAACAGCAATAAAATTTAGTTGTGTTTTTCTTTGCATGAAAAATAAATTAAATCACAAAATATAAAATAGAAACTGTGATTTGGTTTAATTTTTTCTGTTTCTATTGCTTAACCCATTCAAGCATACCCAAAAATGGAGTTGAGGGCATTAAAATAGATACTACAATATAAATAGTAAATATATTATGGTATTTTGGGCCCTGAACCTCCAACCATACTAGTATGGTCAACTCTCACATACTATGCTTTAGACTGCATGGCAATTCGGACACATGATGGCTACAGTATTATCTTATAATCTACATAATGAAAAAAAAAAAATGGTAAGATGTATGTATCTGCATTCGATTGAAACCTGTCAGCATCCACCCTTGTCATCACACCAGTTGCTTTAGCTGGGCCATCCCCATCCTTTTTCACAGCTTCTCTTGAATTTAAAACATTAATTTTGACTGGATTCAAACCCATGATCCTTGTTGGATAAGTTAGCCGTTCCTATCATGTCTTAGTCTGCTTGGCCATAAATGCAGACATTGATGTTTATATTATTTAATGGAGCTATCTGTTGGTAAAATAGATTATTTAACAATCATGCACAGGATGTACTATCAAGTCCATATCGCTGAAGGGATTAGGTAGGGAAACCCTTTTAATTTAATGCTGGCTCACAATATTCCAAGACCGTAAGCATAATGGAAATGGAAATTAAGACACAAGACTGAAGATTTTGGTTCACAATGATCTGGTAACAAGAATGAAAACGTATATCTATGACCATGTCAGTCTCAAAGAGCAAAGTCAATTTTACGCATTGGGCCTTCATTTGTTTTTAATTGGCCAATGATATCTTTTCACTTGCCTACAATTCAGTCAACATGATGAGGGTTAGGCACCATCAATATTTGAAAGAATTGCAATTAGAGTGGGCTCTAGAGGTTTCATGTCACGGCCACCTAAATTAACCTCTAAAGCAAAAGGGTTAATACGCACAATATAGATCTAATATGCTGTGCCTGAGAATGAGAAAATTAAAACTTGGCCAAGTCTTGTTCCCCATTCCTGGGACCTGGAAAACTTTTTGTCAATAATTGAAATACATGTATTTCAACTTTGTTGTTCTCGCTTTGGTTATTATTCTTGGTTGTTGTGCACTAGTCGTTTCCAAAACTTTTATGCTGAGATCTCAGGAAATACATGTTTAATTATTCAAATTTAGAAATACACCTTTAAGAAATAGTGGAATGTTTGGTAAGTCTGTTTGAAAAAATGACTGTTCCTTTGCTAGTGCAGTAGTTTATTCTCCTTGGTAGCACCTTAGGGAGCATTCAAAGTGGGGTGCATCATAGTGTGATGTAAATTAATCAACAGAATTTACAGTAATATAGTAATACTACATATACATGGAAAGAATTTTATATATTGTATATTTGTTGTTAAATGTAAATTATATAACACTTTTTATGATTTGTATGTGTTTTCTTAGTCTATTATTATAGTTATTAATATATTATTAATGTTGCTGTTTATTTTTATTATTCATACTATGTAGCTATGTTACCAAATTTTTTAATGTTATGCTTTTTATAAATTTCATAAATAATTTAAAATAAAGCCAACCTAATTGCAAATTTGAAACTGAACTATTATAATAAGAATATAATCTGACAAATTTCCATTTGTAGTGCCGAATAGTGATTAATTTCAAGAAAATATTAAATGGAAAAACCATGAAATACAAAGACAAAACCCAAGCAAAAAAAGCCCTTGAAGTTAAGATGTGCCAACTACACCATAACAGCATCTTACCCCAAGATCCAAACACAGATGTTGAGAAACCAACACCAACTAACTCGAAGAGAAACCAAACTGGGACAGTGGCGCAACAAGAGGCAAAAAAAAAAACAAAATAAACAACAATACAAATACAAGTTTAGAGAAAATACAAACTTCTAACTCTGTTTTTTAATTTGATGAGTTGATTAATTACACTAAACAACACTTACTTGGGATTTTTGCCAAAACACATTACAGAGGACTAGTTTCCTTCATTTTCAACCGGACATCGACTAATTCCTTGTGGTGAAGCTGGCAAAGTTGTAAGTGCTGTCTTCTCTGGTGGTGGTTCAATAAACTTGCTAAATGCATCCTTTTGCAGAATGTCAAAATTGAAGACTCTGTTCCTATCTTTTAAGATAAAAATGTGTTCCCATATGGCCAGATCTTGTTTTCTTATGTGTTTTAGAAGTTTTCATTCTGAATTTATACTGTGTTTTTTTTTTGTCCAAAAGTGGGTGGCAACTGCTGATTTTTCCAACTGTTTGTGATTTATGTTACTAAAGTGTTCTTTAGATCTTGTTTCTAAATTAATTTTTGTTTTCCCTATATAAATATAATTACAATCATTGCATTCCGTTTTGTATATACCCAATTTTTTCTTTGCTGGGATGACGTCCTTGATATTTGAGCCTAATTCATTTTTTATTCTGTGACGGTTTACTGTTGCTAGCTGAATGTTGTATTTTTTAAAATGTTTTGAAATTTGTCAAATGCCCATGGATGGCATGTGAATTTCTTGAATCTCATCTTCTGTTCTATTGCTGAGAGAGTGGTTGTTTCTTCTAGGAGATTAGAATTTCAATTGTTTCACATATCGACTGGCTTTTAAAGGACAAGACAATCGCTTTAACCTGTGCATTTTCTTATTTCCCTTCTACTAACAAAGAACTAGTAATAAGACTAATTCTGCTTATGTTCATCTTGATTAGCATGATGTAAATAACAAATTAATCTTTTGAATTAAAGGTTTGTTTGCCGAGCAGCTAGAGGACATCATGTGAATGAAAATATTAGAGTTTTGCCCTTTTGCTTAAGGGGACCAAGTAATAAGCACAATTTCTGCTAATGTTTAATTCGATTAGCATGATGTAGATGGAAGAATACATTTGTTAATAATAACTTGTTACATAGATATAGAGAAACTCATGTGAATGGAACATATCAGACATTTTCTTACTCCTGGCCAAGGAAAGAGAACTGCATTTCAATGACAATCTCAAAGCGACAGCTTTAAAAAGATTTGACACTATTTTAGCTTAATGTAGTCCCCTATTTTACTTCTACTTATAAGAACCTAAGTGATAAAACCATTCCTGGTAATATTTATCTTGATTAGCATGATGTAGATAAAACAATAATCTTTTGTAAGATTATTGCATAGCTCGGGTAGGTATTTCTATCGCTTTTAATGCAATTCCATGACCTTAACTCGGTCTTGGGCTATGCGGCAAAGAATATACATCAGTTTATTGTTTGGTTGTCTGATTTATACTACCATCTGTCCTTGCTTTAGTCAACTATTAGGAAATTTAGGAGAGTTAGTAATATTGGTTGCTCGCAGGTAGTCCTGCCATTTTCCTTGAAGGTGGTGATCTATTTGTTATGTTTTGTGTTCTTAAATGTTAAAATGCTGCATTTTCCTTGAATTCTGTGAACTGAAGCTGAAATTCAGTATACAAATGAAGCTCTGGAAAATTACGATTCCGAGGTAGAGTTTTTCAAACTTTCAATAAATGGAGTGTAAGCTGCTTTACGCAGATTTTTTCAAACTCATATTTGATACTTGTTGTAAATTTAAAATAAAAATAAATAAATAATAAGTCAAAGTAGGCATAAAAACCATGGGTTTCTTGGCACTTCAGCTACTGAAACGCCTGGGCTTCAATGTGTTAACAGATCAGGACCATTAAGCAGTTCTAATACAGTATTATTACATGTGTTAGTTTCAGCTATATTTATTTGTTATAAAGATATGTTTATTATTCTTTTGAACATTTCTTCCTTTCAAAAACTTGCTTTTTAGACATTGATTAAAAGCATTTTATGTACATGTACAATACTGAGACACTAATTGAAGATACACATTCCACAGGTTTCTTTCAGTTTGCATAATGAAGTCAACCGCCAACTTATTTTACAAACCCACAAGAGTTCTGATGTTGTTGGTGCTTTTTCTCAACTCTTCAGTAAGACGTTAGCTCAATCCCTTGTGCCTGTTAATTACTCTATGGAGCATTGCAGTGTGAATGGCTATATTGGAAAAGAGACACACAACAGAAAAAATCTGCAATTTATTTATGTAAATAAGAAGCTAATTCTTAAAACTAAACTTCACAAAATGGCTAACACTGTGTTGGGAATGAGCTTCTTGCTCAGACAGAATGCACCACCACGTGAAGTGCCTGCCAATAAAGATTATACTACTGAACAGTGGTTATTTTTCCCAACCCCTGATAGGGACCGATATGCAGTATATATTTTTAACATAATTTGTCCTCATAAAGAGTATGATATTTGTCTGGATCCAAAGAAAACTCTTATTGAGTTTAAGGACTGGAATTCTGTTTTGAACTGCCTAAAAGCTGCTATTGAAACTTTTTTGCAGAAAGAATGTAGTACATTTAGCAGTCAAGAGAAAAGGAATACACAAAGCCAAATGCAAGACAAATCTCTGCTTGCTGAGGTGTCTCAGTTGGACAAAGAATATGCATTAGGAAAATATGGTAAGACAGCTCAGGAATCAAAGAAAACGGAATCTGTGGACCAAATAGAAACCAAAGAAGATAACTGCGTTGTTAAAAAAAATGAAAAGTTTCTCCCTGGTATTCACAATATTTTTGGAGCAGTTTGTGGGGCACAAGCAAAAAGAAAAACTTTAAACAACAAAATAATAAGTGATAATACCACTTCTAGCAAAAGCACAAGAAAGTATAAAGTAGATGAGGAACATAAGGACATTTCATCACAGAGTACACTTGTTTTGTTACAAGAGTCAAGCAGCATAGATGGAAAATATACGTCATACAAAGAAAAAACAAAAGAAGAAGATTTGATCAGCCCACCATCTCCTAAAGCTTTTATTTTAGATCATTCAAAGAAAAGGAGTCTACCTTTTGAAAAAAGAATTTCCTCTGCTGCAGATCCTTTAAAATTAAAAAGCACAGCTATATTAGAAACATCAAATGTAGCTGGTATAAGTTTGGATTTGTCAACTAATGAACAATCTAAACACCATGTAACTAAATCCATTGATATTGAGGATAATATAAACAGCACATGTCCAATTGTTAAGTTCAGAAAAATGTATGGACACTTAAAAAATTCTGTTAAGGAAGATGAAGTAATTCCCAATGTGGAGCTTAAAAGAAAACCACTGTTGCAAAAATGTATTGAGGAGGAAACTAGCACTCATACACAACCCATCAGTAATACCAAGAAATATTTCAGTACAGAATGTATAACAGGTGATAATGAAAAAAAACAAAGCTCAAAATACATCAGTACAAAAGCTATATCTATACAAAACGTTGACTCATCAGTTAGTGGAATTTCTGAGGTTCCTATAATTGAATCCAAGCTTAAATACTCTTCAGAGAAGACAGTTGAAGAAGATAGTGCATCAATGCATCCTATACAAAGGTTCAGACTTTCTGTAGCTAAAAAATTTTCTCATAAAGTACAGAGTCCAAGTTATCATAGACCCTTAGAAAATGCAAAGCATTCAGCACCTAAAGCTCATTATGCTGTAACCAGTGTAAATGAATGCAGAATGCATAAATCAAATTACAAATTTTCTTCACAGCAGAATATATCCACTACAAAAACAAGCGTAAGCATATCTGCCATTAATAATAATGAAGCATCTGGAAATGATATACAACAAACCAAGGAATGTGTTCCCGAGAGCTTTAAATCTCTGTTAGGGCAACACACTAATAGAAATCAAACCTTACAAACTTCAGTCATTTCTGACGGAAATTCCTTGGCAGTGAAATTGCAACAGCGCAATATTAAGCAAGAAACTGCTAAAAAATTAATGCCATCAAAGTGCTCTAAAGATGTGGTCTTCCAAAGGCCATTGCAATTAAAGAAAGTGAAGTGTAAGTGTTGTGAAAATGTTGCACTTGGACACTGTAAAGATAGGCATTCTTCGTGTCTGTATAACACCAAGGACAAAAAATGGCAAACACTGGAACAAAGAATGAGCATAAATCCTAGAAGTAGTAACCATAAATCCACATTACTACCACTATGGTCAGTAAGCTATATAAATAAAAGAAAATCTGATTCGCAGATGATGCTTCCCAACAAGAGAAAGGTCCATTTTCACGAAAATCCATTTTGTATGAACAATTGCTGTAACTCTAAAACAGCATTTAAGGAAACTGTTAATAAATATATAACATCTTCTGACTTCCTGCATACTGTTGATATTAGAAACCAAAAGTATATTTTGCTCAAAGATAAGAGCATAGCTAACATAGAAAAATCTGAGAGTAGGAATAAAAAAACATCCATTTTGGTTAGTGACAAGCAGGAGGACAATGTTATGAAACATTTTCCTGGAAACTGGAGACTGAAAGCTGAAAACAGTACCATGCATTTAGCAAGTAATCATAATTTTAGTCAGAATTTGAGTTTTATATTTTCTCCCAAACAAGACGAATATGCTCAGCCGCCACATTTTAATGAAATATTTCCCGAAACAAATAGTAAGAACAATGTTGATGAAAATATTGTTGAAGCTTTCAGCTCTGACGCCATAAAGCACTGTAGAAATATAATAACTCTAAGCTCAGGAAATGAAGCAGATGTAGACACTACAGTTTCTTTGAAAACATGTGGCACTACTTTTCTTAGTCACATAGCACATCCTTTCTCTGAAAGAGATGTGAACACAGCCTCAGAAATACTAAGCCAAGCTTGTAAGCAACACAATATGTCAGAACATGTTAATAAAGGTGAGTACAACAATGATAAAACTATTAATTTTTATAGTAGTAAATTAGCAATGGATGAAATAGAAATTACTATGGAAAAAAATGATATATCACATTGTAATGTCTCCAAAGATGTGTCACCACTTCATTGCAGTACAACTACTGTTCAGAATGCTAAGGAAGACAGTATATGTACTCTAATAACAAACAGTAAAGTTTCAGACCCTCGCTCACAATGTAGCTTTAATAATACTGGCACCGCAGTTGTTAAACCTGGAGATAATGCTGTTGGTAACTCAGATACAGTTCCATGTGTGAACAATTCACCTAATGATTGCCCGTTACTGGATGATACATCTTTTTCTAATAAAACCATGAATTCTCCCGATGTGAATATTTCTTTATTATTATCACAAAGAGTTAGAGAAAACTCTCTTAAACATGACAGAAGTCTTTCTATTGTGCAAAATACTTCTAATTGCCTTTCTCCTGTAATTATAAACTCAGATGAGAGTTCAGATATTAGTGTAAACTATATAAGAAGTAAGGGATCTCCTAAGAATCTAATTGTTGAAGAAACTTCATCTGAAATTATTGGTTTAACACCGGAAATCAAAAAACTATCCAAAGAACTATCTTTGTTTGAAAGATGTAATACAAAAGATTCTAAAAATACTGTACAAATACAAGAATCAATCGTATATCCCAATAAACAAAATGAAATTGAAAGTAATACTACAGAAAGTGATAAATGTGAAAATGCCAATATATGTAGTAAAATAATGGATGAAACAAATAAAGAAAGTGACCAAGAAAGAAAACGAAGCAGTGATATTGACCTTAGTGATTTATATGGAAAAAGACTTAGCTTGGAAAAAAGTGCACCAGATAACTCCATTGAAAATATTTCATCAGGCTATACTGAAATTCTAAATGAAGCTTTTGATATGTTGACAAAAGACGAGCATTCTAGTTATCAAGACCAGACAGATGTTGCTGCTACCATAGCCAATAAAAGAGAGGCTAATGAAAATGGGCAGCAAACGAGTGGGGATGTTTTTATGCTGAAGCTTGATGATAATGAATTTGAGACAGATAAAAGCAATAAAGAGTTCCAAAATATAATTGATAGCACATCACTAACAACAGTTCAAGATAATTATTATAATACTAAAACCAGATCTGATATTCAAAAAGTAAGCCAGGAACTACAGTTAAATATAGCAGAGGAAACATCTACGAGAATAACTGTGAAGGATGTTAGTGACAACAGTGATAAAAGAGAAAATATAATCACTCTTGATGTGTGCAGTAGAATAGATACTGAATCATCTTGTCCTGAAGAGTGGGAGAAAAAGATTGATTCTACTGGAAGGCAATTTTATGTTCATAAAGAAAGTGGTATGCCCGCATTCTGTATACCAGACACTAAATTTGTGGGTACTTCATATTCTATGTCTGAACGATATGGGTTCCTGCCCAAAGGATTATCACCCATTCTAAAAGGAAATTGTAACAATTTGAGTAAACAACAGGATATTCTAACTCCCAATACTCGCCATGCATTTCATGATGCTCTTGTACAGGATCAAAGTGATGATTTGGATAAACTGAAGCAGGTTAAATGGAGGGAAATTCAAGAATTTAAGGATTCAGGTAGGTGTGTTTTTGTAAATATGTAAACAATGTTTCATTTTCATTATTTTGATTTTAAATTATCTAATTGTGACTTTTATATATTGGTTGTTATAGGTTGTAAAGAACTTCTTAAAACTTTAGTGAAGGATTCTGAATATTCAATGCAGTTTTGTGAAAAGGAAATTCCCAGAGCCAATCCAAAGGAAATGCCTAAATTTTATAACACAATGTTCTCATATACATTCACTAAGGAAGCATTCTCAACATTAAAGGTTAGTATAAAATAAACAAAATGTAAACAAAGCCTAAAGGATAACCAATTTGTTTGTTCCAAACATTGGTGTATGATGATCAGGAAAACTTTCCCATGTGTGCTAAAATAGAACAATGTGACTTTATCAGAATGTATTTTCTCAAAAAATCTTGTGTTCCATTCACATGACTTTCTCTAGCTATTCTGCCACAGATTATTCTTACAAAAGCTGATTCTTCTCTCCACTTCACACTAACCAAGATAAACAGAAGTTAGCAGAAATAGTGGTATTAATTACTGCCTTATAAGTAGAAGGGAAAAAAGGAAATACACTAGGCTAAAGCAATAGTCAAATGTTTTAAAAGCTGTTGCTAAGTGATGAAAATTTTTTCCTTTCCATGGCCAAATTTCCAGATGGTAAAAGTTTTTTTTAAAACTGAAACCAATAACAAGAAATATCTCGGAAATGCTCAAATCCATGAAAAAAATGTGTATTATTAAATTGTGTGTTTTAACGAGATCTACATTTTTTGTTTAGTAAGCTTTTGTCTATCTCTTATGGTCAGCCAGAATGAAGGGAGGACTTGGATGTAAAACATGATGGTTGTCCCCCACCGAGTCACCTGATTTGGTACCCTGCAACTTTGCTCTATTCCCCAAACTGAAAATCGAGTCAAAAGGATGTTGGTTCGACACAATTAATAGGATACAGGAAAAAACATTTGTCTCTGCTAAGCACCCTCAAAGAACATGACTTCCAGGATGCATTTGGAAAATGGCAGCATGATATACATGTGGAAGGAAACTACTTCAAGCGTGACAGTGGTCATTAGCCTCAAAGTAAGTTTTTGACAGATGGCAGCACCATCCTGAAAATTTTGGAACCACCACATAAATAAGAGAAATTCTTTCATAGAGGCTAAATTGTTTGAACAATTTTTAGTGCTTCCATATACATCAGACATTTGCAATTGCTTAGTCATTCCACAGTACTGTGTTGCATGACATTAGGGTTTTTTACTGTATTAAGAGTTGTTCTATCCAAACCAGTTTCTACCTCTGTTTGCCTCTAAGCAGAAAAATTCCAAAGCATTTAGCCTCAATTCAGCTAAAGCTGTTGTATATGAGGTGTGGACTGATTACAAAGAGAAGAGCTTCATCAATTACAAAGAGAAGAGTGGGGGATTGGCCTTGGGACTCTCCCTGACATGCGTACAAAACTTCATATTGCTATGAGCCTTCTTAGAAACTGGCCATGTGTCTAAGCTCCAATGGAATTATGCTATACTCTAAAGTAGATCGTGCCACAGAAACTTACAATTTATTGAAACAAGTTTATGGTGATCAATATCTATCTTGTACAAAAGTTTTTGAGCTAGTTAAGTGGTTCAAGGACGATCCTAAATTGGGTAATCCTTCCACTTTGAAAACTGAAGAGAATGTGGAGAAGGTTGGTAGAATTGTTCAAGTAGACTGCTGCCTGAGCATTCGAGTAATTACAAAACTTGCATTCATCAATAAGGAAACCGTTAGATTTTGCACAATGATTTGGGCTTGACAAATGTTTGTGCTAAAGTGGTGCCAAGAATCCTCACAAACAAGCAGAGCGACCTAGTGGACTACTGTGCTGACACTCTTGAAAACATTGAAAATTACCCTGATTACCTCTGCAAAGTAATTATGTGTGACAAAACATGGATATTCCAATACAATCCAGAAACTAAATGACAATCCATACATTGGAAGAGCCCTCAATCCCCTAGGAAGAAGAAAGCGTGCATGAGCAAATCAAAATTCAAAGTGATGATGATTTTGTTTATATATCTGAGGGGTTATCTACATTGATTGTGTGCCTGTCAATCAAATTTATTACACAGCTGTTCTGAAGGCCTTCCATGAATGTGTGTGAGACAAAGGAGACCAGATCTGTGGAAGAATTGCCCTTGGATTCTTCATCAGGATAATGTATCAGCCCGTAATGCGATGTCTGCGAAGAGCTTTTTGGCAAAAAACAACATTGCAGTGATGGAACATCCACCGTAGTATCATGTGACCTTTTCTCGTCCCAAAAGTGAAGTCTGCACTCAAAGGAACCAGATTTGAGCCCATGGATGCAGTGAATGAAAAAGCGACAAGACTCCTAATGGCATAAAGAAAAAGACTTGCAGCACTGCTTCCAGCAGTGGAAAATTTGCATGGAGTAGTGCAGGGATCAGGATGGGATTACATTAAATGAGACAACTTTTCCTTTATGTAAGGTTTTCTCAATGAAGAATTAGAGAATGAGTCCAGTTTCTTTATTGCCACACTGCATATTACATAAAATTACCAATGAGTTAAAATTTTAAGTAAATTTTTAACCTTAATTGTTATTAGTTTATGTATGTGGGATTCTTTTAAGCTTTTGTGGTCTCCATATGAAATAGCACTGATTTTTGCACTTTAAATATTCATTTGGGAGAGGAAGGGTATCAGCTTGGTATTGATATTTCTTTTCTCATCTATCAATTCAGTTCAAAACTAGCATAGTGCAGTTACTAAGCAGAAACATGTTTTGCAGGTTTTAGGGCAATTGGATGGAAAGTTCATCGTAGTTATCACCATGTGCGAAGAGAACAAGCTTCCAGATTACATTGTATTGTTTGATCAGCATGCAGTACATGAGCGTATACGAGTGGAGCAACTGATGCAAGGTAAATGCACTTATGTGTAGTACATTGGTCATCCATTTTCAAGGAAACATGTCTGGGAAAATAGAATGCACAACTGCTATGAAAGTGTTGAAGTGCGTTGTGTATATCTGAGACATATGCCAACCTACAATTATTTCAATTAGATTTTAATAATAGTTGTAAAATTTTTTTCATGCTATTTAGAAGATGTAGGTAGATACATCACTCATCACAGTGATGTAAACAACTGAATCTGTGTGGTTTATTTTCTGGGAAATAGATTTAGAAAGTTTTGACAATTAAACTATGAAAAAATGACATTTTTTGAAAAAAATATTTAAAAATCTAAAACAAAGAGTGTTCTGTAATTTATATTTTATACTATTGTGAAGCATTATGCTATTGTAATACAAAATATGCCAAATATACAGTATATATTAATATAGTGTTTATAGATAAATAAAATAGAAAGCATACTGGTGGCTAAAGAATACAGTTGGATGAATAATGTAGTCTGAAAGAATGATGACACAGGAGAGCATTAATCAATATACTAATTGGATCAACATAGTTAAAGGGTTGTGGAGGAAAGTAAGGAAGGGGCAATATATAGAGATAAAGAAGTAAGAAGAAGAGGCTTTAGGAATCAAATTAAATTAAGAAATTCAGGAACGTTTTGATAGTTTTAATAACAAAAAATCATAAACATAAACACACAGGGAACAGGGAATTAAAATTAGAATGGAGAAGGGAAACGTGCGGATAAAGGAAACAAAGCAGTTGGGGAAGAAATTGCATAGATGAGAGCAGGGGTAGTAGAATTGAAAGGTCTAGGAGGTGGAAGGGATTTAGTCAAATATCCATTTGTGCAACAAAGGATAATTATTTGCATGTGATTTGGGAATGTGAAGAAACTAAAAAAATGAGGGGTAAATTTACTTAAAGAAGTAGGCTAATTAGCAAAAGGAGAAGGCTATTTAAAGTAAAATCACATTAGGACATTAAGGAAATTCATAGTAATTTAGGAAAAGTAAGACAAAAATAGATGACTATGTAAGACTATGTAAGAAAGATATAGATAGGTATTTATTTCACTTCATTAATTACATGGTTTAATTTACACCTACAACTCTATAATACTTACTTCATATACCCAAGGCTGCGGGTTCAAACCCGGCAGAGGATAATGGATTTTTTCGGCTGTAAAAATCCTTAGCATGACTTCCTTTGGAAGGGAGGTAAAGCCACTGGTCCCATGTCGTAGATTTACGGCACATAAAAGAACCTCAAGCCTGAAAGAGAGGCCTCTGAGCAAACTTAAGTGGTCTTTCACACCCAATATAGAATGGGACGCTGAGAACCACAGCAGTTAAAGACCGTCCATAAAAAACATGCCATTCCCATTTCTCATTTTCTCACATCACTGAGTTGCTGCATTTCTGAGGGCCCATAGCATCCAACACCATCGTTACCTAGCTATCAGGTTCTATTTACTTCTTCTTTTCACCAATCTACATTTCTTCCTATTCCTTATTTATAATTTTCTTCTCCATCTACTTCTTACTACACTTAAATCTTTCCTTAGTTCTATTAAAATTTCCTTTGATTTAACTCCTAACATCCTTTTACCTATAATTTCTTTTGGTAAATTAGACTAATTGCTTTTTTATAATTTTTCCCTCTTATTCATTTTTCCTTCGCATTCTAGAATTAAATGCCAATAATTATTAAACTTCCTATTACACAATAGACATTTACCTTGGTTTGCTTCTTTACCTAAGCCTTTTAACCTCATCACTCCTGTCCTAGGCCATGCAAAACCCTCTCTTGCTGATTTGTTACAAACATCAACATAATTTGTAAGAAAAATATATAGGTATACAAATTACATGCATGTAGGGAGCTTGGTATGTAGCAACATAATCAGTGTGTTGGAGCTTGCTGGGACCAATAGATCAGGCAGCAACTCACAAGTATGGAGTCAGTACATTCAGGATCAAGGAATGTTTATTTGTTATAAGGTATAGTAGTAGAGGCAATTGAATTTAATTATGAGTGTATCTATATATGTCGAGAAATAAATCTATCTATAAAAGAAAGTACCAACTGAAACATGAAATCCCATTTTCCATACTGTTAGTAAATTTAATATAGTGTGGAACAAATTAAATTCTTGTTATTTTATGAAAAATTGTATGCTCTTCCTTTTTAACATGAATATTCATAAACTGATCAAAAGAATCAAAATACTGGAAGTGGTACACAATGAAACATAACTACACATTGGTTATAAAATGAGTTCAATTTATACTTGGATTGCTTCACTAAGTAATAAATTACCTGAGGTAATTAAGTATGTGATTCATAAACTGATTTAATTTATCAAATAAAAAGAAGTATTTTAGACAGTGGAGCGCCATACTTAAAATTAAATGTAATGAGTCACCTTTCTATACTTTTTGCTCCAACTTTGCCTTCGTTTGGGAAAACTGGTTTCAGGGAACTGTAACCCTACCTTCAGTTTCGGGGTTAAAGTACCCTGAAACCGGTCTTCCCAAACAAAGGCAAAGTTGGAGCAAAAAGTGCAAAAAGGTGACTCATTACATTAAAATTTAATGATTTAATTTATTTCTTCTTCATTTTTAGAGTATCAAGAGGAAGAGAGTGATACAAAATTTAAAACATCAGCAATAGATTCTGTTATATTGTTATCCCTTGGTAAAGATGACATTCGAATTTTACAAAGTTTCAGAAATGATTTTGAAAATCTTGGCATTCGTTTTGAATTACTTGATGACAGCTCAATAATTCAGGTGTCAAGTGTTCCTACATGCCTTCTCATGAGGGAAATAAGGGAGGTAAGTGACAATTTGAGTAAAAGGTATATTTCGATGAGTGTTTCATATTAAGCACTCAGAGATATGTGCCTCTCTTTAGTTTGAGATCATAAAATATTAATAGCAATAATAATCAGCTAAAATATTTGTTATAAATCAGTTTTCATAAACATGAAGAAACTCCATATGTACATATCAACAGTGTACAAGAGAAGTGACAAACAATTATATGCACTCATTCTTGCTAACTTCCTGAAATTGAAACCCATAAAACTTTTCCTCATCCGGCAAAGCATAAAATTTTGCAGTAACATTAAATTTAGAATGCAAAATAGACTAAGTTCAATCATGGACGGAATATTTTTTAATACAGATTCCCTCTATTTCAATACCAATGATGTAATATCTGCAATTCGTTTGTTTCAAATAGACTCCTTACTGTAAAATGACTTCAAAATGCAGTATTTGGTTCAGAAAGAGCTTAAATTCATCAAGGCAAATGTAACCAAATGCACTAGTTATAAAAGTGAAGGATTCCTTATGTGACATATATGTATATACAAATACATTCGTTGACTGCTGTGTTTACATTATGTGGAATTATTAAAGCTTGTATTACTGCAAACAGTAACAGATATCACTTCCTTGGGTCTTGTTGGCAATATTGCTTCCCCCCTACAGTTCTGATTAGGCTCCAAGTGACTTCTTTTTGTTCCCCAGTAAAAAATCTGATATATTCCATTCACATGGCTTTCTCTACATCACTGTGACAAATTATTGTTAAAAATTATATTTTTCTATCTACTTTATAGATAATTGATATAAGCATTAGCAGAAATTGTCTTAATTACTTGCTTCCTTGTAAGTAGAAGGAAAATAAGGGAACACTAGACTAAAACGATAGCAAAATCTTTTAAAAGCTGGTTGCCATGTGGTTGAAATACTTTGCTATGCAGGGTCAGGAAATTTCAACTTTCCATATGAGAAAACTTAAGTGAAATGAAATGGTATGTTATTTATGGATGCTCTTTAACTACTGTGGTCCTCAGCGTCCCATTCTATATTGGGCATGAAAGATCGCTTAATTTTGCTCAGAGGCCTCTCTATCAGGCTTGAGGTTCTTTTACGTGCCGTAAATCTACGACACGGGACCAACGGCTTTACTTCCCTTCCAAAGGAAGCCATGCTAAGGATTTTTACGCCCGAAAAAATCCATCATCCTCTGCCGGGTTTGAACCTGCAACCTTGGGTATATGAAGTTAGCATGGCAACCACTACACCATGGAGGGCGATAGAAAACTTGAGTATTATAAACCTCAAACAAATAACAAGGATATATCTAGAAATGGTCAATTCCACTGAAAAAACGTATATGATATAATTTGTGTATTTTAACGTGACCTACACTTTTTGTGGAGCAAGTTTTTGTCTATCTCTTACGGTTTACCAGTTACTTAAAATTCAGCAAAATTTATTCAGAACAAAGAGGTCCTTAGAGGCACTTCCAGAAAATTCAAGATATACATTTTATTTGCCATATAAATAGCTTTAATGAAAATCGTTAAGAGCCATTTTTGAGAAAATCAAGATTTTCGGAAAATTTTCCATGTAAAGGGTAGTTTGGGGTGGGGGGGGGGGATTTTTCTCAAAACCTTTGTGTCGCATCTCTGAAAGATACTATACTTAAATGTCAAATTTGGTATTTTATCAACTTCATTTTTGAGTTATCGTGTTCACACACACACACACAGACCTTTTTCTGAAAATACTTTTTTTTATACAGGGGACCCTAAAACATGCATTTCTGGTGAAGTCTTGTAATCAAATTTTTGGGTGGCATGCTATACCTTCTCTATACACTATGTACATAATACGTGTAGAGAAAGTAAAATTTGTAAAACTAAAGAAAGTTAATTCCAAATCTTCTCGGGCTTCTAGCCAGGTAAAAACTTGGCTTGACACCAACGTTTCGAAGAAGTGCATCTGAAGACGAGGAAGATGCACTTCTTCGAAACGTTGGTGTCAAGCCAAGTTTTTACCTGGCTAGAAGCCCGAGAAGATTTGGAATTAACACGTCGCCAGGAAAGCTTCAGTTCTTATTCTAAAGAAAGTTGTAGGGAAATTTTCAAAAATAAGAAGTTCTTCACAGTCTATTCATTATATTTATATAGAATCATACTGTTTGCTTATTCAAGACTTGATAAATAAATCATGAATAAGGAACTGCATGATCATGACACAAGACATAAGTTAGATCTCCATAAAGGTACCTACAATACTAAATCAATAATGAAAGATCCATATGTTGCTAGGGCCCATTATTACAACAAATTACCTGAACATTTAAAAATTCTCAAAGTAAATGTATTTAAAATTAAACTAAAAGAATATCTAATAATGAAAGCTATGTATTTGATTGAAGATTTGTAAATTTTTATTGTCAATAATTGTACATATTAATATTGTAATTGCACTCGTGATCTGATCTACACCTATGTAAATTGGTATACGGACTCAAATAAACATTATCATTATAAGATTGCTTATAACATAAGTGGTAATTGCTGAGGTATTGCAGGAAGATAAAATGAACAAAGGTTGCAGTACTTAAGCAGTTATATTTAATTCTTCCATCATAAGAATTTTCAGTTGATCCATCCTTAAGTAGTGTCAGAAGAGATCGTCAGAAGTAGACCAGTAATATGAGAATATTTATTAAATTATTTCTTATAAAGTTGATACACTTACTCCCTAAACATTTCTATTTTACAACTATGGTAAATCTGATCTTTATAATATTGATTAGTCACATAAATTATTAACTAAATTACTGATATAAAGTCCTATTGCTTCTTTTATTAACTTGTACTCTCAGTTGTATTCAGCAGTTATGCATTATGACAAATCTATTTGTAATTAAAAACATCTGGATTCTTTTAATTTGGTATTACAATATTTTGTAACTTGAACCTCATTAGATTATGCACAAGTTGTCATTGATATACTTGAAACTGTTACCTCTTTTTTTTTTATTAAATCTTGAATGTAATTTTTAGAATTATAATACTTATTGAAAGCATTTACACTATTATATCTTCATCACATCAATGTTATGTTGTGCTTTTACACTGGGTAAACAGTTAAACAAACTTGTTAATTTGGTTTGTAGGGTAAAACCAATGGCACATCTGTTTTGAAAACATTGTTAGAAAGTCTTATACAAGAGCAAATAGATTGTCTGGTGGCCACTAGAGGATGTGCTGCACGAGTTCCAAAGATACTTCAAGCAGTGATCAATTCAGAAGCATGCAAAGGTAAAAAGATTTGGTTTTGTGGATGTCTTTGAAATTTAGAGTATTCTTAATCATTATCAATGTAAATTAATTTCATTATGAAAGATACCTGGTTAGTTATATGCACAAATGCAGTGTATATAGGAGTACAATTTATATAACTTTATTGCATATCTCACTTTTTATCGCCTTTCTAGAGAAAAAGCCTTAGATACAGTAAAAAACTGCTTCATAATTGCATACACTAGCATAACCACTTAGCACTTTCCATTAAACGCAATTGTGCCAGCAGAATTTCAATATTCTTCTCTTTCTGTTACCTTGTAAGCTTCATATATCTAAGATTGTATATATTAAGTTTAATGTGATAATATCCCCTTTATATTGAAACTGAAACTTTAAAAATCTCTCATTTTGAATTGCTTTTTTATTACAGCTTTAATTTGTTTAAAACATCACTAATACTAATATTAGGTAAAAGTGCACAGATATCTTAGTTTAAACCTGAGATAAAACTTGATGTTTACATTGAAAAAGATTGTGAACACTTTCATAAATTTGTAGAAAAAGGCTTTGAAATGCAGAGAAATTTAGCAACAGGATGGTTTCTCATGCAGGTGATAGAGAGAGTTTCTCTCAGAAAGAACAGAATTCATATTCACAGTTTAAGCATACCAGTGGAAAATTTCAAGAACACAATCCTCTAACAATCATTATTTCTCTCTTTCTCATAAGCAGCTCTTAACAATTTTGACTTAAACATCATATGTTTGAGACATGATGAATTTTCTGTGAGCAGTCTGTAAGTTCCTCTTCATCCCTGTTGAATTATGTATGATGCTATATTAACTGGGAAACCACAAGAAATAAACAAAAACATATGCAGGAAAAAAATAGAACTCATTACAATTCAAAAACAAGTTAAACTCCATGATGCACTTTTACTTTCTCTACATAGTATGTGGTGTAGGCAGAGAAGGTATTGTACTCCACCCAAAAATTTGACACTAATTTGTGCTTGAATCCATAAGAAATATGTAATAATACCATTTCTGCTAATGTTTTACCTTGATTACCAGGAAATGGAGAGAAGCATAAGCTTTTGTAAGAATAGTTTGTTACAGAATGGGTACAGAAACTCATGTGAATGTAACACAGATTATTTAAAAAAAATGTAATATCTTACATTGCTTTTGGTATGAAGAATGTTTTTCTACTTTTACTTTTAACGAAAGCGTTTGGTTTCTGCCATCTGTGAATTAAATCATATTTGTATTCATCAACCATAAGTGTTTCTTTTTATTGTCTTACAAGATTGTTGTATAACATATTCTCACATGCGACAGGACATTTGAAATACTGTGCATCACTTGCACCTGAAATATGTTCAAGGTATTTATATTAAGTTATATTTAATGCTTTAAGCTTCTAGCTCTTAGGGAATGGATTTTTAGGTGCTAAAAAAATTAATTATTTTTTATGCATTTAAAATTAAGAAAGTATTTGTTAAAACGGTCAAAATATTTGCTAAAAAAGAAACATATTTTGTTTTAACAACTCACCAGTAATGAATTGAGTTCATGACACTTGGAAGATTCTGAATATGAGCTTGAGGGGCCTGCTTCACTTGAAAGCACCTGCTTCATAGAAGAACGAGAGGCCACTAAGATATGTTTGTTGCCAGATAAATGCTGCATTACTCGGGAGCATTAATCTGCTTTTATAGATTTCCCACAAGGTTGACAATATAGAATATTTCCATCTGTAAATAAATGGCGTGTTATTTATGGATGCTCTTGAACTACTGTGGTTCTCAGCATCCTATTCTAAATTGGGCGTGAACGACCGCTTAATTTTCCTCAGAGGCCTCTCTATAAGACTTGAGGTTCTTTTACATGCCATAAATCTATGACACGGGACCAACGGCTTCACTGTTCTTCCGAAGGAAGCCATGCTAAGGATTTTTACACCCGAAAAAATCCATCATCCTCCGCCAGATTTGAACCCGCGACCTTGGGTATATGAAGTTAGCATGGTAACCGTCACATCACAAAGGGCGACTGTTTCCCTCTGTGCTGATGTACCCGAGTGCTTTGGCATACTGCTGCAACCATCACTATTTTTTATCTTTGGCATTTTGGTAACAATGATATGTGATTCACTCAACATGTATATGACACTTCTGAACTTAAGAAACAAGAATTGACTAAAATAATAATTGGAATGTGTAATCTTGTTGAATTTAAGTGCATGGTACAATACTCTTGATATTTGAAACTTCCTTCCTGCATGTTATGTGAATATATTTATATTGCAGTAAGCTGTTGACAACATTTAATCTAATATAAGGTTACAAAACATCAGAAGGTTGCACAGCGTCTCTTCTCACAAACTATGTTTACCACACACAATAAAAAGAGAAATAAAGCTTAGTAATTGAAAATGTATATTAGTGTATTGTTAAAAAATTCATAAAATATATACTAATAACTAAATTATGCAAAACATTTAATTACATATTTGTATTTTAAAATTGTCATTTTTATGTACTAAACTTTGTATTTGTGATTGTGGCATCATATTCAATACTCATACTAAGTTTTACGCTTGTAACTACGAACAGAAAAAAATATGTATCTACCCAAAAATCTGTTCCCTACTCATTATTCACATATATTAGTAGCACTTCACAGCTTATAAGCTTCTATTTAATAAAATACGTTCTGATGCACATGCAGGAGCATTAAAGTTTGGAGATGAATTAACTACAGAAGAGTGCAGAATACTTCTAACAAGCCTGAGTTCTTGCAAGTTGCCATTTCATTGTGCACATGGCCGGCCTTCTCTAACGCCAATAGTAGACCTAAAGCATCTTTATATTCATCAGAAACCAGTAAGTTACATCTTTTAATTTTGTTATAGTTTAGAAATTCATTTGCATTCATTGCACATACTTTCAAATGTAATACTTTAAGCACTATCTTTGTTTACTTAATTAAGGGTTGCTAGAACTCACCGTATACAAGGACAATTAGATAGATATTGTGAAAACAAAAATGAATACTCATAGAAATATTCTATTTTTCCCAGTATCTCAAGTAATGTGCATAATTGAGAATTGGTTGAGTCGATTTTGTAACACTACATCACTTAACTTTTATTTCGGAAAACATGTTTCAGAAGCCATGTGCTTCCATTGTCAATTCCTTTGGTCGACTGCCGACATTGCTTGTTATGGTGGTTGTCTCTGTCCCCAGTGGTGGTTTGATGAACTTCTGAATCAGTAGGTCGCCGGGCGACAAAGACAACCACCATAGCAAGCAATGCCGAAAGTCGACCAAAAGAATTGACAATGGAAGCACATGGCTTCTGAAACATGCTTTCCGAAATAAAATTTCAATTGTTAAAACACATCACTGTCACAAAGTCCACCATATATCAGTAATAATGTGCATAATGTTGCCTCATTTCCGTACAAAAAACTCTTATTCTTGTATTAGTGTAGTGTGAGCTGATGTATTGTCAAAATACAATTTTCGAATCTATTCTTGGCCTTTCTGAAACAATTCCAGAAGACAAACTACTGTGCACTAATTTCTCAGTAACAGTTTTCTGATTTTCAAGCACAGTGATTGCCACATGGCTACTTGTGAAGAAATAGGCAGTAAGTTTTCTTTTCTACCTTCCTTAGCATCTTGACTTAAACGGTTGGTTGATCAGTTAGAACCTAAATAGAGGACTAATATTTACTTGAAGGATGACTTAGTCAACTAACCCTAATGCCAGCTCAACATCTTTATAATAGCCTAGGATCTTTCCTGATCATTGCTTCTGTAGCAGTGATGTTTTTTGCAGTCTCTACTGTAATTAATCTGCCAGTCTTCTCTTTATTTTTACTTTCTCTACACATACTATGTACATAATGTATAGAGAAGGTATTGCACTCCACCCAAAAATTCGATACCAAGATTTCACTGGAAATATATGTTTTAGGGTCTCCTGTTTCCAAAAAAGCATTTTCAAAAAAAGGTCTGTGTGTGTGTGCATGCGTGCATGCGATAACTCAAAAATAAAAAGTTGGTTAAATATCAAACTTGGTATTTAAGATCAGTATCTTCCAGGGATGCAACACAAAGATTTTGAGAAAAATCCTCTTACACTAAACTACCCTTTACATGGAAGTTTTTTTCGAAAATTTTGATTTTCTTAAAAATGGCTCTAATGGTTTTGATTAAAATGTTGTATATTAAAGATATTTAAGTGATAAACAAAATGTACATCTTGAATTTTCTGGGAATAGCCTCTGAAGACTACTTTATTCTGGATGATTTTTACAGAATTTTGCGTAACTGCAAAACCGAAAGAGATGGACAAAAACTTACAACACAAAAAATGTAGAACACGTTAAAGCACATGATTTATGTTGTATACATTTTTTTCCTGGAGTTGATTGTTTTTGAGATATTTCTTGTTTTTGCTTTCACTGTGAAAAACTATACTTTTCTCATACAGGAATTTGTCAACTGTATCCATACAAAGAAAGAAACTTCAGTCACATAGCAACCAGCTTTTGACTATCTCTTTAACCTATGGTACTCCCTTATTTCGCTTCTACTTGCAAGGAAACAAGTAATAAGACTAATTCTGCTAATTTTTTCTCGATTACCATGGAGTAAATAGAAGCATAAACTTTTTAACAATAATTTGTTGCAGAGATATAGAGAAAGTCATGTGAATGGAACACATCAGATTTTTACTTACTGGGACTATTTTAGGAACTTTTGTTCCCATTTTCAACCCTTAATTCCAATTAAATCTTGCTTCGTTGGCGTTGATGGGGTGGTGGTGTATCACCTGTGGAGGCATCTGTTGCTGGATCTATGAACTTCCAGAAGTTGCTGTATGGTGGTAAATCGAAATTCACGAAAAGGCTCTTTTTCTTCATGATATAGATCTTCTCCCAGACTTCTAATTCTGTGGGTTTATACACTGATTTTAAGTTTTATATTCGCTGTAATTTTGTGTCCTTATGTCCAAAAATGATAGGCAACTGCTGATTTTTCTATTTGCTTGTTTTTTAGGTTTTTCATGTGTTCTTTAATCTGGTTTCCAAACTTCTCTTTGTCCTTCCCATATATACTTGATTACAGTCTGAGTATTTAATTACATAAATTCCCGGTTTTTTGTTTGCAGGGATAGGATCTTTTAAATTTCTGCACAGTAGTTTCTGAATGCTATAGTTGTTTTTCGGAGTTAAGGTGGTGTTATAATTCCTGAAGTTTTTTGTGTGCCCAAGGATGATAGGTGAATTTTCTGAACTGAGGTTGGTCATTGAGGTTCTGTAGAGCGGTTGTGTGTGTTAGGCGGTTCAGTTTTTTGTATTTATGCATTCTCTTGTCTACTGCACTTTTTTGGAAGCCGTTGTTGGTAGCTGTTTGGAGTATCTGTTGGTATTCTTTTTGGTATTCATAATTCTCCATGGAAATGTGTACTAACCGATATGTTAAACTGTTCAGGACTGCATATTTGTGTGTTGTGGGGTTGTAGCTATCAAACTTTATGTAGTTATCTGTATTGGTGGATTTTCTATGTATTCCAAATGTCAGGTTATGTTTTTCTGTTCTTATTATTCTGATGTCTAGGAATGGTAGGACTCCTTCCTGTTCGGTCTCTATAGTGAGCTGAATGGACTTGTTTTGTAAGTTAAGAAGTTTGAGTGTATCGTTTACAGTTTTTCTGGAACTATGGCGATGACGTCATCTACAAATCTATACCATTTTTTGTATATAAGTATAAGTGGGAATGCCTCAGTGATGTGTGTTTTAAAATTACTCATGTATAGGTTGGCTAGGAATGGTGATAGAGGATTCCCCATTGCAATTCCTGTTGTTTGTTGGTAGCATTTATTGTTGAATGTGAAGTACTTCTGTCTTACACATAAATTGGTTAGCTGGAAAAGATCTTCTCTGTTGGTATGTTTATGCTTTGTAGCCAGTTTTGAAAGGTTTTTGGAGTTCGTCTATGGGTATGCTGGGGAATAGGGAGGTGACATCAAAGGATACTATCTTATGTTTAGGTGAAACACTGAAATCTTTCAGGTGGTTAATCAGGTCCAATGAATTTGACACACTTTTACTATTGAATTTTGGGAAGGAGTTGAATTTTTGTGTGAGCCATATGGAGAGTTTATATATGGGTGCATTGATAGTATCTACTATTGGTCTCATTTTGTGGCCAGGTTTGTGTGTTTTAAGTAGGGTATATAATCTGGGTAAGGTTGATAAATCTGGCTTTAACTTGGATTTCTCTTTTTCTTTTATAGTTTTACAATTTGATACTGTTTCTTGTAATGTCTTTATACTTTTACTTAGTGGATTTGTTATTTCTTGATATTCTGGATTGCTTAGCAAGGATTCTATTCTTTGGCTGTAGTCTTCTTGGTCTAGCATTACTATTTGGTTGTCTTTGTCTGATTTTGTGTAAACAAGTGGTTTCTGAGTTAAGGATTTTATTATTTTTTGGTGTGGACTTTTTCTTTTTATTCTTGAATGTACTTGATCCAAAATTTGTTCACACTGTTTCTTAATTTCTTTTTGGTCTATTTCTTTTAGGTGGTTTATGCCTATTTCTATATCTGCTACTAAGTTTTCTGTTTTGTTGCAATAATCCACACACGTTTTTAGGCCTTTGTTGAAGGTTTCATTTTTGGACAAGTTTAAAATGTGGTTTTCAGGAGGTCTCTTGTTTCTGATTGGTCTAAAACTGTTAAAACCAGCATATAAACCCACAGAATTAGATGTCTGGGAGAAGATCTATATCATGAAGAAAAAGAGCCACATCATGAATTTTAATTTACCACCATACAGCAACCTCTGGAAGTTCATAGATCCAGCAACAGATGCCTCCACAAGTGATACACCACCACCCCCATTGTTGACGCCAACAAAGCAAGCTTTAGTTGGAATTAAAGGTTCCCAGTAAGTAAAAATAAGTGCTGTTTGTGTTACAAAAACCAACTCAAATTCTTTTGGTTTTTATGTAATCACATCACTGTCACAAGTTTCTATGCATATTTGCAAGTTTTCAACACATCTAGTTATCCTCACATAAGAAAGAATGTAATATTTTAAGAGTATAACACCTATATCCATGTATAACTGTGATAACTAATACTTCAGTTCTCATTTTTCAGTTAAGTTAAATCACAGAGCCTTGATGTATTACTGCTTTATTAACTCATTATACAATATGACATTTCTTTTATAGGTATACCAACCACCAGCCCTTCATAAGTTGAAGAAACTCTTTGCAAAGTAGAAATGTCTTTAAAAGCAGAAGTAATACTACCTATACCATTTCATATACAGATCCAGTTTAGAAATGTTAACTGTCTTCAGAAATAAAGTATTGTACATATTTATTAAAGTGAGACGCTGAGAAAACCAGGCTTGTTAAATGTTGTTGGCTTAAACTACTTTTGTCTCACCAAACTTTCCTTGTGGCTGTGACGAACATGTTAGATGATATCAGAATACCTATTAAGTACACTATGTGACAACCAATATGAAGCCTATGGTGAAGTGGATTTTGTAAACTGAATTCCTACTTCTCACTCACTGAAATGGTGCAGTGCATGGACAACTATGTAACTAAAATCATTTGTGAAGAACCTTTTATAGAGAACAAAAAATCAATGTATTTGATTTTATAAGGCATTGAGCAGCATCAATGAGTAGTGTTATTCTGTTATTTTATATAAATTATTGCTTAAATTCATAAAATATTACCATGAGGGTTAATTTAAAAAAAAAAAAAATAAAATAAAATTGTGGTTTCAAATCCAGTGTTTTTTTATGCCAGATGAAGTCTTGAATTTTTTTATGAACACTATAAGCAATTGTTGCAAAATTCATATGTTGTGTCTCACAAACAAGAACACACAAATTCTGTGCTGAATAATGAGAATGTACAATTGATGGCATAAACTTACAAGCCACCATTGACTGCACTATTTGTAGAAGTGATGGACACATTCCATAGGTACTCTTGTTGTAAGGTTGTATCTTGGTGCAGTATAGCACAACTCACCCTCCTCAGACACGTGACATGCTTGTTATAACTTTCTGAACTATACTGTACCTATCTTATGTGATACATACAGTTTGTTTACGATTCCTTCTCTCAGATGTTTGATTTTGTAAACCAAATCTTAAAAAGCACGAATCTTACTGCTTTAAATGCTTAAGAAGGAAACTTTACATCATTAAAAACCAATTCTGTCAGCGATGGTTTGTAATCATACATTCACAACTATTCTTGTAAATGGCTCATGCTATTATTTACTTTCAACTGATTCAGTTTGTGTTATAAATTTTGATACAGCACTGTATATAGCTGATAAGCTGTGTATTTAAGTTGTACATAGAACTGGCAGAAGAAATGCGAGTATTCTGTACATGCAATGTAAAGTTTTGATCACTTACTATTTTTAATGTTTAGATAAAAGAATGGGCATGTAAAAAATGCAGTAGCTATTGCCACCAACTGTATAAATATTGTATAGTGTAAGTACTGAGCAGTAGTTTTAGATTGCTAAATGGATTGTTAACTTTTGTAAGACTCAAATGTGTATCATGTAGGTTATTTGCAATTTGTACTATTTTACTTTCTGTATAAGAAGAAAATTTAAAAATGAACTGTATCATTTTGAAAAGCTGACTTCATTTTAATGTGTTTAAATATTTTAGGTCTCTAAAAAGTATTAGCAGTGCAGTGTTTCCCTGTAAGACTGAAATCAAATAAATCCAAACTATGATGTGTCTGTCTTATGATTTTCTTTTAAGTATATCCATAAGTATCCATAGTATTAGATAATTTTTGCAATACCACCCTGAAATGTTCACATAAACACCAAAATCAGTGATCTCATACTCTAAATGCAATGACTTGTTATGTTTAGGAGATATAGGCAGCATGCACATGACGGGTGCTCTGTGCTAGCAGATAGGGTGATATGCATGGCAGTGCATCAACGGGAGTGTAATTTTTACCTACATAGTGTATAGAGAAGGTATGGTATTTCACCAGAAATATATGTTTTGAGACCCCCTGAATCCAAAAAAAAAAGTCCATGTGTGTGTCTTTGGGCAGCATAGCTCAAAAATGAAAAACCTGTTAAATACCAAACTTGGTTATTACTGATATATGGTAGACTTTGAGACAGTGATGTGTTTTAACAATTGAAAATTGGTTGAGTCGATTTTGTATTAATTAGGAGGACAGCTTGGACTACAGTTGTAAAACAGGATATATAAATATGGAACATTCCACATGTTTTCCTTGAAATTTTCCAGCAGAATAGGAGAATTCTGACTTAGCACTATCGCAACTGGACCACAACAAAGCCACAGCTGTTCTTCTTTTATAAATAAACCTATTTTTATTGCATGGATATTTGGCTTTTCTTGGCAATTATTACTGATGGTTACCATGGGAAAATTCCTAAATTTGAGTTACACTCCAAAGCAATATTACGGCTTTGCAAGGTACAATACTTTGGAGTAATTGAGGTTGCCTTGGACTTCACACAGACATATGAATCAGGTGAGGGAAGTTTTTTAATGTGCATTCAGTTCTTTCGACAAGCTATCACAGCAGTATTACATTGGCACAGAAGGCAAATGTTATGGGACAACTGATAGGCATGCTTACCATATTGATGGGTTAAAAAGCATTTGAAAATAGCCACATGAAAAGAAAGGATCATTGCTGAATTATCAAATATTAACAACTAACAATTGTAATAAAATTTTATTGTACTTCATTTCACAACTCTAAACTTTTCATTTTCCAATGATAAAAAATGGGCTACAATATTACAGCTAGAAGATAGCTAAAAATATTCATAAAGTATAACAGTATAAAAGCATCATATTTTGTAACATTATAAATAATGTATAAAGTGAGGTATGTTTGGTATTTAATAAATACACTAGTGAAAATGCACTGAGGAACACACAATTACTTTGATCTGTTTGTATAAGAAGTTCCTTATGGAAAGACATCTGGCACAACAGAAATTCAGCTTAGGATGAGCAACCCAGATACAGTTTCTTTCTGGGTTCTCGCTTATCCTGAGAGGATGAGTGTTGAGTATCTTTAAGCTCTATGGAGCCTAAGATCATTTGAGCACCTCCCGCATGCTTATTTTCTGAAATGGAACACTAACAAATATCTTTAATTCCTCAAGATTATCTGTTGTCATCAGAAAATCAGGACACATACACACACTTCTAGGCAGCCAGTTAATGAGACATGACAACATTGTAAGTGCTGGAAATAAGATGGCAACACTGCTAGGTTAAAGATCGTTCATGTTCAAGGAATCCACAACTGTATTGTGCCCTGTGTAATATATCTTTAATTAATTTATTCTCTGACATTTGCACTTTTTAGAATACATTTTATGACCGGATGTAATCATTCTGAGTTCAACAACATTTCTCAAGAAATTATTTTCATTTTGTGAGCCTGTAACATTTTAATTTCCTTCCTATCTAGTAAGACTTTCAACATGCATAAATGCTTCCTTATATCCATTGTAAGCTAATATAAGCATTAACAATGAATGGCTGAAATAAACCCTTTAACCTGATAATAGTATTCGAGAATGATAGACAGATGCTTTTGACTGTGGGTGTTTAAAGGAAAATGTTGATTTTGAGAGGAATATTTGCCAGTTGAGGTAGGCGTATTTCCCTGCTTTATTTGCAGCACTTACAATTTATGTTTTATAAGGCATTCAGTGGTAAAATTTCAATTGCATTGCAGCATTCCTAAGATGGCAGCAAATATCACAACACTATACAAAATAAAACTATGAATATAATTTGCTGCTCTATGGGAGGAGTTTTATTAGAGAGAGGTCTCATTAATCTGTCAAATTTATATTTTGCACAGGTTATGAAAATATAGATTAAAAAAAAAACAAATAAAAAAAAAAAACATGCTTTACATGAGATTCAATGTCCACCTCCAACTTTTCTGTTATTCAGCAGAAGCATGCTGTAACAACTTCGGCTAATCTAGTCGAAGGTGCAATTGCTGCTGATTAAACCTATCTTTATAAGCAAAGCACCCAACACTAAGTGCACTTTTACTTAAGGTCCACTATTTAATCAAAACACAATAACACATTTTCTGAAAATATATTGAAGTTGAATTTGTAATAATTTCCTGGTAGTTTACAATGATTGCTGAAATATTGGTTTCCAAAACTACAAGGCGAGTGGATGGTTGCTATGCTCGCTTAAACACAAAAGGAAGGAAAGCATATAGTAAATTTTATTCTCATACCACCTATTAAAGAATGCCCGTCGTATGGTCGGTATTTACTTTTGTAAAAGATAGTACATAGTATGATAGAGAAAAGAAAACAATATTCAGCAAGAATGTACATTGTGATTTTGCACATAATTCAGGACCACACTTGCACTCATACATGGATGTAGAAGTTACACTCCCAATTGCTTTTAGTATTCTTTAGGCACACAAGGAGGAATGCTTTTTGGCAGGGTGACACACAACTTCATGCTACTTGGGCAATAGAAACACTCCACCTGAACCCTGTTCGCAGGTTGGCATTATATGAATTATATAAAATGATATTCTTTGTTAACAATGAGGTCAGTTGTCAGGATCATATCTACTTATATGGAACTGTTGCTTTTAAACACTTAAAAACCATTGACCTGGGCTGGGTTTGAGCCTGTAAGTTTGGGATCAGGAGACCAGCATCTAACCAACTGAGCCACCCAGACCGACACAAAGTGAAGGTGCCTAAGCCTATTCAGCCTTAAATTGACCCTCGCCAAAACAAAAGCCAGGCGACCAGTGCACCGTTATAATGTAGCCATTGCCATTCCCGCCAGAAATGTCATGCTTTCACGACCACTGGGCACATACACGTAGCATATTGTAACGTAAAACGAACATAACTTATTCCCATAACTTAAACGGTTACTAAAATATTCTGTTAGGTATAATGGTGATAATATTGATAGTCGTAACAAAATAAATAGGTACATATGCAATACTTAACTCTAAAAAACACGAGCGAAAAAATAAATATCACGTATGCAATAGCTTACATTTATTCGCTCCAGATCAGAGTCGTCGTCTGAAATGTTTATGCTGTTGATTTCCTCTCAAAGGATGTTAACCAGTTTATCAATAATGGTGTCACTTAAACTTTCCATCTCCCAAAACAACGCTTCGTCTTTTGTTACATGTATCATTTTATTGATGTTGGCGCCTCATTTTTAAAAAAGAAATTGTGCACTCTACACAAATTGCATTCTTCACAAAATCATCACATTCTTGCATCGTATATTTCACACGCTTTCACTTTTTCCATTTCAGGTTTTTTTTTACGAGCACTGTTTATATTTGTAGCCTAAACATTGGTGAACTCAGAAGTTAATTTCATCACTTCTTTCATGGGAAGTATTTGGATATTTCTCACAAAACTTACCATAAATTTTCAGCACTATAGATTTTTTACCACTGGTCAACGGTTTACCAGCCTTATGCTTTATTAATTCAAAAGTTGCAAGAGAAAATTCATGGCGACCCTCCTCCATGATTCTAAACACTATCGACCATTACTGTGTAAACAATATTGCAGAAATCAGGTGTCTCATATGAGCATATGTTGGGACTTGTAGCTCTGTCTAATAGTACAAATTGGCGTCAATTTAACTCTTTGGCATTTGTTTAGAATGTTATACAATTTAAGAATAAACTCATTCTGTAATTTAGATTGTTAGCATAGGGTTACATTCTTGCACGCACTATTAATTGGTGTACTGACCATATGGATCTGTTTTAGCGTGGATCAACCTAAGAGCGAATGGAAAATAATATGGAACCCAGTCCCACAGTGACAAATAACCACTATGTAATGATATACACCTTATGTGTAAAGACCTGTATAACAAATTACTCACCAGATCAACTGCTTGTATCACCATAAGGATTATTTACTTTCACTTTTAAAGTATGCAATTCTTCCAACCTGTATCGAATGTTCTCAGTATTCCACAAGAATTAGTGCCCCAAAATTGGAATCTCAACCGTGTTCAATGCATTTTCACTAGATTGTGTAACTTACACCTAAATTTCACTCACATTTGTTTCAACAGACAAAAAAGGTTGTCTATACATCTCATTTGCTTTAATTAAGTGTAAATCTAACTAAAATATCTAAGTCACAATAGAAATTAATACATTAAAATACATAAAAAATAATACTTTGAGCTTCATAGGAACAGTTTTAAGTATAAGTACCTATTTAAAAAAAAAAAAAAAAAAAAAAAAAAAAAAAAAAAAAAAAAAAAAAAAAAAAGAAGAGAGAGAGAGAGAGAGAGAGAGAGAGAGCAAGGGGAGGAAAAAGTTTCACAACAAGCAGTAGTATAAAATGATCTCTAATTTATTTTTGGTTATACCTGCAGCTTAGAGCCACCCATGGTAAGTTAAAATTATATCAGTTGCTGGCCCCATTTCTATTTGCATTGCTTTTTTAACAATGCAATTATATGTTTAACTGGTAACATATACAATGCATATGGTAAGAGTAACAAATAGCTCTGAGTATTAAAATCACAAGTTTCATAATGAATAACATTACTCTGAATTTTTAATTCCAAGAGCAGTTAAAACTTAATCAATCACTTGTGAGGCCACACCAACTGATCATGGAGAGCAATGTTTAGTTTTGCATATCATGCTAATAAACGCAGCCATTATAAAATATTTCCAAAAATCCTCTTAACATTAAAAGCAGTTTGTGAAATATAATGGCAAGAATGAAGGCAAAAATAAAGGCTGGATCATATTTACTGGAAACAGGAACTAAACTGAAAATGTGTGTCTTTAGTTCAAAAGTAAGTTAACCAGCTTCAAAATTGAAAAGAATAAAGGTTTTCTCCGATCACGCTCCAGCAGGTTTGCGAACATTCTCATTGTAATACATATATTTTGATTCTGTCATTTTCTTTCTAGTCCCTGTTCCTAGTTATTGCAAACAAGAGTCAAAATTAAACAAGAAAAAATACTATTTTGGTTTCTTTCCTTTGGCTTTCTTCCTTGGAGATCCTTCATCATCATCTTCCTTCCTTTTGTCTGTTGCAGCTGAAATTAAAATGATAATGGTTTAACTATTCATATAATATTGAATATATATTAACCACAAACAGAAACCTAAATTAAAACCATATTTATTTACAAATTTGTCACCTCAAAATAAGCAAAATTAATATTATCGGTGTTATATAAGGTAAACTAGTTCATTTTAAAATATTACCTTTGCTGTCTTTGTATGCTTTTGACATTTTAGCAATGTTGGCTTTGTGAACGTCCTCATGAATAACAATTCTTTTTGGATAGTCCTGTCCAATAATACAATTAGCTGCTTTCTGAACAGATAATGGAGCCTTCCATGGTTCATAGATATATTCTGTTGGTATTTTTTTAAGTACAGGAACATATTTCCTGAAAATGTTATTCCAACCTGATAAGTTTTAATTCGAAGTAGCAGAGTTTTAATTCATCTCTTAACAATTGATTTAGATTTTATGCAATGTCATTAATACAAGAATGCTCATATTAACAAGAGTTTAAGGAAGTCTCTTTTACATTTCATATATTCCAATTTTTGCTTCTGATCAAGAGCAGAACTTATGCAAGCTGGTCAGTGTTGCAGGTGCATTACATGAAAAGCACACACAGCACCATCTGTCTTTTACATTTATGTTGACCACTTCATCACTGATAATATCAAGTTAATGGTGATAGCTTCTATTCAATATGCAAAGGGGGGAAAAAATATTAACTTAATTAACTGGATGTAGTACACTGTGAAGCTAGCTGTTAAAAGCAGTGGGCAATGCATGCAACACTTGTGCAAAACTATTTTTGCATAAGTAAAAGTTTTATGAAGCACATGTGTGTATATTTGACTCCATTAAATTACTTAAATATTGTTAAAATATACATTTTACCAAAAGGTGGTTTAATTTGAGAAATCATAGGTTCAAATTTAACACCCAATCTGAAGGGATTTTTCAGTTTCACTTCACCACAGGTAAATACCAGACCTATTATTGAATATTAGAAAATATTGCATTCACAGAACAAATAAAAAAAAAAAACATAAATGTAAGTTGGTGCAGAAAGGGAATTATGCAATCAAGACATTTATTAACAGTAATTTATGAGCAGAATGATTATAAAACTAGAGCCATCTGGCTAGAACATGTTGAATTAATGTAGCAAACAACCTTTAATAAATATAGTAACATGAGAATGTTAAAGTGACAACAATCAAGAAAGAAAAAAAAAAAAGTACAGAAGGCCATTTTTGTTCTTTTTCTAAAACAAAACGTAAAAGCTGTAAAAGAATAAAATAAAGTCAGGTTTAATTTCTACGTTTCCATGGGAATGTGAAAACAATTTGAGTACACACTCCATCTTGGTTTCGATTCTGTTAAAAAGTTGGTCCTCATAGCTCAAAAATGAAAAATCCATTAAATAGCAAACTTTGTATTTAAATTCTGTATCTTCCAAGAAAGCAACAAAATATTTTCAAGAAAACACCCCCACCCCCAACTACCCTTTACATGTAATAATTTTCGAAAATTTTTATTTTCTCAAAAATGGCTCTAACGATTTTGAATAAAATATCATATTTTAAAGATATTTACATGAAAAATAAAATGTATATCTTAAATTTTCTGGGAGTAGCCTTGAAGACATCTTTATTCTGGATGAATTCTGCAGAATTTAGCATAACTGGTAAACCGTAAGAGATAGACATAAATTTACCTCATAGAAATCGTACAATTTATGTTATATACATTTTTTCGTGGAGTTGATTATTTTTGAGATATCCCTCGTTATTGGTTTCAGCTTTAATATACTTATACTTTTCTCATATGAACGTTTGTCAACTCCTGTCCATAGAAATAAAAATACTTCAGTCACATAACAACCAGCTTTTGACTATTATTTTAACCTATGGTACTCCCTTATTTCGCTTCTACTTACATGGAAGCAAGTAATAAGACCATTTCTGCTAATTTTTTCTCAATTAGCAAGAAGTAAATAAAAGAATAAGCTTTTTAACAATAATTTGTTGCAGAGATGTAGAGAAAATAATGTGAATGAAACACATCAGATTTTTATTGTAATAATGGGCAATTTTCTCAAAAACATTCACTAACATCAAAACCTGCTTATAATATATACTACAATAAACTAACCATGTTGAACAGGTTTGCCAATATAAGTCCAAGTCACCCAACGTAAACTATTGAATTATTTATTCTCAAACCTTGCATATTCAAAAAATTGAAATTTGTATTGAATTTAACCTGTGAAATGCAGATCATAATTAGATTAAATTGGACTAAAATTACTTTCAATTCCCCATGAAAATGTAATGACTGTGTGTAAGAACCATATACAAGACAAATATTATACTTCACAAATTTCTTCAAATAATACATAGAGATAGGAGGGAGAAAAACGCAAGTATGCCCAAATTTACAAACCTTTTATAATATGTTATATGCCAATCTATTGCCTTCATTATACCATAATCATTTAAAATTTATCCACTTAAAATTACATTTGTAAAAACTTACAGATACCCACTTGATATATTCTCCAAACTTGTCTGTCTTCTTTCCAAATGCCACAGGACTGTATACCCTAAAGAACTGGTGAAAAAATGCAGAAGCAGAAAGCCATAACCAGTTGCCTGCATTTAATGCCCAATCTGCATCCAAAAGAAGTTCTTCAAAAACCTGAAAAAATGTTTTAAACTTAATTTTACATTTTAATTTTTGCATTATTCTAAAAGCATTATGCTTTGACTTCATAGTAGTGTGAGTTTTGAGAACTGCTTATGAGATTCTGGCAAAGATTTAGCAATATAGACAATGCTTCAGATGTATATCATTGATAAATTGTTTCATACTATGTAGGTGTTAGGTGGTGGCTTTACAATAGAAGATGGCTTATGATCAACATACTATAACTTTAGTAGTAATGAGCTGGACTTTTTAACACTACATCACTTAACTGTATTTCTTACTTGAACATGTTTTGGAAACAGTTTGTTTCCATGATCAGTATTTATCCAACTTAAAATAACCCAGAAGTTTGAGACAAGTGGAGTAGTTTGACCAAAAAATTGAAAAACATAAGGAGAAATTAACCTTAAAACAAATCACCACTCTGTCCGCACAAAAACCAAAAGTTATATATATAAATTCACTTATCACCCAACAGTAGATAGAAAATTCAAAAAATGTTCAAGAAATACAATATAAGTTTAGCTTCAAGTAACCAATTCATCATGAAAAATACACTGAAATAGACATTAAAGACCCCATACTTACAAACCAGAGATCAGGCACCTACAGAATTGACTGCAAATTATGTTACATTGGCTAAACAAAAAGAAGACTGGAAACAAGGTTAAAAGAACACTTCAGACACATCAAACAGAAACAGAAAAATAAATCAGCAGTAGCACACCATTTTTGGACATCACATCACGAAATAGAAAATGACATAAAGCTACTAAAACCTGTAAACAACCCGGCAGCACTCACAGTTTGGGAGAATATTCTCATTACACAACACAAAGACCAACTGATGAATTTTGAAATACTGCCACATGATTATGAACTTCTACTGAGAACACCAGATGTCTCCACTGTAACAGACCACAGAGCACAAATTCCAGCCATTAGAAGAGGGCAAATGCCCTTGAAACATATGTTTTGAAAAAATTTCATTTAAGTGAGGTGAGTGTCACTATTCCAACTCATTTTCAAATATTTATCCAACTGTTGATAAATGCTGATGATGGAAATTTGTTAACACTAAATCACTTACTGCATTTCTTACATGAACACATTTTGGAAACTGTTTGTTAAAAGTACAACTCACTACTAATGGTAAACACATCACTGCTATTAACCTTCTACTTATTATTATTATTATTATACTATAACTTTCCTCCTTATCTATTATGGCAAATCAAACATAATCAGAATTTTAATTTAATGCTCTGGTAGTGATCAGAAAAGGGGATGAGTCTTTGAGAGGATTTTGGTGACAATGTCTTGATGTATTATACTCCACACAGTAATTGCCCATTTTAGTATACCATGAGCAAGTAAGAAGTAGATACATCTGTTGCGCAAGGTATCATCAAGTTTCTGGGGAAAGAAGGCACCAAGCTTTGCAAATTTTGAGAAGGCTCCAGTCACAGTTTGGACAAACCCTTTCAAAGTCCCAGGTGTATGGAACAACAACGTTTTAGCAGGGCAGGAAACTGAAAATGAGCCCAACCGAAGATGACTGTACAAGCATCATTGCAGACAGTTCATGCTGTATGCAATCTTATTCAAGATCGGCACATCAAAATTTCTGAAATTGCTTCACTTGTAAGAATGAGCTTTTAAAGTGTTCAAGCAATCATTAATGATGAACACAACTGCCAGAAAGTGTATGCCTACTATGCAGTTCTGCATGACAATCATGGTTACACACTTTTGTCTTAACATAAAACAAACCAGAAGAAATGCATAGGACACCTTGGAACAGCCTCCTTACAGTCCAGATTTGTTACACGGAGACTATCATTCGTTTGGACCTCGGAAAGAAGAACTTATTTGATAATGAAGCGATAGAGAATAAGTATAACCGGCTACACCTCTTCTTTGTTTGCAGACAGTATCAAAAAGTTACCAATTCAATGACAAAAAAGTGCTATTACTTCAGGAGACTATATAGAAAATGAGGAATTGTTTTGTTCTTGTTTATGGATTCAATAAAATTGTAACAATTCTGGTTTATATCTGATTCAACCTCATATGAAAAAATAGATATGTTCCCTGGCATCTAAAGTGCCTGATTTCTTAACCTCCTTATATCTAGGAGAAACTGTAGGTTTGTTTAGGTTTGCAGTAGCTGAAAAATCTCTTTGGGAGAGATGGTTTCAAAAGAGCATGTTCTTAAAAAAAAAAATCCTCTCTTGAGGGTGTGCATAACTTTATTTGTTAGTATTAGTGCTTGGTTTGCTTATATAAAACTTACAAATAGTGCAGAATGATAAGTAGAAGGTTTTTAATTTTCATGTTTTCTGAGAGTTTAAAATCTATTTTAGTAAGTCTGGTCTACAAATATGATGGCAAAGGGTATAACCATCTCTAAAGAGGTTAACTTTATGATCTGGGAGTGGAAAACTTATTTCATTATATATGTTAAGGGTTTCTGTATTATGTGAAAATTATAAAAGTATTATATTATTAAATAATTATGCAACCAAAAACAAAGTATAAAGGTTTAACAATTAACCTGCTATAATTATTTAAAAGAATATTACTTGACCATTTTGACCAAGGATTTTTCCATCACCAAAGAATACTTATTGACTATGCAGCATTTTCAGAACTTGGAAGGAAGAGGTAAAGGAAGACAGAAATATCAAGGGATTTTTCATTCATATATTGAATAGTCAGGACTACATGAGAATACAATTATAAGGGGTAAAGAAAGGATTAACTATAAAAACTATCTAGATGACTGCACAATAATAAAGATAGAATGGGGAGAGAAACTTAAAAAGCTAATTACGCAATGTCAGGTAAGACAATATAAAGATAATTACACTCTTTCCTTCTTCCCAAGATATCCACAGATCCCCACGAGTGAGAAAGCATGCAACTGCATGACGGGCCAAATGATGAATCCATCCTTCTTGTCGAAGCTGTGTCATAATTGCATCAATAAACGGGTATCCTGTACGTCCCTAGAATACGTGAAATAAAAGAAACTTGTAACTACAATGACAACAAATAAAATAAATCCCTTATATTTACACTAAAAGTCCAAATTTTACAGTTAAGCCTATGTGGAAAACAGAAAAAAATAAAACTTATGGAATGATGTATGTTACATTTATCTAATCACACACGGAAACAAATTTATGCATATAAACATAGTTATTATTTGTAAAAGTTTCAGAGTTGTACATATAAATGTGTCCGAGTTATACCTCTGCCCACGCCTTCAAATGCTCTTCATTCTTATCCCAAGGCACTTGCACACAGATAGAATTGCCAACCATTCTATCAAAATTAGGAGTTCCTGCTGCTACTGTGTAAAAAAACTCTCGCCAGAACAGCTGCCCAATTAAAGACACTGGTGGTTTGGTGTGAGGTGAATTTCGAAGAATCTTCATGCAAAAAGAAATAAGTACCTATTACATGGCATTACTTCCATATATGCATTACAATTATTATTATAGCTATTTATTCAACTAAACACATTGCACAAGGAAGAAAGGGCCACAAGTGTCAAAATAAAATTTAAAAAAAATACATACAATGGAGTAAATTTGTTGATCTTTTATTTTTATTACTATTATTATTATTAGTTACATTTTCATGTACAAAGTTGGGAAGCAGAAAATAACAATATAGGAAAGTACGATGTTATAGTGAAATAGTCTTCATTCACCAAAAAGGTCTTTATAGAAATATTAATACTTACTTCTTGGAGCTTATGGTATAATGTTCTGACAGAAAGGCAACCAAACTTTAGATATGGACTAAGAACAGTTGTACTTGGCTCCAATGTGTTTGGAGATGTATTAGGCTTCTCAAATTTTAATATCCATGCCTGAAAATAAAAAGAAAGCACAAGGGTTTTAAACAGCTTTACATGGACACTAGAAGTTTAAAAGTTCCTTAGTTTTCCAACAAAGTTGGAAATAAAGTTTCACAAAAATTTAGAACACACTTGAATGCTTAACATAAAAACGAATATTATAGTTAATTTATTTTCTCTACTAGCTGCATAGTAGGTATTAATTTCACAGAACACATTTTTTGATGCCACCCTAAATTTAAAATATAAACACAAGCATTTTTAGAATTACATCAATGTATGTGTCTGTAATAGCATAACCCAAAATCAGAGCAACTTCCAAAAATGCGACAAAGATTTTCAAGAATAGCCCATCCTAGACTATCCTTTACAGGGAAGATCTTATAAAATTATTTTCTTATAAATTGCTTTCTTAATATGATTTTAATTAAAATACCATAATTTTAAAATAAGAGCATGATAAATAAAATTTATATCTTGCACTTTCTAGGAATAGTCTGTAAACCTCTCTTCATTAGAAGGTATTTTCTGTAACTGGTAAACAAAGAGAAGTAGGTAAAAAGTTATTACAGAAAAGTAAACATCTGACTATTGAATGGTTTCCTCTATACTCCTTATAACTTCAACAAAATATGAAATGAGACTACTTCTGCAAAGGATTATATTTATTAACATAAATAGAAAAATAAACTTTCATAAGAACAGTTTGTACAAACTATATAAAATTAAATAGTAGTAGAACAAGCCATAATTTCTCTACCACATACATAGTAGATAGAGAAGGTATTGAATTCCAGCTAAAAATTTGATACCAAAGTTTCAATGGAAATATGTTTTTTGAACCCCTGAGCATTTTTATAAAAAGGTTTGTGTATGCATAACTCAAAAACAAAAAGTCTGTTAAATAGAAACTTGATATTGAAGTTCAAAGGGTACTAAAGTGAGTCAAATCTTTTAAAAAGGTGGTTGCTATGTGATACTATAATAACATATAGGAAATAATAGCAGACATAGAAATAGTCTCCACTAACCTAAAAGAAGCAGAAGGATACACAAAGAATGTGAAGATATAATTTATATTCAAAAAGATACCAGAAATAACAATCCCTATAAACACATAATCAATTTTCTTAAACCAAAACCTTTAGTGTACACAAAAGTAGACAAAAGCAATCAAATAGTAATCCTAAATAAAGAAGACTATATACCCAGAGTAGAAAATAAGTTACAAAGTAATGAGTTCGCAGAAATCAAAACAGATTCACTTAAATCTTGCACAAAAGCCTATGAAAAAACCATAAAAGAAGTACATACATTATCAGACACACAAAAATCCAAAATTAAACTCATCACCCAACGTTACCTTGACTATATGCCCTACTGAAAGTACATAAACCTGGAGACAAAATGAGACCCATAATCAACAACATAGATGCACCCACCTACAAGTTAGCAAAACATTTAGTATAGATATTTACATCATTACCACAGTTCAACAGTTTAACCATCAAAAACTCATTAGAACTAGTAGGCAATATTTCCAATTTTCACTTAAACGCAGACAGCAAATTGGTATCGTTTGGAATGACCTCACTTTTCCCAAGCATTCCTATAGATGAAGGTATCCTCACTCCTAAGAAATGGCTAGATAATACCAAAATCCCTACAGATGAAGCTGATGAACTTATAAAACTTACACAATGTGCATTAGTCAAAACTTCTTCACATTTATTGAAAAATTTTACCAGCAGACTATTGGCCTAAGGGCAAGCCATTTCACCCTTCCTAGCCAATCTTTAGATAAGTTACTTTGAAATACAAATAATATCTTCCTTTCCATACATTTTCAAATGTTGGTATAGGTAGGTCAAAATATTTTTGCCATTGTTCTCCACAAATTCCTACAAGACCCATTAAAACTACTAAAACTTCAGAATAGAAGATTTAAATGGTTATTCACCTTTTATGGACTTAAAAATAATCCAGGATCAGCAAAACATATTATTTGCCATCTACAGAAAACCAAACCAGACAGACAAATACATTAAAAATGACAGTTGCAATCCTACACCTCACAAACATGCAGTATTAAACAGCTTATCATAAAGACTGGTTAATATCCTGTTCAGTAAAACAGAGTACAAAAAAGGAGTATGATCTCATAATCTAAACAGATAACAAATAATGGATTCAGTATACAATTAATAAACAAGAAAATTTGGAAATTCAAAAGACAAAAACACATAAAAGAGAACATAAAACGGATACTACAGAAAGATAAATAACATTAGAAAATTTACATATCATCCTACACCTCACCAAAAATTTGTCAACATCTTCAAGAAATTTAACATTACCTTAGCCCCCAAAAAACAGTTTCAGTGTCCAAAACTTACTGTGCAACAATTCAAAAGACTTCATTCCAGAACATACAAAATCAGGTAAATACAGAATTGATTGTTCAGATTGCAATAAGTTTTTCATCGGAAAAACAAAAAGAAGTATACAAACCAGACTACAAGAACACATGAGATGTGTGAAGTACAAAAGGGAAAATCTGCAATAGCCCATCATTTCTGGTCTACCAACCATGAGAGCACATCAAATATAACACTGATAAAACCAGCCAAATATGCAGCTGAACTCGACACATGAGAAAAGATAACCATAAAAAACAAATCACATATGTTAAACTTTGATTTACCACCAAGAAATTCATCTCACAACCATGAGATGTCACCACAGACAGTCTACCTACCTCAACAAACCATGGATCAAGCTAGTTGGATAAATGATGACGATGGAAACAAACCGTTTCTGAAACATGTTCAAGTAAGAAATATAGTTAAGTGATGTAGTGTCAACAATTCCAACTCATTACATCTAATAATCACTAAATATTGTTGCACAATAATGCCTTCATATAGTTAGGCTTAACATTGCAAACAACACACTCATTCAAAAATGAAATGGTGTTTTATTTATGGATGCTCTTTAATTGCTGTGTTCTCAGCTTCCCATTCTATACTGGGCGTGAAAGACTGCTTAATTTTGCTCTGAGGCCTATCAGGCTCGAGGTTCTTTTACATGCCATAAATTTACAACACAGGACCAACAGCTTTACTTCCCTTCCGAAGGAAGCCCAGCTAAGGATTTTTACGCCCAAAAAAAATCCATCGTCCTCCGGCAGATTTGAACCTGCAACCTTAGGTATATGAAGTTAGCACGGTGAGGGCAACTACACTCATTCAGAATACATAATGAGTTTCATTGCAACTAAAGCTAAATAGGGCAACATCTGCAAACTGCCATGCTCCTTTTTGAGACAAAAATAGTCCCTATCCTTACTAAGGCACACAGATAACTTGGAAGAAACTAAGCTACAGAGGTAAAATTCAAAGCCTGTTTCTTGAAAGCCGCACTCGAGTATACAAGACTATTTTATAAACTCGCAAAACAACCCTTCCTGATATAAGATCTGAGCTGGGATTCGACTTGCCATCCACAGATAACTGCAGGAAGCTGTTGAGAGACAGAAAAAAATAAGAGTAAGATAGGGGCTGATTTCTATACTACAAAGGGAATAATGAACAGATTATTATGGACCAGGTCAAACCAAGAACTACAGCACTTTCTGAACTCAATGGCAGTGTATGGCTACCACCACAAAGTGTGTAAAACAATCTACGAGGTACGTGCAGAAAGTAAGTTCCATTTGGTAATAAAATTAAATTGCATACAGATACAGAATAATTATTTATTGCACAAAATTCTACAACTCTTAAACTACTTTTCCCCGTTACTACCGAAATTTTGCAGGCATTTGTCATAGCGTGGCACAAGTTTTTGTATACCTTCTTCATAGAAGTTTCCGCCTGTAACCTTGATTCTAGGTACCCAACGTGAGCAAAGTTGACGAAATTTCAGTTTTTCGGTAACAATTTCATGAATTAGTGATCGTGAGCTTTGGGGAAATTCCATAGTGAGAGCACTAAATGTAAACTTGCGGTTTAACTGGATCTTGTCATCAATAGCGTGAACCAGTTCTTCTGTAACCAAAGATGGACGCCCACTTCGTTCTTCATCGTGCACTTCACTACGTCCTTCATTGAACTGTCGGACCCATCTTCTCACCATTGAATCACTCATCGCATTTTGTCTGTAAACTTTGCAAATTTGCCGATAAATTTCAATTGGTTTCACTTTCGTAGCATTCAGAAAACGAATCACAGATCTGATTTCACAAGCGGCGGGATTTTCAATCAACACCGACATTGTAAACAATGTTTGACGTATGTGGCTGACAGCGATCTCAAAATGGCGCACGTTTCTTCTCCTTGATACAGAGTGTCTACTGCTCATGTGCGGAACTGCGATCGCAGCGCTGCAGTGGAGATAAATTGAAATGGAACTTAATTTCTGGACGTACCTTGTATCACAACCCAGGCCCAGATTGTTTGTGCAAACTATGTAATAAACTTTATGACTGTTATATTTTAAGAGGTGTATGATGTTTGAAATCTATCATGGACTATTGTATAAATTGATATGATTACCAACTGTTGCACAATTTGTGCCCACTTCCTTTTAATATATCTTACAATTTTAGATTATAAATCACCTGGTTATGATCAAAGACCTATTTTCCTGTCATTCACCTTTCTTTTTAAGTGCAGTTCCATTCTTGCCAGAGCTTCTGACTCCCCACCAGGATAGATGCATGGTAACAGCTTTGATTCATCAACCCCTAGTTCAGAAAGAGTAGGGACATCATAATCTCCTTCTACCAATTTATCAGAATGTGGTATCTGAGTGGGTGTAGGCACAGGTTTCGGTGGGGGACCCATCTGCTCTACCACAGACACAAACTTCTGATATGTCAGAGGTGCTTTTCCCAAATTGCTTCTGATCACACTAAAAATAAATTAGTCATTGTAAGAAACAAATTATTTTCTCAATCTAAAACCTAACTCTATTAAACCAGTAGACATTCCCCTTTGCAGCAAAAGTATTACATAACCAAATACATAGTTTTAATATTAAAAGATTTGGGCTTCTTTAATTTTATCATCCACATTGTTATGCAGTAGTAGTGTTGCCTGTGATGCAAGGAGTCCCAGTTTCAATCTTCAGTGTCGGATGGGATTTTTGCCTTGCAAGGATTGGTATATAGTTTATTCAATTGCATGCCTTTGGGATTAAATGAAGAGTTACTTGAGTGAGATGCAGCATCTATTGGTTAAGAGAAATATGTAGAATTAATTACGACTTTCCCGAAACTACCATTTGCTAATACTGTCCTGTGTGGCCAAAAACAGAGGATGTAGCACTCATGTAAGAGTAAAGGAGAGATATTCTTAACACTCTTGTAATACTACAGTAGGCTTGGGTGATGTTGTTATTACCCATGGAATTATTTTACCTATAATTGAGTAATAAAAGTTTATCTATTAGCATGCATACTGCTTAATCTAGACATTACTTAAATATATATGTATGTGTATAAGAAAAATATCATCATTTAAATTTCTCTGTTTGTGCACAAGCCTGCTTAGTAATGATATTAAACCAAATGCCACAATATGTTCAGATTAGAATAAAGACAAACATTTTATGGTGTATTCTTTTACATATAATTAGAATAAAAAGAAATGACAGGAAAGACATTACTGAGTTTAGGAAAGACTATGTAAGCATTTGGTTTGACAATCTGAGTGAAGTTAAAGTTCGAAGGCTTTCACGGCCGGTGTTAGAATCACTTATAGAAAACAAAACCGGGCTTGTAGGCCGTGGTCCACTGGGCTTCTCCCTTCGTTCCCCAGACGTTTCGCCTGCGTCTGCGGCAGGCATCATCAGTGGCGTGTACATCTCCGTGGTCTCTCAGTAGCGACTACTGAGTGAAGTGTTGTAATTTACCTCAATAAATAACAGGTAAATACCTGTCTAAAAATATCAAGAAACATCTTCAACATAGGTAATATTTAAAAAATATTACATTTCAAATATTACTCAATTTATAAACTTTACTCTTGTTCTCCACTTGAAATTAAACTGTCATTTTAGTATATTTAGAATAATAAGGTAACTTAGGCTTAAATTGGCCGCGTCGAGGCCTTACGGTTAGACCACCTAGACAGCCCAGGTTCAATCCCAAGCGACCGCATATGAGATTTGTGGTGGACAAAGCAGCACAGGGGCAGGTTTTCTCCGGGTTCCCCCACCATCGCAGTTCACAGATGCTCCATCTTCATTTCATGTATCTCTAGTATCATCGCCTGTGATGCCACAAGTAATAAAAGTGGGCATTAAACACTACAAAAAAAATGGCTAAAATTGCACATAGGTATATTTTTTATTATTCTGATGGGGCAGCTGGTGTTAAAATAAGCCTCATAAGAAGATTAAAATAATCACAATAATGCAAATTATTTATTACAAATATACAAATTTTATACCAGGTATTATAGTATTAGTTATTAATATGTAGAGGAAGTTTCACTAGGTACTTACATTTCCGTACAGTACAAAGTATGCGATACTTTCTGAATGACTTTGACTCCAGCTGTCTTTGCAAGAGCTTCAATCCTTTCATCTCGCTCAACAGCATATGGCTCGGTATCAAGTTCAAATGTAAGACACTTTACTTTCCAGTCAGAGAATATCCTTGGAAAAACTTCCTCTGGTTTCCCTCGTAATACATGCAATCTATTTTATTAACAGACAAAAAGAAATAAAGAAAACAAATGCACTAAGTAAAAAAAGAAGCTGAACATCTTTACTAAACCACATCTTGTCTACGTATTTCCTCAAGGATCTCAAATCTGATCGTTTTAATACCAGAAATGTTTAGTGAGTCTTAATATATAAAAGTTTTATTTTACCTTGAACCAAGTTTGCGGATGTTACTGTCCAAATCCTGTAGGCTTTGCTGCAAAAATCTCCAACGATTTGATCCAACTCTCAGCTTCTTGACAATCCATGGATCTAAGATGAATACACATCGTACTTCATGTTGTGCTTCTGCCTGCAATAATAATAATTTTTCACCAAAAGGCATATTCTTATGACATACATGATAGTAACACTAACAAGCGTTAGCATTATAATTCCATGATTTCACAATGCATTTCCTATTATGTATTTTCAATTCATTGACATTCCCTAAACCGAAAATAAAACCTTTCAATTATTATGACACTCATAAAGAAATTTTAAAAAGGGAAAATGGTTAAGTTTAAAAGAAACCTTTAATAGATTCATAATTTTAGAACTAATAGAATTAATTTTATAATAATTTGCCCTTATTACGAACCTCGTTGATTACTTACACTTTCAATAGCAGCATGCAGCGCTGGGTTATCGTGTAGCCTTAATCCTTTTCTAAACCAGTGTATTACAGTATATTTTGACATCTTCGAAGGGCTTTAAAATTACAACAATTTACGTAACCGCTTCACGCTTCTATTGTTGCGGCGGAAGGTGTTGATATCTATTCAGTTGTCAGTTCGTAGTTCGTAGAATTGCTCGCAAGGTAGCGTTTTAATTGTTATTATTTGTCATAAAGTGCGGAAAACGCAAATTATTAACTCGTGAGCAATATTTGAATGGGAATTCTGTAAGTAATCTATGGTATAGATAATGGAGACGTTGTATCTGGCTGTTCTAATGCGCTATACAAATCTATATGTTCAATGGAAACATTATAATGTATTACAGCAACTTTTTGTAATGTAATTATTGGTATGAGGTTATGTTCAAAAGAGTTTTTAAAAAATATTTATTCATCTGCTCTACGAGTTTATTTGTTTAGCACGTGCATGGTATAATGACTTAAACATGTGCATTATTTTGGTACATACATCTGTATTTTATATTTATGTATTTTGTGGGAAAAATGTTTTATGTGTAATTGTAAATTAAGTGATTTTAGTTACCTAGTTTACTGCTGTAAAAAAAAAAAAAAAAAAAAAAAACTTTTTTTTTATAAGTGCACTGGTCTTAAAGTGAGGCCCTGACCCTCTAGGACCTGTAATTAAATAAAATAAATAAAAATGTATTTTCTTCGCTGGAAACTACATAACTTCGTCGAAAGGTGCAACTGTTTAGAAAAGATAACACGACATTTAATTCATAGCAACTTTTAGTAATACGCCAATTGGGAAGAGGCTGCTAAACGAACAGAAGTAGCGCGAAGGTGATGCATGTTGGAGAAAAAGCAAGTGGGTTATTTTATTTCATTTCCATAATAGACATTCGTGTACAATCCGGGTCCCTTACAACAAATTTTTCATTTTAGTTACCTCCGTTACCACAACGCACTTCTCACGCGCATCACTCCCGAGGCATTATGGGAACATTGCTTCTGCCGTTTTTTTTTGTGGTCAACATTGGCGGGCTCTAGACTGTAAAGATAGCTAAAGTATCAAGGAAGTTTTTTTAGGAGAGGAGTGGAGCGGTCATGGCCAAAGGCTGTGGCTGCAGAAGTGTTGACAGGACATGGCCGAGGGCTATCCCCTATATAAGTGAGGTCGCTAAAAAGGGTGGGTGGATTAGCTTTATGATTGTTCGAGCAGCATCTTGTGCTTAATGCCTACTTTATTCATTTAGGACTATGTTGGTTGTATTAGAAATTAGCAGGTAGAACATGAGTACCCATGCTTAGAAGTAAAGGTACTTCCTTCTTGAGATCATTGGGGTTTGCCCTATCATCATTCAGCTGTGACTGCTCCATTTCTCTACTTATAAAACACATCTCTCAGCTTCATTTTGTAGCCTAAGGCATTAAATTGCAGATAATTTGAGCTATCTTGTAGATGGTTACAGTAACTTCACTACAAACCTTGATGTACATGGCCACAATACAAAATACGTAGGTGATTTGCATAGACCAGCAAATACCTAAAACTATTAAGCAATTCTAATCAACATAAAGTTTTCAAGAAAGATTTTTAAACAATTTTATAGAGGAGTTTTAATATGTCATACAACATCTAAATATTCCATATAGGGAGCACATGGCTTGTACTAATGATTTGCACTTGTTTATTATTGTTTTACTTACATTAATGTGTGTTGGGAAGTTCACTATTAAAATGGTGGTAGTAATTTAGTTCGTCCTTTAATATGTATTGCACAGTAAAAAAGGGGGGAAAAAAATTGATGTTTGGATACGCTATTAGTTATGCTGCACACCTCATAATTGTATGACATGTTCAATGTCCCTGAGCGTTGCTTGAAGGGGAACCAAATGAACAAACAAAAGTTTATGGTGGCTGTTATAGATTTTGTAAATAACTACAAAGCAGCTCTAATTGCAGAATAACAAAAGTGCCAAATCTGGATCATATAAAAAAGTAAGAAGTTCATGTCAGACAGGTTTAAAATGGTAGAATGCTGCAAATAGGAAACACTAAATTATCATGGACCATTATATTTACTGAATATAGATTCAAATAATAAAGTATAATATTTTTCCCAGCTGCAAAGCAAAGCTTATGTTGAAAGTTGGAGTTAAATGTTTTTGTTGGAAAAAAATCCCAGAAAACAGATCTTGCTAAGTTTAATCCTTCTTTCTTTCTCATTCTTTTCTATTTTAGCATAAGGTTTATGGAAAATGTTGTCTTACTTGTAAAACCATTTGTCTGTTTGACCTGATTTTACAGAAGAAAGTAAAATTATATGAAGAATTGTCATATTGTTTCATTCCATTATTTTCCCAAGCTTATGGTTTTATCAGGTACTCAACAATTATAAGTTAGATTCAGAACAAATCAATGAGGTTACCTTAAAAGCTAATTATGATTTGACATTCATATGAACATAAAAGTAGTAATGCTCCAGTAAGATGGTAGGAAAGATAAAAATTTACATCCTTTTAGAGCATTAAGTTAAAATAGAATATGTATGTGGTTTAACTTTTCTTAGCTAACATAGAAAATAGCAATGATAAACATGAAACTTTAAACTTAAAGGGATATTGTTATCTTAAAAAATCTGATGTGTTCCATTCACATGACTTTCTCTATATCTCTGCAACAAATTATTGTGAAAAAGCTTATGCTTCTATTTACTTCATACTAATTGAGAAAAAATCAGCAGAAATAGTCCTATTACTTGCTTCCTTGTAAGTAGAGGCGAAATAAGGGAGTATTATTGGTTAAAGCAATAGTCAAAAGTTGGTTGCTATGTGACTGAACTTCCTGTTTGTATGGACTGGAATAGCTAAATTCCTGTATGAGAAAAGTGTTTTTTAAAGCTGAAATCAAAAAACAAAGATTACCTCAAAATCAATCAACTCCACGGAAAAATATATATATGATAAATTGTGCATTTTAAGGTGCTCTATATTTTTTGTGTTGTAAGTTATTCTCCATTTCTTAGGGTTTAGCAGTTAAGCAAAAATCCATAAGATTCATCCAGAATAAAGTAGTCTTCAGAGGCTATTCCTAGAAAATTCAAGATATACATTTTATTTGTCAGGTAACTATCTTTAATATACGAAATTTTAATCAAAATCGTTAGAGCCATTTTTGAGAAAATCAAAATTTTTGAAAAAAGTTCCATGTAAAGGGTAGTTGGGGTGAGGGGATTTTTCTCAAAATCTTCGTGTCGCACCCCAGGAAGATACTAAACTTAAATTCCAAGTTTGGTATTTTACCGAATTTTCGAATTTGAGTTATCGTGTTCACAGACACATGGACACACACACAGACCTTTTTCCGAAAATGCTTTTTTTTAGATAAAGGGGACCCTAAAACATACATTTCCGGTGAAATCTCGGTATCAAATTTTTGGGTGGAGTGCAATACCGTCTCTATAAACTATGTACATAGTGCGTATAGAGAAAGTATAAATGACCCAACTCGCACCTAGAAGTTTTGAGAAATAAGCCAATGACATATTCCTTTTAGTTCCTAAGATTTCTGTGCAACCATGTAGTAATTTAGCACTGTAGTTCAACTTCAGTGCTTATTATTTTTATTTTCAGCACCAGAGCTCATGTTTTGATCAGCAACCTACATCAACATTTAAGAAGCATGAGCGTGTTCACAGTAAAAGTGAATTCGGTAACAGGAAAATCAGAATGGGAACTTCAAGATGAAGACTATGACTACCATCAGGAGATCGCTCGATCAGCATTTGCTGACATGTTGCATGACACTGAAAGGGTATGTACTTTTCTTTTAGAGATAGAAATAAATGCTCACTGTCCTGAATGGGTGTATAATACAGTGAGCCTGAGGAAGGGTGTAAACTAAGCCTATTCTATTTAATTTGTCCATTGATGATATTCTAAAAGACATTGAAAAAGAAAACTTACATGTCCTGTAATTCAATAATAGGAATACCCAGAAGTCCTGGGTTTGATTCCCAGCTGGGGCAGGGAATTTTTCTTTAACCAGAATTATTCCCTATCCCCCATAGAGTCTGGAAGTATGAATGTGAGAGTAAATGTGCATGTATTTAGTAATATAAAGTTTATTAACCTAATGTTCTGAACCTATAGTTTCACAAGTCAAAGCCCCCAATATGACCATTGAAAAAAAAAAAAAAAATTAGGAATATTCCAGGTCTTCTCTTTGCAGATGATCTAATAGCAGGTGCAATATCAATCAGGGGACTACCATGTACCATCAAAGCAATAAGCAGACATTATAAGAAATGGATTTAAAAGTTAATAAGAACAGTTCTAAAATTATGATTTTCAAAAAGAAAATAAGCTAAGAAAGGATGGGAAATAGTACATAGAGGATATCAAAATTGATATATACAGTCAATAAATTTGTTTATTTAGGGGTGAGGTTGAGTGCAAATGGGCAATGGGGAGACCAAATAAAAAATGTATAGTTAAAGGAAGAGAGGAAAGAATAAAATTATCCAGTATTAGTTAATCAGGACTCTTATACACCAATAACCAGGATGTTAGTGTGTTTAATGTGCAAGAGAACAAACAACTCTCAAGTATAAAAATTTAGATGAATGTGTTTAAGGGAAAAGAAAAGAAGAAAGGTATATCATTGTATGAAATGTAACCAATGTTTGCATTGTGATTTATGATAATAAATTCATTCATTTCCATTGTCTTTGTTTTTGCAAAATTATTAAAAGTGACATCCTTGTATTATTATAAGATAATGCGCAAACACTACAAAATGTTTTTTAATGTAAAATGAAGGCAAGAAACTGAAGTTACATGATTAGTGAATATGAATATTTATTACTCAACATTCCCAAATACATTATTATATTACATACATTTTAATTTATATAGCATTTAAAAGTATTAAATTACTAAAAGTTTTGTACATTTATGGTTACTTTTCAGGATAATCACCAAAAAGATTGAGACATTTATCATACCTGTGCACAAGCTTTGCAATACCTGCTTCAAAAATGTTGCCACCAATGATTTCAAATGAGCATTGACGTTGGTTTGAAAGTGCTGCCCTCCTAGCCACGTCTTCAGTTCAAGGAAAAGGTGAAAGTCGTTGGGTGCCAGGTCAGGACTGTACGGCGGATGATCAAAAATGTCCCATTGAAATTGTTCAAGGAGCCAATGGTTTGTGCCAGCAGTGTGTGTGGATGAGCATTGTCATGAATCAACACAATTCCTGAAGTCTGTATTCCTCTTTCTTTGTTTTGAATGACTCTCTACAAACATCTAAAGTACAAAGATCTTCAAAACGTCAATGCTCATTTGAAATCATTGGTGGAAGCTTTTTTGAAGCGGGTATTGCAAAGCTTGTGCACAGGTACGATAAATGTCTCAGTCTTTTTGGAGATTATGTTGAAAAGTAACCATTGGTGTACAAAACTTTTAGTAATAAAATAATTGTTTTCTATGAACTTGTCTTTTATTTATAGCCTATCGGAGGTTGAAACAAAAATGGCCCTTATACATAGATGGTTATTCACTTCCTTAGAAATCAAGGTTATTTCTTTGGCTTTTGAGTTACAATAACTAATTATTCTTTATTATATACAGAATGAGAAGTATTACCTCGGTATTCGACTTGCCATTGAAAGAGTGCACAGTGCAGGCAAAAAGGCCAATGTTTTGGATATTGGTACTGGGACAGGATTGCTCTCTATGATGGCTGCACAGTGTGGTGCTGACACAATTGTGGCATGTGAGGTAAAAATAAAATAAACTATACTGAGTTTCATTTTTATTCATCATTTCCCATGCTCTGATTTAGTAAGAATGAGGCAGTGCTCTTGTTGCGGTAGACTAACATACAAAGTATTTGCTGTTCTTTTGTTGACAAGTTGAACATATATACATGGATACAATAAATGCAGCCACATTAATGGAAAATATTTGCATACGCCATAAGAATACCTAGTAGACCTAGATTTATTATGTAATTTATGCAAAAACAAAAGTTTTTATACAGCGAAAGTAAAATAGTAAACATAATACATAACATATTCGTAATGAACTACTTAACTAAACAATTTCAAAAAATTGATTACTTGATTAAAAACATCAATTGAAAAATGGAGCTCAGGCATTTATTTGGATTTTAAATATTCTGTTGCTTTCAGCGACTTATTTGTAGTTACACAATATTGATTAAATTCCTCAACTGAGTAAAATTGGTTAGAAAGCAAGAATTTATTTAAGTTAGCTTTGAATTTTTTAACGGACACTATATTCCTCAGACTAGATGGTAAAATTATAGTGTTTTAAGCTATTATATTTAAATGACTTTTAAAATAGTTTAGTTTTATGGGTAGGAATGTACAATTTATTTTTATTCCGCATGTTATGAGATTGGATATCAGAAATGTTAATGAGATCATTGAGATTGGATTTAACGTGTATTAGTTTTTCATAGTCGACAGATATATTATTCTTAAAATGCTATTGAAATGTTTTCAGGCATTTCATCCAATGGCAGAATGTGCAAAGAAGGTGATTCATAAAAATGGCTTTGCTGACAAAATCCATCTAATACCAAAGCGTTCAACAGAACTAACAGTGGGAGAAGATGGAGATATGAAACAAAGAGCTAATATTTTGGTAACAGAAGTGTTTGACACTGAGCTAATTGGTGAAGGTGCCATTGGAACATTCAGTCATGCACATAAATACTTGTTAGAGGTAAGGAAATATAAGATGTATGTAATAATCTTGAATTGCTAAATATATAGTAATCTAAGGTTCAAAGTATAATCAAGTAATCTAAGGTTCAGCAAATGACATAATCCCTAACTTGTAATTAATAAAAGCATTTCTTTCTACCACAAAAATTATTATAAACTCTAGTACAAAGTTATTAAGAGTATGCCACATTTTCTGTTAAGTATTTATTCATTTGAGTCAATGCATTTCCATCACTTTTATGTTTTAATTACTTGGTCATGTTTCGGAAGTGCTGTCGCTTCCTTTATCAACTTTTTGACCACTAGTGCTGTGATCAGATGTTATAGTAAATAGGCTTGCCTCTGGAGGTGATATACATCACTAGCCCAAAATCATAATTTCAAGTAATCACATTTTCTGTACTTTTAGGCCATGGTATACTGCTATTCCTCTTCCCATTTGCATTTTTGCAGCAAACTTATGCAATCTGATTATCTTTATGGCATCTCAGTTTCTTTTTGGAGAAACTGTTGACAAACATGGTGTCACTACCATACAGTGAGAAGAAAATCCAATCCATGCAATGGAAATATCCTGTGAGTCACCAGCCCAAGAAATTTTGTGCTGCTCCATCTGCAGGTAAATAAATGATCTCCATCTTTTGGAACACTTGTGGCATACTGCTAGTGGATTGGCTTTCACGAGGAACAACTGTCTACAACAGGGTGTACTGTGACACCCTTAAACGACTTAGATGTAGGATTCAGCAACGGTAAAAGGGAAAGTAATTGAAAAGAGTTCTCCTCCAGCTCGACAATGCATAGCTGCACACCAGCAATGCGATGGCTGCAAATCACTGGGGTTCATTGTTGTGCCACACCTACCGGATATAGCTCCATCTGATTATGCTCTATTCATTAGCATGAAGGACGCACTGCAAGGGAAAAGTTTCAGCAACAGAGAAGAATTGCAGGCAGCTGTCCATGAATGGGTAATTAGTATTCCCAAACAATAGTTCCATGATGCAATAATGAAGTTGCCAGGAAGGGGGCAACAGTGTATGGATGTTGGCGGAGAATATTTTGAGAGGTCCCATGTACATTTATTCTTGCATCTCATTATATCTCAAAGGTGCAAAAAAACTACTATTATAAATCATTTTCAAATACCCCTTGTATATTACTGAATATGTATTATTCCCACTTTTGATAATAAAATAACATATGTGTAATGGATTTCAAGTGGTTCCAAAGATCAGGAGTTTATTCCATTTGCCAATCTACTTATAACCATAGCAATTTCCTCTTTCCTAAAGATGATATTATTTAGCAAGATGATGTGGTGCCTGGATGCAAAGGATGCAACTTTACTTAACTTTACCCTGTGGAATATTTGTTACTTGCAAGTTTATGTTGCAACAATTACATTAGTTAAAGGTAGAAGTTGTTTGTAGAATAGTACTAATATTATTAATAGAGTGCAGAGCTTTATGTTACCCAAATTGCTAGTATTAGTAAATTGCAAGTTGTAATATACACATTAATTATGCAACAAGTCCCCAGACCTCTACCGTTTGATTTTGTCCATTTCAGAAACTGTATGCTCAATTTTTACATATCTACATTGTACATAGTTGATAGAGAGGTATTATATTCCACCGAAAAATTTAATACCAAGATTTCAGTGGAAATACATTTTTGAGGCTCCCAGAAATAAAAAACAAAGCTTTTTAGAAACAGCTGTGGCTGTGGGCAGCATAGCTCAAAAATGAAAAGTCAGTTAAATAACAAACTTTGTATTTTAGTAGTATCTTCCAAGGATGCAACATGGGGACTTTCAAGAAAATTCTCCCACCTCTCCTCCCTTACAAGGAACATTTATCGAAAATGTTTATTTTCTTAAAAAATAGCTCTTAACAAGTTTCATTAAAATACCATATGCTTATGATATTTTCATGACAAACAAAATGTATATCTTGAATTTTCTGGGAATAGCTTCTGAAGATCTCTTCATTCTGGATGACTTGTATAATTCATAAACTGTGAAAGACAGACAAAACATTTAGAACTCATTAAAATACAATTTATATCGTAAACATTTGTTTCGTTATTAAAAGATTGAGAAATTTAAATAACATAAAACTGCTAAAGATATTTTTAGTCTAACAAATATAGGTATTATAAGCAAAAGTGTTAGTATTTGTGCTAAGCAAATGACATATTTCCAAATTTAAAAAGGAAAGGATTTAAATAAGCTTCTTAAAATAAACTTTTCAGCGAATTGAATACTGTTCTCTGTTAAGATTAAATTTTGTGGAAATGGAGTCGACGGAACACTCAAATTTTTCACTCACCTCACAATAAATGCAGAACATGTTTTAGTATGCTTTTGTCTACGTTATCAACTGCTGTTCATTGGCATGAGTATCCAGTAACAGTAATGGCTTCGGAATCACAAAGTTTATGATTTGTCCTTCGTTCTTCTTACGAGGATCTTGTTCCAAAACTCTTAACTCCTTAAAATTTCTTGTGGTCTTTAAGAGTTTGATATTGTTTTCAGTGATGTTATGGCTGGTTATCCAAAAATGGTCAGCTACTACTGATATATCTGTCTTTTTATTCTAAAGAGTTCTTTTTGTCTAATCTTTAAACTGCTTGTAGTTTTTCCTATGTAGATCTTGTCAGAATCTAAACATTTAATTTGATATATCCCTGATTTTTCATTTACTTGTGGTTTGTCCAGTGTATTGGATTTAATTTTTTTTTTATATATAGAAAATCTATTCTGTGAAGCCCATATGATATTACGTTTTTTGAAAATGTTTTGGAATTTCTGCTTAGCAGTAAAAAGGAAAGTAAACTTCAGTAAACTTAAAACCAAATTAATACAAAATTTCTTTTTAAAATTAATAAATTCAAATTTTTTTAATCTTCTTAACCATTTCACTGTTGAAGTCATTGCATTCTGCTATCCTGATGATTTCAGTATATTCTTTAGTGTATTCCATATTATTCAAAAGTAAGTTAACTATCCTGTGGACAAGATAGTTCATTATGGCATGTTTGTTTTTTCTGGGATTAAAACCTTTATGTAGTTATCTGAGTGGATGAGTTTCCTGAAAAATTCAAATTCAGTTCTATTGTTATTTCTAATTAACTTCAGCTCTAGGAAGTGCAACATTTTGTCTTTTTAAATGTTTGCGATTCTGAGCAACATAAGCTTTTACTCAAATGGTTCCAATCTATGCCACTAGATGATACACCATCAACCAAGCTGTTACCATTATCAGATACTTGGGCCAGTCAACAGCAGTTGATAATGTAGGCAAAAGCTCTTGCATTTATTGCATTTGGGTGTTCAGTTGACTTCATCTCAACAAAATTTAATCTTAAATTTATTTTCACTTCTTTTTACTTTCTCTATACGCACTATGTACATAGTGTATAGAGAAGGTATTACACTCCACCAAAAAATTTGATACCGAGATTTCACCGGAAATATATGTTTTAGGGCCCCCAATATCCAAAAAAAGTATTTTCACAAAAAGGTATGTGTGTCTGTGAACACGATAGCTCAAAAACGAAAAGTCGGTAAAATACCAAACTTGGTATTTAAGTTTAGTATCTTCCAGGGATGCGACACAAAGATTTTGAGAAAAATCTCCCCACCACAAACTACCCTTTACATGGAACTTTTTTTGAAAATTTTGATCTTCTCAAAAATGGCTTTAAGGATTTTGATTAAAAGTTTGTATATTAAACATGTTTACCTGACAAATAAAATGTATATCTTGAATTTTCTAGGAATAGCCTCTGAAGAGTAGTTTACTGTGGATGAATTTTACTAAATTTTGAATAACTGCTAAACCGTAAGAGATGGACAAAAACTTACTACACAAAAAATGTAGAGCTCATTAAAACACACAATTTTTGTTATATAGATTTTTTCATGGAGTTCGTCGTTTTTGAGACATTCCTTATTTTTGGTTTCTGCCATGAAAAATTTATATTTTTCTCATACAGGAACTTGTCAACTCCAATTCATATAAACAAAGGAACTTCATTGACATAGCAACCAGCTTTTGACTATTACTTTAACCTATGTAGTCCCTTATTTCACTTCTACTTACAAGGAAGCAAGTAATAAGACTATTTCTGCTAATTTTTTTCTGATCAGCATAAAGTAAATAGAAATATAAGCTTTTTATGAATAATTTGCTGTAGGGATATAGAGAAAGTCGTGTGAATGGTGATTTTTTCATTTAATTTTAGTGTTCTATGTTGTTGATGGAATGAAAACAAACTCACATTTGATACTTTATCTTTTTCAGAAAAACTGTATAGCAGTTCCTGCATCAGCTACAGTATATGCACAAGTGGTAGAGAGTGAACTAGCACAAAAATGGAACAAATTACAGCCTATAATAGACCCCGACACTGGTGCTGTTCTTTTGGAGACTCCAGAAAAAATCTGGCATTGTCCAGGAGCAGCAGCTGTGCATGACATTCAGCTAAGCCAGTTTCCACATAATGAGTTCAAGACTATAATTGTGCCAGAGCCTGTTTTCAGGTAAACATTTAAACAAATACTGAGCAATATAAGAATATAGCTGAATTTTGGGCATATAGTAAAGGTTCCGCAGGATGTCCAGCTTGAAAATGTTGAAAATTCTAACCTGAGCAACAAAAATGCACATAGAGTGTGTGTCTTGTAATATATGTGATCACCTTGAGTTGCTGTGACCTACCCACTGTACCCAATTGAGCCAGTTTCTTATATATAAAACTCGTCGCAAAATGTAAACGACGTACTCCATTTTGTAATTTTTACGAACTCTCAAACCTTACTGCCAACTGTGCATTTCGCATTGGAAAAGAAGAACCGATTGAAAATTAGTTGAGTCAATTTTGTAACACTAGATCACTTACTTTTTATTTCGGAAAACATGTTTCAGAAGCCATGTGCTTCCATTGTCAATTCCTTTGGTCGACTGCCGGCATTGCTTGCTGTGGTGGTTGTCTCTGTCCCTGGTGATGGTTTGATGAACCTCTGAATCAGTAGATCGCCTGGCACTGATTCAGAGGTTCATCAAACCACCACAGCAAGAAATGCCGGCAGTCGACCAAAGGAATTGACAATGGAAGCACATGGCTTCTGAAACATGTTTTCGGAAATAAAAAGTAAGTGATGTAGTGTTACAAAATCGACTCAACTAATTTTCAATTGTTAAAACACATCAGTCACAAAGTCCACCATATATCAGGATAAGAAGAATCGATTTTCAGAAAGTCCATTTTTACCCCTTATTTTGATTCAGTTCATTTACATAGACCTAACCTAACATAGCCTAACCTCGACGAAATCTTGAAACCTGTCGTTCACCTGTCACATAACCAATAGTCATCTTGCGGTATTATCTTTATCAATTTTGGCAGCTACTGCCATAATGAATTATAGAGAGAAAACAAAAAAAACTTGTAAACAACTACATGAGCAATCCTAACGGCCGAATAATATACTATGAAATCCGGTTCCGCAAAGGAATAAAGACTGGGCATATTTTAACAATGCTTAAAAGCCATTTACATGCACAAATTGAAATTTGAATTGCTCTAGCTTCACTCTCTACACAAAGTTACTGGAACATGCTTTGAAGATTGTTGTTTCCGTCATCAGTTTAGACTTGCTGCCTCATTTCCTCCTGTGCTTGCAGGTGTAGAAAGTCAAGCTATAATACAAGGATTGCTTGCTAAGTTTTTGGGTTGAAATCAAAAGAACAACTGATCTGATTCAAATATTTTTATTTTTCAATGTAGCCTCTCTTTACTGTAATGCAGTTGGTCTATATGTTCTAGTGTCTTTATTCCATCTCAATAATGAGACTCCACTAGGGATGTATAATACTCACCAACTCTGGTTCTTCATTTGAAGAGAATCTACTGAGGAGGCTTTTGAGCTTAGGAAAGAGGTGGAAGTTTGACACAGCCTTATCAGGTGAATAAGGCAGGTGTTGCAACAAATCATATCTCAGCTCATGTATTTTTGCCATGGCAATGAGATATGTGTGTGGGAGTACATTGGCCAGGGCAGCTCCTATCAGACAGATAGAATTATCAGTCAAAATGTGATATGCCCTTTCTCATGATATTGCTACGGCTTCAGCAATCTCTCACACTTTCAGTTGGTGATCTTCCAAGACCTGTTTGTAGACTTCTGTAATAATTCTTGGGATAGTGATACATCTTGTCTGACCACTATGCGGATCATCTTCTGTGCTCTTATAACCAAATTTTAATTTGTTGGTCCATTTACCAACCGTCAAATATGAAAGAGCAGAATCCCCATATGTGTTCAGCAAGTTGGCATAAATTTAATTTGCTTTCATACCTTTCTTTGTTACTGCTTGAATTTTTTCCATCTTTAAAATTTCTTACATGGTAACAGCAATGACAAAGTCAACCAAACCACAGCTCTCCACCTAGAAAACTGAAATGTCACCTGAGTATTCATTAAGGATGGCTAAAGGATGTTTAGAGTTTGCAGGACTTAGAATCTTGTGTAACTGTCACGTTATATAGTATGTGCTTCTATTAAACTCGATGTACTTTCAGATTGTGTTGCACTTGATGCAGGACACAAAATAGTTTGCATAAATGCAGCCTAATCTGAGCAATAAAAATATATATCGGAAAGTCAGGAATATACGGCCATATACAACAGAACTAAGCATGATGCCTAATTCCAGAGTATTATATCAAGTGCACAAACTAAGTTATAGTTTGATGCAGTGGATTAAACAAAGCAAAACCGAATTCATTGCCTTCAAAAATACTGTTTAAGTGGAGCCGTTTGCAAGTACATTGCCTTGCAATATTTAACAATTTAACTAAATTATAGCAATGTAACAGTAGAAATGCTGTGGTCACCTCACACCGTATCAAATTTCACTAATGTGTCTAAATACATAAAAGCTGAACCTGTTAAGCACAAGTCTACATATAGCATCACATAATATGCTGTATTTTCATGATTTTCTGAATTAATTTTAAAATACTTAAGGAAAAGCCTTATTGTTTCACTTTCTTTACTGTTTTAAATCTTTGATCTCAACATGTTCTATAAATTATTTTCACTTTGTAAAACATCAATTCTTTTAAAAATGCTGTAAATGTGTATTTAATTTCCATTGAACACACTAGTTATAAATTGTTGTAGTATTGTTGTTGTTCTTTTCATTTTTCATGACTTTTGATGCATAGCAAACTAACAGAATTTAATTAAAAATTAACTAATTTTATTTCTCTTAGAGTAGACCCACTAAGAGAAACACAGCATTATGTAAAATTTTTCTCTTTTACAAATTAAACTCAGTGAATGCTTCAATCTAATATAATATAACCTAATGATAACACATATTTTAAAACATTCCAGCTGCACAATAGAGTATGCAAAATGCATGCATAGAGCAATAGATGTATGACTAGAAAGAATCTTCTATTCTTACTTTTTTCCTGCAGGTTTGATTGGACAGGAGGAACACCATTTATGAAAGAAAGATCTTGTATACAGGTAGCAAAATCACAGCGTGATGGTGTAGCTCAGATAGTATTCATGTGGTGGGACCTACAGATGGATATGGATGGTCATGTTAACTTAAGCTGTGCCCCAGTATGGGCACATCCCAGAGCAGAAGGTTTAGGGCAAGTTGACCTCCTGCCCTGGCGGGACCATTGGATGCAAGCCTTATATTACCTGCCAACAGAAGTCAGTGTTAAGAAGGGTGAAGAACTCACTCTGATCAGCTGCCATGATGAATATTCCTTGTGGTTTAATCTTCGAAAAGATCTGAGGTACCATTAACCCTTAAATGTACTTAATTTGTACTTTTTACTAGTGCATATGTACAACATACTTAGAAAAGGTATTGTATTCCATCCAAAAATTTGATAGTGAGATTTTATCAGAAATATATGTTTTGAGAACCCTGAATCCAAGAAAAGCATTTTTAGAAAAAGAACAGTGTGTGTAAAATGAAAAGTCCCTCAAATGTCAAACTTTGTATTTAAGTTCAGTATCTCCCAAGGATGCGACATGAAGATTTTCAAGAAAATCTCTGCACCCCAAACTACCCTTTACGTGGAAAAATTTTCAAAAATATTGATCTCAAAATTGGCTCTAAAGATTTTTATTAAAATGTCATACATTAAAGATATTTACATGACAAAATGTATATCTTGAATTTTCTGGGAAGTTGATCGTTTTTGAGATATTCCATGTTCTTGGTTTCAGCTTTGAAAAAATTATACTTTCTCACACAGGAATTTGTCAACTCCTTTCCATACAAGCAAAGGAACTTCAGTCACATAGCAACCAGCTTTTGACTATTACTTTAACCTATGGTACTCCCTTATTTCGCTTCTACTTACAAGGAAGCAAGTAATAAGATTATTTCTGCTAATTTTTTTCTCGATTAGCAGGAAGAAAATAGAAGCCTAAGCTTTTTAACAATTTGTTTAAGAGATGTAGAGAAAGTCGTGTGAATGGAACACATCAGATTTTTTAGTATTGCTTATGTTCTTGCTAAATTTTTACTTTCTCTACACATACTATGTACATAGTGTATAGAGGAAGTATTGTATTTTACCCAATGCATGTGGGCATCAGGTTAAGATGTCGAGAGAGTTGAGGGTTCAAGCCTCCATAGATACATTTATTTTTATCTTGTCTCTTTTTTACTTTCTCTGCGTGTACTATGCACATAGTGTGTAGAGAAGGTATTGTAATATATAATAACTCCATGGCATGACAGCTCACGGGGAACTTTGGCCTACCGCCCGGCCCCATCTCGGTGCAGGACAGACGTCTTGGATGGGGTGCAGTATTGGAAGGTGAGACATGGTCAGCACCTCAATCCCTCCCGGCTGGATAATGAGGTCCTCATGACCTGGAGCCGCTACTTCTCCATCAAGTAGCTCCTCAATTGGCCCCCCAGGGACCTTACGAGGCTGAGTGCACCCCGGGCCAGGTCTCCCATAGGGGTAAAAATCCCCACGCCGGTACTAGGGATCGAACCCAGGTCTCCCTCTTGGTAAGCAGCTGCACTACCACCGCGCTAAGACGACCGAGAAGGTATTGTACTCCACCCAAAAATTTGATATCAAGATTTCACCAGAATTACTTGTTTTAGGGTCCCCTGTATCCAAAAAAAAAAGTATTTTTAGAAAAAGGTCTGTATGTGTGGGTGAAAGAGAGAGAACCTGATAACTCAAAAACGAAAAGTTGGTAAAATACCAAATTTGACATTTAAGTATAGTGTCTTCCAGAGATGCAACACGAAGGTTTTAAGAAAAATCCTCTCACCCCAAACTAATCTTTACATGGACAAATCTTCGAAAGTTTTGATTTTCTCAAAAATTGCTCTAAAAATTTTGATTAAAATGTCATATATTAAAGATATTTATATAGCAAATAAAATGTATATCTTGAATTTTCTGGAAATAACCTCTAAAGACCTCTTTATTCTGAATGAATTTTGCTGAATTTTGCATAACTGGTTAAACTGTAAGAGATAGACAAAAACTTACTGCACATAAAATGTAGATCACGTTAATACATACAATTTTTAAGCGGAATTGGCTATTTCTGAGATATTCCTTGTCATTTTTTTCAGGTTTAAAATACTTATTTTTCTCTCATGGGAAGTTATTTCAACCACATGGCAACCAGCTTTTAAAAGATTTTGCTATCGTTTTATTTTCCTTCTACTTACAAGGAAGCAAGTAATTAAGACAATTTCTGCTAATGTAAGATATTTTAACTATTTGTCTACCATATCAATTTTGTATTAGCTGCTAATACTGCACTCTCTGTCATTATATCTATTTGAAAATTTCAGCTCGTTTCATAATGTGCAATTAGAAATAAGTAATTTTTTTGTAAATTTAGTTTTGTTGATTGAACATAATTAATGATATTTGTATCTTTATACTCCTTAAATTATTAACTTTCAGGATAAATGAATCACATTACTTGAGGCCCATATGCGAGTGTGGACTGCATGTTTCATTTGCTCGTACAAGAATTGGTGCCTTAAACGATGCAGAGCGCAACAGCAAGTATGTGTCAGTCCTGCGTGAGCATATAACACAAGATAGCGTCTGTCTCTGCCTAAGCGAAGGCTCTTTACTGGGACCTCTGGCTGCAAAGCTTGGGGCAAGTAAAGTGTATTGCGTAGAGAGCAGCAATCTCCCTAAACACATCCTTAAGGCTTATCTAGAGCATAACAACCTGGATAACAAGGTAGTTATTTTGGATAGTGTGCAAGAACTAAACCATGCATTGGAAGAACATGTCAAGGTAGGTGGCCTATCTTCATGAATGTTTGAAGGTAACTGAAGACTTTTATAGAAATTAAAAAGTAAATTGAGTTTTATTTATGGATGCTCTTTAACTGCTGTGGTTCTGAGAATCCCATTCACATATAGATCATATAAACAGTAAAATAATTAAAGGTATAAACATGCTGCATATTGTTAAGCAAAATATTGATAAAAAATCTGTACTGACAGTTTACTATAGTAATATATTATTCATTTTACAAAAGAAGGCTGTGGAGCTCTACCCAATATGCACTGTAAATCACCATTTATTGAACTTGGTATACTGACACTTCTTACATTTATGGGTGTTACATCTTTGATGGGAAGGTTACAGACTCACAAATGAAAACAGATTATTCATAAATAAATAACTATATTACTCATATTTCAAAGGAAAGTGATCAGGATAAATCATTCTCACGTCATATCGCCTGTAACAGTGTTCAGGGATTACATTATTGGTATGAAGGAAAATGGAAGGCAATACTGTTTGTGAAGCCAGTGGTATGGAGAGAGCAGCAGAATCACTATGAAGTTTGTTAATTTTGCATGTGCAGAGTTGCTGGCTACTATATAAATTTGAACTCAGCTGCATAGTCTATTCCTCATGGACCCAAACTACCCATACCTACACCACTAGCAGACCTCAATTGTAGTGAATCTGAAAGCAGCTCCATGACTTCCAACTATGAGTTGGTTTCTGGACCAGAAGAGTTTGAAAATTCACCACAACAGTTTAATCAACTGATTTAGGAGGGAGAGGCCTCACAAGCAAAAAAAGTTAATTACTGGGTTTAGAACTACAAGGGAAGAATTTATTATCTTCTGGTGTAAATTTTCCTGGTATAGAAATCGCAAAATGCAATTCCACAAGCAATAACGAGAAAAAACTCACCTTGTGTTTTGTGTGGATGTGTAATTTAATGTTACATGGGCAGGGAAGCATGTGAGCCAAGTAACTGGCATCTTTTTATTGATTCTTCCAAACAAAGTCTTAAGGCATGTTACTTCACAATGGCAATAAGTTAGCTTCAATACCGCTTGCACCACCTACATATCTAAGGGAGTCTTATGAAACTCTGAAGTGTGTTCTTGAGAACTTAAATACCAAGTTTGGTGTTTGAATTATGCTGTTCACACACACATACACATGGACTTTTTTCTAAAAATAATTTCTATAGGTTCAGGGCACCTCAAAGCATATATTTCTGGTGAAATCTGAACATCAAATTTTATAGTGGAATCAATATTTCACCTATACCTAATAAAGAAAAAAATGAGCTATTAACTCTGATTTAGCAATAATGAGTTAAGAGGAAGCTTTCAGGAGAAAATATAAACATATCAAGAGGATGCAGAATACACAATGAAAGCCACAGATGAAGTATGCAGATTCTCCACCTCCAAAGAAAACAAAGGCAATGCAGTCAGCCAGAAAGGTCATGGTATCAATTTTCTGGATTGCAAAAGGGATTATACTGATAGATTATGTTCCTGATAATCAAATAATTATGGGAGAATACTATGCTAACATTTTGGACCAACTATAGCAAAAGGTATGTCAACAAAGGCCAGGTTTAGGAAGGAAGAAAGTCATCTTCCATCAGGACAGTGTACATCTGCACACCTGCATCATTTCCATGACTAAAATACACGAGCTGAGGTATGATTTGTTGCTCCACTTGCCTTATTCACCTGATATGGCTCCTTCAGACTTCCATCTCCTCCCTAAGCTCAAAAGTTTTCTCAATGGACAGAGATTCTCTTCAAATGAAGAACTGATACCTGGAGTTGACAAACAATTTGTCAGCCTTTGAGGAATCTCATTTTCAAGATGGAATAAATGCATTGGAAAATCGATGGACCAAGTGCATTAGAGTACAGGGAGTTGAAAAATAATAATAGTTTGAATCAGGTAGTTAATTCCGAGAACTCAAACAACCCTTGTGTATGGATAGGTAGAGTCAAACTGAAAAATTTAATGCCATCGTCGGGACTTGAACCACAGATCTTCCGATGTCTAGCCAGTTGATCTTCCACTGAGCTACCAGGCAACATGCTGGTATGGCATTGAATTTCTCAACTGACTTGCATGTTTCCCGGTAAACCACAAGGTGTTCTCAGATTATTTTGAGATGACAACCCCAATGGCGGCTTACAATGTTGTAAGTACTTCAAGTCCCAGGATTCATAGTATTTCTAACTATTATGGTCAACTGGTATTGGATTAATTGTTTTCTCACACAAGCCAATTGACCATAACAGTTGACTATACTATGAATCCTGGGACTTAAAGTACTTACAACATTGTAAGTCGCCATTGGGGTTGTCATCTCAAAATAATTTGAGAACACCTTGTGGTTTACCGGGAAACATGCGAGTCAGTTGAGAAATTCAATGCCATGCTGACATGTTGCCGTGGTAGCTCAGTGGAAGAGCAACTGACTAGACATTGGGAGATCCGTGGTTCAAATCCCGGCTATGGTATTGAATTTTTTAGTCTGACTCTACCTATCCAACTCCTGTCCTACACACGGTTGTGTAAAAAAACAATTAACCCTAACCCTTGTGTATGGTTCCTTGTAGATACAAAAATGTAAATGGTGTTTTATTTATGGACGTTCTTTAACTGCTATAGTTCTCAGCGCCCCATTCTATATTGGGCATGAAAGACCGCTTAATTTTGCTCAGAGGCCTCTCTATCAGGCTTGAGGTTCTTTTACGTGCCATAAATCTACGACACGGGACCAACTGCTTTACTTCCCTTCCGAAGGAAGCCATGCTAAGGATTTTTACACCCGAAAAAACCAATCGTCTTCCACCGGGTTTGAACCCACGACCTTGGGTGTATGAAGTTAGCATGGTAACCATTACACCACGGAGGGCGACTGTGGATACAAATAGTGATATTTGCATTAAATTGATATAGTCAAAATATTAAGATAAAAGGCTCAAAAGAATGATACAAAGAAAAAGACTTCTGAAACAATGAGAATTATTTCTCAATAGTCTCTGTGTAACTCCATTTAAATTCTGTTCTCTTTGCATGACCAAGGGGGAAAAAAGATAAAAGAAAAAAAAAATGAATAATTGCTTCCCATTGAAGAAAAGTATTAAGTATTAGAAAATTCAAACTAATAACAAGAAATATCTTGGAAATGGATAACTCCATAAAAAAGTATTGATATAAATTTGTTTCTTTAACAAGATCTACCTTTTCTGTGTGGTAAGATTTTGTCTGTCTCTTACAGTTTACCAGTTAGGCAAAAATCATTCAGAATGAAGAGTACATCGGGAGCTCTTCCCAGAAAATTCAAGATACACATTTCATCTGTCATGACATTATTTTAAACCTACAGTATTTCAATTAAAGTCATTAGAGGTATATTTGAAAAATATTCCTGCAAAGGGTAGTTTGGGATGGGGAATTTGCTTTAAAATCTTCATGTCCCATCCTTGGAAGATGTTGAATTTAAATATCAAGCTGCATATTTTACTTACTTTCGTTTTGCAGTTATGCTCTTCTCCATATGTGTACGCACACCCAAGAATTCAGAAGGCCTCAAAACATATATTTCCGTTGAAGTTTTGGGGGGAATGCAACACTTCCCATACTTACTATACATAATAGAGAAAGTAATAACATGCTGCAGATTATTTATAGAAAAGATGCTCAGAAAGCTGACCGTTTTTCTCCAGTTTATCTGCAACTTCATGATGGTATAACTATTGTACCATATTGCTACAGCTCATGATTCTCTTCAAGAGATTGTTGCTATTTTTTGTTACAGAAGCAATTTTTAAAACATATGCCTCAAATCAAAATAATACTGTGTTAGGACAAACTAAAACTTTTCCAACAGTTACATTGAATATTGGGTTATTTGGAAAAATCTTCATTTTATGTTTATGATCAGTTGCACAATATTTTGTGTTTTAAGCTTTTGCTTATTTATACCAGTTAAATGACCAGACAAAAAATGTTGCAGATATTGTTAATTTAAAAAGTTGTTCCTCTTTTTCCGGGATATAAATTAACTCCTTGGAAAGGGAACTATTTGCATGGTTCCATATATTTCAGAGGTAAATACTTTTTTTTATTTACAGGTTAACAAGATACTGGGGGAGCCTCATTTCTTCAGTGCCTTGCTTCCTTGGCAGAACTTGCATTTTTGGTATCTGAAAAATGATTCTTCAAAATTTATATCCTCTGATGCAGAAATAATTCCACAGAGAGCTTCTTTATGGGCAATGGCTGTCCAGTTTAAAGACCTTTGGAAGATTCGAGCACCTTTACGCTCAGTAGAAGGCTTTGACATGACTGATTTTGATAAGCTAATTGAGGTAAATTCATTTGTAATTTTATGCATAAAATAAATGATTACATTCAAAGATTAAACAAAAGCATAAACCAGAGGAAATTAAAAGAAACTTTCCCAGGATTAAAGCTTATTTAAAAACCAAACATTTAAAATACAAACATGACCATATTTGTTGTTGTTTGAAGATGCCAAATAATTGGGACTGGACTGGACTGAACTTAAAGTTGATGCCCTGGGTGATGGAGAGACCAAATGAAAACATGTTTGTATTATGATTTATGATAAATTAATTCATAGTCATAATGTGAAAGTTCTCATATAATTTAATTTTTAAATCACATTGCTCGTAAATTTTACTAAAGGAGAAACAGGGTTGAGGGCAACAAAGGGGGGAGAGAGGGAAAACAGGGTGGAGACAAAGAAGAATTATTACATTTAACACAATAAGTTGAGAACAACTTGGGGTTTTGCAAGTAACTAAATTAAGCTTGAATTTTTGACCACCTTATCACTTTTCCAAATTTAATGTAGTGATGCTGCAGGGAAAATACTAGAGACAAAGAAGAAACGTCACATTTAACATAACTTGAGAAGAACTGGGGATTTTCTAAGTAAATTAAATTCAAATATTTGACCATCATATCACTTTTCTGAATTAATTGCAATGATGGTACATTGTTGTTTAAGTACAGATGTATATGTCATAGAAAAATGCTACATTATAGAGAAAGCTAAACTTAGTTTTGAATTCAGCTACCAATTTTGAGAAAAAGATTTAGTCATTTGATTTTATATGCCTGCATTCTTTGCATTTTAAAACTGATATCCATAAGAAATGTAGTCTCATACCATGCTGTTTGGAAAGAGTTTAGAATCTTGATGTTCTTTTTTTTTTTTAACAGCATTCAAGCTATATAAGTGACAGCACAGTGGAGCCACAGCCTTTATGGGAGTATCCCTGTGAGGCATTGAGTCAACCTTTCTGTGTGCTAGAATTGGAATTCAAAAAGAAAATTACAGAGTTCCAGCAAGTGGATGGAAGAATCACTTACGAAGGGTATGTCTGATATAGCATTATAATTAAAGGTAGCGTATTCTAGAGGGTATTTATTGTGTTTATCCAAATACAAGATGACCTCAAATGCAAGATGACCCCCATTTTTCAGAATTTAATTTTGGAATTGATCATATCTTTTTCATACATAAAAAGAAAACATGATAACTTAATTTTTTTGTAAATGAAATTCAATGGTTTGCCATATATTTAAAATAAACTAATGGACATTTAAGCTGATTAAGTTCCTTATTATTATTATTATGATCATCATCATTATCACCATCACCATATGTGTGCAATGATAAAACGTGATGGCGGTGGTGGCGTCTGCAATGCTGTAACAATGCTGTATGATTTTCTATTTAGAAAACAATTTACTAATACACGTACATTTTTTACCTAATTTGAATTTGCGCAGAAATTCATATTGCGAGCAGGAGAGAGACTGAGAAGGGAATATGGAAATGTATCAGTATGTCTGTGTCTGTGTTTGGTGGAGATCCGAGGAGGAGAAATGCACTCTCTGCTTAACTATTGGCTTCCAATGCAATACTATGTGCAGCCACTGATGCGAAAGGAAGTACTCTAATTTTACTTTAGTGTCAGAGAGTAATTTTTTTACTTTCTCTAGCCCCATATGTATACAATGTACATAGGGATAGAGAAGTATTGCATTCCACCCAAAAATTTGATACTGAGATTTCACCGGACATGTTTTAGGACCCCCTGTATCCATTTTCAGAAAAAGGTCTGTGTGTCTATGAACACGATAACTCAAAAACGAAAAGTAGCTAAAATACCAAACTTGGTATTTAAGTTTAGTATCTTTCAGGGATGCGACACAAATATTTTGAGAAAAATCCCCCCACCCAAAACTACCCTTTACATGGAATTTTTTTTGAAAATTTTGATTTTCTTAAAAATGGCTCTAACGATTTTGATTAAAATATCATATATTAAAGATATTTACCTAACAAATAAACTGTATATCTTGAATTTCCTGGGAATAGCTTCTGAAGACCTGTTTATTCTGGATGAATTTTGCTTAATTTGGCATAATGAGTAAACCGTAAGAGATAGACAAAGATTTACTATACAAAAAATGTAGATCTTGTTAAAATACACAAGTTATGTCATATACATTTTTCTCATATAGAGGTATTCATTGTTATTAGTTTCAATTGTGAAGTACTTATACTTTTCTCAAACAGGAGTGTCCGTTTTTCTTTTGTTCTACTCCTGGCCAAGAAAAGAAGCGATTTGTGATGACATCGCATAATGACAGCTTTTAAAACATTTGACTATTGGTTTAGCCCAGTGTATTCCCTTATTTTCTTCCTACTTATACAGAACTAAATAATAAGAACATTGTGCTAATGAGTACCACGATTAGCAAGGTGCAGAAAGAAGAAGAATCTTATGTATGAAGTTTGTAGAACAGCTAGAGAAAGTTATGTGAGTGTAACACATCAGATTTTTTTCCAAGGAGAATGCTCATAGGTTGTAAGTAGATAGCATGAAATTAAATGCACAAAGTCAGCCAAATGTGTCGCAACCTTGGCGGTAATGTATACCATTTTTCCCCAGGCTTCACTACTGCCATGCCCTTGAAGTTTGAAACCTAATTTTTCTCTGCATGGTATTTGGAAAACTATATCATGAATGCAAGACAACCCCCCAGTTCTGAACATAGATATTTTGGGTAAAACAATGTCTTGTATTTGGATAATTATGATATTTTTCTGTTTATAACACAAATTGTTTTAGGCTAGTGGTGATTAAACATAATGCATATGCAAAAGGCAATTGTATCTGGAGCGTTGCTTTAGTTTAGTTAGCAAGGATTAAACAAAATTGAAATACACATTACTGACTCATTCCCACACATATACAAAAAAATGGTATAGGTATGTAGATGACATCATTGCCATACTTCCAGAAAAACTCGTAAACGATGCACTCAAACTTGCAAAACAAGTCCATTCAGTTCACTATTGAGACCGAACAGGAAGGAGCCCTGCCATTCCTAGACATTAGAATAATAAGAACAAAAGAACACAGCCTGACATTCGGAATATATAGAAAATCCACCAATACAGATAACCACATAAAGTTTGATAGCTACAACCCTACAACACACAAATATGCAGTCCTGAACAGTTTAACATATAGACTAGTACACATTCCCATGGAGAAGAATGAATACCAAAAAGAATACCAACAGATACTCCAAACAGCTACCAACAACGGTTTCCAAAAAAGTGCAGTAGACAAGAGAATACATAAATACAAAAAACTGAATCGCATAACACACACGACCACCCTACAGAACCCCAGTGACCAACCTCAATTCAGAAAATTCACCTATCATCCTTGGGCACACAACAAACTTCAGAAAATATTCAGGAATTATAACATCACCTTAGCTCCAAAAAACAACTACAGCATTCAGAAACTGCTGTGCAGAAATTTAAAAGATCCTATTCCTGCAGGCAAAAAACCGGGAATTTATGAAATTAAATGCTCAGACTAATCTGGTGTATATCAGAAGGACAAAGAGAAGTTTGGAGACCAGATTAAAGGAACACATGAGAAACCTAAAATACAAACAAATAGAAAAATCAGCAGTTGCGTATCATTTTTGGACATCAGGACACGAAATCACATAAAACTATTAAAACCAGCTTATAAACCCACAGAATTAGATGTCTGGGAGAAGATCTTCATCATGAAGAAAAAGAGCCATATCAGAGCAACCTCTGGAAGTTCATAGATCCAGCAACAGATGCCTCCACAGTTAATACATCCCCATCGTCACCAACGAAGAAAGATTTAGTTGGAATTAAGGGTTGAAAATGGGAACAACTGTTACTCGAAACCGGTCCCCAGTAAGTAAAAATAAGTGATGTTTGTGTTACAAAAACCGACTCAAATTCTTTTATCTTTTATTTAGATTTCACCTTCTTCTTGCTTTTTGATAACCATACTCATCTCAAAGTGGAAAGTCAATTTTGCACATTGAGATTTCATTTGCATATTAGGATTTTGTACCACTCTGCATTGCTACTCTGAGCACATTGTTGAAATTTCATTTTGTTATTTCTCTGAACTACATTTTTCAACATTGTTGTCATTTGTTAGATCACAAAGTGGCACTCTTAAAATTAAGCTACAAACCTAATTCATGTATCATTTTGAAGCTTATTAGTCAGGGAATGATGTGAACCTACCTCCAGAGCCTTATCGGAAGTAAAAAAAAAAAAGTAAATAAATAAAAACAATTGAATTAAATTTTTTAAACATTTAAAAAAAAAAAATTAATCATAATCCAATTGGTAAAAATACTTATTTTAATTTAAAAATTCATGTTTTAAACAGTTGTTTTACTTTAAATCTTCAATGTTTTAATAAACTAAGTAAAATTTTAAATTTAAAATTTTAGTTTATTATGCCAAACACTAAAAAAATTTGGAAAGATTGGATTAAAAATATAGATTTTTTTTTATCTTAATGTGAATATATACCTTAACTGATGAATGATATTTTTTTCATCTACCTCTAAGTCAGCCAACATAATATGGGTTAGCCAATAGTAAAAATCAAAAGAATTGCAACTAAAGTGAACTATAGTGGCTGTTTCATTCTGCAGTTGCCTAGAGTTCAACAGTGAAAGGTCTAATATGCAAAATGTAGATCTAATATATATTTTGACAAGATAATATACTACTTATTGGAATTTTTGATACTGTGAAACACTATAATCTTTAAAATAAGAACTGAAGCTTTCCTGGCGACGTGTTAATTCAAAATCTTCTCGGGCTTCTAGCCAGGTAAAAACTTGGCTTGACACCAACGTTTCGAAGAAGTCCGTGCCAGGAGCCAGGAGCAGGAACTAGTTGCCCGAGTGTACTCGGGCGGGGGCAAATCACCACGGTACCTATCCGCTTTTCTCGCGGATTTACCCGTGTGATATAAAAGATGTAGTCTTATGCAAGCGTTTTTGTCTGTGTCGAAGTAATGTGGGCAGGGTGTTTCCCTCTGTGCAGCCAGCGTGGGCTGGCTTACCTACCTGAGTGGTCACCCACCCAGAGAGGGACCAGGCCCGATGCTGCTTACCTTGGCCAGCCTCTTGCGGGCTGTCAAGGAAAGCAGTGCCAGCTAGCGGGGAGAACTGAAGGGATATAGGTACGGGGTGGGGGAAGCCAGTGTTGCAGATCTGGTCGGAGTACAACTGGACGGTCACCCGTCCAAGTCGGGACCGGGCCCGATGCTGCTTAACTTGGCGGGTAGAACTGTAAAGGGAGAGGCGGCTGGAAAACTACCATCCCAAGGCGTCCTTGGGAAGACTGTAGCTTACGCGTCTCCTAGGCAGCGTGTGGTCGTAAAGACCGAGAGTGTTCACCTGGGGATTTGGGTGGGGAGCAAGTTTAGTGTATATTGTGCGAGCTCTTTCTCGCACAACGTCCACTATGTAAGGGATTCCGGAGTGGGAATGGAGAATGTGGGACGGGAATCTTCGGTCTGTGCCATACATCATCCTCAATGCCCTGTTCTGCACGGTCTGCAGCCTGCGGATGGTGGAACGAGCCACCGAACCCCAGACCTCGCAGCCGTACAGCATCAGGGGCGGGATGACTGCGCGGTACAGCCGTAGTTTTAGGTGTGTAGGCATGGTGGAGCGGAAGATGGGAAACAACTGCCGTAGGGCAGCGTGTCCCATACTGACCTTCTCCCTGACATGTGGAGTGAAAGTAAGGCCGCCAGGAGCAATCACCACGGTACCTATCCGCTTTTCTCGCGGATTTACCCGTGTGATATAAAAGATGTAGTCTTATGCAAGCGTTTTTGTCTGTGTCAAAGTATTGTGGGCAGGGTGTTTCCCTCTGTGCAGCCGGCGCGGGCTGGCTTACCTACCTGAGTGGCCACCCACCCAGGCCATGTCTCAGTCATCTTAAATACCAGGCCATAATATCACGCGAACCAATCAGATGTTAGCTTCATCCCAGCTCTTATAAATACCAATCTCCGCAAGCTCAAACCATCAGTTCACCCTGAAGACGAGGAAGATGCACTTCTTCGAAACGTTGGTGTCAAGCCAAGTTTTTACCTGGCTAGAAGCCCGAGAAGATTTTGAACTATAATCTTTGTTTAACTTAAAAACAAGTTTCATCCTCCTTGAAGACTTCGTTGGCTGCAGTCGAATGGTGAAATTTCCATGAGGATGCTGTGTCTGTTAGCATGTCAAAATTCATAAGACTTCCTCCAAAATTTTTAATGTAGATCTTGGCATGCGTTCAGATTTTAAAAAGGAGATTCATTTATGAATATTGCACATTTTTCTCCCAAAAATGTGCAGCAACAGCTGATTTTTCAATTTCAATTTATCTTTCTAAAATGTTCCTTTAAACATGGACCTATGTTTTTTGGAGTGTTTAAAGACATTTTTATGCTATAACTTTATTTTTGGTGTTAAAGTGATGTTAAATTCTTAAAAATCTTTTTTGGAATTCCTGGGTGTCCCATGGGTGTTATGAATCTTCTAAAAGCTTTCTTCTCTTTAATTCCTAACAGCATTGTGGTTTCTTTTATATCTCTCAATGTCTTAAATAATTTTTTGGTCAACGAGTCACTAGGTGAAACCAATTTTTTGTGCTGTTCTTACTATTTCTGTATAATTTAAGTCTGACAAAGGTCTCAGCAAGATGGGTGCTGCGTTTGCTGTCAATGGAGAATAAATGCAATCGTGTGATCCATTCAGAAGCAGATTTGGCACTTTTCTATTGCAATCCTGACAAATTTCTGTGTTGATTCATAACTTGGATGAAATGTGGATACATAACTACAGTCCGGAGACAAAAATACAGTCAAAACAGTGGGTTTTTAAAGGCAAACCAGCTCCGGATAAAGTAAAGGTGGTGAAATCTGCAGACAAGGTGATGGCCTCGATTTTTTGGGATGTACACAGAATCATATACATTGATTTCTTGCAGAAAGGGAGAACAATAAATGGAGAGTATTATGTATCGTTATTGAGCTGGTTGAACGGAGAAATCAAAGAAAAAGATTCTCTTCCATCCAGACGATGCAAGGGTGCACACTTGCACAGTTTCAATGGAAAGTTGTAGAATTAAGATTAAATCACTATAGCATCCACTGCATTCACTAGATTTTGCCCCCAGTACATTTTTTTTTCTATTTCCAAACTTGAACAAGTGGCTCGGCAGAAAAGACGTCTAACGAAGAGGTCGTCTTCCAAACATGGGCCTTCAGAAATCCTTCTGTTTGGAAGGTCTAAAACAGTTGGAGAAACACCGGGAAAAGTGTATCAAGCTAAAAGGAGATTATTTTGTAAATAAAAAAAAATCTACCAAAAATATTTTGTTTTTCTATATCATTCTAAGGACTTATTGAATGTCCCTTGTATCTCAAGAATAAAGCCAGTAACAGAAATGTATGTAAATATTGTATTCTATCATTATAATAAGTTTTTTTACTTTCTCTACATGTACTATATATATAGTGTATAGAGAAGGTATTGCACTCCACCCAAAAATTTGACACCGAGATTTCACCAGAAATACATGTTTTAGGGTCCCCTGTATTATCCAAAAATAGCATTTTCAGAAAGTGTGTCCGTGTGTCTGTGAACACAATAATTCAAAAACGAAAAGTCGGTAAAATACCAAACTTGGCATTTAAGTTTAGTATCCTCCAAGGATGTGACACTAAGATTTTGAGAAAAATCGCCCCACCCTAAACTACCCTTTAATGGAATTTTTTTGAAATTTTTTATTTTCTCAAAAATAGCTCTAACAATTTTGATTAAAATATCACACATTATAGATATTTACCTGGCAAATAAAATTTATATCTTGAATTTTCTGGGAATAGTCTCTAAAGACTATTCTGGATGAATTTTACAGAATTTTGCATAACTGCTAAACTGTAAGAGGTGGACAAAAGCTAAACACACAAAAAATGTAGAGCACCTTAAAACACACAATTTATCTTATATCATTTTTTTTTTTTTTATGGAGTTCATAGTTTTTGGGTTTCAGCTTTGAAAAACATACTTTTCCCATACAGGAATTTGTCAACTCTGTCTGTACAAACAAAGAACTTCAGTTCACATAGCAACAGCTTTTGACCATCACTTTAACCTTATTTTGCTTCTAATTACAAGGAAACAAATAATAAGACTATTTCTGCTATTTTTTTTCTTGATTTTGTTGCAGAGAGGTAGAGAAAGTCATGTGAATAGAACCCATCAAATTTGTTTATATATACATATATATGCAAATAACCTATTTGGAATGTAGATAGTAACCTAGATGTAAGTGCATTACTGAATGAATCTGTTATTTCAGAAGCGGAACTTGCCATGGAGTTGTAATGTGGGTTGACTGGGACTTGGATGGCAATCCAAAACATGCAATATCAACAGGACCAAAGGAACCTCCACAAATAAAGAAAAGAGTTTCCTGGGATATGTATACAAGACAAGGAGTTTATTTTTTAAATCCTCAGCGAGAAGTAGACAAAGGAAGTCAGCTTAAATATTCTGTTAGGTTCAAACCCTTCAATGGTGACATGCAGTTTAATTTTGATTCTATTAGTTAAGTTTCCATGCATTGGAAATGAAGAAAGTGGTAGAATATACACCATCAACATTAGTATCAGTGCCGTAGTGAAAGTTTCAAGACTTCTTACATAAACAAGAAAAATTACTCTTTTGGTGCAAGATATTCCTTCTTCCCAGCCTTTATTGGAGTATTGTCTATAACTTTGTGGTTTTTTCTATAATGTGTTACTTTTCGTTAACAGCAACAAATACAAGTCAGTGTACAAGATGTACAAGATTTACATCAAATTCATCTGATCCAATAAGTTATCACTCTATCAAAAGAATCATTATATCAATATATAATAACAAAATTAAAGAAGATAATGTATTACAAACAAAATGTATGAAATAACACGACCAGAATCACTACATTACCAAGAAAATCCCCTGTAGCAACTTTTAGACTCCTAACAGGCCATGACTGTATAGTGAGATCTCCTCTGTGTCCTTTCAGTATACTTAAAGAAGATATGGATGGAAACCATCTACTGCGCTGCCCAACCTTTAGTCAACATGATAATATGACATCAAAATACTGGAATGGTGGAGAGCGAATGGCTTCATTGCCAACTGCTCAACATTAGATACCAACCAACCAACATAATTATGAACCTCTTAATTTAAAAAAAAAATGTGATGTGTCCCACTCACTGACTTTCTCTACAAACTGTTGTTGCAAAAGATTATTCCTTTATCTGCATGGTGGTAATCGAGATAAACATTGGTGTAAATGATTGCACTAGCAGAAGGGAAATAAGGTAATGCTTTAGGCTAATGCAATAGTCAAATCTTGTAAAAAGCTGGTCATGATGTGAAACAGATTCTCTTAACTTTTCTTTTTATGGAAGTTTGCAAACAGTGCTGTTATATTCATTTATTTGACAAGTCGATTAATTACACTAAACAACACTTACTTGGGATGTTTGCTGGAACATGTTTCTAAGGACCAGTTTCCTTCAAAGCTGCACACTGCAGCCATTCAAAGCTGAAGAACTGGTGCAACAGAAAAAACTTTAGGTAATTCATTGATTACAGTGACATGCATTGTGTTGGCAAAGTTGACCAATTCTTCTAAGTTTCTCTATCTTCAGTATGCACTTTTTAGCATTACCATCTTTTTCCAAATCCAAAATTCATGTATTTTGAATGGCAAAAAAATTCAGTTGTCCCTGCAGTATGTGGTATAACATTGCTGATCTGACTGCAAACTTTGTAATTTGTATTTTTTATTTCTTCATAATACTGTACAAAATCTTAAAATTTCATACATTATTTTGAATTGCTATTTTATTCCTTAGTCCACCATGTGTTTTAACACTGTGGTTATTTATGCATGGTGGGCCATAACTGATTCATATTTCTTTATTTTTCTAAACCATTTTCCTCTTATTCTCCCCATATATTCTCCTAACCTTTTGTATTTTCACTATCCTAAATTTTAGTATTTCTTTTTAACATTATCCCATTTTTACTTTCTCTACTCGTACTATGTACATAGTGTATAGAGAAGGTATTGTAATGTACCCAAAAATTTGATACTGAGATTTCACCGGAAATACATGTTTTGAGACCCTTGACTCCCCCCCCCCTAAAAAAAAAAATTTAGAAAAATGTCTGTGTGTATGTATGTGTCTGGGCAGCATAGCTCAAAAACGAAAAGACCTTTAAAAACCAAACTTGGTATTTAAGTTTGGTATCTTCCAAGGATGCGACATAAAGCTTTTCAAGAAAATCACCCCATGCTCAACTACCCTTTACATGGAAAAAACTTCGAAAATCTTCACTTTCTTAAAAATGGCTAACAATTTTTATTAAAATCCCATATATTTAAGATATTTACTTGCCAAATAAAATGTATATCTTGAATTTTCTGGGAATAGACTCTAAAGACCTCTTTATTGTGGATGAGTTTTATTGAGTTTTATATAATTGGTAAACCGTAAGAGATAGACAAAAACTCACTACACAAAAATGTAGATCCGGATAAAACACACAATTTATGCCATTTACATTTTTTTTTTTTTTTTTTTTTTTTGTGGAGCTGATGTTTTTGAGATATTCCTGTTTTTTGGTTTCAGCTTTGAAAAACTTACTTTTCTCATACAAGAATTTGTGAACTCCTGTCCATATAAACAAAGGAACTTCAGTCACATAACAACCAGCTTTTGACCATCAGTTTTACTATGGTACCCCATAATTTTGCTTCTACTTTCAAGGAAGCAAGTAATAAGACTATTTCTGCTAATTTTTTCTCAATTAATATGAAAATAAATAGAAGTATAAGCTTTTTAACAATAATTTGTTGCAGAGATGTAGAGAAAGTCATGTGAATGGAACACATCAGATTTTTAGGTATAAATTGATCTCTCCGTAACATTGATTCTTCACATTCAATTATATAATGGAAGTGATTATCTGCCTCTCCACATAGAGGACATCTATCTAAATACCTTCCCTTCCTATCTCCTCGTAGCCTATGTGAACATAATTTAGTTCAGGCCCACTCTTCTCTCGCTAACCTATTAGCTATATTCTCCAGTCTAGCGTAAATTGTGTGTATAGTACAAACTTTTCTCTCCTTCCAAACTTTGAAATAATTCTTGCTTCTCTATGTCCTCCACTCTGTTACTTACTTCTATCCAAAAACCTTTACCTAACCGCTCTCTCTCATCCCACAACTTACCCATACCTATTTCCTGTAAGATTCTCCTTATTCCTTGAGCCCCGCATTAGATTTCTCTTGCATTGTTAAACATTGCTTCACGAGATTATCGTCCAATGATTTTAATCTATACCAATATATAAGTAGCCTTTCTACTATCATTCCCTTGCTTCCTACTCTTCCCAACTCCAACATTACTGCTCCATTTGGTAATGAAATGGATAAACCCTATATACGTTTACAGAATGATCTATGCACTTTATCAGTCATCCTGTAAACTATACCTAACTGGCCATAGGAAGTGGCTTGCCTTCCACATACAACCATCTTAAGTCAGTCTGCCCACAAGGTCCTCTATAAATGGAGACTGAGGATGTTTCAGCCATACAGTAAGGCTTTTCCCCATCGAAGAGGTTAAGTTTAAGTGAGGACTACATACATGTAACTCCAAATGTGTTAAATTCAGCACTAATTTCTGCAGAAACATATCCTTTAAACTACCCATCTGGCAGATTTCAGGAGAAAGTAAATATTAAACTTCCACACATTCCACTGACAAATAAAGACAAAATATCTAACTGTGAACTGAGTGAGAGCATGGGATACTGGAAGGAAATATAGATTCTTTCACAGATAATGTAGACCTCTGCATCCATAAAGCTGTTAGGTCCAGCATCATACCTCTGTTTTTCTAATGATATGCTTAGAACTCCAAATATTTAAATAATTTTCTAGAAATTCAGTTCTTAATTAAAGACTGCACTGTTACTCAAAGACTGATTAAATTTCTAGCAAATTAACATGGAATTTAAATAGTTGATGGTGTATGTTCTATTTTGTGTACTTCTGGGCTCTTTCACTCAGTGTCTCTGCTTAGAACTTAAAGGAATGGCTATTTTCTACTGGCTTGCACACTAAGAATCTTAAAGGAAATTTCAACTGGTTAAACAAATCAAACTGAAATATTAAAAAAAAAAAAAAGTGTAGAATGCTGTTTTCTGTGACTTCATTCCGTTCTTGTTCCAATTATATACTTATTTCACCAGTTTATTAGGAAATGCCCATTTGCATATGTGTATATCTGCTTTTGCTCGTTAGCAGAGAAATTTTGTGCATAAATCAGCTCAGCTAAAATACAAACGTTTCATAATGTTTTATAAAAACAATCCTACAGGATTGCAATATTTTTACAATGTTACTAAAGGAGAAAATCTTCTAAATGATGAATCGAGTACATTATTAGCATATCATAGTTTTTATGAATGCTCGTGATCCTAAATGTAAACAATTACCATATATTTTGGCAGATAAGACACTAGATGGAGCATAAAAAAAGCCACCCAAAATCAGGGTCGTTTTATACAACAGATATAAAACATAGATTGAAATTTTTAAACTATTACATTTACAGTACGAATTGTTTGAAGATGCAATACAACATACAATGCTATCGTTACTTATGAGCCGTTATTTGGCAAATGCTTCTACAGGCATGAGTTCATTATTTGACACATGCTTCTACAAGAAAAACCGTAATAATGCTGAAGGAGGATTTTGTTTTATAATTGTGTAACCATAACAATTTTTAGTAACACAGAACAGGTATCTCCAAAAATTTGAATAACCAAATATGATGCTTTTGTAAAATTTAAGGTCATTACCGGAATCAGTGCACATATTATTATCCAAATGATCATTGTTTTAAACTAAATTTACAGGCTGTTGATAATTTGGGGATTGGGTTACCGGACAGACATATGGTAACCTAATATCTTTGACAAAAATGTATAAGTCTTATCTGAAGGTCATTTTATCCACCAATCAGATATGGTAATTCTCTGTGGCATTAGTATTTCACAAAATAGTGAAAGGAAGGAAAATTACAGGGAAAAAAAGAGTTTTGAGCCCAAATGCTATTTATGAATCTTCCATCCTAAATATAGTCAAGGCATAAAGAAGAAAATTTAAAAATTCCTATGTTGAGGTAACTATAAGTTGTGTGTAACACTGTGTGTATTGTAATTATGTTATTTGTTTTGAAGATCATTATTATATTTAAGCAATATCATAAATATGAAAATTTTGTACCATACATGCTTACATATTACATAAAATATGACATATTCAGCATTGGAGAGAGAAATAAACATGAATCAAATAGAATATTTTTGAGTTGGGTTTGTAACACTTAAGTATCACTTCGTATAATTTTTCAGACCGGTTTCGACGCCATGTGGGCATCATTGTCAATGGTTTCCAACTGAATTTCCACAGGGTGTTCTATGTTGGGGTGTGATGGAAGTATTGTGGAAGTTCTTCACCCAGCCACCAAGGACCATCACACCTCAACATAGAACACCCTGTGAAAATTCAGTTGGAAACCATCGACAATGATGCCCACATGGTGTTGAAACCAGTCTAGAAAAATTATACGTAAGTGATACTTCAGTGTTACAAACCCAACTCAAAAATATTCTATTCATAAGTATTACTGTTCCAGAACACCCATTCATTAAAATTGTTGTTGAATCAAATGTATATAACTATTAAATCTTATTTAAAATTTTGAAATCTTTAATTATCACTGAACTAAACCAGTTTTCTTTCCTTAATGAAAAACTTAGTAAAACTTTTGCTTCCTTTTAGTACTTAATAGGATAAAAATGCAAATGGAGTTTTATTTATGGATGCTCTTTTAACTGCTGTGGTTCTCAGCATCCCATTCTATACCGGGCGTGAAAGACCACTTAATTTTGCTCAAAGGCCTCTTTTATCTGGCTTGAAGTTCTTTTATGTGCCATAAATATACAACATGGGACCAATGGCTTTACTTCCCTTCCAAAGGAAGCCATGCTAAGGATTTTTATGCCCGAAATAATCCATCATCCTCCGCCAGGTTTGAACCCACAAGCTTGGGTAACCATTACATCACAGAGGGCGACTGTTAATAGGATGAAAGATCAGAACTATTTTTACTAACTAAAGGTCAACATCAGCATTACAATATTTGATGTGATTGCCTCTATGACCTGGTGTTTAGCATGCTAACTTCCAAACCCAGAGTCGCAATTCCTGGCTGGAGAATGGGAATTTTTTTTAGCCAGGATTATTTCCCATCTTCCCTAGAGTCTGGAAATATGAATGAGAGCTAGTAAATGTGAATTTAGTGTATAAATAACAAAACGGAACTTAAATAAGCCTATAAGATATACAATAGTAAACAAGTGGACATCATTGCCAATGAGCAATTCTTCTAAAGGCAATGAGCCACAATATGATCTTAGATGTTAAGGCAGCATATAAATGAACAAAAAATGTATGTAATTTTTGTCATTTAATGAATGTCTCAAGAATTTTAAACAGAAGAAACCCTACAAGCTAATGAATTCGCTTACCTTGATTACAATTTATACTTTCATGAGGAAATAGATATTCTAGACAAAACTGTTAAATTAAAGAGAACAGTGGGCATAATTAATCAGTACAAAATCTCTAGAACAGAGAGATATGAGAACTTACTTTTATTCGACTTTGCAAGACCTTTCTTGTATGTTAGTGAGACATGGACACTCAGGAAGATAGACGCCAATAGCAGCTGGCAAAATTAAGATTTGAGATTCACAGTTGGTTATAGTAAATGGGACATACATAAACGTAATGGAAAAAAAAAAAAAGAACTAAAGGTTACAGTATTAGAGTTTGTACATCAATGCTAAAAGAACTGGCAACATGTTCAGCATATGCTTCAAAATAGGATCCCTAAAACCCTGTTAGACTACCGTATACAAGGGAAAAAAATGTGGGACATCCAAGGTCCAAAATTCTTCATTGAGACCAAAATATGAGGCATAATATCCGAAGGATGATGAAGTATGATAAAAGAAAAGAAAAATCTGGGGTGTCCCATAAACAAATTTTCTTTACAAAAGATCATTCTTTTATCTATATCATGCTAATTGAGATAAACATTAGCAGAATGGTGATACTACTTGGTTCTTTGTAAGTAGATGGGAAATAAGGGACTGCAATAGCCGATCCTATGTGCAACAATTAAAATTCGGTTCTCTTTTGTATTCCCGAGAGTAACAAAAGTTGACTTTAAGTTAAAAATTGAAACCAATAAAAAGGAATAGCTTGGAAACGGCTTACTGTACAAAAAAAAAAAAAAATGCAAATTACTAAGAAAAATAGCGCGTCTCACAGAGACTGCACTTCCGGATAGTTTCAACTAAATCTCAAAGATAGCAGCACCTCCTGCTGATAAACAGAACCCTGGAGTCGTTAATGAGAACGAAAGTGCACGATTGCACTGTGCTCATTTCTGGCTGTAAAATTCTGAGCTGTTTTGTTGCCCGCACAAGTGCAGAGCTGCTAAACGTTAGTTATACGCTAGCACACGAGGCCTATGCTACAAGCGTTGTTGTCACATACTCAGGTTTTCGGCTGTGTTCAATCTGAAGAGTAGAGCGCGGTATATTTAAACAAGTGGCACCGGATACCTCATTTTATTTAATGTTTCCTGAAAGAGAAAAAGGAGATCCACTAAGAAATATTGGAGGTTCATGTGCTCTTGTGCTGCTACACAGCAGCCGCCGCTGTAATAGGCAAAGGAATTTTCTCCTGAAATTAATACAAGAGCTCATAAATTTCTATATGAAGGTTATTCATATTCATATTCATTTATTTCATCCTTCAGATCATGTATACATGATATGGACTCGTCAATAAGTTACATAGGAATATAACAATAAGTTAAAAGGACACACACACATACACACACACCCACATACACATATGCATACAGCATATAGGGTCACCACACATATCCATACTGCCTTAATTAGTAAGACTTATTTACATACTCCATAACTGAATAAAATGCATTCTCTAATAGGTACAATTTGAGTTTTTTCTTAAACAGATTTACATTTTCAATATTTTTTATATTAAGGGGTAGCCTATTATACAGTTTTATTCCATTATGATTTACACTGTTTTTGGCTAGATTCGTTCTGCAATATTGCACATGTAGATTTCCTTTCTGCCTTGTACTATGATAATGAATCTCTTGGTTATCTGGTAACTGATGCCTTATTCGTCTGATATGATGGATTAACTCCTAATATATACATACTTGGTGCAGTCATAATCCTTAACCTTTTGAACAGTTCCCTGCACGGAGATCTACTTGATTCGCCAGTCATTATTCTTATGGCCCGCTTTTGCAACCGAAAAACTTTTTCAGATTCTGTTGATGCCCCCCAGAACATTATTCCATACCTTATATGACTATGGATGTATGAAAAATAAGCACTTCTAAAAACTTGCACACTCGTCACTCTTTTCAATGTACTCAATATGTAACATTCCACACTTAGTTTCTTGGTTAGCATATTTATATGTGTCCCCCATTTAAGATCTTCTGTAATAATTATCCCCAAGAATTTAGTTTGATCTTCATATTTTATGATTTCATTGTCTATTTTTATTTGTGGTTTTGCCACATTTCTATGATGACTCGAATGAAAACTCATAGCAACAGTTTTTTGTATATTTAATAGCAGTCTATTTACCTCAAACCAGTATATCAATTTCCTTATATCCCCATTTACTTTTTTCTGAAGATCTCTGTCGTTGTTTGCTTTTAGCAGCAGGTTTGTATCATCAGCAAATAACACCACTTCAGACTCCTGGACACATAATGGGAGATCATTTACATAAATCATACTGATGAAATCCAACAGTTAACATCACAAACTGCTGTTGCAATGAAGGACCTACTGGGAGCTGAATATACAGAAAAATCTGTGGAGAGTGGAACCACATCGTAGCATTGGAAGGTGCAAACTATGTGTAAGAAAAATGACAAGAAATGTGATAAGTGTTAGTTTTGTTTGTAAGGAGCATTCTGAAAGTAAAACTGTTACTGAATGCAGTATCACATGGTCTTAACCTGGCAGTGCATGTGATTGGAATCTCAACATCATTACATGCAGAAAGAAAAGCAAGAAAAAAAAATCTGATATGTTCCATTCTCTATATCTCTGCAACAAGTTATTATTAAAAAGCTTATGCTTCTATTTACTTCATTCTAATAGAGAAAAAAATAGCAGAAATAATCTTATTACTTGCTTCCTTGTAAGTAGAAGGGAAATAAGGGAGTACTATAGGTTAAAGTGACAGTAAAAAGCTAGTTGCTATATGACCCAAGTTCCTTTGTATGGACAAGAAAATTCCTGTGTAAGAAAAATATGTTTTTCAAAGCTGAAACCAAAAACAATGAATATCTCAAAAACCATTAACTAGACAAAAAATTATATAGCATAAATTGTGTTTTTTAACGTGGTCTACATTTTTTGTGTGGTAAGTTTTTGTCCATCTCTTAGAGTTTAACAGTAATGCAAAATTCTGTATAATTCATCCAGAATAAAGTAGTCTTCAGAGGCTATTCCCAGAAAATTCAAGATATACATTTTATCTGTCAGGTAAATATCTTTAATATTTGATATTGTAATCAAAATCGTTAGAGCCATTTTAGAGAAAATCAAAATTTTTGAAAAAAGTTCCATGTAAAGGGTAGTTGGGGGTGGGGGGAATTTTCTTGAAAATCTTTGTGTCGCATCCTTGGAAGATGATAAACTTAAATACCAAGCTTGGTATTTAATGGTCATCTCGATTTGAGCTATGCTGTCCACAGACAGACACAGACACACATGGACCTTTTTTTAAAAATGCTTTTTTTGGATTCAGGAGGATCCAAAACGTGTATTTCTGATGAAATCTCAGTATCAAATTTTTGGGTGGAATGCAATACATTCTCTATACACTATGCATATAGTACGTGTAGAGAAAGTAATAAAATCTGATGTGTTCCATTCACAAAACTTTCTCTAGCTGTTCCACAAACAAACTTCCCCTACAAAAGATTATTCTTTTATCTAATTCATGCTGATCAATATAAACAGAATTTGTCTTAATACTTGCTTCCCTGTAAGTATAAGGGAAATGAGGTAATAGACTAGGCTAAAACAATAGTCAAATCTTTTAAAAACTATCACTATGTGAAATGATTGAAATTCAGTTATCTTTTGCATTCCTCGGAGTAAAACAAAAGAAAAGTCGACCTGCTTGAGAAAAGTTTAAATAGTTTAAAATTGAAACCAATATCAAGGAATATCTTTGAAACGGTTAACTATAGGAAAAAAATGTATATGACACAAATTGTGTTTCTTAACAAGATATTTTTTGTGTAGCAACGTTTTGTCTCTCTCTTTCGGTTTATCAGTTAAACAAAAGTCATCCAGAATGAAGAAGTCTTAAGAGGCTATTCCCAGAAAATTTAAGATACACATTTCGTTTGTCATGAAAATACCTTAAACAAATAGTATTTTAATCAAAATTGTTTAAGAGCCACTTTCAATAAAATTACAGAATTTATTTTTTTACCTTTCTTTTTTTTGTGACAGTCATTTTTGAGATATCCATTTTTAATGGTTCAAATTGTTCAGTACTTTGCCATTTTTTAAAGTCCTGTTTATTTTCAGTTGCTTTCTCGTGGAAAGAGTATGAAATTTTAAAGACAGCTTTCAATAACTTTCAGCTATTCAATTTTTAAACGTTTGATGTATTACGTTTGCATCTGTAATGAAATACGTAATACAGCTGTTTCTGCAAAGGCTTATCTTGTTTAAAATGGAGTAGATAGAAAAATGTATACCCACTAATAAACAATTTAGGGTAGAGAAAGTCTTATGAATGTAACACATCAGATTTTCTAAGAGGGGCATTAAGATGCACAGCTATCTTGGCATGGTGTATGTAAAGCTGAAATGCAAAGGACAGGAATGTGAACATGTGCAGAGGGCTCTGAAACCAGATCCATAAGTTGGTCCATAGCTTTATTCACTTAGCAACTGCACATAGTAGATACAAGTTATTTTATTTCACCAGAAATACATGTTTTAGGATCCTCTGAATCAAAAAAAAAAATTTCTTAAAAAAGGTGTGTGTGTGTGTGTGTGTGGGTGGGCGGGTGGCTGCCCTGTGCAACATAACTGAAAAACAAAAAGTCAGTTAAATACCAAACTTCCTATTTAAATGCATTATCTACTAAGGATGCAACATGAAGATTTTCAGGAAAATCAACCCACCCCTAACTACCCTTTAAATGGTAAATTTTTCGAACATTTTTATTTTCTCAAAAATGGCTTAGTGGGTTTGGTTGTCATTTTTATGACAAAATGTATATCCTGGATTTTCTGGAAATAGCCTCTGAAGACCAATGACTTTTGTGTAACTTTTGTATAACTGATAAACATAAAAGACAAACAAAAACTTAACAGAAAAAAAAAATAGATCTTGTTAAAACACAATTTGTCATTTATTTATTTATTGAGTTTATCACTTCCGAGATATTTTGTGTTATTGGTTTCAGTTTTAAACTACTTAAAACTCTCCTCAAAAGGGAAGTCATCTTTCTTTTCAGCTGTCTTGTTTACAAGCAAAGAGAATAGGATTTCAATTGTTTCACACAGTGACAGGCTTTTAAAGGATTTGATTATCATTTTAGCCTAGTGCATCCCTTATTTCCCTTCTACTTACAAAGAAGCAAGTAATAAGACCAATTCTGCTAATCTTTATTAGTTAGCACAATATAGATAAAAGAATAATATTTTGCAAGAAAAGTTTGTTTGCATAACAGCTAGAGAAAGTCATGTGAATGAAACACATCAGATTTTTGTACATAGCTGTTGCATACTCAGTTTGCTACTGGTAAAAGGCACAAGTTGCTATACATGACCAGAAGAGGTATGTACTCTGGCTGTCAAAGACACAAAGCAGATAATCTGCTGTTCTAAGATATCAAAAGAAAATTGTGACTGATTTTTACTTTCTCTACATGAATTTTATATTGAAATTTCACTGGAAATACATGTTTTTGGCCCCCCTGAATCAAAAAAAAGAAAAAAAGCATTTTTAGAAAAAGGTTCGTGTGTGTGTCTGTGGACAGCATATCTCAAAAACGAAAAGACCATTAAATACCAAACTTGGTATTGAAGTTTGATATCTTCCAAAATTTTGATTTTCTCAAAAATGGCTCTAACAATTTTGATTAAAATATCATATATTAAGGATATTTACCTGACAAATAAAATGTATATGCTGAATTTTCTGGGAATAGCCTCTGAAGACTAATTTATTCTGGATGAATTTTAAAATTTTGCATAACTGCTAAACCGTAAGAGATAAACACTTACCACACAAAAAATGTAAGCACGTTAAAACACACCACTTATGTACTTTTTTTTTTTTTTTTTTTTTTGTGGCGATCGTTTTTGAGATATGTCTTGTCTTCGGTTTCAGCTATGAAACAACATACTTTTCTCATGCAGGAATTTGCCAACTCCAGTCCATACCAACAAAGGAACTTGAATCACATAGCTACCAGCTTTTGACTATCACTTTAACCTATGGTACTCCCTTATTTTGCTTCCACTTACAAGGAAGCAAGTAATAACACTATTTCTGCTATTTTTTTCTGGATTAGCATGAAGTAAGCAGAAGCATAAGCTTTTTAACAATAATTTGTTGCGGAGATGTACCAGAATATCTATTACAAAGACAATAAAAATTGTGCTAGAATTTCTTTTATTACAAAATACTCCATTCAAATGTAAGAGAAGATTTGAGCCAAAACAGAAACACTTTGTTTTCACTCACATTGTTTGCTGAGAATAAAATGTTCTTGAAACCAGTCCGACAGCAGCGTAGGTGATAAAAGTGTTTCTATGCCAACTCGACCTCTTAAATTTCACATCACTGTTACTAGCTTATCCAAATATTATACACCATTTAAGTGTGTCATTTCAGGGAGGTTGTACACATCCATTTGCACCTCCTTGCATGGTTGCAGTACTATCAGTAGATTTTATGTTTGGCCATTTTCTTTTGATGTACTCAGACACATGTAGTACTCCCCATTCTCTGCTGGCAATGTGAAGGTTTGCACCACTCACTTTACCTTTGTTTATGTGTGGATTGTGCAGTTCAGCAACCTGTGAAACAAACCCAGGATTGATAATTAATTGGTGATTCATCACACAAGAATTGGAAAGATAGAGTTCAAATTGAAAAATTCAGTGCCTTAGCCGGGATTTGAACCACAGATCTATCTGTTTCTGTCTTATCGCTTTAACCAACTATCATACCGACATGACAAATTCCCCAACTGACATGCAGTGGTTTGTCCTTGCATGCTGAAGTGCTGCAGCACATTACTCTTTTTTTTATAAATTGCATAATAGACATGCTGAAAGACCATATAACAAGCAGAATGCATTATAGTAATAATTAGAAACGGAGCAATGTAATAATGAATGCTAGAAGAATCATAAACATGAAAATGGGATGCATTAGCAAATCTCTCATGCTGGAAGTTTGTAAACTCACTAGGTCAGTATTGCGCTTGTGTAGAACCTTCCCCTCTTACCTCCTTGACAGTCACAGATCCCAAGGTTTTCAACCTGTTCCATGCTGCGTTTCAGTATCATTATGAGTGTTGATTCTTTTCCTTATAAATGCTTTGGCAGCAGATGAAATAATTTTAGTGTAATTAATATAATTATAATTATAAACTGATGCATCCAATAAGTGTTATTTTCGTGCCTCAGTTTCTTTAAAGAAGAAGCTGATTGTGAACTATTCATTTTGGCATGATGCTCCACTTCCCTGAATGTAGTGCAGGTACACAGGGTTCACATTGCGACAAAGTATTCTGTTGTATAGAAGTTATGCAATGTAAGTTTTCAGTTTATTTTCAAGTATGAAGCATAATCTATTATAGTTCACTTTTATTCGTGTATGGATGTGTTAATTTCATAGATAAGAAAGCTTTAGCCAATACATAATGCATTTAGTTGAGCTGTTAAAAACTCCTTTTTCAAGACAAACTTTAGATGGAAAGATTAGCATAAAACTCAGGACAGCATACCCTGATCTAAAAATTGAACAGAAAGCGAACAGAAGTAAAAATTCTGTTTACACAAGGAAATTTAACAGGAATATTTATGACAATGACTGGATCTGTGGGTGTGATATCAGAAATGTGCTCTTTTGGCTTGCCTCTTCAAATGTACTGATTCATGGTCTACAATAGGTGAGTTACATGCACTGTTTTTTTCCCCATTTAGCATGCTATGCTTTTTAGGCTTGAGCCACCACTGATTTTTCCCTTTGAAGCACAAGGAGATCTCAAGTTAATTTTGAGATGATATACTTCAATGAAGATTTACAACACCATAAGTACTTTAAGTCTGGGTTTTATAATTTAGCCAACTATTAAGTCAATCAAAAAATGAAATGAAATTTATTTATGGACACTCTTTGACTGTGTGGTTCTCAGCATCCCATTCTATACTGGGCATGAAAGACCATTTAATTTTGCTCAGAGGCCTCTCTATCAGGCTTGTGGTTCTTTTATGTGCTATAAATCTACGACACAGGACCAATGGCTTTACTTCCCTTCTGAAGGAAGCCATGCTAAGGATTTTTACACCCAAAAAAATCCATCATCCTCTGAAGTCAATCAATGATAATTGAGGGGCTCAGCACCAGAGGGAGCTATCCCAGAAATAGCTAAATTTGAGAAAAAAGGAGTTTTATTAGAGTTGTTGATTTGGTGAAAAATGTAATATTAAGGTACAACTTTTTTAAATCCAGTATTTGATCCACATTTTGAAATGTCCTAGAAAATACAAAAAAGTGATATTTAACAGTTTCTTTTATTTATTTAGCACTGCAAACTGTAATATTTACTAAAAATTTACTTATGCAGAGAAGAAACTAAACATGATATTATTGATATTCCTCACCATTGTTTCTTTTTCGTTTAGCAACAACTTTTTTCCATATGTTTTGCTTGCATATTCGTTTCTTTCCTTCACTGGCTATACTATTTACTTCCATTTTGAAAAACAGAATAATCTGCAGCATAGTATAATGCCTAAAATTTCAACTATTTACACAATATTCTTAAGGTTTAATAATAATCTTACATATTATTCTGTTTCACGTATTAAGGCCTAAAATCATTATTTATTGGCGTATAGTTTAAACAATAAACAATACTATTAAAATAGTTAAAGTTCTGTAAGTTTGTTGGCATTGTTCTTTAAATAGCAGGCAACTTCATAGTGGGATATCCCCATCTGGCACAAATTTTCTCACTTTGGAAAATGACACGGTTTCTGTAAGTTACTGTAGATGACACTCTAAAATAGTTAATATTGCCAAGATTTCTACAGACATGAGAGACGGCAGAAGCTGTCTAAAAATAAAAAAATCTCATTTTTTCACAATGTGTGGGATAGCTTCCTCTGGCTCTGAGCCCCTCAATTGTTTTACGTTAAGGACCAGCTGAAAATTTCAATGCCACATTCAAGATCTGAACACATTTATCTTGCTCTCTGTGCAGTTGCTCTAAACATTGAGATACTGTGACATTCAGTCCTCCAACTGATTGAATTTTTCAGCTGGTTTTAACAGTAAAACACCCTTGATAGGGCATTAATATAACAACTTTACTAATATAATAATAAAATTGTCCAATAGTTGGCATAATTATGTGAATATACCTGGATACTGAGTACTTATATGTTAGTTGCCCTTTAGGTGTTCTCTGAAGCTATGAGACCTAATGGGTAGATAGATTTATTATCAGCCTGAAGAAATACAGATTCAATGGCATTGTCAAAATATAATGAAATTTTGTTACATTTGAGTTTAAATATATACAGAATTTGTAAAAAGAAAAATCCTGACCAGGCAAAAACAAACACGAATCCGATTGTATGTAATGCCAGGATTGTATGTAATGCCAGACATTGCCACAGTAGCTCAGTGGTTAGACCAACCACACCTTTGATACTGCAAAAGGTTTCTGACTGCTACCACAAAAATTTAATGTTGCAAAGTTCACCCAATTCTGTAGTCCTTTATTATACATGCCTTTTTGATGTTTTGTAAGGTATAAGGAAAAAATTTGTCAATTTTCAAGTTAGAAGTATGTTTTATTGGAACGGATATACAAATGATGATATCCAAACTGCCCACATGAATTATGCTTGCAGATTAATTAAAATATAGTTACTGACCTGTGTTGAAGAAGCATTTGCCGAATCACCAGATAAATCTAGGCTTTCCAACCAGAACTCATTGCCGGGTAGAGAGTTCCCATCCCAAGCATAAGCAACTACGAGAAGTTTAGCTGCATCTGTGTCTGACAGCTTTTCATGTGGAGATCTGTATGAGTATATAATATTTATTCCTGGTCCTGAAACATTATAAATTCAAGAAGAGTTGACAGGAATTGATAGCTGCATTGGCGATGAACTGTGATGGCTATAATTGTCAACAGTTGGATTCATACTATTATTCAAATGGGAATGGGATAATTGACTCCTTTCTGTCTATAACATTATACTAATTTTTCTTGAGCTCTCGCTTGTTTTATGGCTAATTGGCAGGTACAGTGGAAAACCAGATGCAATGTCCACTAATAACAATTTTGTGCACTTAAATACAGTTACTTTTAGAATAAGCATTATTTTATTATCAGACAAAGTACAAATCTGTTTTCTTATGTGCTAATGCATATGTAATATCTTTTTAGAAAACTATCACTCACATACTTCAGTCTATGGAATCAATTTCTTACTTGAAAGTTTCTTAAAACTGTTTCTAATACACCAGGAGTTTTACGTCAAATACTATGATTTCTATTCTTTCAGTCAGAATATGCCTTCTTACTTTTTATTCAAAAAGCAACTCTTAAATATGTTGATACTTATTTGCTGTTCAACTTACCTATACTAGGTTACAGAAGTATGGCATTCTACCCAAAAATTGGGACCAAGAATTTTAAGATTCACTGAACTTAGAGAGCATTTTTATATACTCCCTGTGCTTTAGAATCTGAGTCTACATATGAAAATATTCTTAGATGTAATAAACTATTAGCATATTAAATACTTAAAACTGAATATCTGATACTCTAGCTTCACATGCGCCATTCAATATTAGGATAATTAGTGTTTAGATAACCAAAAGGAAACAAAGAAAGACTTTCATATGTATTTAAATAGCAATAATAATAATAATAAACACGAACATGAAGAATAAGAATAATAGTAATAATAATAATAGAAATAATAATACCAATACTAATAATAATATAATAATAATATTAATAAAAAATAATAATAAACAACTTTTACCTTTCTCATCTGAAGTCGTAATATCTTCCCACATTGACTTCTGGAAGCTCTCTTGGAACCAGGAGAAGTTAATGTCAGATATATGCTGAAGAGTGGGACGTAATCTGCGAAGACAGTCTGCAAATGCTTCCAGAAGTGCCAAGTTTTGGTGACTGGAGATACGCCATTCACCTAAACCTATTCCTACCATATGTATATAAGCCTTTTTCTTAAGGGCAGCTGCCCTAGATTCTGCCTACAAAAGAAAGCAAAGCAAGAATTAACCAATACTTGAAAGTTAGAACTGATTTCCATATACACAGGGTATAAATGAACTACACCAAAATATTTTCAGAGCAAGTAATTTGAGATGGACGTATGACCTGTTGTTAAAATGTGGAAGTTATGGCTATAAGTTTTGAAATTGCCAGTACACCACTGGCTAAAGATGCTACCATTGTGTGCAGAACACACGAAAATGATGAGATGTGCAATGGTTATGACATTGGCTTTCAAGTTAAAGGTAACCAAGTTCATTTTTTTGTTTTTTGATATTTTGTCTAAGCTTTTAATTCTTGTTTAAATGTATGCATTTTATTTCAACATAGTACAATGTATCAGTACATCTAATTACAATTCTTTCTCACAAAGGTTGAATCCTGCACAATACAATTTTTACATGTATTTTAAAATGGGAGGTGGTTTAAAGGGTGAAAAAACTTAAATAAAATGACAAATACTAAATGAGATCTTGACATCCGTTTTATAGGAACTGCTTGAAATAGCAGTCTGCATTTTCAATGCAAAGTTTAAAGTGGTGAAGGAACAATTGTCATACTCTATCCAAAATTCTTGTTTGTCGAATAACCTCACATGCTGCTATTATTTGGGCAGTTTGGTTCTCTTCTAAGGTGATAAGTGCTTGATACACCATAAACTTGAGGTGATCCCAGAAAAATAAATCAATTGGGTTCGAAATGTGTAATGTAATTATTTTTGCAAAGGTGTATCTCGATTAAAATGAAGTAAACAACATGTGACTTTCTCTAGCTGTTCTGCAAACAAACTTTTCTTACAAAAGATTATTTCTTTATCTACATAATGCTAATTGAGACAAACATTAGCAGAATTGGACCTTTTACTTGCTTCTTTTTAAGAGGAGGGAAATAAGGGAATGCACTAGGCTAACACAATAATCAAATCTGATCGCTCTATGAAACATTTGGAATTCCATTCTCTTTGCTTGCTCGGAATCAAGCAAAAGAGATGAAAAGAAAGATGTCTTCCCACATGAGAAAAGTTCAAGTAGCTTAAAATTGAAAACTATAACATGGAATATCTCAAAAACAGTCAACTCTGCAAAAAATCAAAACATGCATTCCTGGTGAAATCTCAGTATCAAATTTTTGGGTGGAATACAATATCTTCTATATCTACATTGTATATATGTGCTAGAGAAAGTAATAAACTTTCTTATGAATAATTTGTATAGCCACTAATAAACCATTGAGGATAGAGAAAGTCATGTGAATAGAACACATTGATTATTTTTTTCCCTTCCTTTCTTTCTTTCTTTTTATTTGAGTTATGCATAACAGTACTGGCATGCTTTTAAGTATTCTAAACAGTTATTCTTTATGTCACACATATTATAATTAATTTTCATAATAATAGTTTTAATTCCATAAGAAAATTCACTATTGTTATTCCTACATTATTTAAGCTTCTCCCTTTTAAAAAGTTGTACTATAATTCAAATTTTTAAGCAGTAACAGACATAATTTCTAACCTCAATTAAAAGTGTTTCTATTGAAACACTAACTCGCTTCTTGAAGATGTTGTTATTGAACAGGGTATGCTTGGATATCTCTACATACTGAGATAAGGTACCTTCTCTGCAAGCTTTACGTAATTTTGCAACTTCTTCATATAGAGGTAGATTTGGCTGAACTCCATAAAAATTTGCCCACAACTGCCTAAGGGAATGCAACTTCACTGTAAAAAAGAAACATTAGCCATAAGTAAGTCTTAAAACCAAAAGCAATTCTATATGCTTCCTGCGCTTTAGAATCTGAGTCTTAGATGTAATAAACTATTAACATATTAAATACTTCAAACTGATATCTGACACTCTAGCTTCACTAATTTGTAATTCAGCTGCAACTGATTAGCCTGACCCTGATGATCACGGCCTGCTAGTTGTTCCTCTGTTAGTGGTTATAAGAATTGGTGATAGAATATGGTCCATAGATCTCAAAAGTTTGTTGATCTTGGTTTATTTTCCCAAATATTTAGTTCATTCAATAGTTAGTGGATGCAACATATTATCATCAAGTTGGCACCTTTATTCTTTCTGCTGTTACTTTATATGTTTCAACAGTTGTTGCATGACTGAGCCTGGGAAAAATATATATATATATATATATATATATATATATATATATATATATATATAAAAAAAAATAGCTTTGTTCTTATATAGACCAGGTTCAACTAAATAATTTTATTAGTATTTTCCAAGATTTTACTAGGTCTACATAAATATTACCATTACATATCTTTAGATACTAATCAATTCCTAAAACTGCTATCTGGAGAGCTAAAAGCAAACTTTAGATTTGAAATATAGTTATCTTGTTTATGAAGCTAAACTTTAAATTGCACAACATAATATTCTGCCTCTCAGGGGGTGAAATATAACATTCATGAAACATACTTAACCCTTTTAGTGCCAGCCCGAATAGCAAAATAGTGTCTGAAAAGTGCCATGCAATTTTAGAAGAGATTGAAGGGTTTTAAATTATTGGTAATAAAATAAGTACCAAATGACATAGAAACCTGAATTTTTATTTCATTTTTAGTAAACTCTTTTGTCTATTGTATAATAGGCATTTTATGGATGAGAAGTCTCTTCAATATTTTTAAAAAATTAAAAGCAAAAGAAAAATTTGAAAATAAAATTAAAAATCCCAAAATAATCAATAATTAGGCATAAAAAAGCTTACTACACAGAAAGTTCAGGCTAATTAAATGTAAGTATAGATATTTCTTTACTAAAACAGCATCCTGTTTTGGTCTGGTGTTTTATTTTTTAAAATAAAAAATGAATTCATGTAACCTGAAACTGAAAAAAAAAATTCACAAAAATCACACACACACAACATTATACCACTATTAATGAAAACGGCATAAAGCAATGGGATACAAATGTAACATAGATTACTGTACAATTTAGTACTTGTGTTATTACATAGCTGGATGGCTGATTCACATTGTATTTGCCATCTGGTTACATCTCCGTAAATCCATTTTGATAATCTCTTACATCAATGTCAGAAAATTCAAGATCACTCGCTTTCTTCTAATATATCATCAACTGCAGCTCTTATTTTCTCTTTGATTCGTAACCTTTGGTTAATTGATGCCATATTTCAACCAGCTTAAACAAACACCTGCTAGAGAAATTAAATTTGGAGCTAATTTACCACTTTGAAGTGAAGATAAGGTCATGAAACACTCCAGTAAACCTTTCTCTATGGATATGATGTAGAAAGTATACAGACTTTCCTGCTGGAAAAAGTTAAAACGTATGAAAGCAGCATTATGATTAGATCAATATTGGCAATTTTTGCAAAATTTTCGGATCACGCTTAGATCGTGATTGGCACTAAAAGGGATAATACCATAATTATATGTCAACAATAAGAATTTGTGAGATACCAGAGTATTTTTGTATTTGCAGTGCTTGTTTGGATATTATGAAGCTTGAATATATAGCATTTGCTAATAAAAGCTGCTTGCAGTACAGAGAGCAACAGTGAAATTATTTAGACATCCCGTTAGTTGTCTACAACAAATGAAAACATGCTAGTAAATATAGACGAACACACAGCAAGTATCAGAAGTGATGACACAAACTGAAACACTGAAATGCACACAGTAATGTAAGCAAACGTTTCTTGGTAAATATTGTATCACAATTGAACTGTTGCAGTGTAAATGTGAATTTATGATTACCACTCAATTTACCCATAATTTTCATATTGAAACACAATGGTTATGGCCCAAGCTTTGGAAGGTCAGTGCCAGGCAGTCAGAGATAAACAATGATAAATAGCTCTCTCGCCCAGCTATATAAGCAAGCATTCTTGTGTGATTGAGTCTATAAGTGAGTTAGTGGGTGCAAACAAAGGTATTTTCCAAGTGATGTTATATAGTTGCAATATGCAGTCAGTATTGCTACTGCAATGGATTATTCTTTGGTCAAAATCTTTTGAGACAGTGGAAGGGGGACACACATAACTGACTTAGGCATCAGCAACCTGTTTTTCTATGTTTGCATTTGTACTTTCTCAAAAGACTCTAGCCAAAGAATAATACAGGTCTTGTGTCCAACACATCAGTGGGTGATCCATACAAAGAAGAGACTGTTTTATAATTAACATTACTTCCAAATTCTGACAGTTTGCCTGACATGCTTTTGGTTCGTTGTCATGACAACCAGGGTTAATCTTGAAGTGCCTGATTGCCTTTAAAGCTCCCTCTGTACCCAACAAAGAAGCTCAAAGGTAGGTTGCCAGCACAGATGGCCACATGTTTTGTTTGCTTAGCAGTATTCTTGTATCATTGCAGTGTGGCATAATATTATAAGATTTGTGCATATAATCAGCACAATAAAACCGGGAAAATAAAACCGACATCACCACAATACTCGGAAAGAATCCAACATAAAGTTCCCTATGCATAGAAAAAAAAAACAAAAAACTATGAAAAACCCCCTACTATATCAAAGATATAAAAACCTTAAATTTATTCACAAAAAAAAAATTAAAGAAGTATTAGTAAATAAAACAATATTACTCTATACAAGAATTTATGGATAAGACAATGTTGGAGTCACTAGGCTAATATACATATTATATCATTACCATATAAATCTATGTTTCAATATATTTTTAAAATAATATCTTTATACATGTACATATTAGAATTTAAATTACTCAATTATATTTTTGATGAGTCACCAGTTACGAGCTTAGGCTCACAATGCAAACATATGACAATAAATATTCTATTCTACCTATAACTGAAAGAACATTTGTGGATATATAAGCATATAACAAATGCAAGGTCATTTATAAAGAAAGTATAATTAATTTCAATTTTTGTTTTATTCGCTTACCTCCATACTTTTTCGGTAAACATCCTATCTTGGGTGGTGGACCATATCCATTCTTTTTAACATTTTGATGTTTTGTCACTAAAATGTCTTGCCATTCCATACATTGACATCGCTTAAGACGAGCTCCCATCAGCCCTACGATTATGCCATGTGTTGTGAAGCTTTTAGGATCCTCATTTGGTACACCCTTGTTGTGACGTTCACCATCATTAATGAAGTAGCTTGGTGAAGCGACGGAAAGAAGAGCTGAGAGTTTTATTTCATCATAACTAAGGCAATCACTAAGGCAAAGCGGATCCTTCTCTTTCTCCTGCAATAAGAGAATATACCAATGCTTGCATATCCTGACTATTAAGAAGTAAGAGGGACATACAAAATGATATTCTTACACTTCTAAGTCTCTATACTTTTGAAACAGTCTGCTTTATAAGGAATAATACATACTTATTTAGTACAACACTGTTCATAAATATAGTACCAGAAGTAGTAATAAAATTACACATACAGATTACCAGAACAAGCAAAAAGGTAAATTCTATACTGCACAAGGGGACACCTATGTACAATCAAATCACATATAAAATTAAGGTAATTATTTACAAGTTGGGCCGCTAACTCTCTCCGCTGCGACTTATGCCAGTTTTGCATTCTAACGGGACTGGTGTGGTAAGAGAGGGATTATGGGTGGGGAGATGGTTTAAAAAACTAATGTTGTATCCATTGCGCTGTTGGAGTTGTTGGAAATATCGATAATGAGGTACTACCACGATATAAAATTAGAAACATAAATTTATACACACACACTAACCTAAACGGATTGGAACCTAACCTTGCGCTAAATTTGAAATCCACAGGCTTTGAAATTGTCATCATAAACACAAAGTCAATCAATCACACTTAGTTTCATTCGATTTTAGAGCGGCCAAAGTTCTGCATAATAAAATTCACTGAACAGCTGTATCTGCGTGAAACATACTCGTCAAACATCAGCACAGCGTCTAGCGACATATGCCGGTGTTGCATTCCACAACACTGTTCGCCTGCCGCCGACAATAAAACTCAGGTTTTAGGCACTTTAGCATGTAGTATTATTATATATTTACATTGCAAAAGTAGAACAAGAATTCTTTATTTATATTCTACCCCTTCTAGGCAGCATACTTCATAAATATTCACAAAAAAGGATTGCTACGTGCACGTAATAAATTAGCATGTAACTTAATTATGGAGCTTTTCCAATAAAAAAAATTGGTGAAAACGTAACAAGTGTAAACCAAGCTTACAGTCAAACCACAATTTGTTTAATTTCTAGAGGGGCCGAAGTTCTCTATAATAACCAAAGTTAATAACAGTAACTATACAAAGTTTAGGAAAGAAATAAAAAAAATTTTAATTGAGCAGAGTTTCTATAGCGTGCAGGAGTTTTTTGATTATTTTAGAAACTAAACTAATTATTTGTAATCTGTATACATAGATTGTAAGCATTCCCAATAATTAATATAACAATTAATAGTTGCAACAAATCTTCACTTATCTTTTGGAAATATTTGTGTTACTTCACTGTTACTAGCTTTTTTTTATATTTATTCCCAATAATGTTTAAAACTGATTATATTTTTTTTTTTTGCTATTGTGCAGACTTATGTATCTATTGACTTATAAATAGGTGTCTTGTGTTATTTCTTATGTTAATTTACTTAATGGTTCTTATAATGTAAGCAACTATTAAGTCTGTTTTCTGTATATAATATTGTATTCCTGACGAAACAGACAGACGCAGACCAGACACACACACACACTTTTCTTAATTTTTTTTATTCAGTGGGTCTCAAAGCATGTATTTCCAGTGAAATCTCAGTATCAAATTTTTGGGTGCATTACAATACCTTCTCCATACACTATGTACATTGTACTTGTAGAGAAAGTAATAAAAATAGCAGATTATAATGGATAAACAAAAGAGTTAGTTTACAGTAAACTAAAGAAATACAAAAAACTACAATACTGCGACCAAGTAACTATATTTTTTCCAATAGTCAACAAAACAAAATATAAAAAATTCACTTATCCAAGAGCCATGTACCAATTTCTAAAAATACTTACAGATTACCATGTCACTTTGGCTCCAAAAAATAAATTCAGCATACGGAAACTGCTTAAATCAATCAAGATAGACAAGAAACCACAGAGAAGAAAGTAGGCATATGCAAAATCAAATGTGAGAGTTGTGAAAAAATCTGCAAAGAAAAACTCAGAGGGACTAGGAACTAGGCTTAAAGAACATTTTGTCACATTAAAAACAGAAAAACATAAATCAGCAGTAGCATGCCAGTTTTGGGAACAGCAACTAAAATAAAAAAATCTGATGTGTTACATTCACATAGCTTTCTCTAGGTGTACAGCTTTCTGGTACAGTTGGCTGCGACTGGAAAAAAAAACCAAAACCATTTCCAAAACACAATGGATTATCACTTTAAGAATTTGAAAGGACTATGTGATAAATATGAAAAAGTGGCAGTTATTAGGTGTGGATGGTGTACAGTGAAATTACGTTTTACACACTACCATTACTGCAGGGTAGGTATATGTTCAGGAATAATAACTGCATTTGGAGAGGTCTAGTACTCCCGAGAACAGTAGCGGCCGGCCTTTAGGGGCACAGGGGTATGTGCCCTCCCTACAAAAAATTCAGACAATAATTTCTCCATTATATTATTAGGTAAAATGCTATAACCTATAACGCATGTTATATTAATTTAAACCTACTATGCACACTGGACAGTTGTAGTGAAGATGGCTGTCGGAAATAGTAACCGGCCGCATTTTTCGGACACAAGCAATTTTGTGGTCATCCTATGCGCACGCGCAGAAGAATTCGATGCTTTCACATGCAGTTAATTTGGGTTCCAGTCCAGTGTGATTGGCAGGCTGAGGGCAGCCCGAGGTGTGTTAGACGTGTCCCTGTTCTCAGAGAGAACTTAACCACGTTCTAAGCGTAGCCTACGTCATATATAATAGCGTAGGCAATGGTTCAAAGGGCCGACATGGGAAGGTTCTCTTAGGACACGAAAGCCTCTGTGGTCATTTGCTGCGCATGCGCAAAGAGAAATTAAGAACCGACAATAAACAAAAATTAAAGTTTGAGTCAAATCCCTGACAAAAATATTTAGCCAAAGATCTTTTCACGTATAAGAGTAAATAATAATAATAATAAGAAAAATGTCTTAAGTTTGAAAGTCTTTTTATTTGAAAACAAAGTTGATCTATAAACCTCCCGAACGAAATATACAAATAGAAGCAGACGATAAGGTACGCTCGCGCGGCAACGCTCAAGACGTTCAAGCAGTGTTGTGTAATTACCCTAAGTTTACTAGGAAATAGATTCGCGATACATTTGAAGCTTCACTTGAAAACAGGAAAACGTCAAATAACCAATTGTTATTGAAATTATGAACGTGAACAAACAGTAAAATGGACCTTACTTGTGAGAGGTCCTTAGTGGCTAGTGTTTTGAGTATGAGTGCTTAACAGTAAACTGGTAACTGGCGAAACAGTGCCTTGAATGTATTTTACGTGCTAATGAAACACAATGCGAATGCGCTGGAGAATAATTTGGTGAAATTAATTGCAGAATGATATGCCAATTTATCAGTTGCTAGCGTTCAAAGAAACGGCAGTGTTAAAACTCGCCTTAAGAGGGAAAATCCTAAACACTGTTAGGCGATGGCTTGTAAAGTATACAATTGCTTATAAAGAAAATGCTTAAGACATTAATATCATAATCGTGATCTACTTACTTTAAGAGTGGTTCTAATAATTTTCTGAGAGAAAAGCGAGCTTCGTTTGTGAAAAGAAACATCGTGAACGTTGTATTTGGCATACATAAACTGTTAAAGTTGTGTAGGATAGTATTGAGGGCTGGAATCTTAAACTCAAGTGCATCAGCTGTTAAGACGAGCTATGCATCAATTTACAGCAGGATAACCTCACTGATAATGTTGTTGACATGATAAACAGTGAAGGTGAAGTTCGTGTTCAAATTTCTCGGGACATGTCGCGTTCAGTTTCTGACTTCAATCAAAGAGTTATTTTTCAAGCAAAGGATCGAATAATGAACTTGATCTACAAACAGAAAGGTTAGTGCAAATACACAAATTAGCATTTCATTTCCACTGATAACTTTTAGTATCCACTAATTTTAGTCTGTCATCTAGTGGCAATATACTAGCCTATGATTCTCAAGGTCGCGGGTTCAAACCCAGCTGATTTTTTTTTCAGGCGTAAAATTCCCTTCCTTCATAAGGGAAGTAAAATCGTTGATACCGTGTTGTAGATTTACGGCAAGTAAAAAAAACAACCCTCAAGCCTGAGAAGGAGGCCTCTTATAAGCAATATTAAGCGGTCTTTCGCGCCCAAAATGGAATGGAACGATTAGAACCGCAGCAGTTGAAGAGCGTCCATAAATAACATTCAATTTAATTTTAATTTTAGTCAATCTTAGAATTGTGCCCTACTAGATAATTTGGCCACGAGCCGTCACTGCCCGAGAAGTTTCAATTAAGGTAACAAATTTGATTTCTTCTCACATAAAACCAAATATCACCTCTTCCCCCATTCTTATTAATATGTAAATAACTTGCGAAGTAATTGCACTTGTTATAAAAATTTGTATAAGCACATGTTTTGACATTACAAACATGTTTGAAGGGAAAAAAATCACATTTTTATTTGCCCAATTTACTTGTCAATATCAATTTTTTAGGTGGAATAAAATACCTTCTATATCCACTATCTACATTGTACAAACAGGCTAGAGAAAGTAAAAAGATGGTATATTTATTAGAGGATGTACAACAGGCAGGAGAATTAACAGCATGGGTAAAAAATTAGGGATAAATTAATGAACTTTATGCTATTGGATGAAAACCCAAATCTAAAGTGTGTCAGATCACCAAGAAAGGAGCAATCAGTCTGCAACAACAGGAGGTGCAACAGAAAGAGTTACAATGCAGTCAAATAACTGAAGATGCACATAATGGATGTGCAAAACATGTTTTAGGTAAAATTTATTGTATGAAGCATAAGAGTATAGTATGTGACTCATATACTTTAAATTAAATTAATGAATGTTTATTGTTTAGGTGATAATGAAATTACTAGCTCTAAGACAGTGAGGAGAGCATGGAAGGCTGTGATATGTGATTTAATTTGTTCAGATAGATATGTTAATTTAAGTGCATGCTTTTAAAGAAAAAGGATTTGCTTGCTAGGAAAGTTATGTGATAATTTTACTTTAGGATCTGCCCCAAGACATATCTATAAATGTTGGCACACTTGTTATAAACAGTCTGTATGTGCTTCCTTTTTACATAGTGCTTGGATGGTACTTTTTGGAGAAAAAGATTCATGTATCAGAAAATGTTATGTGATAGCTTTAACTAAAGATCTCTCCAAACTTATCAGGAATCATACACCATAGTTTTGTATTGAAAGTTTCAAGTATATAACAGAAATAATCCTAAAGCCCGGAGAAAGCTAAAGCCATTTAAATAAGAAAAGGAAATGTAAATATTTATAGTCATAAATCCCTCATTTTACTGTGTATGGAATGAATGAGTCACAAATTGTGTATGAATACTAATATTTAAAAATATGTTTCGTTGCAATCCTCAAAATTAAAGATAAAATACAAGAAATAGTGTGTAAAATCTAAAATATTCCTTATTAGTTAATAAGGAATATTTTTATGTATTTTTTTATTATGGAAGAAGTAATTATGTTTATATAAGCAATTCAAATAGAATTTAAATGTTTGAATTAGCAAAATGGCTACAAATGTAAAAGAAAGAAAAACAGATGTATGGGGATGTTCGTTGTTTTGTCATAGTAACGAGAAAAAATTGAGAAATGTTGATTGTTACAAGTTAGAAGGGGCGCCATTGCATAAAGGCATGCTTCGGTTGCAAAAAAAAAAAAAAAGCAATGAACATTGGTAAAGAAATGAATTGTGCAGAAAATATTGTAATTATTTAAATATCATTATTAAATCAATCAGAGTACAAGAAGATTACTTCGTTGAAGTGTTAATATTATAAATATGAAGTTACAGTGTTTAAAAAAAATGTGAGATATCTTATTGTGAAATCAATGTTATAAGTTATATTAATTTCAATGCACCTTCAATAGTCTTATTCCACAAACATAGTTTTCAAACCAAACCCCTGAAGAGAATTGATGCAAAAAGAAAATTTACAAAATAAAGTACTTCACTACGCTGAGGTACATTATGCCATAAACTCACACAACTGGAATAAGAAGTCGGAGGAAGAAACTAGATATTGTTCCACTGGATGGAAGGATTACCACCACAGTTAATTTAAACTGTGAAACTAAAAGCTACCATATTCCTTTCCATCAAAAGCCACCACAAGTATCACATGATTATAGTTTCCAGCTATAGGAATGTGTGTGTAGTAACTAATAATGAAAAATTATGTTCCTACCGTACCAACAGCTTCCCATCCTTCATAATCTGAAGCACCTGACATAAGTAGATAAAAGTCCATCTTGCCAACAAAGCAAACTGCTCTTTTCTCTAGTAGGCGTTGAACAAAATCCAAAAGTCCCATGTTAGCATACACTTTGTTCTCAGTTGAATTTCCATACATCTTCTTGTGTTCCAAGAAGTTAATATAAAGCAGAAGCGCATTTTCATGAAGAAGTGGATAGCAAGAATTAGCATTGTCCTCTAGAATCTTCTTATCAACATAGTCATATTTAAGCAAACTGCTGCATCTCATTGTTGAAATAGGGAAATCTCTGTGAACAGAAAATATTTACCATTTCCTGGAGTAATATTACAGGTTCTACATAGTGTGAAACTTCAAAAACTGGAATACCATCATTGTTTTACAGAAAGTAGTAAAATAGGATCTTAATATACAGTAAATTCTTTTTAATATAAACTCAAAAGGGAATTTAAAAAATTTGAAAGTATATCTCCAAATAAACTCATTTCATGCAAATAAATATCTTACACTGAATCTCACCCTGTTAATTTCCATACAAATGAAATGGTGTTTTATTTATGGACGCTCTTTAACTCATTTGGTTCTCAGCATCCCATTCTGTATTAGGCATGAAAGACTGCTTAATTTTGCCCAGAGGCCTCTCTATCAGACTTGAGGTTCTTTTATGTGCCATAAATCTACGACATGGGACCTACAGCTTTACTTTCCTTCTGAAGGAAGCCAAGCTAAGGATTTTTACGCCCGAAAAAATCCACCGTCCTATGCCGGGTTTGAACCCACGACCTTGGGTATATGAAGTTAGCATGGTAACCATTATATCACAGAGGCGATTAATTTCCATAGATTATCCATATGTACTGTAATAGTGTGACACAATATTTCAAGCAATTGAGCATAATACATTCACAAACAAGTTCTCTCTTAAAGAAATTAATGATTTTGGTTGTTTTGTTGTGTTTAGGTTCATATGACAGAGAAAATCTTCAATGTCATTTATCCTTCAATTTAAATTTAATTGAGTTTTATTTATGTATGCTTTTTAACGGCTGCATTTCTTAGCGTCCCATTCTATATTATGCATGAAAGACTGCTTAACTTTGCTCAGGCTTGAGATTCTTTTACGTGCTGTGAATCTACGATGTGGGATCAATGGCTTTATTTCAATTCTGAAAGAGGCCATTTTTATTCCCCCAAAAAATTCCATCTCTCTCCGCCAGGAATAAACCTGCAACTTTGGGAACCAGAGGCTAGCATGTTACCCCTAGACTACAGACAATGGCACATAATTTATTCTTCTAATATTGATGTTATGTGAATGGGATTTTGCAAAATGCATGTAGCCATTAACAGACAGTAAGGGAGTAGGAGGGAAGTGTGTGCTTTCCAAGGATTTACACAGAGCAGGTAAAGAAAAGGGCAGAGCTAAACCTAACAAGTTAAACCTCATACAATCTAGGAGTGCAGAAAATTGAAGATGATTTCTTGGTACTTTTAACAAAGGTCAAAAACTGAAACATACACAAACCACTTATCAACTTTTCTAGAATCCAGAATAACTTCTTTTATTAACAATAAAATAATTTTAATTAAATGTGAATTTTAACATAATTTTGAACAGGAATTTCAAAGGGATTGTACTTTTATTCAATATACTCAGAAATTCAACTTATCCAACGTTGGATTAACCAATCCTTATTGCAGTTACTTATGTGTGACTCTAAATTATGCATGCACTTTTTCAGAGTCTACATTGCAGGAAAAAAATTCTGTAATGTTTATTTTAACTTTGGTTATTTATACATATAACATTGAAAAAAGATGTTTTGTAAATTAAGTATATATAAATTTTCCCATTCACTTACCTTAATCACAATAAATAAAGGCTTAGTTACACCATGATGTACAAACAATATTCAAACATTGATATCCTAAATGCATTTCTGTTGGTTATGAACTCATATAAAACAGAAAGTTGAAAAAAATAGAAGAACAAAAAAGAAATGAAAACAATTGTGTGTTATAATTAGGTCTATATTTTTGCTGTTTTAAGTTTTTGTGTACTCAAAGTTGTTTATTTTTGTAAAAATGGCTTTAGTGAAAAATAAATTTAAGAAACTTAGTTGACAGATAAAATGTTAATCTTAAACTCTCTGGGAAGAGCCTGTGAGGTCTTGTTCATTCAGAAATGTTGTATAGTTGGTAAACTGTAAGAGATATAGAATTCTTTAAAAAATTAATAAGTGATTTTAAATAAGTTTAATGTGACAGCCATTTCTTGATATCCATTATTATTAATTGTAATTGTAATTTATTAGCAGCCTATAGACTCTTTTCGACTCTTTTGTCAGCTTACATTAAACAAAATTAGCATTAAATAAACTTAGTCTACATAAATTATAAAAAATACATTAATATATACAGGATGTTTGGTTTAACAAAATATTAATATAGTCTACATAAATTATTTTAAAAATCTGATGTGTACCATTCACATGACTTTCTCCATATCCCTGCAAACAAATAATTCTTAAAAAGCTTATACTTCTATTTACTTTATGCTAATCAGAAAAAAATAGCAGAAATAGTCTAATTACTCGCTTCCTTGTAAGTAGAAGCGAAATAAAGGACAACCGTAGGTTAAAGTGGTAGTCAGAAGCTGGTTGCTATGTCAATGAAGTTCCTTTGTTTATATGGATAGGAGTTGACAAGTTCCTGTATGAGAAAAGTATACGTTTTTCATAGCAGAAACCAAAAATAAGGAATGTCTCAAAAACGATAAACACCATGAAAAAAATGTATATAACATAAATGGTGTGTTTTAATGTGCTCTACATTTTTTGTGTAGTAAGTTTTTGTCCATCTCTTATGGTTTAGCAGTTATTCAAAATTTAGTAAAATTCATCCAGAATAAACTACTCTTCAGAGGCTATTCCCAGAAAATTCAAGATATACATTTTATTTTTCAGGTAAATATGTTTAATATCCAAAATTTTAATCAAAATCGTTAGCCATTTTTGAGAAAATCAAAATTTTCGAAAAAAGTTCCATGTAAAGGGTAGTTGGGGGTGGGGGGATTTTTCTCAAAATCTTTGTGTTGCATCCCTGGAAGATACTTAACTTAAATACCAAGTTTGGTATTTTACCGACTTTTCGTTTTTGAGTTATCGTGTTCACAGACACACGGACACACACACACACACACACACACACACACACACACATGGACCTTTTTGTGAAAATGCTTCTTTTGATATTGGGGACCCTAAAACATATATTTCTGGTGAAATCTCGGTATAGAATTTTTGGTGGAGTGCAATACTTTCTCTATCCACTATGTACATGGTGCGTATGGAGAAAGTAAAAATTCATTGATATCATACACAGGATTGTTCAGTAAATATGTCTTGAGACATTGTTTAAATTTAACAGCATTTTCATTTTTTACATATGCAGGGAGTCGATTATACATGTGTAATCCTATTATATAGGGATCTTTATTTACAGATTTTACATTGTAGCTGGTATAATGTAAGTCAAGTTTGCATCTAGTATCATGGTTATGTATTTCACTATTTCTGGTTAATTAAGTAAGTTACTTTGTATATGTACAGAGATACTACAGTAAACATCTTTTCTCTTTTAAAAACTTCCCTCCTGCATGATTCTCGACTCCCCATTTTAAACATAGTTCTGATACATTTCTTTTGTAGCACTAGAACCCTTTGCATATGCATTTTATTACAACCCATAATTCAATACCATATTGGATATATGAATAAATTAACCCATAGTATATAAGTTTTAGAACCTCAACATTACAAGGTTTTGCAAATTCCCTCATTAAATACAAACCTTTACTTATTTTTTTACAAAGGTCATCGATATGATTAGTCCAGGACATGAGTTTATCTACTTGCATTCCTAAAAATTTGTGAGAATCAGATTCCTGTATTGCAACATTTCCAAAGTTAATCTGAAATAATATATATTTTTTCTTCTTGCTTAACTCAAATTTAATTATATATGTCTTGTCAGAGTTATTATTGAGGTTGAGAGATTTAAAAAATGCGTTTATTCTTAGCGATTCATTGGTGGCTAATGATTTCAAGTCAAGATCAGATTCCTCAATATTTTGTCATTTTTATGGGGCTGTCTCTATTAAGTTGTTCCTCAGGATTACATGGAAAGAATGTGGAACTTTAAGGCCAACATATAGTTATACATCTAACAATTCAGTTTCCTCTATTCTCCTTATACCTACAACAAAATGTGTTAGCCCGCCTGGGTAGTGTGGTGGTAGCGAGTCTGCTTCACATTCAAAAGGTCGTGAGTTCGAATCTTGTTAAGCGTGAGTTGCCCAGATAAGGTTTTTTTCTGGGTTTTCCCTTATCCTGAGAAGACAACTTTAATCTCCATGGACCCTGAGATATGACTAACCAGGTTAAAGGACTTTAAGCTATAAAAAAAAAAGAATCTGATGTGTACCATTCACATGACTTTCTCTATATCCCTGCAACAAATTATCCTTAAAAAGCTTATACTTCTATTAACTACATACTAATCAGTAAAACATTAGCAGAAATAGCCATATTACTTGTTTCCTAGTAAGTAGAGGTGAAATAAGGGAGTACCATAGGTTAAAGTGATAATCAAAAGCTGGTTGCTATGTCACTGAAGTGCCTTTCTTTGTATGGACAACAGTTGATAAATTCCTGTATGAGAAATGTGTTAAGTTTTTCATAGCAGAAACCAAACATAAGGAATGTCACAAAAACGACGAACTCCACGAAAAAAATGTATATAAGATAAATTGTGTGTTTTAACGTGCTCTACATTTTTTGTGTAGTAAGTTTTTGTCCATCTCTTACGGTTTAGCAGTTATTAAAAATTTAGTAAAATTCATCCAGAATAAACTACTCTTCAGAGGCTATTCCCAGAAAATTCCAAGATATACATTTTATTTGTCAGGTAAATATCTTTAATATACGAAATTTTAATCAAAATCGTTAGAGCCATTTTTGAGAAAATCAAAATTTTCGAAAAAAAGTTCCATGTAAAGGGTAGTTGGGGATGGGGGATTTTTCTCAAAATCTTCGTGTCGCAATCCTGGAGGATACTAAACTTAAATACCAAGTTTGGTATTTTACCGACATTTCGTTTTTGAGTTATCGTGCTCACAGATACACGGACCTTTTTGTGAAAATGCTTTTTTTGGATATTGGGGACCCTAAAACATATATTTCCGGTGAAATCTCGGTATCGAATTTTTGGGTAGAGTGCCATACTTTCTCTATACACTATGTACATAGTGCGTATAGAGAAAGTAAAAATGTGTTAAGTATTTGTTTCTGCAAACTTTTGTCTGTATTAACATGAAATAGAAAATAAGCTTTCCTAAGAGTGGTGGTTAGAAGTTATTTAAAACTAAATGATAGTAAAAAAAGCTATGTGAACGAAACACTTTCAATGATAAGAAACAAAATAACAGAAGACAAAAGATTTCAGAACAATGACAAAGTCATGCATGGCATATTGGAGTTGAGAAAATGAGGTGTCAAAATTGGTAAATTCTTTGTAAGAGTCGAGGTCGACCGCGACTACTAAAACATCCTTTTTTTTCTTTTTCTTCTTTTTTCTTTCTTTTTTTTTTTAAACAGTAACGGGGTCTGATCAGGACTCCGGTACTGTATCCCTATTTACATCTCCCCCCGTAGGTTTTACTGATTACTGGTTTTACTGTTTCTTTTACAAACATATACACATTGCACAAACATATAACATCCATGCCCAAGGCGGGACTCGAACCCACGATCCCCTGCCCACGAAGCACCAAAGCGAGACGCTTTAGCGAGCGTGGCCATGGGGACCGGCAAAAATCTTAGAGAGAGGACTGGGGTTCGAACCTGCAACCTGTTGCACCGTGATCAGTGACTTCACCACTGAGCTAATATGACATTTCCTTCGGCTACCCCTGTGGCTTAGCGCCACCTCCTGGTGGTAATTGTAACTTATATGTTGGTAACCCTACATGTGTAGATGACGTCACCAGTGGACCAGCACCTCGTACCTGGTGTGCGTGTGTGTGCGCGCGCGTGCAAGTCAATATTGCGCTCCCCAAGCGGAAGTTTACTTCAAATAAATGCAGTTTCAAAAATGTATATCAAAATTTTGGGGTGTGATTTCACGAGTTTAATGGCTAGAAGTGGGGGAGATGAAACATAAATGCAATTATCCTTATTGTGTAAGTTGATGCATTTCTCAGGTAGAGCGACACAACCGGGATTCGAACACGGGAGCGCTAAGTGACAAACAAAGTAAGAACCTTCTGCCAAATACTTATTTGTCTCTATTGTGAAATCGATTTTCCCTGACAATATTGATTCATTGCCCTCTTGGGTAGTGTGGTGGTAGCGTGTCTGCTTAAGATTCAACAGGTCGCGAGTCCGAATCTCGCTAAGAGTGAGTTACCCCGATAAGGTTTTTTTCGGGGTTTTCCCTTATCCTGACAAGACGAATGTCGAGTAACTTCAAGCTCCATGACCCCGAGATCATTTGAGCATCATTTCATCAATTTCATTCATCGTCCGATATGATGAGGTTAAAGAACGTTAAGTTACATAAAAACAAAAAACAAATATTGATCCCAGTTCGAAACTCAAAAGCTTAACTACAGTCAGGAGCCATCACCCTTTCATCCTGTGCATGCAACGTGTACCGGTTCATAATACCTCGGAAAACTCGAGCTATTCTCCATCAGCTGGTCCAGATCAACATCAGGAGGTCGTTGCACGGTTATACATTCCGATATGTATTTGGATTCAGTTTCCGAAAGTTTAGCAGGAACTACTGGCACAGCGAACTCCATCTTTGCCCATCTAATTTTTCGATACGCGATTATAAGGAAATTCGACACAAACTGTGAGCTCTCTGTAGCTTCACGGTATATACATATACCGCGTAGCTTACGATTTTCCTTACTCCCTCCATGCCGCCAACAGCATGACGCAAACTGTTGCAATATTCTCATTCAAACCTACGACTCCAGTGGACTCCGCTTTCTAGTTTTAAACAACCAAACAGTCAAATTAAGAGAGATAACATTTTAATTTACAAGACGCAGAAAGAACAAATTAATTACTCTCTCTAGTCTTGTATGTACAATGTACATAGTGGATAGAGAAGGTATTGCATTCCACCAAAATTTCGATACCGAGATTTCATCGGAAAAACATGTTTCAGAATCCCCTGAATCCAAAAAAAAGCATTTTCAGAAAAAAGTCCGCGCACGCGCGTGTGTGTGTGTGTCTTTGGACAACATAGCTCAAAAACGAAAACACGGTTAAATCCCAAACTTGGTATTTAAGTTTGGTATCTTCCAAGGATGCGACACGAAGATTCTCAAGAAAATCCCCCCACCCCAAACTACCCTTTATATTGAAACATATTCGAAAATCTAATTTTTCTTAAAAACGGCTATAACAATTTTGATTAAAATACCACATATTAAAGCCATTTCCATCGCAAATAAAATGTATATCTTGAATTTTCTGCAAATAGCTTCTGAAGACCTCTTTATTCTGGATGTATTTTGCATAACTAGTAAACTGTAAGAAAGAAAAAAAGAAATAAACAAAAGCTTACTATACAAAAATGTCCTTAAAATAAACAATTTATGTCACATATATTTTTTTCGTAGAGTTTACTGTTTTCTATATATTCCTTGTTATTAGTTTCAATTCTAAAGTACTAATACTTTTCTCAGACAGGAAGTGCCCGTTTTTCTTTTGTTGTACTCCTGACCAAACAAAGAAGCGATTTACAATGACAATCGCATAACGGCAGCTTTTAAAACATTTGACTATCACTTTAGCATAGCGCTTTCTTTTAGTTCCCTTCTATTTATGAGGAACTAAGTAATAAGAACATTCTAATGATGTTTATCTCCATTAGCATGGTGTTGAAAAAAGAATACTCTTACGTAAGAAGTTTGTAGAAGCTAGAGAAAGTCATGTGAGTGTAACCCATCAGATTTTTATGGACTATTTTTCTCCCATTAACATGCTGCATTTATTATATGTCATATTCACAGCTTTTGCCCATTGCATTGGTGTTCACACTCTCATTCATAGTAATACTCTCATCATAGATACTCTGGGAAGGATAGGGAATAATTAGAGAAAAGCTGCCATCCCCCAGCCGGGATTCAAATCCAAGGCTTCTTGCTTATTTATGGACTCATATTATGTGAAATGTATCCAAAAAGACTGCAGGAGTTTAGTGATAAACAATGAAGCTAATCTCATGACAGGAAGCATCACGGCCTTAAGAACGAATCTGCATTTTCCACGAAGATTTTCAAGAAAGTTCCCCCATCCAAACTACCCTTTAAATGAACATTTTCGAAAATTGTTATTTTTACTTTCTCTACACTTACTATGTACATAGTGTATAGAGAAGGTATTGCACTCCACCAAAAAATTCGATACCCAGATTTCACCGGAAATATGTTTTAGGGTCTCCTGTATCCAAAAAAAAAAGTATTTTCAGAAAAAGGTCCGTGTGTCTGTGAAACCCATAACTCAAAAACGAAAAGTCGGTAAAATACCAAATTTGGTATTTAAGTTCAGTATCTTACAGGGATGCGACATAAGATTTTGAGAAAAATCCCCCCACCCCAAACTACCCTTTACATGGAACTTTTTTCGAAAAAGTTTGATTTTCTAAAAAATGGCTCTAACAATTTTGATTAAAATATCGTATATTAAAGCTATTTACCTGACAAATAAAATGTATATTTTGAATTTTCTGGGAATAGCCTCTGAAGACTTCTTTATTCTGAGTGAATTTTACGGAATTTTGCATAACTGCTAAACCGTAAGAAATGGACAAAAAATTACCACACAAAAAATGTAGAGCATGTTAAAACACACAATTTATGTTGTATACCTTTTTTTGTCACATAGCAACCAGCTTTTGACTATCACTTTAACCTATGGTACGCCCTTATTTCGTTTCTACTTACAAGAAAGCAAGCAGTAAGACTATTTCTGCTTTTTTTTTTTCTTTTGTCGATTAGCATGAAATAAATAGAAGCATAAACTTTTTAACAATAACTTATTGCAGAGATGTAGAGAAAGTCATGTGAATGGAACACATCAGATTTTTTAAAAATGGTTTTAACGATTTTATTAAAATATATTTTATGATATTCTTATGCTATGAAAGTTATGCCTTAATTTTCTGGGAATGGCCTCTGCAGTCCTGCTCATTGTGGATGGCTTTTGGAGAAAATCTTACTATACATAAAATTTAGATCTCCTTAAAACACACAATTTATATCTTCTATTACTTTCTCTTTAAATACTATGTACATAGTATATAGAGAAGGTATTGCATTGCACTCAAAAATTCGATACCGAGGTTTCACCGGAAATACATGTTTTGAGACCACCTTAATAAAAAAAAACATTTTTAGAAAAATGTCCGCGTGTGTCTGTGTGTGTGGGGGGGGGGCTATGCTGCAAAACGAAAAGACCGTTAAATACCAGACTTGGTATTTAACTTCATTATCTTCCAAGGATGCGACATGAAGATTTTCAAGAAACCCCCCCACCCGCAACTTTTCTTCACTTGAAAAAATTTTCGAAAATTTTGATTTTCTAAAAACTGGCTCTAACAATTTGATTAAAATACCATATATTAAAGATATATACTTGACAAATAATATGTATATTTTGATTTTCTAAAAACTGGCTCTAACGATTTGATTAAAATATCATATATTAAAGGTCATATATACTTGACAAATAGTATGTATATCTTGAATAGCCTGTGAAGACTACTTTATTCTGGATGGATTTTACGGAATTTTGTATAACTGGTAAACCGTAAGAGATAGACAAAAACTTACCACACAAAAAATGTAGAGCACTTGCTTCATTTGTATAGCCCCCTTTAACATCAATAGTCATATCGGGGGCTTTCACTTGTGAAGCTGTAGGTTCAGAACATTAGGTTAAACTTTATTCTACTAAACACGCACATTTACTCTCACATTCATACTTCGAGACTCTATGGAAGATAGGGAATAATTCCGGTTAAAAAAAAAATTCCCCGCCCCAGCCGGGAATCGAACCCGGGACCTCCGGGGTGAGAAGCCAGCTCGCTGACCACTCGACCACGGAGGCAGTCTGTAGAGCACATTAAAACACACAATTTATGTTATATACAACTTTTTTTGTGGAGTTGATCGTTTTTTACATGTTTTTTTGTTTCAGCCTTAAAAACTTATACTTTTCTCATACAGGAATTTGTCAACTCCTGTCCATACAAACGAAGGAACTTCAGTCACATAGCAACCATCTTTTGCTATCACTTTAACCTGTTACTCCCTTATTTCGTTTCTACTTACAGGGAAGCAAGTAATAAGACTATTTCGGCTAATTTTTTCTCACTTAGCATGAAGTGAATAGAAGCATAAACTTTTTAACAAATATTTGTTGCAGAGATATAGAGAAAAAGTCATGTGAATGGAACGCATAATTTTTTTTTTTTTTTTTTTTTTTTTAGTTGCACGTTTTCGAGCATTCCTAATTATTGGTTTATATTTTAAAATGCTTATAAATGTCTTAAATGGAAAATCGTTATTCATTTTTCTTTTTCCTGGGCAAATAAAGAGAACGGAATGTCAAGCCCTCACATAGCGACCAGCTCTTGAAAGATTTAACTCTGACTTTATCCTAGCACATTGTGCATACGTGCTAAAGAAAGTAAAACGATATTGTTAGAGTAGTTTGTTGCAGAATAATCATGCGAATGTAACACATCAGATTTTTACTTTTTTTTGGCAAGTACTAGCATACATAGTAGGTAGAGAAGAAATTGTAATCCACTCAAAAATTGGATACCGATATTTTCACTGGAAATACATGTTTTGATGAGCAATGAATTTAAAACAAAAATAGAAAAAGGCCCATGTGTTTGTGGACAACATAATCAGATACCAAAATTGGTAAGTTTAGTATCTTCCAAGCATGCGACTCGAAGATATTCAGGAAAAGGGAAATAGACTCTGCAGCGGCCTTTATTCTGAATGACTTGCATATCTGGTATCTGATATTTTACACTCTAGTGCATAATTGTAAATTTTTGCATTGGAAATTCTATAACATATTTGTAAATAATGGTTGTAATTTGTTGACATTATAAAGAGTACATAATACAATAATCATATTTTAGTTTTATATAATTACTAGTAGTAACTATTATGTCAATAGTAGTCTGATATTACATTAGTGTTACATATAATGAAATTATATTTAGTTATACATTTTAACACTAATTTTTGATACTCTTTGTTTTTATAGGATTGAAGAAAGAAAAAAAAAAAAAAAAAAAAAAAGGAAGTTCATATGCTTTTATAGAGCACATTAAGTATAGTAGAGGCCTCAAATACAAATGGTGTGATTATATGTCTATTCTGCTGATTTTGTAACCCAAGCTTTAAGCATCCTAGCCTAAACGAACCTACAGAATGCTTTCTAACCTAATCTAAACTGTAAGCGTTAGACAAAAGCTTATTACACAAAAAATGTAGATCTCGAGATATCACTCCATTAACCTATGGCAGGCCACAGAATCAGCTATCCTTGTTTTTTCGCTGCTTCCACTAGGCCGTAACCTTGAACGTTGTTGCGTGCAATAAAAGCATATAGAGCGCAGAGGAAGATTTTCAAAAATGTTTGTGTGGTTACCCACTATATATATATATATATAGAGAGAGAGAGAGAGAGAGAGAGAGAGAGAGAGAGAGAGAGAGAGAGAGAGAGATATTCCTTGTTATTGATATTGAAATTTCCATGACTTAAACTATTCGTTTTTTTTCCATCCTGGCCATGCAAAGAGAAAGGAATTTCAGTTGCGTCACATAACGACCGGGGTTTTAAAGGACTTGACCATCCCTTTAGCTTATCCTTTACTTCCCTTCTACTAAGAGGGAATTAGATTAGATAATAGGAGGACTAAGTGGAGTTTGTTGGCCTCCTATACGGCAGTCTAAAAGACTTATTGGTGCCCAATAGAAGGAACTAAGCAATACAACAATTTCTGCTAATATTTATCTCGGCCAGCACGAATAAGAAAAAATCTGATGTGTTCCATTCACATGAATTTTTCTACATCTCTGCAATAAATGTTAAAAGCTTATGCTTCTATTTACGTCATACATATCGAGAAACATTAACAGAAATAGTCTTATTATTTGCTTCCTTGTAAGTAGAAGCAAAATGAGGGAGTACCATAGGTTAAAATAATGGCCAAAAGCTGGTTGCTATGTAACTGAAATTCCTTTGTTTGTATGGACAGGAGTTAACAAATTCCTGTATGAGAAAAGTATGTTTTTCAAAGCAGAAACGAAAAACCAAGAATATTTTAAAAATGATCAAATCCACAAAATAAAATGTATATGACATAAAGTGTGTGTTTTATCACGAGCTACATTTTCTGTTCAGCAAGTTTTTGTCCATCTCTTACGGTTTACCAATTACACAAAATTCCGTAAAATTCATCTAAAATATAGTCTTTAGAGGCTATTCCCAGAAAATTCAAGATATACATTTTATTTGTCAGGTAAATAGCTGTAATATACGATATTTTAATCAAAATCGTTAGAGCCATTTTTAAGAAAATAAAAATGTTCGAAATGTTTTCCATGTAAAGGGTAGTTTGGAGTGGGGGGATTTTCTTGAAAATCTTCATGTCGCATCCTTGGAAGATACCAAACTTAAATACCATGTTTGGGCTTTAACGGTCCTTTCGTTTTTGCGCTATGCTGCCTACACACACGTAAACACACGGACATTTTTCTAATTTTTTTTTTGATTCAGGGAATCACAAAAATTGTATTTCCGGTGAAATCTCGGTATCGAATTTTTGGGTACAATACAATACCTTCTCTATACAATATGCACATAGTTCGTATAGAGAAAGTAAAAAGAATTAACTTTTGTAAGATTGCGAGTAATTTATTCCAGATTAGGCAGTGCGACACGTGAATGAACATCAAGGTTGTTATAATAGCACCTAACATCTCACCCACTAAACTGTCGGAGAAATAAAAGATTAAACTAAACTTTGAGGAGACAGTTAAAATACTAATAAATGTTAAATTTAGTATGTTTTCCTCCATAAGAGTAAAATGCATATTCACTTCTATGCATTTCGGGTATTATGCCCACAACATAGCTATTATACGTTTATTTATTACTAAATCTTGCGGGGGGAGGGAGGTTAGTTACTCGCATTCACGGCATAATCTTTTGAAGAGGGACGAAAAGGGTTGTTAATTTGGAACCTAGCACCATTTCATAGCTATCATAATATTATGAGAGTGACCGTAAGGTGCATCTTTTAACAGGAGTGAAATAATACACATCAAACGAATTTAACAGAGAACTGGTAGGAAGAGAATTGCCATTGCCATATTTAATATAAATAGTTTAATTAAATAAAAGTAGGAATAAATTGGCAAATTGGATGCCTTGAATACAAGTAAGCCGTATTTATAAAATACAACGGTGAGAAATTAACTTGTGATGACATTTCTGCTGACACGTGGCTGTCTCGGTACGTTGTCGCCATATTTACCTGCTGTCTCTGCAGCGCCACATGTTCCACTGTTTGCTCTAAAATGTCTTCTTTCCATGCATTTTCTATCACATTTCTCATATGTTTAACTAATTTTTCCCGATTTCTCACTAGTTATCTCATCTATTCCTTTCAACATTGGGTCCTGTACTTCACTGAACCAAAAAGTTTTATTATTTCAGCTAAGGTAACCTCAACTCATTTATCACGACTGTAAGACATTTTCAAATAGTATCACTCGTGGTAGTTCTAGGATGAAAACAAGAGCAATGTCCACGATATATAAAGGGTTATAACGATTATAAATGTAAATCCTTACAGAATCACAACCGAGCTTTTCACAGAATGAAATCAACTAATCAGGTTGCAGACATTCAGATCGGTCATTCATTGAACGGGGTTCGATCCTAAGCGAGATGTGAGATTTGTGGACAAATTGGCGCCGGGCGGGTTTTCTCCGGGTTCTCCGGCTTCTCCCTCCATCGCATTCTACTGGTGTTCCATCTTCATTTCATGTTTCACTAGTGCCATTGCGTGCGGTGATGCATTAAACACTATCCAAAAAACCTGATGTGTTCCATTCACATGACTTTCTCTACATCTCTGCAACAAATTATTGTTAAAAAGCTTATGTTTCTCTTTATTTCATGCTAATCGACAAAAAATTAGCAGAAATAGTCTTATTACCTGCTTCCGTGTAAGTAGAAGAGAAATAAGGGAGTACCATAGCTTAAGTGATAGTCAAAAGCTGGTTGCTATGTGACTGAAGTTCCTTTATTTGTATGGACACGAGATGATCAATTCCTGAATGAGAAAGATAAAAGTTTTTCGAAGCTGAAAACAAAAACAAGGAATATCTCAAAAATGACTAACTCCACGAAAAAAATGTATACAACATAAATTGTGTTTTAATGTGCTCTACATTTTTTGTGCTGTAAGCTTTTGTCTATCTCTTACTGTTTATCAGTTATACAAAATTCCGTAAAATTCACTCAGAATAAAGTAGTCGTCAGAAGCTATTCCCAGAAAATTCAAAATATACATTTTATTTGTCGGGTAAATATCTGTAATGTACGATGTTTTAATCAAAATCGTTACAGCCATTTTTTAGAAAGTCAAAGTTTTCGAAAAAAGTTCCATGTAAAGGGTAGCTTGGGGTGAGGGGATTTTTCTCAAAATCTTCGTGTCGCATCCCTGGAAGATGCTTAACTTAAATACCAAGTTTGGTATTTTACCGACTTTTCGTTTTTGAGTTATCGTGTTCAGAGACACACGGATACACACACGGACCTTTTTCTGAATTTTTTTATACAGGGGACCCTAAAACATATATTTCCGGTGAAATCTCGGTATCGAATTTTTTGGTGCAGTGCAATACCTTCTCTAAACACTATGTACACAGTACGTGTAGAGAAAGTATAAATGCATAGAACGCGCCGTTGAGCCCGTAGGTGTTGCAACGCCGAAGACATGATGTCTCTGACGGTGTTGCGTTCTTATATTATGATTGGTCAGCAACCTGACAAGCCCCTGCCTGCAGACCACACACCCCACAAGTGTGAATCATAAGGAAATTTCTCACCGATTGTAGATCGCTCAAGCTTGTGTGCCATGCACCTTCGGTTGGCTCCGCTCATCTTTCGGGTTACCTCGGCACTGGCGCCGCCATAACTCGCATACACACTTGTCATTTATGAGGAGACGCATATAATCACTATACATCCGATCCTTGCCAACACCGCTACCCAAATTCCCCTAAATCGTTAGAAAATCTCCTATATATTACATATCTGAAGTTATGCAAAAGCGTGTGCGAGTGGAGCATTCAGATTTGAAAATCCAGAAGGATATCTAAAATCTAACCTCGCTTTAAGCCATGTAATTCTAGCAAGGCCTATGCACACGAATGTGCTGGTGCTGCATACCTTTCAGCAAAGGGTACGCTTCCCTGTTCGCATACTTTTCCACATAATTCTTTTCATCTTTAGTACTCATTGGAACTCGTCACTAATGTTCTGTGAGTTAAGTCACACCAACACAATTATCCCTAATGGGCCCAACTGCTGATCATAGCAGGTGACGCAATGAACTCGGAGAATCCTAGGTCACTAGAAGTGTCATATTGTATCGAGTATCATTTAACCCCTAGAGGTGTACTGTGCATCCAGCACAGGAAGGCAAGCGTGGCCTGAGGGGCGAGCGAGGGGGGGGGGCTTGAACTGTTATCTGGTCACGTTACTATTAGTGGATCTGTGTACGTTTACTACATGTGTATACGAACCAACCTTCTGCTGCCAGATCTAATGCTCGTTTCAGTAACTGCAGTGATGTATTATGCATTATTTTGCTCTCGCTGCTCACACGCGCTACGGCATATAGTACTACAGTTATATAATATTTTGTTACTTTTATTCTTAGTTTAATATTTAACTGCAGAGAGCGGCAGCGACAGCAGCGAAGATGAGGACTTCTCCGAATCGGATCTTGCACAACTGGACTTCTAACTGTGAGTTATGTGACAACACTGTGTATTTTATATGAACTTAACGTCCTTGTCATATCCAGATGTCGAGCATAAACATCATGCGGACAGCAAAAGTGTTTACGTAAGTGCTTACGTTACGAATTCCTCTACCTTGCCTTGTGTTGGGTGGACATTATTGCTATCCTATCCTTACCGTTGATTCATTGACTTCCTATGAGCTAATCTCAGTATCTTAGGTAATTTAAGACAGTGAATAGGGGAATAACCGCTCGATCGTGAGTGTTTTATTCCAATTTCTGTATTAAAGAACCTACAAACATTTAACAAGAATCCCCTAGAAATACCTCCAATATTTAGCATTCCCCTCCCCCCAAAAAGACCCTGGCCCTATTCCCCCTTCATTCGCCCCTGAAAGACAACTTACCCGTCCCCCTAAACTTGGAAGGAAACCCCCCAAGTTGGCAACTCTGAAATAACATGCCGTCCAGACCTTAGCCTAGGCAAGACCATCTACGATTCCAATACAATATTGCAGATAATTAGCAAGGCTCGAGGTTTCAGATTTCAAGTAACAAAATAAAACACGGTGGCAAAGAAAAATATCTGATGTGTTCCATTCACATGACTCTCTATATCTCTGTAACAAATTATTGTTAATAAGCCTATCTTTTATTTATTTCATGCTAATCGAGAAAAATTAGCAGAAATAGTCTTATTTCTTGCTTTATTGTAAGTAGAAGCAAAATAAGGGAGTAGCATAGTAAAGGGAAAGCCAAAAGCTGGTTGCTATGTGCCTGATGTTCCTTTGTTTGTATGGATAGGAGTTGACAAATTACTGTATGAGAAAAGTATGTTTTTCAAAGCTGAAACCAAGAAAAAGGAATATCTAAAAAAAGGATCAACTGCACGAAAAATATGTGTATAACATAAATTGTGTGTTTTAACGTGATCTACATTTTTTGGGTGTTAAGTTTTTGTCCATCTCTTACGGTTTAGTAGTTATGCAAAATTCATCCAGAATAAAGTAGTCTTTAGAGGCTATTCCCAGAAAATTCAAAATATGAATTTTATTTGTCAGGTAAATATCTTTAATATATGATATTTTAATCAAAATCGTTAGTCATTTTTTAGAAAATCAAAATTTTCAAAAAAAAGTTCCATATAAAGGGTAGTTTGGGGTGGGGGGATTTTTCTCAAAATCTTCGTGTCGCATCCCCGGAAAATACTAAACTTAAATACCAAGTTTGGCATTTTACCGACTTTTCGTTTTTGAGTTATCGTGTTCACAGACACACGGACACACACGGACCTTTTTCTGAAAATACTTTTTTTTTTGATATAGGGGACCCTAAAACATATATTTCCGGTGAAATCTCGGTATCGAATTTTTTGGTGGAGTGCAATACATTCTCTATACACTATGTACATAGTACGTATAGAGAAAGTAAAAAGGGGCGGGGGAATCTGATGTGATACATTCCCATAGCTTTCTCTATATAATCTGCTACAAAAAATTAGCAGAATTCTTTTATTGCATATTATTTTCTTGTACTAGGGAATACAGTAATATAATAAACTAAAGCGATACTGAAATCTTTTAAAAGCCGGTCGCTATATGAAGGAATTGAAAATCTGCTCTCTTTGATTGACCAGGATGAAGAAATGTAAATAGGAATTTCCACTTGAAAAAAAAAATTAAAATAACGGAAAATTGAATTTAATAATAGTTATTTTAATAGTTATATCCACAGCACACAAAAAATCTGATGTGTTCCATTCACATGATTTTCTCTATATTTCTGTTACAAATTATTGTTACTAAGCTTATTCTATTATTTATTCATGCTAATCGAGAAAAATTAGCAGAAATAGTCTTATTTCTTACTTTATTGTAAGTAGAAGCGAAATAAGGGAGCACCATAGGTTAAAATGAAAGCCAAAAGCTGATGGCTATGTGATTGAAGTTCCTTTGTTTGTATGGACAAAAGTTGATAAACTCCTATATGAGAAAAGTATAAGTTTTTCAAAGCTGAAACCAAAAACAAGGAATATTTCAAAAACGATTAACTCCACGAACAAAATGTATATAACATAGGGTGTGTTTTAACGTGCTCTACATTTTTTGTGTGTTAAGTTTTTGTCCATCTCTTACGGTTTAGTAGTTATGCAAAATGGATCCAGAATAAAGTAGTCTTCAGAGGCTATTCCCAGAAAATTCAAGATGTACATTTTATTTGTCAGGTAAATATCTTTAATATACGATATTTAAGCAAAATCGTTAGAGCCGTTTTTCAGTGTAGTTGGGAGTGGGGGGATTTTCTTTAAAAGATATCAAACCTAAATACCAAGTTTGGTTTTTAACGGACTTTTCGTTTTTGAGCTATGCTGCACACACACACACACGGGCATTTTTCTAAAAATGCTTTTTTTGGATTCAGGATGTCTCAAAACATGTATTTCCGGTGAAATCTCGGTATCGAAGTTTTGTGTGCATTACAATACCTTCTCTTTACACTATGTACATAGTACACATAGAGAAAGTAAAACATATGATATAAGTTGTGTTCTGACGATATCTGCATTTTCTATTTTGTTTAATTATTGTCACGTACTATACATATAGTAGCTAGAGAAGGTATTGTATTCCACCCATAATTCGATCTCGAAATTACACTGGAAATATATGTTGATATATTGGTCCGCTGAGTTCAATGTGTGAGAATAGCATCTTCATTAGTATGAAATAAATAGAAAAATAAGATGTTTAACAATAATTTGTTACAGGGATGTAGAGGATATCTTGTTAATGAAACATATATTTTAGGGTCTCCTGTACCCCAAAAAAGTATTTTCAGAAAAAGGTCCATATGTCAGTGTGTCCATGTGTCTGTAAACACCATAACTCAAAAACGAAAAGTCGGTAAAATACCAAACTTGGTATTTAAGTTTAGTATCTTCCAGGGATGCGAAACGAAGATTTTGAGAAAAATCCACCCCCCACCACCAACTACCTTTAAATGGAACTTTTTTCGAAAATTTCGAATTTCTCAAAAATTGCTCTAACGATTTTGATTAAAATTTCGTATATTAAAGATATTTACCTGACAAATAAAATTTATATTTTGAATTTTCTGGGAATAGCCTCTGAAGACTACTTTATTCGGAGTGAATTTTACGGCTTTTGCATAACTGCTAAACCGTAAGAGATAGATAAAAACTTACCCTGCAAGAAATGTAGAGCACATTAAAACACACAATTTATGTTGTATACATTTTTTACGTGGAATTGATCGTTTTTAAGATATTCCTTGTTTTTTGCTTCAGCTTTGAAAAATATACCTTTCTCATGCAGGAATTTGTCAACTGCTGTCCATACAAACAAAGGAACTTCAGTCACTTAGCAACCAGCTTTTGACTATCAGTTTAATCTATGGTACTCCCTTATTCCGCTTCTACTTACAAAAAGCAAATAATAAGACTATTTCTGCCAATTTTTTCACGATAAGATGGAAGTAAATAGAAGCATAAGCTTTTTAACAATAAGTTGTTGCAGAGATGTAGAGAAAGTCGTTAATGGAACACATCAGATATTTTTATTTAGTGGGCTTTTGTCTATTTCTTACGGTTTACTGGTTATGAAGAAGTCATTCAGAATGTAGGGGACTTCAGAAACTATTCCCAGAAAATTCAAAATTTTATATGCAATGTAAATAACTTTAATATGCGGTATTTTAATCACAATTGTTAACAGACATTTTTGAGAAAATCAATATTTTTTAAACATTTACACGTAAACGGTAGCTTAGGGTGGGGAGATTTTCATGAAAACCTTCGTTTCACATCCCTGGAAGATGATGAACTTAAATATCAAACTAGTTATTGAACTAAATTCTAGTTTTTGAGTTCTGACCTTTTTCTAAAAATGTTTTTTTTTTAATTCAGTGACCCTAAAACGTGTACTTCTAGTGAAATCTCGGTATAGAATTTTTGGGTGGAATGCAATGTATTTTATCGGTAATGCTAACGTGTTCTGTGCCGTAGGTATTTATGTCAAAACGGTGAGTTTTGCAATGTTCTGAGCAGAATTAATTTGTTCAGATGTTACGTTCTCTACACGTACCCACCATGTACATAATGTATACAGAAGGTATTGTATTGCACTCAAAAATTCGATACCGAGATTTCACTGGACATACATGTTTTGAGATCCTCTGAGTACAAAAAAAAATTTTTAGAAAAATGCCCGTGTGTGTGTTTGTGGGCGGCATAGCTCAAAAACGAAAAGTCCGTTAAATACCAAACTTGATATTTAAGTTTCTTCCAAGGATGCGACACGAAGATTTTCAAACAAATCCCCCCACCCCCAACAATCCTTCACATGGAAAAAATTGGAAAATTTTTATTTTCTCTAAAATAGCTCTAACGATTTTGATTAAAATATATTTTATTTAATGTATTTACATGATAAATAAAATGTAGGTATATCTTGAATTATCTGGGAATAGACTCTGATGACATCTTTATTCTGGATGAATTTTTCTGAAATTTGAACAGCTGGTAAATCGTAAGAGATAAACAAAAACTTACTACACATAAAATATAGATCTCAAAACACATAATTTATGTTATGTGCATTATTTTCGTGAAGTTGACCGTTTTCAATATATTACTTATTATAGGTTTCAATTTTAAACTTTTCTCATACGAGTATTTGTCAATTCCTGGCCACACAAAGAAACGGGTTTCAATCCCATAGCAACCATATTTTAAAACATTTGCCTGTCGGTTTATCCTAGTGTACTCGCTTATTTCCTTTCTACTTATAAGGAAGTAATTAATAGAACCATTTCTGCTAATGTTTAACTTGATTTTCATGAAGTAGATAGAAGAATAAGCGTATTAACAATAATTTGTTACAGAGATGTAGGTAGATAAAGTCATGTGAATGGAACACATCAGGTTTTTTTAACATGTCGCACAATCACTGCTACTACACTATCGCAATGACTATAATTAAAACAAACGCAGATCACAGGTCATAAGATTACCATTCATTGAGGAAAACTAACAACATATAAATATACCACGCCCATTCATAGAAATGCATTTCTCTGGGGAGGGAGGGGGGGAGTTGCATAAGTAGATCTAAACTTAATACCCTACACGGTTACCATATACCTTTGCTTTGTAAACGTGCAACTAACAGCAAGCCTGTTGTTATCTAACAACGTATTTCCATACCAGATGACCCAACTGCCCCGTATTTGGTGTTTGCACATTCCCTTGGTGCATTAAAAGAGTTGCAGAACTCAACAGGGCTACTTCAAATTAAAACGGGTCAGTGGGAAACTAACCAGAGTGACCTTCGTTTTACCCCTCGCAACGAATGCGACCTGCTCGCTGTCTCCGGTGATAAACAGAACGGCTAACGCGAAGGTTACTCTCGAAGGTTACACTGGCATGTGTTAAGGGGAGTCAAAATAGGATTTTTATTTTTTTTTTCCCCATTTTCAAGTTTTAATTGCATATGAATATTTGGAATCTCTCGCTCATTTTTGGTATAACTTTCATAGAGGTATACTAGTTACAAATAGTTTAAAAATATTGTTGATATTAGTCCTCCGTAGCAGCTATTTAGAACATTTTGATGCACTCACTTGGTAGAACATCAATAACTTTGTAAATATTAATATTAGAGAAGAAATATTTTTATTATTTTAATTGTAAATTTCAACTTTAGCTATTCGCAGCATTGGCATCCCGCTCACATTTTTTTCATGCGACAGTTTCGAAGTACTACAAAGTTGTTTGGAAAGTTAGGTTACATTTTTTTTTTAAATTTTATGTTTGAAAGCAATTCCTGAAGAAGTAAAATGTTCTATGCAAATGCTCCATTATCTCAGAAAGTGGTTGACACTAAGGGCTGAAATTTTTACCACACATTTGCACCTATATATACTTTATTTTAATGAAAAAGTTTTTATAAATATGGATTATTTTTTTATATTTAAAGATCATCATTTTTCAATAAAATGTTAAGAACTTGATTTAAAAAAAAATCATACCTTTCCTTCTAATGAACAGAAGTATTCTATTTTTCATCAATCTACAGCAAATATAATGCTGGATATGCCTTGAAAATATTAGCTCATTATCTTAAATAGTTGATGAGATAATGGGTCAAACTTTAACATTGGCAAGATAGAGCATTTCGACTCCGTTAACTTGAAATAGTTCCGTTGAGTTCTGCAACTCTTTTAAGGCACGAAGGAATATCTGCACACGTCAAATTCGGAGCTATTGGTCCACCTTATATGAATTTAAATAAATAAAATGTGTCAAAATTTACGGGGGAATTTAATCCTAAACTTAGTGTTCACTATCGTATCGTATCTAATTGTAAACGAAACGAAACGAAAAAATCATATGTGTTACAATCACATGACTTTCTCTACATCTCTGTAACAAATCATTGTTAAAGTTTATCCTTCTATTTAGTTCATGCTAATCGAGAAAAAAATAGCAGAAATCGTCTTTTACTTGTTTCCATGTAAGTAGAAGAAGAATAAGGGATTACCATGGTCTAAAGCAATAGTCAAAAGCTGGTTGCTATGTGATTGAACTTACTTTGTTTTACGGACAGGAAGTGACAAATTCCAAATGAGGAAAGTATAAGTATTAAAAAAGAAAAAGAAACCAATAACAAGGAATATCTAAAAAGTAATCAGCTCAACGAAAAAAAATGTATATAACATAAATTGCGTGTTTTCATGAGATCTACATTTTCTATTAAGAAGGTTTTTGTCTAACTCTTACAGTTTAGCAGTTGTGCAAAATTCCACAAAATTTTTCCAGGATATAGATGTCTTCAGAGGTTATTCCGAGAAAATTCAAGATATACATTTTATTTGTCATGTAAATATCTATAAATACGAAATTTTTTATAAAAATCTTAAGTCATTTTTGAGAACATCAAAATTTTCGAATTTTTTTCCATGTAAAGGGTAGTTGGAGGTGGGGAGATTTCCTTGAAAATCTTCGTGCCGCATCCTTGGAAGGTGCTGAACTTAAATAACAAGTTTGGTATTTAACAAATGGAACACTTCAAATACACATGCACACCATGGTCTTTTTCCTAAAAATACCTCTTTTGCACTCAGGGGAACCCAAAATATATTTCCGATGAAATCTTGACATCAAATTTTTGAGTGAAATATAGTGCCTTCTTTCTACTGTGCGCATAGTCCGTGTACAGAGAGGAAAATTGATTTTATACTCATATATTAAGCTGCATAATTAGAATTAATGTTGGATTTTATTATTAAAATTTAATTTTCTTTTAGTAAGGGGGTTCCAACCCCACGCCTTATGCCTCTGGGTCTGAGAGGTAACTCACAGCATTTTGCTTTGAAGTGTTACCAACCAGGTGAATGGATACACATTCCCATATACGCCCACTGAATGAAGAAGAAAGCAGTCGCGAGAGTGGAGACTAAAAATTGTTCCACATAATTTTTGCTCCATAACGATCACGAGAACTATAGCTTGGCAAGGTAATTAAAAATATTACAATTTTCGGTTCGTGCAGCTCAAGCCTTCAACTGCTTCCCCTCTTCCCGCTTTAGCCAGCTAAGTTCGGAGATGGTAAGAAAATTAGGGATGGAGGGAGAGTTTGCCATCACCCCTGTAAACCACAAAAGATAGCAAAGGTCTTACTATAAAAAAATCTGATGTGTTCCATTCACATGACGTTCTCTACATCACTGCAACAAATTATTCTATTTACTTCATCTAATCAAGAAAAAATTAGCAGAAGTAGTCTTATTACTTGCTTCCTTGTTAGTAGAAGTGAAATAAGAAGGCACCATAGGTTAAAGTGATAGTTAAAAGCTGGTTGCTATGTGACTGAAGTTCCTTTGTTTGTATGGACACGAGTTCACAAAGTCCTGTATGAGAAAAGTATAAGTTTTTTATAGCTGAAACCCTAAACAATGAATATCTCAAAAACAATCAACTCCACGAAAAAAATCTATGTAATATAAATTGTGTGTTTCAGAGTGCTCTACATTTGTTGTGTGGTAAGTTTTTGTCCATCTCTTACGGTTTAGCAGTATTGCAAAATTCCGTAAAATTGACCCAGAATAAAGTAGTTCTTCACAGGCTATTCCCAGAAAATTCAAAATATACATTTTATTTCTCAGGTAAATATCCTTAATATACAATATTTTAATCAAAATTGTTTGAGCCATTTTTTAGAAAATAAAAATTTTCGAAAAAAGTTCCATGTAAAGGGTAGTTTGGGGTGGGGGGATTTTTCTCAAAAGCTTCGTGTCGCATCCCTGGAAGATACTAAACTTAAATACCAAGTTTGGTATTTTACCGCCTTTTCGTTTTTGAGTTATCGTGTTCATGGACACAATGGCACATGGACACACACACACACATACACACAGACCTTTTTCTGAAAATACTTTTTTTGGATGCAGAGGACCCTAAAACATATATTTCCGGTGAAATCTCAGTATGGATTTTTTGGTGTAGTGCAATACCTTCTCTATACACTATATACATAGTATGTATAGAGAAAGTAAAATATGTAGATCTTGTTAGAGCACATAAGTTTTCAGATGCAATTTTTTGCATTAATCATTTCCTAGTTTCCTAGTTATTGGTTCCATACTTCTGACACTTCTATTGCATTTCTTTCTGCAGTGATCATCCCTAAAAGATTTGACTATCGCTAATACCTCGTCCCACACGCAAATAAATACAAACAAAAAAGTATTGAAGCACCATTTGCATGAAGTGCTCAAAAAAGTCAACCATAATTTGTGTCTCAGAAAATGTATTCCCTTATTCATTCTGTACTTAGTAGGAAGTAAGTATTGTGACAAATGTCTTTATTGAGTTAAAAGTTGGTTACAAATAAAGCCTTAAATTCACTGAACAAATTTGCCTTAAAGTCAAGAAGTAATTTCAAAATGCAACAAAATTATTTTGTTTTAGTAGCAAAAGAGACACTACATGGCAAAAATGGAAATAAAATTCAATAACAACCACAAAATCCTATTGATGAATCAATGAATCTATATGCAGATAGGAAAGATTGACTAAGAATGAAACAGAAAGAATATAATCTATTTGAACACCCAGTATTTGTTGAACTCTTTATTATGCAGAAAAAGGTCCAGAGTAAACAGTGAGTGTTGAAGAATTACTCTGTTAAAGAACTTCCTCCACTAATTGATTTCAAACTTGGCCATTTTCTTTGGATGTATTCAGACACATGCAGCACTCCCCATTCTCTGCTGGCAATGTGAAGGTTTGCACCGTTGACTTTGGCTTTATTTATATGTGGGTTATGCAGTTCAGCAACCTGAAAAATAAGTCCAAGTTTAGATATATAGTTTCAAGGCCATTCAAAAGAGCATTTTGTGTTTATTATTTATCTTACCAGCAAGAAACTAAATCACGAAAAAAGCAAAATGCATTTCAAAATGTAAGTTTACTTTAGTTTATCTTGTAATACTTTAGTAAAATATATCTATTTTTGAATTATTGTTAAAAACTTTGACAAGTATCAACACCAAGCCTATTCTGTCATTAAAATTATTAATGTTGATTTATGTGATTTTTTTCCCCCTTTTGCAAGGCTTGCAATTCCCTTCTTTCGTGTATAGTATCTCCATTCTTGCATTTAATTTTAGCATAACATTGCATCGCAATGGTGTATGAAGAGATGTGAAAAACTACAGTATAATCACAACTTAAATGCACACTGTATCATAGCAGTATATGATAGCTCTTAAAGCATTCACCACAAATATCTCTGAAACAACAACAGATATTGAAAAACATTTTCCTGGTGTATAAAGGCTGGGGAGGGGCTCATTAAAATAAAAAATATGGAATGATTCAAACCCTTAAGTAACTATTATTTTCAATCTAAAGCTGTTCTTTTTTTAATGGGAACACTATATAATTTATATTATCAATCTTACAATATCTACACTTAACCTAAAAGTAGGAGACAGGACTAGATATGGTGAAAATAATACACTGCTTAAAATTAGACATTGCGAGAGAAGTAACTCTGAGTGATAACTAAGTTATATGTACATTTTGTTACAAAGAGATGACGATGAGCTTTCTACTGATGGTGATAAATAATTTACATTGTGTTCATCTTACTATCTGATTCGGGAAGTGTGACACTGGTTCCGAGGTATCTCAGGAGGTAATGAAGTAGTTCACAAATGAAATAAACTAAGTTCTCTTTGGAGATCGAGTGACCTAGACTTCTGGTATAGTGGTGGCCAAAAGACATCGCAAATCAAAAATTGAGGTTTTTATATGATATACAAAATTGACCTCAGCATTATGTTAGCATTATGCTGAGCTAAACAGAAAGAATCGACTCCACTGCAGGAATCGCTAAATCACGAGAAATGCAATATTTGTGAAACCAGCAACAAAAACACCAAACACGGCTGCCAGAATGGAAGTCTAACTTCCTGTTTTTCATGCTAATGTGAAGATGCGGCATTGCCTCAAGAAAACTATAACTTCAATAAAAATAATAATTACTATAATTTACCATCCCAACATGTACACTCTCGTATACAACATTTGGCTTATAAGTTAACAGATCTATTTATGTCGTAGTGTGCATAGAGATGTTGCCATGCAAATGGTCATCTCTTCAAATATGAATTATTGTAAAGAGTTTGCTGTGATATTGTACATAGTGTTGGTTTCCGAGAATAACTATGTTTTCTACGCATTGTATATACCTATACCTATGTTATCACTTTACAATGTGCAATATTTTGATTTTAATAAAGTAATTAAAACTGTCCAGTAACACTTATTGTAAAGTTCATGATGTACAAATCGGTCTGGGTAGCTCTGTTGGTTAGGTACTGGCTTTCTGAGCTCAAGGGTGCGGGTTCAAACCTGTCCCAGAGCGATGATTTTTAAGTTTGCTTAAAAGCGACAGCCCCATGTTAGTTTATTTACTGGCATGTTAGAGAACTCTGTGGGACGAAATTCTGGCACACTGTGGTGCTGTTATGATCCCGGCAATTGACGGTGCCATAAACAAATAAAATAATTTTAATGCTGCACCCTTTTATCCATTATATGATATAATATGATCCTGGTAATTGTCAGCAAATAAAATAATTTTAATTTTAATAGTGTATAATTTTATCCATGCCCGCCTGTGTAGTGTGGTGGTAGCGTGTCTGCCTCACATTCAACAGGTCGTGAGTTCAAATCTCTCTTAGGGTGAGTTACTTGGATAAAGTTTTTTTCGGGGTTTTCCCTTATTCTGAGAAGACGAATGTTGAGTAACTTTAAGCTCCATAGACCCCGAAATCATTTGAGCATCATTTCACCAATTTCAGTCATCGTCTGATTTGACCAACCAGGTTAAAGGACATTAAACAAAAAAACAAAACAAAAAATGTATCCATTATTTTCTTCCCACTCTTAGATCCCTGGTCAGCCATTAATTATTGCAATAGCTTGTGTGTGTTTTTTTTTTTTTTTTTGGTAGTGTATAACTACTTATGGCACCGCAGGAGAAATAACAAATTCCGGCAGAACAAAATAAAACACATAAACGAAAAAACCTTGATTTTCCAATTTTTAAGACTGAAAACTGTGTATTATTTTCAGCCCACTTGATAATAATGAAAATATAAAGTGTAGCATTTGTGGCACCAAAGTACATCAATAAAATCATGATTAACTGGAACATGGAGTTAGCATTTGAACTTCAATATGCAGCTTTCTCAAGTGTCAACTCCAAATCACAATTTCTCAGGATGTTATTGATCTACCATGATACTATTGCAATAAACACTATTGTTAACATGATTTTTCATGTTATCAGTTGTGTCATAAACTCACTTTAAAAACTCTTCTTCCAGAATCTAAAAGTGTTGCATATTTCAAAGTTGGTCACATCCATCTTTGGCTCCTTCCAAATAATTCCCTTAACTCCAAATAATTCTTGTGTCTCCTCCTAACTTTTTTCTAACCTTGGTATTATCAATTTAAAGGTTGTACCTTCTACCCATATCCTCAATTCTTTCCACCCTTCTTCTTATATTCCTCACCTCCTCCATGATTTGTTTTTCCTGCTCATATTTTCTTCCGTAATGTTGTTTTCCCTATCTATACTTTACTCTAATAATTCCTCTAAGTTTTGTACTCCAGCATTGCTGCTTTTGTAGTACCTTTTGTTGCCATGCTTCTTATTCCCTTCTTCATCTGATCTTCAGGAGCTGCTTCAGCACACATCTGTAGACATACGCTATCAGCTTTGCACTTCAACTATTCTTATTTCTTATAAAAACTCATTCTTCAATCTACTTCCGGTTTACGAAGATAAACACTAGCAAAAATGGTTTTATCACAATCTTAATTTCATTGTACAAGGAGAATAAGGAAATTCAATAAGCTATTATGATAGTCACATCTTTTAAAAGCTGTTCACTGTGATGATATTTAAATTCTGTTCTCTTTACTTGACCAGAATGAAAAAATATGAACAACAACTTCCCATTTGAGAAAAGAATAAGTATTGTAAAATGTAAAACAATAACAAGCAATATCTCAGTAATGGTTTTCAAAACTTATTTGACATCAATTTTGAATTTTGACGAGATCTGCACTTTTTGTGTACTAAGTTTTAACTATCTCTTTTAGTTTACCAGTTTTGCAAAAGTCATTCAGAATACAGTGGACTTCAGAAGCTATTCCAAGGAAATTCAAGATACACATTTTATTTGTTATGTAAATATCTTTAATATATAGTAATTTAATCAAAATCATTAGAGTAATTTTTGAGAAAATAAAATAGAGGAAAACTTTTCCATATAAAGAATAGTTTGGGAGGGAGGGGTTCTTGAAAACCTTTGTGTCGTATTCTTGGAAGATACTTAATATCAAGTTTAGTAACCTTTTGTTTTTGAGTTATGCTGTTTGCACACGCGCATACACACACACTTATATACATGGACCTTTTTCCAAACATGATTTTTTTTTGGATTCAGTGGACCCTCAAATGTGTATTTCAATGAAATCTCGATATCAAATTTTTGTATGATTAATATTATCATTAATAGTATCATTAATACTATTAATAATATTATATCATGGTTTTTGTAGATTAAGTATAATTTTATTATTATCATTTTTCCTACTTTAGCTTGGTAGAATACAATACCTTCTCTGCTTACTTATGCAGAAAGAAGAGAAAGTAAAAAGGATAAGCTTATGCCGAAAATCATATTGTCCACTTTTTTAATGATCCGTATTATTTAATTTAATTAGACCCTCCCCTACCTTCATATCTGAATACCTGCTGGCAAAAACGTTGTAAATGCAAATTTTTTAGGAAGGAACAAAAACAAAGAAATTTCTGCATTCGAGCGAACTGCAGCGAAATTAAAACAAAAGATAAAAAGTGCGCAATATTCATATTTGCTAATATAACTTCACACATGCCTCACATACAATGTTTATACATGAAAAGCCGGGATTCTCTAAAAGTGAAGGTTACAATGTTTTTGTCTGTGAAAATTGATTTTTAATATGTATTATAGTTTCAGAGATATTTGTGATGTATATTGTAAGGGACCATTCTGTATATAATAAAGATTTAAAGAACACCCCAATTTGAATTGAAAGTTTTCAAAATTGGCATGTAGATTAAAATAAGCCTTTGTTTTAACTGACCTGTGTTGAACAAGCAGCAGCAGGATCACTTGATGTGTACAATGTTCCCAGCCAGAACTCATTACCAGGTAGAGCATTTGCATCCCAAGCAAAGGAAACTATCAAAAGCTTGTTTGCATCCTCCGGATCTGACAGCTTTTCATGTGGACTTCTCTTTGAGAATATAATATTTATACCTGGACCTTTAACATTGTAAATTCAGAAATATGCTGCCTTAAGTTCTAAACATAATTCTTAGACAGAAATAGTTATGCTTCTGCACAAAAATAGAAAAGTTTAAAAAATGTCACCTTTTTCGTTTGAAGCCATAATGTCTTCCCACATTGGCTTATGAAAACTTTCTCTGAACCAGGAGAAGTTAATGTCAGACACATGCTGAAGAATGGGACGTAGCCTCTGAAGGCAATCATGAAAAGCTTCAAGAAATACCAATTCCTGGTGACCAGATAGAAGCCATACACCTAAACCTAGCCCAACCATGTGCACATAAGCCCTTTTCTTAAGGGCAGCTGCCCTAAATTCTGCCTGAGAAGGAATACAAAATAAGTGATTAATACAATTTACTATCCAACTCATTTTCTGTAAATTCTATCCTGGAGGCTAGAGTGATGTTTTCAGTATTATGGCAAATGTGTCAACTACAGCAAAATGTATACATGTTTACTATCTCTAGTCGGTATGTACAATGTACATAGTGGATAGAGAAGGTATTGTATTCCATCCAAAAATTCAACATCGAGATTTCACTGGAAATACATGTTTTGAGACCCCCTGAATAAAAAAAAAAACATTTAGAAACATATTTGTGTGGGTGGGTGGACATGTGTGTATAGCTCAAAAACGAGTCAGTTAAGCACCAAACTTGGTATTTAAGTTCAGTATCTTCCAGGGATGCAGCATGAAGATTTTAAAGAAAATCCCCACACTCCAACTACCCTTTATATGGGACATTTTTTAGAAAATTTTGATTTTTATTAAAATGTCATATGTTTAAGATATTTTTATGATAAATGAAATGTGTATCTTGAATTTTCCTGCAAATAGCTTCTGAAGATCTCTTAATTTGGAATGACTTTTATGTAACTTTTGTATAACTGGTAAACGTAAGAGGTAGACAAAAACTTACTATACAAAATATATAGATTTCGTTAACATACACAATTTATGTTATAGACATGTTTTTTTTTTTGTGCAGAATTTACCGTTTTAAAGATTTAACAGGGTTGTTGGACTTTTCTCAAATAGAATGTCATTCCTAACAAGCAAATAGAACCAAATTTCGATAGTTTCACATACCAACCGGCTTTTAAAAGATTTGACTAGAGCATTGGCCTGTGCATTCTTTTATTTCCCCTTTACTTAAAAATAAGCATATATAAGACCATTTCTGGTAATGTTTATTTTGATTAGCTAATGTTTCTTAAGAAAAGTTTGTTTGTGAAATGCTAGAGAAAGTCATTTGAATGGAATACATCAGAATTTTATTTTGTAATCATTATTTGCAATAGAGGAGGGATGGTTCCTTTTGAGAGGCTAATGGGGCTTAGCCCCACCATACTTTTTCTGAATCAGTAACAACAAAAGCAATAACAACTACCAGCTCTTATTTTAAAAACATACAATTTTATATATTCAGCCTGCCTGGGTAGTGTGGTGGTAGCGTGTCTGCCTCATGTTCAAAAGGTCGTAAGTTCGAATCTCGCTTAGGGTGAGTTACCCGGATAAGGTTTTTTTCGGGGTTTTCCCTTATCCTGAGAAGACGAATGTCGAGTAACTTGAAGCTCCATGGACCCCGAGATCATTTGAGCATCATTTCACCAATTTTATTCATCATCCGATATGACCAACCAGGTTAAAGGACGCTAAGCTACAAAAAAAAAAAAAAATTATTTACAGCTTCTTAATAATATCTTTCTAAGCATTTTCAATTCCAAGAGTTAAAGTAAAAGGTTTACAGATACTAATGGGAATAAACCCCAAGACACTGAAATACATACCTGCAAAACATATTACATGAGGAATGATTTTGTTAAGCACTACAGCATAAAAAAAAAATCTGGTGTGTTCATTCACATGACTTTTTCTACATTTCTGCAATAAAGTATTGTTAAAAAGCTTATGCTTCTTTTTACATCATGCTAATCGAGAAAAAAATAGCAGAAATAGTCTTATTACTTGCTTCCTTGTAGGTAGAAGGGAAATAACGGAGTAGCATAGGTTAAAGTGATAGTCAAAAGCTGGTTGCTATGTGACCGAATTTTCTTTGTTTGTATGGACAGGAAGTTGACAAATTACCGTATGAGAAAAGTATGTTTTTTAAAGCTGAAACCAGTAACAATGAATATCTCAAAAATTATCCACCACACGAAAAAAATGTATATAACATAAATTGTGAGTTTTAACGAGCTCTACATTTTCTGTTTAGTAAGTTTTTATCTACCTCTTACTGTTTACCACTTATGGAAAATTCCATAAAATTCATCCAGAATAAAGTAATCTTCAGAGACTATTCCCAGAAAATTCAAGATATACATTTTGTTTGTAAGGTAAATACCTTTGATATAAGATATTTTAATCAAAATCGTTAGAGGCATTTTTGAGAAAATCAAAATTTTTTTAAAAATGTTCCCTGTAAAGGGTTGTTGGAGGTGGGGGGGATTTTCTTGAAAATCCTTGTGATGCATCCTTGGAAGATATCAAACCTAAATACCAAGTTTGGTATTTAACAGACTTTTGATTTTTGAGCTATGCTGCCCACAGATACACACACATACACAGACATTTTTTTCTAAAAATGCTTATTTTGGATTCAGCAGGTCTCAAAACATATATTCCAGCGAAATCTTGGTATCAATTTGGGTGCATTAGAATACTTTTTTCTATACATTATGTACATAGTATGTGTAGAGGTAGTAAAAACCTTGAATTTAGTACCAAGCAACATCTGCTTGTAATCTGAAAATATGTTTAAATAACTGCCATTTACAAAATTATTAAAAATAATATTACAATTTAATGGTTCATTTTCATATGCATTTTAAGTTATTTAATAATAATAATTTATTATTATTTACAAGTTTATTACTTTTATAATATTAATTTAATTGTTATAACAATATTTTTTTTTTTTTTTTTTTATCATGGGTCAAATAGCCTCATTAGACATTTCACCCATGAGCTGCCACTGCAGTTGGCATTGTACTTTTTTTGTACAGTTATACTTTGACATAAATTAACAAATCTTTTCATGTTTAATTCATAGCCAAGTGTAATTGAAATTCATTTTTCCAAACAAAAGTAACTTTCATGCAAACACAAGAATCTACCACTAAATAACTTCCAAATTCAGTTTTAAACATTGTGTAATTATTGGACACCAAGAAAATAGACTGCATCATCTTATGAATAACAAAGAAAAACTTATGTTTTACTTTTTCAAAAGCAATGCATTAAATTTATTAGAACATATAATTGGAATAAAAAATAATAAGAACATAAATTTAACATAAACTAGGTAAAGGTTTAGTTCAGTATTTCATAATTTAATATAAATTTCTAACCTCAATTAACAGAGTCTCTATTGAAACACTAACTCTCTTCTTGTAGATCTTATTATCAAATAAATTATGGTCACATAGCTCTGCATACTGAGATAAACTGTGTCTTCTGCTAACTTTATGTAGTTTTACAGCTTCTTCATATAGGGGTAGATGTGGCTTAATGCCATAAAAATCTGCCCAGAGCTGCCTAAGGGATTGCAACATTACTGTGGAAAAGAAATCATTAACTACAAACACTGAAAACAAATGATCAAAAGAATGAAAATACCAGAAGTGGTACACAACATTGGAAAAATGAGTCGAATTTACACTTGAATTGCTTCACTAAGTAATTAATTACCTGGACATGTTTCGAAGGCATATGTTGCCTACATCAACAGATTTCGACTGGCCGGCCTGTTGTTGGTACTTTTTGTGGACTCTTCTCCTTTCTCTGGTGGCTGATAGATGAACTTGTAGACCGGGTTGTCATGGGCGGGAATTCCAAAATTCATCAGGCTAGGTTTTTGCTTTAAAATAAAGATCTTCGATTCTATGGCTATTGTCCCAAGCATGTGAGGCTACTGATTTCTCCATTTGGTTGTTTCTTAAGTGTGCCAGATGTTCCTTCAACCTGGTTCCTATGTTTCTTCTGGCTTGTCCTATGTACTTTTGTCACAGTTTTTACAGTTGATTCTGTAAATTCCTGATTTCTTGGATGCAGGTGTTTTGTCCAACTTGTTCTTTAGAAACAACCCGCTCTACAAGTTCATCTATCAGCCACCAGAGAAAGGAGGAGAATTGCCAGTCGATATCTGTTGATGATGTAGGCAACATACGCCTTCGAAACATGTCCAGGTAATTGATTACTTAGTGAAGCAATTCAAGTGTATATTCGACTCATTTTTCCAACTGAAAACAAAATTGTATTCAAGAATTCTGGCTTTTAACCTTCTTAGTTGTAATATTATTTAGTTTAATTGGTAATTAGTATGTTTAAAGCTAAGAAAGTATCAAACTTTTTAATCTATAAAGCTAGAATTAAACAACCTAGGTTTAATTTCTAGTGCAGCACAGCAGAGAAGGGTAACTTCCAAATATTTCAATCTTCACTGTATAAACAAACCTCTTTCATGCTTATTCTGTGTAGATTTCTTTTTGGGTGGTGGACCATATCCATTCTCTTTAATATTCTGTTGCATTGTTACCAAAATGTCTTGCCATTCCATGAATCCAGGACGTTGAAAACGAGTTCCTATAAGCCCCATAATTATACCATGTGTTGTGAAACTCTTAGGATTCTGGCATATACCCATATTGACCCGTTTACCATCATTAATGAAATAGCTTGGTGAAGAGATAGAGAGAAGAGCTGATAGCTTTATTTCATCATAACTAAGGCAATCTTGAAGATGTAGATCAAATACTTCTTTCTCCTGCAAAAAACAGATACATATATACAACAGCTTTACAGATGTATCCAATCAGGAAACAAATAAGGAAGTATGGTTGCAAGTAAGATGAGAATCAAAACTGCAACATAATAAAGACACTTCTGCAAACACAAAAGTTCTAATATTTTGTCCTGTGACACATTAAATTTCATTAGGAACCTGAGAAGCCAGTGTTTATGATTTAGCAGGAGAGCACTTCAGGACTAGTAAACCCTAGTGCTACTTGCTTATTACTTTCTCTAAATAGTATGTAGAAAAGTTATTGTATTCCACCCAAAAAAGTTGATGTAATTTCACTGGACATCTTTTGGAAAAGGTCTGTGCATGTGTGTGTGTAAACATCATAACTCAAAAACAAAAAGTCAGATAAGACCAAACTTGCGACATAAAGATTTTTAGTGGGGCCCCAACCAACCTTTACATGGAATATTTTTCAAATATTTTATTTTCTCAAAAATGACTGTGAAGATTTTGATAAAAATACCATATGTTTAAGATATTTTCATGACAAAGGAAATATATATTTTGAATTTTTTGGAAATAACCTCTGGAGACATCATCATTTTGGATGATTTTTGTATAACTGGTAAACCATAAGAAATGGACAGAATATATTATACAAAAAATGAAGATCCGATTAAATCACTCAATTAATATATTTTTTATAATGTAGAGTTAACCATTTCCAAGATATTCCTTATTATTGGTTTAAATTTTAAAGTACTTAAAATTTTTCTCAAACAAGAAGTTGACTTTTGTTTCGTCTCTGTCTTGTTTTTCAACTGACCATGCAAAGAGAACTGAATTTCAGATGTTTCACATAGCACTCAGCTTTTAAAGGATTATTTTTTGTTAACAATGGTGTCAACTGCCAGGCTATATCATGATGTGTGCTGCAATTTTGTTCTGCAGGAGTTGTTAATTATGCTAGTAAATCTCTTGGCATGGTGCTGTTGCACACTTAAAACCCCTCTGCCTAGGCCTTGAAATCAGAAAGTCAGTGCCTCACCAACTGAGCTATCCAGATTTGACTATTGCTTTCACCTAGTGCATTTGCTTATTTCCCTTCTATTTTTGCTAATGTTTATCTCAATTGGCTTGATGTAAATAAAAGAATAATTGTTTGTAAGACTATTTTGTATGCAGAATGGAGAGAAAGTCATATGAATGGAACACATATTTTTTATTCACTAGCATACTTCTACATTCAATGAGCCACAGAGTTTTTGTTTTAATTATATTTATGCATATTTACTTTCCAAAACTAAACTAACAGAAAACAATATGTTATATAACCCTTAATGCACCTAAAGACCTACGTGCCGTAGTAACTTCAAAATTAATTTGCTGCAAACCAAAGTTCCTTAAATTTTCAATTATTTTCTAATCTTGAATGTTAATATTTTGATGGGTTGTTTAAATTTACTGATATCAGCATGGCTTAAACTGTAATAAAAGAAATTGACATCTTGTTTTAATATAAATTGCAACCAGAGAGATGACTCTGCTACAATCCGGGAAGCCCCAGTTCCTATTCCCATCAGACTAGTCGTGGTTTCCCTGGGTCTGTAGGCAAATGCTGGAATGACTCCCCACCTACTACAAAGTTCCTATCCATCATTTCCTTTCATATTATTTACTTCCATCTGTAGCCAATTAGTGTGTTGCTGCAGAATGGTAAAATTTTGGGTATGGAAGGATATCTCCCTGGCACTTTACAGGAGTTCCTGGGGCTCCCTTCCTTCTTGGGAGCTGCCTTATTTATTTCCAAGACACTCAGGGCTAGCTGGGAACAAACTGGAACCGTTAGGGACCTTGACTTGTTAGTGCACATTGTTGTTCAGATTGGTCACTCTTCAGGCCTCCCCTTCATCCCTTCCTTCCAGGGATCGTGTTGGACACACAAAGTGTGTATGGCCTTTATTGGTGCTACGCTGCGCTCATTATGGCCCCTCTGTCTCACTATTCCTAACCCCTGATACAAATACGAGGTACGTCCGGAAAGTAAATTCCATTTCGATTTATCTCTGCTGCAGCGCTGCGATTGCAGTTCCGCACAAGCGCGGTAGACGCTCTGTATCAAGGAGAAGAAACGTGCGCCATTTTGAGATCGCTGTCAGCCACATACGCTTTGTTGTGCTTGTTTACAATGTCGGTGTTGATTGAAAATCCTGCCGCTTGTGAAATCAGATCTGTGATTCGTTTTCTGAATGCTAGGAAAGTGAAACCAATTGCAATTTATCGGCGTATTTGCGAAGTTTGCGGACAAAATGCGATGAGTGATTCAATGGTGAGGAGATGGGTCTGACAGTTCAATGAAGGACGTAGTGAAGTGCACTGCAAATGTGACGAAAAACAGGAATTTGGCTGGGACGTGTTTGACCATCCTCCCTACATCCCTGACCTCGCTCCTAGCGACTTTCATCTGTTCTTACATCTCAAGTCTTTTCCTTAGCGGTCAACACTTCAACAATGATGAAGAGCTGAAAGAAAATGTTTCCATCACAAAATGTCCAAATGGATCAATTTGCTGTAATCACTCTTTATTTTACATGCGTCCACCCCACTTTTTACTGCAGGCTTGCAGTGAGATTTGTACCTATGTAACTTGGGATGAAATCTGGCCAGTGATATTTTGTGCTTTAACCAACCTAAAAATCCAAGATCAAGTAGTAATACCCTCTATGAGCACAAACATCCAAGATAAACTGTCTGGTTTCAAAAATCTGCATCATTGAAAACATAGTGGCTAAATAACTTGTACTACCCATCATCATCTGGATCTGGTCACCCTGTTAAAGCCATTTACTTCAGCAATAGAAATTAAGTCTGGGAAAAAATACACATTATCAATAATGTAATAAATTTTGAAATCCCACCATTGATCAAAGGATTAAAACTTTGCAACTCTAACACCAGAGAGGAATAGGATCAGAAAAACAAAGAGAAAATAGGAAGGAGGGAGCTTCTGACACCCAGTTGCTGACAATGAGGAAAAAGTCCTAAAAAATGTTGTTTTCCATAATTCAAAAATGAAGGTGAGATTTTATTTACTGGCATATAATATATTATATAGCCAGTAATCATCCAGAAATGATAAGTATAGTTATTGATATAATTATATTTTCATTTAAATGGGTGTGATTATTGTTTTGTATTTATTTTCATCCATAGAAACATGATGATAATAATAATAATAGTAATAACAATTTTTATTGTCATTGAGCTGTACAGCAATAGACAACGTCACAAAATTACAAAAGCTTTATACAATCTTCTCAGTAGAACAATATGTTTACAAATAAATTACTAAGATATAATGAGTATTTACAATATTTGATAACCAAGCTGCTATACATGAATAAAATTGCTTAACTATTTCCTATCCATACAAAATTCTAAAGAACAGAGTGATTGATAAATTTAAGAAAAGTAAATACATAATATCTTATAAGGTAACAACATCAAAATCATATGAGAAGCAAATTTACTTAGCATGTTTTTGAGTAACATTACCGTTTAAAGTATTCCTGTACTGAGTAATAAGGTTTAGCCACTAACCATTCACGGAGGTTATTCTTATAGCTTGATCCTGATAATTGTTTTATTTCTTTGGGTAAATTATTGTAAAGTTTTTTACCTAATATTTCAAAACTCTTCTGGGATGTGGTTAACCTGTGGTATGGCATATTAATATGTTGACCCCCTCTAGTATTGTATGTATGTATATCTTGTCTATTTTGGAATTCAGGTAAGTGACTCTTTATGTACAGTAATACAGTGTAAATGTATAAATTTATTACAGTCATTACTTTTAGTTTAATGAATAAAGGTTTGCAGTGTGCAAGTTTCGGTACATCAGAAATGATTCGAATGACTTTTTTTTTGTAATAGAAGTATCTTGTTAACATGTGAGCTGTTTCTCCAGAGTAAAATTCCATATGTTATTATGCTTTGGAAAAATGCAAAATAGGCTGATCTAATATACGCTTCAGGTATATGCACTTTTAAGTCTCTGATCAAGTGAATTACTCTGGAGAGTTTGGACGTTATGTAATTAATGTGTGGTGTCCACGATAATTTGTTATCTATTACTACACCTAAAAATTTTACGTTCTCAGAACTATTATTAAAAGGGACTTCTCTTAAATTAAATAGCATATTTTGTGTTTTATTCTCATTAAGTAAAAAACCATTGGCTCGGAACCATATATCAGCTTGCATTAATGTACTATTTGCTTCGGTTTAAGTAACTGCAAATCTGTGCTAACATCGAGAAAAGTAGTGTCATCTGCATAGAGGACTGAGTGAGTGGGTAAGCAGGATGGGAGATCATTTATCATTAATAAAAATAGTAATGGTCCGAGAATTGAGCCCTGTAGAATGCTGGATTTGACTTCTGCCATACTTGATTTCTTGTGTCCTATACTTACTACTTGTTTACGATTTTCCAGGTAGGATCTAAAAATTTTTATTGCGGGGCTTTTTATTCCATAGTAATTTAATTTTTTAATTAAAAATGTGTGATCTACGCAATGAAATGCTTTACTAAGGTCACAAAAGGTAGCCTGTGCACAATTTTTTGATTCAAAGCTTGTAAGTACCCTTTCTACCAGTGATACTATAGCATCCACTGTTGACTTCCCTTTCCTGAAACCAAATTGAGATTTCGTAAATATGTTGGCTTCGTCTACATATTTATATAATTGAGCATAAATAAGACTTTCCAATACTTTTGAAAATATGGGAACTAGTGAACTGGACGATAACTGGCTGCAGAGTTTTTGCCTCCCTTTTTATAGATTGGGATCGCTTTCAATGTTTTAAGCATATTTGGGAAGATTCCCTCCATAAGACATCTATTTAAACAAAAGGTAAGTAGAAATACAATGCAATCTATGACTTTTTTAATTAAATTGTTGGACAATCCATATATGTCGACGCTGTCTGATGACTTTAAGTTATTAACAGTTTGTAATACGATGTCTGGATTTATTTCAGAGAAAACAAAACCTCTTTGATTAATTTCCACCTTGTGTTGTGTTATTAGATCTTGCATGTGTTCTTTAGGCTTTTTAATGTTGGTTCTAATTTCTTCTACCGAATTTGCAAAGAAATTGTTAAAAGCATCTGGGGCAATGTCTATAGATTCTTTTTTATGATCTCTAGCAATGGAGTTGATCAAACCCCAAGCAGTTTTACATTTATTATTAGCAGATTCTATACTCTTAATGTTATTAAGTCTTTTTGCCTCATTGACTGCATTTTTGTATTCGTTTCTTGTTTTTAGGTAAGCTTTCCTAGTCCCCTCTGTCCTTTCTTTCCTAAATATATTAACATGTTATAGGACACATCATTTCAAGATACAAGAAAAAAAATCTCATGTGACTTTCTCTACATCTCTGCAACAAATTATTGTTAAAAAGCTTATGCTTCTATTTACTTCATTTTAATCGAGAAAAAAATAACAGAAATAGTCTTATTACTTGCTTCCTTGTAAGTAGAAGGAAAATAAGGGAGTACTATAGGCTAAACTGATAATCAAAAGCTTGTTGCTATGTGACTGAAGTTTCTTTGTTTGTATGGACAGGAGTTGACAAAATCCTGTATGAGAAAAGCATGTTTTTCATAGCTGAAACCAAAAACAATGAATATCTCAAAAACGATCAACTCCACGAAAAAAATGTATATGACATAAATTGTGTGTTTTAATGTGCTCCACATTTTTTGTGTGTTAAGTTTTTGCCCATCTCCTACAGTTTAGCAGTTATGCAAAAATCTGTAAAATTGATTCAGAATAAAGTAGCCTTCAGAGGCTATTTCCAGAAAATCCAAGATATACATTTTATTTGGCATGTAAATATCTTATATATAAGAGATTTTAATCAAAATCGTAAGAGCCATTTTTGACAAAATCAAAATTTTCGAAATTTTTTTCTATGTAAAGGGTAGTTGTGGGTGGGGGGATTTTCTTGAAAATCTTTGTGTCGCACCCTTGGAACATAGTAGCCGTAAATATAAAATTTGGTACTTAATGGCCTTTTCGTTTTTGAGCTATGCTGCCCATAGACACACACACCACATACACACAGACACATATGCAGACAGACAGACACACACACACACACACACACACACACGACATTTTTCCAAAAAAAAAATTCAGGGGGTCTCAAAACATGTATTTCCGGTGAAATCTCGGTATAAAATTTTTGGGTGCATTACAATACCTTCTCTATACACTATGTACATACTACATGTAGAGAAAGTAACAAAATTATATCAAGATGCATACAAGATTAAAATACACAGAAGTATAAGATTTAACAAATTTTAAATATAAAAGGAAAGAATATACAGAATTGAGCCATAAAGACAATTTTTACAAATTTTACAATTTACACCAGTTCCTGATGTATAAATTCATCTAAACTATAAAAGCTGTTGTCCATTAAGAATTTAAACAAAACTTTTTTAATTTTAGCTGGGATTCAATGTTCTTTATATATTGGGGTAGTTTGTTGTATAAATGTAGACCAGAATATGTGATGCTATTTTCATACAGTTTGGTTCTATGTGAAATTACAATAAAGTTTTCTTTGCTCTGGTGTTATGTGTATGAACTTAAGCATTTTTTGAAGGATTTTAAGTTTTCGTTTGTATAGTGTTTCATAAATAAGCATGCATGGTAAAGGCAAAATTTACAATTTTTTAAAACATGATTTATAGCTAGTTTTATCTGAGACATTAGCCACAATTCTTATCACTTTCTTTTGCATCCTGAAGACCTTAATACTGTTTTTAGAATTTCCCCAAAAGATAATGCTGTGTACTAGTAGACTATGAAAGTCTTCAAAATGAACTACTCTTAGAATATGCAGACTGGACATAAATTTGACTGAGCTTATTAAGTATCATATCTATTAATTTAGATTAAATATATTTTCTTACAGTTCCAACAGTTTCCCATCCTCCAGTACTTCCATCCCCAGAAAGAAGAAGGTACTTATCTAATATGCCAAGAAAAGAAATTGCTCTTTTCTCTAGTAGGCGCTGTACTAAATCCAAAAGTCCCATATTAGCATATACTTGATTTTCTGTTGAATTTCCATACTTTTTCTTGTGTTCCAAGAAGTGAATGTAGAGCAAAAGTGCATTTTCATGAAGAAGTGGATAGCAAGAATTAGCATTCTCCTCTAGAATCCTTTTATCAACATAGTCATATTCAATTAAACTTCTGCATCTCATTGTTGAAATTGGGAACTTCTTGTGAACAGAAGTACATATATTGCCATTTCTTCATTCTTAATGAGCATTTCAGTTTTACAGTCTCTAGTTCTCTTGTTAAACTGTGCAGATATCCAAATTGTTTATAATCATAATAGTTGTTAATTAAAGACTGAAATAATTTAAATGATTTGTATAGCACATAATTAATCATATTCCTCAATTTTTATGAATATTATTTGAATATTTTTAAATATAATATATACAGGCATATACATAATATGCATTTATAATTCTTAAAACCAACTGTATTCATGATTTCTCAGAGGTGTATTCTGTAACCATATTCTGGGCTAGATGTTTTTTCTTTCTTTTTTCACCACTTGTCAACAATGTAGGTATGCATTTTTGTTCTGGATTTAATTAAAGTTATCCTTAACAATATGAACAATTTCAACTTTTAATACTTACAGTAAATAATAATAATAACAATAACCACCATTGTAATTACTTATTAAGTAGACCTTTAGACTAAAAAATTGAAAAATATCAAAACATTTCAACCTATTACTTTCCTTGGCATGTGTGTACATACAATGTACACAGTAGCCATAGAAGGTATTGTATTCCAGACAATAATTTGATATCGAGATTTCCCCAGAAATAAATGTTTTGAGGTAGGTTCCCTGATTCTGAATTTTTTTTTTTTTAGGAAACCAGTCTCTTTGTGTGTGTGTGTGTGTGTGTGTGTGTGTGTGTGTGTACAGCATAGCTCAAAAACGAAAAGACCATTAAAAACCAAACTGGGGTATTTATGTTTAATATCTTCTAAGGATGTAACACAAACATTTTCAAAAAAATTCACCAATTAAAACTATCCATTACATGGAAAAAATTTAAAAACTTTGTTATTCTCAAAAATGGCTGCACCAATTTTGATTAAAATATTGTATATCACAAATAAACATATATTTTGAATTTTCTGGGAATAGCCTCTGAATAGCTCTTTATTCTGGATGAGTTTTGCAGAATTTTGCATAATAGTTAAACCACGAGAGATAGACAAAAACTTAATACACAAAAAATTTAGATCTCGTTAAAACACATAGTTTGTTATATAAGTTTTCTTGTAGAGTTGTCTGTATTTAGATATTCCCTGTTATTGGTTTCAGTTTTAAACTACTTAACTTTTCCCAGACTGGACCATGCAAAGAGAGCTGAACCTCAATTGTTTAACATTGAGATCAGCTTTTAAAAGATTTGATTATCGATTTAGTATTTCCTTTCTACTTACAATGAAGATAGTAATAAGACCATTTCTGCTAATGGTTATCTTGTTTTTCTTATGTTGTAAATAAAAGAATAATCTTTAGTAAGAATAGTTTATATTTGGAACAGCTAGAGAAAGTTATGTGAATGAAACACATCTGATGTTTTTTGAAATGGATAACTTCTGATTTGCCTCCATTAAGCAAACTAGGAATTCCTAACTTTAATAAAAAAAACACCTGTCCTCGAGACTCATCAACTGTGCCTCCCATGGCAAAGGAGAAGATCTGAGAGGTTTCTTGTACTGACTTCCCCCTTCAGGTCTAATTCTGCTAATGTGCCCATTATACCACATTGGTCAGTCATGCTACTCCTGCCTGAGAAGATCAACTACATTTCATTGCAAACACGATCAAGTTTTATCTCAAGTTTTATTGTTATACCATAAATTGTTGTCATTTCAAAATAATTCGAGTTCACCTTATGGTTTACCGGGAAACATGTGAGTCAGTTGAGAAATTCAATGGTATGCTGGTATGTTGCCATGGTAGCTCAGTGGTAGAGCGACCGGCTAGAGACCGGGAGATCTGTGGTTCAAATCCCGGCCTCGGCATTGAATTTTTCAGTCCTACTCTACCTATCCAATTCCTGTCCTACGCACGGTTTCTATGAGAAAACAATTAAAAATTAACAGAGAAGTACATAGCTGTCAAAGCTTAAAGGACGGGATGAAGTTACAAGCAGTAATAAGACGAATTGAAAACAAGTACTATTATAGTATTTAAGCAAACTAAATTTTGATGTGCATGTTAATTTAATTGGACGTTTTGTTCACCAGCTTCTCCTGCTACCCGCCATTAAATTTTGTGCCTGCCATAGCATTATTCGGCATGAAGCTGTAGCATTAATCTGGTCCAGTCCAGTGTAATTGGCAGGCTGAGGGCAGCCCGAGGTGTGCTAGACGTGTCCCTGTTCTCGGAGAGAACTTAACCACGTTCTGATGGGATTGTGGGTTTTGCAGGATGGCGGGTGTGTTTTGGGGTTGTTCGAACTTCTAACCTCTTGTATGCGAGTCAGACACATTACCCCCTCTCCAAGTTGGATCGCGGTGGTGATTGGTGGGTTTGTATCCCACCCCCCACAATTCTTAACTCAAAGTTTTACAATTTCAAATTATTACTTTGAATTCATACTTTGATACTGCGCGGAAAGATGCGCGTTACGATAAAATGGTTGGCTACACTGACAAGGAACCATTTTCACACTGATGTCGCAAATTGAGCTGCGTTTTTATACTGTAAATATATCGAAAACAAAAACACATTCTCTCCCATAGAGTCTCTGACCAATGAAAATAATAAAAATGTTTCACGTTGTAACGGCTAACTTTAGGTTATCTTCCACCCAACGATCAGCTGTTTTGTAGTATACGTAGCGCTGATAATGAACTTCGCCCGCATCCAGGCTATAATACAAGCTATGCCCGACTCCGACACCGACGTCGAACCTGACGGGCCGTGGATAACTGTCCACGCAGGGGGCCGCAGAAGCGGTCGTTCCTCCCCCAACCCAGCCGCACCACCACAGGGAATTAACCAACCCCCAACCCAAGGGGGGCGAAAAATCCCGCCTATAGTTGCCGACGCTTTCCGCAACCACGTTGTGGTAATGAGAAAGCTGGCAACGAAGCTTAGGGGCCCCTTCGAGGCCCGGCGGAAGCAAAGGAAAGTCCACCTCCATACCTCCTCGGAAAGGGATTTCGAGGCAGCGAAGGCAGTACTACGGGACGAACAAATCCCGTTCTACAGCTACTCGCTACAGCGGCCCTACGTGGAGCGTAGGATAATTCGGGGCCTTGACTCCGACTGCACCCCTGAGGATGTCAAGGCGGCTCTTCAGGACGAGTACAACATCACCCCTACCTCCGTGGCACGTCTCAGTAAGACGGTGGCAACAGACGACGGCACTCAGCGAGTGCCCATGCCCTTATTCCTGGTCGTGGTACCAAGGGAACGCGCCCAGACAGTTCAGCCGATAGACGCCGTCCGTCGGCTTATCTTCACCGTCGTGCGTATCGAAAGATACCACGGCAAAGAGGAACCTGTGCAGTGCCATAGGTGCATGGGCTTCAACCACTCTAGCAGTGTGTGCGAGCGCAAGCTCGCATGCCTGCGGTGCGGTGAAGCCCATCTACTGAGGGACTGCACAAAGCCCCATGAAGCTCGCCACTGTGTGAACTGTGGTGAGGCGCACGTGGGCTCATACAAAGGCTGTAAGGTGCGGAAGCGCCTTGTTGAGAGCCGCCGTGGAGGCCCCCAGGAGCCAGCTAATGTGCGCCCTGGGGTGTCCTTCTCCTCGGCACTAAACCGCGCTGAGGGAACACTGCGCGCCGCTGAGGCAGCAGCAACTCCCAGCCCCCGCAGTCACTGCAGAGATCGTGCCAGCTCCGTCCTTGACGGAGACCCCAACCCCCCAACCTGGTCCGTCTACGTCAACGGAGGAAGCCGCCCCGACGCCGGACTTCTCCAGAAAAGAAGTTCAGGAGGAGAGGAAAGAAGAACCGTCGGGCGCCCGGCCAGTCGGGCCAATCAGAGGCTCCCACCTCTGTGAGACGCGAGGCCACGCCCCCAGCACTCCAGCAGCTACCAATGGCGGAAGCTCCAGTAGCGGCCGCCACAGTGCCGACTCCAGTAGCGGAGGTTCCCGCTGCACCTACCACCACAGCGGCTTCCTCGGACAGCGGCCATCCCACAGGTGGACCTGGATGAACTTCAGGACCTAGCCCTGTGGTTCGGTGACCTCCTAAGTAAGGTCCTACCTGTACTGCGAAACTTCAAGTTGCAGTACAGTGACCCCAGACTCTCCCCCCTCCAGAAACACACCCTGTTCCTCCAAACCTTGGAGCAGTTGTACCCGGGTTCCGCTAAGTAATGGCCTCTAGATTCGTTCGGAGACCATTGCGACTCGCGTACTGGAACGCGAACGGCATCCGGGGGCAACGCCCAGGCGTCATTGAGTTTGTACAATCGTACGGAATTGACATCATGATGGTTTGCGAAACCCATCTGGATGCTGTTACTGACTTCTCGCTGCCTAGTTACGTCACCCATCGGTCCGATCGGGTCGGCCGACAGGGTGGCGGTACAGCTATCTTCATTAAGAACCAAATAACCCATACTCCTGTCCAACTCCCAGCACTACAGCACGTGGAGGCCTTTGCAATCCGGCTTGCCGTCGCCGGGCTAGACGCGCTGCTGATAGCTGCATATGACCCACCAAACCACCGCTTCCACGAAGCGGACTACACCACTCTACTCAACCTTCACCCAGTGGTATGCATCGCAGGAGATCTCAACGCGAAACATGCCCTCTGGCACAGGCGCACCAACAACCCCCGAGGCCGCGGGCTCTACCGCCTCATCAGCGGCCACCCCGCCCGCGTCGCGCACGGACCGAGAGGACCTACGTGTCATCCGGCTCGCGGCAGACCGGATGTTCTTGACATCATAATCATCAAGAACACACCATTTCATCTAGACCTCTCGGCGGTCAACGAGTTGGACTCCGACCATGACCCTGTCGTGGTGGATACAACCGAGACCGTATCAGCTCTGGTAACACCAGACTGGATAAATGAGATCGACTGGGACGCAGCCGTCCTAGACCTAAACCAAACCGTGGACCCGCGACCGCGCATCAATTCCATCGAAGCGCTGGAAGCGGCAGCCACGGCCTTCTCCCGCCAACTCCTGAATGTGGTACGCGCGCATACCTACCGCATCCCATCTAACAAATCTAACCCGAGAACCATACCGAATGAACTCCGACAGCTGCTAAAAGCCAAGGCGGAAGCTATGGCAGGGCTTCCGCCATCCCAGGATCCAAGCAGTGTACCAGCGGTTCAAATCCCTGGCAAGGCGCCTGCTTCGCGCGCACCGCAAAGCGGCCTGGGAACACACAATGGCACATATAAACCTGGAAGAGAAACAACCCTGGAGAATCATCCGATCCCTCAGGAAAGACAAAAGTCAGTTTCAGCATCCCATCCATGGCACCCGTGGGAGACTCTCTTTTGAGCCCTAGGATAAAGCAACGGATTTCGCAGATTATCTGGAGTCCCAATTCGAACCCCGCGAAGACCCCCAGGACGAGGACTTTACTGAGCTCGTGGAAGCGACGGTAGACTACCTCTATGAGGAGCCCCCGCCGCCCCATGAGGAGATCCGCATTCCTTTAGTCACCCCGAAAGAGGTGGCTTCCCAACTCAACAACCTAAAGCCTAACAAAGCCCCTGGACATGACGGCGTTACGGCGCCTATGCTCCAGCACCTACCCAGAAAGGCCGTAATCCACCTGACGCGGATTTACAATGCATGCTTGCACCTACGTCACTTTCCAACGTGTTGGAAGGAGGCGCGGGTGGTATGCATTTTGAAATCCGGCAAGGACCCGGTCTTCCCGTCAAGCTACAGATCTATTAGCTTACTTCCGATCGTCTCGAAAGTATTCGAGCGGTTACTCCTACCTCGCCTCACCCCTCTATTCGAAGAGAGACTCCTACTCCCGGATCATCAGTTTGGTTTCCGTACTGGACATTCCACAACCCTGCAGTTGCTGCGACTGGCTGAGAAGGCTGCCCTGGGCTTCCAGGACAACTTCAAAACAGTCGCGGTACCCTTGGACGTGGAAAAGGCCTACGCCACCACGTGGCATCAGGGACTCTTGTACAAGCTCAAGAACGCAAAAATCCCTCCCCCCTACCTTCACCTGCTTAGTAGCTTCCTTCGGGACCGCACTTTCAGGGTGAGGGTGGAGGGGAGGCATTCCACAGTCAGACCCATAGCGGCGGGAGTGCCGGAAGGCAGCGTGCTGTCGCCGTTACTCTTTGCTGCCTACATGTCCGACTTCCCCACAGAACCCAGTACAGTTACGTGCCAGTATGCCGACGATGTCCTCATAATGGCGCGTAACAAGAACGCCCGATATTGCTTCCCCCCCGCTACAGAGACAGCTCCAGGCCATAGGCAGATGGAGTGAACAGTGGCGGATGGCCATCAGTCCATGGCTGGCGACCGGAGAGGTCGCTGAGGTTGCGGCGGCGGCGGCGGCGGATCCCCTGGGTCCGCACCGCCAAATACCTTGGAGTCCTCCTCGACCGCGGCCTTACTATCACTCCACATGTCAGGGAGAAGGTCGGTTTGGGACACGCTGCCCTACGGCAGTTGTTTCCCATCTTCCGCTCCACCATGCCTACACACCTAAAACTACGGCTGTACCGCGCAGTCATCCCGCCCCTGATGCTGTACGGCTGCGAGGTCTGGGGTTCGGTGGCTCGTTCCACCATCCGCAGGCTGCAGACCGTGCAGAACAGGGCATTGAGGATGATATACGGCACAGACCGCAGATTCCCGTCCCACATTCTCCATTCCCACTCCGGAATCCCTTACACAGTGGACGTTGTGCGAGAAAGAGCTCGCACAATATACACTAAACTTGCTCCCCACCCAAATCCCCAGGTGAACACTCTCGGTCTTTACGACCACACGCTGCCTAGGAGACGCGTAAGCTACCGCCTTCCCAAGGACGCCTTGGGATGGTAGTTTTCCGGCCGCCTCTCCCTTTATTGTTCTACCCGCCAAGTTAAGCAGCATCGGGCCCGGTCACGACTCGGACGGGTGACCGTCCAGTTGTACTCCGACCAGATCTGCAACACTGGCTTCCCCCACCCCGTACCTATATCCCTTCAGTTCTCCCCGCTAGCCGGCACTGCTTTCCTTGACAGCCCGCAAGCGGCTGGCCAAGGTAAGCAGCACCGGGCCTTGTCCCTCTCTGGGTGGGTGACCACTCAGGTAGGTAAGTCAGCCCGCGCCGGCTGCACAGAGGGAAACACCCTGCCCACATTACTTCGACACAGACAAAAACGCTTGCATAAGACTACATCTTTTATATCACACGGGTAAATCCGCGAGAAAAGCGGATAGGTACCGTGGTGATTTGCCCCCGCCCGAGTACACTCGGGCGACTAGTTCCTGCTCCTGGCTCCGTACCAAGATAAATTACAAGCAATATTTCATGTTGCGAAGAGAAATCGGCCAGAATTAAGCTTTTACTTTCTCGACCATGTATGCATAATGTGCTCACTTAGTGGGTACAGAAGGACCTGTTGTGTACTACCCAAATATTCGATATCGAGACCTCACCGGAAACACCTGCATATTTTGAGGGTCCCCTAATTAAAAAAAGATTAGAGAAAGGCTCCCATGTGAGAGTATGTTTGTACAGCATAACTCAAAAAGAAAACAACCAAAAGTCTGTTAAATACCAAACCTGGTATTTAAGCTCTTCCAAGGATGCGACGCGAAGATATTTAGGAAAATCCCTCCACCCACAACCACCCTTTACATGGACTTTTTTGAAAAGTTTGATTTTCTCAAAATTAGCTCTAACGACTTTCTTTAAAATATCGTATATTAAAGATAAACATGACAAAATGTATGGCCTATAGCCTCCGGAGTCCTCTTTATTCTGAATGAATTTTGCATAACTGGTAAACCGTAAGAGATAGATAAAAACTTACTATACAAGACATGTACATCTCATCAAAACACACAATTAATGTCCTTTACATTTTTGTTGCGGAGGTAACCATTTCCGAGACATCCTTGATATTGGTTTCGTTTTTAAAATACTTATACTTTTCTCAGACAGCAAGTCGCCGTGTTTCTTTCGTTTTATTATATCTGGCCAAGCAAATTTCAATGACAATCGCATAGCGTCACATTTTAAAACATTTGACTATCTCTTTAGGATAATGCATTCCATTAGTTCCCTTCTACTTATAAGGAACTATGAAATAAGAACATTCTAATAATTATCTCGATTAGCATGGTGCAGAAAGAAGAGCAATATTTTGTAGGAGGTTTTTTTTATAGTTAGAGAAAGTCGTGTGAGTTTAACACACCGGATTATTTGTCCTATTTAAGTAAACCACACTTATTATTTTATCAGCAGTAACACTAAGTGTAAAGTAACAACATTTCTTCCACACGTGATTTTTGAAAATCACAGGGACCCCGCACTGCAATATATTTTAGCCGCCCACTACTATAATACTAATTCTACACTCGCGTAACACCAGTTCACATTTTTACCAGTCCCAAATGAGTTATAGCAACAGAACTTGATCACCCATTCCTGTTAAATATACAATTCTGGAAGCAGTTTGTTACCTGGGAAAATTCAAGCTGTTTTGCATCAATTCCTCAAGAGTAACATCTGGAGGACGTTGCACGGTTATACATTCCCATAAATATTTGGATTCCGTTTCCGACAGTTCCGTAGTAATAACGGGCACGGTGAACTCCATCCTTGACCAGCCGATTGCTCGAGACAGACTTTTTGGTAAATTCGGTTTTAACAGAGTAATCTAGACCACGCCCATATTTAATTCACTTTGTAATCTTATATTCCCTTACTTCCTCAAAAAAATGAATCAGAGGATGAGATAAGTCTTCCGTTTTCCTCGCAACACTGCGTAGATATGACGCAAATCCAGCTATATATAGCGTGTTTACTGCTTAGGTACCAACATAAGTAATTTTACGCTGGAGGAGAACAGCACGCTGAACAGCGACGGAGATTTCTGTGATATGCAGTTTCATGCAGCGTATTTTTATTTTCTCTACACGTACTATGTACATAATGTTAAACGAGATGCACGCAGAAATTCATTATAGAGATTTCACATGTTTTGGAAACCCCTAAACAAAAAAGAAAAAACATGTTTAGAAAGATGACCGTGTTCTGTATGTGTGGGCAGCATAGCTCAAAAAACAAAATTTGTTATGTATCATACTTGATATTTAATATTATCCAAGGTTGCGACACGAAGATTTTCAAGAAAATCTCCCCACCCCCAGCTACCGTTTCAACTGCCCTTTACATGGAAACAATTTCGAAGTTATGGTTTTCTCAAAAATGGCCCTAACGATTTTGATTAAAATCTCTGATATTTAAGATATTTACATTACAAATTAAACGCAGTTCTTGAATTTGCTGGGAATAGTTTCTGAAGACCTCTTTATTCTGGATGAATGTTGCATAACTGGTAACTTGTAAGAGATAGACAAACATCTACTGCAAATAAATAAAAAATATAGATCTCATTAAAGCACACAATTTATGCGATATACTTTTTCGTGGTGTTGACTGTTTTCAAAATATTCTTTGTTATTGGTTTCAGTTTTAAATTCCGGGAACTTGTCAAGTTTTCGGAGTTTTTCTTATCCTGACCTCCTGGCCAAGCAAAGAAACGGATTTCAATCCCATAGCAACCACATTTTAAAACATTTGATTGTCGGCTTAGCCTGGCGTGTTCACTTATATCCTTTCTAATTGTAAGGAAGCAAGAAATATGACCGTTTCTGCTAATATTTCTCTCGATTTAACTTGTCAGGTCTAGAAAAGAAAGAGACAAAAACACCTCTTGTTGTCCCCCTCTTTGTGGGGGGATGTGTTTGCAAAGAGCATATATGTAGACTAAGGGTTGGTAGTGTGTCCTCCCCCCCAAAAAGGTCAAAACGAAACATCTCATAGGTTATAATATGAAGTAGATAGAAGAATAAGCTTATTAACAATAAATTGTTACAAAGATGTAGAGAAAGTCGTGAAAATGGAACACATAAGAGTTTTCTAACTATTATGTACGTGGTAAAGCAAGCAAAGCATGATTATCTCACTAGGTTGTTAAATCTTGTGTTATGCATAAGTGAACAAAGCTGCAAATTGATTGAGTATATTGGATAGACTGCAAAGACTACGGCCGGTCTGCTGATCTGTAGGTTTCTTTGGGACTTGCGCACAGTGGTCCAGAATGGCAATCGATGGCGACGAAAATGTATGTCCACAGCAAACAAATTAGGGCAACTCTTTAGATAACTTTGAGTTTAAGGGGCTATAAAAGTCATATAAAATGTGTTTTAAAGAGGAATTGGCAATTCGATTCCTTTGGGTGACAGGGGACGTAAATAGAATCAGTTCCTACCTCATTTACAAGCTACAACAAGATTTGGGGTTAGTCAATGATAGCATTAATCGAAATAGTTATTTGTGCAACTGTATAGGAAAGACATTTCTTTTTTACTTTCTCTACACGTACTATGTACATAGTGTATAGAGAAGGTATTGCACTCCACCTAAAAACTCGATACCGAGATTTCACCGGAAATACACGTTTTAAGACCACCTGAATAAAAAAAAAGCATTTTTAGAAAAATGTCCGTGTGTGTGTGTGTCTGTGGGCAGCATAGCTCAAAAACGAAAAGACCGTTAAATACCAAACTTGGTATTTAAGTTCAGTATATTCCAAGGATGCGATACGAAGATTTTTAAGAAAATCCCCCCACCCTAACTACCCTTCACTTGGAAAAATTCCCGAAAATTTTGATTTTCTAAAAATTGGCTCTAACGAGTCTGATTAAAATATCGTATATTAAAGATATATACCTGATAAATAATATGTATATCTTGAATTTTCTGGAAATAGCCTCTGAAGACTACTTTATTCTGAATGAATTTTACGGAATTTTGTGTAACTGGTAAATCGTAAGAAGTAAATAAAAACTTAGCAAACAAAAAATGTAGAGCACATTAAAACACACGATTTATGTTATATACACTTTTTTTGTGGAGTTGATCGCTTTTAAGATATTTCTTGTTTTTGGTTTCAGCCTTGAAAAACTTACTTTTCTCATACAGGAATTTGTCAACTCCTGTCCAAACAAACAAAGGAACTTCAGTCACATAGAAACCAGCTTTTGACTATCACTTTAAACTATGGTACTCCCTTTTTTCGCTTCTACTTACAAGAAAGCAAGTAATAAGACTGCCTATTTCTGCTAATTTTTTCTCACTTAGCATGAAGTAAATAGAAGTATAAGCTTTTTAACAATTTGTTGCAGAGATGTAGAAAAAGTCGTGTGAATGGAACACATCTGATTTTTTTACTTTCTCCATACGCACTGTGTACATAGTGTATAGAGAAAGTATTGCACTCCACCAAAAATTCGATACCGAGATTTCACCGGAAATATATGTTTTAGTGTCCCCAATATCCAAAAAAAGCATTTTCACAGAAAGGTCCGCGCGTGTGTGTGTGTGTGTGTGTGTGTGTGTGTGTGTGTGTGTGTGTGTGTGTGTGTGTGTGTGTGTCCGTGTGTCTGTGAACACGATAACTCAAAAACGAAAAGTCGGTAAAATACCAAACTTGGTATTTAAGTTTAGTATCTTCCAGGGATGCGACACGAAGATTTTGAGAAAAATCCCCCCACCCCCAACTACCCTTTACATGGAACTTTTTTCGAAAATTTTGATTTTCTCAAAAATGGCTCTAACGATTTTGATTAAAATTTTGGATATTAAACATATTTACCTGACAAATGAAATGCATATCTTGAATTTTCTGGGAATAGCCTCTGAAGAGTAGTTTATTTTGAATGACTGCTAAACCGTAAGAGATGGACAAAAACTTACTACACAAAAAATGTAGAGCACTTTAAAACACACCATTTATGTTATATACATTGTTTTCGTGGAGTTCGTCGTTTTTGTGACATTCCTTATTTTTTGTTTCTGCTATGAAAAACGTATACTTTTCTCATACAGGAACTTGTCAACTCCTATCCATATAAACAAAGGAACTTCATTGACATAGCAACCAGCTTTTGACTATCACTTTAACCTACGGTTGTCCCTTATTTCGCTTCTACTTACAAGGAAGCGAGTAATAAGACCATTTCTGCTATTTTTTTCTGATTAGCATAAAGGAAATAGAAGTATAAGGTTTTTAAGAATTATTTGTTGCAGGGATATGGAGAAAGTCATGTGAATGGTACACATAAGATTTTTTTAAGTACTAGTCAATGGAAACGCAACACTACATTGGGAGACTAGGGTTCACAACTGAACATTACAAATGTGCGATGCTGGTGCGAAGCACACACAAAGCTATGGCAATCGGTTATAAGGTTAAGTATAAACCAGTAATTTCGGTTTCACAGAATTGCATGGCTTTTGCGGGTTCATTATGTTTATAAAAGCATGCGGACTCGATTCATGTAAGTCGAGGTGCAGCTTCACAATTTCTTCCGCAAAAAATTGCAGCAGAGAGAATGTCTCCTTAAACTGACCTAACATTTCGCTCCTTCGTCTTTTATTTCCCCTTTGTTGTTTCATGTCTCTCTTTTCGAGTCTAGCACTAGAAGAATAATTTTATTTTTTGTTGAAGATTTATAGTTTAATAAACACTATGTTTCTTCATGTTTTTATTCGTCTTTTGTTGTTTTTCCAGTCTCGTTTCTTTTAAACAATAATAATGAGTGAACTTTTTACTTTCTCTACACATACTATGTGCATAGTTATAGAGAAAATATTGCACTCCACCAAAAATTCGATACCGGAAATATATGTTTTAGGGTCTCCTGTATCCAAAAATAAGTATTCTCAGAAAAAGGTCCGTGTGTGTGTCCGTATGTCTGTGAACACGATAACTCAAGAACGAAAAGTAGGTAAAATACCAAACTTGGTATTTAAGTTTAGTATCTTCCAGGGATGCGACACGAAGATTTTGAGAAAAATTCCCCCATCCCAAATTACCCTTTACATGTAACTTTTTTTCGAAAATTTTGATTTTCTCAAAAATGGCTGTAACGATTTTGATTAAAATATCATATATTAAAGATATTTACCTGACAAATAAAATGTATATTTCTGAGTGAATTTTACGGAAGTTTGCATAAGTGCTAATCCGTAAGAGATAAACAAAAACATTCTACACAAAAAATGTAGAGCACATTAAAACACACAATTTATGTCGTATACATTTTTTCCGTGGAGTTGATCGTTTTTTTTAGATATTGCTTGTTTTTGTTTTCAGATTCGAAAAAAAATTATTTTCTTATACAGGAATTTGTCAACTTGTGTCCATACAAACAAAGGAACTTCAGTCTCATAGCAACCAGCTTTTGATTATCGCTTTAACCTATACTACTTCCTTATTTCGCTTCTAGTTACAAAGAAGCAAATAATAAGACTATTTCTGCTAATTTTTTGTCGATTAGCATGAAGTAAATAGAAGCATGAGCTTTTTAAAATTAATTTATTGCAGAGATGTAGAGAAAGTCATGTGCAGGGTGGAAGCTACATTTAGACTTCCGATCAACAACAATGATGGGCGCCATTATTGGCACTATATATATTATTCATTCACGAAGATGAGCTAAATCACCTGCAAGATTTTCAAGATACCATAATTGGCATGCATCAAATGTCTGCAGTTGCTCAAAAAGCAAATCTAACTTTTAATCTAAACCCATGTAGATGGTATAGCAAAAGAAAGGCCCGTGTACAAGCAAACGAATACCTATACCTTGTAATAGAAATTCAAAGCGAGCAAACCAATCTAAATACATCAATAGTTGGCGCTATCCGACCCTGGGTAGCAGCCTATTTGTTTTTATATAAACATAATTACCCTGGAGGTTAGAGTCTCTCTTTTATCTCGGCTTGAATCAGCATTAGAAATTTAATCAAATGGCAGAGTTCCGTCCATCTCTCATTCTTCTTATTGTTCCCTATTCGTCTGTGGTTTTTTAGGTGCATGAGAGAGATTGTAGGGTGAACTTCTAATTTCTGTTACCTCGCTGTCGATGATGAACAAAGTATGTATTATTTCCTCATGATACTTTACAAGTTTTTAATGTCCATAAGCATAGATAGATATTTCATCAATCCTCCTCTAATATCGAGAGCACACATTTTAAGTATCAGTCCGACAAAACGCTGGATGGTTTTTCCGCTAGCTTCAACACTGTTTTGTTTAGTGTGGAATGTCATGTATGGTGGGCAGGATAATCAAATGCATCCAAATGTTCCAGAAATCGTAGCATCTAGGTATACATCGCCACTGTGACTCGATGAATGAAGGGATCCGTATCCATGACGTACATAAGCTTCAGGTTTTCAATTCCATAATGGTAGGATGGAGTATATGAGGGTTTTTGAGATATCCAGTACACTTATACCGATGTATATTGCCTTGCTTCCGTGGTGTCAGATGAGCAGCTGCCTGGTTAGTTCCATATATGCTTCCATTAATGAATGATGTAGGTTTAGCAATCCATTTCTCCAGTGTATTTTCGTTTGTCACAAGGTGTATGTATCCATTCGATTTCGTATATTCTCCATGGTTTTTCCAAACATTGCATTGTTGTAGACTTTCCACAGATCCTTGTCAAGTCATTTTTAATCTGTTGCTGTAGTTTGTAATTAAACGCTATGCAAGGTTTTAACCTACACAATTGTAATACAACGCCGTGTAATGCAACATAGTTCTTCTTACTTCCAAGGTGTGCAATTAACCTCATTGCACTTGAATCCTTCGGTTTGAGACGCTCAGGCAGGAACGGCAAATCATTATGAAGATCAGGCAGCTCTGTAGGATATCACATCAACTTCGAATCCAGGAGGATCATATTCTTTTAGTGTTGTATATTAATATTGTGAGGGGAAGCCCACTGAAATCCTCCATAAGGTAGTGGATATCGCATTGCCCAGCCATGGTTATTTGCGTCTTCATAAGAGATACACTGAGATGGTGTATCAGGATCGAACTCCTCCATAGCTTGGGCATAACGATGAGAAACCTGGCATAATCCTCCCCTCATGCCGAACTACACCATTAGAAGCTGATCATAATCCAATAACAATTCTAGTTCAATTCCGATATACAGGAATATAGCATCCCAGGTAAGCCCTGGAGATGTAAAACAATGGGCAGGGTCGACTGTATGAGTATTCAGGGTTTGCCCTGTGAATGCTTCTAAGACATCTGCGATAAGCAGCACATTCTAAATTTGGGGAGTGTGTCAAATAAAAGAAATTATGTGATATTGACTTTAAAGTAAATATTTTCCCCACGTTTTTCTCTCATGTTAAAATAAAGTTCTGTGGTGACATTTTAAAGTTTTTGTGAGGTTTACGGCTTTTTTTATTTGGCTTTTAGGTTTGAAAAGTGGGTTTTTCTGTGTTTTGTGAGTTTCATGAGTAGTTAAAGACGTTCGTTATGTGAGTACGTGGTCTACCTTTGTTCTAAATTTCTTAAGTTCTTATAGGTTGTATTTGCATTACATTTTAATGAGACACAGAAACGTTCGTTTGTAAGAAATGTAACGATTTTCTTCATTTAGTTTTGAAATTAATACTTCTCTTTTAGCTTCGTTTTGGTAATTGGTATAACGTTGTTCTTTCCTCCATCTTGAATGCTAGCGTTGCATTTGCTGCAAAAATTGTACCCCAGTGTCCTGCTTTATATGTATGATGTTTTAATGTGTGTGTGGTATTTTTTTCCAGAAGTGAGTGTTAACGTTTAAGTGTAACTTTGATCAAGTGTTATTTAACTTAAATTATTGCCCACTAATACATAAAATGTTTGCTATAATGTTTTTCAAATGGGAAGAGTTCTACTCTGCAGCGAATGAGATGCGTTATCGTGCTCTGCGTTGCCAGGTCGCTCCCTCTCACTCGCACACTGAGCATACAAATCTGCCTGAGGACATAATGGTCGAAGTAAGGAAACCGTAACTGATGTTTCTAAACTTCTATAATTTTGAAGTTTTTAAATTTAAAACTTGAACATGCATATTTGCATATTATGTACACGTTTTCTTAAAAGCTATATTCTTATAGTTTATGAATTACTTGCTCTTTTAATCCAACGAAACTGCCAGTGGCTCCTCCGTATCACTGTCATCAGTTACGTCAAGAGACAATACTTCGTCATTGTCTGAGTATTGTAAATATATGATGATAGGTTCCAAAGTCACATCACGACCTATTTCTTTCCAAAAGTCGTCTTTTTCTGATGTCACGCAGCATTCCCAGTCTTGCTGTCAATTTCTTCGTGTGTAAGTCGTTCAACGTCAGAAATGTGTTATTTATGTTTGCAACCCCCCATTTTATTTGAAATCACACTAACTCAATTGGATTATATTGGAAGCGGTAAGGGGGTAGGCGGATTACCTGTGTCCCATTTCGATTGCAAGTTGATCCAGCAGATACAGTTTTTCCCGGTTTTTAAACGGAAGTACTCGTTGCAATAACTCGGTTTTAGTTTCTGTTGCCGAAAATTCAACCCCCTTTTTACTTTCTCTATGAATTATGTACATAGATTACACCGGAAATATAGTTTTAGGGTCCTCTATATATAAAAGCATTTTTAGAAAAAGGTCCGCGTGTCTGTGAATACGATACCTTAAAACGAAAAGTCGGTAAAATACCAAACTTGATATTTAAGTTCAGTACCTTCCAAGGATGCGACACGAAGATTTAAAAAAAAATGCCCTCCACTCCATACTACCCTTTACATGGAAAAAGTTTCGAACATTTTGATTTTCTCAAAAATGACTAACGATTTTGATTAAAACCTCTTATATTTAAGATATTTACTTGACAAATAAAACTTATATGTTGAATTTTCTAGGAATAGCCTCTGAAGGCCTCTTATCCGAATGAATTTTGCTGCATTTTGCATAACTAGTAAACCGTAAGTAAGAGAGACACAAAAACTTACTACATAAAATTGTAGATCTCGCTAACATACACAATTTCTGTCGTGTACAATTTTTTTTTTTCGTGGAGTTGACCATTTTTGAGATTTTCCTGTTATTGGTTTCACTTTTAAAATACTTAAACTTTTCTCATACGGAATTTGTCAACTTCTGGTCATGCAAAGAAACGATTTCATTATCTTGGCAACCACATTTTAAAACATTTGACTATCTTTTTAGCCTAGTGTATGCCCTTATTTCCCTTCTGCAAACAAGGAAGCAAGCAATAAGACTATGTTTGATAATCGATTAGCATGAAGTAGCTTTTTAATTTGTTACAAAAATGTGTAGAAAGTCATATGAATGGAATACATCAGGCTTTTTTTTTTCTTTTCTTTTTTTTGGCAACCATTCAATAATTTGTTTTTTTCTACTGGCCGTATTCGGAAATTTGTTTTCAATAACCGAAAGGAATGGTGCATTATCCATTATAATTATACCCTCTTCTAAATAATTTAAGAATCTGTTCAGAAATCATTCTTTAAATGTATCGGCTGTCATCTCCATGACAGTGTGAGGTAGTTTTGGACAAAAAAAAATTCTTTTGCTTTCAGGTAGGAATCTTGTTTTAGCAGATTCTACATGTCAAATGATCAGCCGACTGCCTTTTCCAACAGGTACCTTTAGACCAACCTTTTTTTGAGGAGTCTTACCAAATTGAATTTTGAATATGGTTTTTATGTACCCGTCTCGTCTAAATAAATTACAAATCTCCTATCACCAGAATTTCCAATAACGTGCATTTTGCATAAGGATTTTATCCCTGCCGCAACAATGTCACTCTACATTACAAATCATTTGACTTTCTGAACCTGAACCCCAATCCCTTCAAAATTCTATTAGCAGACGAATTAGGCCCAGTGTATGATATTTTAGTTCTAAGGGCGCAGGTTATTTTTTGTACTGTTGGAAACTCCTATTGGTCATAAAACTCGAACACAGTCCTACGTACAACGTCCTTGTCAAAGTCACTTAAATTTGAAACCCCTTTCGGAGGTATAATGTGTTTTCTAGGCGACACAAACACTGGAGCACTACTGGGTTTAGGTTTTCATGCCTCCGCAAATGTGAGACAACTTGCTTTACCTACACCACACGCTTTAGCGGTAAGCTGTTGTGGATTTTTGAAATGGATTCGATTTCTGTTTTCCTCATTGCTGTATTTTTACTTTCTCTATAGGCACTATGTACAAAGTGTATAGAGAATGTATTGCACTCCACCAAAAAAATTCGATACCGAGATTTCACCGGAAATATATGTTTTAAGGTCCCCTTTATTTAAAAAAAAGCATTTTCGGAAAAAGGTCCGTGTGTGTGTCCGTGTGTCTGTGAACACGATAACTCAAAAACGAAAGTAGGTAAAATACCAAACTTGGTATTTAAGTTTAGTATCTTCCAGGGATGCGACACGAAGATTTTGAGAAAAATCCCCCCACCCCCAACTACCCTTTACATGGAACTTTTTTCGAAAATTTTGATTTTCTCAAAAATGGCTCTAACGATTTTGATTAAAATTTCGTATATTAAAGATATTTACGTGACAAATAAAATGTAAATTTTGAATTTTCTGGGAATAGCCTCTGAAGAGTAGTTTATTCTGGATGAGTTTTACTAAATGTTGAATAACTGCTAAACCGTAAGAGATGGACAAAAACTTACTACACAGAAAATGTAGAGCGCGTTAAAACACATAAGTTATGTTATATACATTTTTTTCGTGGAGTTCGTCGTTTTTGTGACATTCCTTATTTTTGGTTTCTGCTATGAAAAACATACATTTCTCATACAGGATTTTGTCAACTGCTGTCCATACAAAGAAAGAAACTTCAGTGACATAGCAACCAACTTTTGATTATCACTTTAACCTATGGTACTCCCTTATTTCACCTCTACTTACAAGGAAGCAAGTAATTTCTGCTAATGTTTTACTGATTAGCATAAAGTAAATAGAATTATAAGCTTTTCAAGAATAATTTGTAGCAGGGATATAGAGAAAGTCATGTGAATGGTACACATCAGATTTTTTAAAAAACGCGTAGACCCTAAAAATAATACTTCGAGCCTGGCTACGCAATGCCTGCCTCAAATTCACCACTAAAAGCCATTGCACGTGCTCTATTCCTGACCGAATAACTGACTTGAACAGTGTTGCCAACACATGATTCTTTTTTTCCGTCAGACTAACACCCAAGCATCCGTCAAAAATAGAAATGTTAGTATTTTCTTTCCAAAACAGAAATTAAATTAAAACTCAAGATCAACACTTTGGAAAAATTTCTTGGTTAGACCTGAAAGATGATCAAGGGATCTAATTGAACAGTTATTAGCTACAATGCCAGAGAGTTTTCTGCAGCTGTATGCGTTCATCCGTGTGCTTCATAGGCAATTTTGACTGTGGGTTCAGCTGCTTTTAAATGTTTCCTACGTGTTCCACGAAGAAATAAATCTGATAAACGCACATTCATGTTGCATCGACAGCACTTGCACCTACTAGGTTCCCCGGGAACTTCTAACAACCATTTCTTTAATTAATCATTATTAAACCATTCTTTTCTAAAATGTCGTATATACCGCTTAGTCTTTTGTTCAATAAGGCAATTAAAATGAAGAAACAACACTTTAAAGTAACTTAAAGATGAAGCGAAGCATCACAATGGAGCTCCGAATTCTCTCTGCATTCACAGTTGTGAATTCAGAATTCACATCGGCTCATAAAGTACAGCATACTCATTGTATGACATAATTATATGCATTACACAAAGATTTCCATTTGTGCGTTTTCTAAAGAAAGCCTATATAGCGTTAATATATTTATATATCCGTCAAAAAATCCGTCTACCGTCAAAACTAAATTTTACCTGTTATATAACTTCAAAATCCGTCAAATTGGCAACCTTGGACTTGAATTCTGTAGGGACTAGAGTTAGATAAACAGGAGCCATTTCGAGATATAAACATGCGATTCTACAGCGAACAAAAGTGTGTTCGCGTTCTGTCTTTCGACTTGAACAGTGTAATAACTATAATAATTCTTTTAGTACCGCCATCTCAATAGTTTACGCACACACATTATTCCCTCTCTCCCTCGTGAATTATTTTTTTGCAAAATTGAAGTATTTTGTCTGAGCGCAAGTAGTATTTATGAGAGACGGAATCACTTAGCGCGTTACTCCGCAGTTATGCGGGAATGCAATGGGTGATATGAATAAAAATGAGTCGTGTCTCAAAACTTGCAATTTTTGAGATGCGTCTCACTTTCGTATGAATGAAACTCGACGACTCAAGATGGAGGTGTCCTTAGAGCATCATGGCCGAAAGCTTGGAGAATTTTATAAACCTGACATGGCAGATCACCCGAGAAGCCCTCAGCTGTATGTGTACATGTGTGCATGTGTGAACAAGTAGGAGAAAGATATATTATAGCCCTTAAACTTGCATGGATCTCCTAGCAGTACAACTAGTATTCATATGGTTATGTCACAAGCCTCACAGCCAATGGCTACCATTTTGCTTAATACTCCTGAGTATTGGCAAGGTCTAATGAGTTTAATAAATTGTGCCATAACCTCAATTTTACTATAAAATCTGTACAATAAGTTGAGATTGCAATGCAGCATGTTGTGATGCTATAATAATTTTGTCACCATCAGTTAGCATAGAGAGATATTATGCCTGCAGAGTCCACTTATTGTGATTTGCCATTTCATGAATCATGTCAGCCATGTCTGATCAAAGGAAATTTAAGACTAAACAAAATGAATTGAAAGTTTGAATAGCAGGTTTTTTTTTTTTTTGATAGTGTTTAATGCCTGCTTTTACTACTTATGGCACTGCAGGAGATGACACTCATGTTGCATTGAATAAAGACGGAGCACTAGTGGAATGTGATGGCTGGGGAACCCGGAGAAAACCCACCCCTGCACCGCTTTGTCCACCACAAATCTCACATGTGGTCACTTGGGATCGAACCTGGGCTGTATAAGTGAGAGACAAGCGGTCCAACCAGTTGGCCATGGTGCAGCTGATAGGAGAATAAATAGCAACTGTTGACCATAACATAGTCCATGAGTTAAAGATGAATGCACATTATTTATTGGATATCCAGTGTTAAGAAATCTAGTCGTAATCAAGTTTTGCAATACTTGAGCCTAAAACTAGAAGTTGTACTTAGTGTTTGCTTCATTATTCAATTAAATCTGGTTTATACATTCTTCACAATTTAAATTCAGTTTTGTACAAGTAATTTATAATGTCCCGGTATATGAAACACATTTTTACATTAATCAAAGACACAATTTCTCATATGGCAACCATAAAATATTACTTCAAATTTGCTATTAGCTTAAAACCATGCCACAAAGCACTCTCCACACAAGATAATCATTTAACTTGTGTAACATGGCCATAAAGGGTGATCAGATGTCTGGATTGCGCTGGATATATCCTGCAGTTTTAGTATTTTCCCAATGGCTTTTTAAAATAAAGCCAAAATATCCAGCTTTTTATCTTTCAAATACTCTAAACATCGAAATGATCTAATTAAAAATAATGTCCAACATCAACAGTATATGTGTCTTTAGCAATATGAAAAATATGTATTTCAAAGAGAATTTTGCTATTTGTAAAAATGTGTGTTAACCTTGTTTCCAGCTAACTACCGTAATGCTCGAATCTGATGTTCAGAGGGAATTACATTTCCTTTTCTAGTTCTGTTACACTTTTGTGATTGGTTTATTAAGTTATCATGGAAGTATAACTCTTGTAAAACAATTCAAAAAATAAAAATGCAATGCTGTTTGTCTCATGATTTTATGAAAAGTAAGACCAATGCTTGACATACATACTTTATTTCAGGTCATGTAGAAATAACAAAATGCATGGTATGTGACTGTCATTAGGTATCTTGAGGCTTCAAGAGATATCACAGTGTTATGTTCTTTAAAAATTGATTTTCTTCTCATCGGCAATACCATATTTTACCACAAAGTTGTTTATATTGTTCTTAATGAATAAAAGGAATTTAATATGTTGATAGGCTTTTTTCAAAATGTCCTTCTTTCCCCTTTAAATGTCCTGCATTCCCTTATCGCTTATAGCTGTACATATGCTCAACTCTGTAAAACGAGAAAAAGGTTCGTAGTTCAATCAACACAGTTTCAATCAAAAGTTCACAGTTTAATTGGTTATTCTGCTGTTGAAGAAATCGTCATCATCAGGATTCAGACCATTTTCTTTTCATGTAGTCAGATATATGTAGCACACCCCATTCTCTGCTGGCAATATGAAGGTTTGCACCACTGACTTTATCTTTGTTGATGTGAGGATTGTGTAGTTCAGCAACCTGAAAAACAAGTATAGATAGAGATACACTTTCAATGCCATTCTTAACTTAGTATTTTATAACTGGGAAGAAATTCAGTCAATTACTGACCATTTACACCACTTATATTAATAAATAGGAACATGAAATAAGAGCTGAAGTTTTCCTGGTGACTAACATACCCTAGGTATTCTTGGACTTCAAGCTAGGTGAGATGATGCATAGCCATTAACGTTTCAGGAGCATACATCTCTCCCATCAGGATGATGAATGACTAAATTGGGTAAATGGCTTCCTGGTTTGAAGCCCTAGAACACCTAGAGTAAATAGGAACATGTTTTGGAGATCAGTGGTCTCCCAACATGCTTCCCATTTTGTGACACTCTTACTATTGATTGAATTTGTATGAAATTCATTGGACCTGATTAACCACCTGAAAGATTTCAGTGTTTCACCTAAAGATAAGATAGTATCCTTGGATGTCACCTCCCTATTTTCCAGCATACCCCTAGGCAAACTCCAAAACCCTCTCTGGCTACAAAGCATAAACATACTAACAGAGGAAATAGAAGATCTTGTCCAGCTAACCAATTTTAGTGTAAAACAGAACTACTTCACATTCAAGAATAAATGCTACCAACAAACAACAGGACTAGCAATGGGGAATTCTCTATCACCATTCCTAGCCGACCTATACATGAGTAATTTTGAAATACACATCACTGAGGTATTCCCACATATATACAAAAAATGGTATACATATGTAGATGACATCATCACCATAGTTCCAGAAAAACTCTAAACGATGCACTCAAACTTCTTAACTTACGAAACAAGTCCATTCAGTTCAGTATAGAGACCGAACAGGAAGGAGTCCTACCATTCCTAGACAGAATAATAAGAGCAGAAAAACATAGCCTGACATTTGGAATGCATAGAAAATCCAAAAATACAGATAACTACATAAAGTTTGATAGCTACAACACACAAATATGCAGTCCTGAACAGTTTAGCGTATAGATTAGTACACATTTCCATGCAGAATAATGAATACCAACAGATACTCCAAACAGCTACCAACAACGGCTTCCAAAAAGGTGCAGTAGACAAGAGAATACATAAATACAAAAAATTGAACCCCATAACACACACAACCACCCTACAGAACCCCAGTGACGAACCTCAGTTCAGAAAATTCACCTATCATCCTTGGGCATACAACAAACTTCAGAAAATCTTCAGGAATTATAACATCACCTTAGCTCCGAAAAACAACTACAGCATTCAGAAACTGCTGTGCAGAAATTTAAAAGATCCTATCCTTGCAGGCAAAAAACCGGGAACTTATGAAATTAAATGCTCAGACTGTAATCAAATATATTTAGGAAGGACAAAGAGAAGTTTGGAGACCAGATTAAAGGAACACACGAGAAACCTAAAATACAAGCAAATCACACCGAATATAAAGCTGTTAAAACCAGCGTATAAACCCACAGAATTAGATGTCTGGGAGAAGATCTACATCATGAAGAAAAAGAGTCATATCATGAATTTTGATTTACCACCATACAGCAAGCAACTTCTGGAAGTTCATAGATCCAGCAACAGATGCCTCTACAAGTGATACACCACCACCCCTATCGTTGACGCCAATGAAGAAAGATTTAATCGGAATTAAGGGTTGAAAACTGGGACAAGTGTTCCCAAAACCGGTCCCAGTAAGTAAAAATACGTGATGTTTGTGTTACTAAAACCGACTCAAATTCTTTTATTGTTTATTTAATCACATCACTGTCACAAGCTTCTATGCATATTTGCAAATTTTGAAACATTTCATTGTTATCACTTAGCAGAACAATATTTCTTCTGATGTGTTACAAAAGAGTCAGAAATACAGTTGGATTGGTGGCTTAGAGCTTTGGTTGATAGCAGCACTTGAAAAAGAGTTCAGATATGCATTATTATCTCAGCAAGCAGTTATATTAGAGGCTGATTTCAGACTTCAAACTTCAAAATCAATTGCTCTTCAAGAATAGATAATTTCTTTTTTCAGAGTGGCAATAGATTTTATGAACACAAATGATGTTTGTACCAGAAGTTTTACAACATAAATTAACAGTAGAATGCTGCAAAGTAGATCATGTTGTTATGTACACTGATCAGTTGCAACTAACACCTGCCAAAACCGTTAGTGGCTCCTGTAATTCAAGTATTCAGCATTACTGACCTGTGTTGAACATGCAGCTGCAGGATCTCCTGATAAAGTTAACCATCCTATCCAGAATACATTGCCAGGTAGAGCCCCATTCCAAGAATAAGAAACTATCAGAAGTTTATTGGCATCCTCTGGATTAGACAGTTTTGCATGTGGAGATCGCATTGAGAAAATAATATTAATCCCTGGCCCTGAAATATTGTAAATTCAAAAATTGGTGACATATGAGAACAAGTGTAAACGGATACAAAAGCTTACAGAAACTTCATGCTGTTAAAAGTACAAATGCAGCTATCTAGAGTACATATAATAAAAATCTGATGTGTACCATTCACATGACTTTCTCTACATCTCATTTTATTCTTAAAAAGCTTATACTTCTATTTACTTCATGCTAATCAGACAAAATTAGCAGAAATAGTCTTATTATTTGCTTCCTTGCAAGTAGAAGCGAAATAAAAAGAGTACCATAGGTTAAAGTGATAGTCAAAAGCTGGTTGCTATGTCACTGTAGTTCCTTTGTTTGTATGGACAGCAGTTGACAAATTCCTGTATGAGAAAAGTATAAGTTTTTCAAAGCAGAAACCCAAAACAAGGAATGTCTCAAAAATGATCAACTCCACAAAAAAAATGTATATAACATAAATTGTGTGTTTTAACGTGCTCTACATTTTTTGTGTGGTAAGTTTTTGTCCATCTCCTTCGGTTTAGCAGTTATTCAAAATTCCGTAAAATTCATCCAGAATAAAGAACACTCCTGAGGCTATTCCCAGAAAATTCAAGATATACATTTTCTTTGTTCTTTGATATACAGAATTTTAATCAAAATTGTTAGAGCCATATTTGAGAAAATCAAAATTTTCGAAAAAAGTTCCATGTAAAGGGTAGTTGGGGGTGGGGGGGATTTTTCTCAAAATCTTTGTGTAGCATCCCTGGAAGATACTAAACTTAAATACCAAGTTTGGTATTTTACCGACTTTTTGGTTTTGAGTTATCGTGTTCACAGACACACACACACACACACAAATACACAAACCTTTTTCCGAAAATGTTTTTTTTAGATAAAGGGGACCCTAAAACATATATTTCCGGTGAAATCTCGGTATCGAATTTTTGGGTGGAGTGCAATACTTTCTCTACACACTATGTACATAGTGCGTATAGAGAAAGTAAAAATTGTAACCTAAACTTTCTTGGTGATGAGGTTTTCTTTCTTTTCCCTGCTGCTCACAATATAGGCAGAGAAGATATTGCGTTCCACCCAAAATTTTTATACTAGGATTTCACCAGAAATATGAATTTTGAGGTTCTTGAATCCAAAAAGCATTTATAGAAAAATTTCCATGTATGTTTGTAAGAAAGAGAGTGAGTAAGAAAATGAGTGAGTGAACAATATAACTTAAAAACAAAAGTTCAGGTAAATATAAAGTTGGTGTTTATATTTAGTATCTTCCAAAAACTCAACTCAAGAATTTTTTATACAATATTTTCTGCCAATTACCCTTTATACAGAACATTTTTTGAATTTTTTTCTTCTCAAAAATGGCTCTAATGATTTAGATTAAAATATACACTGCAATCCATATAAACGTGAACCATTTTTAATAGGCCATAATTTCTGTCTGTAGAAATGTGAAATTTGTTTTAATGATCTCATGGCTCAGGGAGAATCAACAGCAATCATGGCAACAATCAATCAATCAATCCTATCGGTTGACTATATTGATGATTTCAACAGAAATTATGAGCATTTTCATGGCATTGTAGACAGTCTCCAGTTTGCAGTCATAACATCAATATGCAGTACTCACTTTGAGAGCGTGTTTTCATTGTGAAACACATTGGTAACAACAGAGTCAGAATTTTGAAGAGAATTTAATATACTGGATGTTCTGACAAAGGCAATAATTTTATTGCTAGCAAGAAAGCTGGAAACAACTGGTATACTCGTTTGTGAGAGTGGAAAACATAGACCACCAGTGAATGCAGAGACTGTTATAAATGTTCGAAGAAGGCTAATGAACTCTCCAAACAATCAATTGAGTCAGGGATTAGGCTATTCATATGGCACATGTCAAAGAGCTCCGACTGTCTACAAATGCCAATAATAATACTCGTAATTTCCTTCAAAATCATCAATATAGTGTGGCAAGAAAATGTTAGGTGCCATTTGTGGCGGGAAAATGTGCTATGTGGTGTTACCTTCTCAAACCACGTGGCTGGAATGCTGTCTCTGCTCACGGCTGCTCACTGCTGAGTCCTCGGCTGATTCAGTTGGCTGCTGATCTTCAATCCTAACTTCTAATTCACTTACTTCTCAGGGTTCTACTTGTGGGCGAGGCAAAATAACGAGACTGGCACTTCCCTTTAATAAAAGTACGTTTATTGACTTAAAGTGCAACTACTTGAATGTTGACGGCTTAGCTGGTTCCCTTACAATACTTATCTCTAAATTCCCGTAAAACATATAAATACTTAGAATAAACCTCGATAATTACTTGGTTACAGGAGCCTAAACTAAGTTACTATCGCCTGCCCAACACATGGTAGCATCACCTAGCACACGCACTTTACTGCACTGTCACTTGCTTGAAGATTTGTTTCAGAAGAAGAACGCCCCGGGGTAGCACGCTGAATTTATACCTCTAGGGGGTGAAGCTGGGCTTTGGTGCCTCGAGCATCAGGTTGTCAGGTCATTGTGCTAGGTGTTTGGTATGACAAACTTTTGGTTCAAACATCGTCAAAGTTACTACAGTTCACAAATTCCAGGAACACCTGGTCTGCTTGTTTACCTGGAAATCCAGCTAAGCCAGGTGGTTGTAAATTACCTTTCTGTAAAACCTGTCCAAACCTGCACCGTTAAGCGGTTTCAAGCCGATGCTTTCTACATGTTTTAACATATTGCCTTTATACAAGTAATACTTAAATTATATCCATTTCCTTATGTTGCTAGTTAATATTGATTCCTTATGTACATCATATACCCTTACAATAGTTAAGAGATGGCATTGAGTGATTATTGCCATGATTGTTGTCGATTTTCCCTGATCCACTGAGATCATTAAAACAAATTTCACATTTCTACAAGCTTTTAGAGAGAAATTATAGCCTATTAAAATGGTTCACGTTTATATAGATCACACTGTATATTAAAGATATTTACATGACAAATAAAACATACATCTTGAATCTTTGGGGAATAGCCTGTGAGGTCCACTTCATTCAGAAAAAATTTTGTATAATCTTGTATAACTGGTACACTTTAAGCAACAGATGAAAATGTACGACAAAAAACTGTAGATCTCTTTAAAAACACATAATTTATTCTTCACCTATAAGAAGAAAGTTACCCATCATCAATAACAAAACAAAAGTGCCAATTTCTACATCTGAGTCATTTTTACTTTCTCTATACACACTATGCATAGTGTATAGAGAAGGTATTGCACTCCACCAAAAAATTCGATACCGAGATTTCACCGGAAATATATGTTTTAGGATCCCCAATATCCAAAAAAAGCATTTTCACAAAGAGGTCCGTGTGTGTGTGTGTCCGTGTGTCTGTGAATACGATAACTCAAAAAGGAAAAGTCGGTAAAATACCAAACTTGGTATTTAAGTTTAGTATCTTCCAGGGATGCGACACGAAGATTTTGAGAAAAATCCCCCCACCCCCAACTACTCTTTACATAGAAATTTTTTCAAACATTTTGATTTTCTCAAAAATGGCTATAACGATTTTGATTAAAATATTGTACATTAAAGATATTTACCTGACAAATAAAATGTATATTTTGAATTTTTGGGGAATAGCCTCTGAAGAGTAGTTTATTCTGGATGAATTTTACTGAATTTTGAATAACTGCTAAACCGTAAGAGATGGACAAAAACTTACTCCACAAAAAATGTAGACACGTTAAAACACACAATTTATGTTATATACATTTTTATTGTGGAGTTTGTCCTTTTTGAGAAATTCCTTATTTTTGGTTTCTGCTATGAAAAACTTACACATTTCACTTACAGGAATTTGTCAACTGCTGTCTATACAAACAAAGGAACTTCAGTGACATAGCAACCAGCTTTTGATTATCACTTTAACCTATGGTAGTCCCTTATTTCGCTTCTACTTACTAGGAAACAAGTAATATGGCTATTTCTTCTCATTTTTTCTGATTAGCATAAAGTAAATAGAAGTATAAGCTTTTTAAGAATAATTTGTTGCAGGGATATAGAGAAAGTTATGTGAATGGTACACATCAGATTTTTTAAATATTGTCCCAATTTCTTACAGTTTTTATCTATAATTTTATTTATATGAGATTTTCTATTCATTTTTGACCATATACTTTATTTTCCCCATTTCTCAGTTTTCTTACAATCAAAAATTATATAATGGACATTCACTTATAGCCATTAATAAACACACATCCACAAGTATATGCAAATCAATGCATCAGGTTTTTGCTTTCTCTACACATACTATGTGCATAGTATATAGAGAAGGCATTGTATTGCACCCAAAAATATGATACCAAAATTTCACCAGATATATATGTTTTGAGACCCCCTGAATCCAAAAAAGGATTTTAAGAAAAATGTCCATATGTGTGTGTGTGTGTAGGCATGTGGATGCATGCATGTGTGTGTGTGTATGTGGACAGCATAGCTCAGAAACGAAAAGTTTGTTAAATACTACAGTTGGTATTTAAGTTGAGTATCTTCCAAGGATCGACATGAAGATTTTCAAGAAAATCCCCCACCCCCAACTACCCTTTACTTGGAATAAATTTCAAAAATTTGACTTTATTCAAAAATGGCTCTAACAATTTTGATTAAAATATTGTATATAAAATGTATTTACATGACTAATGGAATATATATCTTGAATTTTCTGAGAATAGCCTCTAGAGACATCTTTAAGCTGGATGAATTTTGTGGACTTTTGCATAACTGCTAAACCATAAGAGATAGACAAAAACTTATTCACAAAAAATGTAGAGCTTGTTAAAACACACAATTTATGTTGTATACATTTTTTGCATGGAGTTGATGGTTTTTGAGATATTCCTTGTTATTGGTTTCAGCTATAAAGTACTTATACTTTTCCCATATAGAAATTTGTCAACTCCGGTCCATACAAACAAAGGAATTTCAGTCACATAGCAACTAGCTTTTGACTATCACTTTAATTTATGGTACTCTCTTATTTCGTTTCTACTTACAAGGAAGCAAATAATAAGACTATTTCTGCTAATTGTTTCTTGATTAGCTTGAAGTAATAGAAGCATAAGCTTGTTAACAATAATTCCTGCAGAGGTGTAGAGAAAGTCATGTTAATGGATCACATCAGAGTATTACTTTCTCTATATGTACTATTTACATAGTGTATAGAGAAGGTATTGTAATGCACCCAAAAATTCAATACCGAGATGTTACCAGAAATACATGTTTTGAACCCCCTGATTCCAAAAAGTGTTTTTGGAAAAATATCCATGTGTGTGTGTGTGTGTGTATGTGGGTGGGTGCATGCGCGTGCAGCATAGCTCAAAAACGAAAAGACAGTTGAAAACAAACTTGGTATTTAGGTTTGGTATCTTCCAGGGATGCGACAAGATTTTCAATAAAATACCCCCACCCCCAACTTCCTTTGCATGGAACTTTTTTAAAAAAAAATTATTTTCTCAAAAATGGCTCTAACGATTTTTATTAATATGTCAAATTTTAAAGATATTTACACGACAAATAAAATGTATATCTTGAATTTTCTGGAAATAGCCTCTGAAGACTACTTTATTCTGGATGAATTTTATGGAATTTTGCATAACTGCTTAACCATAAGAGATGGACAAGAACTTACCACACAGAAAATGTAGAGCACATTAAAACACACAATTTATCATTTTTTAGCTATGCTGTCCACACACACATGCACACACACGCACATCCCCACCCCACCTTGCCCCGCCCCCACATACCCACTCACCCACCCACGTGTGCGCGCGGGCACACACACACACACACACACACACACACACACACACACACACATGGACCTTTTTCCAAGAATGGTTTTTTGGCTTCAGGGAGATCCAAAACATGTATTTCTGGTGAAATCTCAGTATGGAATTTTTTGGTACAATATAATACTTTCTCTATGCACTATGTACATAGTACGTGCAGAGAAAGTAAAAAACACACGAACATACACACACCTTTTTTAAATTAAATTTTTGGGAGGTGTTCAGGGAATTTCAAATATAATCTTCCTGTGAATCTTGGTACCTATTAAATTTTGTGTGGAATACCTTACTTCCTCTGCCCAATGTAGAGTACTGCTGAGAAGTGCTCTAAAAAGGTGCATTATCATAAGAAACAACTGCATTCTTATTCCAAAGCTGTTTATACTGTTGAGCAAATTGCATAAGGAAGAAATGTTTACCTTTTTCACTTGAAGTCATAATATCTTCCCACATTGATTTCTGAAATTCTACTCCAAAAAAAGAGAAGTTTATGTCTGATATATGCTGAAGAACAGGTCGCAATTTGCGAAGGCAATTAGCAAAGGCTTCCAGAAACACCAACCTCTGGTGACCAGAGATACACCATCCACCTAAGCCAAATCCTACCACGTGCACATAGGCCTTTTTATCAAGGGCAGCTGCCCTTGTTTCAGCCTGCAAAAAGAATAAAAAAGATCAGAAATTAATTTTTATGCTCATATATTTATTTGTTAATTGTAATTTGCAAGGCACTCACACCACAAAAAAAGTGTATATACATAACACAAATGGATTAACTATAATAAGTACTTAGTAGTTTTATATTTTGTAGCTTTCATTTAAGGCAAGTGTTGGAGAAATTTTTATGAAAAAAAAAGTGACATTTTCATTGATTTTTTTATTTTTATTATACTTACAATTATATTTTTGTGCTACACAGTAGACTTTTTAGTTCAGTTTGGCATCTGAAGCAGATTAAATTTGTTAACCGTGATGCTCACTCTCAAGTATACAAAACTCAGCCATTCTTGGAAAACTAGGATTTCCTTAAATCAATATGTAAAACCCATAAAATCATATTCTTGTTGGCTTTGTTTCTACCACAGCTTGCCTATGGTGCCACAAGAAAAACTGGGCATTAAACTCTACCAAAAAAAAAAAAAAGCTCTGCCACTGTGCAGTCCAAATGAGTTTGATTTAAGAAGTGGTGATGGTCTTTGCATGTGTTTTTATTTTGTAAGCTTTTCAGGTAGCAAGGTGTTTAATTATCGCTTGTATAAAATACATTTTTAAAATTATTTTATGGTTAAACTTGCATTCCATTGTAAAATTTAAGGAAACTGACCCTAAACTACTTGCAAACAAACTTTGAATTATTACCTAGTTTAATAATTTTTTTTATATTACTAAATCATTGTAGGCACTCAGATTTCTGCCATATAATTTTAATTTTTAAGCAATAGCATATATCATTTCTAACTTCAATTAACAATGTTTAGTACTGAAACACTGACTCTTTTTTTTAGATCTTGTTTGGATATCTCAGTAAACTTAATATTCTCTGCAACATTTACTTAATTTTGCTGTTGTACTCAAATTTTTACCTATAATTTGGATATTTAAACAAGTAATAACACACCTCAATTAACAGTGTTTATATTGAATCACTGACTTGTTTCTTGTTGCTAAATAAGACATGTTTGGATAAGATATCTACTCTGCAATATTTTTTAATTTTACAGCTGTACTCAGTTTGAACAAACAGCTACAAGTTTGAATTTTTAAGCAATAACATATATAATTTCTAACCTCAATTAACAATGTTTCTACCGAAACACTGATTCGTTTCTTGTAGATCTTGTTGTTAAACAAGGTATGTGTGGCTATCGTTACATATTCAGATAAGCTGCAAGAATTACTTAAGTTTACAGCTTCATCAAAGAGGGGCAGATTTGGTTGAATTCCATAAAAATCAGCCCACAACTGCCTGAGAAAGTGCAATACAGCTGCAAAAATAAGGAATAAATATAATGAACAAATACACTGGGAAGACTTTTACGTTGTCAAAATCATATAATACTATCTATGTAAGATGATGCATACCTGATTCATCATTTTCCTGCAGAGGTTTGTCTCTGACAGGTGGACCATATCCATTGGTCTCAACATTTTGATTTTCGTTTACTATAATGTCTTGCCATTCCATGCATCCAGGACGATTTAAACGAGTTCCTATAAGCCCTATAATTATACCATGTGTGGTGAAGCTCTCTGGTTCTGGATTTGGAATTCCCTTGTTGTCACGGCTACCATCATTAATGAAATAGCTTGGTGAGGAGACAGAGAGAAGTGCAGATAGTTTCATTTCATCATAACTAAGGCAATCAGTAAGACAAAGAGGTTTTAATTCTTTCTCCTGGAAGAAAAGAAAACACGTAACCATGGATGGGAAAATATGAAGCACATACCATTAACAAGCTCAGTTAGAAATGTTTGAATGGCATAAAAATATCCGTTTGCAGCTAAGGAACTTAGAAGACTGTATGTGGAAAACTAGTTAGAAAATTACCCATAGTTCTCAAGTGAAAGTAAATTTTAACATTTTTGTTTACAATAACCTTAAAATTAATCTAGTCATCCAGTGTTTTCTATGCAGTCCTATACTTTGGAATTGTCAGAACATAAAAAAGACTTATATAAGACTCTTGTACGTAATTTCCTGAAAAATCCTTCCACAGTTATTTGATAATGTGGCTATGGTGCAGGAAATGTCTTTGATTTTCTGTTTTTTTGTTCTGAAGGATGTTGCACAATACATTTGTTAGATGTGTTTAAGAATAATACAAATTTTGAATCTTCCAAAATCCCAAAAAGCCACTAATTGGCTAAACAATTTTATCAATTTCTTGAGTGTGTTCAAGCACACACATTGCAAAGTTAAATGTTTTTGTACAAAGTATTAACCAATCTTGACAAGTAATTGCTTCACAGACAAAAGGAATATCCTCAATTTTGTGCTTTATATATATATAGCATATATAGGTAATTTTGAACTCAACTAGAAATTGCTTTCAACACAGTAGAAATTTCTAAGTGCTCTGCTAAACAAAATGTGGTATTTCGTCAAGTCCTCAAAAGGCCAACTCTGTTTTTCCAGAAAGCTTGCAACGTTAATAAACCTTTTAAGGATGTCCCTGTTCCAACTTACTTTTTGGTTGTGCAGAGACATTTCATTTTGAAGTTATTCATCAAGTGTAGTTTCTGCTCTATTTTCCCTAAAAGCAGCCATAGTATAGATCAGGTGTCCCCAACAGACCGCACGCTCGGGCGGCAGTAAAAGTCCTCAAACCCTGACCATACGGTTGCAGGCAAGAAATGGAGGTGCTGCAGTGGCGGAACTACGATTGTGTAAATTGACTTACACTTTTACTGTCAATAATGATAACAGTATTTTATACACTTTAATACTGATGACTAATATAATACAAAATAAAATCTAATTGGCAGGAAATTCAATTAACGAAATACAAACACTTGTATAAAACTAATAAACTAAATAAATAATGTAATATGACATAGACCTTTCTTTTTGTTGGTACTATGCAATTCAATATAGGAAACAATACAAATAAACATAATATTATTCAAATAAATGTTGCTATGAAAACTACTCTTTCTTAGGTATCAGACAATCGCCTTGATGTTTGCAGTATTCTGTTTACAACCAGCTGTTCAATACGTGGGACTATGTTTTCAAACTACCCAATCGCAAACATGCTTTCAAGTGTTCATAATTTTTTGAGGAAAACATTAAGGAAAACAGTGATTCGTAAACATAGGTTGTCCTGAACATTCCATATTGTGAGTTCAGGAAATCTTTCGCGTCTTACAGAGGTGTAGAAATGGTTTATACTTTTTTCTATTTTTATATTTATCTTTTAACTCAATATCATTTTGGATATCTACTACTTGCAACTACAGTTCAACAGGACTATCGAGGATATCCACTGAAAATGGTGTTGCAAATAAGTTAAATTGTTTCTCAAGTGGTATAATGTCCTGGAATCTACGTTTGAATTCTTTGCGCAATTGTCGCAGTATGTTATATATTCACTGATGTAGATGAAAAGATGTGCAGTGTCGATTATATCATTGCTCTCATCTATTGCAAGGGAAAATGCAATGAATGCCGTAGTTATCTCAGACAACTGACTCCGAATATCGTCTGCAGGGTATTCCACACGACGTGTTATCATGGAGAAGGATAAACTAACTGATTGATAATCGTGTACATACTCTGGGCTCAATTCTTCAGCTGCATCAGTATTGTTTTACCATCTCACCTGCACTGAAGGATCGCATGTTCCTGGCAATACGTAACATTATTTTGTAATTCACTCTAACACTAGCATGAGTATCTTCCTTGTTCATTTTACGTTTCAGATCTGCAACAACACACGTTCAGTGTCTTTGTATTTATCATAATGTGTGCGTGACATAGCGAGTAATGCCATTGCAAATTATATTTAGTTATTTTGTTTTTGCCGCATCATTTTCTTCCATAAAGAGAAAGTTTCTTCCCATTCTGCTCGAAACATCACAGGTGTGGATGACCATTTTCCCAACCCAGATGTACCACCATCGTAAGTAGGACACCACAGTACTAATATGTAGCATTACACCACCACTGCACGGATATACTGTGCGGCTGTGTAATGTTAGCCCTGCGCGCCCTCAAGCGACCTTGACTCGACTTTGGGATGCCTGGTATAGATGATTGTCAATGGTTAACTCACTGTCCATCATTGTTGCTGATACACTACTTTACTCTCATTATCACTGTTAACCCTCCCATTCAAGCTTCTATTGGAATAATAACAAATGTTTCTTGCCCCTTAGCTTCAAAGGCACGCACACAGGTCTCTCTCATTGGTCAGTTGATTCTGACGGGCTTCAACTCACTCACAATACCCAATTGGTTATGTAATGTATTCATTCAATGTTTTTTGAAAGAAATATGATTATTTTATTATTAAATAAATAAGTGATTATAATGACCATAATATTTTATGTCATAACCAGCGGCGGCTGCTGTATAGGAGCACAAGAGCACGTGAACCTCCAATATTTCTTAATGGATCTTCTTTTTCTCTTTCAGGAAACATTTAATAAATTGCACTATCCGGTGCCACTTGTTTAAATATGCCGCGCTCTGCTCTTCAGATTGAACACAGCCGAGAACCCGAGAATGTGGCAACAACGCTTGTAGTACAGGCCTCGTGTGCTAGCGTATTACTAACATTTAGCAGCTCTGCGCTTGTGCGGCCAACAAAACAGCTCGGAATTTTACAGCCAGAAATGAGCACAGTGCGACCTATACACATTAACACCTCCAGAGTTCTGTTTATCAGTGGGAGGTGCTGCTACCTTTGAGATTTAGTTGAAACTATCCGGAAGTGCAACTGCAGTCTTTGTGAGACGCGCTATTTTTCTTAGTAATTTGCATTTTATGTGAGAATTAAGCTTAAGAGATAGTTAAGCAGTTCAAAACAGAAAACAACCTCAACGAAGAAACATTTCTGCAACTAACCGAGCTACTGAAAATTGTTATCACTACTACCATGACTACATCAGAACCAGAAATATGCTTTTCCACAATAAAAAGAATCGACTTTTAGCGCTGGCAATGCTTGATATTGATAACAAACTGGTCAACAGCATAAAAGACTTTAATCACCGAGTGAGAAACGTTAGCACATTGAAAAATCAGCGCTTGGAATTTCTATACAAGTAAATGTAATTCAAACAATGTAAATATTATTCACTATAAATACCATTCTTCACATGAACTGCATCAAAGGACTTCACCCCTTCATCACCTCATATTGATGTTAACTCTCGGAGAAATTCAACATCTTTACAATACTGGATGGGTGATGATTTGTATAACAAATTTATAATTCTTGTTATTAGGCACTATCATTGTTTCTAATATTACTGAATTTGATGTTGTGGCGACGGCGGTAGCGGCAGCGACTGCAGTGGTGGTAAATTGCTGATTTTGTGAACACCTATGTTTTTAATCCACGAGCCGCCACTGGTCATAGCATTTATCTTTGTTCAGCCATGTTAGTGTGCTGGCTGCTGGCATTCAGTCAAAGAGAGCCTGGTTCTGTTACCACGCATATTGCAGTTGATACCAAAATAAGCTTCAGTAGCCTACCCTAAATGCGTACCAGAGAGAGAAAGATTCTGAAAACCTACAAAGGATACCTGCCATTGTAGTATAAAAGATGCACAGAAAAATATTTACATTTCAAAATATTTGGTCAGAAGGGTTGGAAAAAATAATGGTAAGTGAAGTATGATTTCATATAAAGTGGGATACTAAATTTAAGAAATTTTAATGATTGGGCTAAATATGAAATAAATCTCTTAATTCAACTTTTCCAACTGTTGCTCTCCTTATTAAACTTAGCAGTTTCCTTGATCTCTTACAGTCATTCTTTCTATTTTCTCTACATGTACTATGTACATAGTGTATAGAGAAGATATAACATTCCACCCAAAAATTTGATACCAAGATTCACCAGGAATACATGTTTTGGGTCCCCTGAATCCAGAAAAACATTTTTAGAAAAAGGTCTGTGTGTGTGTATGTGCACGTGTACGTGTGTGTCTATCGACAGCATAACTCAAAAACGAAAAGATTGCTGAATACCAAACTTGCTTTTTAGGTTAGGATCTTCCAAGGATGCGACACAAATATTTGCAAGAAAATCCCCCCACTACAAACTACTGTTTACATGGAACTTTTTTTGAAAATTTTGATTTTCTCAAAAATGGCTCTTAACGTTTTTATTAAAATATTGTATATTAAACATATTTACCTGACAAATAAAATGTATATCTCGAATTTTCTGGGAATAGCCTCTGAAGACTACTTTATTCTGGATGAATTTTCCAGAAGTTTGCATAAATTCTAAACCATAAGAGATGGACAAAAACCCACCATACAAAAAATGTAGAGCACTTTAAAAGACATCATTTAGGTTGTATACATTTTTTTGTAGAGTTGATCGTTTTAGAGTTATTCCTTGTTTTTGGTTTCAGCTTTAAAAACTTTGACTTTTCTCTTACAGGAATTTGTCAACTTGTGTTAATACAAACAAAGAAACTTCAGTCACATAGTAACCAGCTTTTGATTATCACTTTAACCTATGGCACTCCCTTATTTTGCTTCTACTTACAAGGAAGCAAGTAATAAAACTATTTCTGCTAAATATTTCTTGATTAGCAGGAAGTACGTAGAAGAATTAGCTTTTTAACAATAATTTGTTGCAAAGATGTAGGGAAAGTCATGAAAATGGAACACTTTAGATTTTTTATATTAATTTACTTTGATTTTATGTGTATTTCACTGTATTTTAATCCATCAGAAAAGTTACTTCAGAAGTGTTAACTAATTTTACCCTTACTGTTCCAACTGCTTCCCAACCACCATCACCAGAGGCACCTGATAGAAGAAGGTATCTATCTGTTGCAACAAAAGAAACTGGTCTTTTCTCTAGTAGGCGCTGCACAAAATCCAAAAGTCCCATGTTAGCATAGACATTGTTCTCAATTGAGTTTCCATACATCTTCTTGTGTTCCAAGAAGTTAATATAGAGCTGAAGTGCATTTTCATGAAGAAGTGGATAGCAAGAATTAGCATTCCCCTCTAGAATCTTCTTATCAACATAGTCATATTTAAGCAAACTGCTGCATCTCATTGTTGAAATAGGGAACTTCCTGTGAACAGAAAATATATTCATACATTCCACAGTCATTAAAGGAAATTCAGGGTTGCAAATATTAGTTTTCTGAAACCTGATTGTTCCCAGCAATATTTTAGAACCATAAAAAATTAGTTTTGCTAGATGACCCTTACAATTTAATGACTTCAACTTGATATATGGTTAAAAACAACATTACAGGTAATTCACGCATATTCAAATACTGGACTTGCCTGAGCAACAATAGTTGTAAAAATGTGCAATCCCAAATTAAATTTCAACATTTTGATCATTCTTGTAGAAGATGTTAATTCTAAAGTTGAACCTCTGATATTTTATAAAAAAATAACTATACAAACTACATACATACATGCACCCAACAATGTACTTTAATCAAGCACAATTTACCTGCAGGAATACTTCATTGCAGGTGATGTATGGACCTTACTTTCAAACACAAGGCACAGGAGTCTGTTACCTCCAATCAGAGGGTGTTTGTGGAAAATAGGAATGGAATGAGAGGACCTACACACTTTACTGTGGATTCTGATTCACAATGGGCTTTGGGGGTACTTCATGTAACTTGTCAGAGGTGAGATAGTAGTGACCTAAAATTGATATCTTAGAACAGGTACTCAAACCATTTTGCTCAGCATGAGAGCTGCAAACTAAATTACTGAGCAACCCTGGGGCTCACACCTGAAAACTTTCTACATTTAATTTTCATAAAATGTGATCTAGAAGAAACATGCTGTTTTAGTTTTTCCTTTTATTTATTTTTGTTTTAAGTTTAAATCTAGTTTAGAGCTCACAAATTATCGAGTTGATTAATGCTCAATTGATGAATAAATTGATTAAATGAATATGGAAATGTGCTCAGGGTAAAAAAATTCTAAGAATATATTATGATATTCATCCCAAAGAATGAGGAAAATCTGGAATGAAATCTCAGTTAGATAGTTGTCGCAACCAGGATTTTAGTTTGGGTCCATAACATTTTAAAATCAGCTTTCCAGTTACTTCCACAAGTATACGTCAATCCTCACAGCATTGGGTTACATCATTTGCCGTCTGAGGTCTCTTTACAAACAGTTATTTGATTATATTTATTATTTAAACTGTGTTCACAATGTTAATATTTACAATAAGAATGTTTAATACATCTTCTTTGAGGTGATAAGTAGCACTGTTAATTTTTCCAAATTCTTCAGTGCTTATGATTGATTTCTCTGAGTATTGTCAATAGATACTGGCATTTAATTAAATATTAAACAATATTAATTTTTAAATAATAAGAATGTTTAATACATCTTCTTTAAGGCGATAAGAAGCGCTGTTGATTTTTTCAAATTCTTCAGTGCTTTGATTGATTTCTCTGAATATTGTCCATGGATAAGAATGTAGTATCTAGTTCTGGTGTTAGGACTGTGGCATTTAATTAAATATCTGCAGTTCAAATTTTCAAATTTAGTTCATGCTTTCCAACTTTTGAGCTTAAGACAACTAATATGAAAGAGCTATTAACACAAATTCAACCCTAATTTTGGCAATTGAAATATTCTTCAAAACAGTAACAGCATTTGTCAATAAGTGGTTCTTGGTTTTCATTCTGAAACTGCTTGCAAAGGTCAAATGTTTAATTACATATAATAAGGTATCTTATCATCAGTGGCGGCTCGTGGATTAAAGATTTAGGTGTTCACAAAATCAGCAATGCACCACCGCCGCAGCCGCTACTGCTACTGCCGTTGCAACATCAAATCCAGTAATATTAGAAACAATGATAGTGCCTAATAAGAACAATTAGTTGCACCAACTATTGGAATATCTCCACATGCTTCTGTTTCTGCACAATGGTGAGAGTATGCGACACCCATTGTACACACACACCTTCTTCATCTTCAAAACTTCATGAATTATTGTGTGGAGGATTACTGTGATATACTTGTTGCCATTACTAGTTCATCAAACATAATCCACCTGTTGAACTTTATCAGGTCATTGACAAGCTTGGTATCGTTTGGTTTGTGTCCAGTTAGTTGCTGGACACCCATGCTTTTGCATTTTTCAGCATCATCCCTAACCTCTTGTGGATATCTAATGTAGTCACTCCTTCCCTCTGTGGTGTAATGGTTACCATGTTAACTTGTAGGAGCTCAGTGAATTTACATTAAAATTAAAAACTTTCATGCTAAAAATGTCAACTCGTACCAAAGAAAACTAAAAATTAAATTAAGCAATTACCTTTCTTTAAACTGGAACTCCATATGACAACCTTTCTTGCAGAATAATAGTAATATTGTATGCTCCATGCAGTTGAAAACTGACTAAAATAGCTTTATACTTAGAAGAACCATCATGGTTTTTTTTATTTTTTTTTTTTCCTTTAGATGCTTCGAGTCATACACTCCATCTTTGGTCCACACATCACCACCAACCACCACCACCACCACTACTGAACAACAAATACATGAAATAGAAGAGGGCATTTTTTTCTTCACATCCACATATCCAGGAAACTTATTGTACAGCGAAATATCAAATTTTTGAGTAAAAGCTCTTATATTGCAGTTGTACTTGAACAATGTTAAGCTCAGACTTTGGTCGGCGGCTGTTTTTCAGTTCTAATCTTTTTTAATTCAATTGTTTCATGGCTGTATTGCATTGTGACTGAGCGCCAAGTCACATGGTTACTGTGATTGGACATCTAAGGCAGCAGGTGAAATGAGCAACTGTAAACCTCAAGGACAAATCCCATCCCTTTTCTCACTTCAGGTAAACGCGTCCTTGGAAGTTGAAATCGGAGTGGTCATTTCCATTGTCATGTCTCCAATTTGAAACCAGACAGTTTCAGTTGTGGCTATCTTCTATGTACTTAAAACTAACATTTGCTTATACAAATTTGCTCATATGCTCTCATTATGCAATCAAGTAATTTACAATAATTAACACAAGCCTTGACTCTGCTGCAGAATAAAGGGTTTCCACTCCATACATTCATAACACCTGGGCTGATTTTTCTCAGCCCCATGCTGGCCTTATCTAAGGGAGTGGGACAACCTTACAACTATTCCTTTGCCATGGTTACAAACAAAAACAGAACAGAAAGTGGCCGGACTGTAAGGATCTCAGCTCGGCAGGCTGTCATAAAAATTAGCCTTAGAAATAAGAGAAAAATGGAACAGTTTTAAACATATTTAATGTACAAAATAATATGCATATTTAATAGACATATTAAGAACCAAAAAATATCAGTTTTTAATGGCGGAGGGGGGGTGTTGCCCTTGAGCCTCCTTTCAATAATCACCACTGGTCTAGCTTCATGTATACAGTGATACATATTTCAAACTGATACTTCGCAGGAGTTATAGGGGGAGTGCCAATCATTATTAAACAAACTAAGTAATAATTAAATGCATTACTCACCTAGACTTGCCAGATATTACATATTATACAGAATTTCTTGTGTTCAAGAAGGAAGAATCGTACCCTTCTATTTCATTTGTTTTGTTTCATAATTGGCTTACCTTTCCCATAATTGTAGGACTGACACCCCCCCCTAGGATGTACAAGCCAATGCCTAGGGATCAGAAGCCTGTTGGGGAGCCTATGGCATGACACCACAGAATGGAGAACCTGTAATGAGGGGTCAGCCCTAGCCATACAGGAACATGAAGTAGATGATATGAAATGTAAGCAAAATTGATGATTGGAAAGGTGATGATGGAGCAATTGGTGGAATGAGTGGCAGGGGAAACTGGAGGACCCAGAGAAAACTTGTCTAGATGCCGCTTCGTCCACCATGTCTCCAACATGCGGGCACTTGGGATCGAACCCAAGCCACCTAGATGGGAGGTGAGCAGTCATTCTATGCTTAAAGATTGCATTTTGAAATCCATGCATGTTCATTTGGTACATTCTTGTGGGTAGCTACTGCTCACAGAGTCACACTTTATAACAGCTGCCTGTGTGCTTGTTCATTAGAGGATCACGTGATCCAAGTTGTGTTGCTGGAACTTTTACAGTCCTTGTGGTTGTACACATTTTTGGTATTTACCACTTTTTGAAAGCAAATTCATGATTCTTCCACTCAAGAAAAGGCAACTTTATGTTTATTTAATAAAATAAGAAAATAAAGAAGAGCATTCTTGCTTATTACCCATGGAAGGGAGGGTAGAGAAAAAGAAAAACAAAAGAAAAGAAAAAGTTTAAAAGTGCAGTGTACAATTTCAATTGTGAGAGTTCATGGCATGTGGGGTAAATTCAATTTGAAATATACCTTCTCATTCTATTATAAAAGAGCAGTGCATCTTTCTCCTAAGCATAAAATAATTTTCTTTCAGAGGAAAAGTAGTAATGAAAAACATTGATTATAATGAGTGAATTTGCATGGTACCACTATGTAAAACACATCACATTATTATTATTATTATTATTATTATTATTATTATTAGATTATTAATATTATTATTATTAATATATACTTATTAATATTATTATTAATATATAATTATTAATAATATTATTATTAATATATAATTATTAATATATTATTATTATTATTATCGTTATTGTAGTTTTTGTTATTATCATCAACATTGCTATTATCATTGTTATTATTGTTATTAGTATTATATTATTATTAGTAGTAGTAGTATCATTATTATCAGAATTTTGTTCATGAATAGAACCATACAATTTTGCATCAATGCTTGTAAAAAAACGTCTTTCCTAGTAATGTCTTTTTCAACATGAAATTTTGGTTTCTTGATTATGATATGGGTATAATCCAAAGCTCCAATTATTGCACTGTTGTCATACCACTTAGTTATTTAAAATGCAGCAGTACTTTCCAGAAATTTGATCCAATCAAGCGCTTGTACCCTTGTGCAGTTAACAACAGTTATCCAAAAAGTTTTGGATACTGAACTCTTCTGTGATGCCACACTGAAACCTTAGTTTTAGTATCTGCGGTCAAGTGGTCAGCAGTCTAGCTTCTCACCCTAAGGTCCCAGGTTCGATTCCCAGCTGCACCAAGAAATTTTTCTATTAACTAGAATCATTCTCTATCCCCCACAGAGCTTGTAAATATGCATGTGTGTGGGTGGGTGCGTGCGTGGTGTGGTGCGGTGTGGTGTAGTGTTGTGTGTGTGTTTAATAGTATAAAACTAGACAAAAGTTAAGAAACTACAGTTCAGCGAGAAATCACCAGCAGTTGTTTCTAAAGTAAAACCCCCGAAATTACCACAGAAGTGACTATATAAACGAAAAGCTAATAATAACAATAATATTTTAATATTTTGCTCCTTCATGTAAGCTCTTGTTGTTTTGGGAAGAAAATGTTATACAAGCCACCACACATTTTGTTTTAATATTTTAAGTTCGTTATAATTTAATTCATCAGAATCTCTGCTGATTTAATAAAGCTTTCTTTTCGCTCAAAAAACAAACAAAAAAAAAACGAAAAAAAAAACAACACAAAAACTAGTACCAAATCTGCCAATAATATATTGCAAGAGGCTGCGTATCGCGTGTTGAGGCGACTTTTTTTTTTTTTTTCTAAGTGTTTAACGCCCGCTTTAACTACTTATGGGACCTCAGGCGGTGACACTGATGATACATGAATGGAGATGGAGCACCGATGGCATGAGATGGCGGGGGAAACCGGAGGACCCGGAGAAAATCCGCCCAGCGCCGCTTCTTCCACCACAAATCTCACATGCGGTCGCTTGGGATCGAACCCGAGCCGTCTAGGTGAGAGGCGAGTGATCTAACCAGTCGGCGCGGCCGAGGTGACTAAACGAATCGGTAGATGCGTCTCATGAAAGTAAGACGTCATTACTTTTTATTCATTCCGAAACCTGAGATATGTCTCATTATGTAAGCGAGTGAGACGTTGGTCGCGATTAAGATCACTCATCTCCAGCTTGAGTTGTCGAGTTTTATTCATATGAAAGCAAGACGCGGCTCGCAAATTGCAAGTTTTGAGACAGTCTCCGTTTTATTCATACCATCCATATGGCCAAATAGCCAAAACAACTATAAGGCACTTAGTATTTAAGTTTAGCATCTTCCAAGGATGCGACACGAAGACTTTCAAGAAAATCCCTCTACCCCAAACTAGCCTTTACATGGAACATTTTTTGGAAATTTTGTATTTCTCAAAAATGAACGATTTTAATTAAAATACAATATATTATCTATATTTACACATCAATAGAATCTATAACTTGAATTTTCTGGGAATAGCCTTTAAAGATCTTTTCATTGTCGATGCATTTTGCCAATTTTGCAAAATGGTAAACCTATGAGATAGACAAAAATGTATTATACAAAAAATGTAGATTTCGTTAAACATAATTTGTCATATACATTTTTATTGTTCTATAGAATTGACCGTTTCCGAGATATTCCTTGTTTTTGGTTCCAATTTTAAACTACGTAATTTTTCTCAAACAGGAAGCTACCTTTTGTTTCAACTCTCTTTTCTTTTACCTCTGACGATGCAATTTCAGTTGTTCAGATAGCGACAACTTTAAATTATTTGAGTATCTTTTTAGCCTAGCATATATGTTATTTCCCTTCTGGAGGAAGCAAGTAATAATTTAATTTCTGCTATTGTGTATCTTAATTAGCATGTTGCAGATAAAAGAATAATATTTTGTAAGAATATTTTCTTTGCAAAATACGCAGAGGTCAATTAAATGGATAATATCAGATTTTTACTTACTCTACACGTACTATGCACATAGTATATAGAGAGGGTATTGTAATGCACCCAAAAATTCGATACCGAGATTTCGCCAGAAACATGTTTTGAGACCCCCGAATCCATAAAAAGCCTTTTTATAAAACTCTGTGTTTGTGTATGAGTGTGTGTATGGGGGGGGGCAGCATAGCTCAAAAACCAAAAGTCCGTTAAATACCAAACTTGTATTTAAGATCTTCCAATGATGCGACACGAAGATTTTCAAAAAATGCCCCCACACCCAGCTATACTTTACATGGAAAAACATTTCGAAAATTTTGATTTTCTCAAAAATGACTAACGATTTTGGTTAAAATATCGTATATTACAGATATTTGCCTGAAAAATAAAATGTATATCTTAAATTTTCTGGGAATAGCCTCTGAAAACATCTTTATTCTGGATGAATTTTACGGAATTTTGCCTAACTAGTAAGTCATAAGAGATAGACAAAAACTTACACGATAGAAAACGTAGAGCTCGTTAAAACACACAATTTATATTATATACATTTTTTTCGTGAAGTTAATCGTTTGTTAGTTATTCTTTGTTATTAGTTTCAGCTTTAAAATGCTTATACTCTGTTCATACGGAAAATGGTCAATTCCTGAGCATACAAACAAAAGAACTTCAATCACATAGTAGCCAGCTTTTGATTATCACTTTAACCTACGGTACTCTCTTATTTTCCTTCTACGTATATGGAAGCAAGCAATAAGACTATTTCTGCTATTTTTTTGTTTTTTTGTTTTCTCGATTAGATTGAAGTAAATAGAAGAATAAGCTTTTTAACAATAGTCTGTTGCAGAGATATAGAGAAAGTCATGTGAATGGAACACATCAGATGTTTTCGTCGTGTTCGAGCGTTAAATTATACTTATACCTTGCAGAGGATTGGTTTGAAGAATGAAGGATTAATGTCCCAAATTACGACTATACCCCGCATTAAGTCAAATAACAATTTGCTCGGGTCAGCCACATCTGCAAAGCGTTATGAGACTTGTTACTGCCTCTAAGGCTGGTTGAACTCCGCTATCTGGCTATGGATAGTGGAAGCAGCTAGACTAGAGGACGCTATTTCTGGCTATGAACCGCCATCTGACTACATATGGTGAAAGTAGTTGGACTGTGTTGAGTCCTGAAACACTGCTGCCCTTCAGCGAGGTATCTCATTGAACAGTTCCGTTGCAATAAGACCAAGAAGTTAAAGCGTCGTGAAATAAAACAGATAAAACTCTTTTAAGACCAAGTCTCTATGTAATTTCTTTTAATTCCATTCTCTTGGATGAACAGGAGAGGTGAAAAAAAATAAACAATAAATCCATTTGATAAATGTGCAAGTAACGGAAAAGTTAAAGCAATAACAAGAATATCTCGGAAGTTGTTAACCCAAAACTATATTTTTTCATAAATTGGGTGCTTTGGCGAGATCTACACTTTTGTGTAGTAAGTTACTCACCTCTTAGGTTTCACCAGTGTAAAAGTGGCATCAAGAATGAACAGGACTTGAGAGGCTCTCCTCAGAAATAGAAGTAACATTTTATTAATTATAAAACTATCTTAAAGATATGTTAAATTATTTTTGAGAAAATACAAATGTTCTAAACAGATTCCTGTAAAGAGGAGTTTCGTATTTTGTTTGTTTTTATCTTCGTGTTGTATACTTGAAAGATGTTGGATTTAAGAATAATGTTTGGTATTTAACCGACTTTTCGCTTTTGAGTTATGTTCACAAACAGAGAGAGAGAGAGAGAGGGGGGGGGCCTTTTTGTAAAAAATCTGATGTGTTCCATTCACACGACTTTCTCTACAACTCTACAGTAAGTTATTGTTAAAAATCTAATTCTTGTATCTACTTAATGCTAATCGAGAAAAAATTAGCAGAAACGGTCTTATTATTTGCTTCCTTGTAAGTAGAAGGGAAATAAGAGAGTACACCTGGCTAAAGCGATAGTCAAATCTTTTAAAAGCTGGTTGCTATGTGATCGAAGCACCTTTATTTGTACGGACTGGAGTTGACAAATTCCCGTATGAGAAAAGTAGGCATTTTAAAGCTGAAACTAATAACAAGGAATATTTAAAAAACGGCGAACTCCGCGAAAAAAATGTATATAACATAAATTGTGTGTTTTAACGAGCTCTGCATTTTTTGTGAAGTAAGTTTTTGCCTATCTCTTACGGTTTACCGGTTATGCAAATTTCGCAAAATTCATCCAGAATAAACATGTCTTCAAAGGCTATTCCCAGAAAATTTAAGATATGTATTTTATTTGTCGTGTAAATATCTTAACTATAAGGGATTTTAATCAAAATCGTTAAAGCTATTTTTGAGAAAATCAAAATTTTTGAAATTTTTTTCCATGTTAAGGGTAGTTTGGGGTGGGGGATTTTTTTTTTTAATCTTCGTGTTGCATCCTTGGAAGACACCAAACTTAAATACCAAGTTTGATATTTAATGGTCGTTTCGTTTTTGAGCTACGCTGTATACACACACACACACACACACGCGGACATTTTTCTAAAAAGGTTTTTATTTTGGATTCAGGGGGTCTCAAAACATGTATTTCCGGTGAAATCTCCGTATCGAATTTTGGGTGCATTACAATACCTTCCCTATACACTATGTACATAGTACGTGTAGAGAAAGTAAAAATATTTTTATTCAGTTCTCAAAACATATACTTCCGTTGAAATCTCGACATCGAACTTTTGCTGAAATGCAAAGTTTCCCCTACTTACTATATGTAGTTGAGAAAGTAAAAATGAGGTAAAATGTTCAAGAAGTGAATAAGGGTGTTCTCGTTAATTTATGAATTATGCTGATTGATTATACTTATACGTCATAAACTGTTATTTATTAAGCATTCCTAAAATGTTTGAACACGTATAATTTTGAAGCATATACAGCATTGTCCGTATTGCTACACCAAACGATTGCACTCATATTTTTAGAAAGTTTATTGCAGTATTTTAATCCAAATTTAAAATCCGCACGCTGCAGACAAGTTTGATAGTTCCTTCCGTGGCTAAGAAGGCTATAAGCTGGATATTATAGCCCTCTTGTTCGTGATTACGGATACTCGCAGTTAACACCAACGTACTAAACGCAAAACAAGAGCTGATTTATAGATTGATATCAACAAGCTTGTACCTTTATATACCGTACCTGGGGAATTTCACGCTGTTTTCCATCAGCTGCTTTAGACGGATACCGGAAGGGCGAGTGGCATTTATGCATTCCGATAAATACCTCGATTCTCGTTCTGACAGCTCCATCGGTATCTGTTGAAGAACAGATTCATCATCCATTTTTCTTCACTCGTATTTCTCTAAGCGAAGAAGAGAAAGTCAAATATGGAAAGACATCCACTGCACTGCGTTCTAGTGACTACAGCTCTTGAAGTTAAAATGTCAAGTAAACCACAAAGTTTTCCTGTTACCAACCTGTATTATTTCTCACTAAATTTAGCGCATTTTAATACTGTTAGCTGGGAAATCCACTTTGGCATCACGAACTGCTCTTTTATCGGCAACCAATCACAAAGGACTCCCTATCATTTAATTGGTGATACGATACGAGAGTCGGAGAAAACATTGACTTTCTACATTTATAGCAGAAAGTATTGTTATAAGATAATGTAACCGCATTCTTTTCAGTATTTTTAGAAACAGCTGTTTTATGAAACAATATAAAAGGTTTTCCACTCCACCCAAAAATTCGATACGAGATTTCACCAGAAATACACGTTTTAGGGTCCCCTGTATCCAAAAAAAGCATTTTTAGAAAAAGGTCCGCGTAAAATACCAAACTTGGTATTTAGGTTTAGTATATTCCAGGGATGCGACAGAAAGATTTTGATAAAAATCCCCCCTACCCCAAACTACTCTTTATATGAAAAAAGTTTCGAAAAGTTTGATTTTCTCAAAATGGCTCTAAGGATTTGATTAAAATAACGTATATTAAAGATATTTATATTTGGTAAATAAAATGTATACCTTAAATTTTCTGGCAATAGCCTCTAAAGATATCTTTATTCTGAAGGAATTTTGCTGAATTGCGTAACTGTAAACGGTAAGAGTTAGGTAGAAACTTACTACACAAAAAAAAAAAAAAATGTAGTTCACGTTAAAACACACAATTCATCTCATATATGTTTTTTTTTTTTTTTCGTGGAATTGACCATTTCTGAGATATTCCTTGTTATTTATTTCAGATTGAAAATACTTAAAACTTTTCTCACACGGAAAGTTATAAACCACTAGCCCTGCATAGAAACGGATTTCAACCACATGTCAACCAGCTTTTAAATGATATGATTATCGTTTTTGCCTAGTGTATTCCCTTATTTTCCTTTTACTTAAGGAAGCAAGTAATTAAGACGATTTCTGTTAATGTTTATCTTATCTAAAATACAAAACTTGGTCTTTTGACAGTAATTTGTTACAGCGATATAGAGAAAGTCATGTGATTGGAACTGAGCTTCAAATACTGAAACATAATATTAAATAGATGGATCCTGCCTTAATTATTATTTGTTATTCATTATGGTCACAATTATAGTATGCCACAATTTTATTAAATTTATGTTAATGGTTGTTGGAAACAGATATGAAACTCATAAATTTACCATACTAGACATTTTGTGTATAAAAACTGTTACTGAAAAGTAAACTTTTAGAACAAAATAATTATAATTGCCACATTTAACTTACAGTACATAGTTTAATGGTCGTTAGAAACAGAAATGGAACTTATAAACTTACTATAGTAGACAATTCGTGTACAAAAACTGTTACTGAAAAGCAAAATTTTGGAAGAAAATAATCGCAGTTCCCACATTAATTCAGTAAATAGTTTACACTAGTGAAGCCGTCATATTCTAGTGTCTTTCTGAAAAATAAATCTCCATCGGTATCACAGGGGTTACAATAATTTAGAACTTTTTTTAATAGCTTAACGTCCTTTAACCTGTTTGGTCATATCGGACGATTAATGAACTTGGTGAAATGATGCTCAAATAAAGTCGGGGTCCATGGAGCTTTAGGTTACTCGACATTCGTCTTCTCAGAATAAGGGAAAACCCCGAAAAAACCCTTATTCGGGTTACTCACCCTAAGCGAGTTTCCAACGCACGACCTGTTGAATGTGAGGCAGACACGCTACCACCACACTACCCAGGAGGGCTGAAATTCCTTGTAGCGCTCGTAATTAACCGAAAATGTTACTTTCTCTAACCGTATGTAGGTACATACTATGTACGTAGTAGCTAGAGAAGGTATTGTATACCACCCAAAATTCTATGTCGAGATTTCACCGGAAATGTATGTTTTGAAGTCTCCTGAGTCCGAAAAAAGCATTTTTCATTTCTCTAGCCCGTATGTATAATGCACATAGTGGATAGAAAAAGTATTGTATTGCACCCAAAAATTCGATAATGAGATTTCACCGGAAATTGTTGTTTTGAGACCCCCTGGATCCAAACAAATTTTTAGAAACATGTTCCTAAGTTCAGTATCTTCCAAGGATGCGACACGAAGATTTTTAAGAAAATCCTCCCACCCCCAACTACCCTTTACACGGAACATTTTTCGAAAATTTTTATTTTCTCAAAAATGACTTAACGATTTTGATTAATATGTCATATGCTTAAGATACTTTTATGAAAAACGAAATATACTAGGGGCGTTCAATAAATCCTTAGTAAATCCAAGAAATTATAATCTTAGCATTGAAGTAATCATCGTGTCTTAAAGTTAGATGACAGTTAAAGTTTCAGCTTAAAGTTTTCACATGGAGTCGCTGCCATTGGCGATTGAATCAACAATCTTGTGCTTCTTTAGAAAGAAGGAAAAAACGAGTTTTGTGAAAGGCTTAACACTAAAAGAAATAAAAGCCAAGTTGGATGAAGGTACATGGCACTTGTACTGTGCGTTTGCAACAATTTACGGTTGAATAAGGTGCCGCGTTTGCTCTCAATGGAGATTAAAACGCAATCATGTGATCAATTCGGAAGCTGGTGTGGCACTTTTCCTCCGCAGTCCTGACGAGTTTCTGCGTCGATAAATAACTATGGATGAAACACGGATACACTACTGCACTCCAGAGACAAAAGTACAGTCAGAACAGTGCGTTTTTAAAGGCGAACTAGCTCCGAAGAAGGCAAAGGTGGTGAAATGTGTAGACAAGGTGATAACTTCTGTTTTTTAGGATGCAAGCACAATCATCTACACTGATTACTTGCAGAAATGAAGAACGATAAATGGAGAATATTATGCATCGTTATTGCACCCGTTGAACGGAGGGGGGGGGGACGCCCTCATCTGCAAAGATAAAGATTCTGTTCCATCAAAACAAAGCAAGGATGCACACCCGCGCAGTTTCGATGGCGAAAATTGTAGAACTAAGGCATCCGCCGTTTTCACTAGATTTGGCCCCCAGTGATCTTTTTTTACTTTCTCTATAGGCACTATGTACATAGTGTATGGAGAATGTATTGCACTCCACCAAAAAATTCGATACCGAGATTTTACCGGAAATATATGTTTTAGGGTCCGCTTTATCTAAAAAAAGCATTTTCGGAAAAAGGTCCGTATGTGTGTGCGTGTGTCTGTGAACACGATAACTCAAAAACGAAAAATAGGTAAAATACCAAACTTGGTATTTAAGTTTAGTATCTTCCAAGGATGCGACACGAAGATTTTGAGAAAAATCCCCCACCCCCAACTACCCTTTACAATGGAACTTTTTTCGAAAATTTTGATTTTCTCAAAAATGGCTCTTAACGATTTTGATTAAAATTTCGCATATTAAAGATATTTACCTGACAAATAAAATGTATATCTTGAATTTTCTGGGAATAGCCTCTGAAGAGTAGTTTATTCTGGATGCATTTTACTAAATTTTGAATAACTGCTAAACCGTAAGAGATGGACAACTTACTATACAAAAAAATGTAGAGCACGTTAAAACACATAATTTATGTTATATACATTTTTTTTCGTGGAGTTCGTCGTTTTTGTGACATTCCTTATTTTTGGTTTCTAATATGAAAAACTTATATACATTTCTCATACAGGAATTTGTCAACTGCTGTCCATACAAACAAAGGAACTTCAGTCACATAGCAACCAGCTTTTGACTATCGTTTTAACCTATGGTACTCCTATTTCACCTCTACTTACAAGGAAGTAAGTAATATGGCTATTTCTGCTAATGTTTTACTGATTAGTATGAAGTTAATAAAAGTATAAGCTTTTTAAGAATAATTTGTTGCAGGGATATAGAGAAAGTCATGTGAATGGTACACATCAGATTTTTTGTCATTTCCAAACTTGAAAATGTGGCTCGACGGAAAACGGTTCACGTCTAACGAAGAGGCCTTATCCCAAACAGATGCCTATTTTGAGGAACTTCCGAAATCCTACTTTTTGTAAGGCTTAAAACAGCTGGAGAAACCTAGGAAAAGTGTATCGAACTAAAAGGAGATTATGTTGGGGAAAAAAAAATCTATCAAAAATAATTTGTTTTTCTGGCTTTTTCTAAGGTCTTGTTGAACGTCCCTCGTATATTTTCAAGTGTCTAGGAATAGCATCTGAAGACCTCTTCATTCTGGATGACTTTCGTATAACTCGTGAACCGTAAGAGATAGACAGAAACTTGCTCCACAAAAATGTAGATCTCATTAAAACACACAATTTATATTATATACATTGGGGGGGGGGTATAAATTTTCGAGATGTTCTGAGTTATTGGTTACAGTTTTAAGGCACTTAAACTTTTCTCAAACGGGAGATAACTTTCTTTTCGTCTCTCGTTTGTTTACTCCTAGCAAGCAAAGAGAGCCGAATTTCAATTGTTTCATTTAGCGAGCGGTTTTTAAGAGATCTCACTATTCCATTAACCTAGTGTATTCCCTTGTTTCCCTTGTACTTACAAGGAAGCAAGTAATATAATCACTTCTGGTAATGCTTATCTTGAGTAGCATGACGTGTATAAAAATAACCTTCTATAAGGAAAGTTTTTATAGAACAGCTAGAGAAGGTCATGTGAGAGCAACACACCATGTTTTTAGAAATATATCCGTGTGTGTGTGCGTGGACAGCATAGTTCTAAAACGAAAAGACCGTCAAATATCATACACCATTTTTAAAAATGTTGTTTTTCTCAAAAATGGCTCTAACTATTTTGATTAAATTGCCACATATTAAAGATGTTTACATAATAAATAACTGTATATTTTTAGTTTTCTGGGAATAGCCAGGATTGTGACTTGGAAGAATTATATTTAAATATAGATTAAATTATTATTTTAATTGATTTAAATATTATTGGATAATTATTTCTTCAGGCTCTATATGATTTATACCTTTAAGTTTTTGATGCGGTTCTAAAAACAATCTTTGAACCATATATTTTGCGAGTCAACTAAAACTTCTTTATTCTGGGTGAGTTTTGCATAACTTTGCATTACGGCTAAACCATAAGAGATAGACAAAAGCTTACGACACAAAAAATGTAGATCTCGTTAAAACTCACAATTCATGTCAAATATGTTTTTTATGTAGAGTTGACCGTTTCTGAGATATTCCCTGTCATTGATTTCAAATTTAAACTACTTATAATTGTTTCAAACGGAAAATGACGTTTCGTTTCTCTCTTGTTTTACTGTAGGCAGCAAAGGGGAAGAAAGCATTAGGAATCTGTGCCAAATCTGATCCAGTTACGCCTGTACGGATAAAACCCGACACAGGAAATGCCTGCTGCAGGCAGTGTCCGGAGTTCGGCTGACATTCCGGTTAGCAACATATATCTGATTATAAACAACGCTACAAGTATGTAGACTGGAAGAAAAACATATTCTTTCAGCAGCACTAAGGCATGTAATAAGGGTCCTACGTAACAATAGAGGTTAAATTGTCTTTCCAGCACCTGATGCGATTGGTCGTATGGAGTTAAAAGTACTAAACATTACTACCAATGTCAATGAGTTACTAATTCTACTAGAAAAAGTCTACAAGAGAAGAAGCGAAAAGTTAGATTTAGAAGAAGTATGTGAACATTTTGTTCTCTGCTACGGCAGACTGGCATTTAATGGCTCTTTAAGCTGGCCTAAGTGCTATGCAGTTATCAGGCATGATTTTTTGGACTATCCTAAAATTACATCTAAATTACGCCGTTAATTCTCAAAACAACATCATAACCAATATTTCTTTCAAAGTCCTCAGAAATCCTTTAAGAAATCATCCTTCCAAAGCCTAGCAAATATCAGAGAGAGAGAGAGAAATCCATAGAGAAATTTAAGTTATGCAACTTAAGTAGATTATAGTACAAAATCACAACTCAAAGCATCAGTGATGTTAAGATAAGTACAAGTTAAGAACAATGAAAGCTAAAGGGAGAGCCGATAGACACCAACACATTTCTGAGGATTTTGTTTTGACTAGCCGTCCGGACGGAAGCATAGAATCTATTTATCAAAGAGATAGTAATGAAGTCAATGCGAGCAATGACGTAAACAATGACGACCAGATCTGCAACACTGGCTTCCCCCACCCCGTACCTACATCCCTGCAGTTTTCCCCGCTAGCCGGCTTTCCTTGACAGCCCGCAAGCGACCGATGCGGGCCTGGTCCCTCTCTGGGTGGGTGACCACTCAGGTAGGTAAGCCAGCCCGCGCCGGCTGCACAGAGGGAAACACCCTGCCCACATTACTTCGACACAGACATAAACGCTTGCACAAGACTACATCTTTTATATTACACGGGTAAATCCGCGAGAAAAGCGGATAGGTACCGTGGTGATTTGCCCCCGCCCGAGTACACTCGGGCGACTAGTTCCTGCTCCTGGCTCCTCCTATTCGCGTTGCTCAGATTAACGCCCAAAGGAGCAGTTTGGTTACGTCCAAGTTGAAGAAATTATTAGAGGACTTAAGTATCGATATATTATGTGTACAAGAGTCCTATACATTCAAAAATAAACTAACCCACATTCTGGTAATGGCAGGAGCCGTTACAAATGGTCCATTTCCGATGGGAGCAATAATTGTAAATAATCCACATCTGCAAATGACTAATTTCATACTGTACAGCAACTCTCACGTAAATTGTATTCATGTTAGACATGAAGATGGAGAATTTATATTATCAAGTTCTTATTTTCAGTTAGTGAACAATTGATGAAACCTGACAATAATTGAGCAGATAAGTAAAACTTATTGGAAATATGAGATAATATTTACGATGGAAGGCAATGCTAAATCTAATTGGTGGTACAATAATGCTAAAGATGAAAGGGGAGAAAGGATGGAGGAGGTAATTGTAGCTCACAATTTAATAATTTATAATACAGTAAACAATCCCCCCGCTTTTGAAAACAGAGCTGAGGCAAAGTCTAATATCGATTTAACTCTAGGAAATTATAGAACACTAAATAAAATAAAAAATTGGACAGGATTTAACAACAAGCTACCACAGACTATTTTACTTCGATTACGTGCCTCAGGGAAGATTAGAAATACAACTTTAACCGGGCAAATTGGGAAATAGTTAAAAATGAGTTCAATAGGACGATTTGAACTACCAATGTTGTGGAATCGGCGTTTGTTCATAAATTACTACCAGATGATGACGTAAGATAAGAGCGAGAGCAACATGAACTAAGAAACAGGTTAGAAATTATATATTACCAAGAAAATATTATTTACCCGTTTCAATATTCGGAAGTACGCCTTATTATTTCAAATTTAAAGAAGAAGAAAGCAGCAAGATTAGATGGAATTAAAAATGAAGTTTTAATGACACTAATAAACAAATTAACACCATACTTGACACAAATGTTCAATGACTGTTTATGGAGAGGGGCATTTCCCTCACGTTGGAAGGAAGCTAAATTAATAATACTAAAGAAAAGTGCAAATAAGGACCCAATAGATCCTAAATTGTATAGGCGAATTTGCTTACTAAATACGATGGGTAAAATATTGGAATGTTTAACAAACAAACGTATTAATTGGAAAAAATATCAGTACGGATATAGGAAAGGGAGGTCGACCGAAGACGTCATAAATGCAGTTACACTTATATCAAAATAGGTATACTTGTAGACATTTCTGGCGTCTTCAACAACCTTTGGAGGCTATTCCTTTATGATTTGCTTTTGGATTATTGTCAAAATAGGAAGGTGTACCTATGTGGGACGAATAAAATTATTATTAAGGAAATTACAAAAGGATGCCCTCAAGAATCAGTCCTAAGACCTTTTGGAACATCGTATTGGAAGCATTGGAAAAAACTGTATAATGATGTAAACTGTTCAAGGATTATAGCGTATGCTGATGACGTAATATTCTTAATTGAAGTGAATTCCAGATTAGGGTTAGAACACAAGGGAAATAGTTTAACATCAATTTTAAGCCAATGGCATGAGGAAATATCTTCACAAAACTCAGCTTATAGCTTATTAAAGGCACACTAAAAAAGGACCCCAATGTAAAAGTTTAAGGCAACACTATTAGAAGAAATCATGCCTCAAAATATTTAGGAATTAAAATGGATGAGAAATTAAATTTTAAAGCACACATGGAGTCCGTCATAAAACAAAGCAGAAGGTGTCGTGTTAAAACATTCAAGAATTGCGCAATATAACTTCAAAACACTATGACTTGTTACCATACTAGTATTTTTGCCTCTATTATTAACTACAGAGCAGGTGTTTGGGCGCACGAGCAAATAATAGTCTAATTAGAATAAGTTAAGATCACAGAGGAAAGTATTGTTACGTTTTACTGGTGCAGTCTGCATTATTAGCGAGTATTGGAGTATGGCTAATTGATATAATTATGAAACTAAGAGGAGCATTATACTGGCTAAAAGAAGGGAAATGGAAACAAAATTTATGTAATTATTGATACATATTGTAACTCAAAAGGAGAAAATTAAAAACAAATTATTAAATCAGTGGTAAGATGAATGGAAAAATATAGATACAGGAAGAAGAACACATTCATTTTTACTTTCTCTACATGTACTATGTGCATAGTGTATAGAGAATGTATTGCACTCCACCAAAAAATTCGATACCGAGATTTCACCGGAAATATATGTTTTAGGGTCCCCTGTGTCCAAAAAAAGTATTTTCAAAAAAAGGTCCGTGTGTGTGTGTCCGTGTGTTTGTGAACACGATAACTCAAAAACGAAAAGTCTTGGTATTTAAGTTTAGTATCTTCCAGGGATGCGACACGAAGATTTTGAGAAAAATCCCCCCACTCCCAACTACCCTTTACATGGAACTTTTTTCGAAAATTTTAATTTTCTCAAAAATGGCTCTAACGATTTTGATTAAAATTTCGTATATTAAAGATATTTACCTGACAAATAAAATATATATCTTGAATTTTATGGGAACAGCCTCTGAAAAGTTCTTTATTCTGGATGAATTTTACGGAATTTTGAATAGCTGCTAAACTGTAAGAGATGGACAAAAACTTACTACACGAAAAATGTAGAGCACGTTGAAACACACAATTTATGTTATATACGTTTTTTTCGTAGAGTTTATCGTTTTTGAGACATTCCTTGTTTTTTGGTTTCTGCTTTTAAAAACGTATACTTTTCTCATACAGGGATTTGTCAACTGCCGTCCATAGAAACAAAGGAACTTCTGTGACATAGCAACCAGCTTTTGACTATCACTTTAACCTATGGTACTCTCTTATTTCGCTTCTACCTACAAGGAAGCAAGTAATAAGACTATTTCTGCTAATTTTTTCTGATTAGCATGAAGTAAATAGAAGTATGAGCTATTTAAGAATAATTTGTTGCAGAGATATAGAGAAAGTCATGTGAATGGTACACCAGATTTTTTCGAAAACATATGCGATTGTCTGAGAGTAAGCATGTAAATGCAATTACAGGCATGATTCATTATCTAACTGGTCATGGACCTTATAATACATATTGGCACAAGATAGGAAGATTAATAAGTGATAGATGTGGATTATATTTATTAAAATTACTCATTTCACATAATTATATTACCTAAATTTTAGACGGTAAAGCACTGTTGAAATACTGAACCAATTTATCAATGAGTGAAACGATCAATTCAAAATAATTAAATTTTACAATGCGGATGCATTTTCAGTTTTGTATCTCTTGGCACACAATGAACAGCCAGGAATTTTAATTTTGAGTCTTTTGCTTCTTTCAAAGTACAATGAATAACCACATTCTGTTCCATATTTTTAGGGGTCATTGTTCGTCTCCTATCGGATAAAATGAAGAGAAGCTTCTCTCCACGTCACACGTAGTAACAGGAGCATATTTTAGCATAGGAAGGTGATTTGCAGAGAAATGTTTTGGTAAATTGACACTGTCACCATTTAACACTTTAGACACGGACACAAGCGCAGAGTAGCCTGGATTTACCTACCTTCATTCCTACATCTCCTTCAACTACACTGTGATGCACGTTCCATTAAATCCATAGATTCGTGAAGAACGAACCTGATTTTCCAACCAGCCGAAGTTACTTTTGATGTAAACACAGGAGCTTGCCACTTTCGGATCTTTAAAGATATCCTGAGATTCTTATGGAAACAGCTACTTCTGAAGAGAACATGTTCACCACTGACTGGACTCCTTCAAAACGTTCACAATAGAAGCTCACGGCTTCTAACCACGTACACCATTTGTAAGTACTGACCCAGGAGGCAAAGGGACATGTTGGAGATGCTTTTTATAGTACTGAAATCTGTACGGTGCTTTCACGAAGACCTCTTTTTGTTGCCGATATCAACTTATTCACACAGGGAACATTACTTTTTACTTCTTCAGCAACACGTTGCAATGCATGGGCCAAGCAGGTGAAGTGAAGTACATTTGGGTAGAAAACCTTAAGAGCAGTAGCAGTAGCAGCGTTAATAAATACTTTGCAACAGATTAGAAATGGTTTTGCTGGACTTTCGGAATCTAGTTTTCCTACTACTAAATTTGCTATATACCAATCCATTTCACCTGTAGTTTCATTGACAGCAAACCAAATACAGGAGTCTCCAATTCCATTCCGTATATGAGCAACTGCTTCTTCATATCACACATGAAAATACCTTTTCCTCAGAGTAGATTCATCAGGAATAACCTTCTTGCAATATTTTTCTAAAAAGGAATTTGAAGTTTATGTCACAGAATATTAGCTGCAAGCATTACACTGCATAGGTCTTTAAAAAAAATCATTTCCGGACGGTTCCTGTTGCATTTGTATCAACAGAATTTGCGTTCTAGAAGACTGCAGGTGTTTGCGTATGTAAAGAGCACTCTTGATATATTGTTCCAAATGAGATTTCATGGAACAGCCAATTCATTTGCCTAATGCTTGAAAGACTATTATTTTTCCGTCGGTTGTAAAGGCGCTATCTTATTTCACCCATGAATTCAACTTGCAGGATAGCCAGGACGCAATTGGTGCCATTTTACTAAGACTTGCAAGAAACTAACTGCAGTATTATCGCCTCACTATATTTCGATGGTTGTCCAGTGGCTCACTTTGTTTCCTTGCAGCTATTATGTTGCAAGATGCCGACTACCGCGACAATGGTAACAATCAATTTCTCTTGTCCTTGTAAATGCCCAAACCGCTTGGTATTTAAGTTTGGTATCTTGCAAGGATGTGACACAAAGATTTTCAAGAAAATCTCCCCACCCCAAATACCCTTTTCATGGAACTTTTTTCTAATTTTTTTATTTTCTCAAAAATGGTTCTAACGATTTTGATTAAAATATCGCATATTAAAGATATTTACCTGGCAAATAAAACGTATATCTTGAATTCTCCGGAGATAGCCTCTGTAGACTACTTTATTGAGGATGAATTTTATGGAATTTTGCATAACTGCTAAGCGTAAGAGATGGACAAAACTTACCACACAATTTTTTTTTTTTTTTTTTTTTTTTTTTTTTGTGGAGTTGATCGCTTTTTGAGATAAAACTTGTTTTTGGTTTCATCCTTGAAAACACATACTTTTCTGATACAGGAATTTGTCACTCCTGTCCATACATACAAAGGAAGTTCAGTCACATAGCAAACTTTTGATGACCACTTTAACCTATGATACTCATTTCCCTCCTACTTGCATAAGCAGACTATAAGACTATTTCTGCTCATTTTTTTTCTTTTTAACAATATTTGTTGCAGAGATGTAGAGAAAGTCATGTCAGGGGAACACATCAGTTTTTTTTTGTAGAATTAACCGTTTTCGAGATATACCGGATTATTGGTTTCGATTTTAAGTCATATAAAGCTTTATTAAACGGGAAAACATCTTTCTACTGGTTTGTTTACATTTGACAAATAAAGAGATAGGAATTGCAATTGTTTCTTTTAGCACCTGGCTTTTAAAGGATGAGACTACCGCTTAAGCCTTTTCATTTCCTTATTTTCCATCTACTTACAAGGAAGCTAGTAGTAAGGCTAATTCTGCAATGTTTATCGTGATTAGTATATATATATGGTATATTGATGTTTTAAATAAGAGATTCGTTTACCAAACAGCTTGACGACATCGTGTGAATGGAACACATTAGATTTTTCCTTTCTACTTACAAAGAAACAAGTAATCAGGACAATTTCTGCTAATGTTTATCTCGATTATCATGAAGTAGTTAGAAGAATAAGAAGCATTTTAAGAGTAATTTGTCACAGAGATGTAGAGATAGTCATGTGAAACGAACACATCAGATTTTTTAGTTTATTAGCCCTTGGGAATACTTGGAATGAAAAACCTCTTCTATGTGCATATATTGATTTACAGTAAATTAGACAGCAATTAATCATGTTTAAACTCTTATTGAATGAATGAAAATATTACGCATTTAAATTTGGCAGCTTAAACACTTTTGCAACTCCTTAAGACATATAGCGCAAAGAGGTAAGGAAACTCCATAAACTTTGACGTAATTGAAAGGTTTTGCATAATTAAATATATGCTCATTGGAAACCCAAAACAATTCATTTTTTCCCGCCAATTCAGTGATATGCAAAATAATTGGATCGATATAGCAAGAAGAAAAGAAAGTTTCATTTAGGGCGGATCCTCATACATCATATGTTATAATAACGGAACTGTCAGTAATTTTTGCGTTTAATTGGAATCTATAACCAAAAGAGTTCCAGATAAGGGATTTATAAGATCATGAATGTTACATACAAAAATATTTGAATTAAGTCATGAAACTTGAGTGTCATAGCTGAGTACTACTACTGTAGTACTCTGTCGGTGAAAATTGGCATTACATAGGACCATGTCCAGCTCTTAACATATGGTAGGTCATGACATTAACAATACTAAGAGCATCTTTACGTCCGTTTGTCTTTGTGAATTAATTACGTGGGAAATGTTTCCAGACATTTTGGTAATCTATTTAATCCAGTGACATCCAGTTTTTAAGTGTCGGTCAGGATAGTGTATCGTTAAAAGAAGGAATAGCAGTTGACAGTCAAAGTGAAAAGTAGAACTAATTTTGGAATTCGGCTTTAATACTATAATCAAGTAAATTTAGGTTTCTGGTTTAACATATTTCGGTAGACTTCCGGATGCGCTAGAGGGTGTGATTGTGTGTGTCCGGCTAGGCTTGAGGGTATGTGGGAGGGTGAATATGAGTGTGTCTGGTTAGTCTTGAGGGTTTGTTGAGTGTCGCCCTCCGTGGTGTAATGGTTACCATGCTAACCCAAGATCGCGGGTTCAAACCCGGCGGAGGACGATGGATTTTTTCGGGCGTAAAAATCCTTAGCATGGCTTCCTTCGGAAGGGAAGTAAAGCTGTGGGTCCCGTGTCGTAGTTTTACGGCACGTAAAATAACCTCAAGCCTGTTAAGAGAGGCCTCTGAGCAAAATTAAGCGGTCTTTCACGCCCAGTATAGAATGGGACGCTGAGAACCAAAGCAGTTAAAAAGCGTCCATAAATAACAGGCCATTTCACTTTGTGTGTAGAGTGTGTCCAGGAGACCTCCGGGTGCGCGGGAGGTGTGACTAAGTGTGTCCGGTAGGCATGATATCATGCGGGAGGGTGAATATTAGTGTGTCTGGGTGGGCTTGAGGTTGTGTTTGTGTCCGGGCAGTCTTGCTGGCCTACGGGAGAGTGTGTTTGAGGTAGGCTTGCAGGTGTGTTTCTGCCTATGTTTGTCTTGATTGCTATGATGTAGATAACAGATTTATGAAGTAATTGGAAGACAAAGTTTTTGAAGAATAATTTCTCACATAGATGTAGAGATAGTAATATGAAAGGAACACATAATATTTTTTTAAAGTTTATTAACCTTTGGGATTACATGGAATGGAAAACCTCTTCTATGTATATGTATTGATTTACAGTAAGACACCAATAAATCATTTTAAAAATGAAACTATTAGGCATTTCAGTTTGACAGCTTAAATACTATTACAACTCCCTTAACACATATAGCACAAAGAGAAACTCCCTTTACTCTGGCGTAACTTAAAGGTTTTGTTGCAATTAAATACACATATGCACATTGGAAATCTAAAACAATGTCCTGATTTCCTGCCAATTCAGTGATTTGCAAAATAATTGGATCGCTATAGAAGAAGATAACATTTTGTAGGGTGGATGCTCCGAAGTACCTATATTTACATCCTATTTTATAATCGCGGAAGTGTCAGTAGTTTTTGCAGTTTATTTTGAATCAATAACCAAAAGAGCTCCAAGTAACGGATTTATAAGATCATGAATGCTACATATAAACAATATTTGAAATAAGTCATGAGACGTGACTGTCGTAGCTGAGTACTACAGGTTGCGCCTCTGTTGGTGAAAATCGGCGTTACACAGGACCATGTATAGTTGCCATATCCAGCTTTTAACATACAGGAAGTCATGCCGTTAACAATACCAAGAGCATCTTTACGTTCGTTTGTCTTTGTGAATTAATTACGTGGGAAATGTTTGTAGACATTTTCGTAATCTATATAATCCAGTGACATCCAGTTTTTAAGTGTCAGTCAGGATAGTTCTACTTTTCAGTTTGACTATCAACTGCTAATTCTTCCTTTAACGATACACTAATTTTGAAATTCGGCTTGAATACTATCACCAGGTATATCGAGGTTGCTGGTTTAACATATTTAGGGAATAGAAAAGAATAGAATAATTTTGGTTGTTTGACAATATTTTCGTTTGAATTCGGGATAAGGTGTCAAAGACACAAGAATATCGCAGACGTGGATAAGTACAGCTAAAAGATATTAATTTGCTAAGGTAATCATCGTTATTGTTTGTTTTCCCCTTGGTGAGGGTTGATTGCTGTATGACATGTCCAGTATAACGGAATTTCATTCACAGGAATGAAACTGAGTAGCAAGTTATTTAAGAATAAGTAATTTGACGGAGAATTTAAGTCTCTTATAAATTAGCGTATGTTTGTATTGTAGTGAATTAATAATTCCTCAAACCATTACAAGTTAAACTATTTAACAGCGTACCAATAAATTTACAATGTGCTTTGCGGGAAAATTATTTTTAGAACAACCATGTGTTGTCAAGAGCGCTGAGAGGAACTCGCTGGAAGTGCATACAGCTGAGTGAAATGATAGTGCAGGGGCAGAATTGTGTACGAGTGTGTTTGAGTGTGTCCGGGCAGACTTTCTGGTGTTTTTGAGTTGTTTTTAGTAGGGTGTCGGAGTGTGTCCGGATAAGCTTGCGGGCGTGGGGGAAGGTTTGTTTGAGTGTGTCCGCGTAGGCTTCAGTATGTTTGTGTGCCCGGCAGACTTGTGGGTGTGCGGGAGGGTGTGATTGGGTCTGTCTGGGAAGAATTGGGGGTGTGCTGGATGCTGTGTTTGAGTGCGTCCAGGTAGACTTCCGGTTGCGCGGCAGGGCGCGATTGAGTGTGTTCGGGCAGGCTCCCGGGCGGATGAGTTTGAATTTGAGCCGGTCCCGGTGGCCGCGCTCGCTAAAGTGTCTCGCTTTGGCGCTTCGTGGTGCACAGGATCGTGGGTTCGAGTCCCGCCTTGGGCATGGGTGTTTCTGTGTTTGTAAATGTGTCTATGTGTGTATGTATATGTAAATGGAAAACATTAAGAATAATAAGGTCTACTAAGGAAATATAGGAAACAGGAAAAAATGGAGAAAAAATGAATACAGCGTCGGAGTCCTGATAAGCCTCCGGAACTGTATTATTATATAAAAAAAAATGTGTGCGGATAGTATTGCGGGTGTGCCGGAGAATGTGTTTGAGTGTATGCAGGTATGTTTGCGGGGTTAGAATGTCTCCGGTTCGGCTTACGGGTGTGCGGGAGAGTGTGTTTGGGTGTGTCTGAGTTGGCTTGCGGGTGTGAAGGAGGGCCTGTATGAGAGGTCCGGCTAGACTTGCGGGTGTGCGGGAGGGTGTGTATGAGTATGTGCGGGCCAATGTGTTTTAAAGTTCTGGTAGACTTGCGGATGCGGGACGATGTCTATGAGTATCCCCGGATAGGCTTTCGAGAGGGTGTGTATGAGTGTCTCCGGGTAGGCTTACGGGAAGGTGTGTATGAGTGTGTCCATGTAGGCTTGCGGGAGGGTGTATATGAGTTTCTCCGGGTAGGGTTGCAGGAGGATGTGTATGTGTGTCTCCGTGTAGATTTACGGGAGGGTGTGTATGAGTGTGTCCGAATAGGCTTGCGGAAGGATGTGAATGAGTGTCCCTGGGTAGGCTTATGGGAGGATGTGTATGAGTGCGTTCGGGTAGCCTTGCGGAAAATTGTATGTCTCCGGATAGGCTTGCGGGAGGATGTGTACGAATGTGTCCATGTAGGCTTGCGGGAGGGTGTGTATGAGTGTCTCCGGGTAGGCTTACAGGAGGATGTGAATGAGTGTCTCTGGGTAGGCTTGCGGGAGGATATGTACGAGTGCGTCCGGATAGGCTTACGGGAGGATATGTATGGGTGCGGTAGGCTTGCGGGAGGATATGTACGAGTGTGTCCGGGTAGGCTTACGGGAGGATATATACGAGTGTGTCCGGGTAGGCTTGCGGGAGGATATGTACGAGTGTGACCGGGTAGGCTTACGGGAGGATATGTACGAGTGCGTCTGGGTAGGCTTACGGGAGGGTGTGTATGAGAGTCTCCGGGTAGGCTTACGGGAGGATATGTACGAGTGCGTCCGGATAGGCTTACGGGAGGATATGTACGAGTGCGTCTGGGTAGGCTTACGGGAGGGTGTGTATGAGAGTCTCCGGGTAGGCTTACGGGAGGATATGTACGAGTGCGTCCGGATAGGCTTACGGGAGGATATGTACGAGTGTGTCCGGGTAGGCTTACGGGAGGATATGTACGAGTGCGTCTGGGTAGGCTTACGGGAGGATATGTACGAGTGTGTCCGGATAGGCTTGCGGGAGGATATGTACGAGTGTGTCCGGATAGGCTTACGGGAGGATATGTACGAGTGTGTCCGGATAGGCTTGCGGGAGGATATGTACGAGTGTGTCCGGGTAGGCTTACGGGAGGATATGTACGAGTGCGTCCGGGTAGGCTTACGGGAGGATATGTACGAGTGTGACCGGGTAGGCTTACGGGAGGATATGTACGAGTGTGACCGGGTAGGCTTACGGGAGGATATGTAGGAGTGCGTCCGGGTAGGCTTACGGGAGGATATGTACGAGTGTGACCGGGTAGGCTTACGGGAGGATATGTACGAGTGTGACCGGGTAGGCTTACGGGAGGATATATACGAGTGCGTCCGGGTAGGCTTACGGGAGGATATGTACGAGTGTGACCGGATAGGCTTACGGGAGGATATGTACGAGTGCGTCCGGGTAGGCTTACGGGAGGATATGTACGAGTGTGACCGGGTAGGCTTACGGGAGGATATGTACGAGTGTGACCGGGTAGGCTTACGGGAGGATATGTACGAGTGCGTCCGGGTAGGCTTGCGTGAAATTGTGTATGAGTGTCTCCGGGTAGGATTGCGGGAGAATGTGAATAAGCGTCTCCGGGTAGGCTTGTGGGAGGATGTGTATGAGTGTGTCCGGGTAGTCTTGCGGGAAAATGTGTATGAGTGTGTCCAGGTAGGCTTGCAGGAAGTAGTGTATGATTTTTCCGGGTAGACTTATGGGTGTACGGGAAAAACTTGGGAACTGCGGAACCTGAGAAAATAACTGAACTCAGGAACCTGGGTATCTAACTGAACTCGGGAAACTAAGTGAACCCGGGAACCTAAGTGGGATGGTCCTCTATTCTGTTGGATAGAATCTAAGTGTGTGTGTGTGTGTGTGTGTGTGTGTGTGTACACGTATGTCACTGCTTGTGCCTCTGTATCTTATGAATGAATTTAATTTACAAACATTTTAAAAGACTATATATATTTTAAAATGCTCCTTTTTATTGTAAGTTATACTCAATGGTGTGTGCATATTCTAAGATGTCGTTTAATTACCAATTTTTAAAAGGCAATAGATATAAAAATGATTTGCCTGATAATAAGCTGTACACGAATTTGTATGTTTGACTTCGCAGGGGGGAGATTCCGACCTCTTCAGTGTCTATGGTGCGGGCAGTGCGGACCCCGAGCACCCGTGGTACTTCTGACGTGACTAGAAGAAGTCGCGCCGAACATGTGAGCCCTATCTGGATTGGATTGGACATGACTTGGAAGTGGTGTGAGATCCATGGGCGGTTTGTGTATGTCTGAGCGAGATTGTACTCCGGCACTAGCCTGGATAGCTAGTAAATGGTATTCTAGACAAGGTCCTTTAGCGCGCTTACCTTCCGGGTTGATGCAAATATGTTGCATATTCTCATTGTCACGGTACCTTGCCATACCAGGGGCTATTGATTACCAAAGTATTCCCTATTGGAAAACCTCATGCTGATTAATTTCTCTTTTTTGAGAGTTGAGGGTTTTTGGTCACTGGTAGAAGGTAATCATACATGTTGGGTATTGCTAGTTATCATTAAACTTATAAATATTTGATGAATGGAAATAAATTTAACAGGCTGCTTGAGAGAGAGAGAGAGAGAGAGAGAGAGAGAGAGAGAGAGAGAGAGACAGACAGACAGAGGGAGGGAGGAACTTGAAAAAAACTTGGGAACTTGAAACATACTTGGGAACCAGAGAGAAAGGGGGGAACTGGAAAAAACTTAGGAATTTGAAACAAACTTGGGAAATTGGGAAAAACTTGCAAACTTCGGAAAAACTTGGGAACTTGGAAAAAATTGGGGAACTGGGAACCTAAGTGAACTCGGGAATCTGAGAATCTAAATGAACTTGGGAACTCGAGAACTTGGTGACTCAGACACCTAAGTGGGAGGGAGGGAACTTTATTAGTGTTAAACAACTTATCTTAAAATCTCCATTCATATTATAAAGTGTATGATTAGGTATCTGATAAGATCTTGAACTGGACCTTGTGTTTGTATATATTTATAGGATGAATGGCCTCAAGGCTGTTTTCCTATCTTCTTATAGTGTATAACGCCCGCTTGTATACTACTATACTTAGCTGGCCAGGCAGAGATACTGATGTTACATGGAAATAAGATGCAACACTGTGGAATGCTATGGCATGAGAAATGTGAGAACCCAGAGAAAATATTATCCTGTTCTGCTTTTCCTACCAGCAATCCCTTATGCAGCCGTTCTGGATAAAACCTGGGCCGCCTAGGTGAGAGGCGAATCATCTAAGCTCTCGTACACGGTGAGGACTAGCTAATGGAACGTTAGAAGGGTGAGTACGACTGTGTATGTTCTTTCCTCTAAGTATCAGTTAACTGCATTTATCGATATTACATTACTACAACACTCTGGCTGCAGCTAGCGGACCGAGAGGTTGTTTGTCCGCTGTGTTGCCCGTAATCGAGCGGCGTTAAGGAGCGTCAAATAGATTGTTCTGTGTGAGTCTACAAGGAAAGAATTTCTACTGATGGAGGCAATACGCCGGCAAAATACGTTGCAAATCTCATTTCGAGGAGCTGAACGTCGACCCAGCGCGATGGAAATGCATGACTGGATTCACGACTACATGAAAATACCACCTGATCAGGTAGATACACTACAGTTTCATTCTAGAGAAAAATCAGTTTTTATAAAATTTATATCTGTAACACACCATGAAAGATATTTACTGCAATTTCAAGGGGCGGCAAAGTTTAGTTATGAAAATGGTGAAATACTAACGGTAAATATTGGGCCCGCTGACTGCCGTATTGTAAATGTCCGGGTTTTCAATTTAGTGCCTGAGATCACTCACGTTTCTGGAACAGAAACTTTCATGATATGGGAAATTACTAGAGGTTCAAGAAGAACAAGGAACGCAGGTTATAAGTACCCCGTCAAGTCTGGTGTTCGTTCTGTACGAATGGAATTAACAGAGGAAATTCCATCTACAGTAGTAGTGCGTGGGTTTCCTGTTGGTGTGACCTATCTAGGACAACCGCAAACTTGCTATGTGTGTGGGGAAGCTTCTCATTTTCGCTCACACTGTCCATACAAAAAGTCTGTACTGCCTGTCTCTGTCTCGCGCAGGGCTGTGTTACTCAGCGATGTAGTGAGAGGTCAAGTTAGCGCTCGGGCCGAAGAGGAATGTAAACAAACAGTAGGTGCGTCAAATGCGCCCGCTACTGAAGCTAGAGAAATAACGTCAAACCTACAGAGGAAGTCTACCCGAATACCAGCTGTATGCGTGACGATGTGGCGGTGCAGGAGACTTCTGTGTCCGCACCGGTAGCTGTCAATACTCCCTCAGAAGTAGCAGAAATGGGTGTCTCATCCCCTACACGATCTTCTGTTGTTGTGGTGCCAAATAGTGGTGACCAGAACATGGTTGGCCCCTGCGATGCACCAGACACTGTAATAATTGAACACCAGAAATGGAGTGAGATGGATTCCGACGAACCTGTGCCGGTTAGGAGAGAACGCCCGCTGTCTGTTAGTGAGGAGGAGGGCACCGAAGAAACGGAGTCTAACATCGCGTGGGAGACCGTGAGAGACCCTCGACTCAGGAAACACTTGCCTTCTCGGTCTGGAAGCCTACCGAAAAAGTTTCCACGGGTATCACGAACACATATTCATGCCGTTGAAAATGACTAGATACATCTTGGGCGGTGACCTGCTCTGGTTTACTTCTGGCCTTGTCTTAATGGTTGTCTTACGTACCTTTGCCACTGTTAACATCAACTCCCTACGCTGCACTGCCAAACAGGCTCTTTTACGTGATTTTGTGCGGACTCATGATTTAGATAGTTTTCCTTCAAGAAGTTAACATAACCGACTTTGGCTTTATAGGTCCACAGTACAGTTGTGTGGTGAATGTTGGAGAAAATATGCGTGGTACTGCTATTTTGTACAGAGAAGGTTTGACGTTTGCCGAGATAGAGATGCATCGTAGTGGTCGTGTTATAAGAGCTAGAATGGACAACATGCTGCTGCTTAACCTATACCTGCCTTCAGGGAGTGATAGGTGCCATGAGCGAGAAAAATTTATAACAAACATTCTACCCTATTATTTGAGATGGAATTATGCCCTGTTTTTAGTAGGTGGCGACTTCAATTGCGTGCTACATGCTAAGGATCAGCGTCCTGGTTATAATAAATCTTTGGCATTGGATCAGCTGGTAACCGGGCTACGTCTTTGTGATGTTTGGGAACATATGAACGCTACATCTGTAGAATTTACTTACTGTCGAACGAACTATGCCTCAAGGATAGATCGTTTCTATTTAAGCGCTCAGTTCAACTCTCTGATTCACACAGTGCGAGTTTTACCTGTTGCCTGCTGTCAAACTGCAATTAATCGCTGAGAGTCGCATTCCGCTATATGGCAGAGGTTATTGGAAATTAAACGAAGCTTTATTACATGACAACATTATTGCTGCTGATTTTGCCAAGTTGTGGCAAAGTCTTCAGGGTAAAGCTCGACGCTCCCCGCTGTCAGTGGTGGAGAAATGGCGACGTATATTTAAGCCTGGTATTACAACCTTCTTCAAGAGCAAAGGTCGTGAGAGGGCAATTGAACGACGGCACACCTTCGACTTTTACCAAGAAACATTAATGGGTCTTCTCTCTAGACAACAGAGTGGTCAAGACGTAACCCATCGCCTTCGAGCTGTGAAGCGGAAGCTCGTGGACATACAGCAACATGTTTTGGCGGGAACTATGACCCGTTCGCGAACTCATGACTCCGTCGTGTCACAGGAGAAAGCTTCATTGTTTCATACCATTAAGGAGAAGTGTGCTGGTAGTGGTCGTTACATCCATGCTCTTCTGACACCGGTAGGCGCCAAGGTCACCTCTGTGCCTCAAATCCTACAGGCTATCCATACATCTTATAGCACCATGTTTGACACCACTGACCTACGCAATGACGCCATGGAGGAGCTCTTCCAATATGTTGACACCGGTATAACTGTCGAGGAACAGCGATATTCTGCCACCGAGATTCTGCAAACCATTAATTCCGCTAGCCTCCATTCCTGCCCAGGAGAAGATGGCCTGACATATTCCTTCTACAAGACCTTTTGGAGTATAATCAAAGCAGAAGTTGTAGAGTTGGTAAATGCTATCCTTATTGGATCAAACTGTTGCCCTGGATTCGCAGATGGCATCGTCATCTTAATCCCAAAGGAAAGGTCTCCAATGAGTGTCTGGGACTATAGACCCATAACACTTTTAAACACCGACTACAAAATTGTGATGAAAGTACTTGCATCCAGATTAAGGGTTATTCTACCTAAAATTATAACCTCCGGACAAACATGTGGCATCCCGGGCAGGACCATAATTGACAACCTTCGGGTCCTCCGAGATACAATTCTCCATTATGAACAGAATCCGTCGGAGGCTGCTGCGTTGGTCAGTCTAGATTTTGATAAAGCCTTTGATAGAGTTGGCCATGCTTATATGTTTAAAGTGCTTCAGAAATTCAAACTTCCACCGTTGCTAATATCTGCAATCAGAACCGTCTACAGCGGGATGTCTTCGAAGGTGCAAGTCAATGGATACTTCAGTAAGCTTATAAAGCTTACTAACTCTGTACGCCAGGGTTGTCCACTATCAATGATTCTCTTCTCCCTTTCTTTAGAACCCTTTCTTCGCTATCTTGAAGCTAAGTTGACTGGGACTGTCACTCCAGCTCGATTATTTTGTGCCAGAGCTTATGCTGATGACGTCACGCTGCTCATCCGTAGGCGCGAGGCCTTACCCTTGGTACATACCGCCATCACACTTTATGAGGAAGCTTCTAATGCCAAAATGAACACCGCGAAGTCGCAACTGCTCCGTCTTGGATCGTGGTCGACTGATCACACATTGCTCGATATCCCGATACAATATAGTGTCAAGATTCTCGGCATCTTCTTCTCCAAGCCGTTTACATCGATGATTGCTCGCAACTGGGATCACAAAATAAATTTGATTAGGCTGAATACCACTGCACATCTTGGCCGGAACTTGAATCTTCTACAGAAAGTGTGGCACATCAATCAGTTTGTTTTGGCAAAATTATGGTATATGGCGCAGATACTACCAATGCCTGAAAAACACGTCTCCCGAATTGAGCGACTTATTGGATACTATTTATGGAGAGCACAGCCCTTTCGTATAGCTAAAACCCAATTGTGGCGAAAACGTAACGAAGGCGACTTAGGTTTAATTGCAGTGGGACCTAAGAGTAAAGCGCTTCTTGTTAAATCTATTATACTTGCCACTAGGGGATATGGAGAGGAACAAGAAATAGCATTTTGGGAACCCTTCAAGAATTCTCTTAAAACCCCAGTTCGGGCTGATCCTGCGGGTTTTAAGAGAGCACTCCATGTTTTGGATGGCATTGATGTCGATGTCCTACCTCAGCAACCTAGAGGACTATCAACTGAGCTATACAAGCTTTTCCTACAGCGGCTGCTTGCACCAATTCATGAGGAGGATAGGATGCTCAACAGACTCTGGTGTCAGGTATGGCGGAACATCCATTTGCACAACATATCTACGGAGTGGACTACATGCGCATATTTGGTCATCAATGATGTGGCTACAGAGGATAAAAAATTCCGATACAACATGGTGAGGACCCCCACATGCAACATTTGCGGTGTGCGGGATACTCTACGCCATCGTTTTGTTACCTGCACAACAGCACGACAGATTTGGCACTGGGTTGTTTCGCAATTGCACCGTCTTGCTCCTTCGCAAAATCTCAACTATTATGCTCGCACATTACTACAACTAGAGACTCGAAGTACTACCGACCGCTTCGCACAGGTGTGGCTCGCACTTGGCTTTCAGCATTATATGCTGTCTGAAACGCATCCCAGCGTCGACGGTTTACGCTGTCATCTTAGAGCAGCAAGAGAAGATCTGCAAAAACATAAGCGTCTTTCACGGCAGTCGGCAACATCCTTTGCCTTGCTCATTCTATAGCGCTTACAACACCTTCTTATTTTGTTACCATCTTCCTGCACATGTTTAATTTAAACGCACAGGCACAGACAACATTGTTCATAACTATATATATAAAAAATTGTGAACTGATATACTGTATTTATAATATAACTTATACCTTTTGTAATTAACAAAATGAATAAATAAATTAAAAAAAAAAAAGTCTTGGAGGCGCCTGCCTAATCCTTTGTTTCTGGCATCTAAAGGCTATTACGTTAGCATACTTTTAGATTGTAGTGATTTTGTTTTTCGGTATTCCTCGATGGTTTAAATTTTGTTAACAGAGAATCCTTTTTCTCTTGAAGTATTGGTCCATAAGATGTTTAATGTTTTAGAAATAATCTTAAAAAAAAAAAAAAAAGTTACATGCCCTAATGCTTTAACAAGCAGTTAACAAAATAGTTCTAATCAAGGTGTTGCTAAACGTTAAAGCATAAAGAAGAAGAAGAAAAAAGGAGGCGAACTGGGATTCTTTTCCTAGCTGTCTGTTTTGTTTCGCGCTTGTTTGGCTTAAATAGACATAAATAGCATTATTTTCACCCATTTTAATAAAAACTGTTTCTAAAAGAGAGAGAGAGAGAGAGGGAGAGAGGGGGGGGGGGCAGAGGAAGCGTGAGTAGAAGAGTGTGAGAGAGGCAGAGGGAGAGTGGGACGGACATGTATTGAATTAAAATGACAAAATGGATTCAGCGCAATTATATACTACACATAAACTGCATTATCCACACATCGGAATTTAATTTTCAAATGTTTATTATTTTGGTTATTTATTGTTCTTAGATTGGCAATATTTAAGTACCTTAGGGACTCGCTATTATTTATAGTGGATGCCAAACTTGATATTTAAGTTACGTATCATACAGAATATGAGACGATAATTTTCAACAAAGTACCTTTATCCAAGCTACCCTTAAAATAAAGTACATATTCGATACTTTTATAACATATTAATTCAAATACAAAAAAAAAAAAAAAATACTTTAAAGATGTCTTAAAACACAAATACATATTTCACATTCAAGTATTTAAAGAAATACAGGATACTTTTGCGTGCTGTATCGGAGGTACTTTGGTAGGCATGGTTTGGCAAACCTGAGTTTATGAACCAGCTTTATCTTTATTTTTGGTGTATCCTAAATTTTATAAAATTGAAATATGCCGAATTCATATATCTAAAATTTTTCTCAGTCGGCTATTGAAAAGTTAAAATATTCAGAATTGGTTTGCCGCTCTTATGTGATTTTTAATTTAACATCCTCTGCTCTGTTGGATAAATTTCAGTGTGTGTATGTACGTGTATGTCACTGATTGTGCCCGTGTTTCTTGGAATATATTTAATTTACACCATTTTAAAAGACTATATGTTTTAAATTGCTCCATTCGATTATAAGCTATTCTCAATGGTGTGTGCATATTCCAAAATTTCATTTAATTTCCAAATTTTTAAAAAAACAGTAGATATAAAAATGAGTTGCCTGGTAATAAGCTGTACACGAATTTGTATGTTTGACTTCATAGGGGGAGGTACCAACTTGTTCAGTGTCTATGGTGTGGGCACTTCAGACCCCGAGCACCCGTGGTACTTCTAACATTACTAGAAGAAGTCGCGCCGAACATGTGAACCCTATCTGAATTGGATTGGACATGACTTGGAAGTGGTGTGACATCCATGGGCGGTTGTGTATACCTGGGCGAGGCTGTAATACACCTAAATGTACTCTGGCACTAGCCTGGATAGCTAGCAGATGGTATAATAGACAAGGTTCTTTGGCACGCTTACCTTCTGGGTTGATGCACATATGTTGCATATTCTAATTGTCACGGTACCATGCCATGCCAGGGGCTATGAGGTATTCCCTATTCAAAAACCTCATGCTGATTAATTTCTCTGATTTGAGAGTCGGAGGTTTATGGTCACTGGTAGAAAGTAATCATACATGTTGGGTATTGCAAAGTATATTAAACTTATAAATATTTGATGAATAAAAATAACTTTAACTGTTTGCTTGAGAGGGAAATTAACAGAGGGGGGGGGGGAATTTAGGAACTTGAAAATAACTTGTTACTTGATAAAACACTTGGGAACTAGAGAGAAAGAGGGGGGGGGGGGACTTTGGAATTTAAAAAAAGTTTGGGAACTTGAAAAACAATTGGGAACTTAGGAAAACCTTGACAACTTGAAAAAAAATTGGGAACTTGAAAATAACTTGGTTACTAGAAAAACACTTAGGAACTAGAGAGAAAGAGGGAGGGGAAGACTTGGAAACTTGAAATAAGCTTGCATACTTGAAAAACACTTAGGAACTAGAGAGAGGTGGGGACTTGAAAAAAACCTCGGAACTTGAAATAAATTTGGGAACTTCAAAAAAACTTGGGAACTGAAAATAACCTGGTTACTTGAAAAACACTTGGGAATTAGGGAGAAAGAAAGGGGGTGGGAACTTGGGAACTTGAAAAAAAAACCTGGGTACTTTAAAAAAAACTTGCAAACTTGGGAACTAGGGATAGAGGGAAGGGAAGGGGATAACTTGGGAACTTGAAAAACACTTTGAAAAAACTTGAGAACTTGGGAAAAACTTGGGAACTTGATAACAAACTTGGGAACTTGAAAATAACTTGGGAACTTGAAAAACATTTGGCAACTTATAAAAACAAATGGGGAACTTGGGAAAAGCTTGGGAATAACTAGGGAACCTGAAAAAGCTTGGGAACTTAGGAACTTGAAAAAAACCTGGAAACTTAAAAAATCACTTGTGAACTAAACAGAAAGGGAGGAGAGGGTGGAACTTGAAAAAAACTTGAACACCATAAAAACTTTGGAAATTGAAAAATACCTGGGAACTTGAAAATAACTTTGGAACTTGAAAAATGCTTGAGAAATTGGGAAAAATATGGGACCTTGAAGAAAACCTAGGAACTTGAAAAACACTTGGGAACTTGAAAACAATTGGGAACTAGAGAGAAATAAGGCGAGGGGGGAACTTGGGAACTTGAAAATAACTCAGGATCTTGCAAAACACTTGGGAACTTGAAAAAACCTGGGAACTTGAAAAACACTTTGGAACTACAGTGAAAGAGCAGGGGGAACTTGAAAAACATTTGGGAACTTGGGAAAAACATGGGAACATAGGAGTCACTTGGGAACCTTAAAAAAAAACCTTGGGAACTTTAGAATAACTTGGCAACTGGAGAAAACAAGAGGGGATGGGTGGGAACTTGGAAATGTGAAAAACACCTGGATGCTTGAAATAAACTTGTTAAATTGAACAGAACTCTGAAACTTGGAAAAACATTTCAAAACTTAAAAAAAAAACTGGGGAACTTGAAAAACAATTTGGAATTAGAGAGAAAGACGGGGAAATATTGGAGCTTGAAAAAAACTTGGAAATTTGAAAAAAAACTTGGGAACTTAAATAACACTTGGGAAGTAGACAGAGGGGGAACTAGAAAATAACTTGGGAACTAATGAGAAAGAGATGGGAGGGTGAAAACTCGGGAACTAGAAAAAAACTTGGGAACTTGAAAACCAATTGGGAACTAGAGAAAAGGAGAGGCGAGGGGGAACTTGATAAAAGCTTAGGAACTTGAAAATAACTCAGGAACTTGAAAATCACTTGGGAACTAGGAAAAACTTAGGAACCTGAAAAAACTTGGGAACTTGAAAAAACCTGGGAACTTGAAAAACGCTTTGGAACTACAGTTAGAGAGTGGGGGAACTGGGAGACTTAAAAAAAAAAAAAACATGGGAACTTCAAAAACATTTGGGAATTTAAAAAACACTTGGGAACTTGAAAAACACTTGGGAACTTGGGAAAAACCTGGAAACTTAGGAATTACTTGCAAACCTTAAAAACAACTTGGGAACTTCAGAATAACTTGGCAACTAGAGAAAAAGAGACGGGATGCGGGGAACTTGGGAATTTGAAAAAAACTTGTTAAATTGAAAAATACTCTGAAACTTGGAAAAACAATTTGGAACTAGAGAAAAAGAGGGGGGCAATATGGGAGCTTGAAAAAAATTTGGGAACTTAAAAACCACTTGGGAAGTAGAGAGAGGGGGGACTTAAAGAAACTTCAGAACTTGAAAAAAAACTTCGAGACCTCAAAAAAAACTTGGAAACTAATGAGAAAGAGAGGGGAGGGTGAAAACTTGGGAACTTAAAAAAAAAATTGGGAACTTGGAAAAAAAAACTTGGGAACTTGAAAAATATTTGGCAACTTATAAAAACAACTGGGGAACTTGGGAACCTGAAAAAGTTTGAGAACTTGAAAAAAACCTGGGAACTAATCAGAAAGAGGGGGGGGGGACTTGAAAAAACTTGGGAACATCATAAAAGTTTTGGAACTTTAAAATAACTTTGGAACTTGAAAAACACTTGAGAAATTCGGAAAAATTTGGGAACTTGAAGAAAACTTGGGAACTAGAGAAACACTTGGGAACAAGAGAGGGGGGGGGGACTTGGGAACTTTAAAAAGAACTTGGGAACTTGAAAAACAATTGGGAACTAGAGAGAATGAGAGGCGAGTGGGGAACTTGGGAACTTGAAAAAAGCTTGGAAACTTGAAAATAATTCAGGAACTTGAAAAACACTTGGGAACTTGAAAAACATTAGGGAACTTGAAAAAACTTGGGAACCTGAAGAAAACTTGGGAGCTTGAAAAAACTTGGGAACCTGAAGAAAACTTGGGAGCTTGAAAAACACTTTGGAACTACAGTGAGAGAGAACTTGAAAGAAATGGGAACTTGAAAAAACATGGGAAACTGAAAAACACTTGGGAACTTGGGAAAAACCTGGGAGCTTAGGAATCATTAGGGAACCTTAAAGAAAACCTGGAAACTTTTGAATAACTTGGCAACTGGAGAAAAACAGAGGGGATTGGGGGAACTTGAAAAAAACTTGGGAATGTTAGAAACACCTGGGAGCTTGAAAAAAACATGTGAAGTTGAAAAAAAACCTCTGAAACTTGGAAAAACACTTCAGAACTTAAAAAAAACAAAAAAAAAAAAACTGGTGAACTTGAAAAATAATTTGGAATTAGAGAGAAAGAGGGTGGGAATATGGGAGCTTGAAAAAAACTTGGGAGCATAAAAAACACTTGGGAAGTACAGAGAGACTTTAAAAGACTTTGGAACTTGTAAAAAACTTTGAGACCTCAAGAAGACTTGAAAACATCTTGGTTACTTGAAAAACACTTGGGACTTAGAGAGAAAGATAGGGGAGAATTTGTGAATTGAAAAAAAAAACTTGGGAACTTGAAAAACAATTGGCAACTAAAGGAAGAGGGAGGGGAAGGGGACAACTTGGGAACTTGAAAAAAACTTGGGAACTTGAAAAAAACTTGAGAACTTGATAAGCTCTTAGGAACTTGAAAAACCTTGAGAAAAACTTCGGAAAAAAGTCTTGGGGAGTTGCAAAAAACTTGGGAACTTGAAAACAAACTTAGGAACTTAAAAATAACTAGGGAACTAGAGAGAAAGATAGGGGTGGGAGAAAACCTGTGGACTTGAAAAACACTTGGATTTTGGGAAAAACTTGGGAACTTGAGAATAACTTGGGAACCTGAAAAAACCTTGGGAACTTTAAAAAACCTGGGAACTTTTAAAAAACTTCGGAACTAGAGGGGAACTTTAAGAAAACTTGGGAATGTCATAAAAACTTGGGAACTTGAAAAGCATTTGGGAACTTGGGAAAAACTTGTTAACTTGGGAATAAATTGGGAACCAGAAAATACTTGGGAACTTGGAAAAAACCTGGAAACTAGAGACTGATAAAGACTTGGAAACTAGAGAGAAAGAGAGGGGAATCGGGAACTTGAACAACACTTGTGAACATCATAAAAACTTTGGAACTTGGAAAAAAATTTGATAACTGGAAAATAACTTTCGAACTTCAAAAAAACTTGGGAACCTGAAAATAACCTGGTTACTTGAAAAACACTTGGGAATTAGAGAGAAAGTGATGGTGGGAACTTGAAAATGTGAAAAAAAACTTGGGAACTTTATAAAAGAATTTGGGAACTTGAAAAATAATTGGGAACTAGAGATAATGGGAGGGGACGGGGATAACTTGGGAACTTGGGAAATACTTGGAAATTTGAAAAACATCTTGGGAACTTGTAAAAAACTTGGGAACTAGAGACAAAGAGAAGGGAGGGGGAAGACTTGGGAACTTGTGAATTGAAAAACACTAGGAAACTTGGGAATCTGAAAAAACACCTTGGGAACTTGAAATAAACTTGGAAACTTGGGAAAAAAATTGGAACTTGAAAAAAACCTGGGAACTTGAAAAACGCTTGGGAACTAGAGAGAAAGAGAGGGGAGGGGGAAACTTGAAAAACACTTGGGATCTTGGGAAAAACTTAGGAACTTGGGAATAACTTTGTGAACCTGAAAAAAACTTGGGAACTTGAGAGACACTTGGGTACTAGAGAGAGAAACTGGGGGAACTTGAAAAAACTTTGGAACTTGAAAAAACCCTCATAACTTGAGAATAACTTGGTAACTTGAAAAACACTTACGAATTACAGAGAAAGAGAGGGTACTTGAAAAAAAAAAACCTTGGGTGCTTTTAAAAATGTTTCGAACTTGAAAAAAGCACTTGTGAACTTGAAAAAAATACTTGCGAACTTGAAAAAAATTGGAAACTAGAGGTACAGGGAGGAGAAGGGAATAATTTGGGAACTTGAAAAAAAAACTTGGTAACTCGTAAAGCACTTGGGAACTTGAAAAATACTTTGGAAAGACTTGGGAACTTGAAAAATATCTTGGGAACTGAAAACACTTGGGAACTTGGAAAAAAAAATTGGAACTTGAAAAAAACCTGGGAACTTGAAAAACGCTTGGAAACTAGAGAGAAAGAGAGGGGAGGGGGTAAAATGAAAAAAACTTGGGAACTTGAAAATAACTTTGAAACTTGAAAAACACTTGGGAAATTGGGAAAAATTTGGGAACTTGAAAAATGTTGGGTACTTGAAAAAAACCAGGGAACTTGAAAAGCACTTGGGAACTAAACAGAAAGGGAGGAGAGGGGCGAACTTGAAAAAAACTTGGGAACATCATAAAAACTTTGGTACTTGAAACATTTTGGGAACTTGAAAATAAGTTTGTAACTTGAAAATCACTTGGGAACTTGAAGAAAACTTGGTAACTTGAAAAACACATGGAAACTAGAGAGAGAGTCAGAGGGGGGGGTAACTTGGGAACTCGAAAAAAACTTGGGTACTTGAAAAACAAATTCAGAACTAGAGAGAAAGAGATGCGAGGGGGGAACTTGAAAAAGCTTGGAAACTTGAAAATAACTCAGGAACTTGAAAAACACTTGGGAACTTGGGAAAAACTTTCGAACCTGAAGAAAACTTGGGAACTTGAAAATCATTTCGGAACTGCAGTGAGAGAGCAAGGGTAACTTGGGAACTTAAAAAAAACATGGGAATTTGAAAAAAAACTTGGGAACAAAACACTTGGGAACTTGGGAAAAAGTTTTGAACTTGGGAATCACATAGGAACCAAAAATAATTGGGAACTTTAAAATAACTTGGCAACTAGAGCAAAGAGAGGGGAGGGGGAGAACTTGGGAACTTGAAAACTTAAGAATTTGTAAATTATTTAGGAGGTTGGGAAAAACTTGGGAAAGACTTGGGAACTTGAAAAAATCTTGAAAGTGAAAAAACCTTGGGAAATTGAAAAAACTTGGAAAAAAACTTGGGTACTTAAAAAACACTTCGGAAGTAGAGAGATGGGTGGACTTAAAAAACTTTGGAACTTGAAAAAACTTCAACACCTCAAAAAAACTTGGGAACTTGAAAATAACCTGGGAACTAATGAGAAAGAGAGGAGAGAGTGAAAACTTGGAAAAAACTTGGGAACTTGAAAAAGAATTGGCAACTTTAAAAAGCAACTGGGGAACTTGAGAAAAACTTGGGAATAACTTAGGAACCTGAAAAAGCTTGGGAACTTGAAAAAACCTGGGAACTAAACAGAAAGGGAGGGAAGGGGGAACTTGGGAACATCATAAAAACTTTGGAACTTGAAAATAACTTTGGAACTTGAAAAACACTTGAGAAATTGGGATGATTTGGAAACTTTAAGAAAACTTGGGAGCTCAAGTGAGAGGTAGGGGGGACTTGAGAACTTTAAAAAAACTTGGGAACTTGAAAAACAATTGGGAACTAGAGAGAAAGAGAGGCAAGTGGGGACTTTGGAACTTGAGAAAAACTTGGGAACTTGAAAGTAACTCAAAAACTTAAAAAACACTTGGGAACTTGGAAAAACTTGTGAACCTGAAGAAAACTTGGGAACTTGAAAAATCCTGGGAACCTGAAAAACACTTTGGAACTACATTGAGAGAGTGGGGGGAACTGGGGCACTTGAAAAAAACATGGGAACTTGAAAAACACTTGGGAACTTGGGAAAATCCTGGGAACTTATGAATCACTTGGGAACCTTAAAAAGAACCTCGGAACTTTAGAATAACTGGTTAACTGAAGAAAAAGATAGGGGTTGGGTGGGAACTTGGGAACTTGAAAAAATCTTTTTAAATTGAAAAAAACTCTGAAACCTGGTAAAACACTTCAGAACTTAAAAAAAACTGGGGAACTTGTAAAACAATTTAAAACTAGAGAGAAAGAGGGGAGGAATATGGGAGCTTGAAAAAAACTTGGGAACCTAAAAAATACTTGGGAAGTAGGAAGAGGGGGGGGGGACTTAAAAAAACGTTGGAACTTGAAAAAAACATCAAGACCTCAAAAAAACTTGGGAACTAATGAGAAAGAGAGGGAAGGGTGGAAATTGGGAATTTTAAAAAAACTTGGGAACTTGAAAAACATTTGGCAACTTATAAAAACAACTAGGGAACTTGGGAAACACTTGGGAACCTGAAAAAGCTTAGGAACTTGAAAAAAACCTGGGAACTAAACAGAAAGGGAGGGGAGCGGGGAATTTGAAAAAAAAACTTGGGAACGTCATAAAAATTTTGGAACTTCAAAAAAACTTGGTAACTCGTAAAGCACTTGGAAACTTGAAAAACACTTGGGAAAGACTTGGTACTTGAAAAAATCTTGGGAACTTGTAAAAAACTTGGGAACTTGAAAATAACTTTGGAACTTGAAAAACACTTGGGAACTAGAGAGATGAGGGGGAGACTTGGGAACTTGAAAAACAATTGGGAACTATTGAGAAAGAGAGGTGAGGGGGGGAACTTGAAAAAAAAAAACTTAAGAACTTGAGGAAAACTTGGGAACTTGAAAAAAGCTTGGATACTTGACAATAATTCAGGAACTTGGGGAAAAACTTGGGAAGCTGAAGAAAACTTGGGAGTTTGAAAAAATAACTGGGAACTTGAAAAACACTTTGGAACTACAGTAAGAACTTGGGAACTTGAAAAAAACAAACAAAAAACATGGGAACTTGAAATAAACTTGGAAAAAACTTGGAGTTATTAGAGATAGAGAAAAGGGAAGGGGATAAGTTGTAAACTTGAAAGAACTTGGAAACTTGAAAAACACCTGGGAAGAACTTGGGAACTTGGAAAAAAAAAAAATCTTGGGAACTTGAAAAAAACTTGGCAACTTGATAACAAACTTGGCAACTTGAAAATAACAAGGGAACTAGAGTGAAAAAGAGGGGAAAGGGAAAACCTGGGAACTTGAAAAAATCTTGGGAACTTGGAAAGTTGAAATAAACCTGGGAGTTTGAAAAGCACTTTGGAACTAGAGAGAGGAGGGGGGACTTGAAAGGAAAATGAAAAACATTTGGGAAATTGGGAATCTGAAAAAAAACTGGGGAATTTGAGAAAAACTTGGGAACTTGAAATAAACTTGAGAAATTGAAAAACATTTGGGAAGTAGAAAAAGAGAGAAAGAGAGAGAGGGGGGTGAACTTGGGAACTTGAAAAACACTTGAGAAATAGAGAGTAGGGGGGTCCTCGGGAATTTGAAAAAAACTGGGGAACTTGAAAAACACTTGAGAACTAGAGAGATAGAGAGGGGTGGGGGAAACTTGAGAACCTGAAAAAAACTTGGGAACTTGAAAGTAACTTGGGAACCTGAAAAGCACTTGGGAACTAGAGTGAAAGAGAAGAGGGGAAATGTAACTTAAAAAAAATTGGAAAATAGAAAAAAAAAACTTGTCAAACTAAAAAACATTTGGTAACTTGGGAAAAAATTGGGAATTGAAACTTACTGGGGAACTAGAGAGAGAGAGATAGGGTTGGGGGCAAGGGGACTTGGAAACTTGAAAAAAAACTTGCTACTTGAAATAAACTTGGGACTGGAAAAAAATTGGGAACTTGAAAAACACTTGGAAACTAGAGAGAAAAAGAGGCAGGAACTTGAGAATTTGTAAAAAAACTTGGAAACTTAAAAAAGACTTGGAAACTTAAAAAAAACTTGGGAAATCGAAAAACACTTGGGAGCTTAGGAAAAACTTGGGAACTGTAAGTAAACTTATGAAGTTATTAAACACTTGGGAACTATAGAGAAGGGATGGAAATTGAAAATAACTTGGGAACCTGAAAATAACATGGTTACTTGATAAGCACTTGGCAACTAGAGAGAAAGAGAGGGGGGCCAACTTGGGAACTTGAGAAAATCTTAGGAAATTAAAAAAAAAAAAAACTTGGGAACTTGAAAAACGCTTAGGAACTTATGAAAAACTTGGAAATTTGTAAAAAACTTGGGAACTTGAAAATAACTAGTATACTTGAAAATCACTTGAAAACTACAGATAAAGAGAAGGGAGGGGGGGGGGGAACTTTGGCACTTGAAAAACTTCTGGGAATTAAGAAACACTTCTGAAGTTGAAAAAAACTTGGGAACTTGGAAAACACTTGCAAAGTAAAAAGAGAGAGGGGATAACTTGAAAAAACTTGGGAACTTGAAAAGACACTTGGGAACTAGAGCAAGAGAGAGTGAGAAGGGGGGAACCTGGGAACTTGAATAACACTTGTGAACTAGAGAGAAAGAGAGGGGGTCTTAGGAACCTGAAATAACTTGGGAATTTGAAAATAACTTGGGAACTAGAGAAAAAGAGAGGGGGGTGGAGAAATTGAGAAAACTTGGGAACTAGTGAGAGGCTGGGGGGACTTGGGAGCTTGAAAAAAAACTTGGAAATTTGAAAAAAAAAAAACTTGGATTCTTAAACTTGGGAAAAACTTGGTAGCTTGAAAAAAACCTTGGGAACTTGAAAAAAACTTGGGAACTTGGAGAAAACTTGGGAACTTGATAAACACTTGGGAATTAGAGAGAGAGAGAGAGAGAGAGAGAGAGAGAGAGAGAGAGAGAGAGAGAGAGAGAGAGAGAGATTTGGGATCTTGAAAAAATCTTGGGAACTTGAAAAGCACTTGGGAAATACAAAGAGAGGGGGGAACTAGGGAACTTGAAAAAACTTGAGAACTTGAAAATCACTTGGGAAAAACTTGGGCACTTGAAAAATGCTTGGGGACTAGTGAGAGAGAGTGTGGGAACTAGAGAGAGAGAGAGAGGGGGGGTATGAAAATAACTTGGGAACTTGAAAAACACTTAGGGATTTGAAAAAAAGAAACACTTAGGAACTTGAAAAACACTTGGGAAAAATCTTGGGAACTTAAAAAACACTTGGAATATATATATATAAAGAGAGAGAGAGAGGGGGGGGGGAGCTTGGGAACTTGAGAAAAAGATGGGAACTTGGAAAAAGTTGGGAACTTAAAAAAAAACTTGGGAACTTGAAAAACACTTGGGAACTTGGTAAAAACTTGGGAATTTGGGAACTGCGGATCCTGGGAACCTAAGTGAACTCGGGGAGTCGATAAACTAAGTGGATTCGGGTACTGGGGATCCTGGGAACCTAAATGGGAAGGAGGGAATTTCCCTTTCACACAACTACTTAACACCAAAAGGATGGAAAAAGCATATACTTCAAAATAGAGGAGCTATCTCCTGGTAAAACAAAAACGGTAGACGTTCCAATAACTCCGCTTCCACAAGGCAAAATTTGGAGCACGTGAGTCATTGAAGACAGCAGTAAAGCTACAATGATTCCTGCAATAACATTAATGGCTCCTCAAACAAAAACGATCCTTTTGTAGAAAAACAACATGATCAAGTTTATTCCTCAAGAATTAACGTGCAACCAGCATCAGCTCCATCCATGTTTTTGGAATGGAATGAAGTTTGAATACAGAGCTCACATGCACTTCAGAATAGATTACACACATTTGCTTCCATCCATTAGGGCAGTTAAATCTTATAAATCTTCCATTCTGTACCATTCATCAACAAAACAAACACCACTTTTAGCGATTAAACATTCTTTGGAGTACAGCACCACTCCATAATACACTGGTGCATTTAGTGGAATAGGCCTACTGGGGAAACCACTATAAAAAAAACGATGCCGGCAACTACCACCTCGTCAGAGCTCTGGTGCATTGGAAAAGTTGCTCTTAAGTTATCATCAATCCATTTCAACAATGCACTCTATATTGTCTGCCATCCAATGTCATGCCGCATCATGATCCAATATTGATGATAAATGAATTTTCATTCTATTACTTTGTCAGACGTCACCATACTCCATATAAAAATGAAGTTGGATGATCATCCGAATCAGTGGGGCACCTTACCATCATCCTTCCACCATCTTGTCTGCATGCTTGCTTAGTATGCAGGGGTTGTAGTACAACCCGCAACCAGACAATTATATCGGACGAATACACCGGAATAAGATTACTTTATATTAGTGGATGGTAGACAATCGCAAACATTCGGTCAAGGACGGCAACATTGGAAGATAAACTTTCAAATATCCTTCACAGTAAGTATAAATACAGCTACATCCACTCCAAAAATCTATTCTGTCATGTATCACAGTATCTGCTAACACAATATTGCATCCTGCTACTGCGGTCACTGCTAGAATCAACACCACACTATTTGACTGCAGCACTTCATTGGAAAAGTACTTTACGTTTAGAGCAAACAAACTTAGCGAGACCACGCAAGACTGGGACTGCTGTCCAGAAGATTTCAACATAAACATAAGAACAGAAAATGAATGACTCTTGGATAGACCAAACACCCCAACCTGAGAATTACCAAACATTAAAGATACCATCTGGACATCCAATACATCTACCAGCGCAAAGATATATTGTACAAATACACAACTTGACACAGATCACACTGATAATACAGAGTCAGGTACAAAAGATATTCAAAACACATCCAAAAACACCTCAACCAAGAACCTATAAACAAATTAACTCGCAGTCTGGAGATTCTAAAACTACCAACTCTTCAGTACCTCATTCAGCTTACAAACGTTTCAAACAGAATATGTTGAATAACAATTCTATCAGAAATACTCCAGTTATTGAAGGCAAAGCCCCACATAACATGGTACCAGGAGATATCGCAAAACACAACATTAGAAGAAATGCTAACACCTGACATGGGAAGGTTACAAACTGCGGTTCTCGGAAACAAAATGGAAAGAACACAACTAGCACACCCAGTTCCACCAGAAAATCTGTGGGAAATGTCAAACCTAAACTCTTTGATGACAATATCGATGTCCCAAAATCAAAGCGTTCAAACACCAACATCGAGCCCAGAACCAGAGGTAATATCTCCAACACCAACATCATCTCCACCTGCAACACCACAGAAGAGGCAAAAAACTGTTTTACATTCATCATCTACAAAAGAAACCACATCATCATCCTCCCAGCAAACAAAGGAATCTGTCCATCCTTCATCGCCTTCGATCATGGCAACAACTTCCACTTCCTGTACTCACCAGGAAACCCATCTAATAACCAACGCTCCCTCCAAAGAATCCTTGACTTCCTTGGAGTCACAGGCGCTGGAATTGCAGAAGCTTATACGAGCTTACAACCAGTCCGCTGACTTCAAAGGTTTATTTCTTATCGCGTGTGTAAAGGTATAATCACATTCTACAAATATGGAATTAAACTTCCGCAATCCATCACAAAAATCATTTACTTTAACTGTAACAGGCTGCTTGAGAGAGAGGTGGAGGAGGGGAGGGGGAACCTAAGTCAACTCAGGAACCTAAGTGTGAGAGAGGGAACTTTATTAGTGTAAAACAATTTATTTTAAAATCTTCATTCAGATTATAAGGTGTATGATTATGTGATAAGATGTTGAACTAGACCTTGTGTTTGTATATATTTATAGGATGAATGAGCTCAAGATTGTTTTCCTATTTTATTATAATGTATAAAGCCCACTTGTATAGTTCTATACTTGGCTGTCCAGGCAGAGATACTAATGATACATGGAAATAAGATGGAGCACTGATGGAATGCCATGGCGTGGGAAACTTGAGAACCCAAAGAAAATATTTTCCAGCAATCCAGTATGCAGCCATTCTGGATTAAACCTGGGCCGCCTAGGTGAGAGGCTCGTATATGGCAAGGCTTAGCTAATGGAATGTTAGAAAAGTGAGTATGACTGTGTATGTTCTTTCTTCTAAGTATTAGTTAACTGCACCTAATGATATTACATTACTATATGCTTTAAAGATGCCTTATAAACACAAATGCACATCTAACATTCAAGTACTTAAAGAAATACAGAATTTTTATGCATGCTGTATCTCAGGTACTCTGGTAGGCATGGTTTGGTGAACCTGAGTTTATGAGCTTTATTTTAATTTTTGCTATATCCTAAATTTTACAAAATTGAAATATAATATATCATATCTCTAAAATCTTTCACAGTCAGCCATTGAATAGTTAAAATATTCAGAATTGGTTTGCCGCTCTTATGTGAAATTTTAATTTAATATCCTCTACTCTGCAGGATAGAATTTCCGTGTGTGTGTGTGTGTGTGTGTGCACATGTATGTCACTGCTTGTGCCTGTGTATCTTAAGATATAATTTAATTTACAAACATTTTGAAAGACTATATATTTTAAAATGTTTCATTTGATTATAAGCTATACTCAATGGTGTGTGCATATTCTAAGATCTCATTAGATTTCCAAATTTTTAGATATAAAAAAGATTTGCCTGGTAATAAGCTGTACACAAATGTGTTTGTTTGTCCCTATAGGGGGGAGGTTTCAACCTCTTCAGTGTGTACGGTGCGGACCCCGAGCACCCATGGTACTTCTGACATTACTAGAAGAAGTTGTGCCAAACATGTGTGCCCCTATCTGGATTGTAATGGTCATGACTAGGATGTGACCTGACATCTATGGGTAGCTGTATATGTCTGGGCAAGGTTGTAATACACCTCAATGTCCTCCGGCACTAGCTAGTAGGTGGTATGCTAGACAAGGGTCTTTAACACGCTTACATTTCCGGTTGATGCACATATGTTGCATACACTCTTCGTCACAGTACCTTCTCATATAAAGAGACTATTGGTTACCACAGTATTCCCTATTGGAAAAGCTCATGCTGATTAATTTCTCTGTTTTGAGAGTCAAGGGTTTTTGTTCGTTGGTAGAAACTGGCCATACATGTGTGTGTGTGTATTGCTAGTTATCATTTAACTTATAAATATTTGATGAATGCAATTAACTTTAACAGGCTGCTTCTGAGAGAGAGAGAGAGAGAGAGAGAGAGAGAGAGAGGGAGGGGGAGAGGGAGAGAGAGAGAGGTGGAACTTGGGAGCTAATATATTTTTTAAAAGGCTTGATATTATAATCTCTAAGATCAATCATATTTTAATATTGTTGAAAAATTATTGGTGTTAGTATGCTTTTGTCATATGTAATATTGCAATAGATACATCTGAATACTCTAGGAAAGTTTAGCAGCGTTAAAAAAAGAACTGAGACTCAAGGAATATTTTGAAAGTCTAAAAATGTAAATACCAAACTTGGAATTTATGTTTAGTATCTTGCAAGGATGTAACACAAAATTTTTCAAGAAAATCTCTATCCTTTACATGGAACAGTATATGAATTTTTTTTTTTTAAAAAAAATGGCTCTAATGATTTTGTTCAAAATACTAATTATTTAACTTATTTATATCACAAATAAAGTGTATATTTTGAAGTTTCTGGGAACAGCCTCTGAAGACCTCTTTATTCTGGTTAAATTTTGCAGAATTTCTCACAATTTTTAAACCATAAGAGATAATCAAAAACTTACTCAACAAATTTGTATATCTCGTTAAAACACATAGTTTATCACATATGTTTTTCTTGTAGAGTTGGCTGTTTATGAGATATTCCTTGTTATTGGTTTCATTTTAAAGTATCTAACTTTTATCTAATGGCACCATGCAAAGTGAACCGAACCTCAATTGTTTCAAATAGCGACCAGCTTTTAAAATATTTAACTATGACTTTAGCCTAAAGTGTACCCATATTTCCCTTCTACTTACAAGGAAGCAAGTAATAAGACAATTCTAATGCTATCATGTAGGTAAGTAGTAATCTTTAGTAAGAATAGTTTGTATATGGAACAGGTAAAAAAGTTATGTGAATGTAATGCATCAGATTTTGTTTTTGTTTGAGTTACTAGTATGAGAAGGTCTACTGCTGTAAATTAGCAATTCTTTCAATAAAGATTAATACAAAATCAAATGATTTCTAAATTTAAGAACTTTTCAAAGTCTAGGAAAAAATAAGAGATATTTATTTTAAGGTATTTGCTATACGTATATCCATTGCTAACACTGAACTACTTCTTTTTCTTCTTCCTTATAGACATTTTTTTTAATAGTGTTTAATGCCCACGTTTACTACTTAGGCACTACAGGCAATGACACTGTTGATACCTGGAATGAAGATGGAGCACCAGTGGAATGCGATGGTGGGGGAAATCAGAGAACCCAGAGAAAACCCACCCCTGTGCTGCTTTGTCCACCACAAATCCCACATGCGGCTCCTGGGATTGAACCCGAGCTGTATATAGACACCTTTGGAGCACTCTTGTTCCATTTAGTGTTTGATTGTTGGCTTAAAGATTAATTATTTTATTAAACTGATTGTTCACTTAAAAGCTCTTGTTATGATTTCATTTTACTTTTTTAACATGTTTCAGAATATATTTGAAGACTCCCTTAGAATTATATGAAATAATATTAGTTATTTGTATAGGACCAGGTGAACTATATTGTACAAATCTTTTGACAATTGGGAAGTTTCATGTTCATGAATTTTATACCCAAATAACTATTTCCACACATTCACAATAATAATTTTGGTTAATACCTATTTTATACAAACAGTAAGGAGTGGAAGCAGCATTTAACTTGATCCTGGTTAGCAATTTAATGTCTTCCCAATTAATCTTACGTTTTCGAACCGACCTGAATTCTTTCATCCGTAATTTCTTTGTTTCATTCCTCAAAGATCTCGTGGATAAATCGTTTTATATGTCATAGATTGTGATTTGCATTTGAGTCCTGTTACCTTCTTTCCTTCCCAGTTCAGCCAATTTGTTATGTGCTATATTTTATGATCAGGATGCAGACTAGTTTAATCCTCAAATTATTTTGAGGGCCAAATATCTGAGAAATTTAATTTACACTTTCTGACTTTAGAGATATTCATAAGAGAGCTGAGAGATTTTGAGATGGTGATGTTCAGTTTAAATTTCTTATCCTTAATAACTTTACTGCAATGCTCATAGCTATAATTCTACTGAGTATACTGAACAGTTCTTCTCCAACTTTATTATCTAGTTGTTATTATTATTTTTATGGTAAACTGCAGCCAACACTTCCAAAGAATTGAGAAGTTTCTTCAGTGCTACAATTGAAGATGCTTCATCCTCCAGAGTATCCACCACCTCAGGAAATTTGAGTGCTAATTGTAAAGTGTTGCTGGGATTCATGTCCTCCATTCTTGTCGTGATAGGCTGGGAGAGCAATGGATAAATGTTAGGATTCTTGATGGGGCTTTTGCAAAGAACTTCTTAATACTGGAAATCAATTTATCAACATCCAGAAACAAGCATTGTATCTCTTCTGACATCCTGGTAAAAACCGTGTGCTATGCAGGTCATGCGAAGCATGTTTGGAAATAGCACTTTTAACGTTATTGCAGCCATTTTCATATATGGTGCAGTATCACTGATAGAAAGTAACATGTCGTATTGAATTTCTTCAGTAACTTTAATGAATCGGTGAATAACTGCTCGATAGTTAAATTGTTAGCTTCCTCCAGACACTGTTGTGAGCAGGAATGGTTTCAATGACTCATCTTCTGAAGGATCTAATGGCTCAGTATTGCTATTGGTATTGAAACACCCATGGGATCAGCTGACTCTTCGATAGAAATCCAGATTATCTTATTTTTCATTTTATCTTTAAAGATTTTCACTGTGTCAATGTAACATTCGCTTACATTTTCGCAAACTTGAATTTCTAGGCACAGATTCATTTGTATATTTCTCCAAAAATTGTGTTAATGTAAAATTCTGTAATTTCCACCAAGTGATTCTGGTACTATGAAAAGCAAAATCGAATGCAAATTGGGATTTTTGACTCAATGTTGCAATTACTGTTGGTAGCAAAGAAATCTTCTTAGTAGCTTTAGAAACTGTATTTTTATGTTGATTGTACTGGTATATTGTGATGTGAAATATTTCTTTTCGTAGTTCACTGACTGCTCACATATTTTACTTGTGATACTTTACCAACAGTGCAAAATACATTGGAGCCAAAAATATGAATATAACTTTACAATTTACTACATAAAGGAACATTTTACTTTTCATCTTGCTGCTGAGCACAACAACATCACAATGAAAAGTGAAACTAAAATAAAGTTATACCCACATGCATTGTTACCCTTTCAAATAAACACAAACGGTAGTTAAAACACTTTCTGTATTTATATATGTTTTGCACAGCACTACTCATTGTTGCAAAGAGAATAATAATGAAATTACTAAAAGACAATAATATACATTTGGTGAAATCGGTTGTAATGGTTATAGAAATAATTTAAAATATACCTATAGGTAGTTTCTAATAATAAATTAATAAATAATAGATAAATAATCAAAGGCAACAAAAATCATTTAACCTGCCTTGGTAGTATGGTGGTAGCATGTCTGCCTCACATTCAACAGTTGCAAGTTCAAATCTCGCTTAGGGTGAGTTATCCAGATAAGGTTTATTTCGAGGGTTTCCTTTATCCTGAGTCGCCCTCCATAGTGTAGCAGTTACCATGCTAACTTCATATACCCAAGGTCACGCGTTCAAACCTGGTGGAAAATGATGGATTTTTTCGGGTGTAAAAATTCTTAGCATGGCTTCTTTCAGAAGGGAAGTGAAGCTGTTGGTCCCATGTCATAAATTTACAGCACGTAAAAGAACCTCAAGCCTGATAGAGAGGCCTCTGAGCAAAATTAAGTGGTCTTTCACACCCAATTTAGAATGGGATGCTGAGAACCTCAGTAGTTAAAGAACATCCATAAATAACACACCATTTTTTTTTTTTTCCCTTTATCCTGAGAAGATGAATGTTGAGTAAGTTTAGGCTCCATGGACCCTGAGATCATTTGAACATCATTTCATTAATTTCATTCATTGTCCAATATGATCAACTAGGTTAAACAACGTTGAGCTACACATATTAAAGAATAAAAAGAAAAAAAAGCAAGCATTTATTTCATAAAATAGGTATTATATTTAAAAAGGCAGAAAAAGGCAAGATATAACTGTGGCATTTCAATTACAAATATATAATTCATACAAATTCACTTTCAAATTGAAGATAGTGCATATTTAAAAAAGCATTGTGCCATAGTTTCGATCTCTGAAAATCACCATACAAGACAGAAAGGGTACCTGCATACTCAATATCACAAGAATGATCTTACTAGGAAAATATCCCATCACACAGGGATTAGATTATATAACAAATTACCATTTCACATTAAATACATAGAAAATGCTGAATTATTTAAAAAGAAAGTATATTCAGCCCTGTTATAACACTTTTTACTCACTTATGGAATTTCTAGATATGTAATAAAGCTGCTATAAATAATTATTCCCGCCTGTATTACCATGGTGGTGATAGCATGCATTAAACACTATAAAAAAACAATTATACGAGGGCCGTTCAGAAAGTAGCCTCCGATCGGTCACAGTGCGGGTAGTGGGGGGAGTAGCGACGCCATCTGTGCATTCACGCACTCAGCAGGTCAGTCGGCATCAAGCCGTGGTCGAGTGAAAGTCGTACCTGCGCTAGTTTAGTGTTTGTGGCCGTTTGAAATGTGTACTGCAATAGAAAACCCCGCCAAATGTGAAGTGCATGCTGTTATAAGGTTTTTTACAGCCAAAGGATATTCTGCAGCAGCTATTCATCGTGAGCTTTGTGCCGTGTATGGACCAAGAGTTATGAGTGAAGGAGTGGTCCGTGAATGGGTACGTTTATTTAAAAGTGGACGAGAAAACGTTCATGATGAAGAGAGGAGTGGTAGACCATCATTGGTCACGGACGAACTCGTTCAGACAGTTGATGCAAAAGTTCGTGAAAACCGACGTTTCACAATGTCGGAGTTGTCTACTGATTTTCCACAGATTTCTAAGACTCTTGTACGAGATAGTGACAGCAAGATTGGGTTACCGTAAGTTCTGTGCACGATAGATGCCCAAAATTCTTACCGACCACCACAAAACTCAAAGAATGGCCTCTGCATTAGACTTTCTGTCACGTTATGAGGCCGAAGGTGAACCATTGTTAAACAGAATCGTGACCGGGGACGAAACCTGGATTAAGTACGTGAACCCTGAGGCAAAAGAACAATCAAAGATGTGGGCACATTCAAATTCGCCTACCAAACCAATAAAAGCCCGGCAAGATTTTTCTGCCCGAAAATTGATGGCAACAGTGTTTTGGGATGCAAAAGGGGTGTTGTTGGTTGAATTCATGGAACGTGGGACGACCATTAATCAAGACGTGTACTGTGAAACACTAAAACAATTACGACGGGCTATACAGAACAAATGCCGTGGTATGCTGACTTCCGGTATCATTTTTTTGCACGATAACGCCCGTCCTCACTCTGCTTGCAGAACAACAGCCCTTCTTGAGTCCTTCAAGTGGGACGTTGTCAACCATCCACCTTACAGCCCAGATCTGGCGCCAAGCGATTATCACCTCTTCATGCATATGAAGAAATGGCTCGGGTCCCAGCGGTTTGATGACGACGAAGAGCTCAAAGATGCGGTCACAGGCTGGCTCCAGGCACAAGCGGGTGATTTTTATGCAGAAGGAATTTCAAAGCTTGTGAACAGATACGATAAGTGCCTCAATCGTTATGGAAACTATGTAGAAAAATAGTGCAAAGATGTAGTTGTAAGATGTATATATTAAAATATTTTTATTTAACTTGGTGAATTTCTTACAATCAACCGGAGGCTACTTTCTGAACGGCCCTCGTATATACATACTTGTACCTAAGTATACTTTTTACTTGTATTGCTGAAATTTAATATGTAACGTGATGAAGCCATGAGTTTGTGTATACTTCTGAAATAACTTATATATAATTTTCTTCCTTCTAAATCTTGTTGTATATATCCATTAATATGAATCTCAGTTGTAAGTTTCTGATGAATCATACATCAGAAAGCTACTATGATCAAAGAGATAAATAAAATTCTATTCTGTTCTACTATGTAAGCCTAAAATAGTGCAAGCAATATTGTAAATAACTGAGTTTATATATTTTATAGAAGCTTTTAAAGGGTTGTGGATAGTAATATTTCCATACTCAATTAGATTTTATTGTTTAAAGTAGGCACAGAGGAAATGGTGGATTCCCCAGCTTTTGCCCGTGATAGACTTAAAAAGATTGCCCATATTTTTGCATTTGCTTATTATTGTTAAAGTGAGACTTCCATGTCAATCTGTAGTTCAGAGTCAGTCCTAGATGATCTCATCATCAGGATTCATTATCCTGATGATGGGAGAGATGCACGCTCCCAAAACATCAATGACTCATCATCACTACACCTGGCTTGAAGCCTGAGAACATATAGAATATAATTTTGAATACTGGAAGTGGTACACTGTGAAGCTAGCAATTAGTTTTTAATTGGTAGTCGAATATACACACATGTGCTTCACAAAAACTTACTTTTACGCAGAACTAGTTTCGCATGCGTGTTACATGTATTGTCTACTGCTTTCTACGAGTCGAAAGCAGTAGACAATGCATGTAACACGCATGCGAAACTAGTTCTGCGTAAAAGTAAGTTTTTGTGAAGCACATGTGTGTATATTCGACTACCAATTAAAAACTAATATAGAATATGTTCGTCCCCAGGAAAGCTTCAGATCCTATTAACATTTTACCCTTTTTGAAGATAATCTATTTTGATTTTGGAATATTAATATCTAATCCAAGATTATTGAAATATTTTACTATATAATTTACCTTATTCTTAAAATTTGAATTTTGTTATAACAACTTGGAATGTGAAGTAGTAGAATACAAAAGCAATTCATTTGCCCACATAGGTATCACCATATCATATCATACTTTATTCACCATTTAGAACTTGTACAAAGAGATGGGTTTTGCCAAAGCTTATAAAACTAAAAACTTACAAACTAAATTACATAGATAAAAGGCATTACATTGATTTTTATACAAGACAAATTTTTGGGAAGCATAGTCAAGAGAAATTGTAATTTAAATATTCTTCAACAGAATAAAAACAGCCTTTCATTAAAAATATTTTAAGGCCAATTTGTACCTCTTTTCCGAAGTTATACTTTTAGTGTATAATAATATTGCATTATTTTCAAAACTATGTGTAAATAAGGTTTGGTATATTGTGGTTTATAATATGTAGATCTGCTTTACCTCTTGTATTGTATGCACTTGTGAATGAATTGAGAGATCCAAGACCTTTTCAGGACTAAAACTTCAAAGATATAAACATGGGGGAATGGAAGTATTTTACAACCGGTGGAAGAAGAGATATTTACAATGTTGCATATTGCTCTTTTCTGCAATCTAAATCTTTTGCATTACCTCAGCTTAGTATTTCATAGGTCATTCATTACACAATGGAAGTAGGTAAAAATATATGATTCTCATACATTTGTATTTACAGATTCTCTCAGATATTTAATAAAGAATGTAATTTTAATTAGTTTCAATGCTAGTTGTTCAATTTGTTTTTCCCATTTTGCTTGTTCCTCTAATCAAATTCCTAGAAATTTAGTATTAGGTACCTACATAGAGAAGTGGTTTATTGCTTAAATATAAATTTGGAAAGTGTGCAGCAATCTTTAATTTATGGTAAAATCAAATAGTAACTGATTTGTCATCATTAATTTTTAGTTTATTTATTTGGAAACAATTGAGAACTTTGTTATTAAAGTCAATAATGTGGTTTGATAGCTCATTAGAGCTTTTACCCGCCATTAATATGCTGGTGTCATCAGAAAAAGAAGTAGGCCTAATATTGAAGTATTATTTTCTCTGAGGATATTTTACTCTTTATTTCATCCATCTTTTTGACTACATAATCCAAATGTACATATTACTTGCTTCCTTGTAAGTAGAGGTGAAATAAGGGAGTACCATAGGTTAAATGATAATCAAAAACTGGTTGCTATGTCACTGAAGTTCCTTTGTTTGTATGGACAGCAGTTGACAAATTCCTGTATGAGAAACGTATAAGTTTTTCATAGCAGAAACCAAAAATAAGGAATGTCACAAAAACGACGAACTCCACGAAAAAAATGTATATAAGATACATTGTATGCTTTAACGTGCTCTACATTTTTTGTATAGTAAGTTTTGTCCATCTCTTACGGTTTAGCAGTTACTCAAAATTTAGTAAAATTCATCCAGAATAAACTACTCTTCAGAAGCTATTCCCAGAAAATTCAAGATATACATTTTGTTTGTCAGGTAAATATGTTTAATATACGAAATTTTAATCAAAATCGTTAGAGCCATTTTTGAGAAAATCAAAATTTTCGAAAAAAGTTCCATGTAAAGGGTAGTTGGGGGTGGGGGGGATTTTTCTCAAAATCTTTGTGTCGCATCCCTGGAAGATACTAAACTTAAATACCAAGTTTGGTATTTTACCTATTTTTCGTTTTTGAGTTATCGTGTTCACACACACACACACACACACACACACGGACGTTTTTCCGAAAATGCTTTTTTTAGATAAAGGGGACCCTAAGACATAAATTTCCGGTGAAAACTCGGTATCGAATTTTTTGGTGAAGTGCAATACATTCTCTATACATTATGTACATAGTGCCTATAGAGAAAGTAAAAAATAGATGATGATGAATGATAAAATAAATCACACTTCCTGAGTGTAATCTTAAACTGTATATTGTAGAAGCTGTATTAATTAGTATTTATATTAACTTTTTGACTATAAAACATTCAATGTATTAATACCATTTTGATTATTTTATGTTAAGGTTAAATTGTAAATATTTTCAACTACAACTTATTGCAATTTAAACTCTTTTGTAAATATTCTGTGTAAAATATTATATTTTGAGGATGTCATGAGTCAGGTTGACTCTTACGGCTAATAAATAATCTGAATCTTGACATCTGCACGTTGGCTATACTGTTTGGTAATTTGCGGCAAAGTTTAGGCGCGTGATGGTGTGCTATCTCCAGGCCAGGTGATTGTGACGGGAGCGTTGAAGTAAGCTTATGAGGAGGTGTAAAGCTTTCCGTAGTTTTAAAAGTTTGTGGTATCTAATATCGATTCACGTATTTGTAAATACACTTTTGTACCGCTACCTGTAGGTCAGGTGATTGTGACGGGAATGCTGAAATAAGTTTGTGAGGAAGTGTAAAGCTTGCTGTAGTTTTAAAATACTTTCAAGATTTTGTGGTACCTAAGACAAATCGATTCACGTAAATACACGTTCTTTACCGCGACTAAGCTTTAGCTGCTCACGCATTCAATAAAATGTCAACTCAAACTACCCTGAACTACAGCATTAGAAAGAAGCTGCGATCTCAAAACGCGAAAGTAATAGTCGGGAAAGAAAACTCAAACCTCTACGTTAAGGACAGAGTCAAGGCAGATGCAGAACAATTTTCGGAAGAACTGGGAGAAAACCAAAGGGAGAATGATCTGAAGTTAAAGAACCAGACGCCTCAAGCTTTAAAATCCAAGTCATTTACTAAAAGATCGAAGGCAGCTGCTGTGGAGGAGACGGAGGGTAAGTAAATTCCACGATGACTGTTGAAGGTGCTTATTGCATTCTGATGTTTATCGTTTGCACAATTAGATATTAAAATGTAAGAGCAGTGAACTTCTAGTAAAAGTAAAAGTTTACTTTGACTACAGAACGTATTTCAGACCTTTTTCGTACTTAAACCTATAATTTGCATTACTTTTTCGGAAACTCCATGTTTATCCCATATTTCGATCCAGTTCATTTAGGTTACAAAAAAATCTCGAAACCAGAGGGACTTGTTGCGGCCTAACGGCCTCCGTTCGCCTCATGTTCGTTTTTCAAAAGCACAAGATCCAGTCACCGTTAATTAATGTTGGTAATTAAACATATCGGCTGCTTTCCTTATGATCATATTTATGCTTGAATAAATGCTCAAGTTTATTATATCCGTGTTTAGTAAATAGCTCAACAATTGTTGTGAGGAAAACTCAATGCACTAAAAATAACAGCTCATATTCAATTTCACATGTGCACAACATCATGGCCATTAATGTTTCTTTTCCAAATCACAGCTGTTGACTGGCACAAACCATTTGGCAAACAATTAACCATCGAGATCACCTTCCAAATCACTGACAGCTGTGAGTTTACCAAATATGAAAATGTGCTAAGTCTTAGAAATTAATAAACAATTTAATATTAATTACTCAAGAACCAAGCACACCCAAAACATAATCCAAATAGAACTATGTTAAACTACCAATTTTCTTACATTGGTAACCCACAAGTAAACAAAGATAAAGCTATAATGTGTTGGTTGTTGTGAAAGTTAATAGCAGGAAATTAAATAAAAGCAAGATATTGCACTGTGTGTAAAAGCATAACATATATCATTGTCACTACAAAAAGCTGTTAAAAATGGTATTGTTACTTTCTCTATACATACTATGTACATATTGTTTAGAGAAGGTATTATATTGCTCCCAAAAATTTGATACCAAGATCTCACTATAAATGCATGTTTTGGGACCCCTGAACCCAAAAAAAGCATTTTTAGAACCATGTCTGTGGGCAGATGGCTCAAAAACAAAAAGTCTGTTAAATACCAAACTGGATATTTAAGTTCAGCATCTTCCAAGGATGTGACACAAAGATTTTCAAGAAAATCCACCCACCCCAAATACCCTTCACATGGGAAAAATTTTGAACATTTTGATTTTCTCAAAAATGGCTGAAACGGTTATGATTAAAATCTCTGGTAATTATTTACAAGTTGGTCCGCTAACTCTCTCCACTGCGACTTATGCCAGGTTTGCACTCTAACGGGACCGGTGTGGTTAGAGAGAGATTATGGGTGGTGAGATGGTTTAAAAAACTAATGTTGTATCCATTGTGCTGTTAGGAGTTGTTGGAAATATCGATAATGAGGTACTACCACGATATAAAATTAGAAACATAAATTTATATACACACACTAACCTAAACAGATTGGAACCTAACCTCGCGCTAAATTTGAAATCCACAGGCTTTGAAATTGTCATCATAAATACAAAGTCAATCAATCGCACTTAGTTTCATTCGATTTTAGAGCGGCCGAAGTTCTGCATAATAAAATTCACTGAACAGCTGTATCTGCGTGAAACATACTCGTCATACATCAGCACAGCGTCTAGCGACATATACCAGTGTTGCATACCACAACACTGTTCGCCTGCCGCCGACAATAAAACTCACGTTTTATGCACTTTAGCGTGTAGTATTATTATATATTTACATTGCAAAAGTACTACAAGACTTCTTTATTTATATTCAACTCCTTCTAGGCAGCATACTTCATAAATATTCACAAAAAAGGATCGCTAAGCATACGTAATAAATTAGCATCTAATTTAATTACAGAGCTTTTCCGATAAAAAAAATTGGTGAAAACGTAACAAATATAAACCAAACTTACAGTCAAACCACAATTTGTTTAATTTCTAGAGGGGCCCAAGTTCTCTATAATTACCAAATCTCTTATATTTAAGATATTTTCATAACAAATAAAATATATTTATCTTAAATTTTCTGGTAATAGCCTCTGAAGACATGTTTATTCTGGATGAATTTTGCAAAATTTTGTATAGTTGGTAAATGCAAGAGATAGGCAAAATCTTACTTATCAAAAAATGTAGATCTCATTAAGACACACAATTTATGTTATATGTATATATTTTTTTTTTTTTTTTCATGGAGTTGACCGTTTTTGAGATATTTCTTGTTATTGGTTTCAGCTTTAAAATACTTAATACTTTTCTCATACAGGAATTTGTCAACTCCAGACATTTCAATCGCATAGCAACCAACTTTTAAATGAATTGCTATCACTTAAGTCTGTAGTATACCCTTATTTATGTTCTACTTACAAGGAAGCAGTAATAAGACCATTTCTAACAATTTTTTTCTCAATTGCCATGAAGTAGGGAAAAGAACAGGCTTTTTAACAATAATTTGTTACAGAGATGCAGAGAAAGTCATGTGAATGGAATACATCAGATTTTTTAATTAGGGTTGTAGAGTTTCTCTCTCTTTGATTATTTATTTTTCCCAACCATTTGTCCTTTACCTAATCAAAATTTTCCCCAAATTCAATAATGTCCTATGATTTAAATTTGAATAACTTTTTCCCCCACCATATCTGATAGATTGTACCATTTCTCAAAAATGTATTTGTCTCCCCCATGCTTTTATTTATTTTTTGCTTTGCAATCCAGAATCATGTGCCAATAATTATCTTTCATTGGGAATTCTACATTCTTTCTGATACTCCGTTTTAGTCCATACACTTCTTTCTTTGACCATATCTCACCTTTTTCTATACCAGTATCCCTACCCCTCTCTTTCTTTACTTCCCTGTAAATCGATTATGACCTTTTATTGTTGAAACTGCAAAATATTTCCTGAGTTTCAATATCTAAATTCCTTTGAGTTTTTCCAGAAGCCACTTTCTGTTCTTTATCTGGCCAAGTCTCTCCCTAAGCAATTTTTTTCCATCATCTCTTTAATTCTATTAACCCATGTGCTTCAATCAGCGGTATTCTTTTTAAGTTTAAGCATTGTTTCAAGTTGTTTTATTTTTCCAATTGCTTATACTAAACCAATATTTTAAAATTATTGTCAATATTGTTCTTTATTTCTTGCTCTTCCTAGTTCATTTTATGTGTTACCCAAATAAGTGAGGCTTTTGGTTATCCCAAAATTTGTTAGCAAAAATTCACATATCGAATCACATATACAATGCCATCCCTCATTTACGAGGGGCGTTCAATAAGTGCTTAGAAAACCGAAAAAATTACACTCGTAGAATTGAAAAAAGTTTGTATTTAATAACCATTGTCTCTTACTAGATGGCAGTTAAAATTTCAGCTATATCCATCATATGGCTTCATTGTCATAGGTGATTGAATCAACAATCTTGTGGTTGATAGAAAGATGAAAAAAAATGTGTTTTGTGTGATGATTTAACACTTCTATTTAAAAGGCTTAACACTGAAAAAGATAAAAGCCAAAATGGATGAAGTTCATGGCACATCTGTTCTGCATTTTCAACAATTTACAATTGGATAAATGAACTTAAACATGGTCATACATCCAGAAATGATGAACATTGTTCTGGATGTCTAGTAGAAGCGACTTGCTTCAAAATGATTCACAAAATCCAGGATATAGTTTTGAGTAAAACAATGAATCAAAGTTCACGAAATAGTAGAACCCACAGGCATATCATTAGGTACAGACTCAATTTCACACCAAAAATTAGATCTGAGAAAGGTCTCTGTAAGATGGGTGCCACATTTTTTCTCAATGGAGAATAACACAATCGAGTGATCGATTCAGAAGCTGGTTAGGTACTTTTCCATCATAATCTTGACAAGTTTCTGCATCGACACATAACTGTGGGTTAAACATGAATACTCTATAATGCAGACAAGGTGATGACACTGGATTTTTGGGATGCACGCAAAATCATCTACATCGATTACTTCTAGAAAGGAAGAACAATAAATTGGGAGTATTATGTATCATTGCACCAGTTGAACAAAGAAGTCAAGAAAAAGCACTGTCTTCCATCAAGACAATGTAAGGATGCACACCTGCGCAGTTTTGATAGCAAAAATTGTAGAATTAAGGTTTGAATTACCACAACATATACCATATTCACCAGATTTGACCCCCAGTGACTTTTTATTTCCAAACTTGAAAAAGTGACTCGATGGAAAACAATTCACATCTAACGAAGAGGTACAAACATATGCCTATTTTGAGGACCTTCCAAAATTCTACTTTTTGAAAGGCTTAAAATAGTTGGAGAAACACTAGGGAAACTGTATCAAGCTAAAAAAAGGCTTATGTTGGAGATAAAAATTTTAAAAAAAAATCTACCAATAATAATTTGTTTTTCTATCTTTTTCTGAAGACTTACTGAATGCCCCTTGTACACTCCATATTTATTTCTACACCTTACATAATTTTGGTTTCAACTACTACTGAATGTATTCTCTCCAAATACTTTATATGAATTCCTGGTAGTTTTTGTTTACAGGCAATTACTTATGCTAATGTTCCTTTGAACTAAAGCATTTTCTTTTGTTCACTAAAACCACAATTGTTGCTCAGCCTGATCCCTAGGTAGTCTATTTAGCTACTTCAATTTCTGACCACTTCCAACACAATTTTCCATTGTTTCTCGGCTTGTATCCTTGCAGAATTTGGAAATTGATTTCACTAGTCCAATTGACCTCACAACTAGGTCAACAGCAAATAGTAGGCCCATCTTAGAGTTTGTAATGCGGGCATGTGTATGTTGGCTATAATGACTTCTTCTAGCATGTCATCAATAAATAAATTAAACAACACTTAACTGACACCATTGTCTAAGGGGTATTGTCTTTAAGTTATTAGCAGTCACCATATTGTAATCTTAAAACAATATCATCATTTTCATAATACAAGTTTTTCACAGCTTTAATAAACTTATTGCTGTTCAATTGGACCTTGACCACACACCATTGTAATAGTATCGCATACCTTTTACTTTCTCTACAAGCACTATGTACAAAGTGTGTAGAGAAGGTATTGTAATGCACCCAAAAAGTTGATACCAAGATTTCACCGGAAATACATGTTTTAGGTCCCCCTGAATCCAAAAAAACATATCTGGAAAAAGGTCCATGAGTATGTGTGTCTGCCTCTCTGTGGACAATATAGCTCAAAAACAAAAAGACTGTCAAATACCAAACTTGGTATTTAAGTTTGGTATCTTGCGAAGGATGTGACACAAAGATTTTCAAGAAAATCCCTCCACCCCCAGCTGCTCTTTACATGGAACTTTTTTAAAAAATTGTGATTTTCTCAAAAATGGCTCCTAACGATTTTGATTAAAATATCATATACTAAAAATATTTACCTGACAAATAATATGTATATCTTGAATTTTTTGGGAATAGCCTCTGAAGACCATTTTACAGGATTTTGTATAACTGCTAAACTGTAAGACATAGACAAAAACTTAACCACACAAAAAATGTAGAGCACATTAAAACACACATTTATATACATTTTTTTGTGGAGTTGATCATTTTTTTTTTTTTTTTTATTTTTTTTAGATATTCCTTGTTTTTGGTTTTCGCTTTGAAAAACTTAAACTTTTCTCATACAGGAATTTGTCAACTCATGTCCATACAAAGGACCTTCAATCACATAGTAACCATATTTTAAAAGCTTTGCCTATCACTTTAGCCTATGTTACTCCCTTATTTCCTGTCTACCTACAAGGAAGCAAGTAATAAGACCCTTTCTGCTAATTTTTTCTCGAGTAGTATTAAGTAAATAGAAGAACAAGCTTTTTAACAATAATTTATTCTAGAGATAATAGAAAGTCATGTGAATGGAAAACATCAGATTTTTTACTTTCTCTACATGTACTATGTACAGAGTGTATTGTAATGCACCCAGAATTTGATACCAAGATACATGTTTTGGATCCCCCTGAATTCAAAACAAGTATTTATGGGAAAAGGTCCGTGTGTCTGTCTGTCTGTCTGTGGACATCATAGCTCAAAAACAAAAAGGCCGTTGAATACCAAACTTGGTATTTAAGTTTAATATCTTGCAAGGATGTGACACAAAGATTTTTAAGAAAATCCCTCCACCCCTAGCTACCCTTTACATCAAACTTTTTTCGAAAATTTTTATTTTCTCAAAAATGGCTAACAATTTTGATTAAAATATCGTATACTAAAAATATTTACCTGACAAATAATATGTATATCTTGAATTTTCTGGGAGTAGCCTCTGAAGGCTACTTTATTCTGGATGGATTTTATGGAATTTTGTATAACTGCTAAACCGTAAGAGATAGACAAAAATGTAGAGCACATTAAAGCACACAATTTATATAGCATACCTTTTTTTTCGTGGAGTTGATCGTTTTTTTTTAGATATTTCTTGTCTTTGGTTTCAGCTTTGAAAAACTTATACTTTTCTCATATAGGAATTTGTCAACTTGTGTCCATACAAACAAAGGAACTTCAGTCATATAGCAACCAGCTTTTGACTATCACTTTAACCTATGACACACCCTTATTTCACTTCTACTTACAAGGAAGCAAGTAATAAAACCATTTCTGCTAGTTTTTTTCTCGATGAGCATGAAGCAAATAGAAGCATTAGCTTTTTAACAATAATTTGGTGCGGAGATGTAGAGAAAGTCATGTGAATATAACATATCAAATTTTTTAAACTGGTAATTATATGCTGAATGAAGCACATTAGTTGAATTTTATAAAAAGGTATATTAAAATGATAGAGGAGCATTCACTTCTTGGTTGGCCAAAACTATAAACAATTGCACATAAATTTCCTTTAAACATACTGCAGTGGATTGTAAATTCACCTTACAAATGATGTTTTCTTAAGTGGTTTAGCAATTATTGGTACCACATTGTTTTATTAGTACCACATTGTTAAGTGCAACACAGAATAATGGGGTTAATAACTTAAGAAGTGTTTCACAGAGAGGTATAATCTTTGGAATGCTTATTTTCATTTCAAGTAAAACATTGCATTGTCACATCACTGCAGTGTGGCATTGCACAATAATTAAAATATACCTTTTAAACCACATACATACCTTTTATGTGTACACAAACCTTAAAATTGCTTGAAATCAGTAACAATTCTGTATAAGTTCATTACATTACCATGGATAAGCCTCCGAAACAGAATAGGCCAGATATTCAGGCCTTAAATATATAAAATAAATTTTAGGTCAATATACAATTTGAGGTAATGTTTGCATATAATGCAGTTAACCTCCTGGGTCCTGCATGCCAGCAACAAAACATCTGAATTTGACACGTGACCAACATGATTTAAATGGTTTTTATGGATCATTAGGGTGATTCAAGGTGCTGCCAATAGGAGCAGACTACTTAGGTTGCACCAAGTTGCTAAATACTCCTACTACAGGATTATCTAGTTATCAGTGCATTTAATTACAAAAAAGTCTGATGTGGTCCATTCGCATGACTTTCTCTACATCTCTGCAACAAATTATTGTTAAAAAGCTTATGCTTGTTTTTACTTCATGCTAATCGAGAGAAAAACTAGCAGAAATAGTCCTATTACTTGCTTTCTTGTAGGTTGAAACGAAATAAGGGAGTACCATAGGTTAAAGTGATAGTCAAAAGTTGGTTGCTATGTGACTGAAGTTCCTTTGTTTGTATGGACGGGAGTTGACAAATTACTGTTTGAGAAAAGCGTAGGTTTTTAAAGATGAAACCAAAAATAAGGAATATCTAAAAAATGATCAACTCCACAAAAAAAAATGTACATAATATAAATTGTGTGTTTTAACATGCTCTACATTTTTTGTGTGGTTGGTTTTTGTCCAACTCTTACGTTTTAGCAGTTATTGCAAACTTGTGTTAAATTCATCCAGAATAAAGTGGTCTTCAGAGGCTATTCTCAGAAAATTCAAGATATACATTTTATTTGTCAGGTAAATATCTTAAATATACAATATTTTAATCAAAATCGTTAGAGCCATTTTTAAGAAAATAAAAATTTTTGAAAAAAGTTCCATATAAAGGGTAGTTTGGGGTGGGGGGATTTTTCTCAAAATCTTCGTGTCCCATCCCTGGAAGATACTCAACTTCAATACCAAGTTTGGTATTTTACCGACTTTTCGTTTTTGAGTTATCGTGTTCACAGACGCACGAACAAACACGCACACACACACTGACCTTTTTCTGAAAATACTTTTTTTTGATACAGGGGGCCCTAAAACATATATTTCCGGTGAAATCTCGGTATCAAATTTTTGGGTGGAGTGCAATACCTTCTCTATACACTATGCACATAGTACTTATAGAGAAAGTAAAAAGTATTAGAAGTTTTTGTTCATTTACATGGTTCAGTCTGTAAGATTATTTCACTTCCTCTCTGTATGTGCTGGAGGTAATACCTTTGACAAAAATTTCCCTTCTACATTTATATTCACCTTTTCATGCTTAGGCAATCTAGTTATAGGAAATATTCCATTCAAGCTGAAAATTAGGAATCAAGATTTAATTGGAAATGCATATCTTGAGGACACATGAATCTTTGAAATGTAAAAAGAATTTTTTAGAAAAAAAGTCATTTTGTTTAAATGTGTGAGAAGAATAATAAATACCAATTGAGGTAAGACTATCAGACTAGGGTTTCTATAAAATTTTTCATTTTATGTTGTTTTCTTCTCTCCAAAAAATTGCCTAAGGAATGTCATTGAAATATGATTATTTTTATGTAACAAAATGTCCATCTTGAATTCTCTCAGAGTAGCTGTTATAATCTCACCCCGTTTTATTTAACTTGGAAATCATAAGGCACAAAATTGCTGATATGTAGAGCATATGAAGATGTACAGTGCAGAATCTCTTTTGGAAGGGAGAACTATTTTGTAACATTATGTGTAGTCTTTTTGCCTCTTATTTTTGCAGATGAAGAAAGCAAAACCTCATCTCCACCAAAGAGAGGTAGGAGTGATAGCACATCTTCACCAAAAACACCATCACAATTTATGCTAAAGCTCAGTTTAAATTCACCAAATGCAATACCTCCATCATTGCCTAAAGAAGAGGAAAATAAAGAAAAGGCTTTCACTCCAAAGAGACTATTTGGCACTGCAGGTATGTAATCTGTGTGCTTCAAGTAATTATTTTGATATATAAGATAGTAACTGCTATACATACACCTTATCTTTGGCGCTGGTTTTATGGGAAAGCAACAGATGGCCCACCTTTCTTTCTGCAATGCTGTCATCCTAAGAAAGATTCTTTCTTTGAGTTCCTCAGTCATTATCATGAACAGGATATCTAATTTACAGCAAACTAACTGAATTATTAAACACAGTGCATGTAAGTTGTTATTAATATTTTCCCTTAAGCTATGAGACACACTGTTTGAATGACCGGGTAAAAACATTAATCAGAGGATTGAATGTCATACGGCATGTTGTCACAATAGCGCACTGTTAAGAGCAATTGCACAGAGAGGGAAAACCATGTTAAAATCCAGGCTGAGGCATTGAATTTTTTAGCTGGTCATAAAATACATAGCATTGATAGGGCATTAATATAACATTAGCCCGCCTGGGTAGTGTGGTGGTAGCGTGTCTGCTTCACATTCAAAAGGTCGTGAGCTTGAATCTCGCTTAGGGTGAGTTACGCGGATAATTTTTTTTTCAGGGTTTTCCCTTATCCTGAGAAGACTAATGTTGAGTAACTTTAAGCTCCATGGACCCCGAGATCATTTGAGCATCATTTCACCAACTTCATTCATCGTCTGATATGACCAACCAGGTTAAAGGATTCAAAATCTTCTCGGGCTTCTAGCCAGGTAAAAACTTGGCTTGACACCAACGTTTCGAAGAAGTGCATCTTCCTCATCTTCAGGGTGAACTGAGGAAGATGCACTTCTTCGAAACGTTGGTGTCAAGCCAAGTTTTTACCTGGCTAGAAGCCCGAGAAGATTTTGAATTAATACGTCGCCAGGAAAGCTTCAGTTCTTAGGTTAAAGGATGTTATACAAAAAAATTATTTATATGTAAAACCAATATAATGACATACTGGGTATTGTGAGCCTAAAGGGAGAATTTCCAATAAAGAATTTAGTTACAAATCTACTGTAGTAGTATTTTATTATTAAGTTTACAATAATACAATATTTGCATCATCCATTTGCATGGGTCAGGTGTATATGCTGTCTAAAAATACTTGAATTTAGAATATTAGCTACATATCTATTTTATATATCTTAACAACATTAGAAATGCACACACGCATACATACACACATACATATGCTTGCGTGCTAGGACAATAGAACATAGAACAATAAAAGAAAGAACGCTCTGATATCTCTCTCTCTCTCACACACACCCACACTCAGACGCACACTTCTCAAAATGCTTTTTTTGGCTTCAGGGGGACCCAAAACATATATTTCTGATGAAATCTCGGTATCAAATTTTTGGGTGCATTGCAATACCTTCTCTATATACTATGTACATAGTACATGTAGAGAAAGTAAAAAGCATTCTGCACTCACAACTACACCATGTATTCATACATATAGATTACTCAAACACCAAATAAGTCTATACAATATTTACACAAATATTTTATCTGTTATTGCACGAACTTCCATTAAGTATGTGCCGAGGCTTGGCCAGTAAAGATCTACTGTGCCTTATGAAGCAGGTCTCTTTACCTAAAACTGAAGATAGGAAAATAACACATCAAACCTCAAAGGTTTCAGTGTTGGGGGGAGATACACCTCATCTCCATCTTTATATATAAGTAAATCAAATCAGTATTAAGTTTTCAAATAGAACATAATTTGAAGACATTTTATGGAGATAAACATCTTCAAAACATGCTCTGGGTGAAACTTAAGTGTCATGAATCCATACACAATTATGATTATCTCGTAAAGTTTCATTGTTTATAATAACTTCTAGTAATTGGTTTCTGTTATTACTTTCTCTAGCCCCGTATGTACAATGTACATAGTGGATAGAAAAGGCATTATTCCACCCAAAAATTTGATACCAAGATTTCACTGGAAATACATGCTTTAGGACCCCTTAATTAAAAAAAAAATCATTTTCAGAAAAAAGTCTGTGTGTTTGTCTGTGTCTGTGGACAGCATAACTCAAAAATGAAAAGAGGTTAAATACTTGGTATTTAAGTTTGGTATCTTTCAAGGATGTGACATGAAGATTTTCAAGAAAATCCCCCCACTACCCTTTACATGGAAAAATGTTCGAAAATTTTGTTTTTCTTAAAAATGGCTCTAATGATTTTGATTAAAATACCATATATTAAAGTCATTTCCATCACAAAAAAAAATGTATAATTTGAATTTTCTGGGAATAGCTTCTAAAGACCTGTTTATTCTGGATGAATTTTGCAACTGTAAGAGATAGACAAAAACTTGCAACACAAAAAATGTAGATCTCTGTAAAATACATAATTTATGTCACATACATCTTTTTCATGGACTTTACTGTTTTCGAGATATTCCTCATGGTTAGATTCAATAGTAAAGTACTTATACTTTTCTCAGACAGGAAGTGTATGTTTTTCTTTTGTTCTACTCCTGGCCAAGCAAAGAAGCGATTTTCAATGACAATCGCACAACGACAGCTTTTAAAATATTTGACTATCACTTCAGCATATCCCCCAGGGGGCCTACTATGGTAGGTACGAGTTTGGTGCATCCGGGGGTTCCCGAGCCACTCACCGCCATTTCATTCTTCCCATCGCCACCAACTGTGCCACGTTTGGTGTACGTGTGCAGGTGTGTGTGCGCCTTTGTTGTTTGTGTTTTATGTGAGTGCGAGTGTTTCTGCCTCATCTTCTTCCTCTTTTAGGCTTACTCCTTACATATTTAGTTTTAAGGCTTTAGATTTATTAACTCCTGCCTCACCAACAGGGATCTTTACTCTATCTCCGTGGTTCCTGTCCCACGGTTCCGCGCGGCTTCCAACATGTGTGCTCTTCGGAGGTCTCAGGCGTGAAGGTTGAATGGATCCTTCCTACTGCCCCTCTGTGTAAGCCTTAGGTGCGGAGCCCGTCCATACCGTTATGTACACCCACGTAGCTTCTTTGGGGGCCCGGTCCGTTTTAATTTCCCGACGAACGCTGTTCGTTGGGTTAGAATCACGGACCGGTCGTGTTACCGCTAACGGAAACCCGGTGTAATCAACCACAAGTCCCCTGAATCCATGTCTGCTTTATTACGCAGCATGGCCTAAAGTGGGGAGTCACAGATACCTGTGGTAGGGGCTTAAAGCCGGGTTGTACATGGTGAAGGGCTTACCCGTATGGACCAGCAGTAGTACCTGGAGGGTAACACCCTCTGAGGTACTCTTTGAGATCGGTCTGGTAGGGGTCTACCAGGCGGCACAGACCGGAAAGTTTTTTTGGTGTCTTTTTTTTTCTCTACCCCCGGATGGCAGGCTGACGCCGACTGTTCCGGAAGGGGGTCCTTTCAACATGCTCTCTCCGCGCAAACCTGCATCCTTTGATCGCTTTTTAGTTATGACCTTGGCCTGCGAAACGAAAACAATGAAAGATATCAGTCCTTTTAACATACAATGCGAGATTGATAGGATCTGCGGTAAAGTGACCAATGCCACCAGAACGCGAGACGATACGTTGCTAGTTGAAACAAAGACGGAAGACCAGTCCAAGAAACTTCTGAAGGCCAGCTTGTTGGGTTCTTACCCCATAAAGGTGACACCCCACAAGTCTTTGAACACCTGTAGAGGCGTGGTGACTACCTCTTGTTTGGACGGTCTTTCCGAGGCAGATATTGTCACCAATTTATCTGACCAGTGTGTGTGCCAAGCGTACCATCTTCTTGGCAAACGTGATGGACAGTCAGTATCACTGAGAACAGTATTTCTAACTTTCAAGGGTACCACAATATCCGAGACCTTGTACTGTGGGTATGAACGCGTATCTGTGCGGCCGTATGTACCGAACGCAATGCGCTGTTTTTGGTGCCAGCGGTTCGGTCATACACAAACTCGGTGCACGTTTGATGCAACATGTGAACGGTGCGCCAACCTGCACATGGTGATGTCTGTTCCCATGACCCTGGCTGCGTACACTGCCGCGGAAATCACACCTCTAGTTCACGGCAATGTCCCCGATTTTTGGAGGAAAAGAACATACAGGAGTTGCGAATCAAGGAACGCCTAACTTTTCCTGAGGCCCGGCGGCGCTATCAGCAGTTCAGCCTGCGACTACCTTAGGGTACGCCTCCGCAGTTCGTCGCACTCCTGGTCCCTCTGTGGCCCTTCAAACTGCTCAAGTTGCTGACGCGTCCACGCAAACGGACCTGTCCCTGAGCTCTACCACCTTGCCTGAACGACCCAAACCGCGGCCTTCGACATCTTCCGCTTCAGTTGAGCCTCCGACGACAGCAGTGCGACACTGCTCTTGTCCACCAACTGTCGCCGCCTCTCCTGAGCGGTCTCGTAAGACCTGCGGCGAAAACACCTGCAAAGTCCCGTTCGAGATCTAAAGGTCGTAGAGCATCTTCCGGATCCCGACCATCTGAGGATTCCGATGGGGACACAGGCCGTCCTTTTCTAGGCCAGAAATCTGTGAAACTTAACAGGCCACCTTAGCAGTGTTTGTTAACTGTCCATCACCCTTTTTAGAAAGTTTGCTTTCTTCCACCTCGCCTATCCCAGGTTTCTAGCATCCTTTTACCATGGCGTTGCTGACGTGGAATACTCGCGGTGTTCGCTCCCATAGAGCTGAACTGCAGCTGTTGCTACCGTTGTATGACCCCTTGATCATCTGTTTACAGGAGACGAAGCTTCGCCCTCACGGCCCATTCGTTGTACACCATCACGTCCCGGTTCGTTTCGATCTTACCACGGAGGGTAAGGGGGTGTTAAGATAATCACGCGCGATGATGTCTACTATAAGCCACTATCGCTTACTACTGCCTTGCAAGCTGTTGCTGTCCATCTTGTTCTTCCTGGTTTCACCTTTTCAGTTTGTAACGTTTACGTTCCTCCTGTAGCTACCCTCAGTTCAGCCGACATGGCTAATATCCTGTCTCAGCTCCCGGCACCTTTGCTTTTGGTGGGGATTTCAATGCCCATCATTCACTTTGGGGTTCCCCTAGGGCATGTGAGCGGGGGTTGCTTCTTATTGACCTTTTTGACCAATTTCGGCTTACTGTTTTGAACACCGGTGAACCAACTTTTCTTTCTGATTCTTCTGCCACGTTCTCTCATCTGGACCTTTCTGTTTGTTCAGCGCAGCTTGCTCCTCGTTTGCAATGGAACGTTGTATCCGACACCCATTCCAGCGATCATTGCTCGTGTGTACTGACTTTGCTCTCACACCGCGTTTCTTCTCCGCGAGCAGCAACTTTGCAGCTAGCGAAAGCGAATTGGCCCTTTTTTCACAGAAAGCTGTTTTCAGCAACAATAAGTTCGCCACTGTCGACAATATGGTAGACCACTTTAATCTGTCGTTCTCTCTGCCGCCGAATTGTCTATCCCTCGGTCGTCTTCCCATCCCAGACGCTTGCCGGTTCCTTGGTGGAATGCCAAGTGCCGCGAGGCTGTTCGTGCGCGCAGGAGGGCTCTTAGGGTGTTTCACCATCACCCTACTTTGGATAACTTGATCCGCTTCAAACAAGCTCGCGCAAGGGCCCGCCGCATTATTCAGGATAGCAAACGGGCTTCCTGGACCTCGTTTGTTGGTACCTTTAATCGGTCCACGCCTTCATCCGTTGTGTGGGAGAAGCTACGACGTGTTGCCGGTAAGCAGACTAACTCTTTCATACCGGGACTTCACGTGGGATCTGCTACCGTCATGGATCCGGTAGCTGTTGCTGACACCCTTGGTAGTATGTTCGCGTCTGTCTCAAGCTCTGGAAAATATGACCCAGCTTTTCGAACTACTAAGGCCGAGGTGGAATCTCAGGCTCTCCCCCTTTCGCTCTTTTAATGATGAGTGCTATGACTCGATTTTTACTATACAGGAGCTCGAAACTTCCGTATCGTCCTCTAGACTTTCTGCTCCTGGGCCAGATGAAATTCATATCGCCATGCTCCAGCATCTCTGCCCTGATAGCACACTCTTTCTCTTGTGGCTTTTCGACCGCATTTGGTGCGATGGAGTGTTTCCTACAGTCTGGCGCGCGGCCACCATCGTTCCCATTTTAAAACCTGGTAAGGATCCCCATCTCCCTTCCTGCCATCGTCCGATCTCCCTCACCAGTTGTGTCTGCAAGGTGATGGAGCACATGATTAACGGGCGACTACGATGGTGGCTTGAATCCCGCGATCTACTCTCCAGCGTCCAATTTGGCTTCCGTCGTTGCCGTTCCACAGTCGACCACTTGGTGTCCCTGTCCACGTCTATCATGGATGGATTTTAACGGAACAGTCCGAGGGTTGCGGTATTTTTTGATCTCGAAAAGGCGTATGATAGCTGCTGGAGGTACGGTATACTTCGTACCCTTCACAATTGGGGAATTCGTTGTCGTCTGCCCCTTTTTATCCGGGAGTTTATGATGGATAGAGTTTTTAGGGTTCGGGTTGGCTCGAATATATCCGGTGTTTTTACTCAGGAGAACGGGGTACCGCAGGGCTCGGTGCTTAGTGTCACATTATTTGCTTTTGCCATCAATCCTGTTGTAGAGTGCGTTCCATGTGGCGTTTCCTCTTCATTGTTTGTGGACGATTTCGCCATTTACATTAGTTCTCGGCGGACTTGCCTTTTAGAACGCCGCCTCCAACTTTGTCTTGACAGCCTGTACCTTTGGAGTATAGAAAACGGCTTCAAGTTCTCCGCCGAGAAAACTGTCTGCGTCAATTTCTGGAGACGGAAGGCGTATCCTTCGCCTTCTCTCCGTCTTGATCCCGACGTTCTTCCTTTCGCCGAGGAGACGAAATTTTTAGGTTTGAATTTTGACAGGAAACTCAGCTGATCTTCCCATATATCGTACTTAAAGGCAAAATGTGACCGTTCTCTTAATCTTTTACGCGTTTTAAGTGGCACATCCTGGGGGGCTGATCGGACTACCCTTTTACACCTTTATCGGTCTCTGGTCCGCTCAAAAATGGACTATATTTGCGTTGTATATTCTTCGGCCCGCCCGACCATTTTAGCTCGTCTCAATGCTACACATCACCGTGGTATCCGTTTGAGTATTGGTGCTTTCCCCACGAGTCCGGTTCTCAGCCTTGTGCAGAAGCTGCAGAACCTGCAGAACCTCCGCTGTCTTATCGACGCGATGCTCTCCTTTGTAAGTTATGCCTGCAGTCTCCTTAGTTTACCCAGACATCCGTCTTTTACCTTGTTTTTTAACGACTCTTTGGACCGCCGATACTCAAGTAATTCCCTGGCCCTCCTTCCACCTGGTGTGCGCTTTCGGCTGCTCCTTCGTCGTTTGGACGTCACTTTGCCAGCCGTATATCCCAGAGGGGAGATTCAATTTCCTCCGTGGCTCCACCCCCAGCCCCGCATTGATCTAGGGTTGCTGTCCTCGCCGAAGTCGACGACGCTCTATTCTCTTATTCATTCCGCCTTTTTAGCCCTCAAAGGGCAGTTTGCTACATGCAATTTTATTTACACAGATGGCTCCAAGTATGCTAGGGGAGTAGGGTGTGCTTTTATTCATGACCAAGCGAGTTTGTCTCAACTCGCTCGCCGATTCTGGCTTCCGCGTTACTTTTGTGTGGGTTCCTGATCACGCTGTCCTGCGCGGCAACGAGGCTGCCGTGTAAGTCCCCAGGTGTTTTAACTCTTCTGTGGCCTCTGCGGACTTACGCACCTTTTTATGTCGTTTAATCCTTTTGCGTTGGAGCGCTGCCTGGGCCGAGCTATAGGGCAACAAATTTCGGGAGGTGAAGTCCTTTCCTGTCTGCTGGCACACATCCTCTCGCGTGTGCCGTCGCGAAGAGGTCATTTTAACTAGACTACGTATCGGGCACTGTCGTTTTAGTCATAGTCATTTATTGTCTTCGGACCCTGCACCGTTTTGTGCACATTGACAGGAGCCGTTGACTGTGAGGCATGTTTTAATCGAGTGTCAGTTTTTATCTCCCTTACGTTTGTCCGTCGGATTACCAGCTGATATTTCACAGGTACTGGCGGACTCATTGCTGTGGAACACGTTTTAGATTTTATGCGATTAGTCGGTATGAGCCAGTGTGTGTGTGATTTTAACGTTTTACTCTTTGTGTCTCGTATTTGCGTACTCCTTAGTGGCATTGGTTCTCTTGGTGACTTTTATCGCTTTTATTTTTTACGTTCTGCAGTAGCAGACACTGTTTTAGCCACATGTTATTGTGTGGATCCTTTTGCCGTTTTTGTCTTTAATTTCCGTAGTAGCCGACAGCATTTTAGCTACATTTTATTGTGTTTTTAGATTTTAATGTGTGGACCTAGTCCTTAGCTTTTCTTTTATTATCCCATCACTTTTTTCGGGCGCTAATAACCGATGCAGTTATGCGCCCTAAAGCTCCACTGCTACTACTACTTCAGCATATCGCATTCCTTTACTTCCCCTCTACTTATAAGGAACTAAGTAATAAGAACATTCTGCTATTGTTTATATCGAATAGCATTGTGTAGAAAGAAGAATAATTTTTGTAAGAAGTTTGTTTGCAGAGCAGCCAAAGTCATGTGAGTGTAGTACATAAAATGTTTTATGCTGAATAGCATAAATAATTGTATCACACTGAACAGAAATTGTGATATTTCATGCTCCAGGTTTAACTTATCAACAAGCCCGACAAGCATTACATAGCTCAGTTCCAACTTTCATGGTAGAACGTGAGAAACAAATGGAGCATTTGAAAGATTTCCTGCAGAAGCATTTGGAACACAACACTTCTGGGACATTATATGTTTCAGGACCACCTGGAACGGGAAAAACTGCTTGTTTAACAAAAATTATGGAGCTTCCTGAGGTAATTTACCTTTTAGTCATAGTTTTAATATTTTTGGTTTGAAAATATTTAAAATTTGGTTCATTACAGGGCACTATATAAATAATTATATCAACAAGTGGTGCATGAAAATCAGAAGACTGCCTCCATGGTTGAATGGTTAGCAAGCTGACTTCACACCCGGAGTTCCCGAGTTCGATTCCCGGCTGGGGTCGGAAATTTTGCTTTAACCAGAATTATTCCCTATCCCTCATAGAGTCTGGAAGTATGAATGTGTGAGTAAATGTGCGTGTGTTTCTGAACCTACAGTTTCACACGTCAAAGCCCCTGATATGACCATTGATGTTAATGGGGGCTATACAAACAAAACAATTAAAAAAAAAAAAAAATCTGAGATAATGACTGAAATGTTAAATGAGAATGAAGTCCATAAAACATTCATACAGCTCCTCTTACTTATTTCTTTGCAGTGCATGTTTTGAAGGCTCTTGCCTACACTGTCAACTAGTTTGTACATTCAGATCCTTAGTGGCTGGACAATTCTAATGGCAGTTTTAATAATTTTGCATATGTTTTAACTTGTGAGAATTTCAAAATCACCATCCATTCTTCATGCTGCTTTATGAAATTCTTTTCACAGCTGTGTATACTTTTTAAAAAGTTAATTTTCTTGTGTATGTTGTGTACTTATGTAGTGCTCTTTGTCTTTTGCTTAACTTCTTATATCATGCGCCCGTGGACACACATAGTGGTGTGAATATGCAAGAATTAAATTTATTTTCATTCCACAGCTCAAGCAAGCCTATAAGACCATTCTCATAAATTGTACCTCAATGAAGTCATCAAACTGCATTTATTCAAGAATTGCTCAGGAACTTTCACTCAAAGTGAACAAGAAGAATGAAAAACAATACTTGACCAGCATTGAGCGCTATTTGAGTTCACATCACAAAATGATGTAAGTAATTTTGATGACGTTTAATGTATAACTAATGCTTATTTGTGTATCATTTTGAGTTTCTAGTATTTGTGTCAAAGTCTATTGATTTTTAAAACCATTAAAAGGCCAGTTCTATGTCAAATACCTTCCAGCTACACTCTAAATAAAAATTACCTGCTCAGTAAACCATTCTCTGGTTCTACAGTCGGTTCTTAATTTCTCCTCATGTACAATTTAAGTGAAGAAGATAATTTATTCAACCAAAAAATTTGACCCCAAGGTTTCATCAGAAATAATATTTTGGGAACCCTGAATAAAGAGAAAATTAGAAAAAGGTCCATGAGTCTGCATGTGTGTCTGTGGAGGATATAATAAGTCAAACACAAAAAGTTGGTTAAATGCCAAATTTGGTATTTAAATTCAGTATATTCCAAGGAAGTGATGCAATAATTTTCAGGAAAATCTCTTTACCCCAAACTACCCTGTTTTTGGGACATCTTCCCAATGTTTTGTAAATGCTATTGTTTGCCCAACACTGTGATGTTTTTATTATTTCCTATCGAATAGGAATCATATCACTTTGTGAATACTTCTTATGAGGTTAAGGAATAATTGCTATGCTTCACACATAATTGCACTGTTTCAAAAGGGGTATTACTTCCGAAAAGAAATTGTTACAGTTTTATTCTTGGGCCATAGCATTGAGATCTTAATCTGTATAATTGGTGTGCAGAAGTTAGTAACAGTGATGTTTATTCAAATTAGAAATTAACTGAATTGTAATAGTAACACTGGAACATCACTGAAAGATGATAATTTTACTTGGACATGTTTTAAAGTATATGTGCTTCATCTTCAGCAATCTGCAACTGATACAGTATTTCTCTCTGTGGTTTTTGAAGGATGACTTTGACATGATTAATACTCCCATGTACTTCCAAAGAGTGTCGTGTGGCGACAAATCAAAATTCATTATGATGAGTTTCTCCAAACATGTAATTCTACTGCATATCTCACAGGTTTTTTTTTCTTTTTTTTTTTGTTATGTTTTAATGTATTTTATGGTTTGATGACCAAAAGTGGTGAGCAATGTTGGATTTGTCTGTCTGTATTTAATTGTTCTAAGATGTTCTTTTAGTCTTGTTTCCAAATTTTTGTAATTTCTCTATGTAGAGTTTGTTGCAGTCTGTACATTCTATTTTGTAAATTCCAGACTTTAGGTTTCTGAGATTGGGTCCTTCAGGGTGGTGTATAGTGTTTTCCATAGGATAAGATTTAAATATATATTTTGTTTTGAATACTGCATTGAATCATGGATTCAGTCTTCATAGAAAATGGGATCAGATTGAAATATGTTGCATGGAAAAATACATGGTACTGCACACTTGTTGCTCTTTTCAGTAAACTTGCCAGGAACTGGTGTAATAAAACACAACAAAAGAATTTTTATTGTTTCCATATTCTTGAAATTTAACTTCTCAAAAACATTCACTAACCTCAAAAACCTGTTTATATTACATTGGTTTGCCAACGTAAATCCAAGTCAACCAACATAAAAGCTTGAATTATTTTGTTCTTGAATCTTGTGTATTCAAAATGATATCAGTTTATATTGACTTTAACATGTGAAATGTGGATTGTATTAAAGTGAACTTGGGACTTGAATTGGTTTTAATTCCCTATGGAAAAGTCATACGTGATTGTTGGTTACACAGAATTTAAAGGAAGATTAAGGAAGTCAAACATTCTGCTGTTTCACATACTTTTGTGTATATCGGTTATTTTTTTAAATTCACTATTAAGAATTATTTGGGCTATTGGGGAACGTTCACCATAAAAAGGTCAGTAATTTCATTATGAAGTGCAACAGCCAGTCAAGTAGTCTCATGAGGGCTGTTCCAGAAGTACCCTACCTAACAAAGAAAGCACAAAAATGTTGGGGGGGAAAACATCTTTGTTTCTCTTCAGTCTCCTCTCAGCTCGATACACTTTTCCCAGTTATATTCAATAGCTTTGATACCCTGTTTCTAGTGAGAACTATCGAGGTCTGCAAAATAGCCATCAACTGCAGACTCCACCTCTTCATTGTTGGAAAATCTTCTACCACCAAGCCATTTTTTCAAGTTGGAAACAGAAAAGTATCAGAGGGGGTTAAATCTGGTGAATAGGGAGCATGAGAAAGCATTTCAAACTCTAACTCATTGATTTTGGCCATGGCGATAACGGATGTGTGAACTGGTGCATTGTCTTGATGAAACAAAACTTTCTTTTTTGCTAAATGCTGCTGTTTTTGCTAGATTTCATCACTGTAATGCTGTAACAAGTTTGCATAATATTCGCCATTGATTACTTTTCCATTTTTGAGATAATCAATGAAAATTATCCCGCGTGCGTCCCAGAACCTTGCCTGCAGATGGAACTGTCTTCGCCTTCTTTGGAGCTGATTCTCCCCATCCAATCCACAGCTTTTATTGTTCCTTCATCTCAGTTGTGAAGTGATGGACCCAGATTTCATCCATTGTTATGAATTGACAAAAAAAACTCAGCTTTATTGCAGCAAAACATCCTCACAATGCTGTTTTTGTTCTTTTCTGAGCAAATGTGGCACCCACCTTGCACAAAACTTTTTGAAATGCTGTATGTCTGCTAGCTCGCACACTTTCTGTCGATGGTCATCTAATACCATTATAGATTTTCTTTACAATTTCTGGATTGGTCTTGGCAGCTTGTAAGGCTGCACTTAAACTCTCCCATCCAATATTTCACTGTTGTAAACAAAGGAGCAGACTCCCCCAAAGTAGAATCTGTCTCAGCTTTAATATTAGTTGGACTATGACCTTTCAAATGATAGTATTGTATCACATAATGATGATCAGTTTTATCCATGTTAACAAATTCGCTGAGAGCATTCACTAATGATGGCTGCTAAACAATGTAAAATCGTCAAACTTCAAACTTAAGCTTTCTAAAGTTGGTACTTTTTACCATTGTTTCAAACTACCACTATCCATATGTCCGGTTGGGTACTCTTGGGTCAGCCACTTTATATTTCTGTTCAGCAGTAATTATGCTGGTTTACACCAAAGACAGTGCCACTCTATGAGGGATATTATTAATGTGGATTCAACAACTTACGTTTTAATCTTTCATTTATTAATTTTTGTATTGCAGATTACTGGTTCTGGATGAAATAGATGAGCTGGATAGTCGGAATCAGTCAATTCTCTACACTGTATTTGAGTGGCCATCTAAGCCTAATGCAAATCTTGTGCTTATTGGCATTGCAAATGCATTGGATCTAACAGATAGGATTCTTCCACGTTTGCAAGCTCGACTGGACCTGAAACCAGAGCTGCTTCATTTCCCTCCTTACACAAAGCAACAGATAGTCAACATACTGACAAAAAGACTTAATGAGGTAAGTGAAGGAAAGAATGCTTTCAGGTGCTGGGCCAACTCTTATGGCCCTACATAAATTGTACTGTGCCCTCATAGTTATAAAAGCTCTCTCTTGTTAGTTAACTTGTATTAACTCTGGATAGCACTATATAAAGGTAAATGGAAATGGAGTTTTATTTATGGACGCTCTTTAACTGCTGTGGCTCTCAGCGTCCCATTCTATACTGGGCATGAAAGACCACTTAATTTTGCTCAGAGGCCTCTCTTGTCAGGCTTGAGGTTCTTTAATGTGCTGTAAATCTACGACACGAGACCAACGGCTTTACTTCTCTTTCGAAGGAAGCCATGCTAAGGATTTTTATGCCTTTGAACCTGCAACCTTGGGCATATGAAGTTAGCATGGTAACAATTACACCACGGAGGGCGTATCACATTTAAAATCTTAGTTGAGGCCATTTTAGAACAGAAATGAAGTGTTTTCTTGTATAAAACTAAAGAATCGTGCCTAAATAAATCATTTTGTAACCTATTTTACAAGTTCCTAAAATGTCAATTTTTTTATGTTTAAAATTCTAAAGTCTACTGATCTTACTTCACCCTGTCTCCACTTTTGTGGGAGATACATTAAAATCCCATATAACCCATCTCTTAAATAGAACGAAAATACCAATTTCCCCAGTAATCATTTCAGTCATGGTTGAGCAAATTTAATCACACATATGGAGTGTAAAATGCAGTTTTGGCTTCCCTGTAAAGTAATATATGAATTATATATATTTGTATAGGATGTTTTTATAGATATAAGCTATATCTAAAATGATTTGCTCTCACATTTTGTGCTTTCTTTTTCATTTACAATAGCTCAATCAGAAGTAGTGTAGTTGAATAGTGTTGAAAATTCACACTTTATGTTCAATATTTGCTACATTCCGAGTTAGTGTATAATGCAGTTTCAGAATATAAAATATAAGAAATATGTTTTCATGCCATTCAGGGAAGAGTTCCAAATATAATAATTTATTACAGTCCTGTATATTGACAATGAAAATTCAAGAATGGTTAATTAACGTTTACATAGTGTTTTATGTGAAGTTCGTTTAGGCAGTAATTTTATGGAATGTGTGTGTTGAATATAGGCCTGTACATTTACAACAGCTTGACTGCGAAATTAGCCTCTAACTGAAAACTAAGAGGTTATGCAAAGGTAGTATTGAAATCCTATTTTGTTAGCATTTCAGTTAAAATGGTGCAAATGAAGTAAATTAGGTGATGCTTAGTTCTCTTCTGCCCCAAATACAATCTGTGTTTGTAATAATGTTTTTGTTTTTCAAGCTGGGAGTTAATGATTTGTTTCCTCCTGCTGCATTACATTTGCTGGCTGCTAAGGTGGCAGCAATGTCAGGAGATATTAGGAAAGCACTGGACATTGCTCGAAGAGTAGTGGAACTAGCTGAAATTGAAAAGACCAGTCAACCATTGCCACTGCAGCCTACAATGAATCACTGTAAGTTCTTATATATTCATTCATTTATTAAAATTGAAATAAAATCTGAAAAAAATTGTGGTGTTTGCAGTCATAAGACATTCTGTACAAATTATTCTTATTTATTTTAAAGCTTCCTTTATTGCAAGGTTGCCTCTTGGACAAAGCTTAAAAAATACAAACATTAACAAGAACACATATAAATGGTTGAATACAGTAATAAGAAATAGAACAATATACAATAAACAGTGTCAAAATTTGAGTTGTAATGTTACAAGCGAAGAAGTGGAAGAACATGAGCTTATTCTATCTGCTTCATGCTAATTGAAATAAACATTACCAAAAATGGTTTTATAACAGATTCTCTTGTAAGTAGAAGGGGAATAAGGAAATACACTAGGCTAAAGAGATAGGCAAATCTTTTAAGACCTGATTGCACCTTGATGGCGTTGAAATTCCATTCTCTTTACATCAAATGTGTTAGAAAATTTAAATCAATAATAAGGAATATCTTGGAAATGTTAACTCCATTTAAAAAAAAAAAGCACTTGATGTTAATTTTGTAGTAAGATTTTGTCTTATCTTTACGGTTTATCAGTTATGCAAAAAATCCTCCAAAATGTATAGAGCTTCAGGGGCTATTTCCAGAAAATTCAATGCACATATTTTGTCATTAAAATTTCTTAAACTAATACAATATTGTGGTATTTTAAGCTAGATTGTTTGAGACATTTTTGACAAAGCCAAAACTTTCGAAAAGTGTACCATGCAAAGGGTAGTTTGGAGTGGGAGAATTTTCTTAAAAATCTTTCTCTCTCATGTCCTTGGAAGGTGCAGAAATTAAAGCTGGTATTTAACCAATTCTTTGTTTTTGCATTATGCACACATGGTTGTTTTTCTAAAATACTATTTTATTTATATATTCAGAGGGCCTCAAAACATTTATTTCCAGTGAAATCTTGATATCAAATTTTTGGGTGGAATAGAATACTTCCCCTACTTATTATATGTAGTAGAGAGAGAAAAAAAAAGCAAATGAGGTGCTCAACAGATTACTTAACATCCCTACGGGGAAGATAGAATGTGAAAAAGAGCTTAACCAAATAATAAAAACTGCCGAGAACAATGGTTTTAACAAAACACTTTTCTGAAAAAACTAAAAACAATAGAGAGAAAGAGAAAAATAACAGCTACAACCACCCTCATGGCAGAAAAAACCAGAATATTTTAAAAAAATTCACATTCCACCCTCAGGCCTTCAACAAATTTAAAAAGATCTTCAAAGAACACATCTTCTTAGCCCGACAAAACAAACACAGGAAAAAAAAAAAACCTTCTAAAGAACAAGTTGGACAAAACACCTGCATCCAAGAAATCAGGAATTTACAGAATCAACTGTAAAAACTGTGATAAAAGATACATAGGACAAACCAGAAGAAACATAGGAACCAGGTTGAAGGAACATCTGGGACACTTAAGAAACAACCAAAAGGAGAAATCAGCAGGAGCCTCACATGCTTGGTACAATAGCCATAGAATCGAAGACAATGTCCACTTTTCAAAATTAGAACAGCGACCGCTAGAATTAAACATATGGGAGAAGATCTTTATTTTAAAGCAGAAACCTAGCCTTGTGAATTTTGGAATTCCTGCCGATGACAACCCGCAAAAAATACCAACAACAGGCCAGCCAGTTGAAATTGTTGATGATGTAGGCAACATACGCCTGCGAAACATGTCCAGGTAATTTATTACTTAGTGAAGTAATTCAAGTGTAAATTCGATTCATTTTATAACCAAATGAGGTGCTGTTGTATTTGTGATAAGAGTATTTCAAATATCCCCAATTTTTTGGAAGTTGAAAGCAGCAGAACAACACAAGGAGAACTGAAGGCTTCAAAGCAACTTTCGGGATACAAATATAATAGAAAGTTACCAGATTTTTAAGCATAAATTTAATTCTGTCATATTTTCACATAACTTGTTTATGCAAGAGTTTGCTGGTCTTAAAATCTCTGCCCTGGGTAGCATGTCTCAAACTGCCCTTTAGCTCAAACTGCCCTTTAGCAAGTCCTGGTGCAAGATCATAATGGAATCCAGTACAAACATTTCTTGTGTAACATCGGAAGACTTTAAGCTTGTTGTGTGCAGGGTAATACTTTTGTGCTGGCTCGAAGAATGGTTAGCTCTCCGCAGAAACAAGCTTAGAGTAGTGAAGGACCTTCCAACAAACTGGTTAACTTCCTCTCGTCAATCTCAACGGGAGGAAGTGATTTTAGCTTGTTTGCATATTGGCCACTGCAATTTTACACATAGTTTCCTTCTTAAGGGTGAATCTGCTCCATTGTGTCCACTATGTGGAGAAGATTTCTCTGTCCGTCGTGTTGCTAGAGTGTGTCATTCTAGCACAAATTCGGGAATCACTGCAACTGCCGGTCAGTCTTGCAGAAGTCGAGCGGTAGCTAAGATTTTTACATTTTTATCGAAGATAACCTTCAAAATACAGATTTAGTTGTTTTTACCTTTGTTTTTATATTAGTTTTGAAATGTATATATATATTTTCTTTCTTAAATCAAGAATCTGTGGTTTTTTCCATGATTACTTTTATACATTGATTTTTAGATTTATCTTTCGTACTTATTTATAATATTTCTTATTGAGCTTTATCTCTGGCTTTTGCCATGATTTGTTTGATAAGGGCGCTGATGACCTTGTAGTTGAGTGCCCTTAAACACTAACCATCATCATCATAATGGTTCAGAAAATGTTGTAAAGGGAACGAGGGAATTTAAAGGTTGTTTCATTGAAAAATGTTTTATTAGCTTCTCTTGCATGAAAATATTCTATTATGTAAGTGAATATAAATTTAGATTTATATATATTAGCTGTGTTAAAATTGTTTCATATTTGGACAATTTTCTGAGCATAATTTGTATAGTGCCAATATTATAAAAATGCTGTGATAGTTGATCCTGCCACTAAATAGGGACATTTGATGGAAGTATGATAGGAAGTATGAGGAACTTGTCACATAGCAACTAGCTTTTGACTATCACTTTAACCTATGGTACTCCCTTATTTCGCTTCTACTTATGAGGAAGCAAGTAATAAGACTATTTGTGCTAATTTTTTCTCGATTAGCATGAAGTAAATAGAAGCATAAGCTTTTTAACAATAATTTGTTGCAGAGAGGTAGAGAAGATCATGTGAATGGAACACATTAGATTTTTTTGTTCCTTTTCTTACTATGAATGTGCATGGAAATGTATGGTATGGGTGTGATGGTAGAAAGTAATGGTGGCAGCACCGTAATTGTAAACGATGATGATGGATATGAATTTTGTGTTTAGACAATATACTTAATGTAGCAGGCATATTGTAAATGTTTCACCGAATATGAATTTGCACAGAAATTCAAATTGTGAACAGAAGAGATGGAGAAGGGAGAAAGGAAATGTACAGTATGTGTACATTGATAGAACCTATCTATGGCAGCAGTGGCAACCTAGCTGTTACAACAATGATGGATATCATTTTCTATTTAAACAGCATACTTAATACAAAACATTTTTTTAGTTTCTCTGCATGTACTATGTATATAGTGTATAGAGAAGGTATTGCACTCCACCAAAAATTTGATACCAAGATTTCTCTGGAAATATATGTATTAGGGTCCCCCTGTATACAAAAAAAAAGTATTTTCAGAAAAAGGTCCATGTGTCTGTGAACACGATAACTCAAAAGCGAAAAGTCGGTAAAATACCAAACTTGATATTTAAGTTTAGTATCTTCCAGGGTTGTGACACAAAAATTTTGAGAAATATCCCCCCACCCCACGCCAAACTACCCTTTACATGGAATTTTTTAACATTTTGATTTTCTAAAAATTGGCTCTAACGATTTTATTAAAATATTGTATATTAAAGATATTTACCTGACAAATAAAATGTATATTTTGAATTTTCTCTGAATAGCCTCTGAAGACTAATTTATTCTGAGTGAATTTTACAGAATTTTGTATAACTGCTAAACTATAAGAAATGGACAAAAACTTGCACACAAAAAATGTAGAGCACATTAAAACACACAATTTATGTTGTATACATTTTTTCGTGGAGTTGATTGTTTTTGAGATATTCCTTTTTTTTGGTTTCAGCTTCGAAAAAACTTAAACCTTTTCTCATACAGGAATTTGTCAACTCCTGTCCATACAAATAAAGGAACTTCAGTCACATAGCAACCAGCTTTTGACTATCACTTTAACCTATGGTACTGCCTTATTTCTCTTCTACTTGCAAGGAAGCAAATAATAAGACTATTTCTGCTAATTTTTTGTTGATTAGCATGAAATAAATAGAAGCATAAGCTTTTTAACAATAATTTGTGCAGAGATGTAGAGAAAGTCGTGTGATTGGAAGACATCAGATTTTTCTTTTCTTTTCCTAATTTGAATTTGTGCAAAATTCACATTGCGAGCTGAATGAGATGGAGAAGGAGAATGGAAATGCATAGGTATGTCTGTGCTTAGTGATGACTGCATCAGCTTAACTGTAATGTTTATTATGGATTTGAGTTTCATTTAAGACAACATAATATAATATATTGTAAAACATTTTATCTAATTTGAATTGGCATGTAAATTCGTGTCTTGAGGACAGTATGGAGATGTACGGAATGTGTGAGATGGTAGAATATGGCACTGGTGGCAGTGGCAGAGTAGAGCTGCAAAGATCATGTAGGCTATATTCTATAAAAGCAACATACTTAATATAATATATGGTTAAACATTTTATCTAATTTGAATTTGTGCGTAAATTCATATTTCGGGCAGAACAGAGAAGCACAGGGGAAACCAGAAATGTACTGGTATGTGCATCAAGGAGGAGGGGAAATATGCAGCATTGCGTGCAACCACCAATGTGAAAGGAAGTCCTCTAATTTTATTTCAGATTTGAAGAGTATCTTTTTTCCAATGAGAATGCTCATAGGTCCATTAACAGCTAACCTTTTGGCATGAAATGAAACGCACAAAATCGGCCTGGTGGTAATCTATACCATTTCTCCCTGGCTTTGCCACTGCCATACCCACAAAATTTGAAACTTAATTTTTCCTGCATGTTATCCAGAAAACATCGCAAATGCAAGATGACTCGTAGTTCGAATTTTAATATTTTGGAGAAAATTTTTTTTTTTTTTTTTAATGGTTTTTTTATATAGCCCCCTTTAACATCTAAGGTCATATCGGGGGCTTTGCATTTGAAACAACTCGTCTGTAGGTTCTTTACTTTGGTTTAAATTATTTTATTTTTCTCAAATACACACATATTCACTGTCACATACATACTTCCAGACTCTGTGGGGGATAGGGAATAAATCTGGCTAAAGAAAAATTCCCCATCCCGGCCGGGAATCGAACCCGGAACCTCCGGGTGAGAAGTCAGCTCACTGGCCACTCGACCACAGAGACAGTCCAAAAAAAAAGAATGTAGTTATATTCGAATAAATACGGTAATTGATTTTTCTTATTACTGCTGTGTGTACATTTACAGCTGTTCATAAAATACCAAACTTGGTACTTAAGTTTAATATCTTGCAAGGATCCAACTCAAAAGATTTTGGGAAACATCCCGTCCATCCTAAATTACCCTTTACATAGAACAAAATTCAAACATTTTGATTTTCTGAAAAATGGCTCAAAATGATTTTGTGTAAATTCTGTATATTAAAGATATTTACATGACAAATAAAATGTATATCTAGAATTTTCTGGGAGTAGTCTCTGAAGACCTTTTTATTCTGAATGAATTTTGCTGAATTTTACTTAAATGGTAAACTATAAGAGATAAACAAAAACTTACTACACAAAAATTGGATGTTGTTAAAACATATAATTTGTCATACAGATTTTTTTTTTTTTGTGGAGTTGACTGTTTCAGAGGATATTCCATGTTATTGGTTTCAATTGTAAAATACTTGAGAATTTGTAAACTCCTGGACATGAAAAGAAACAGACTTCAACCAAATGGCAACCAGATTGTAAAAGATTTTATTGCTCTAGCCTTGCGTATTCCTTTATTTCCCTTCTAGTTACAAAAAAGTAAGTAATAAAGACAATTTCTTCTAATGCTTGTCTCAGTTAGCGTGAAGTAGATAGAAGAATAAATTGTTTTAACAATATTTGCTTACAGAGATGTAGAGAATGTAATGCAAATGGAACCCATCAGATTTTGTACTGTATATTCTCATCTATGTCTTCTCTCTATGTTACAGTATCAAACACAGCCAGCCCTAAAAGGTCTTCTCCACGGAAGATTCCACCAGCAAACACAGCCAGCCCTTTAAGGTCTTCTCCACGGAAGATTCCACCAGCAAACACAGCCAGCCCTTTAAGGTCTTCTCCACGGAAGATTCCACCAGCAAACACAGCCAGCCCTTTAAGGTCTTCTCCACGGAAGGTTCAAGATATTGCAACAGTTGCCTTGAAGGAAGTGATGTCAGTATTGAACAATGCTTATGCCACATCCCACACTTTACATTCTGCAGAGCACAATGCAAACTTTCCCCTTCAACAGAAAGTTCTTATTTGCACATTGCTATTGATATTGAAGAAAGGACGTAACAAGGATGTAACTGTAGGCAAGGTATGTACATCATTTTTGCAAACTTTCCCAAATTTTATTTCATTTGATTTGTGTGTTTCATAATTCAATGCATTGGAAATATCAATACCAACTCCCATTTAGCATATAGATTTGTTAGCTGTGCCTGCTGCATTGTGGTATTTTAGGCAATATGGTAGCAAATACCAGTCTTGTCTCGCATTAAAATATTGTGTATCACATTATATAGCATATTTACTCAAATACAACACAACAAATGTAAGATAAACTTTATTTTTGTTTTTGATATTTCATAATACATAATTTTTAAACATATTTTTTTGATCAAATTAAGGGACACTTATGCTTATTGACTCTTTTTATTTATTCAAAATTGCACGGAAATTCACATAATTTATTCACCATTAGACAATTATAATAATTATGATAGGCTTCATCAAAACTAACTTATAACAATAAATACTTAAACAAACTGATTACATTTCTGTATATGCTATAATCAAAATACTAAATGCAACTTTGGACTTGGAGGCAGTCATCAAGCTTCCTCTTGAGCTGAAGTGCATCCCTCAGATGACAAATCTTCAGAAAAATTGTCACTTGAAGTTGACTGTTGACCTATTTTGCTAGTAATTGTTGATTTAAAATAGACTTCTTCTTAACCTGGTCCTTAAGACATGCTATATTTGTGTGTTGTATAACTTAAAACTTTTTATTCGCAGAAATACAAAGCAAAATCTCTTACCATCGACACTAAAAATATTACTTTTAAATTCACTACATATTTATGTAATACAGCAGATTGAGATACTTTTGTAGGTGGCATTTCTCAACCAAAGCACTATTCAAATAACATTCTCAATTGTCAAGTATCGAGATCAGAGCCAGTGATGCCAGTGATGAAAAATGGGAAAGCACCAAATCATGTAAAGACATGACTGATAATTACTGGATTTCCTTTGACTTTATGGCTGACTGCTCATGGGTATTAGCTAGTTTTGTTCCTAATCTTAATTGCATAATATTTCACAATATCTGGTAAATCCCTGTTCATGGATGTAAATAAACATGCTGCTGTTGATTGTAAGTCATATGGTCATACTTTACTGAATTTGGTTTTCTCCCAGCATACGCTAGAACATACTTAAATACTCCATACATCCAATTATAAATATGTGTATACCTATATATCTCTTGCTTGTCAACAGAGACTTTATTAAGTACCAGTAATCATTACCTAAAAGGAAAAATTATAATTTAATACCGTGTTTAAGAGTAAAGCATACATTTCCTTCACTTAAAGCTTAAAATATGCATTTATATTCATTAACAAATGCTGGTCAAATTGTCAGAAAAATTGTGTCTATCAAAATATATCAGTTAAGTATATTTTTAAATATATGAAAAAGAACATGCATTTTGCATACAAATCTGGGCTCTATTGATAAATAAGATGTGCCAGAAAAGTGAGTAATGTGACTTACAAGTCATAATATCCATGATGTGTTGTAATAAATACATTTAAAGAATATCACAGCAGATTGAAGCTACTGTGAAACTGTGTAAACATAGCCCGTCTTTTGCAATGTGAAGTTTGCTTTCATATTTACAATATGATGTTGGAGCACGTGGACAGAGATTCACCCACCCTTCTCTCCTCCAACTTTGGTTGGGCATCCTTGATGTAATTTTATGAATTGTTTAGGTATTGCTAGTTTTAAAATGTAGAGGATGTAAGAACTGTGGCATTTAGTTTTCAAGAGTGATATAGAATGTAGCAAATATATACGAGTTTTTCAGAATAAAAATTTTAACTGCGTGCAAAGAACTTGGCTACCATCAAGCAGTTTATTTTAGAAGGAATATTGCTCTATGAAATTTAATCCCTCCTCCCAAACATGTTTTAAATTTTAATTATATTGGCTTGTAGAACATATATTTTTTTCACCTGGAGGTTCTGGGTTTGATTCCTGACCATGGAGTATAAAGTTTTCTTTAACCCTAGAACAAGCAAAAATTGTTCATACATTTTTCTTTTGTTAAAAAAAAACCTAAAAAAAATTATTATAAGATTTATACCCTGTCGTAACACAGACAAATTTTGCCCTTGTTTGGTGCGCCATGTAACCTAAAATAACTTGGTGCTCCTGGGTCTAATTAGGATTATTCTCTACCCTCCATGGAGTGTGGAACTGGATTTAAGAGTGAGTGTATGTGAAAAACTAAGCTAATGTAAAGCTCAGAAAGTAAAGCTCCCAATAGTTAGGTGGAAAAAAAAAAATAATAATAATAATCTCAGTTCACATTATGGTATTAATCGTGGAGATTCTTTTCTCTCTGTCCTGCTTTTCTGTCACACTGTGTATGTGTGTGTGTGTGTTTTTTCTTTTTTCTGATAATAAAATTAATTTTTCTGGATATTTATACATTAAAACTTATGTGTAAATAGTACAGAAACGTGGTCCTGTTCATTCTCATGCATTTGAATTAATCTGTTTCCCATATTAGGTAATAATGATAAAAGATCTGGAATTGTGTGTACCTAGATAATAAATGGCAAAAACAGTAACAAAAATTAATATGCATACCTTCTTAAATATTCAATGTATAACAGTTTTAGAAAGCTTTTAAATTTACTTTGTAAGATTTTTGTGAATAGCAAGCTATTGAAGTTGTCCGTTTCATTCTCCTTATAATCCTTATGCTTTTCTTGCAGAAAACTGTAGAAGTGGAACTAACAAATGCATTATACCATTTTAATCAGTTCAGCCATTCAGAGTGAAATGGTAACTTAATCTTATATGTGCATTCAAATATTTTAAGAGAGAGATTTTTTTTTTCTTTCAGTGTAATTATCCTCATCAGTATTAGCTTTTTATTCAGTTTAAAATTGTCGGAAAATGTTGTTTATGGTTTTATTATATACAATCTATGAATACCTTCACCTCTCTGTCTAAAATTAATTTGAGGAGATTTCTTATGTACTTTATTTGACAACATTTCACTCTATATTGCTGTTGAATGGTCCTGTTAACTTAAAAAAATGCTTTTCAGGTAAAAACAAATTTATACAAATGATAAATGGAAATTTGTTTGTGTGAAAACTTGAACTTTCTATGCTTATTTGTATTGGCACAATTAAAATTCAAAGTTCTGGCAATAATTCAAAGTGATGTAATGGATCCCTTTCCTCTATTATTAAAATATTGTATTTGTCTGTGTTTTTAATTCATTGTTCATGTATTGTGTCTAAACATTATTATAAAACTTATACTAGTTTCTGGAATCGGGCCGTATCAATTTGAGCCCAAGAACGATGCTATAAGACCAGAAGACAAAAATATTGGGAATTCAGAAAGAGTAAATAGTACCTACTGATTGGTGTAGTTGTAGAGATTCTGCTCATCAGTAACTCGTCATGACAGTTTCTGCTATTGTGAAAGTGTAGAGAGACAGGAAGGGAAGTGCTGAGTGTATTACACTGCATAATTGCTATCATTCTGTTGTACTAAACAAAGATGGATTGAACACATCTAGGTGTATTATGATAATGATGGCAGAATCCAATTTTGAAAGGAAAGAGTTAATGAATAATGAACAAGGGAATATGCGATGTGTAGCTTGTAGAGAATCGGTCTGCTGGATTAACTTTTGGAAGCCCTCTGGGAAAGGAAACAGAAAAGTCATACCTTCATGCATAATTAAACAAAGGTGAAACGAATACCTTTGTTTCACTAAAGAGTACACATATTTTTTCTTTTTCTTTTGAATATTTTGGTTTTGTATCACTGGGCCCTAATGATAAAACCATTTTTGTGGAAATGTACAATTAAAAGAGAAAACCCAAGGTCGGAAAGGTAAAGGCAGGATTAAGGTGAACCTTCAAATTAAAAGAATTCAACCCAACTTCACCCATTTATTTAACAATATGCACCATTACTAGACAAAACACAAATATATTAACCAAAGACCCGTGCTCGCCACAAATAAAAAAAAAAGTATAAGGCCACTTCAGACAGGTCAGAATAATTTATCATAATATGGGAGCAAAAGGTTAATAGATTTTTGCCAAGTTAAGATTACTAAATTTAGACAAACCGAAATCTCACTCCACAATGATCTAGCATGGCACAAGTGGCCTGAAAGAAATTCCGCCCTCCTGGCGTTGTCTATGACGACCCCAATGATGGCCGCTCATGGCAAAGCAGTTAGCCTAGATCAGGGGGGAACTGCTGTTGGGGAACTCGTGACATGTCCAGACATGCGCAGAGAAGTCTGGATCCGCTGGCTAGCCCTCAAGCAGGTTGACATAGGTGCTTGAAGTGGAATAATGATGGAGAAATAAGTGACATAGAATCCATCAAGTAATAGAGCCCATACAGTTTTCAATTTTAAGGCTTTTGTTTATATTACAATCCATAGTTGCTAGCATTGACTTTATTACCAAACTATCGAAACTAAAGTGCATTCTTTTTGGCTTGTATTCTAGTTCCAATTTATGATAAGACTATTCTGTTATGGCAATGATTCTTGGTGGGCTTCAAATATGCAATGAAATTTGTCATTTGTAACATAACATCATTTGGCTTCAATAACATTATAATGAAAGTTGTAATTTTTGTCTGATCCATTCATTCTATATTATTCAACAATGTTTTAAAGTTCATACTATTAATTATAGAAATATGAAACAATATTAATTAAAAATTTTCAACCAGCATGGTTTCATCCCCACATTTTTTATCATAATTGTTTAACGTTGCTGTCTCCAGCTATGTAATAATGGTGATTGTTTTTCTGATACCTTTGAGATTTTTAGGCACATGCTATACAACAAATTCATATGTTAATTTGCAGAAATTTGTTTCTAGTAATATGCAATCCATCGATGGCGATTGGAAAGAGGAATTTTAATTTCTGCACCATTTTCAAGTAAACTGAATATTATAATTTGATATGCTGACTTTTCCAAATTCAAAAAAAAATCTGTTCCTTTTGGAGTACCAAAATAAATTATTTTGTTAGTCCTAAGGTGTGTTGTGACTGTAAATGTTATGTATTTTTCTGAAAAACCTGAGCTATCAAATTGATTGTCCCTGCCTAGCCAAACCTTTTCATTTTGTCTAGCAGTGATTCTGCTGTTACATTTCTGTAACCATGCTGACTCTACTGCAGGTATTGCATAGTGTGCATAATCTATAAAATTAATTTGGAAATTAGTCTATATTATACCTAAATTTACATTTGTGGTATTTGAGTACAAAAATGCAACATTAGGCATTTCTGAGATTGCCAAGCAGCCTCATGCTTACAATGAGACACAAGTTGCTTGGCTGTACAAAATTTGATTATTGCAGTAAACCATGTGAGACATCCTTCTTGGAAGCCTTATCAGTTATTCTTTGAATTTGTGAAAACAAAACTTCATAGAAGCATGGGTTTTCAGTGTTCTATTTTACTCAACAGCATCCTTATTTTGAGATTCATTTGATTGTTAAGTTAATGGGCCTTTAAATATTTAACATGTAAATGAGCTAAATAAATTTGTGTTGCAGCTCCATGAAGTGTACAAACGAGTTTGCAAAAAGAGAAACATAAGTTCTTTGGAGCAAGGAGAATTCTACAGTTTGTGTCAGCTGGTAGAGACACGGGGTGTAATGAGGGTACAAACTCGCAAAGAAATACGCTTATCAAAGGTAAGAATGCTTGATCGAACTTCCTCTACAATAGTAGAGAAAGCGTAGAAATAGCATCAGACTTATTTAGGAAAGTAGTTTTCATGGTGCTGCACAGCATTTCATGAAATAGCTGTAGGTTCTCAATATACTGGTTCAGTTGTCTTGTTCTTGTTTCTATTTAAGACTATATAATTAATAGACCAATAAATGTTAAAAAATGTAAATTATAACAAAACATGAACAATATAAAAAAGTTTTAACTGATCATTAATCTGTAGAGAATAGATTGCTTTATAGTTTGCCCTTTCCAACTAAACTGGCTTTAACACAAGATGCTTTAACAATTTTTCTGGGAAGAAAGCTGTTAAGGTTTTTGCCACTATATAGTAGAATAAATGGTACCTTATTTATCCGAGTACAAGATGACCTCAAATGCAAGACGACCCCACTTTTCAAAACTTAATTTTGGAATTGTAGCATCTCATCTATATGAAAAGAAGATATAACTTTTAAACACAATTTAAAGGTTGCTATATATTTTGAATAAACTAAGGAGCACCTAAGCTATTATGCCCATTATTTTTTCTTTCTTAATTTGAATTAATGCAAAGTACATGTTTTGAGTGACAAACGGAGAGGGGAGTACAGAGATACACAGAATGGGTGTGATGCTATAATGGTGATGGCAACATATGATGGATAATATTTTGTATTTAGACAACATACTTAATATAACATATTGTAAATCTTTTTACCTAATTTTAATTTGCAAGAAATTCAAATTGTGAGTGGGAGAGACAGAGAAGGGATAATAGAAATGTATGGAATTAGTGTAAAGATAGAACATGATGACGATGGAAGCAGCATAGCTGTAACAAAGATAACTAGGGATGGGAAAATTTTGTTTAAATGATAAGACTAAAACCATTTTGGACATTCAAAATGTTAGAATTTGATTTTAAATTGCGAAAGAAGGTGAAAATTAGGTTTTGATGCAAAATATTGTACTTTACACAATTTTCTAACAATATGTGATTTATCTAGGTAAAAAAAAGACAAATATTTTGACTTATAGTTGGTTTACCATCGTGAAGGATTCAGGTTTGGTGCTGATATAGTGCTATGAATACTTTCTGGCAGAATAATCACCATATTTATTTGAATACAAGACAATGTTTTTTTTTTTCCAAAATATTAATGCCTGGAATTAGGGTTGTCCTGCAAGTTTCAAAGTTTGTGGGTGGGGAAATGGTAATATATACTGTTGAGGTAACGAAATTTTGTGCCTTCATTTCGTGCTGAAAAATTCACTGTTAATAGGCCTATAAGCATTCCTATTAGGAATAAGGTTTCACTCCGAAACTAAAATAAAAATAGAGGTCTTTCTTTCACATCATTGGTTGCACATAATGTTGACTGGGAGCCAATGGTCAAGCACAAAGAGAGAGATTTAGTTGTGCATTTCCCTCCTCCCATTGCACATTTCTGTTTGCTGCTCTGTTTCTCTGTGCCAAGCACAATGTGAATTAACACACAATTTGAATTAAGTAAAACCATAGTAAAACTTATTACAATATGTAATATTCGGTTAAATTGCCTAAATAGAAAATTGTATTTGTCATTACAGCTAAGCTACTGCCGTCACTGCCATGCACAGGCATAGCAGTACATTTCCATTCTTTTCGGTCACTCTACCACTCACATTGTGAGTTTCTGCAGAAACTTGAATTTCCATAAAATATGAGTTGTTACTTTAGATAAAACTTTGTATAATGATGTGTTATAATAGGTATGTTTCTAAATAGAAAATCGTACCTATTACATTGTTAGCAGTTGCACTGCTGCTGCCATTGCAACCTCTGATCACATACATAGGTCTGATCCTGTCCTTCTCTCCTACCCACCACATGAATTTCTCAAAAATTCTAATTAAGTAAAAAAAAAATCTGATGTGATCCATCCACATGACTTTGTCTACATCTCTGCAACAAATTATTATTAAAAAGTTAATGCTTCTACTTACTTAAGCTAATTGAGAAAAAATTAGCAGAATTAGTCTTATTACTTGCTTCCTTGTAAGTAGAAGCGAAATAAGGGAGTACCAAAGGTTAAAGTGATAGTCAAAAGCTGGTTGCTATGTGACTGAAGTTCCTTTGCTTGTATGGATAGGATATGACAAATTCCTGTATGAGAAAAGTATAAGTTTTTCAAAGCTTAAACCAAAAACAAGGAATATCTAATAAACGATCAACTCCACAAAAAAAATTTATATAACATAAATTGTGTGTTTTAGTGTGCACTACATTTTTTGTGTGCTAAGTTTTTGTCTATCTCTAACAGTATAGCACTTACACAAAATTCCGTAAAATTCATCCAGAGTAAAGTGGTCTTTAGAGTCTATTCCCAGAAAATTCAAAGATATACATATTATTTGTGAGGTAAATATCTTTAATATACAATATTTTAATCAAAATTGTTCCATATAAAGGGTAGCTGAAAATCTTGGTGTCGTATCTTTGGAAGATACCAAACCTAAATACCAAGTTTGGTTTTTAACAGATTTTTCGTTTTTGAGCTATGCTGCCCACAGACACATACACATACACACAGACATTTTTATAAAAATACTGTCATTTTGTTTTGGATTCAGGAGGTCTCAAAACATGTATTTCTGGTGAAATCTCGGTATCAATACCTTCTCTATACACTATGTATAATACGTGTAGAGAAAGTAAAAATATACTTAATCAGCTAAGTGCCCCTTAGTAAGTTCAAAATGTTTGGTGAAACTTAAATTTAATTTAAAAATTAGGTTACCTTCTTTTTATATAGGTGATTGGTTCTGAAAAATGGAGTCAGTCTTGTATTTGGAGAAATACAGCATATATTCAACAGTTGCCTGGCTGTTCAGCAATGTAGATAATATTGTTGTAATTTCCTTATTGCACTTTTCAGTGTTGCTCCATATTTAGCGATGTGTTGCTAAAGTATTTTGAACTAGTCCCAGTGGTAATTTTTGTAAAATATGATATCCAATTCTTCTATTGAGTTTTAAATTTTTGATGTTCTTCTTTAAGTTTAATAATTCAACTTAAGTCTGGGCTTTGACTTAAGTTTTACGATTCTTGAACACTGTTAAAGTTGAAGCCGTGTTTGTTAAGGAATATGCTCATGACCTCACAGCACTTGTAAAACGTCTTGAGGGATCCAAGTTCCCTACTACCCATGATTTATACTCAGGATAAATAAATTGGTTCATGGTTTCAAATTGATAGCCAGGGTATTTTTGAAGGTGAAATACGTCAACTTTTAGTAAGTGTTGAGAACCAACTGCTTCAAGCAGAAGTTAGCATTCTCTTATGTGAGTGGGCTTACATCTTCAAAATAAACTCTCTGAATTTTTGAGTTCTGATCCCTCAACGCTGAACAAATCTTTTTAATCCTAAGAACATTGTAGTAAATGAAGGCATTGGTGGCAAGAAGAACTGTTACACAAATTTTACTTTTCTTCCCTCCATGGCATGAGTAACCCTTTTCAGCTAACGTCTTGCTGGGAAGGAGATTGTAGAATAGGCCAGTCTCATCACAGTTGTAAATGCTTTGAGGCTGATAATCCCTTATGATTCCTGGTATAACCTCTTTCTTTCAGTGTTGAACGGTGATGTCATCCACAGCATTGGACTCGTCGCAAATTATTGCTTTCTCCATATGCACTATGTACATAGGTAATAGAGAAAGTATTGCACTCCACCAAAAATTCGATACCAAGATTTCACCGGAAATATATGTTTTAGGGTCCCCAATATCCAAAAAAAGCATTTTCGCAAAAAGGTCCGTGTGTCCATGTGTCAGTGAACATGATAACTCAAAAACGAAAAGTCAGTAAAATACCAAACTTGGTATTTAAGTTTAGTATCTTCCAGGGATGCGACACGAAGATTTTGAGAAAAATCCCACCACCCCCAACTACCCTTTACATGGAACTTTTTTTCGAAAATTTTGATTTTCTCAAAAATGGCCCTAACGATTTTGATTAAAATTTCGTATATTAAACATATTTACCTGACAAATAAAATGTATGTCTTGAATTTTCTGGGAATAGCCTCTGAAGAGTAGTTTATTCTGGATGAATTTTACTGAATTTTGAATAACTGCTAAACCATAAGATGGACAAAAACTTACTACACAAAAAATGTAGAGCACATGAAAACACAAAATTTATATTATATACATTTTTTTCGTGGAGTTCGTCGTTTTTGAGACATTCCTTATTTTTGGTTTCTGCTATGAAAAACATACTTTTCTCATACAGGAAATTGTCAACTCCTATCCATATAAACAAAGGAACTTCATTGACATAGCAACCAGCTTTTGACTATCTCTATAATCTATGGTAGTTCCTTATTTTGCTTCTACTTCAAGGAAGCAAGTAATAAGACTATTTCTACTAATTTTTGTGATTAGCATAAAGTAAATAGAAGTATAAGCTTTATTAGAATAATTTGTTGCAGGGATATAGAGAAAGTCATGTGAATGGTACACATCAGATTTTTTTTAATTAGCATGAAGTAAATAGAAATATAAGCTTTATAAGAATAATTTGTTGCAGGGATATAGAGAAAGTCATGTGAATGGTACACATCAGATTTTTTCATATCCTTTAGTCTAATGCTTGTACTCTCCCTCTGTTCTTTATTTAATTTATCCCCATGCATTTTTCTTTCCCATGTGTTTTTTATTTGTGTATATGTTTCTAATCATCTTCTTTGCCACATATTGCTGAACAAAAAAAGAATATAAAAATAATTTATCATATGTAAATAAAAATGCTCCGTGCTGGAAACCAACCTGTGGTCTGAATCACTGAAGTGTTTAGTGCACAGAATAGCCTGCATCATTAGTGCTTAATATATAATATTACGGTGACTAAAACAGCTGTTTTGTAAATTGTAAAACTCAGCCTTGTTAAATAGAATACTTGTAAGAATTTTGTGTTCACGATTCCCCCCTCCCTCCCAAATTATTATTATTCTATTTTTTTTTTTTTTTTTTTATATAGATTTGTCTTCAATGGGATGAAGAAGAAGTGAGTGCTGCGCTTCAAGACAAGAATCTTCTTGGATCCATACTCAGTGATACAGCATGTCTTTCTTAAGAGAAGACAAGTTGGATGTTCCAGATTGCTTTAGCAGGTTTTACTGCCCCTAAGTACCACAGTTGAATGAACTATTTTTGAAAAATTTGTATTTATATAGATGTACACTTTTGAAACTATGTGGTCTTGCAGTTGGTGCGACTCTGGCACTCTAATGGCAGTTGTCACGTCTGCAGATAAATTCTGCGAAACTGGTATGCTTTTTTTAAGGAAAATGAAGTAGTTATTTTAGATTGTTTAATACTAAAGACTGTCTTTTTATTCATATTTAATGTAATTGAAACTCATCCTCAGTGGAGAGATTACAAGTTGTGAATCTGTTTTTGGATCATTTATATCTTTAGGCTGTAATATAAAGTGCACTTATATTAAAAGTTGGCTGTTAATGACTGCTGAATGTTTTTAAAGTTTAGATGTCTGTTGAACACATACAGTTTGTTAATGTTAATTGGACAAAAGGGACTTAATCCTGGAATTAAAAAAAAAAGTGGATTTTTTAACTTTTTAAATAGTTATATTAACTAATTTCGTTAGAAAATGGAAGCAATTGATTTAATGAAATTAATGTGTAATTAGAAGGAAGGTTTTCTTGAGAGCCCTCTGAAAATTTATATTCTGTGTCAGCAAAATTGATAGAATTGTTGTGGATTGAATGTAAAAATATCTGGTTTCAGTCATCAATTTATAGTTATAAATTTGTAAACTTCATACAAATTTTATTGAATAAATGAAATAAAAAAAATATCACCTTTGTTTGTTTTAATTAAATAATGAATTTATTTCTGCAAATTGCATTGCCAGAATGGCAGTTTTTGTTGCAAATATCTGTTCCTGCTGCTTGCATTCATTCAATGGGATACCCCAAAAATGGTCAGTTTTTAATCTTCCGAGATAAGATAAGTTTTAACACACTTTTGGCTTTTGTGAGTACCATCCATGAGCGAGAATAATGGATGCTGTAATTCTTGGATTAGTGTATGAAACAAAAACTTTCCCCAGCAACAGAAGGCTGATTATGCCGTTTGTACAATGAGCCAGAGATCAAAAATATTTAGCTTTATGAAAGTGCACATTTGGATTTTCTTGTTAAGTGTTTATGATGTGCATTAGACAATGTTAGTGCTTTAAGTCCTCATTTCTGTTTCATCTCTCCATCATCTCAAATGAACTTGTATGTATTGAAAGTAAACATCAAAAACAAAAGCTAACTTCCTCTACATGTATTGTGTACATAGTGTATAGAGAAGGTATTCTAATGCACCCAAAAATTTGATATTGAGATTTCACCAGAAGTACATGTTTTCAGTCCCCTTGAATCCAAAAAAAGCATTTTTAGAAAAAGGTCCATGTGTGCATGCGTGCTGGCATGTGTGCATGGACAGCATAGCTTAAAAACTAAAAGACTGCAAAATGCCAAACTTGGTACTATTTAAGTTTGGTATCTTCCATGGATGCGAACATTTTCAGTTTGGGGTGGGGGGAAGAAACCCCCCCCCCCTTTCAACAATTTTTATTTGCTCAAAAATGGCTATAATGATTTTAATTAAAATACCTTGTATTTAATATATTTTTATGAATTTTCTGGGAATAGCCTCTGAAGACCTCTTCATTCTGGATGCCTTTTTTATAACTGTCTAACCATAAGAGATATACAAAAACTTACAACACAACAATTTAGATCTCATTAAAATACACAGTTTGACATACATTTTTTTTTTTTTTTTTTTTTTTTGTAGAGTTAACTATTTTCGAGATATTCCGGATTATTGGATTCAATTTTAGCCACTTAAACTTTTCTCAAATGGAAAGACCTCTTCTCCTTCCTCATTTGTTTATTCCTGGCAAGCAAAGAGATTGGAATTTCAATTGTTTTACATAGCGACCGGCTTTTGAAGGATGAGACTATAACTTTAGTCTGTGCATTTTCTTATTTCCCTTATACTTATAAAGGAAGCTAGTAATAAGACTAATTCTGCTTATGTTTATCTTAATTAGTTGATGTAGATGACAGATTAACGTTTTAAATAAAAGGTTTGTTTACAGAACAGATAGAGGACATTGAATGAATCATTAGATTTTTTTTCCCCTTCTACTTACAGGGAACCAAGTTGAGCGCAATTTCTGTTAATGTATATCTCGATTATCACAAAGTAGATGAAGAAGCAGCTTTTTAACACCAATTTATTACAGAGGTGTAGAGAAAGTCCTGTGAATGGAACACAAGAGTTTTAATTTCTTACCCAATTCAGTTAATCATGGCAACAGTTCATTTTATGAACACAGACATTTTAAGTTGCCTTATGAGTAGGGACTCTTGATTTTTGCATAATTTGTAGATAGTTTAAACTTGCAATATTTCATGATTTTTTTATATTTCAGGTTTATTTTGCAAATTTACCCATAATTCACGGTTTTTCCACAAAATTGGTCACTGCAATGTAATCACAAAAAAGTCGAGTAACTCATAAAAATTGTGTTTATAATTTAGTATTTATCTATTTATTGTTTCCTGAATGGTAATAATGCATAATGACCACTAAACACAATCCCTGTCCCATCTGGAAAAAATCTGATGAGTTCCATTCACATGACTTTCTCTATATCTCTACAATAAATTATTGTTAAAAACCTTATTCTATTTACTTTATGCTAATCGAGAAAAAATTAGCAGAAATTGTCTTATTACTTGCTTGCATGTAAGTAGAAGGGAAATAAGGGAGTTCCATAGGCTAAAGTGAGAGTCAAAAGCTGGTTGCTATGTGATTGATGTTCCTTTGTTTGTATGGACAGTTGACAAATTTCCGTATGAGAAAAGTATGTAATTTATAGCTGAAACTAATAACAATGAATATCTAAAAAACAATCAACTCCACGAAAAAAATCTAGTAACATAAACTGTTTGTTTTAACAAGCCCTACATTCTCTATTATACAAGTTTTTGTCTATCTCTTACGGTTTATTAGTTATGCAAAATCCATTCAGAATAAAGATGTCTTCAGAGGCTATTCCCAGATAATTCAAGATATACATTTTATTTATATAAATATTTTAAATATACATAATTTTAGTCAAAATTGTTAGAGCAATTTTTGAGAAAATCAGAATTTGCCATGTAAAGGTGAGTTTGGTAATTAATGGACTTTTCGTTTCTGAGCTATGCTGCCCACAGACACACACACAGACTTTTTTCTAAAAATGCTTTTTATGGAATCAGGAGGTCTCGAAACATATTTCTGTTGAAATCTCGGTACTGAATTTTTGGGTGCAATACAACACCTCTATATACAATGTACACAGAAGTGTAGAGAAAGTAAAAAGTAGCAGCAAAATTCTAACGTAACAATCACTTTCACTCACTTCAGTTCTCTAATGCAATTCAAAGTCGGTGTTGCCACTAGTGCGATTACCAAGTGAATGAGAAGTCTTTCTTCTTCTTGTGCTGCAAGGTGTTATACTGTTTGCTCAAAACAGTGGACAAAACATTAGGCCAAAGCTTCTTTGCAAAGACCTGGACAGAAAAAGGTCTGAATCTGATTTGTTTTTCTAAAATGCTGAAAGTCATGTAGATGAGTTTTGAAAAGAGGATTTAATGTTTTTAATCATGAAAAAATAATGCATGTGTAAATTTTGCAATTCCATTGATTAGAATAAACACGTCACAAGGCAAACAAAGTAAGTTCCTGAAGAGGACAAGCAAGGTGCTAGATATGCTAAAGTTAAATGCTATGCTACTTGGAAATCAAACAAGAGCCATAAACAAGAGAAAGAAAAGACTGTTTCCGTGGTTGAGTGGTAAGCTAGCTGACTTCTCCCGAGTTCGATTCCCAGCTGGGGTATGGAATTTTTCTGTATTCCCACAGAGCCTGAAAGTATGAATGTGCGTGTGCTTAATGATATAAAAATGATTAAGGTTAATGTTCTAAACCTACAGTAATACGAGTTATTTCACAAATCAAAGCCCCCAATATGACCATTGAAATTAAAGGGGGCTATACAAATGAAACAATTGAAAAAAACAAAAAGAACTAGCAAATGAAATCCATGCTGCAAATATTCCTCTTGATAAAAATGGAGAATGCAAATCTTAGGGTTTTCTCAGGTTCATTTCAGGTAAATTCAAATTAAATCTTATTATGTTTTTGTACTTTACTGGAGTATTACTCCATATTTACGTTCCCATCGTTTGCAACATCTTCAGTTGGTCCCTTCAAATTTTTATGATCACAGTGTATTCAAATTCTCAAGTTTTTGTTTATGAAATGTTATCCTTCATGCCATTTATACTTTGACAGTCACCCTTTGTGGTGTAATGGTTACCATGCTAACTTCATTTACCTAATACTGGTTCAAACCTGGTGGAGAACAATGGATTTTTTTGAGCATAAAAATCCTTAACATGGCTTCCTTCAAAAGGGAAGTAAAGCCATTGGTCCCTGTCATAGATTTACGGCACATAAAAAAAGCTGAAGCCTGAAGAAGAGGTCTCTGAGTAAAATTAAAGTGCTCTTTCATGCCCAGTATAGAATGGGATGTTGAGAACCATAAATAAAAACTCCATTTATACCATGACAGGCAGATCAAGAGATAAAAAGAAAATGAAAGTAAAATAGTGTTGCAACTGACCAAAGCATTGCAAGTAACCAAACTGATAATGTGATGACTAGAGAGCGGAAATTAGTCAACCAAATATGTGCTAAAACCTTTACAGCCATGCAAAAGAAGACAATGGTTGAGAAATATAAATACATTTGGGATTTCTCTTTTTACCAATTGAGATAAAACATTTAAATCATGCAGCATTAATAAAAAAAAAGCATCAGATAAATACAGATAACTTTTAATTCAATGGGCCCAAACCAAAACTCTATATGAACAATATTGTGTATTGGAGTAATTGTTTTTTCACACAAGTCTCTGTAGGACAGGAGTTGGATAGGTAGAGTCAGACTGAACAAATTGAAATTTAAAAATTGTCTGACTCTACCTATCAAACTCCTGTCCTACACACGGCTTGTGTGAAAAAAACAACCCAGAATCAATTGACTATCCTGGAACTTAGTATTTACAACATTGTAAGTTGCCATTGGGGTTGTCATCTCAAAATAATTTGAGAACACCTTATGGTTTACCAGGAAACATGCGAGTCAGTTGAGAAATTCAGTGCTATGGCAGCTCAGTGGCCGAGCAACTGGCTAGAGATCGGGAGATCCGTGGTTCAAATCCCAGCTATGGCATTGAATTTTTTACTCTGACTCTACCTATCCTATTCTATTAGTGCACTCTTATCACTTTCAACACATTAGTTTTTGCGTCAATAGTGATTCATTGCACATAATTTCAAAATACTTTTAGTCTGCACAACATTGCTCACAATCTCCAGTGAATTTACCAATGTTGTATTTCTCTCCTGAAGACATTAAATGACATTGTACAAAATGTGAGCTGCTATGAAAACCAAGTATTCTGCAAAGTACTGTTCAGCAGCAAATGCTTAACAGTGCATATTACGGCTGTTACACAGTTCCACAATCTTATTAAAATTGGTTGCAGGATATAATGCTGCAGTATGCCATCTAGTAATGCCAGTTGTGAAGTTAAGGTTAGTTCAGGTGCAATTTCTTTGAACAATTGAATTCTAGAAGGGGGTTTAAGCTTGGAATTGGAAATCAACATGTCTACTTGGTTTGAATTTTCAAATTCTTCAGGTGATCATGCATATAGCATGGAATTTCAAAGTCATCATATAGTGATCTGCTTTTTGAAAATCTATCACTTTACTTCACTCTATTCTTCTTATATCTAAAATGAAATATGTAATGAATATTTATTTTGTTTAAAAATAAGTAGAAAAATAAGCATATGAAAGAATGGGTAAAGAAACTCATGTGAATGCAACATAGTTTTTTCTGAATTATATGTAGTAGAACCCTTCCATCTCACTACACATGGTATTTTAAGGCAGCACACATCCAGAAAATATATGACAAACTGTTTTGCAAATGTAGGTATAATATTTTTTACTTTCTCCACACATACTATGTACATAGTGTATAGAGAAGGTATTGCACTCCACCCAAAAATTTGATACTGAGATTTCACTGAAAATATATATTTTAGGGTCCGTTGTAGCCAAAAAAAGCATTTTCAGAAAAAGATCCGTGTGTGTCTGTGAACACGATAACTCAAAATCAAAAAGTCAGTAAAATACCAAACTTGGTATTTAAGTTTGGTATCTTCCAGAGATGCGACACGAAGATTTTGAGAAAAATCCCCCCACCCCAAACTACCCTTTACATGGAACTTTTTTCGAAAATTTTGATTTTCTTAAAAATGGCTCTAACGATTTTGATTAAAACAGTGTATATTAAAGATATTTACCTGACAAATAATATGCATATCTTGAATTTTCTGAGAATAGCCTCTGAAGACTACTTTATTCTGGATGAATTTTATGGAATTTTGCATAACTGCTAAACCGCAAGAGATGGACAAAAACGTACTGCACAAAATATGTAGAGCACATTAAAACACACAATTTATGCTATAAAGTTTTTTTCGTGGAGTTGATCGGTTTTTAGATATTCCTTGTTTTAGTTTTCAGCTTTGAAAAACTTGTACTTTTCTCATACAGGAATTTGTCAACTAGTGTCCATACAAACAAAGGAACTTCAGTCACCTAGCAACCAGCTTTTGGGTATCACCTTAACCTATGGTAACCCTTATTTCACTTCTACTTACAAGGGAGCAAGTAATAAGACTATTTCTGCTAATTTTTTCTCGATTAGCATGAAGTAAATTGAAGCATAAGCTTTTTAACAATAATTTGTTCCAGAGATGTAGAGAAAGTCATGTGAATGGAATGTATTAGATTTTTAGATTTGTGTTAAACGTAATAGTCAAACTACAATATTTAGTCAGCCAGGAAAGGTAGTAACACACTTCTGTATGGTACAGTTTTCAATAAAAGAAAAGCAGAAATTGTGCTTATTGGGAAAGAGCACCATCTTAATAGTTGATGAAATAAAGGACAATGATGATCTGAGCAAAGCCTAGGCCTGTTTTGCCTATTAACCTCCTGTAGGAAAGGATGTGAGGGGGCACCAAGGGTAGTCAGATCTGATGTATAGTAGGATGCTCCAGATTCTTTCTAGCAGAAATAAAAGCCTTCTCCCCTACTCATCATGGACAGAAGGTTTGGAATGCCACAATTATTTCTTTCCTCAAACCACAGGCACTTCCTATGCCCCACACCACCATATATCCTATCTATTCCTGAAATCCTAAAAGACAAAGAGGGAAATGAGATCAAATAAAATAAGAAACAAAAGTTTGATACACAATCCCAGAGAAAAGTACAAAATAACTTGGATGTATTTGCAGCCTTCTACTTTGCATCAGGATTTTTTTTAAATAGTATGCAACGCCTGCTTTTATACCATGGCACTGCAGGCGATGACACTGGTGGAATGTGATGGTGGGGGAAACTGGAGAACCCAGAGAAAACCTGCCCCTGCGCTGCTTTGTCCACCACAAATCTCACATGCAGTTACTTGGCATCAGGATCTGCTTAAGATGAACCTTGAGGTATCTTGTTCTGGGGAAAAGGTGGTCTTCACATTTAAGATTTATGATTGTTATTGTAGCAGATTACTCAATGTATAATATGAGGATTATTTACATTTTGCAATATAGATTTATTTAATCACAAGTTCCTGAATTTATATGTTATGTTCATTTTATATAAATAAGAGCTACCAGATGAAAAGAGATAAACATGTTTTTGCCTTTGGCTCATGCAGGTATTCTTACAAAATAAATATATTAAGGTAGGTAAGAAACATATGACTGTGATGGATTTACATCTGATGAAGCATTAAGCTTACTTTTGATTTATTCTAATGTGCAGTTGTAGGTTTTTTTGTTTTTTGTTTTTTTTTGTAGTGTTTAATGCCTGCTTTAACTACTTATGGCATGTGACACTGATGATACATGAAATGGAAATGCATGTTATTTATGGACACTCTTTAACTAATATGGTTCTCAGCATCCCATTCTATATTGGGTGTGAAATACCGCTTAATTTTGCTCAGAGGCCTCTCTATCAGGCTTGAGGTTCTTTTACGTGCCGTAAATCTACGACACGGGACCAATGACTTTACTTCCCTTCCGAAGGAAGCCATACTAAGGATTTTTATACCCGAAAAAATCCATCGTCCTCCGCCGGACCTTGGGTATATGAAGTTAGCATGGTAACCATTACACCACGGAGGGCGATGATGATACATGAATGAATGTGGAATGCGATGGCGTGGGAAACGGAGAACCCAGAGAAAACCTGCCCACCACAAATCTCACGTGCGGTCGCTTGGGATCGAACCCGGATCGTCTGGGTGAGAGGCAAGTGGTCTAACCACTTGGCCACAGCACAGTCCCACAGTTGTAGGTGATTTTAACAGAAGGGAGAATGAAATAAACTCTTATAAGGCTAATGCAAGCTGTTCCTGTAGATAATTCAACTTGCTCTACATATAAGGTAACTTGCTGTATGCCAAATCTGACACTAGCATACCACTTATTGGAGTCTCTCCCTCTAGATTCTGGTTGCTTCTAGATACTGGATGGTCCAGCATGTGAAATATGTGTACCTTTATTTTGCTTTCTTTTATACTTTACAGTAGGTAATAACATTTTGCAGCCAAAAAAATTAAAGCAACATTGCTTGCTTAAGAGCAGAATTTAGAGTTAATAATAATAATCATAATAACAATAACAGTAATAATAATATATCGCATGGTACTATGATGCATGTTGGGCCTGGGCCTGCCAACCGACTGTGGGCCTCATACCCAGGTACAAAAATAGAAATGGGTGATCATCGAATTGATATGGGGAGGTGATGTGGCCAATGCAAGCTTTCCCAACTGAAAACTTGTATTTTTACTTTCTCTACACATACTATGTAGGTATATAGTGTATAGAGAAGGTATTGCACTCCACCCAAAAATGTCATGTTGAGATTTCACAGGAAACAGACGATTTAGGGTTCCCTGTATCAAAAAAAGTATTTTCATAAAAAGGTTTCTGTTGTGTGTGTGTGTGAGACCGTATGTCTGTGAACACGATAACTCAAAAACGAAAAGTCAGTAAAATACCAAACTTGGTATTTAAGTTTAGTAGGGATGCGACACGATTTGTATTTGAAATACTGCGCAAAAAGCCTCGTAAAGCCTGCACAATGATTTTGTGATTGCATTTATTAATAGAATTGGGAAAGCAAGGCTGTTAATTAAATATCATGACATTGGACTGTTATTACTCAAACACGGTGAAGGTAAAGAAAGGATGCTCTGTTAGATGCGATGGCTTTTAGCGTGTTTATAAATAAGCATTAGCTCCAGATAGTTACACCAAAGGAGATACAAACACGACCACCAGGTGCACATGCTATTCATGATTTCAAGTTCTTTTGTTTTTACTTCCTGTGCCTGTTTGGAAAGGAAAGACAATGACATGACTAAACGATGAAATGTCGACTCAGTGAAGTATCCGTGGAGTGAAGTATTTTACTTAAAGCGGTTAGAATTCGGCTCAGCGTACATGCTTAAAACGCTTAATCATTATTTCAACGTTGCAAATGAATGAAAAATTGAGTTTAGAGAAACGCTTACGAACGATTATTACCAAGATTATACCTGTCTGAAGTACTCGAGTAGTTAACGCAGCTGTTTACATCCGTCAGTTTGTTTTGTGATAAAAGTTGAACGTTTTACGGGGTCTTAATGAAGTGCTTCCGTAGAAAATGAGACGTCGATCATGAAGGAATATATAAAGCAGTGGACCTAAGCCTTTGGTGTAAAATGTGGTTCCATTGACTGTAATTTAAAAGTGAGTCAACATTTGGCATTTTACTCTGCGACACAGTACAACGATGAATAAGTATTTTTTTTTTAAATTATATATCGGAATAGTATTTGTAACTTGAAAGTTGATGTCAGCTGTGTGGTGTTTAGATTGTTTTATAACATAATAGAATTGACACTGGAATCAGCGGAGTTAATTGTAATTGGCAGTGTTTCTCCACATGTGACTATTTCACTGTAATTTTGTTTGTTCCTTGTATTATTTAGTAATGCAAAAGTGCTTTGAAGATCGCTCAGCGCAGTTTAAGGTGGATTACTAGTACACATTATTTGGAAATAATCGGTGAAGCATGTATACCAATAAGGTTTATAAGTAAACACCTGTATAGCAGACAGAATATTAGTAATAGTCAGAAAACACCCCAGTTAAAATATTTTAAGAAGATTGTTGCTGTTTAGTTATTATTTTTGTATATGCTCTACGTATACGTGAAGTATGCACAAGAATGAAATGAGGATAACTCCTTAAGACAGTGTAATCGGAACATTCTGTTATATTCAGATTAGGTTAGTGTTGCACAGAAGAGGTAAAATCCGTATGTTCCATTTGTACCACTTTACTTGAAGTTTTCATTTTGTCCTCTTAGAGTGCCTGATTCGTTCCAAAAAGATGTAGGAATTCTTCGTTGAATGCAATCCCAAGAATCTCTAGCTAGAGATTAACTGGGATCTTATTGAGAATGTGTCTAACAGAGATATATCTAAATGTCATTTCATTTCTTAAAAAAAATAGCCTATTGGTTTTTATAATTTCCCCTCTTTGTGCTAGTGTTCATTATTTAATGAATTTCTCCTATGTAATGGAAACAATCCTACAAATATCAGAAGATATTTAAAATCAAAGTATGTTTACGTATCCTGTCTGCTTTCATCTATGATTATGAGCTATATATTATTGAAACTTTTTTTTTTTTTCTCTCTCTTTTAGCTTAACATTCTTTAACATGGTCTTATCGGATGATGAATGAAATCTTGAAATAGTGTTCAAATGAATTCCTGCTCCATGGAGCTTAACGTTACTTGACATTTCTCTACTCAGTATAAGGGAAAACCCCCATAAAAACCTTTTTCGGATAACTCACCCTAAGCAAGATTTGAACTCATGATCTTGTGAATGTGAGGCAGGCATGCAACCCCCACACTACCCAGTTGGGCTAAAATTGTTTGTAAACTTAATTGTTCATTTCCACATACAGTTTGCAAGACAATTGGTCAGTGTTTTAAATAATGTTGAACTAACAGGTACCTACATTTTTTTTTGACGCCAGCAAATTTATTATTCTCAAAATGGTCATATCGCAAATCTTTTGAGTTCACATTTGGATGGATTTACTTTAGGATTATATATGTGCAAACTTGTTTTGTGAAAATCTGAGATAGAAAAGCTGCAGACTTGTAAAGCTTTTCTAACATTAAATTCAAGTTTCATTTCATTTCCCAGAAATTTACCAAAAGGATAAATATAATTTTTCTTGTATGAAATATCTATATCACAGTCTAGCCTTAGTATTTCAAAATACATATACTTACAGATTTATGTAGTTAAAACTTCCAATTGTGGAGCAATAAAATGCACCAGATTTTCATGTATCAGATGTAGTTTTGGTACCCCAAAGCTTAGTGTATATTCCATTGTATTTCCTTCTGTAAGCAGATACTAATGTATGACAATGATGCAGCTTTTGTTTAATGATACTCTATGCTATTATACAGACACCATTATTAATTTTGCATCTAAAATCTCAAATTAGTAAGAAGAGTAAATGTTGCTGCTGAGACCAAAGGAACCTGAAAGATCTGGAGATGTGTGCAAGTAAGGCTCACTCCAATAAATTTTAATTTTGCTTTTAAAATAATAATGAGTCACTGTACATACTTAAAGTTCACTTATGTACATCAAGCTGCAGAAACATTTTGAGAGACATTTGTCTCCAAACTCAGTAGGAATGTCTTTGAAAATGTTCCAAGAATTTACAGCTTGATATAAGTAAAGTATATGTTCATTTTAACCAATCCATTGATTGGTTAAAATGAAAACGAAAACAACTTTACAGTGAATAGTGCTTCTGTTATTAATTAATTAGAATTGTTTAAAATATTTATATAATTTGAAAGGTGTAATCATTGATTGACCAAGTTGGCTAAACTATGAAGCCTGGTACTTTAAAGTACTTGCAATATTGTAGGTTGCCATCGGGTTGTGTTATCTCAAAAGATCCTCATTGGTGGGAAAAATGCAAGTCATTTGGGGAATTTAATGTCATGCCAGCATATTGGCATGGTAGATAGTTGCGAAGAGCAACCAGAGGAAATCTTGAGGTCCATGGTTCAAGTCTTGCTATGAAGTTAATTCTTTCAGTCTGATTCTACCTTCCAACCTTGTTCTGCATACAGCTTATGTGAAAAAATAATTCATTTTTATTACTTTCTCTAGATGTAATATGTACATAGTGTGTAGAGAAGTTATTGTAATGCACCGAAAAATTTGATAGCAAGATTTCACTGGAAATACATCTTTTGGGTCCCCCTGAATGCAAAAAAATTTTTTTTAGAAAAGGTCCATGTGTGTGTGTGTGTGTGTGGGGGGGGGGCAGCATTGATATTTTAAGTTTGGTATCTTCCAAGGGTGCAACACAAAGATTTTCAAGAAAATTCCCCACCTCCCCACCTCAAACTACCCTTTACATGGAACATTTTTTGAAAATTTATCAAAAATGGTTCTAATGATTAAAATACCTTATGTTTCAGATATTTTTATAGCAAATGAAATGTATATCTTGAATTTTCTGGGAATAGCCTTTGAAGACCTATTCATTCTGGATGACTTTTATATAACTGGCAAACTGTAAGAGATAGACAAAAACTTCTGCACAAAAAATGTAGATCTTGTTAAAATACACGATTTGTCATATACATTTTCTTTGTAGAGTTAGCTGTTTTCGAGGTATTCCAGATTATTGGTTTCAATTTTAGCCACTTAAACTTTTCTCAAACTGGAAGATACCTTTCTTCTCATCTCTTGTTTGTTTATTCCTGGCAAGTAAAGATATTGGAATTTTAATTGTTTCACTTAGCAACCGGCCTTTATAGGACAAGACTATCGCTTTAGCCCTTGCATTTTATTATTTCCTTTCTACTTGCAAGGAAGCTAGTAATAAGATCTGCTATGTTTATCTTGATTAGCATGATGTAGATAACAGATTAATGTTTTCAATAAATGGTGCACTTGCTGAACAGCTAGAGGACATCTTATGAATGGAACACATTAGATTTTTTCCCATCTACTTACAATGAACCAATTTCTACTAATGTTTGTCCTGATTATCATGAAATAGATAGAAGCATAAGCTTTTAAACACTAATTTGTCACAGAGATGTAGAGAAAGTCATGTTAATGGAACACATCAGATTTTTTTATAGAATTGTTCGTAAACTAGTGATTAATCATTATGTACTGAAGCATAAGTATTTACAGGTAGCCAATGATCAGAATTTGAGTCGGTTTTTATAACATGAAACATCACTTGATAATGACCAGAGCCCAGATTTGTATGCAAAATGCATAGAGTTTTTGAATAGTCTAAATGTGTGCAGTAACAGTATTTTTTACCATTCTCACCTTGAAGAGATCACTAGTGCAGTTTTAAAATGCATATAATTGCATATTTTGGGAAAAACTGATTTTGCATGCATATTTCTGAAAATTTAACAGGTAATGACATATTTTTTCTATTTCTAGCCTAAATAAAAACTCTAGCTAGTTCACACCATGCAATAGTTTTTTTACTTTCTTGAAATGACGACTAGTGACTGTAGTTATGCGATGTTGTTGTATCAGCTAATTGTTTACTCGTATTGCAACAGAAGCTAGCGTGATGTCATCTGAGGTATGCTATAACATCATATCTGCCAGATGTGTTTGGTCACGTTTACTTGCAGTTGCAATCTCAGTTCAGAAGTAACAGTAAGGGGGTGAAAAACACTTTGCTTCGTTATGCCACCGGTAAAATTGCCACATTCATCTGTGTTACTGAGTTCGGGAGTGATAATTTTAGTGCGAATGGATAAGTCTATTGCAACAAAAGTAGTGGACAATATGTGAGTCGCTAATATAACACATTCTTTCATCCTTTCTTAAAATTAAAACAGAACAATACAAATAAGTAATAATAATAATTAATAATTTACTGAAATAATAATTAATTAATACTTTGCATTATAATTAAATGGTGAACTTATGAGAATAGTTATCAAGGATACCATTTTATATTGCTTATCGTTTATGCATATTTTACGAGTTTTTAGTGCATATTTGCATGCATATTTTGGCATTTGTTTTTGCATACAAATCCGGGCTCTGATAATGACTTACTAGGACTAGTTTCAGGAACACTGTTCTCATTTTCAACCCCTAATTCTGACCGAATATCACTTCGGGCATCAATGATTCATCACTTGTGGAGGCATCTGGTGCTAGATCTGTGAATTTCCAAAGGTTGCTGGATGATAGGAAATCAAAATTCATAAGATTTTTTTCATGATGTATATCTTCCCAGAGACATCTAATTCTGTTTATAAGCTGGTTTTAACAGTTTTATATTTGGTGTAATTTCATATCCTGGTGACCAAAAGTGGTAGGCAACTGTTGATTTTTTTGTTTGTATTTTAGGTTTTGCATATGTTCTTTTAATCTAATATTCAAAGTTCTTTTTGTCCTTCCTATGTATACTAGATTACAGTCTGAGCATTCAATTTCATAAATTCTCAGTTTTTTTGTTTGCTGGAATAGAATCCTGTAATTTTTTACATAGTAGTTTCCGAAAACTGTAGTTATTTTTTGAGCTATGGTAATGTTATGATTCTTGAAGATCTCCTGAAATTTGTTGTGTGCCCAAGGATAATAGGTGAATTTTCTGAACTGATGTTGGCCGTGGTGGTACTGTGAGGTGGTTGTGTATGTTACACAGTTCAGTTTTTTGTATTTGTGAATGCTGTTGTGTGCTGCACTTTTGTGGAAGCCATTGTTAGCTGTTCCGCTCATTGAGTAGCTATAAATACTTACGCTTCAGTACACAATGATAAATCACTATTTTTTAAACAATTATGTAAATAGAAATTAATGCTATGCTATACACAGACACATGCACACACACACGTGCACGCACACATACATGGATCTTTTTCTAAAAAAAGTTTTTGGACTCAGGGGACCTCAAAACATATTGTTGGTGAAATCTTGACAATGAATTTTTGGATGAAATACAATACCTATTCTAGCTACTATGTACATTGTATACTATTGTTGTTATTATTATTACTACCATCACTATTATTATTAATAATAATCTCCATTTATTTAACCCTACTTTACAAAAGTATACTACGATTATATTTTTGTACATACAGTAAGATACATATAACAACAAATTAGACACAATAACACAATATACAGTATGATAACATATAAAAAAGAGAACTATCATATTTGATTCAACAATATAGCATGCTGTAAAGAGAATTTAGTATAAACTTTTAGGTGTAGAAAAAATAACATTAATAAACTTTTCAAACTCTTTTAAACAGCATTTAGGTTTTAAAATATGTCGTAGTGGAGGCTTATAATCATTATTGCAGCTTTTTAAATGTGCAATTAAATAAAATCTACTTCTGTGAAAAACAGGACCATCAAACAAAATGTGTTCCATAGTTGAAACACACTCTTGATACACACAGAGAAAGCCAGTTGTAAGATTAATTTTAAATTTCTCAAAATAATTCCCAAATTTACCATATCCAGAGAGAAATTGTGTGAAAATATGGTTGGTTATAAACCTTCTACATTCAAGTTTAATATTAAAGAACAGCCGCCTAGTCAATGCCCCAGTACTGCTGGTAATCCACTCTTAATTCCATTTTTCCACCATTTTAATGCTACATAATTGTTTAATATGACAGATGGGATACTTATTAAATTTTTATTCTGTAATCTCAGAGTTTACGATTGTACCAATTGCACCATCATGTCCTAATACCCATCCCATGCAAATGTATAAATTAATTTCCATAATTAGTTTTTAATACACGCAGCCAGTGAATTAAGATAATATTTATTATTAACCACTTTAAGTGCTCTTGTGAATCACAAAAAATATGTTTATTAACTCCATTGTTTATACTCCATTGCACTGCTTTCTTGAGAGCTAAAAGTTCTGTCTGGAATACAGTACTCTGTGAGGATAAACTAAATTTTACTGAGATATTTTCAGCATTATCAATAAATGCACATCCAACTTGAGCTTTTCTAGGAAAGTGAAACATCTGTATAAATGTCATGAAAGTGATTACTCTCGATGGGGGGAATACACTACGATGTCCAACAGTTGTATGTGGGGCTAAATGCTCTATTTTTTGATCTTAGCATTTCAGCAAGTGTTTCATGACCTTTCTTGATATTAATAATTTTTGCTGTCGCAGTTAAATGTAGAAGTCCAATTCCTATTATCCAAGCTGCATTGGTAGATATAGTTCAAAATGCTGTGATGATACAAAGTAGAAAACTTCGCTGAATCTGAGACAGTCATCTGCAAGCCCATTTCCATTCTAAAACATCTCTGAAAGTTGTGACACAAGTAATGGTTCTACTGCAGCATGATAAATCAAATTTAATATCTCTGTATTAACTCCACAAGTGGACTTAACTGCTCTTGAAATGCATGTAATAAGTGTATTAGATTTGGTTTCCAGATATTTAAGATGTGATTGAAATGTTAAGTTTCCGGTCCAGAAGTACTCCAAGGTATTTGAAATTATCAATCAAATCTATGAATACATTGTTCATGTGTATTTGAGGGACATCAAACTTCCGTCTGTTTGTGACAAGCATTGTGCTAGTCTTAATAGGGTTAAATTCCAACTTATTCTTACAACCCCATGTATAAAATAAGTGTAATGCTTCATTGGCGTTTGTATTTAAGATGCTAAGAGTAGTAGATTCTATTAGTAAAAAAACATCATCAGCGAAGCAATGATGTTACAACCTTCTGGTAGGCTTAGTTGCAGTAAATCATCATACAAGATTATCCAGGGCGGAGCCTTGAGGAATATTTGTGAAATAATTTTGTATTAGTTGATACAGATTTGCAGTACATTTCCTTTTCTACAAGTTGATTTAAAATCATTGGCCACCAGGCATTATTAAAAGCACCAATTACATCCAAAGAGATTAAAAGTCCACATTTGTTCCGTTTAATAATGCCTTTCATACATTGCATACACATACAGGCTAGAGAAAGTAAAAAGTGCTACCCCATATTTTTCATAGCTGCTTGTGTACCCACAGTGACTTTTTGTTGCTGAAATTACGTAATATCTCCTGAATTTCTATATCATAAATTCTTTGTTCAACTTCTTTCTAGAAGCCACTTACCTTGCTCTATCTTGCCACACCAGATCCAAACCAATTTTTTTTATGATCTCGTTAATTCTATTAATGCAGGTATTTTTTCTCCCTACTTGTGTGTTATGAACAATTAGAACTTGCTTAAAAAGTGCTATTCTGAATATACCTTAGAAAAGATTGATGGACATTCTAAGAACATATTCCTTATAGGAATGTATTCTGAATGTACACACCATGTCTTGACTGTAACACCGTGTATACCATTACAGTTGTCTGTTAGATTTTAATACCCATATACAAAGAGCGTTATAAAAGTATTCATATGTGTGATGGAGGTTAGTTATAAGAAAATTAAGTTAAGCATGCTTATCAATAATTTCATAGACAATACATTTACAAGTGTATACATTCTGGAGTAATATTTGTAAATTTATTATTTACTTTAGCTGCAGAAAGGATTAATTGATGTTATCATATTAAGATATCTTAGTTTAATTTTAGCCATCTTAGTGTGTAAATTGGTTTACAGTGATTTATTTTTACAGCTTTTTTTTCCAAGTTATGACCTCAGTGAAATTTTTTTGGTGTTGGAGTAAATGTTCATTTTCAGATGGTTGATGATTTTATGATCTCATTGGTCAATTATTTTTCCATTGATAATGGGACGATGCTTGGCCAATGGTATTTGGGGATTTGATTATGTGATACACTCATTTGTTATTTTGCATGGTTCAGAAAGGATCTGACATTTTGGTGTGGAAGAACATTTGAGAAGTATGTGAAGAAAAAAATGAAATATAATTTTATACATTGAACTCAAAGAGTGTTGTGAGGTTACCCAGCTTGTGGCTAAGACTATGTTTAATAATTCCCCTCGAGATGCATTTTTACTTTCTCTACACGCACTATGTGCATAGTGTATAGAGAAGGTATTGCACTCCACCCAAAAATTTGATACCGAGATTTCACTGAAAATATATGTTTTAGGGTTCCTTATATCAAAAAAAAAAAAAAAAAAGCATTTTCACAAAAAGGTCTGTGTGTCTGTGAACATGATAGCTCAAAAACGAAAAGTCGGTAACATACCAAACTTGGTATTTAAGTTTAGTATCTTCCAGGGATGCGACACGAAAGTTTTGAGAAAAATCTCCCCACCCCAAACTACCCTTTACTCGGAACTTTTTTCGAAAATTTTGAGTTTTGCATAAATGGCTCTAACAATTTTGATTAAAATCCCATATATTAAAGCTATTTATGTCCAAAATAAAATGTATATCTCAAATTTTTTGGGAATAGCCTCTGAAGACCTCTTTATTCTGGATGAATTTTGTTGAATTTTGCTCAACTGCTAAACCGTAAGAGATAGAAAAAAACATACTACACAAAAAATGTACCTCATGACAAAACATACAATTTATGTCTTTTACATTTTTGTTGTGGAGGTAACCTTTTTTGAGATACTCCTTGTTATTGGTTTCAATTGTAAAGTACTTAAACTTTTCTCACACAGGAAGTGTCTGTTTTTCTTTTGTTCTACTCCTGGCCAAGCATAGAAGTGATTTGCAATGACAATCGCATAACAATAGCTTTTAAAACATTTGACAATCACTTTAGCATAGTGCATTCCCTTATTCCCTTCTACTTATAAGGAACTAAGTAATAACATTCTGCTAACATTTATCTTGATTAGCATTGCATACAAAGAAGAATAATCTTTTATAGGAGTTTTGTAGAGCAGCTAGAGAAAGTCATGTGAGTGTAACACATCACATTTTTTGTTCATGCAACAAAATATGAAAGGAGAAAATGACATTTTGTTGGGTACTTGGCAGAAAGTATGATCAAGTGTAAATATGACCCATTGGCAAATATGTGTGTATTTTTAGAGCAGCTACGACTTTGTATCTGAAATTATATTAAGATACATTGGCAATATTCTCAATATAATCTTGATAGAGGGCTCAAAGACACATAATGTAGCTGACGGATGTTTTCTTTTATAATAGCAGAGTAAAATAGTGGAACGACAAGACATAGCCAAGGGATTTGTGAAGTAACTCGAATCATCTATCATCTATCTTTGGAAAAATAAGTAAAAGTTTATTTTCTAAAAATATTTCTAAATGTTTTTAAAAAAGTAATGACATTTCGGCATGTTCATACTCCCCCCTCCAAAAAAAACCCTCAGAAAGCTGTCTATAGTAAATGCATTAAGTTACAATAAACATTGTACATGGTCGTCTCCTTAGCGCGGTGGTAGCGTTGCTACTTACCAAGCGGGAGACCTGGGTTCGATCCCCAGTACCGGCGTGGGGATTTTTCCCCCGCTGGGAGACCTGGCCCGGGGTGCACTCAGCCTCGTAAGGTCCCTGGGGGGCCAATTGAGGAGCTACTTGATGGAGAAGTAGCGGCTCCAGGTCATGAGGACCGCATTAACCGGCCGGGGGGATTCGAGGCGCTGACCACGTCTCACCCTCCAATACTGCACCCCATCCATGACGTCTGTAGTGGACCGAGATGGGGGACGCAGCGGCCGGGCGGTAGGCCAAGGTTCACCGTGAGCTGTCGTGCCATGGAGTAAGTAAACATTGTACATTAAACATTATTAATTTTGTTTTACTCAAATTTTGGGTCCATTTCTTTTACACAGATTGTTTATTAAGATAGAATTGCAGCCCTTCAAAGAAACAATAGAAATTTTACTTAAAATCTTTGCTTTCTGCATCAACTTATAGAAATTCTGTATGGATTTCAAACTTGAAGCAGAGTCCATTATTAAGACTAGACCTTTTAATTGCAAAATTATATCTATTTGTGTATTAGTTTCTTGAATTGTTAAACCATGAATTTCTACACACATGGTGTCTCCAACTTCATTTCCTCAGCCATAACAGAATTTATTTTACATTGATGTATATTGTGCAGTCCACCTTCAAAATATATCTCTAAAAACAATTCATAATAATGCAAGTAACATGTTTTTCTCCGGGTTTATTTTTAAAGCTTTGCTTTCAAAATGAAACATTTTTTGCATTTTTTTCAGAATAGGAGGTACTGCTTATGTGTTGTAATAGATTCAAGATGTGTTCCCTCTGAACAGAAGCATTCTTGCAGTGTTCTGTTATTTAAAAAGGTGTGTGCAGTGTGTCACTGCTACAACTTATAAGATGATGTATCAGTGCTTTTATATGTTAATAAAGGGATGCAGTAAGGAAGCATGCTTGATTGCAAGCAGTTATGAAAATAGGGAAAAAAAAATTCTCCATAACTCTCTTTTGGAATTCTGATTTTATTGAAGAAAGAAAAGGATAAAAGGTCAATGTAATCATGTCTTTTCATGTTGGGATTGAGATTTGGCGGGTGGAAAGTTTTCTTAAGAAGACCTTCCCCAAACATCCTTGAATGGTGGCTAACTCAAGTATAATATTTTCTTGTTTTTCAACAATGCCTTTCTCGTGCACTCTCTATTTCTCCCTCTTACCACACTACACAGAGACCTGCTTCTAAATTGTTTGTTTTTCTGATTCATATGAACAGTATGCATTTTTGGTGAATGAAATCTTGATATAACATTTTTGAGGTGGCAAAGATAGAAAACTTGTCTGTTTCCAGGTTGGTTACGTGTATCAGGACTTTGTGTTAGCTACTTTGCAGCAATGTGATCTCCCTATCTCTTCCTTCCACTATCCCAAAAGACTGACCAAACTATATACAATTTATTCTCTATCTAGCAGCAGAGAAAGTAACTAAGCATATGGAATCCTAGACAATACGGATATTTACAGTTAGTTACATTATGGGATGGTATTTGCAGTACGTTCAGAACACACAGGAAATTTTTAAGGAATATAGTATAGTCTGCCAGCTTGCATATTTACACTTTAGAAGTGGTTATACTTATTATTCTTTATCACCAAATTGGGTAGAAATGCGTATCACACTTTCATTAACGTAGCACAATTATAAAGATAAAAAGTATATTAATTCATAAAAACAATTTTGATGAAAGGGTGTTTTGGAACAGTGATACGTATGAATAGTATGTTTCCGAGTTGGATTTGTAGCACTTAAGCATCACATATAGTTTTGCCAGACCAGTTTCGAAGCCATGTGCGGTTTATTGTTGTTGGTTTCAAACTGAATTTCTGCAGGATGTTCTATCTTGAGGTGTAACAGTCCCTGGTGACTGAGTGACGAACCTCCACAATATATTTTGTGGCGGCAATTCAAAGTTGAATATGTGGCATTGGTTTTTAACAATGGATTTTCTCCCAGACGTCAAGCTCTGCTGCATATCTGGCGGGTTTTATAAAGTGTATGTTAGGTACTATTTCATGTTGAGTAGATCAAAAGTGGTGTGCAATGGCTGATTTGTTAGTTTGTATTTTACTGCTCTCAAGTGTTCTTTAAGTCTTGTTTCAAGGTGTCTTTTTGTTTTTCCACTGACACCTTGAAACAAGATTTAAAGAACACTTGAAAGCAGTAAAATACAAACAAACTGATTCTGTATTGTTTGTGAATTGTAGATTTCCAACTCGGAAAGACCTTAGAGAGACGTGGGTGAAGGCAATTTGCAGACAAAATTGGCAACCTACTCTGGCTTCTGGTGTTTACATCCAATGATTTGGACTTAACAGGGCAAACCAGGAGACTAAGAGGAAGAACTATTCCTTCTTTGTTTCCTGCGTATCCCTCTTATTTGCAGAAATATCCTATATCTCGACGTAGACCACTAAATAACCCCCAAAAAGTAGAAGTACCCCAATTGTTTGTGAAACAGTAACTGAAAAGGCCGCCCAGCAAACTGATACTGACAATAGTGTTGTACTGCAAAGCCCAAGAAAGAGAAAATTAATGTTGAAGTTGAAGAACAAAACTGCTAAGTTGTGTAATGCACGTAAAAGAATAAAGTTGCTAAAGCTAGGAGACAGGAAAGACATATTCGCAGTGGTAGAGAAATAATTGCTTCTTTAATAAAAAAAGAATTAACATTCCCTAAAGCTTTAAACCAATGCTGTAATATATGGTATAGCCCCTTTGTTACATTAATGGTAGTTTTAGACCAAGAAATTAGAATAAAATTAAGTTATGACCTTGCCACAATGTTTACTGCAATAATACCAATTTATCAATAATAACTTCTGACAGGCCTAAAAATGTGATTGTATTAAATATTCCTTCAATTAGAGGGCCATCCCTGCCAATGTCCTTTGTTCTTTTCTTCAAAAACTAGGAAAAACAATTAATTTGACAGATGTTGCATATGGTGTATATGGTAGTGTGTAGAATTGCAAGATGGCGGCTGGTCACAAAATGTGGTTCAGCAAAATCCCTGTGGTCAGGACTTCCTTTTAATTCCTGACTTCTTTAGCATCACTCCACATTGAACCCTGAGGAACCTCTTTTACACTTTGTGAAATTTAAGTATGAACATTGACTTGGTAATATTTCTAAATTAAAATAAAAATATGTGTTATTAATAAATCATAACTGTGTATCATAATCAAACAGTGATGTCTTATGTTTTGCAACATTAAATGTTCTGTTCCAAGCTTTTATTTTTTCTTAATTTGATTCCTTTTCTGGCAGAAATGCTGCTTAGAAATAGTTATATGCTGTTGTGTAATAGAGGTTTATTGTTGCCTTCAGGTGGATTGTCGGGGAGGCGGGTATGCTGGCTGGAAATAGCTACATAGGAGTTGAATGTTTGCATCTGGAATAGGTTGTAACCTCCCCTTCCCCAGCTGTCTTGGCTTTCCTCACGAGACTGAGGAACTTATTCCCAAGATGGCTCGAGAACCAGTTATATTGAATGTGTATGATATGGTGAGTAAACAAATATGCTTCTTTTATTTATTATTAAAGCTTGAAAGAACTGTGTATAGTTGTATTGCTACTAATATAAATATCATGTTTACTAATAATGACCATGAGAAGCTGTTTGTATTAGATTACAAGCTGACTAAGGCTAAAATCACTAGTTCATTAAGAATTAACATTATTTGGAAAAATAGCATTTTCAGCCAAAAGCTATTCCTCTTTATTTTCTCTACACATACTATGTACATAGAGTATAGAGAAGCTATTGTATAGCATCCAAAAATTCAATACCGAGATTTCACTGGAAATACATGTTTTGAAATTGCCAAAAAAAGCATTTTTAGAAAAATATGGGTGTGGGTACGCATGCATGTTTGTGTGTCAAACTCAAAAATGAAAAGACCGTTAAATTAAGTTTGGTATCTTCCAAAGATGTAACACAAAGATTTTCAAGAACCCCCCCTCCAACTTTCCTTTACATGGAACAGTTTGATTTTCTCAAAAAAGGCTCTTAACAATTTTGAATAAAATACCGTATTTTTAAGATATTTTTATGACAAACAAAATATATATCTTGGATTGTCTGGGAATAGCCCATGAAGACCTCTTTATTCTGGATGACTTACTACACAAAAAAATGTCAATCTCGTTAAAACACACAATTTATGTCATGTACAGTTTTTTTGTAGAACTAACCATTTTCAGGATACTCTGGGATATTAGTTTCAATTTTAGCCACTTAAACTTGACCAAATGGGAAGACATCTTTCTTCTCGTTTCTCGTGTGTTTACTCCAGGAAAGCAAAGAGATTGGATTTCAATGGTTTCACATAGCTAACGGCTTTTAAAGGACCAGACTAATGAAGTTGGAAGGCAATTTGAAACTAAATTTCCTGGCATGTGTATGAATAAATTAAGGGAGATGGGATTAATTTGTGGTAGGAAAGAAAGGTAAACAGATGTGTGCTTACGGAGCAGAAATTAGATGAAATCGGAGAAAGGTTAGAATGGTCACCTCAAAAATATTTTATGTGCCTTGCACAAGAAACTGACATTTCAAAAGTTTCAGCATAGAAAGTAACAAAACTTTTAAAACTCAAACCCACAGGGTTACTGTTTCCAGGAATTGCTACTACATGATCACCAGAGTTGGGTAAATTTGTGTAACTGGATCTTGAGGACTCGATCGATCGATCCAGGATTAATACTATTCAGTGACAAAGCCTGGTCATGTATCATACAACACAACCGATATTATGATACAGATAAACTCTATTTCGTTCATGAAACTCCCTTGCATGATCAGAAAATTGGGGTGTGGTGTGAAATAAATGGATAGAATCCTGTGATTATGTATGCTTTGTGTTTTTTCTGGTAATTGTTAATGTGATTTGACATTTTACTTGAAGTCCACGCATGTGTGATTGGATGGTGGACTATGAGACTGCCATCCAAGTGTAAAGTACATGACTGGGAGATGGGCCTTGCACCTGACGGCCAGGTTTTATGACATACTTACTATATTATCTTTCCTTTTTCCATCTTCAGTATATTTTGAATTAAAAGTTCTACATGATGAAGTCTTTTGTTTTCCCTTTTCATTATGATTTCTGTTTCCAATTTATTATGGCATAATCTTAAAGACCAATGCATTCCAATTGGTGTTTTCTACTTCCATTCTCAATTAATGTACATGGCATATTCACCTTTTCATTCTTGTTTCTGTTCCTTAGCAATTAGGGTTTAGCGTCAGTCATCTTTTATTCTTAGGGTTTATTATTTTAGAACAAAATAAGTATTTTTAACACTCCGGTGGCACAAGCAGGCAATTATTTCAGTCAAACAGACCCTTGCAGAAATAGGCTACAGTAAAATATTTAAGAACTGGATGCAATATATATATGTTGGCCTTAATTTCATATATTTTGAATGCAGTCATGGTAAACAACTGAATGCCAACAGCACCTTGAAAGAGTGATACAATATTGAACAATAAAAATCAAAATGGTTTACACCCTAAAAAAAGGTTATTTGAAAGAAATACTTTAAAGAAATCTATACTTTTTGTATAGTGTGTTTTTGTCTATTGCTTATTCAGTTATAGGAAATCCCTGCCAAATAAAGAAAATATTCTCAGAAAATTCAAAACATACATTTTGTGTGTTATGAAAATGTCTATGGATGGTATTTTAATCAAAACCATTGAGAGCATTTTTAAAAAAAAATTGAAATTTTGAAAAACAAATTCCATATAAGGGATAGTTGGGGGTTGATGGGATTTTTTTTTAAAATCTTCATGTCGTATCTTTGAAAGATGCTGAACCTAAGTACCAAGTTTGGTATTTATCCTATTTTCATTTTTGAGTTATGCTGTACACATCTGTTCTTGCATGCTGAAAATGTTTTTTATGATCTCAGGGGGCTCAAAAATGTATTTCTGGTGAACTCTTGGTATCAAATGTTTTGAGTAGAAGTGCGTGGTAGAGAAAGTAAAAGATAACAGAGAATTGCCAATACTAAATTCAAGTTCTACAGCATTTATTTTTTTGTTTTCTGCATCTTATTGTGGTTAGCATTCATGTATATCACATGCATTATGCTACAGAATATTATTCATATATCACAAGAATAAGAAATGAAGTAACTCCTACACATACATGATTAAGCAAGAGGCAGTCATATAAACCATTGAACCACCAAACTCTGCTCACAAGTGTGATATAATGGAATTGCACATTTCACATACACATTCCAGCATACGTTTAAGAAATATGCCACATAATCAATGAAACTATGCATCAATTTGTTAGTTAATTGCAGAAGACTATCTTCCATAAACAAGGGCATGCTGCAGATATTTAGTAACAGCATAGTCTGTTTTTCTAGATTCACAGATTATAGTAATTTTGCACTTTTTGGAAATATATGAAATGTGCTAACCCACTCATAATAAGCAGCTTTTGATAAATATTAAAAGAAAAAAGAAGTATTTTAGACAGTGGAGTGCCATAATTTAAATGAATTGAGTCACTTTTTTACAGTTTTTGCTCCAACTTTGCCTTCATTTGGAAAGACCGATTTCAGGGTACTTTAACCAGTCTCCCCAAACAAAGACAAAGTTGGAGCAAAAAGTGTAAAAAGGTGACTCAGTTCATTTAAGTATTTGATAGCTGTGAGAGTGTATTTTCAGCTTTTATTTAGCTTTGATATATAGGGTCTTTCAAAAGCGAATTAAAACTTTAAACTATTACAAATATTTTAAAATTTGAGATAGGAAAAAAACAAAAGTGACATATTGGGCAAACAATGGGATTTTAATAAAACTTTGGGAAGGTGGTCTTCTGTTCTCTTGATCAATATACACCATTCTTTCTGCAACTTCATGCACAGCATTTTGCAGATGATTCCTGAAATACTAGCAGTTTCTTGCGAGATGGCATCTCGTAAGAAATTTTGAATATGTCTAGAAAAGTTGTTCTTTAAGGTAACCTCACAACCAAAATTTGGTAGGATTGAGATCTTGAAATTGCAGAGACTACTTTATTGGAAATTCATGAATGGAATATGAGCCTGCTCTTAAATTGTTAAAGAGTTCTAAATTTTCTTAGACTTAGAAAAAAACTCCTCTTCTTTCATAATAGCATTGAATCAGCCGTATTCTATCATTTAGTGATAGAACCATGATTTGTAACTTACAAATTCTTAAAGCACTGTGAATAATTAAATAAATAATAAAATTACTAATGTTTTATTCACCAAACCTGTGCCCATAGTAATTGCAGTTTAAGGTTGTTTTGAAAGATCCTATTTATTCACATTTTCAGAAAACTATTTTTAACTTAGAAACGGAAAAGCAAAAGGATATACAGTCGAACCCCTATCTCAAATCGTTAGGGTACGTTAAAATAAATTCAACTTATCGAAAATTCAACATGTAGACATCTGAAAATTTTGTTTAAACTGCTATTTGTATATTTGTGGTATTGAATAATACTAGTAAAGAACAGTATATCCCGCTATGCAATATGGGATATTCAATACTGTATTTCTGCGAAAACGCCGTGTAAACAATACAGTACTAAATTTCACATGCGTTATACTCTACTTCACGAATGATTTTAACTTTTACACTGAAACTTAGTGTCTTCAAGTTTCTCCTTTGTTTTTCCATTTCACATTCAACACTTCACTACAGTAAAACAAAATCTCATCAAAAACAAACTGTATTTTACTGTATACAACTGCACTTTTCAAACTCAACTGCCGTTCAGGATTTAGAAATTTGTAAGAGTGGCAAAAAGCACTGCTACAATGCGTTGGCAGTTGACCTTCGAACAACAAAGAGCAGTTGAAAGTGGCCGTGCATCACAGATTGAAGTTACATTAAAGATGTCGGAATTAGTATGCATGGACGGGACGGGACGCTTTTAATTCAGGCTACAGTTAACAGAAATTTGAGTTATGGAATGAATTTTAACACTAGAGAAGTGTTTTGCTTTGAGAAATTGAGTTATCGAAATTTTACTTAATGAGAAAAATACAAAAAAAATTAGGTAAATGTTTTAATGTGTTTTATTCTTTGTATTTTGCTTACCGCCTCACTAAAGGGTAGTCCCTACCCAGAGCAATATACTCATTAGGACATTCTATGTAAATAAATAAATGATTAGGAAAGAACATTTCTTTGACATATTGAAAATTCAAGTTATGGAGGTTTGAGTTACCAAGGTTCAACTGTATCTGCAAGGATCTTATATGTACTAAACATGTCCTCATACTCTAATAAATTATATAAAATATATAAATAATTAAGCCAGATGTTGGATGAAGTGAATAAAAGAAGTAAATACTAGGTAGTTTTAGAACTTGCTAAAAACGAGGTGAATAATCTTTTACTAAAAGCAGGTAGTAAATGCTAGGCTACCCGGAAAAAAACTTTTTAAATACTAAGCCTTAGTATTTGCTTGCCACAGCAGTTACTAATTTCCCTCCCAAATTATGCAGAGTCAGCAAGTTCCTTCTCTTCCCCTCTTTAAATTGTTCACTAATGTATAGTAATATGTAGATTTTTACTTGTTTTATTTTACTTTTGCTTTGCAAATAAATTACACCTTCTCCGTATTAAATAGGCAGAGATCATTATTGTTACATTCCACAAAACTAGTGTAACAATATCACCTGTGGTTAATGTTAACACTAATCTGAAAATGACAACAGTAGGAACCTCAAACTGAGTCACAGGTGTCAGTTGGAGCAATGGCATTATCTGATGAGACCGTTGATACAGAAGTTGGAAATGCAAAACATCTGAATAGGGCTTTGTTAATGATATTAATTGATTTATACTATCTAAATCACAGATACCTGCTGTTGTTTCATCAAAAACGAGTACTTGAATGCAATTGGAAAGAAAGTGGATGTTAGCCAGCTTAAGAAACTATTAAATAACATGAAATCGACCCTGAAGAAAAAAAAAATGATATACAGGCTACTGGGAACAAAGCAATTAAATTGAAGCCATGGGAAAAGCAGATGGAAATTTCTTGATAAGACCGAAAAAAAAAAGTTTTCTACAAATCACCAGGTGCTCAAGGTACATCTTCCTGTTGTGAACTTGTAAGAAGTTGGCCATAGCGGATACTAAGCAAAAAGCTAGCATGCCTGATGGAAGACTCAAGAAAAACTTAGATTTTCTACCCTGTTTAGTATATCCTAAGGTTTATTCACCAGTTATGCCTAGTAAATGCTACCTCCCGAAAAAATCTTAGGTTTTACTAGGCTTAGCATAAACCTACTTTTTTATTCACACCAAACTCAAGTAAATGCTTAAAAACTGGGTAGTACAAGCAAATACTTCCTTTTATTCACTTCAGCCATTGTTCTTAATCTATGGTGATGAGTGAAATTTTGTCTTGCGCAGTATTTTTGATTTGAATGATTGGTGATGGAGTTTCTGTGAAGGGAAGAAGCGTGTATTAATATCATATGTCTAATGTGTTCAGCATCCAAGGGTTGTGCTCACTATATAGCCTGTTCCAGTTTAGGCTACTGCTGTCGCCCTCTGTGGTGTAATGGTTACCATGCTAACTTCATATACCCAAGGTCGGGCGTAAAAATCCTTAGCATGGCTTCCTTCGGAAGGGAAGTAGATTTACGGCACGTAAAAGAACCTCAAGCCTGATAAGAGAGGCCTCTGAGCAAAATTAAGCGACCTTTCACGCCCAATATAGAATGAGACGCTGAGAACCAAAGCAGTTAAAGAGCGTCCATAAATAACATGTCATTTCATTTCAGGCTACTGCTGATGGTGCTGCTAGTGTTACTGTTTTCTAATGAATGTAGACTACTGAGGAGTTGTGGTGAGCTGCGCGGATCAAGCACATGGCACAGTCTATCACTTAATGCTGTAAACAATGGGCATTTGTGTTGACTTTCCATTTATCTCGTTAACACTATACAACAGGCAATAGTTAAAGGGTTTATTATAGCTTGCCATCTGTAATGTCAACGTTACTGTAATGGGACATTGAACATGATAAAGTGAAAATGTTCATTTAACACACCACTATTCGGATACTTGTTTAATGCACACTGATTTACCTGTCCAGTGAATGACATAACAATGTGAGCGTTCACCATCGGTAACATGAGGTGGTATGGTTAGTAAGTACAGAAAACAAAACACAGGAAGTGTCCAGATTTTCAGCTTTTGAAATAGATGTATGCTGCAAATGTTGCAGATATTTTGGTACATGAGTATTTTAATTGTTATTAAAATCTCTGTTTTTTTTTTTTTCTCTTTTCTTCCAGTATTGGATAAATGAGTACACTACATCTCTTGGGCTTGGAGTCTTCCATTCAGGGGTAGAAATCTATGGCACTGGTGAGTTACCTTCTTCTCTCTTTCTTTAGTTCTTTCTTTCCTTCCTTCCTTTTCTTTTTATGTTTAAAGGGTGGTCACACATAGCAAAAGTTAATGTATAAATGAAGAAGCACTTCACTTAATGAAATGAAACACTCAGAACTTCATGATGTGTAAGAGCTGAAGCTTTCCTTATGGTGTGTTAACTATAAATTTTCTGGCTTCTAGACAGGTAAATACATCGATTGACTCCGTTTTGAACATGTGTATCATCTTTGAAACATTGGAGTCAAGCCATTTATTCACCTGGCTAGAAGCCCGAGAAAATTTAGTTTATGAAATTTATTACATGATTTGAGACTGTAATGGCTGTAAAATTCAAATGATATATTTTTTAATTTAATTTCACCATCAGCACTGCACAGGAAATAATGCATACAAAATGTTCTAGATGAGCCTGTAATGCTAAATCCTTTCTTTTATTTTAAAAATATTAATATTTTTGCAATAAAGCTGTGTGTTTTTTTTAAAAAAAAAAGCAAAATTCATGCAACTGCAGTCAAATGTAACCCCATCAACATCCAAGTGTGCCAGCACATTGGTTATATTACTTGGCCCTCCCTGTCCTTTGCCACAGGCACATTTGAATGCACTCGCTGGGACTTGAACTCATGACATTTGGCTTTGAATAGATGGTCTGTCCACTTCAAGTCGCTTCAGTTGTGATGTCGTGAAAGGTATATAAATACTGATTTGAGAATTAGAGGAAAAACAGCATATGTAGCAAAAAAATTCATGCATTTAAATTTTAAGAACTTTTCCTTTAACTCTTAGAGCTGCAATTTCATAAATCCTCCTGATATTCATGATTATGGTCCAAAAATTCCCTAGTAAAAATATCACAGACATGGATAATTAATGTATATTACATTTTTGATCTTGTTTAACTGCTTCTCACTCCTCTGATATTTTGATATATGTATTTTGGAAAATATGTTTCCCTCAGTGATGAAAGGACTATCCAATGGTAAAATAATTTTAATATAGGTGTAATACATACATTTTCGTGTGTTAGTAGTTAGTAACCAACCCTCCCTTTGAGGGAGTATTATAAAGTTTTAATTATCACCCCTTAAAAAATGTGATAGTGTTGATTTGTGGTTGTTAATCCTTCTCTATGTATTGGATTAATTGTTTTTCACACAAGCTGGGTGTAGGACAGGAGTTGAATAGGTAGAGTCAGACTGAAAAATTCAATGCCATAGCCAGGATTTGAGCCATGGATCTCCTGATCTCTAGCCGGTTGCTCTGCCATGAGCTACCATGGCAACATTCTGGCACAGCATTGAACTTCTCAACTGACTTGCATGTTTCCAGGTAAACCACAGAGTTCTCATAATAGTTGGCTATACTATGAATCCTGGGACTTAAGTACTTACAACCTTGTAAGTTTGCCATTGGGTTGGTCATCTCAATGTGCTTCCATTGTCAGTTCCCTTAGTAGACTGCTGGCATTGCTTGCTGTGGTGGTTGTCATTGTCCCTAGTGGCTGCGTGAGTATGCCACCTGGTGGGATTGAAAACACTGTTCTTGTTTTACCAAATATAGATGTTCTCCTGTTTTGGTCTAGTGTTTTATTTTTTAAAATACAAAAACTGAATTCACGTAACCTGAAACTGAAAAAAATTCACCAAAAACATACATAGATAGCATGATACCACAATTAATGAAAAGGCATAAAGCAATAGGATAAAATTTAACGTAGAATGTTGTACAATTTAGCACTTGTGTCATTGGTTGATTCACTTTTTGATAAGTGCACCAATTATTTGTATGCATACAAAGTCCATTGTTGCATTTTCATGACAGAAGCTAGAATATATATCTTCCTCTCTTACCTCTATGTCAGAAACTCTTTCATCAAGGCCTGAAAATTCAAAATTACTCACTTTCTTCTAATACATCGCAAACTACAGTTCTTATTTCTCTTTGGTTCATAACCTTCAGCTAGATGACACCCTTTTCAGCCAGCATAAACAAACATCTGCTAGAGAAATTAAATTTGAGATCCTGAAATGCTTCAGAAAACCTTTCTCTATGGCTATGACGTGGAAAGTACACAGACTTTCCTGCTGGAAAGAGTTAAAGGTATAAAAAGGCAATTTTCACAGAATTTTTGGATCATGATTAGATCCTGATTGGCACTAAAATGGTTAATAATTTTGTTTTATGAATATATTTTAGTAATAATGTGAATGAGAAAGTTAACTCCAATAATTTGACTGAATTGATAATGCTAATTCTAACCCATTTTCAGAGTATGCCTACGGTGGACACCAATTTCCATTTTCGGGTATATTTGAAATAAATCCAAGAGATGCAGAAGAGCTAGGAGAACAGTTCCAATTTAGGTTGGTAATAAGTTAATTTTCATATGATTTTATGATATTTCTAATTGCCTACTTCTGATATTATTAAAACTATATACATTTATATTTTTAGTTCTTTAACAATGGAAGACATTTTTGAACATCAAGATTTCAACAGAAACACATGTTTTGACATTCCCTGAATTCCCTCTTCCCCCCAAAACTAGAAGAGAGTCTCTGGGTGCATGTGTGAATGCATGTTGTAATTAAAAGCATATAAAGTTGCTTAAATATCAAACTTTATCAAGTCTTGGCATTTAGGTTCAGCATTTTCAAATATTTTCAAGAAAATCACATCCCAAATTACCTTGGTATGGAAAAATTTCTCAAAAATGAGTTTCAAATACCACACAATTAAGTTGTTTGATGAGTATATTACATATAAAAGTCATATCTTGAATTTTCTACAAATGATTGTAAAGTTAATTTGGAATGAATGTGTGCAATTTATTTAGGAGAGACAGAAACTTATTACACAGCAAATGTTAATGTTAAACATACATTTTTTTTAATGACATTCACCATTTCCAAAATATTAATTGTTATTGTATGAGTTTTTAAATACTTTCAACTGCTAATTTCCAATTAATTTTTTCTTGTAGGCTTGCAAAGAGTGAAATATCAAAGCCATCATATAACTTTTCAAAGTTTTGACTAAATCCTACCACTAAAACCTTCTGCATCCCTCTTTTACTTATAACATTTTGTAAAATATGCATTTATGTAATATTTGTTTTATTAACAAGAATTAGATGGGGGTATTAATCTTATAAAAGCGTTTTGTAGAATAAAGAGTAGAGAAAGTTATATGAATGTAAATCAAGAGTTTTTTAAATGCTATTTATTTAGAAAATTGATACATCAAGGAATCTACTGAAACTGCGACCATTTGGTCATCGATTTGTTCATACAATGGGCATAAACTTGATAATATTCACTCTCCAGTTACATTCCTGTAAAACTATAATTTATAAATGGGTAATGTTCAGTTGTAATATTAATTTCACTGTTCTTAAATGGATACCAGAACACAACATGTAAGAAAATAGTTAATGTATTCCATTTTACAATGTAAAGCTTATTTTTCAATAAAAATTGAACTTTCTCTAAGTGCCCCATTTGTTAAGTGAACTTTTGGGCCACATGGTATATCCTAATCTGCAAATTTTGTATTTTGTAGGAAAACTCGTTTAAAATCTAATATTTAAAAATTGTTTGTAAGACCATTTAAAACCACAGTGCACTATTAAAAAAAAGTACCTTTCTACTTGCCCTGTTTTGAATCTGTAACTCCCTTAACCACTCCTACCATATTTTTGTGACATTTTTATTTGGTACAAAATACACTTGAGAACTTGCTACCAGAGTATTTTACTTGCTTTCCAACTTCAACTAAAATTTAAAAACCTTGGCAGAGAAACTCTGCAATGCCTCTTTTTTAAATTGGCCCCTTTTTAGTATTTATAGTGTTAAAAGGCATTTATTCTACTCAAATTGTGCCACATAAGCTTAACAATTACAATGTGTTACAAGTGATCAAAATTGATGTTTATCATACAATATTAGTTAAAAATAAGCATAGAAACAGGTTTTGAAAACTTTAAGTTAAAACCAATAGCAATTATAATCAAAGAATAATTTTTGTACTAATTTTATAGTAAAGAAAAAACATTTTTAGCATATAATAGTGAGGTAACAATTTTTGATGAAAGAAAATACAATGAAAGGGGTAACATTTTCAGCTTAAAGTTTTGAATAATGGAAAAATTAGCTGCCCTCCTGCAGGAATTTGGACGAAAATGAATATATTTATGTATATGAATAAATTCTATATACACCAGGGTTTCAATTTTCAACAAAAGCCACTTTCCATCAAAATCTCATTTTTTGCCATTTTTGTACTAGAGTGTCATTTCAGTGATATTTTCTTTGGTCTCAAAGTTATTTAATGACATAAAGCTGCATTATTTTCAAATAGTAGAGAAACTTTAATACCTGTATAAAATAAAATAGAAGTAAAGCTGATTGTTGTTGTTATTATTATTATTAATAATATTATTATAATCATTGAATTCCTCACTTGGGTCATTAGGTTAGTTTCTTTGGAAAAGAATGGTGTGTGACCGTTAAGAAGAATAATTTCTTAGTTGTTAATTATAAAATGTGGGTTCACTGATTTATAAGCAGCAATTTTCTCTCTTAATACAATCATATAGTAGATAGCTTTAATGTTTAATTTATCAAATAATACAGATTGAGTCGACCAGACACTCTATGGCTTCAAATACCTAAACTTTTCCAGATACATTTCACCTTCGGTTAGAGGCATCATCAATGTGTCGACTGACTGGAACTCAGTGCTCCTGTAGATCTTGCTTTTCTGGGGTGGAGACATCTAATGAAGGTTTTATGAGGCTTAGTAGCGAGTTAACTTCTGACAGAATGTCAAAGTTTGTAAGAAAATCACTGTGTTTTTTTATAGAAATCTTTTTCTGTATGTTGTGATGGCCATTCCAAAAGTGTGCTGCCACTGCAGATTTGTCGGTTTCTTTGTTTTTGATGTTGCCAAAATGTTCCTTTAATCTAATTCCAATGTTCCTTGTGGTCTTGCCGATGTATACTTTATTGCAGTCAGAACAGTTAATTTTATAAATGCCGGACTTATTTTCTGGGGGAATTTTATCAGTTGTTGGTTTCTTCAGGAGATTTTTGACTCCGAATCTATTGACAGGTGCTAAGAAATCAACAACTGATAAAATTCCCCCAGAAAATAAGTCTGTTGGTTTCTTCAGGAGATTTTTGACTCTGAATCTATTGACAGGTGCTAAGATACCCCCCGAAAAGAAGTCTGGCATTTATAAAATGAACTGATCTGATTGCAATAAAGTACACATCGGCAAGACCAAAAGAAACATTGGAATTAGATAAAAGGAACATTTTGGCAACATCAAAAACAAAGAAACCAACAAATCTACAGTGGCAGCACACTTTTGGAATGACCATCACAACATAGAGAAAAAGATTCATCTATTAAAATCGGTCGTTCTCACTTCAGAATTAAGTATTTGGGAAAAGATTTATATTAAAAAAAACAGTGATTTTCTTATGAGCTTTGACATTCTGCCAGAAGTTAACTTGCTACTAAGCCTCATAAAACCTCCATCAGATGTCTCCACTCCACAGAAGCAAGATTCACAGGAGCACCAAGTTACAACCGTCGACACCTTGATGGTGCTTTCAACCGAAGGTGAAACATGTCTGGAAAAGTTTAGGTATGTGAAGCCACAGAATGTTTGGTCGACTCAATCTGTATTATTTTATAAATTATTACAGTGCTTCACAATGTTAATTCTAATTGGTTTTTTCAACTATTTTTTAGCTTTAACGTTACTCTTGTGCTTTACAGGCAATCTGTGCATGTTGGTTACACAGACTTTACTGAGGAGGATGTGAAGAGGATAGTTAACGAGCTGGGAAAGGACTTCAGAGGTGATAGGTATCACTTGATGAACAAGAACTGTAACCACTTTTCAGGCTCTTTCACTCAGGTGAAAATGTTTTCCATTATATTTAATCGCTAAATCAATTTTCTGGGTGTAAAGGCTGGTTCGCAATAATCCGAGAACAGTAACCAAAGTGGAAACGAAAATAGGAAGTAATGCAGTGCACAGGATTTTGGTTTACAATAGACTGGTAATAAGAGCCATGTCAATCTCAAAATGAAAAGTAAATTTTTCATATTAGGGTTTCATTTGTTTTTAAAGAGACCAATTATTACTTTCTCTACACGACTATGTATATAGTGTATAGAAAAGGTATTGTAATGCATCCAAAAATTCGATACCAAGATTTCACTGGAAATACATGTTTTGGGTCCCCCTGAATCTAAAAAAAAATCATTTTTAGAAAAAGGTCCATGTGTCCTTGGTATTTAAGTATCTTCCAAGGATGCAACACACAGATTTTCAAGAACCCCCCCAGCCAAAACTGCCCTTTACATGGAACATTTTTATTTTCTCAAAAATTGTTCTTATAATTTTGATCAGAATGCTTATGTTTAAGATATTTTTATGACAAACAAAGTGTATATCTTGAATTTTCTGGAAATAGCCTCTGAAGACCTTTTCATTCTGAATGACTTTTGTAAAACTTTGTACAACTGGCAAACCATAAGAGATATACAAAAAGTCACTACACAAATGTAGATCTCATTAAAACACACAATTTATGTCATATAAATTTTTTTGTAGGGCTAACCGTTTAGGAGATGTTCTGGATTATTGGTTTCAGTTTTGGCCACTTAAATTTTTCTCAAACGGGAATACTTCTTTCTTTTTGTTGTTTTGTGTGTTTATTCCTGGCAAGCAAAAAGATCGGAATGTCAATTGTTTCGGGTAGCGACTGGCTTTTATAGGACGAGACTATTGCTTTAACTCATGAATTTTCTTATTTCCTTTCTACTTGCAAGGAAGCTAGTAATAAGACTAATTCTGCTTATGTTTATCTTGATTAGCATGATGAAGATAATAGATTAATGTTTTGAATAAAAGGTTTGTGTACCGAACAGCTAGGAGACATCATGTGAATGGAACACATTAGATGTTTTCCCTTCTACCTATGAGGAACCAATTAATAAGGGCAATTTCTGCTAATATTTTTCTCGATTATCATGAAATAGATAGAAGAATAACCTTAAATTGATAACATTATCAGTAATTTGATAACAGAAATGTAGAGAAAGTCATGTGAATGGAACACATCAGATTTTATTTTTCATCTGGCCATGCTAAGGATTTTTACACCCGAGAAAATCCTTCTTCCGGGTTTGAACCCGCGACCTTGGATATATGAAGTTAGCATGGTAACCATTACACCACAGAGGGCAACAATAGACTTTGTTGATTCATATCTACACTAATTATAACATAACCTCTATGATTATTATATTACAGGTACTAGGAGATACATGACTATTCAAATAAAGTCATATTGTTACATTGTTCCTCAAATGGATCAAATAATTCCTTTTTACTGATTTGGTTTTAGATATTAATTACTATTAATCTGCATTTAAAAGCATCTAATCCCCAGAAGTTGGCAAAATTCAATATCAGCAATAACATATTGTGAACATACCATATGTGAAACACACTACCACCTGAAACTCTATGATATAATTTTGTGTTATTTGTTAAATATATTACAAAATATTTAGATTTTAAGGTTAATTTAATTAGCAGAATTGTATGAGATTATGCTTTAATGATTATGTGCCACCTGGGACAGAATTTGTAATTTTATTTATTTATTTATTTTTTTTTTTTTGCATAGCCCCCTTTAACTTCAATGGTCATATTGGGGGTTTTGACTTGTGAAACTGTAGGATCACAACATTAGGTTAATACACTATATGTTACTAAATACATGCACATTTACTCTCACATTCATACTTTCCAGACTCTGTGGGGGATAAGGAATAATTCTGGTTAAAGAAAAATTCCCCACCCAGCTGGGAATCGAGCCTGGGACCTCCGGGTGAGAAGTCAGCTCTAGTTTGTAATTTGTTTGATAGAAATATTATGAAAGTACCAGATTTTAAGGTTACTTTAATATTGGAGAATATCAAGAGGTTGTGCTTTAATAATTTTGGTTATGTGGCATATCACCACCTGTAATCAAATTTTGTTTAATAAATATATTATACAATATATCCAGATTTTAGGTTAATTTAGTGTAGTAGAATTGTGTGATGTTATGCTTTAATAATTATTCCAGGATAGGTGGCACACTGTTACCTTTAACATAACTTTGTATCTGTTTAAAACATATATTAAAAATACTGCAGAATTATGCTTTAATAGTTATTTTGAGTTATGTCTAAATACCACCTGCAACTGAAATGCAGAACTTTGTATTGTTAAAGGTGTATTACAAAACATAATTTGATACTAGAATTGCTTGAGGTTATACTTTAATAATTCTTTCAGATTATATTGAAAATGAATTAGCCACATTTCATCACTATATGAAGGGGCCCTTATTTATTTTGCAAAACATTACACAGCCAGCTATCCATATGTGTATAAATTGTTGATTTCCTGCCTTATTCACCCATTATGGAAGTTGTGAATATGTAGTATTAACTACATAGCCTGTATGTGATATCAGCTTGAAAATTCTGCTAGATTTTCATCTGTGACTTTTCCCTAGCATGACCGCATGGAAGATTGATAGGCTTCCCTCAAAAAGCGCCCAGATGTTCCAAATGGCAGACAACTGCGCTATCTCCTTTGAAAGATACCACACCAAAAACTAAGCAATCAGGGATTTTAAAATGACTTACCAAGACTGCAGCAAGATTTATATAAGGAAGACAAAGAGAAATTTGGAAACTAGGATGAAAGAACAAAAGTTTTGGTCTGAAAATCATGGCATAAAGGAAGAAATACGAGTTGGTAAAATATGCAAAGAAACCTTTGGAGCTGCAAATTTAGGAAAACATCTTCATTACCAAGGAAGAAGATTCTCTTATGAATTTTGAAGTTCCTGCCATGGGTGACATCATCCTATTGACAAAAGAGTAGAGGGCAGCACAACACTGAGCTGGACACATCCCTCTGTTGTATGTAGCTTCAATCAACCTTGGCATTGAGATAGGGTTAAGGTACCCTAAAACCGGTCTTCCCAAATGTGAGTATGTGGAGCAAAAAGTGTAAAAAAGGATGACTCAATTTATTTAAACCTCTGAATAACTTTTGCATAACTAATAAGCCGTAAGAGATAGATAAAAAGTTACTGCACAAAAATGTATAACTCATTAAAACAAACAATTTATGTCATAAGTTTTTTTGTAGAGTTAACTATATCCAAGATATTCCTTGTTATTCGTTTCAATTTTAAAATACTAAAACTTTTCTCATACAGGAATTTTTCAGCTACTAGCCATTAAATGAGAGTGGATTTGTCACATAGCAACTTTAAAAGTTTCTTTAAAAATATAACACAATGTTAACAAGAATATGGTGATTGAGTGATTAAATAGTGGAATCTAGTAAATAGGCTTAATGCACAGTTTTTCTTTATTATCTTTTATTGGGTATTTTAACTAAGATGCCTTTTGCTACCTATTTTAATAATTCATAATAATTAATAATTTCTTGGTCTTTGCACTTGTACTTGTCTTATTGATAAGCAATCAAGCTTGAAGGAATACACACATATGCACTTTTGATTACTCCCCCCCCCCCTGTTGTTATTTAAGCTTGTTCAACTTTATTTCTTCATAGGGGCAATTAATTTCATAGAACAGTTGTACTCCAAATGTAGCAACATGTTACACGGTGGTGATTGACAATAAAAACAAGACGACATACTTCTCTAGCACTGTGGGTAATTTCATAGCAGTGTTTAGGAACTAATAGTATGTAAATAGATGACATCAGAGAAACTATTTAAAAAAGCATACTGTAGTGTATGTTGGCCTCTATGTTACAGATCTTATGTGGACAAGAGATTCCTTCTTGGGTGAACAGGCTAGCCTACTTCAGCTCATGTGTTCCATTCCTACAGCGCTGTCTACCAAGAGAATGGCTGACACCCATGGCATTGCAGCACACCTTGAACTCCCATCAAGAGAATTCCTCAGATACATCTTTGTAACATCAAGCTTGCAGCCATTAGGCTAAGAGGAATTTTTTTATACCACCATGAAGAAGCTAGGAAACCGTCACAAAACTGTTTTGTTCAGATTCCTTCTGTTCACATTGTGTGTTGCCCTAAAAATGAGAGCAATTGCAACATTACATAGCGGCATATGTCTTTAAAATGGGGTGGTTTGGTGCTCATGTTCAGAGGGTTTAAGCCAGATTTGTTGGTTTCAGCTGGTTTATTTGCCTTCCCCCTTTTTATGGACTTATTTAATGGTGATTTTTTTTTTTTAAATCTAGCATTAATTTGCAGCTGGTTTTTAGATTGTATGTACTCTCCTTGAAATGGAATGCTAATTACTTTGGCAGTTACAGAAAAGTGTATTGCAGACAAGTATAATCTTGGCATATTGTAGTTGGAAATCCAGTAGAACAGAAAGATCTTTGTGTGAGTTGTAATAGTAGATAAATCTTCTCAAGTAGATTAGGAACCATATTACTAAGTTTTATTTTATGAATTTATTCCTGGAAATGTCACATAGAATAGAATGATAGCTATAAACATAGCAAGGGAACCGGAAGTGAAAAATTTAAGAATTTCTACTTGTTATATAAGTGCTTGTAAAAGCAGTGGAAAAGTGTTCATAGAAAGCAGAGAAAACATTACATTACAAAATCTTTAGAAGTTCATTTAAGAAATTAAGGTGTTTTATTATTTCATAATTTAGAGTTTTTCTTGCTCTCTTCAGCTTCTTACTGCCAATTTGCTTTTTGTTTACATCTCTCAGGGTGAAGTAAAGCATATAAATAAATATTTGTATTTTAACTGTGAGCTTATCAAGTTTTGTATTAAAACGAACTTTGTTCATTAGTCTTGCTGAAAGTTGTAGTAGGAATAGTATTTTGATGAAACAGAATTGTTTGTCATTCCCCAGTTTTGCTGATTTACTGAGATTCAATGGATCTCTCAGACTGATATTTATTAAGCTATCTTGTTCAAATATTCTCAAATGTAATTAGTTATTTGATAATAAGCTTTAAATGACTTCAACACATAATTTAAAATTTTTGGGGTAGAGCAATAATGCAGGGTCTCCAAAATAACCACATTTTATATCTGAGTAATTAATACACCCTTAGTTGGCAATTCACATTTGCTGGTGTGAATCTCAAGGGTAACAGCTTTGCCTCAGTTCACGATTTAGAAAAAGGAGATCTTTATGTAACCATGCCATTCACAAATACTATGATACACAAAAGAAATCAAATTGAAAATTTACAAAGATAAATTCTAGAATGTGTAAAATAATATGCTCCTCCTAGAGGAAATATTTCACAAATCATAGGCTGGTTATAGTAAACTGTCACTATTTGTAGATATAATCCTTTTTTACTCTACCACATACTATATACATAGTAGGTAGAGAAGTTATCGCATTCCACCCAAAAATTTGATACTAAGATTTCACCAGAAATGCATGTTTTGAGGACACCTTAAAAATTATATAAAGGTATATCCTCAGAAATAAAGTATAAAGGTGTATCCAGCGCCATCGATACTCAAATGGTGTACATCCAGCTTTAAGGTCTCAATTGTTTATACCATTCTACTTTGCTCTGGAATTGGCAGATTGCTTTGGGATGCCATCCAGGTAGCTGCTTTCACTACCTTTGGATAAATGGCAGCATTATTGCTACTATTGTTTCAAACTATAGATGGAATTTGGTTTGAGTATTAGATATCCAATTTGGTAGTTAGCTTAGTGACTGATGGTAACCATGTAAACACCCCAGATGGATTTGATGGCCCACAGGATTTGAACCCAGGATACATATATTTTTGTCATCATACATTTTTCTTCTTTTTTCTCTTGATCATGAGAATGGAATTTCAAGTCATTGCATAGTACCATTTTAAAAGTTTTAATTATTGCAGTAGCCTTCCCTTGTTTGTCTCGTGCATACATAAAAATGAGTAATAAGACTATTTCTGTTAATGTTGATCTTCATTAGAATGGAGTAGATAGAACAACAAGCTTTTGTAAGAATAATTTGTTACAAAATAGGTAGAGAAAGTTATGTGTATGAAACACATCAGATTTTGTTTAAAAATAATTATAGCTTTATGCTCATTTTGTTATTATTCAGGTCTTATATGAATATTCAAGCAAAGATAAACCACCAAATATTAACAGTGATTTACACACTTTCAAGATTTTAAAGTGCATGTCTATATACATAATAATGCCAATTGCTTCTGTAAATTGTTTTTCTTCCAGCCAATATATCGGAAGATGATATCTCCCAAGCAGTAAGGAGATGGTGGGGGCTGACAGCTGTTTTTTGTGTGAAATATAAGTCTGGAACATAAGAGTTCTTTTAGAGTTCTAAAATCCAAAACTGAAAGTGGTACACTGAAGTGCAAATGATAAGAAATTACAATGCACACTTAAGTAGTTTCACTATTAAGTAATGTTGCCCCACGTGAACATGTTTCATAGGAGATGCTGCCTATATCATCAGAAGATTTTGGACTTGTACTAATACTTTCTTTGCACACACTATATCCTTAATTAGTTGGGAATGTCAAATTCGTTAGTTTTCTCTTGGTTTAGGGATAAAATCTTTCCCCAGTTGTCCAAATCTAGTGGTGGTTGTATCAATTTTCGGCTCTCTCAAAAATTACTAATGATTTTGTTTAAAATACCATAATTTAAAGACATATACATTTCAAATGTATACCTTAAATTTTAATAGCCTGTGAGGTCCACACAAGTTTCCTCCAAATATCACTTACCAGTACTTTAGCAAAAATCATTGAAAAAACTGAATTCCAACCAATTAAATTGGTAAAAAGAAAGAAAAAAAAAAACTTTTCAATGAACCAAGCAGGGTTTAGAAAACACCACTTAACAAATCAATAAATTTTAAGACATTAAAGACGCTCTGAACAAACTACTTAAAAACCATGGAGGATTGTTTGTGATCTATGGTGACAAGTTTGGACAAGTACACCAGCACTGCACTGAAACATATGGAACCAAATGAAAGTCCAGTAGTATAAGTGAATCATTGTGTTAGTTCAGTTGAGTGTTCTCGTTCCTGTTGCATTAAATGACATAAAAAATATTACCATTCTGGGAACTGTACATTACTGCTCTTTCCGATGCAAAATATTTGTATTCCAAAATTATTAAGCAATACAAGAGATACTATATTCAGGCAAGGGATCTCGTGTATGCTTAACAAAACGGTAAGGTCAGGCCAGACTTAATCCAAAGGGCAAAAAACAGGCAAATCATGACCAACCTCCAATTACACCATGGAGATAATTGAGGAGGTGACACGCAAACACGAACATGTCCAAAATTTAAAAAAATTTGAGTTACGTTGTGGAATGGTAATTAGAGGATAAGCGGAATGTATATACATCTTGCTATTGAAGCAAACCTGAATATATTCTGTGATATAAGCCTGTGAAAATGCTTGCTTCAAAGCAAATGCGAACATGTCCACGTATAAATTTCCTGCAAAGAAGAACTAGTCCATACAACCAATAGGAGGCTGTGGTTTAAGTCACGTGATTTCCATTCCATTCGAGGCCAGGCATTCCCGCGCAGAGCAGCTGGTATGATTATTGTATGTAGTATTGTATTCTAATATCTAGTAGCAGCAATTATTAGGTCAGCCTTTTAGTTAGCGAGTGAAATAGATGAACGTGTATTTGTGAAGACTGCAAACAAGGGTAGCAGAAAGAGGAAGAGGAATGAATCGCAACGTGAAAAGGATAAAGGGAAACGGTGTGTTGCACCAAGAGGCTTTCATTCTTTACATGCATGTACACACCAAAATAAACAGTTCTTGTCGGGAAATACACCCACGAGATGCATTGCACCTGAGGCAATTAATTTATAAGGTTCAAGATAAAGCAGCTCAAGAAAGGATGCTTGCACGGATGATGTCGCTGAAAAATATTCAAAGAAAGCGACCTCGAAACAATGAAGGCGAAAGTAAACCTCGCAAATTTAATGTTAACTACACTCTTTTTGCACAAAATGGAAACATAGTATATCCAGTGTGTAAGAAATTTTTCATGCATATTACTCTAATGAAATCTACTCGGCTGAATAGTACAGCAAACAAAATAAATAAAAGAAGGAAAAGCAATAAAGGAATATAGAGTTGGAAATCGCATCAGTCATAAATTTGCAGACAACAAGAAAAGTGTTATACAATTTACAGGCTATCTGCATTGTACTGAAAGTCATTACAACCGACAAAAATCACAATGGCTGTATCTGCACAGCGAATTAAGTATAAAGAAACTAAGTGCGCTGTACACCAGATCTGTGGCTAATGACAACAAAGTGTCTACTTCAGATTCATGTTCCGTAAAATATTCGTGAATGAATATAACATTGGATTTAGAAGTCCTGTTTCAGATATTTGCAGTATCTGCGCAAGAATTGACGAGCAAATGAAGGTGGCTTCAAAAAATGAAAAGATACAGCTTCTCACACAGAAAAAGGTCCACAAAAAAAGGGCAAATGCCTTCTATGAACTTTTACGAGAACACAATGAATAGACATGGCTTTCTGTTTTGATTTGCAACAGGTCCAGCCACTGCCAAAGAAGCATTTTACTTCAGGCAGATACGTTTTTACAGTTTGTGCATTGTCAGTGTGAAATCAGAGAACCCTGTATTTTACACGTGGACGGAAGATTTGGCAGGCCGTGGTGCAGTGGATATGGCTTCACCTTATTGCATTTTTTAAAATCTGTCGATTTTAAAGAAAAACTGTACTGAAACTTTTCTGTGACGGTTGAGCTCAAAACAAGAACAATGTCGTGCTTCACACACTCATGTGTTTTCTTGAAGAAATACACCTCATTTTTCCAGTTCGAGGACACAGTTTCTTACCTGCTGACCGCGTTTTCGGTAGAGTGGAGAAACTTCTAAGAAAAAAGTCAACAGTTGTAACAAAAGAGGAATATATTGAGGTCTATCAGTTAGTGGGTGAAGTAAGAAATCGTGGTGAAGATTGGACAGTGATGGACATGAAATCAATATCTAAAGGCATACGAAATTTAGATCACATAAGTGAAATGAAACAAATTTTCATTAAAAAGTGTCAAGGTATGGAAAACATTCATATTGATGCGGATGCAACTGCAATCTACAAATCCCAGCAAGAGCTATCAGAGTGGAAATCTCTTCTGAACCGCGGATGGACCATGAAGAAACTCTTCTGTCAACCAATACCTGAAATACCCCTCAGTCATCCAATCCCAGATGCTAAGAGGAAAGATGTTGATGGTTTATTGAAAACTATTTTTGGAGAAGACCGGAGAAATCACCAAGATGTAAGATGGTTTGCATCCATCATTGACTATTCCCACATCGTGCAACACAGAGACAGATGAAATTTCTTTTGACAGTTTAGAAGATGATTGTGATTTGTTTGTTTAAGTGTGTTGGTTCAAGAACCTTTCTAATAATAAGCCATGTCATTGTTGATATCATTCCATTTTGGTCATGATGCTTTAATTTACGTAATTAAATGATTCTAAAAAAAGCAAAATATCACAACTTTGTTAAAATTTCCAAACAAAGCCAAAGCTACCAAAGTGAGTTTATAGTTTTTTTTTTTTAATGATATGATATATTAAAATGTTATAGATAGATAATCTGATATACTATAAGAAGTTTTACTCAATAACGTGCAAGTCATTATGAAACAACAAGATATTTGCCTTTCGAAATTCATTCAAAGGCGAACATGTCAAAATGGATCATGCAAACGAGAACATGTCCATATTTAAATGTACTTTTTAAAGGAAAATTTTCAGTTTATATTTATTTCACACACGTGAATTGTTTTTTGGATACACAATAAAGTCGTTTGACTATCAGTATGTTGCTTTAATTCATATGTATAGTTGAGATACGTTTTTTGTCGATTGTGAAAAACTGTATTTAATGGACATGTTTGCATTTGCGTTTCACCTCCTCAATTAGAAAGGTTAAGGTCTTTGTCTCTGGACCAAACCCTGCAACTTGGAGGACCATTGCATTTAAATTAGGAATCAAATGGGTAATGTTTTTATTGTTAAAACCGTGTTTAAATCCTGGCTCTGGCATTGAATTTTCCAACTGGTTCTAATAATTAGGAATCTTTGTTACTATTGTGAACACCACAATTAACAGGAATTTGAATCTAGAAAAGCACCATAAGCTACTGCCTAAACACATTGCAGAATGTGCCTTTAACAGCAGAAAGCTATATGAACAATGGTGCAAAGTTGAAGTTTGTTGTCACTTTAAATGAGATACATGTTTATCTAAGAGATTACAACAAACTCTGGGTTATATATTACTGACTTAGACAAGCAGAGCATTTTGAAAGTTGGTATAAGAAAACAAAGAAAGTTTTCCCAAAAGTTTCATGGTAATAGCAGGGTATAGTTACAATGGCAAAAGTCGTCCTCTGTGGTGTAGTGGTTACCGTGGTTCATATACCCAAGGTTATGGGTTCCATTTGAAACATGGTGCTATAGGAAAATGCTAAAAATTAAATGGAGTGACAAAATTAAAAATGAAGAAGTATATAAAAGAGCAGAAGCGGAAAAACATTTGGAACCAAATTAAAAGAAGAAGAACAAAATTAATAGGCCATTTATTAAGACATCAGAGCACACTGAATATTATAATAGAAGGTATGATAGAAGGAAGAAATGGCAAAGGAAGAGCAAGATCACAATATATAAAACAAATTATGGAAGATATGAAATGCAGTAAATATGAAGAACTCAAACGGAAAGCAGAGAGAAGATCTGAATGGAGAATCACTGCAAACCAATCCAAGGATTGAAGACTCCTAACAACATGGGTTCAAACCTAGCGGAGGACAATGGATTTTTCTGGGCATAAAAATCCTTAGCATGGCTTCCTTCAGAAGGGAAGAAAAATTGTTGGTCCCTTGCTGTAGATGTGCAGCACGCAAAAAAACCTCAAGCCTGATAAAGAGATCTTTGAGCAAACTTAAGTGGTCTTTCATGCCCTGTATAGAATGGGACACTGATAACCACAGTAGTATAAGAGCGTCCATAAACCCCATTTCCATTTTTATAGTGGGAAATTAGCCATTCACCATGTGCATGAAAATATGAAAGTCAACTAGTCAAATTATTAGTCTTAACATCCTGACAGCATTTTTTGCACAGAAATCCCTGTGCTCTGTATGGTGCAGATGCAAATAAAGTCTGGCTGCATCAGGATAAGGCATCAATCTCTAAATGTGCTTCAACCAGCAAATTCTTGGAGAACATAGAGAGAGAAATGGGAATACTTTCCATACCTTTCAGCGATATCCCTCTTAAGTCATTTGATGCACCACTGATGGATTATTGTGCATTTGGCTTACTGAAAAGGGCCCTTGGAAGCAGATGACCTCAAACTGTGGACTGCCTGCCAGGAGGAATGGAATAAACTCGACCTCCCCGTACTTCTTAGCAATTTGCTTGAGTGGAAGCTGCACTGCAGAGCGATAGCCTGAGCCAAGGCTGCCACTGCTGGTGGAGGCATGGTTTTTCATAATGTCTTAGTTTGTTACCACATATCACGAACACCTCTCTGTAAAATTTTAGGAGTTAAGGCAGAATTCTTCATTAATTTATCGTCCAGTGCTTTATTGCTACCAAATATAATGAGTTAATTAGTTAATTTCCTGTAGCTCTTAAGTGGAACATAGGGCATTGTTAGAATGTTTCCTTCATCAGATTTGAATTTCTAGTTTGTGAATTTGCTGCTATGTGTCCTGGTGACAAGGAATCAGCTTGTCATTGCCCAAGGTAACATTGTAGCAAAAATCACGACTTGTGGATACAAAATAGTGGAAGTTCTCCAAGAAATCTTTTTCTTTCAAGATATGAGGTTCATTTACGTGCAGATAAACATTACATGGTACCACTGGCTTTATTTCCCTTCCAAAGAAAGCCATGGTAGGGATTTTTGTGACCAAAAAAAAAATCCATCATCGTCTGCAAGGTTTGAACCTGCAGTCCTGGTGTTTAGAGGCTAGTATGGTAACCACTATATCACGGAGGATCGCAAATATAATGACCAGTTAACAAAATATCGCCACACATACTATGGTGTATTACAAGGTAGTTTGGTACCCCATTCTTCAATATTCCCTGCCAGTTGTAAAAAATATAATCAAAAGTGTTTATATAATTGATGTCTTATGGAACTCTACAACAATTAAAAAGTACAGCAATCTCATTTTTTATAATTACAGAAATGAGCATCTAATAAGTTGATGAAAATAATACCCAGAAAACAAATACCAACTAAAGAAGAAAACATTAAATATTTCATACACTTTCAGAAACTTATGAAGCCAAACATTTAGGTATTCCTTTTGATACAGAATTAACATGGAGAAAATAGATTGATTGCTGAGAAAAAACTGCCACTATTAAAAAGGCTAGCAGAAAAAAAAAAATGGGAAAGAACTACACAAACTTTGCGTGCTTTTTATAAGCTGTATATGAAACCAACTTTCAAATATTATGAAGAAACATTAATAACTGCAAATGTAAAAAAACTTAATGTTGTACAAAACCAAATTCATGTAGTAATTGGAGCTGTTAAAACTATTCTTGTACTTGCTCTATAAATTTTAACATCTACAAAACTTTTTTTTATTTTTGGTAGCCTAATGTCCTTTAACCTGGTTGGTCATGTCATATGATGAAATTGGTGAAATGATGCTCAAATGATCTCAGGGTCCATGGAGCTTAAAGTTACTTGATATTAGTCTTCTCAGAATAAGGGAAAAGCCTGAAAAAAAACCTTATCTGAATAACTCAACATTGTTGTTGACTGACTGATTATCAGTCTTGGTGATGATTCAAGACAGTTTGAGTACAAATGTAACAGGTGCCTCATATCTTGAAGGAGTAGAATCACTTCCATCTTTAGATTAGCTCTTCCGGGTAAGTCACTGCATTAGGGTAGTGTATTAAAGAAATGCACAGTTTATGGTTGCCCATTTGTCAGTGTTAAAATTTGCAAATAACTGTTAGAGTGATATACGTATGCATTACATCAGCAAACTTTCAAGGCAACATGTCTGTATTTTTTAATTTTACGGGAGAAGTTTACATTTCAAACTGAATAACAACTCGCCTACTTATTTTATTGTGTTGTATTTATTTCACTTTTCATAGAGATAATCGTTATCTGTGAACAGTGAAAGTAGATAGCTATTTTCTATTCCTACCAATCGTAGGTATGTGGTTTTACAATTGTACAGCAGGCAAACACAGCTTAGCACAATGTGGTGTGTGCATGTGCATTTGTGGAAGAACACATTCTGGTTTGTATACATCGCCGGTGAAATAAGAATGGACAGATAATATGTCACTGTTTCTGTATGCTAATAGTCTTCACTTGGACTTCAATGCTACAAGTTTCAACACTGTCATTCTCATTTCTTAAAATAGTAATTGCCAACTTTAATGTTTTTCAAATGGAGAGTTCTACTCTGCAGCAAATGAGATGCGTTATCGTGCTCTGCGTTGCCAGATTGCTACCTCTACTCTTTTCATATTTCCCTCTCACTCACATACTGAGCATGCAAATCTGCTTGGCAATATAATGTTTATTCATGTGTATTATGAAAACTATTTGAGCTAAAAATCTGTGGTTTTTATGGTTCTACTACGAACATTACTCCCTATCTTCCTTGTGAATTATTTTTTGCAAAATTTGAATATTTTGTCTTAGTGCAAGTAGTATTTATGAGAGATGGAATCACTTAATGCGTTATTCCCCAGTTAAGCATGAATGCAATATATCAACACAGCAGCACTCCGATTGGCTGCTGGCCTGGTGGCACTCAAGGATAAACCTCATCCCATATGAAAGTCACTATAAGAGCATACAGATTGTAATAAACCTTTTGAAATGTATGTGACAAGGAAGAGAGGAACCATCATGGGTTTTTGGCATGTATACTCTCCTGCACCGTGCTATTCACATTGGATATGTTAAGTTTTGCATTAATGGTATTCTCCATTTTCTTTTCATCCTAAAATGATGTTCAAGGTGTTGCAGCAAGTGAAAAGTTATTGGCTGACCAAATTTAAATTTCCTTCTGACTGGTAAAGATTAATGAAAGAATTGTGGTACCAACCACTAAAATGGTATACAGTAACTGCATGGTAATAAACACTGATACAAATGGGATGGCTCGTAGAGAAGTCATCAAGATTGTATGTAGAACCTACAGAAATTGACCTTTTGTATGCTCTCAAAGACAAAGAGGAAAGATCTGAAAAATTCAATACCATGGTAAGGACTTGAAGTATGGACCTTGGTACTTTTTTCAAATGAGTTATCATGGCTGCAAGCAGTTCGTAACAAGCAGCCTCTGGTTCCAAGATTATGGGTTAAAACCTGGAGAGTGCTGGCTGGATATTTTGGGCATAAAAATCCTTACCATGCCTTTGGAGGGAAATTAAAGCTGTTGGTCTCAAGCCCGATAAAGAGATCTCTGAACAAAATTAAATGGTCTTTCATGCCCAATACAGAATGGGATGTTGAGAATCGCAGCACTTAAAGAGCATCTATAAATAAAACTCGGTTAATTCAAGCAGTTAATCCCTCTTGTGTGATTCCCATATTGTCTAAGGCAAACTCAGTTGTATTACAACCTCAAATTTTCAGAAGTGCTTTTATTACTAGACTTCTAGTCAAATGCTAGGGTTATTTTTCAAGACTGATTAATCTTCCCGTATTAATTAGCCAACATAGTTGGCGTGAATAAGATTGTACAATTTGATATATAAACTACCCACAGCAAATAGCTAGAAGTCTGTTAATAAAAACACTTGCAAGCAATTTTTACTTTCTCTACACTACTAATACATACATAGTATGTAGAGAATGTATTGTATTGCACCCAAAATTTGATACTGAGATTTCACCAGAATAACATGTTTTGTGACCCCTAGAATAAAAAAAGGCATTTTTAAAGAATTGTCTGTGTGTACTGTGTATGTCTGTGGGCAGCATAGTTCAAAAATGAAAATGTGTTAAATACCAAACTTGATATTTAAGTTCAGTATCTTCCTAGGATGTGACAAAGATTTTCAAGAAAATCCCCTCATCCCCAACTACCCTTTATGTGGAAAAATTTTCAAATATTTTGGTTTTCTCAAAAATGGCTCTAACAATTTTTATTATAATATCTTATATTTAAGATATTTACATGAAAAAATATATATATATATATATATATATATATATATATATATATTGAATTTTCTGGGAATAGCCTCTGAAGACCTCTTTATTGGATAGCCAGGCATGAGCATGAACTACATGATATGAAATGAAGACAAAATTTATGATAGGAAAGGTGATGATGGGGCAATTGGTGGAATGAGTGGCAGGGGAAACTGGAGGGCCTGGAGAAAGCCTGCCCGGACGCTGCTTGTCCACCATAAATCCCATATGCAGATGCTCGGGTTCGAACCCGAGCTGCCTAGATGGGAGGCGAGCAGTCTAACCACTCAACCATGGCACTGCCTGAAATCAGTTCATTTTCCTAATTTGTTTGCTTACCTTTATTCTTATCGTACCTACCTACTGTATTATAATGGTAATACTGAGGAACTTAATGTTTGCAATAATAATCGAGTTTCATTAGCTGTTATTTGTGTAGACTTATACTAGATCATTTAACATTAGGGTTCAGAGGTACTACTTAGGTCATGATGTAAATGACAAAATGATTTGAAATTAAACTTGAGCTTTGTTTAAATTGAAGATTATATGTGCACAACACCAATATTTCTTGTAAACCAAATTAATAAGTGCTTACAAAGAAAGAAAGCAAACAAGTGAGGGAAGGAAGAAGAAAAACAAAAAAAAACCAATGCTGCCATTGGGATTCAAACCCAAAATTCAAAGTTCTGTTTAATTGGGATTTTTGGTAACATATCCATTGCACTAAGATGCAAGCTCTTGTTAGCTCGATATGTTTTTTTATTTTACTCAGTTGAAGTGGAAATAATAAGTGAAATGCAAACTTTAGCAAGGAGTAGAGGGGAAAATTCACTTTAAAGACTAACCTGGGCTGGCTAGCCCGGAGTGTCAGGGTCTCCCTGAGTGGGCATACTGACAAAAAAAAAAAAACCCTCCACCGGTAGTGAGTGGTGAGGATACTGTGGTACTGCTGTTGCACCCACATGGTCAAGGTAAAGGTGAACTGGCCTGCTGTGTGGGCACCAGTGGGAGAGGGTTGTGCTAGCTGACCGACTTGACCTAGGCTCAGCCAGCCCCCATAGCGAAGTATAGGTGAGGATAATTTAGGAGTTTTGGGTGACGGTGATAGTGGGTTGGGAGTGCAAGGAGAGCTGCTGAAGTGCTGTCTGGTGGCTTGGCCGCATCTGCACATTGCAGGAAAGGAAGATCCTGTTATATGGTGGTATGTGCTTGTCCCTTGTTGGAGTAGCCTGCTAGCTGGTAGACAACCTTCTGAAGCTGCATAGTGATGATGTTTATCCGTGCGTGAGTGGTCTGCAGTGTAGTGATGACAGCAGTGGTGGCTTGAAGGCACAACTCAGTAGCTTGTTTCCTATCTCAATTTGATTGTTTATGAACTGTCAGTTACCCATAAAATTTGTGTAGTGTTATATATTCTAAATGCTGTAATGACCAGCAATTTTCAGAGTTCATTTCTCAGGAAAATCCAAAGCCATATATTATAAATATTGCATCATTCTTTTGTTGTGTCCTCACAATGAGAGGATTAGCTCATTCTTATTGCAGATGGCACTGTAGATGATAGTTACTGATTGTATATGAAATGGTAACTGGTAAGGAAATGCTCCAGGCTAAAGTGTTAGGGCAGCATTTGCAAATTAAGAGCAAAACCTGGAAAAATACCTCAGTCAGGGAGGATGTTCCTTTTGGTACAATGTGAAGTAATTAGTCTGCACATAGTGAGGAGTTAGAGCATCTGAAGTGAAGCTCCTCTTTGATGGGTGATTTATGTTATTTTAAACTTGTTAATTTTTATGTTAATAGCTATTGGATGATTTTATTTGGATTTATGTGATGCGTCTGAATGAATCCATTATATTGCATTAGCTATTCTGCGCAACGTCTCCATTAATTCTGCTGACTGCTAAATAAATACCAATTTCAGAACAGTATATTTGCTAGATGCCTGCCAGTGCATGCGAGCGTGCGTGCAAGCTTGCTTGAGAATATCTCATAAACAAAAAATCCAATACATACCAAACTTGGTATTTAAGTTCAATATCTTCCAAAGATGCAATTTTTATGAACATTTTAAAGAATATTCCCCCACTCAAAACCACCTTTTTATAGATTTTTAAACAATGGCCTGCTTTGTATAAAGTGAATTGTACATAAACATGACTTTATAACACAAATATTTGAGGATTATGTGTAAACACACAGAAAAGAAAAGTAATAACAACAGAAAACAAAACACATAGATAACAAAATTAAGTACATAATGTTTAAAGCCAAGCATACCTGAACTACACAATAAATATCCACAAAATGATTGGGAAAGCATTAAGTATATGTGAAATTTCAAGAAATACCAAAAAAAGGGGTAGTTAGTGGGGGAATGTGCTTGAAAATCTTTATAAAAAGCGCAGATTTTAAGCTTACTATCAAGTTCTATTGGAATTTTCTTTTTGAGTATCCTGCTTACATAAACACACACATAAACTCGCATAGCTGTTGGTATCCAAAGTATACGTTCTTTTGAAGCTGTATTTCACTTAATGTTCCCCAAATTAATAAGTTCATCATGCAGCGTTACCTTTGATCTTCTTGAAAGCTTAGATCCTTCATTTTTGTGATCCCTAGTTATGAGTCATCTTTTACAAGGTCTTCCAAATATGTCTCTAAATTAATAGCTAAAGGTCATTATTTGGTAGAAATGGACGTTTTGGCTATCCAATCTTTGCTTCTTCTCTACCTTTTCATTCGTTGAAGAAATGTAGATATTTAATTTGATTGCTCCATTCCATTTTGAGCCTGATGCATGTAATTCATGCATGCTGATTGAGTGCACATTAGTGCAATTACCCATGTTTATAAACTGTATATAATAGGAACTTTGTATCTTTGTATCTTTCATATGCCTTCCTAAATAGTTTGAATACTTATGTGATAGTATTAATGACATTATACAGGTTTTACAAATGCTTCTGTTTAAATGAATTAATAACATAGAGTTAATCAGAGAAAAGTTGTGCTAAGAGATTTGCAAAGGCAAATATTTCTTGATGCTAAACAAATCTATATGCCCACCTGTGCAATGTGGGGAAAGCATATTTGAGATGGTCTGAACTTGGAAATCTGTTACGGTGAATTATTTGGATCAAGGATCTTTTGAGAGTCACAAAATAAACCGAAACATGTTTATCACTTTTAAGTTAAATGTGTATCACAGAAAACATATGCACCTTTGGGAGAGCTTCTGTTCTTGTAAGCCGTTTCATAATAATAGCATAAATAGATTCATTTTGTCCATAGCATAAAGTATGAAAGTCTGTAGTTTACGTAACCTCTTACTTTATAGTAATCTATGTTTTTTTCTTCCTAGATTTTTCCATTCTTGGTGCCATGGAAGTTCTGAAACTTCTTGGCTTTAATTCCTTTATTAACCTAAAAACCAACAATTCTTAGTTCTGCCACATTTATGTGTAATTTTCATTCTGAATGACTCTTAATGCGGTGAAACCCTAAAATTATGTTTCATATTGTTTTGCAGTATATTGATGAAGATAAATTGAATACAGCAAAACATTGTGTTTGAATAAGTTTGTGACCATATATCATTTGCTGTTGGTGTATATAGTTTAGAGCATCTGCTAATTTTTTTCCCCCAGCAGTGGGTATTTTTAAAAGTTGCTGGTTATTGGTTAAATTATCGTGTACAGACTTATTTTGTTTATAAATATTTCACTTCTTGGTTCACTCAGTTATGTTTAGCGGCAGGGAAGGTTAAACCTTACATCAAGCTTGCTTTGAGCAGCTGTTGTGGATAACACTGCACAAATAAGATCATCAATTTCTTTAAAAAATGTAATCTTTAGTTTATCTTCGTAATATGTTAAGTATTTCCCATTTTTAATGTAAAACATATAATATTTAATGACGAGGAATTGTGGGTGATAAGAACTGGTAGTGAGAATGGTTGTGTAGATAGAAGAAGTTGTGATGTCCTGTTTTTTGTGTACAGCTCTTCAGAGCTGTCCAAAGAGAATTTAAAACTGTTTTACCAAATCAAAGAATATTAATATTTTTCTGAAATATCCACCATTTGTTTCCAGCCAATCACAGATATTTGTAACAAATATTTACCTTCAAATGTGGATGGATATTGTTGTTGAAAAAAATTCAATCATAGATATAATAACTGCATTTAAATATACAAGTGAATAAAAGAGAATATTTGATTTAACACTGTATATAGATGAAACATGCAGCATATTGTTGGTTGGAAGCTCAATTTTTAGTTGATATATAATTGTATAGGTTTTTCCAATATATTAAAATAAGATGCACCTTTGTTCCTTCATACCCTATATACAAAGTGGTTAACATTGTTTGTGATTTCCTTGGTGTGGTATCATTAGTAATACATTGTTTCTAAAATGTTGCATTTTCCTAAATTCTGGAGGTGATTTATTGGCACTTATTTCTTTATTTAATGCTTGAAATTTATATTCACTGTTTTCTCATAATGCTTTATTTTTAAAATCACCTCACAAGTGCACATTTTGCTGTTCAGTAGCACAGGTTGCAGTTTTTGAGGTCTTCCGTCCCTGTAAAGGTTATCAAGAGCTCTTAATTACAATACAGGAATGTAACATAAGGGATTAATCATAGTTATAAAGATAGTAAACCTTTGGATTAAAATATTTACAATTTATAAACAAGACACTATAACTGGTTTTCAGTACTGGAATTGTAATATGTACCATTATTGTTATCAGTACCTTGGAGAAAAAAATTAAAGATTTGTTGCATGTGGTTGCTGAATGCTGTCACATTAGCAGTTGTTTATAATGCACATTATATAAATAAGTAAATGAACTGTCAACTGCATAGACACAGAACACATTTGTTATTGCATGTACTCTTTGGGTAGTTTGACAAATGACAGGGCAGAGCATGAATTTTCTGTAGCAGTGCAGCTGTGCCACAAAATCACAGATTTTTCCGTTTGTGGTTTCTGAGCTTATACAATAAAAGATAATCCAAAATTGCCACTGGATTTTGAAATGTTTTTGGAAGTATTTTAATGTTTCCAAGCCTGTGGATCATTAAAAGTAATGGTGTATCAGTACAAAATTTTCATCAAGTTGTGCTGTTTATTGTTTTATTTTGTATCATTCAGAAAAATATCTTTCATGTCTGAAGTTACAGCCTGTTGTGTTTTATGCTTAAAATAGTAGAATAGTTCTCAGCTAAAATATCTATGCATTATGAATTTTATATTATAATTAATCTTATAACAACAAAAGTGATCAAGTATACTGAATTTAAGGTCAGTGCTGATGCATATTTATATTTCTCTTTCATTAAACTGGAAGTGACATGAAGATCATTGCTATTTTTTCTCGTTAAGTAATATAATTTAATATGTTCATTACATATTTACTGGTAGTAAGTAGGAGTGCAGACTAACTGTACTGTTTACTTCTTTTGTTTTTAATCAGAAATGAAACACATTCCATATTTTTCATGGCTTATGCTATAGATTTATTTTACCTGCTGTATAGTACAATTTTAGAAAAGTATAATTTAAAAATATACCTTCGTAACCAGTTTTGGAGTAACTGATAAAATCATAACGATTTAAGTATTTTCCAGGGATGCGACATGAAGATTTTGAGAAAAATCCCCCCACTACAAACTACCCTTTACACTTTCGAAAATTTTGATTTTCTCAAAAATGGCTCTGACGGTTTTGATTAAAATGCCATATATTAAAGATATTTACATCATAAATAAAATGTTTATCTTGAATCTTCTGGCCATAGCCTCTAAAGACACCTTTATTCTGCATGAATTTTACCGAATTTTGCGTTACTGCTAAACCATAAAAGATAGACTAAACCTTACTGTACAAAAAATGTAGATCTTGTCAAAACACACAATTTATGTAACCGTTTCTGAGATATTCCTTGTTATTGGTTTCGATCATCAAGTACTTATACTTTTCTTTGGTTGTACTCCTGGTTAAGCAAAGAAGCTATTTGCAATGAAAATCGCATAACGACAGCTTTAGCCTCGTGTATTCCCTTAGTTCTCTTCTACATATAAGGAATAAGTAATAGGACCATTCTGTTAATAATTATATCAGTTAGCATGGTGTAGAAAGAAGAATAATCTTTTCTAAGAAGTTTGTTTGTAGAGCAACTAGAGAAAGTCATCAGATTTTTTAAATTAATAATAGCAAAATCCATGCAACTGCAGTCAATTGTAACCCTGTGAGCATCCAAGTGTGCCATTGACTGTAGTCACTGGGATTTGAACTTGCAAGTCCAGCTTTGAATGGATGGCCATTTGCACTAATGATCGTGGCTATTCAAATCGCTTGAGTTGTGGTGAAAGGGATATGAAAACTGGTTTGTGAATCAGAGAAAGAAAAGCATATGTAACAAAAGGATTCATTCAATAGAGGGTTAATACTTGGGATCTTTAGGTGTACAATGTGCAACATTCTTAAATCCCAAAGCTTCTGGTCCTCTCCTAGAACATGTAATGTACCCCCTGTACGTATAGATTTATGGTTGCTACTAAGGGATGCTTCCTCATGATCTTTTCTACCCTCCCTATTGTCCTAACGTAGAAGAAATTTGAAAATTGGAAATAATTATGTTTCTAAAGTGAATCAAATTGCTCTTATATTTAAATAAAAATAATATAAATTAGGTTGTATTATTGAAAGCCACGATTTTACTGTTTTCTAGGTGACATCTAGATGGTGCAACTGGAGAAATCAATCTTAAACATCTTGGGAAGTCTTTCCTGTGTGCCTATGTAGTTGTGCTTTTCATAATATAATAGCAGTAGTGTTCAAGTGTTCTGGAGCTCTTGATTTGTCATCATTTGCTTGCGGGCTTCCCAGTAGTATTTGGTAATCTTGAATGGTGTCCCAATTATTTTTTTGAAGATCTGTGCAGAGAGCCAGGTGGTACTTGTTCTTTACTGTACTTACGTTTTTGCAAATTATGCTGTATGGATATTTTGTATCAATGTGCGACGAGGCAATGTTGCTCAGTTTCAAGTCGAAATGATGCAGCTGCAATAGATTGGGGAGTGCTTGGTATTATGTTTGGGTTTAATAGTGTCTCCATATTTTGGTTTGGTTTTCTGGGGAAGGATTTCTTTTTTTGCAGCAGGGAGGAGACTCTTTAATTGAAGGCTTGAAGGAACCGACCTGAACAGAAACCTATGGTGCAGTCATTAGTGGTTATTTTTATACATAATGAACCACTAGTCAGAATTGGTATTTCTCCTTTTCTGCATACCAATTCCCTCTTTCATCTTTTCTATCCAGTCTCTCTTGACTGTATTCGTCGCCCTCCGTGGTGTAATGGTTACCATGCTAACTTCATACACCCAAGGTTGCGGGTCAAATCAGGCGGAGGACAATGGATTTTTTCAGGTGTAAAAATTCTTCTCATGGCTTCCTTTGGAAGGGAAATAAAGTGGTTGGTCCTGTGTTGTAGATTTATGGCACGTAAAAGAACCTCAAGCCTGATAGAGAGGCCTCTGAGCAAAATTAAGCGGTCTTTCATGTCTAATTTAGAATGGGACTCTGAGAACCATAGTAGTTAAAGAGCATCCATAAATAATACACCATTTACATTTTTGTGACTGAATTCTTATTTTCTTTGAACCTGACGATGTTAGAGTATTTGAGGCCTAGGGGATCATTTCAATTCTTTCTATTTCTTCTCTATACTTCCCGTAAACAAGTATAATGTAGTTTGCCTCCACTGGTAATACCACCAAATGCACAAAATAAACTACAAAAGATTTTCAATATGTTTCCCAAAGCTCCCCTTGTTCATAATATTGGCCCAGCAAGATATGAGTTGGGATCATTGCACCAATAATTAAATAGCCCCTAATGCTAAAAACTGTGTTCCTGCCCTTTAATTTTTGAACCAGATGAAGCAAAGTGCTAAATGTTTTAATTTGTTTACAGATTCCTTGCAGACTTAGTGTCTCACACTTTATTTCTTCTTAATGCCTTGATTATCATCAACTAAGCTTTTACTATCCATTTCTCTTGATAAGTGCTTACACTAACATCATTTGAGTTGAGGAATTGTGTGAACAAAAACAGGGAGACTAAATCATCTAGTGATATGATTTAATCAACAGATAATATTTAGGTGCCTCCATAGTGACAATTCTAGTAAGGAAAGAAAAGTTTTACAAGCACATAGATGTGAGCAATTTTTAATGGAAACAGGTCTGTGCAATAATATGGACTTGTGCACATTTGTTCCAAAATAAATAGATTAAAAGTTATAACTTGTTTACTGTGAAATTGCCCAGTTTTAATTGATAATATTATTAGGCTACTTCTTCTGATGTAAATGACCTTTTTTGAATAAAATAAAATAGAAATTCTGATTGTTGCCTACCAAAAAGTACCAAAATATATATTAATAAAAAATGAATGTTAGTAGGCAAATGATTAAGCTTTTTAAAACAGACATTGCTTATGATGCAAAAAAGTATTACACATTCAGGTCTTTGTGTGTTTAGTGGGTACCTAATGATTCAAAATATTGATTGAAATTGGTGGGAAAATAGAGATAAAATAGCAATGAGTGAAGAAATGCATCTGCTTGTTACTGGATTTTATTACAATTTGCACGATACTGTGAAAGAAAATGAAAAAGTTTGAGAATTATGATAAGTAAAATCTCATTTTTACAATGAGCATACAAGTGAAAATGGTAGGAAGTATAAAAATAATTTAAAATGTTAAAACCTGTTTTTATTGCCATGATCGTGTGTGTCTCTGTATTATAGTTTGGAAATTTAATATGTGTTTGAAAATAACTTTTTGAGAATGGAGGAAAAATATAAACGAGCCAAGTGACATTCTGAAGGCATATAAACAGACAAAAAGGCCATAAATGCTTAATGTGAAAATTGGTATTTTATTACAAATCACTTTTTTTAAACAATAGTTAAAACAAAAACCATTTTTGTGTAGCATAGAAACAAACAGCAAGCCAATAAAGAGATCTCAAGGTTAACTTAGTCTCGCTGAAACATGTATGATAAGGCCCAGAACATCAAATGCATTAGCTAGCATGTATGTACTCATCAGTTCCATGCCACACATATGAAAGCAAAAATAAAAAAAAAGAAGCAAAAATTGTAAATATTGACTGCATATAATCCTGTCCCTGGCTTCACAATATTTTCCAAGATCTGTAGGATATTCCAAAATGATGCAAGTTGCAGAAAGTTCAAAATTATGCAAGTCTAAATAAGAGTTTGAGTCATGGTATAGTTCAAAGGAACCTTTAAAGATAACATTAGTGACAGAAAAGCATTGATGTCAGGAATGTAAAAGTAGAGTTGTACTATACATCAATGAATGTGGGTTTACGTTTAAATGTATGAAAAAAAAATGTTCTTATTTATTTTCAGTTATATCTTTCCACAGCATAAAGGGAATTAAATGTTCCATTCTCTCTTGATACTTTAGCACTCAAAAACTAATCATTTCATTGCTGCTTGGTGTAGTAGGTTTCCAGGCACAATTCATTATCTTCTATTAATTGAATACTGTTTCAAAATCTATGTGCTGCAGAGTGCCCTTTCCTTCTTCAACAGAAATGCAAATTCTATTTTTTTTTCTCTCTCTATACCACAACTAGGGATCCATAAATTTAAATATCACTGTTGCAGAATGCAATGCTAAATTACACAACACAAATATGCAGTCATTTGTATTATCCAATTTGGGAAAGGAAATAGGAAAAGCAAAGATAAAAGAAACCATAGTAGCCAAAAGCTGTACCTCTGGTAATGGAAACTCTCGACAATATCTGCAGAAATCAAATTAAACCGGAGAAATCAGCCTGAAAATCATTGAAAACAAAAGAATTTGAGTCGGTTTTTTATAACACAAATATTACTTAATAATTACTTGGACCCATTTTGGGAACACTTGTTCCCATTTTTAACCCTTCATTCCGACTAAATCTTGCTTCGTTGACGTCAATGGTGTATTTATTGTCATCATTGACACCAATGAAGCAAGAGTTAGCCGGAATGAAGGGTTGAAAATGGGAACAAGTGTTCCTGAAACCGGTCCCAGTAAGTAATTAATAATTTTTTTGTGTTACAAAAACCAACTCAAATTCTTTTGTTTTTTAATTTAATCACATCAGTCACAAGCTTCTTTGCATATTTGCAAGATTTCCACTGAAAATCATTGTTTTCACCCTTGGAAAAAATAAGCTACAGGATGTCTACGATTTGTAAATTCATGAATACTATGTTTTATATGTATAATGCATATGTAAAAATGGGGTTTTACTATAGTTGTCACTGTTACTGCATGCTGTATAATCAGCTTTGCATGCCATTAAGTTTTGCACTTTCAAACCAAGAAAACAGCATAACAAAAATTCATAGAGTGATACCACATGAAGTTTGAAATAAGAGATTGCATGCTGAACATGCACTAGAAGAGAAATATATCAATGTTCAGAGGGAGGCATGTGGGAAGGAAGGTCTGATTTAAGCCATTTATACTTGGTAATATGATTTAAATCTTCTAGTCATTTTTAACAAGGTACAAATTTAATGATTACATAAAAGTGGCAAGAAGAGTATCCAGTTATGTGCCATTGAAAAAAAGAAAACAAAACAAAAAGTGTACAAATTAATGTAAAATTATACTTAAGAAAAATTCTCAATTTTAGAAGCAATGTATCATGAACTATGACTGAACCAGATATTCATTGAAATGTGATTTTTACTGCAGAGAAACAGTTACACTGGTTGTTGATGCAAATCCTTTAATGTTTGTATTTTTTTTTCTTTTTTTTTTTAAGAAAATAAAAATACTATGCTCTGAATTGAACTGCATGAAAGTAAGCTCTTCTCAGATTTACATTATTTATACTGTTATTGGAGAATATGGAGTATGTATGAGATTTATATTCTTGCTTTTCTCTCCTGATAAAATTTCTTTTTCTATTTATTTTAATAAAGTTTCACATTTTGCAATTTCAGACTTGAAATAGTGTGTTACACAGTACAACTTTAAAGTTTTGCTTCAAATTTTGGAATAGTAGGAAAGGTATATGTAACCAAATAGTGTTACAGATATTTCCATAAAGCAAAATATTCATGACATGAAACTAGATGATGTATTAAAAGGTTGTATACGTATTTAAATAAACAGCATTAACAGCAAAATAAGTGTTCTGTGTATAGTCTGATGTTTTTCCATGCTGAAATGAAGTAAAAGCTTTTCCTTTTCCTTTTAATTTCCCTACCATGTTTCTAGTAGTTGGAGGAAGTATTGCTTTGTATCCAAAAATATTGATACTGAAATTTAATTGGAAATGCATGTTTTGAGTTATCATGATTAAAACACAATCTTACTTTCTTACTCTGTATTTAAGTATTGCATTCCACCCAAAAATTAAGTAATGAGATTTCACTGGTAATAAACGTTTTAGGGCCCCTAAATCCATATAAAGCATTTTTGCTGTCTCTAGCACACATATACTGATAGAAAAGGTAGGTATCGTGTTCCACCCAAAAATTCAATACCAAGATTTCACCATAAATATGTAAATGCATGTTTTGATCATGTATTCCAAGGATGCGACACAATTTTCAAGATAATCCCCCCACCCTAACTACCCTTTACATGGAATTTTTTCCGAAAATTTTGATTTTTACAAAAATGGCTCTAATGATTTTGATTAAAATATCCTGTATTAAAGATATTTAAATGACAAAATGAGTTTTCACTGGCAATACACATTTTAGGATCCCCTAAATCCATATAAAGCATTTTTAGCACACATACAATGTGTGTAGTAGATAGAAAATGTATTGTATTGTATTCCACCCAAAAATTCAATACCAAGTTTTCACCATAAATACATGTTTTGAGACCTGAATCCAAAAAAAGAAAAGCATATTTATAAAAATATGTGTGTCTGTGGGCAGCTCAAAAACAAAAATCTGATGTGTACCATTCACATGACTTTCTCCATATCCCTGCAACAAATAATTCTTAAAAAGCTTATACTTCTATTTACTTTATGCTAATCAGAAAAAATTAGCAGAAATAGTCTTATTACTCGCATCCTTGTAAGTAGAAGCGAAATAAGAGACAACCATAGGTTAAAGTGATAGTCAAAAGCTGATTGCTATGTCAATGAAGTTCCTTTGTTTATATGGATAGGAGTTGACAAGTTCCAGTATGAGAAAAGTATACATTTTTCATAGCAGAAACCAAAAATAAGGAATGTCACAAAAACGATGAACTCCACGAAAAAAATGTATATAACATAAATTTTGTGTTTTCATGTGCTCTACATTTTTTGTGTAGTAAGTTTTTGTCCATCTCTTACGGTTTAGCAGTTATTCAAAATTTAGTAAAATTCATCCAGAATAAACTACTCTTCAGAGGCTATTCCCAGAAAATTCAAGATATACATTTCATTTGTCAGGTAAATACGTTTAATATCCGAAATTTTAATCAAAATCGTTAGAGCCATTTTGAGAAAATCAACATTTTTGAAAAAAGTTCCATGTAAAGGGTAGTTGGGGGTGGGGGGATTTTTCTCAAAATCTTCGTGTCGCATCCCTGGAAGATACTAAACTTAAATACCAAGTTTGGTATTTTACCGACTTTTCGTTTTTGAGTAATTGTGTTCACAGACACACGGACACACACACACACACACACACCTTTTTGTGAAAATGCTTTTTTTGGATATTGGGGACCCTAAAACATATATTTCCGGTGAAATCTCGGTATCAAATTTTTGGGTAGAGTGCAATACTTTCTCTATACACTATGTACATAGTGCGTATGGAGAAAGTAAAAAGTTGGTTAGACACCAAACTTGGTATTTAAATTCAGTATCTTCCAAAGGTGTAACACAAACTTTTCAAAAAAATCGCCCCACCCCCCTCAACTACCCTTTACAGAACATTTTTCGTAAATTTTGGTTTTCTCAAAAATGGGTCTACGATTTTGTTTAAACTGCTATATGTTTAAGATATTTTCATGACAAACGAAATGTGTATCTTGAATTTCCTGAGAACAGACTCTGAAAACCTCTTCATTCTGAATATCTTGTATAATTCATAAACCATAACAGACAAATACTTGGTATACAAAAAATCTAGATCTCAATAAAACAAGCATTTCATGACATACATTTTTTTTTTTTTTTTGTAGAGTTAACCATTTCTGAGATATTCCTTGTTAAAGGCTTGAATTTTAAATTATTAAACATTTCTAATTTAGGAAGTGAACTTTCGTTTCACATCTTTTTTTTTTCCCAGAGAATGTAAAAAAGAAACAAAATTCAATTGTTTCACATAATGATAGCTTTTAAAAGGATTTGACAATCATTTTAGCCCAGTGTATTCCCTTGTTTTCTTTTACTTACAAAGAAGTAAGTAATAAAACCATTTCTGCTGTTTATCTTAAATTACATAAAAAATCTTTTGTCTTTTTGTAAGGAAAGTTTCTTTGTGGAACAGGTAGAGGAAGTCATGTGAATGGAACACATGACTACATTTTTTGTGTAGTAAGATTTTGCTTATATCTTAAGGTTTACCAGTTATGCTAAAATCATCCAGAATTCATTCACTAAAAGGACTTGAGAGGTATTCTCGGAAAAGGGTCAATATATATATATATAGTTCAGTTGTCACACATGTATCTTAAACACAGTATTTTAATTAAAATCATTAGAACCTTTTTTGAGAAAATCAAATATTTTGAAAAATATTCCATGTAAAGGGTAGTTTGGGGAGAGGGAATTTTCTTTAAAATCTTTCTGTAGCATCTTTAGAAGATGCTGAGCTTGGTATTTAGTAAAGTTTTCATTTTTCAGTTATGCCTTACAATGCAGCATGCACACTCACAAAAATGCAGACGACCTCAAAACATATATTTCTAGTGAAATATCTACATCAAATTTTTAGATGGAATACAATAGCTTCTCAACCTACTATACACATTGTACACAGTAAATAAAATAAAAATGACTACGTAAAAGTAAACATATCTTTAAAACAAATATTTACTATCTGTACACTACCATGTACATATAGAGAAGGTATTATATTGCACCCAAAAATTCGATACCGAGATTTCACCGGAAATACATGTTTTGGGCTCCCCTGAATCAAGAAAAAGCTGTGTGGGGGGCGGTCTGTGGACAGCATAGCTCAAAAACGAAAAGTTCGTTAAATATCAAACTTGGTATTTTAGTTCAGTGTATTCCAAGAATGCGACACGAAGATTTTCAAAAAAAATTTCCCCAACCATTTCTGCTTATATTTCTTTTGATTAGCATGAAGTATTTAGAAGAGAAAACTTGTTTTGTAAGAATAGTTTGTTATAGAAAAGATAAGAGAAAGGCATATGAAAGGAACACAGAATTAATAGCAGTGTATTATCTACTTTTTACTTTATCTACACGTACTATATAGTGTATAGAGAAGGTATTGTAATGCATTCAAAAATCGATACCGAGATTTCACCGGAAGTATATGTTTTGGGTCCCCCTGAATCCAAAAACAAAAAGATCGTTAAATACCAATCTTGGTATTTAAGTTTGGTATATTCCAAGGATGCGAAACGAACATTTTCAAGAAAATCCCCCCACCCTTTACATGGAACTTTTTTCGAAAATTTTGATTTTCACAAAAATGGCTCTAACGATTTTGATTAAGATATCCTATATTAAAGATATTTAAATGACAAATAAAATGTATACCTTGAATTTTCTGGGAATAGCCTCTGAAGACTACTTTATTCTGAATGAATTTTACGTAATTTTGCATAACTGGTAAACCGTAAGAGATAGACAAAAACTAACTTAACAGAAATCGTAGACTTCGTTAAAACATAATTCATATTACATACATTTTTTTCGTGGAGTTGTTCGTTTTTGAGATACTCCCCTTTTTTGGTTTCACCTTTAAAAAAGCTTGTACTTTTTCCCATATAGGAATTTGTCAACTCCTGTCCATACAAACAAAGGAACTTCAGTAAAATAGCAACCAACTTTTGACTATCACTTTAGCCTATGGTACTCCCTTATTTCGCTTCTACTTACAAGGAAGCAAGTAATAAGACTATTTCTGCTAATTTTTTCTCAATTAGCTTGAAGTAAATAGAGGCATACGCTTTTTAATAATAATAATTTGTTGCAGAGATGTAGAGAAAGTCATGTGAATGGAACACATAAGATGTTTACTATTTTTGCCCTTGAAAATATAATTGTTTGACATTTATTTGGGTTTATCTCCATTTGATTAAATTGTGCCCAGAGTTGAATTTTGTTTAAATCTTCTTGTAAATGTATAGTGACACGACTGAATCTCTCCCCTTCTCAATACGTAAAGGTCGTAGAGAATATCGAACGTGATGGGCATTAACTCTGGTCTGATAACCAGGGTGCAGTCCGTGTCGTGGCATGTACATGAATTGGTTTCAATATGCGAAAGGACCAACTGCGTCTGCAGTCCTTGCTTGGCTAAACACGCGTGCTATGTCAAGTCATGCCTCAGTGATTCCTATGTGAGAATGATGCTCGGTCAAACAGTCAAAGGAGCAAGCTGTATCGTTCCCGTTGCCCTTTTGTTTTGCCTGGACACGTTGTTACCCGTGACATTAGGAGGAACAGTTCTCCCTACAATCCACTGTCTTGATGTAGCTTTGCTGTATGGAGAAAGCAGTTCACATGTGTTACACTCACATGACTTTCTCTAGCTGCTCTGCGAACTTTAATAAAAGGTTCTTCTTCTTTTTACACCGTACTAATTGAGATAATCATTAGCAGAATGTTCTTATTACTTAGTTCCTTATAAGTAGAAGGGAACTAAAGGAAATACGCTATGCTAAAGTGACAAGTCAACTGTTTTAAGCTCTCGTTATGCGATTGTCAATGCAAATAGCTTCTTTGCTTGGCCAGGGGTAGAACAAAAGAAAAAATGTGATGTGTTCCATTCACATGACTTTCTCTACATATCTGCAACAAATTGTTGAAAAGCGTATACTTCTATTTACTTCATGGTAATCGAGAAAAAATAGCAGAAATAGTTTTATTACTTGCTACAGTAGAAGCAAAATAAGGAAGTACCATAGGTTAAACCGATAGTCAAAAGTTGGTTGCTATGTGACTCAAGTTCCTTTGTTTGTATGGGCACGAGTTGACAAATTTCTCTATCAGATAAGTATAAGTTTTTGAAAGATAAAACTAAAAAAAAAAAAAAAAAACAACTAAAAAAAAAAAAAAAAAAAAAAAAAAGATGTATCTTAAAAACGACAAACTCCACGAAAAAATGTGTATAACATAAATTGTGTGCTTTACTGTGCTCTGCATTTTCTGTATAGTAAGTCTTTGTCCATCACTTACGGTTTAGCAGTTATGCAAAATTCCGCAAAATTCATCCAGAATAAAGTAGTCTTCAGAGGCTATTCCCAGAAAATTCAAGATATACATTTTATTTGTCAGATAAATATCTTTAATATACGATATTTTAATCAAAATCGTCAGAGCCATTTTTGAGAAAATCAAAATTTTCGAAAAAAGTTCCATGTAAAGGGTAGTCGGGGTGGGGGATTTTCTTGAAAATCTTCGTGTCACATGCTTGGAAAGTACCAAACATAAATACCAAGTTTGTTATTTAACGGTCTTTTCGTTTTTAGGCTATGCTGTCCACACACACACACACACGGACCTTTTTCCAAAAATACTTTTTTTAGATTCAGGGGGTCCCAAAACATGTATTTCTATAGAGAAAGTACTAAAACGTCAATGATGCACGAATGTGCTAATAACATTGTTATGTGTATTTTACTTTCTCTGTCACGTATTTACACTAAAGGAACTATTCTATTCCGCCCAAAAATTCGATATCAGCATTTCACCGGAAATACTGTACTGAGGCACCATGAACCACAAAAAATACTTTTTAGCAAAAGATGCGTGAGGGTGTCTGTCTTGTCTCTGAGTGAACAAACCCGTCGCTAAAAAGAATTGAGGGAACACCAAATTCATCCTACACGGCACAGCGCCTTGTGCACACCATCCGCGATACAGTTGTGTCGAGGCAGCAAGTTGTCAAAAGCTCTAAATCTTAATATTACTAACCTATACAAGGTGACCCACCTGTCCCTTATTCTCTGGTTTTATGCAACCCGTAGATTACTATCTAACCTGAAAACATCGTTCCCGAGACTCATCTTATGCATGTCAACATTATAGATTTTGGGTGCTGCAAGTTATAGCTAAACAGTAGCGTTTATGGTTAACGTGTGCTGTTAGTTTGAATTCCAAGATGCTCGATTCAGGTTCGAATCTTGCCAAATCGTTGAGAATTTTCCCCCCGCTTTCTTTCTTCCTAATTTGGCACAAAGCTAAGTGGGATATCAAAACGTTTGTTAACTTGCTTATTTGTTTCTTTTATTGTGCTCTTTATTTATGTTTATTATAACTTCATCAGTCTAGTATTTATTTAAAGTCTTAGTGGAGTTTCTTTTTCAAAACAATTAGAATGAAAATTAAGAATCAAAAACTGAACAGGTAAAATGAACTGCCGTTTGTTCTTTATTCGTATACCTTTTAGTTTATTCCTAAATTTATTAGTGTGATAAACACTGAACTAACTTTACACGCAGACTGTGGGGCCCGAACCGCTGACACGCTGGAGGTGAGGAGAAAACATGAAATTAATCAGTTGAGCTATATCATTGCGCCCGCTTTTTGCGTCAAAACTTGTAGGTAATGTGTCACATATGTCTCCCTCTCCGCTTCTGATCTCTTTATAAGTGTCCTGTGACTCCATTTTGTAGCTTAAGCTGTTCGTTCAACCTCCATTCATTATAATTCACGTTGTAGAAAATATGACAGCGATCCTATTGATATAATATGTACTGTAACAGGAGTTATTAAGCGCATGATTTTGGAATGGACGTTACTATTGCTGCTAAGATCTATTTTCCTATAAAAAGCAGGCTAGATTTGCAAAGGTATGAAGAGTTGCCTATCTCCAAAAATAATAAGGGACAAGTGTTCCACCTGGTATAATCAATAATCATAACCAAATACATAACTTAAGCTTCTTCAACAACAAACTATTAATGTTAACTAAAACATTAACGATATAAAACATGATACAGCTTGTATTGTACGGCATAACTAAACCTGCCATCTTCCCTGTAAGTTCACTGTGCCAAAACGTAGGTTACTTCTTTCCCGAATTTCGCAGGTTCGCTTCTCACATGTAGCAAACATTTCCAGCCCCTTCTCATAATGATATTGAATCAACCCATGGCGGCTATTTATTTTAGACATACATGCATTCGGTACAGTTAATAATATGATAGTGATTATGATGCTTCTTTAAGAATTAATTCTACCAAAGAGCAATATGCTGCACACGAAATCATGTGGTGCGCAGAATAGTAAGCAAACGCATCAATGAAAAAAATCTGATGTGTTCCATTCACATGACTTTCTCTACATTTCTGCAAAAAATTCTTGTTAGAAGGCTTATGCTTCTATTTAATTCATGCTAATCGAGAAAAAATAGCAGAAATAGTCTTATTACTTGCTTCCTTGTAAGAAGAAGCGAAATAAGGGAGTACCATAGGTTAAAGTGATAGTCAAAAGCTGGTTGCTATGCGACTGAAATTTCTTTATTTGTATGGACACGAGTTGTCAAATTCCTGTATGAGAAACGTATGCTTTTTAAAGCTGAAACCAAAAACATCGAATATCTAAAAAACGATGAACTCCACGAAAAAATGTACATAACATAAATTGTGTGTTTTAACGTGCTCTATATTTTTTGTGTGGCAGGTTTTTGTGCATCTCTTACGGTTTAGCAGCTATGCAAAATTACGTAAAATTCATCCTGAATGAAGTAGTCTTCATAGACTATTCCCAGAAAATTCAAGATATACATTTTATTTGTCAGTAAGTATCTTTGATATACGATATTTTAATCAAAATCGTTAAGAGCCATTTTTTAGAAAATCAGAATTTTCGAAAAAAACTCCATGTAAAGGGTAGTTTGGGGTGGGGGATTCTTCTCAATAAATTCGTATCGCATCCCTGGAAGATACTGAACTTAAATACCAAGATTGGTATTTTACCCACTTTTGGTTTTTGAGTTATTGTGCTCACAGACACACGGACACACACAGGACCTTTTACAGAAAATTCTTTTTTTAGATACAGGGGCTCCTAACACACATATTTTCGGTGAAATCTCGGTATCGAATTTTTGGGTGGAGAGCAATATCTTCTCTACACACTATGTACATAGTACGTGAGAGAAAGTAAAAAAAATGGAATCTGTATGATATGATAAATACTAAAAGAATTGTTAAGAAAACCACTGTTTTGAAATTGTGTTAGTAATCCAATTTTGGGCAATTGGGCAATTCTTGCAATTGCACCTGGAATAACGCAATCTTCTCAGACGAAGTAACATTTAGACGCGCCCCTCACCTAGACGGTTTGGGTTGGATCCCAAGCAACCACATGTGAGATTTATGGTGGACAAAGCTGCGCTGGGTCGGTTTTTCTCCGGTTTCCCCCACCATCGTATTCCACCTATGCTCCATCTTCATTCCATGTATAACCACTGTCATCGCCTGCGGTGCCACAAGTAATAAAAGCGGGCGTTAAACACTACCAAAAAAAAAAAGAGCCACGCTCGCTTTGGGTATCGTGAGTTTGAGTCCCGCTTGGGCATGGGTGTTTGTGTGTTTGCAAATGTGTAAAAAGAAAACGGTAAACAAATAGGAAAACAAAGGAAATGTAGGGAAAATGGAATAAAGAGGAAAAAGAAAGCACATAGAATACAGCGCAGGAGTCTCAACAAGACTCCGGAGCCCGCCTGGTAGTGTGGTGGTAGCGTGTCTGTTTTACATTCAAAAGATCGAGAGTTCGAATCTCGCTTAGGGTAAGTTGCCCGGAAAAGGTTTTTTTCCCTTATCCTGAAATCATGAATGTCGAGTAACTTTAAGCTCCATGAACCCTGAGATCATTTGAGCATCATTTCATAAATTCCATTCATGGTCCGATATGACCAACCAGGTTAAAGACGTCAAGTTACCAAAAAAAAAAAAAAAAAAAAAAAGAGAGAGAGAGAGAAAAAAAAACTTGCAAATTCGGAGCTGAAATACTACGAGTTTGAAGACAATGTGATAAAATATAATAAAATGCTTTTGCATTTGAGACCTAGGATAGATAATGGCCAATGCTCAGGTTGGAGGAAGCTCGGTGCTTTCAGTCGCCCTCGTGGTGCAGTAGTTACCATGCTAACTTCATACCAAGGTCGCGGGTTCAAACCCTGCGGAGGTTTACTTTTTTATTAAAAAATCGAATTTTGGGTAAAGTTCTTTTCTTTGATAGGAAGGGCCTTTGTTTAATTTACGTTGGATTTTTTCAGGCGGTCTAGAATGGGACGCCGAGAACCACAGCAGTTAAAGAGCATCCATAAATAACACGCCATTTACATTTCGGTGCTCTGACCCGATAAGGACTGGATGCCCGTCCATTTTTGAGTTGCATGTGTGATCGCAGGATCGGGGGACTCGCAGGGGCCTTAGCGCCACAGATTTAACTTTCTTAAATCTGATTGAAATTGGTACAATGTTAAGGTTAGTTTAGAAGGAGAGCCCTCTAAATTTTTACTTTCTCTACATGTACTGTGCACATGTTTATAGAGAAGGTATTGTACTACAGGCAAAAATTCGATACCGAGGTTCCACCGGAAATACATGTTTTGAGACTCCGTGAATCCAAAAAAAGCATTTTTAGAAAAATGATTTTCAAAAAAATCCCCCCACCCCCAACTACACTTTACATGGACCTTTTTTCGAAAATTTTGACTTTCGCAAAAAATGGCTCTAATGATTTTGATTAAAATATCGTATATTAAACATATTTACCTGACAAATAAAATGTATATCTTGAATTTTCTGGGAATAACCTCTGAAGACTACTTTATTCTGGATGAACATTATGGAATTTTGTATAACTGGTAAACCGTAAGAGATAGACAAAAACTTACCACAAAAAATGTAGAGCACATTAAAACGTACAATTTATGTTATATACATTTTTTCCGTGGAGTTGATCGTTTTGAGATATTCCTGGTTTTGGTTTCAGCTTTGAAAAAGTTATGCTTTCCCCATACAAGAATTTGTCCAGTCCTGTCCGTACAAACAAAGGAACTTCAGTGACAGAGCAGCCAGCTTTTGACTATCACTTTAACATACGGCACTTCCTTATTTCGCTTCTACTTACAAGAAAGCATGTCATTCACATGCCTTTCTCTATATCTCTGCAACAAATTATTGTTAAAAGCTTATGCATCTATTTACAATTAGCAGAAATAGTTTTATTACTTGCTTCCTTGAAAGTAGAAGCGAAACAATGGAGTACCATAGGTTAAAGTGATAGTCAAAAGCTGGTTGCTATGTGACTGAAGTTCCGTTGTTTGTATGGACAGGAGTTGACAAATCCCTGTATGAGAAAAGTAAGCTTTTCAAAGCTGAAACCAAAAAACAGGAATATCTAAAAAGCGATCAGCTCCACGTAAAAATGTAAATGACATAAATTGTGTGTTTTATCCTGATCTACATTTTTCTGTAGTGAGTTTTTGTCTATCTCTTACGGTTTACCAATTATACAAAATGCAATAAAAATCATCCAGAATAAAGAGGTCTTTAGAGGCTATTCCTAAAAATTCAAGATATATATTTTATTTGGGAAGTAAATATATAAAATATAAGGGATTTTAATCAAAATCGAGAGAGCCATTTTTAAGAAAATAACAATTTTCGACATTTTTTCCATGTAAAGGGTAGTTGGGGGTGGGGTGATTTTCTTGAAAATATTCGTGTCGCATCCTTGGAAGATACCAAACTTAAATAACAAGTTTGGTTTTTAACGGTCTTTTCGTTTTTGAGCTGCGCTGTCCACAGACGCACACACATACACACAGGTAGACAGACTGAAACATGCACACACGAACATTTTTCTAAAACTGATTTTTTTTGGATTTAGGGGGTCTCAAAACATATATTTCCGGTGAAATCTCGGTATTGAATTTTTGGGTGCATTACAATACCTTCTTTATACACTATTACATAGTACGTGTAGAGAAAGTAAAATTTATTCATTTTCACAACTTGCAGCTCACACTGTTCACTCCCCTTCCATGGATCACCTTGTCAACATAAAGTGTAGGGAGTCTGCGAGGAAAACTTTGATCAACCCATGTGGAGTCTAAACATTTCTCTCTTCCTTCCAAACTTTTATATACGAGCAGAGCAGCTCAAAGGCAACAAGAAGTAAGGCCTTTTCACAATGAAGACATAAACCTAACATAACACAAAATAAGGATAGACTTGAATTAAGATCATTCAAAAATGCATCATAGGCGTAACGCAAGAAGCTGGCATGGAGTTTAGAGCCGTAAATTGCATGCGAAAATCTGTCGAACCTAACGTAAGTTAGAAATTCAATAATGTAACCAATAATATTATCCAGTATAAAATTGTATCCAGTCTTCATGAGTAGATAAGTAAATAAATAGATAAATTAATAAGACATAAAAATCCATGTTCCATTCACATGACTTTCTCTACCTCTCTGCAACATATTATTGTTAAAATGCTTATGCTTCTATTTACTTCATGCTAATCGAGAAAAAAATAGCAGAAAGGGACTTATTACTTTTTTCCTTGTAAGTAGAAGGGATAAGGGAGTACCATAGGTTAAATCAATAGTTAAAACTATTAAAAGCTGGTTGCTGTGTGATTGAAGTACCTTTGTTTGTATGGAGAGAATTGGCAAATTCGTAAATGCCATAAATTATGCGTTTTATCGAGAGGTACATTCTTTGTGTAGTCAACTTTTTCTGTCTCTTACGGTTTAAACGTTATGCAAAATTCCTCAAAACTCATCCAGAATAAAGAGGTCTGCAGAAGCCATGCCCAGAAATTTTAAAATATACATTTTACTTTTGATCAAAATCGTTTGAGACATTTTTGAGATTATAAACATTTTCAAGAAAATCCCCCCACCTCCAACCACCCTTTGCATGGAACATTTTCCGAAAAGTTTAATTTTCTCAAAACTGATTCCAACGATTTTGATTAAAATACCTTATGTTTAAGATAGTTTTATGGCAAACGAAATATATATAATTTGAATTATCTGGAAAGAACCTCTGAAGATCTATTTATTCTGGATGACTTTTATATAATTGGCAAACCGCAAAAGATGTACAAAAATCTGACGTGTTCCATTCGCATAACTTTCTCTACACAGCTGTAACAAATTATTATTGAAGTGCATATTATTCTATCTGCTTTATAATAATCGGGATAAACATTACCAGAAAGTGTCTTAATTACTTGCTTCCTTTTAAGTAGAAAAAAAAAGGGAATACACTAGGCTAAAACGAGTGTCAAATCTCTTAAAAGCTGGTTGCCATATGGTTGAAATCCATTTCTATGCAGAGAATTTACAACTTTCCGTGGTTTTTAAATAGAAAACTATAACAAGGAATACCTCAGAAATGGTGAACTCCACGAAAATAACGTATATGATATAAATTGTGTGTTTTAACGTGATCTTCATTTTTTGTGTATTAAATTTCTGTTGATTTCTTACAGTTCACCAGTTACGCAAAATTCAGCAAAATTCATTCAGAATAGAGGTCTTTAGAGGTTATTCCCAACAATTCAAAATATACATTTTATCTGCCATATACATATTTTAATATGAGGTACTTTAATCAAAATCGTTACAACCAATTTTGAGAAAATCAAAATTTTCAAAATTTTTCCATGTAAATGGTAGTTTGGGGTGGGGGATTTTTCTCAAAATCTTCGTGTTTCATCCCTGGAAGATACTAAACTTAAATACCAATTTTGGTGTTTTATCGACTTTTTGTTTTTGAGTTATCGTGTTCACAGACACACGGACACACACGGACCTTTTTCCAAAAATCTGACGTGTTCCAATCACATGAATTTCTCTACATCTCTGTAACAAATTATTGTTAAAGTGCATATTGTTCCATCTACTTTATAATAATCGGGATAAACACTACCAGAAATTATTTTAATCACTTATTTCCTTGAAAGTAGGTGGGAAGTAATAGAATACACCAGGCTAAAACGATAGTCAAATCTTTTAAAAGCTGGTTGCCATATAGTTGAAGTCCCGTTTCTATGCATGGCCAGGAGTTTGCAACTTTCCGTCTGAGATACGTTTTATTATTTTAAATCTGAAACAAATAACAAGGAATCACTCAAAAATGGCCAATTCAAAAAAAAAATGACACAAATTATGTGTTTTAACGTGACCTAAGTGTAATAAGTTATGTCTATCTCTTACGGTTTACCAGTTACGCCAAATTCAGCAAAATTCATTCAGAACAAAGACACAACACACAGAAAATTCAATATATACATTTTATTTTCCATAAAAATATCTTAAATATACATATTTTAATCAAAATCGTTAGAGCCATTTTTGAGAAAATCAAAATTTTCGAAATTGTTTCCATCTAAAGGCCAGTTTGGGGTGGGGGGATTTTTCTCAAAACCTTCGTGTCGCATCCCTGGAAGAGACTAAACTTAAATACTAAGTTTGGTATTTCACCGACTTTTAGTTTCTGAGCTATCATGTTCACAGATGCACTGACACACACATACACACGCGCGCGCGGACCTTTTGCTGAAAATAACATTGTTTTGATACTGGGGACCCTGAAACTTCTATTTCCGGTGAAGTCTCGGTGTCGAATTTATGGGTGGAATGCAATATCTTCTCAATACACTATGTGTATAGTAAGTGTAGAGAAACTAAAATATTTTTTTTGGTTTCAGGGGACATTAAAACATGTAATTCAGGAGAAATCTCGGTATCGAATTTTTGGGTGGAATGCAATACCTTCTCTATACACTATGTGCATGGTACGTGTAGAGAAAATAAAACTTTAAAATCTGATGTGTTCTCTTCATATGACTTTCTCTGCATCTGTGCGAAAAATTATTCTCAAAAAGTTTATGCTTTTCTTTATTTCATGGTAATCGAGAAAAAATTAGCAGAAATAATCATATTGCATGCTTCCTTGTAAGTAAAAGCGAAATAAGGGAGTACCATAGGTTAAAGGATAGTCAAAAGTTGGTTGCTATGTGACTGAAGTTCCTTTGTTTGTATGGACAGGAGTTGACAATTTCCTGTATGAGAAAAGTATGTTTTTCAAAGATGAAACAAAAACAAGAAATATCTTAAAAACGATCAATTCCACGAAACAATTTATATAACATAAATTGTGTGTTTTAATGTGCTCTATATTTCTTGTTTGGTAAGTTTTTGTCTATCTCTTACGGTTTACCAGTTACACATCATTCCGTAAAATCCATCCAGAATAAAGTAGTCTTCAGAGGCTATTCCCAGAAAATTCAAGATATACATATTATTTGTCAGGTATATATCATTAATATACGACATTTTAATCAAAATCGTTAGAACCATTTTTTATAAAATCAAAATTTTCGAAAATTTTTCCATGTGAAGTGTATTTGGGGGTGGTGGATTTTCTTGAAAATCTTTGTGTCACATCCCGAAGATACTGAACTAAAATACCAAGTTTAGTATTTTATCTGTATGTATGTGTGTATGTCTGTCTGTGTGTCTGTGGACAGCATAGCTCAAAAACGAAAAGACCGTTGAATACCAAACTTGGTATCTAAGTTTGGTATCTTCCAATGGTGCTACACGAAGAATTTCAAGAAAATCCCCCACCCCCAACTACCCTTTACATGGAACTGTTTTCGAAAATTTTGATTTTCTCAAAAATGGCTCTAACAATTTTGATTAAAATATCGTATGTTAAAGATATTTACCTAACAAATAAATGAATATCATAAACTTTCTGGGAAAAACCTCTGAAGACTAATTTATTCTGGATGAATTTTATGGAATTTTACATAACTATTAAACCGTAAGAGATGGGCAAAAGCTTAGCACACAAAACATGTAGAGCACGTTAAAACACACAATTTATGTTATATACATATTTTCGTGGAATTTATATTTTTTAGGTATTCCTTATTTTTGGTTTCAGCTTTGAAAAACATACTTTTCTCATACAGGAATTGGTCACTCCTGTCCACAGAAACAAAGGAATTTCAGTCACATAGCAACCAGCTTTTGACTTACTTTAACCTATGGTACTCCCTTATTTCGCTTCTACTTAAAAGGAAGCAAGCAATAGGACTGTTTGTGCTAATTTTTTCTCAATTAGTATGAAGTAAATAGGAGTATAAACTTTTTAACAATAATTTGTTGCAGAGAGGTAGAGAAAGTCTTATGAATGTAACACATCAGATTTTTTTTCTTGGAGGTGATACTTTTGGTGATATTCCTTGTTTTTGGTTTCAGCTTTGATAAACTTATGTTTTTCCCATACAGGAATTTGTCTACTCCTGGCGATACAATAAAAGGAACTGCAGTCCGGTGACATAGCAACCAGCTTTTAACTTATGGTACTCCTTTATTTCGCATCTACTTACAAGGAAGCAATTAATTAGACTATTTCTGTTATTTTTTTCTGGATTAGCATGAAGTAAACAGGAGCATACGCTTTTTAACAATAATTCGTTGCAGAGATGTAGAGAAAATCATGTGAATGAAACACAGCAGATTTTTACTTTCTCTAGCCCCATATGTACAATGTACATATGGATAGAGAAGGTATTGTAATGCACCTAAAAATTCGATACCGAGATTTCACCGGAAATATACGTTTTGGGTTCCCTGAGTCCGAAAAAAGCATTTTTAAAAAAAGGTCCGTGGGTGTGTGTGTGTGTCTGTCTGTGTGTGTATCAGTGGACAGCATAGCCCCAAAACAAAAAGACCGTTAAATACCAAACTTGGTATTTAGGTTTAGTATCTTCCAAGGATGCGACACGAAGATTTAAGAAAAGAATCCGCCCACCACAAACTACCCTTTACATAAAAAATATTTCGAAAATTTTGATTTTCTTAAAAATAGCTCTAACGATTTTGATTAAAATCCCGTATATTAAAGTTATTTATGTCCGAAATAAAATGTATATCTCGAATGTTTTGGGAATAGCCTCTGAAGACCTCTTTATTCTGGATGACTTCTTTTGAATTTTGCTTAACTGTTAAACCGTAAGAGAGAGAGAGAGAGAGAGAGAGAGAGAAAAAAAAAAACGTACTACACAAACAATGTACCTCATGACAAAACACACAATTTTTGTCCTTTACGTTTTTGTTGTGGAGGTAAACGTTTTCGAGATATTCTTTGTTATTGGTTTCAACTGTGAAGTACTTAAACTTTTCTCACACAGGAAGTGTCTGTTTTTCTTTTGTTCTACTCCTGGCCAAGCAAAGAAGTGATTTGCAATGACAATGGCATAACGATATCTTTTAAAACATTTGACAATCACTTTAGCATAGTGCATTCCCTTATTCCCTTCTACTTATAAGGAAGTAAGTAATAAGAACATTCTGCTAATATTTATCTCGATTAGCATTGTGTACAAAGAAGAATAATCTTTTGTAGGAGGTTTGTAGAGCAGCTAGAGCAAGTCATGTGAGCGTAACACATGAGATTTTTTTTTGTAGCGTTAACCGTTTTCGAAATAGTTTGGAATATTCCTAACTTTTCTCAAACGGGAAGACATCTTTCTTCTCGTTTCTTGTTTGTTTATTCCTAGCAAGTTAAGAGATTGGAATTTCAATTGTTTCTCATACTGACCGGCTTTTATAGGAAGAGTCTGTCGTTTTAGCCCGTGCATTTTCTTTTTTCCCTTCTATTTACAAGGAAGCAGGTAAGTAATAAGACTAATTCTGCTTATGGTTACCTTCATTATCATGATGTAGATAACAGATCAATGCTTGGAATATAAGGTTTGCTTACCTAACAGCTAGAGGACATCATGCGAATGGAACACATATTTGTTTCCCTTCCGCATAGCTCAAAAACTAAAAGTCGCTAAAATACCATACTTGGGATTTAAGTTTGGTATCTTCCAAGGATCCGACACGAAGATTTTCAAGAAAATCCTCCCACCTCAAACTTCTCTTTACATGTAGCAATTTTCGAAAATTTAGATTTTCTCACAAATCTCTAACGATTTTGATTAAAATTTTAAAGATATTTACATGACAAATATAATGTGCATCTTGAATTTTCTAGGAATAGCCTCTGAGGACCTCTTTATTGTGGATGACTTTTCCTGAATTTTGCATAACTAGTTAACCGTAAGAGATGGACAAAAACTTACAACACAAAATATGTAGATCTTTTTAACACACAATTTATGTCATACACTTCTTTTCGTAGCGTTGACAATTTTTGAGAGATTCCTTATTTCTGGTTTCTGTGTTAAAATACTTTACTTTTCTCATACGAGAATTTGTAAACACCTGACAATGCAAAGAAACGGATTTCATCCACATGGCAACCATTTGAAAGATTTGACTATCAGTTTAGTTTAGTGCACTCCATTATTTTCCCTCTGTTTACAAGAAAGTATTTCTGTTAATGCTTCTCCCAATTAGCATGAAGTAGGTAGTACAATAAGCTTTTTAATAATAAATTGTTACAGAGATTTCGAGAAAGTCATGTGAATGGAACACATCAGATTTTTATACAAGTGTGTGGAGTGAAGAAAGTAACATTTAAGGTAGTTTTTGTGTAAATCCCCTTGTGATATGCGGAAACAGGAGAAGTACGCAAAGCCTGTGCCTTGTCCTTAACATTTTACTTTATCAGCCCGTTCTTTTGTTTATTTGAGCATGTTCTTAGCGTATTTGAAATGGTGTAGTTTTTCACGCTAGTCTTTTGTTATAGTAGCTGCTGCCACCAGTCTTTGTCTTTTGCACCTGTCTCGTCTGTGTTTGCAACCTCTGGTGTTAAATACAACCTCATCTGGCTTGATTTTGTATCGTTAGAAGGTTTATATAAGATTCACGAAGCACATCAGCATCAGTTAGGCTTTTGTATTGGTTCTCATTCTTCTTCACTGTGCTTAAGGTGAATCGTACTGTGTGTAGAATAGCCGCTAACATCTTCGTTTTATGAAAATCGATGACCACTAATGGACCAGATGAATGCCGTTTTTATCTTTGCTTAAATGTGAAATAATTTTATTTATTTGCTGAGTGAAAATTTCAGGTTTCCTTATTAATAATGTACTCGAAAATAAAAAAAAAAATAAAACATTATGTTAGTTACAACAGAAAAAGTCTGATGTGCTCCATTCACATGACTTTCTGTACATCTCTGTAACAAATTTTTGTTAATAAGCTTATTCTTCTCTTTAATGATAAAACATTCGCAGAAACGTTCTTATTACTTAGTTCCTTTATAATTAGAAGGGAAATGTGGGAATACACTAGGCTAAACCGACAATCAAATGTTTTAAAAAGCGAAAAAGTTTGAGTATTTTAAAACCGAAGTCAATAACAAGCAATATCTCGAAAACGGCCAACTACACGAAAAAATTGTATATGACATAAAGTGTGTTTTATTGTGATCTATTTTTTTGTGAGGTAAGCTTTTGTCTATCTCTTACGGTTTACCAGTTATGCAAAATTCAATAAAAATCATCCAGAATAAAGAAGTCTTTAGAGGATATTCACAGAAAATTCAAGATATACATTTTACTTGTCACGTAAATATCTTAAATATAACAGATTTTAATCAAAATCGTTAGAACCATTTTTGAGAAAATCACAAATTTCGCAACTTTTTCCATATAAAGGGTAGTTTGCGGTGGGAGATTTTCTTGAACTATTCGTGTCGCATCCTTGGAAGATCCAAGTTTGGTATTTAACGAATATTCGTATTTGAACTATGCTGTCCACAGACACATACACACACACACGCACGGACACAGACAGAACTTTTTCCAAAAATGTTTTTTTTTTGATTCAGGGGGACCCAAAACATGTATTTCCGGTGAAATCTTGATATCGAAATTTTGGTGGAATGCAATATGTTCTCTATACATTATGTATATGTATATATTCTCTGTACATACGAGTATTACGCGTAGAGAAAGTAATACTTCCGGCAGTAATTTTTTCACGTTGCTAAGGACTTCATACAAAACTCCATGAACCTAGTTGTAAGGGTCTTTCATACTGTCACGCATGTTACTGCAGCTTTACAGAGCAAAATGGGACTGCAATAACTTGTGCGACTCGCATTCGGAAGATAGTAGGTTCGATTCCCTGCTTTCCTAACCAATGGTTTTTTAGGGGGGTCAGGCATGTTGAGAAGATTCATTTCGAATTTCCTGTCCCCATCGCTTCCTTGTTATTATTTCAGAAATGAGGGGTCAGGAGACGGTGTTCGGCGGGTTGCGGCTGGATGGTTAATCTCTGCAAAGGTGTATTCGCGGCGTCGTCGTGGGCCACAAGGCTTATGTGGTGTACTCATCCCCACTGACTGAGGACCCCCTCCATATGTAATTCTAATCCTACTGTAATTTTGTCGAATACCAATATGAGAAGATGTTTTTGATTCGTTATTGCGAATGTAATGGGCGGCAATTCGGTCCTAAGCGATAAAGCGGGAGCTTAAACTCTTTAAAATGAAATGTATACGAGATATTATCATTTCATTTTGCATAATTTCCTCTGATTTTGTGTACTATTGATGTTAGCGAATAATTATGTCGTCATTTGGAAAAACATTTAAACTAAACACTCATAAAAATAAATATTCTAAAAATCCTGAGAAATTGAGTTTTTCTATGCTCTTTGTACATATTAAAATACAGTATGACTCTTTCCTCCCTTATTTCGGCTACCAGAAATATTTACTTTCTGCAGTACGTATATGCATACAATGTGCATAATAGCTAGAAAAGTTATTGTTTTCCACCCATAAATTCGATACCGACATTTCACCGGAAATACATGTTTTGAGACTCCCTGAATCCAAAAAAAATCATTTTTAGAAAAATGCCGTGTGTCTCTGTCTGTCTGTATGTATGTGTGTGTCGTGGGCAGCATAGCGCAAAAACGAAAGGACCGTTAAAGCCCAAACTTGGTATGTAAGTTTGGTATCTTCCAAAGATGCGACACGAAGATTTTCAAGAAAATTCCCCCACCTCAAACTACCCTTTACATGGAAATTTTTTTGAAATTTTTGGCTCTAACGATTTTGATTAAAATATCGTATAGTAAAGATATTTACCTGACAAATAAAATGTATATCTTGAATTTTTTAGGAATAGCCTCTGAAGACTACTTTATTCTGGATGAATTTTACGGAATTGTGCATAACTGCTAAACCGTAAGAGATGGACAAAAACTTACCACACAGAAAATGTAGAGCACATTATAACACACAATTTACGTTATGTAAATTATTTCGTGGAGTTGATCGTTTTTAAGATATTCCTTGCTTTTGGTTTCTGCTTTGAAAAACATTCTTTTCTCATACAGGAATTAGTCAACGCCTATCCATACAAAGGAGCTTTAGTCACATAGCAACCAGCTTTTGACTATGACTTTAACCTATGATACTCCCTTATTTCGCTTCTAATTACAAGGAAGCAAGTAACACTATTTCTGCTAATGTTTTCTCAATTAGCATTGAGTAAATAGAAGCCCAAGTTTTTTAACAATAATTTTTGCGGAGACGTAGAGAAAGTCATGTCAATGGAAAACATCGATTTTTTTTACTTTCTCTATACGTACTATGTACATAGTGTATAGAGAAGGTATTGTATTGCACCCAAAAATTCGATACCGAGATTTCACTGGAAATATATGTTTTGAGACCCTCTGAATCCAAAAAAAAGCATTTTTAGAAAAATGTCCGTGTGTGCCTGTGGGCAGCATAGCTCAAAAATGAAAAGACCGTTAAAAACCAAACTTGGTATTTAAGTTTGGGTTCTTTCAAGAAAATCCCCCCACCCCAAACTACCCTTTACATGGAAAAAAATTCGAAAATTTTGATTTTCTTAAAAATGGCTCTAACGATTTTTATTAAAATCTCGTATATTTAAGATATTTACTTGGCAAATAAAATGTATATCTTAAATTTTCTGGGAATAGCCTCTGAAGACTATTCTGGATGCATTTTATGGATTTTTGCATAACTGCTAAACCGTAAGATATGGACAAAAACTTATCAAACAGAAAATGTAGAGAAATTAAAACACACAATTTATGTTATATACATTTTTTTCGTGGAGTTGATTCTTTTTAAGATATTCCTTGTGTTTAGTATCAGCTTTGAAATAGTTATTCTTTCCTCAAACAGGAATTTATCAACCCCTGTCCATACAAACAGAGGAACTTCAGTCACATAGCAACCAGCTTTTGACTATGACTTTAACCGATGGTACTCCCTTATTTCGCTTCTACTTACAAGGAAGCAAGTAATAAGACTATTTCTGCTAATGTTTTCTCTATTAGCATGAAGCTTAACAATAATGTGTTGCAGATATGTAGAGAAAGTCATGTGAATAGAACAAATCAGATTTTCACCGAATTTTTGTTTGGAATACAACTGCGTAATCGGCCATCATGGATAAGTAACAAACGAGCAATGAAAATCTATACTTTAATTCAAAATCAATATTTAAAATAAGAACTGAAGCTTTCCTGGCGACGTATTATTTCAAAATCTTCTCGGGCTTCTAGCCAGGTAAAAACTTGGCTTGACACCAACGTTTCGAAGAAGTGCATCTTCCTCGTCTTCAGGGTGAACTGATGATCTATACTTTGTTTTAAACACTGGTTAGAGAACTTGGGCCCCTCTAGAAATTAAACAAATTGTGGTTTGACTGTAAGTTTGGTTTATACTTGTTACGTTTTCACCAATTTTTTTTATCGGAAAACCTCCGTAATTAAGTTAGACGCTAATTTTTTACGTGCACTTAGCGATCCTTTTTTTTTTTTTTTTTTTTTTTTTTTTTTGTGAATATTTATGAAGTATTCTGCCTAGAAGGAGTAGAATATAAATAAAGAAGTCTTGTAGTACTTTTGCAAAGTAAATATATAATAATATTACACGCTAAAGTGCCTAAAACCTGAGTTTCATTGTCGGCGGCAGGCGAACAGTGTTGTGGAATGCAACACCGGCATATGTCGCTAGACGCTGTGCTGATGTATGACAAGTATGTTTCACGCAGATACAGCTGTTCAGTGAATATTATTATGCAGAACTTCGGCCACTCTAAAATCGAATGAAACTAAGTGCGATTGATTGACTTTGTATTTATGATGACCGTTTCAAAGCCTGTGGATTTCAAATTTAGCGCGAGGTTAGGTTCCAATCCGTTTAGGTTAGTGTATGTATATAAATTTATGTTTCTAATTTTATATCGTGGTAGTACCTCATTATCGATATTTCCAACAACTCCTAACAGCGCAATGGATACAACATTAGTTTTTTAAACCATCTCCCCATCCATAATCCCTCTCTAACCACACCGGTCCCGTTAGAGTACAAAACTGGCATAAGTCGCAGCGGAGAGAGCGGCCCAACTGGTAAATAATTACCTAATGTTGTTTACAGTATGCATTTGTTTGTGTGACTTAGTTTAATGGGACTTAGATATAGCATCTGGTTATAGACCCCAAGCGAAGTGGTGTAAAGAAGCCGAGTCGCAGATCGCAAATGCTTGAAGACGATGTCGAGGCACGTAACACGTAGGGTCGTAATGAGCATGCGCGGCCGAACTAGTAGCAGCAAGGGGGTGAAGTGTAGCCCGTGCAGTTGTGTTCGTGTTGCTGGGGTGGCCGTTGTGGTGTACTGCTAGGTTCACTTACCTGGTGCAAAGTGCTATTGTGTGATGATGAACCGTCTACGGTCCTGACTTCCTCGCCCGGCAGCAGCCATTTGGTTCACAAGTTAGTATAGTTTGTTTCTTACTTTAAGGCGATACCGATTACAAGACACGTTGAGCTTTAATCCACTCTAAGCTCAGGTTACAAAATACATCACAATTATTTATATATTACTACCCTATTTAATACATATTATTATAAATACGTACTTTAAAATGAACATAAAATCTATTTACCCCTAGAGCATTGCTTATCAGTACATACTTTTGAAAACAAAGGCCTTTGTGATGGTCTTTATGATTTTTCCTTGATCTTAACAGCCGCAATTTAACCACATGCTTTACTTTCTCTACACTTACTATGTACAGAGTGTTCACAGAAGATATTGTATTGCACCCAAAAATTCGATACCGAGATTTCACCGGAAATACATGTTTTGGGATCAAAAAAACAATTTTTAGAAAAATATTGGTGTGTGTCTGCGGGCAGTATAGCTCAAAAACGATGTCTGTTAAATACCAAACTAGCTTCCAAGGATGCGACACGAAGATTTTCAAGAAAATCCCCCCACGCCAAATGCCATTTACATGGAACAATTTTCGAAAATTTTGATTTTCTCAAAAATAACTATAATGTTTTTGGTTACAATCCCGTATATTAAAGATATTTATATGACAAATAAAATTTATATCTTGAATTTTCTGGGAATAGCCTCTGAAGACCTCTTTCTTCTGGATGAATTTTGCCGAATTTTGCTAAACTGCTAAACCGTAAGCGATAGAAAAAAACTTACTGCACAAAAAATGTGGATCTCGTCAAAACACGCAACTTATGCCCTTTAAGTTTCTGTTGTGGAGGTAAGATATTCCTTGTTATTGGTTATACGTGTCCGTTTTTCTTTTGTTCTACTCCTGGCCAAGCAAAGAAGCGATTTGCAATGACAATAACATAACGACAGCTTTTAAAGCATTTGGCTATCACTTTAGTATAGCGCATTCCTTTAGTTCCATTCTACTTATAAGGAACTAAGTAATGTTTATCTCGATTAGCATTGTGTAGAAGGAAGAATAATCTTTTGTAAGAAGTTTGTTTGTAGAGCAGCTAGAGAAGGTCATGTCAGAGTAATACATTTTTTGGTAATTATTTACAAGTTGGGCCGCTAACTCTCTCCGCTGCGACTTATGCCAGGTTTGCACTCTAACGGGACCGGTGTGGTTAGAGATTATGGGTGGGGAGATGGTTTAAAAAACTAATGTTGTATCCATTGCGCTGTTAGGAGTTGTTGGAAATATCGATAATGAGGTACTACCACAATATAAAATTAGAAACATAAATTTATATACACACACTAACCTAAACGGATTGGAACCTAACCTCGCGCTAAATTTGAAATCCACAGGCTTTGAAATTGTCATCATAAATGCAAAGTTAATCAATCGCACTTAGTTCCATTCGATTTTAGAGTGGCAGAAGTTCTGCATAGTAAAATTCACTGAACAGCTGTATCTGCGTGAAACATCTTGTCATACATCAGCACAGCGTCTAGCGACATATGCCGGTGTTGCATACCACAACACTGTTCGCCTGCCGCCGACAATGAAACTCAGGTTTTAGGCACTTTAGCGTGTAGTATTATTATATATTTACATTGCAAAAGTACTACAAGACCTCTTTATTTATCTTCTACTCCTTCTAGGCAGCATACTTCATAAATATTCACAAAAAAGGATTGCTACGCGCACGTAATAAATTAGCGTTTAAGTTAATTACGGAGCTTTCCGATAAAAAAAATTGGTGAAAACGTAACGAGAATAAACCAAACTATCAGTCAAACCACAATTAGTTTATTTTCTAGAGGGGCCAAAGTTCTCTATAATTACCCCTTTTTTTTACTTTCTCTATACGTACTATGTACATAGTGTATAGAGAAGGTATTGCCTCCACCAAAAAATTAGATACCGAGATTTCACGGAAGTATATGTTTTAGGGTCCCCTGTATCCAAAAAAAGTATTTTCAGAAAAAGGCCCGTGTGTGTTTCTGTGTGTCAGTGTGTCCATGTGTCTGTGAACACGATAACTCAAAGACGAAAAGTCGGTAAATTACCAAACTTGGTATTTAAGTTTAGTATCTTCCAGGGATGCGACACGAAGCTTTTGAGAAAAATCCCCCCCCCAAACTGCCCTTTACATGGAACTTTTTTCGAAAATTTTGATTTTCTAAAAAATGGCTAACGATTTTGATTAAAATGTCGTATATTAAAGATATTTACCTGACATATAAAATGTATATTTTAAATTTTCTGGGAATAGCCTCTGAAGACTACTTTATTCAGGATTAATTTTACGGAATTTTGCATAGCTGATAAACCGTAAGAGATAGACAACTTACCACACCAAAGATGTAGAGCACGTTAAAACACACAATTCTCGTAGAGTTGGTCGTTTTTGAGTTATTCCTTGTTTTTGATTACACCTTTAAAAATCATAAGTTTTTACTCACACAAGAATTTGTCAACTCCTGTCCATACAAACAAAGGAGCCTCAGTCACATGGCAACCAGCTTTTGACTAATCACTTTTGTCTATGATACTCCCTTATTTTGCTTCTACTTACAAGGAAGCAAGTAATAAGACTGTCCGCTAATTTTTTCTCAATTGGCATAAAGTAAATAGAAGCATAAGCTTTTTAACAACAATTTGTTGTAGAGCTGTAGAGAAAGTCATGTGAATGGAACACATCAGATTTTTCTTTGTATGCGTCCACTACTGTAACATGAGCTTAGGGCTGAGTGTCTGTACGCATGAAACAACTCGCGAACCACTGCAGGCAGGTGTTGGAAATTTTTGAGCTCAACATCAATTGCTGACACAATTAAAGTTTGGCTAAAGCTAGTGCTAAACAATAGTAGTTTATTTGAAGATGCTTCTAAAAATGTGTTTTATGTGAACTCCTGGCAATGCAGAGACTAAATTTTATATTGCTTACAAGTTTAATAGCTTGATGTGGTTTAAAACCTTCTGATAGTTGATTCAATTTAAGATATTATTTTTGCACTAAATTCTTTAATAATAATAATAATAATAATAATAATTGAAGCTTTATTTCAGCCACAAAACGAACCCACCTCACATCTCTTCCGTGAATATTTTTTTAATATTGAATAATTTTCTCTAAAATAGTCGTACATCACTATTTATAATTTATTTGTTAAGGATGACTCAGAAAAAAATCTGACGTGTTCTATTCACCTGATTTTCTCTATATCGCTTGTAACAAATTATTGTTAAAAAACATATTCTTCTATCTACGTTATGAGAATCGGGATAAACATTAACAGAAATTGTCTTAATTATTTGCTTCCTTGTAAGTAGGAAGGAAATAAGGTTCTGGGTAGAGTGGTGGTAGCATATCTGCCTTATATTCAACAGGTCGTGAGTTCGAATCTCGCTTAGGGTGAGTTACACGGATACAGGTTTTTTCGGGGTTTTCCCTTATCCTGAGAAAACGAATATCGAGTAACTTTAAGCTCCAAGAACCCCAAAACCATTTGAGCATCATTTCACCGATTCTATCCATCGTCCGATTTTATCAACCAGGTTAAAGGACGTTAAACTACACAGAAAAAAAAAAAAATACACTAGGCTAAAGTGATATCAGTTTCTATGCAGTGCCAGGAATTTACAACTTTCCGCGTGAAAATTTTTTTAAGTATTTTAAATCTGAAACAAATTGCAGGAAATATCTCAGAAATGGTCAATTCCACGAAAAAAAAAATGTATATGACCTAAATTGTATGTTTTAACGTGATCTACATTTTCTATGTAGTAAATTTGGTAATTATGCAGAACTTGACTGACTTGTATTTCTGATGTCAATTTCAAAGGTTTTATTGGTCGGAAAAACTTTGTTTTCTTTTGTTATAGACAAATTCGTATGCATACTGGAACGGTTGGTATTTTACGTATATGACGGATATTTACAAAATAATTGTAGATAAACGAATATTATATAAATACCTAATAAATGGTTTTATACTATTCTGAAACATATTTCTCCGTCAAGTACTACCACAATAGAAAATTAGAAATACAAATGTATGTACACACAATACCTTAACGGGTTCGAACCTAACCTCGCGCTAAATATAAAAAACCATCGGACCCAGTGGTTTAGCCTACAGAAACAGATTAAAAAAAAAACTCTGAAAAATACTTCCTCCAACAATACTATAGTCACACTAAGCGGTAAATTATTCCTACGCGTTCTCACGACGCGGTAATTCTGTCACGAGCGACATATGACGTTCTTGCATACCAATAGATACAATGTCTTCCGCTATATAGCAACGAACCAAAGTTCATTATAAATCCAGTATTTCAGCATATACTTACATATTAAAACATCATTTATTATTCATATAATATTCGTTTATATTTGTGGTAAATATGCACCATATATGGAAAACACCAATTCTTCCAGCATGCACGCGAATTCGTCTATAATAAAAAAAACAAGCTTTTCCGACAAATGAAACCTTTGATATCGTCATCAGAAATACGAAGTCAATCAATCGCACTTAGTTTCATTCGATTTTTTGACAGTTCTGCATAATAACCGTAAGTTTTTGTCTATCTCTTACGGTTTACCAGTTACGCAAATTTCAGCAAAATTCATTCAGCATAGAGGTCTTTAGAGACTATTCCCAGAAAATTTAAGATATACATTTTATTTGCAATATAATCATATTTAATATATGAGATTCAAAATCGTTAGAGCTATTTTTGAGAAAATCAACATTTTCGAAACTTTTTCCATGTAAAGAGTAGTTTGGGATGGGGGATTTTCATCAAAATCTTTGTGTCGCATCCCTGGAAGATACTAAACTTAAGTACCAAGTTTGGTATGTTACCGACCTTTATTCTTGAGTTATCGTGTTCACAGACACACCGACACATGGACGGATCTTTTTCTAAGAATCCGATGTGTTCCATTAACATGACTTTCTCTACATCTCTGCAACAAATTATTGTTAAAAAGTTAACGCTTCTTTACTTGAATGCTCATCAAGAAAAAAGTTAGCAGAAATGGTCTTATTACTTGCTTCCTTGTAAGTAGAAGCGAAATAAGGGAGTATCATAGATTAAAGTTATAGTCAAAAGCTGGTTGCTATATGGCTGGAGTTCCTTTGTTTGTACGGACACGAGTTGACAAATTCCTATGAGAAAAATAAGTTTTTCAAAGCTGAAACCAAAAACAAGCAATATCTCAAAAATGACCAACTCCACGAAAAAATGTATGACATAAAGTGTGTGTTTTAATGTGGTCTACATTTTTTGTGTGGCAAGTTTTTGTTCATCTCTTACGGTTTAGCAGTTATGCAAAAGTCCGTGAAATTCATCCAGAATAAAGAAGTCTTCAGAGGCTATTCCCAGAAAATTCAAGATATACATTTTATTTGTCAGGTAAATATCTTTAATACACGATTTTTATACAAAATCGTTAGAGCCGTTTTTGAGAAAATCAAACTTTTAAAAAAAATTTCCATATAAAGCGTAATTGGGGGGGTGGGGGGATTTTTCTCAAAATCTTCGAGTCGCATCTCTGGAAGATTGGTATTTTACCGAATTTTCGTTTTTGAGTTTTCTGTTCACGGACACACACGTACCTTTTTCTGAAAATGAGCTTTTTTTATACAGGGGGCCCTAAAACATATATTTCCGATGAAATCTCGGTATCGAATTTTTGGGTGGAGTGCAATACCTTCTCTACGTAGAGAAAATAAAAACGTTAAAACGCCTACACCTGTTTGCTGAGTTTTAACTTAATTGTTTTTCAATTCAAATCCACCGGCATGATCTTAGAAAAACAACAAAAATCTAACGAAGTACGGACACAATTCTTCTGTTTATGATAATCGAGTTTGGATTGTTTTGTTGGTCTGCTCGTATCTCTAAGAAATTATTAATTATAAATAATGAATAAGTTTTGACTTATCTTTATGGTTAACCTTGTACGTAAAATTATGATCAGTTCTGATGATTTTCCAGTAATATTGATTTGGATTTCAGTTTCACAATAAAGTGCAAATGCTGTAATACTCTTTTTTTCAATTCAATGAACAGATGTATAACCAGTGTTTGTTTCTTTATTTTCATTATATTTCTGTTATAATAAGGAAGTAAACATTTTAATTTGCCGCAAATAAATTGTATCATACATTGAATAACGTAATCAGAGAAATATACTTTATCTCTCAGAAAGTGTTGAACAATGCTATGTTACTTCTACATTTATGCTTAGTAATAAAAACCTAATTTCTATGGATTTGAAAAAAAATGACCAAGCTATATTGATCATCATTTACAATAGATTTAGCTCGTCTTTGGAATTCTCTCCCTGAAGACGTAAGGGACTGCCGGAACGTTATACTGTTCAAGCAGAATATTAGGGCATACATTTGTAATCAAACCTAATCAGCTGCTGTAGGAATATGATTAATACATCATTACTTTCATTTATTGTTATTAATATTGTATGTGCTGGCAATTAATATACATTTCAATTGTAAATATGATTAATATATGTTTAAACCCATATGAATATTCCAATTAAAATAATTTAGTTTACATTCTTACATACTTTCTCTAAATACACTATGTACACAGTGTATAGAGAAGGTATTGTATTGCACCCAAACATTCAATACTGAGGTTTCACCAGAAATATATGTTTTGAGACCTCCTGAATCCCAAAAAAGCATTTTTAGAAAAAAAATGTCCGCGTGTGTGTCAGTCAGTCTGTCTATCTGTCTGTGCGTGGCTGTGGGCAGCATAGCTCAAAAACGAAAAGTCCGTTAAATACCAAACTTGGTATTTAAGTTTGGGATCCTCTAAGGATGCGACACGAAGATTTTAAGAAAATCCCCCCAACACCTTACTACCCTTTACATGGAACATTTTCCAAAAGTTTTGTTTTTCTCAAAAATGGCTCAAACGATTTTGATTAAAATCCCTTATATTTAAGATATTCACATGGCAAATAAAATGTATATCTTTCATTTTCTGGGAAAAGCCTATGAAGACCACTTTATTCTGAATGACTTTTTTCTGGATTTTGCATAACTGGTAAACCGTAAGAGATAGAAAAAAGCTTACTACACAAAAATTTAGATCTTAAAACACAATTTATGTCATATACATTTTTTAGTGGAGTTAGCCGTTTTCGAGATATTCCTTTTTATTAGTTTAAGTTTTAAATTACTTAAACTTTTCTCATACAGAAGCTTGTCAACTCCTGGCCATGCAAAGAAACATTTCAAATCCATAGAAACCACATTTTAAAACATGTAACTGTCGGTTTAACCTAATATATTCTCTTATTTTCCTTCTACTTATAGGGAACTAAATAAAACAATTTCTGTTAATGTTTATCTCGATTAGCATGAAGTGGATAAAAGAATAAGCATAACAACAATTTGTTATTGAAACGCATAGAAAATCATGTGAATGAAATACATCAGATATTTTTTCTTTTCATTTCAGTGTACTTGTTGCACCTTTTTAAATTTGTTTTTATTAAATTGTGTAAAATTGTTTTTTTGTTCTTTATTCATTGTATCGCTGTTTTATTGCATTTAATGTTTTGCCTGGCACAGTGCAAGAGAAGACCTTATGGCTTTAACTCCAACCAGGGTGAATAAATAAATATACAAATTACTTTTAAACATCACAGCAAGTGATGAACTCTTAGCGAAATAAATGCAAATTATAACGCTTTAGATTTTGTTTCTCTTTGCAATGAACTAAGAAACTATGTGGTTTGTCTTTACCATTAAATAATTAATATGTATATTGTTTTCCTTTTAGTAAAGTTACTAGTGAATCATAAAAATTATGAACTTTTATACTCGATAGTAGTTTTATATGTGTATATATATAGTATTCATAACTCTTTTACAATGCGCGAGTTAAGTGAAGGAATAGCCAAATGCAGCATTAATTCAGATTGTTGGCGAACGGTTTGTAGCACAGAATTATGGGTCATACTTAATGACATTTTTTTCAGAGTTTGTTGGCAACATTATTAATTTCTCTACGCATACTATGTACATATATAGTATATAGAAAAAGTATTGTATTGCAACCAAAAATTGATACCAAGATTTCACCGCAAATACATGTTTTGGGACCTCCTGAAATAAAAAAGAAACATTTTTAGAAAGATGTGTGTGAATGTGGGCAGCATAGTTCAAAAACGAAAAGTCCGTTAACAACCAAACTTGGTATTTAAGTTCAGTATCTTCCAAGGATGCGACATGAAGATTTTTAAGAAAATCTCCCCACCCCCAACTACCCTTTACATGGAAACTTCTTTGAAAATTTTGTTTTCTCAAAAATGGCTTAAACGATTTTGATTAAAATACCCTACATTTCAGATATTTACATGACAAATAAAATGTATATCTTGAATTTTCTGGGAATATCCTCTAAGAACTTTTTATTGTGGTTGAGTTTTTCTGAATTTTGCATAACTGGTATAAACCGTAAGATATGGACAAAATTTTATTACACAATAATTTGTTAGAAAGATGTGGAGAAACTCATGTAAATGGAACACTTCATGTATTTTTGCTTCTATACGTACTATGTACATAGTGTATAGAGAAGGTATTGCATTGTACCCAAAAATTCGATTTCGAAATTTCACCGGAAATATGTTTTGAGACCCCCTGAATCAAAAAAAAAACTTTTTTTTAGAAACGTGTCCATATGTGTGTCTGTGTGTATGTGTGAATCTGTGGGCAGCATAGTTCAAAAACGAAAAGACCGTTAAAAACCAAACTTGGTATTTAAGTTTGGTATCTTCCAAGGATGCGACACGAAGATTTTCAAGAAAATCCCCCCACCCCACGTGGAACTTTTTTCGAAAATTTTTATTTTCTAAAAAATGGCTCTAACTATTTTGGCTAAAATCCCGTATATTACTGACATTTCCATACCAATAAAATGTATATCTTGAATTTTCTGGGAATAGCCTCTGAAGGCCTCTTTATTCTGTGTGAATTTTTCTTAACTGCTAAACGGTAAGAGATAGACAAAAGCTTACTGCACAGAAAATGTAGAGCACGTTAAAATACACAATTTATGTTATACAAAAATTTTTCGTGGAGTTGATCGTTTTTTAGTTATTCGTTGTTTTTGATTTCACCTTTCAAAAACTTATATTTTCTCATACAGAAATTTGTCAACTCCTGTCCAAGCAAACAAACTTCCGTCTCATAGCAACCAGCCTTTGACTATCACTTTAACCTATGGTGCTCCCTTATTTCGCTTCTACTTAAAAGGAAGCAAGTAAGAAGTCTATTTCTGACATTTTTTTTTTCTCGATTAGCATGAAGTAAATAGAAGCATAAGCTTTTTAACAATAATTTGTTGCAGAGATATAGAGAAAGTCATGTGAATATAACACATCAGATTTGTTTAAAACGCAGTGATTAAATGTATAATCTTCCACAGTTGGAAACAGATGACGGACGCGATTTATTAAACGAAAAAGGTTAACGCGGTTAGAAATTGAGTTTTTATTTATGGATGCTCTTAACTGCTGCAGTTGTTAGCGCCACATTCTATAAGGGGATGAAAGCCTGCTTAATTGTGCTCAGAGACTTCTTTATCAGGCTTGAAGTTGTTACATGCCGTAAAACCTCGACACGGGACCAACGGATTTACTTTCCTTCGAAAGAAGCCATGCCCGAAAATATCCATCAGCCCGCGACCACACATGAAAACGTTTAAGCAGGTAGATGAACATAACCTCCTCGGAACCGATAATTACACGTAAACAAGCCCTGAGTGTCAGCATGTGGTCAGTATTAATTCGTTCGTAAATCCAATTCAGTACGTACTCACATTACACGAATGCACCGGTCATATTATACATTTTACTTGCATTTACTGTAATATAGTTTTACTTTCTCCGCACGTACTATGTGCACCCAAAAATTCGATACCCTGATTTTACCAGAAATACATGGTTTGAGATACACTGAATCCAAAATAATCATTTTTAGAAAAATGTCATTGGGTGTGTGTCTGTGGGCAGCATAGCTCAAAACCGAAAAGTCCGTTAAATACCAAACTTAATACTTAAGTTCAGTATCTTCCAAGGATGCGACACGAAGATTTTAGAGAAAATTTCCCCACCCAAAACTACCCTTTACATGGAAAAAATTTAGAAAATTTTAGTTTTCTCAAAAATGGCTCTGACGATTTTGGTTAAAATCTCTTATATTTAAGATATTTACCTGACAAATAAAATGTGTATCTTGAATTTTCTGGGAATAGCCTCTGAACACCTCTTTATTATGGATGAATTTTCCTGAATTTTGCATAACTGGTATAAACCGTAAAAGCTACACAGAAATTTACTACACAGAAATTGTAGATCTCTGTAAAATACACAATTTATTCCATTCGTTTTTTTCGAGGAGTTAACCATTTTCGAGATATTGCTTGTTATTGGTTTCAGTTTTAATATATGTACTTAAATGTTTCTCATACGGGAAATTTTCAGGTCCCGGACATGCAAAGAAACTGATTTTAATCCCATAGCAACCACATTTTAAAACATTTGACTGTCGGTTTAGCCTAGTGTATTCCTATATTTCCCTTCTACTTATGAAGAATTGAGTAATAAGACTGTCTCTGCGAATGTTTATCTTGTTTAGCATGAAGTAGATGGAAGTATATGCTAATTAACAATTTATTACAGAAATGTAGATAAAATCACGTGAATGAAACACAACATGCCAATGGAGATGAACACCAGCAGAATTGGTATTGGTTTATTTGTTTTTTCACTCAAGTAGGAGTTGAATAGTGGGTCAGATTGAAAAATTCAATGCTATAACCGAAATTTGAACCACGGATCTCCCGGTCTCTAGCCGGTGCGAGTCAGTTGAGAAATTCAATACTCTGCCGTCATGTTGCCATGGTAGTTTAGGGGTAGAGCAACTGGCTAGAGACTGGGAGATCCGTGGTTCAAATCCGGCTATGGCATTGAATTGTTGTCTGATTACCTATTCAACTAGCAGAATTGGTCTTATTACTTGCTTCTTTGTAAGGAGGGAAATAAAGGTGTATACTACGCAAAAGTAACAGTAAAATGTTTTAAAAGTTGGCTGCTATATTAAAAAATTGAATTTCGTTTCGATTTGAATGGGAGCAGTAAAACAAGAAAGACTAAACGAAAGGGGTCTTCCCGTTTGAGAAAAGTTACGCAGTTTAAAACTGACGCCAATAACAAGGAATATCTCGTAAAAACGGTACACTCTGCGGGAAAAACGTATGACAAAGTATGTGTTTTAACGAGGTCTACATTTTTGTGGAGTTAGTTTTTGTATATCTCTTACGGTTTACCAGATATCCAAAATTCAGCAAAATTCACCTAGAATAAAGGGATCTTCAGAGGCTATTCCCAGAAAATTTGAGATATAATTTTATTTCTCATGTAAATATCTTTAATATACGGTATTTCAATAAAAATCGTTGGAACCATTTTTAGAAAATAAAAATTTTCGAAATTGTTTATATGTTTTACTATTTTTATTTTCTCTATACGCACTATGTACATAGTGTATAGAGAAGGTATTGCACTCCAACAAAAATTCGATACCGAGATTTCATCGGAAATATATGTTTTAGGGTCCCGTTTATCTAAAAAAAAAAGCATTTCCGGAAAAGGTCCATGTATGTGTGTGTGTTCGTGTGTCTGTGAACACGATAACTCAAAAACGAAAAGTTGGTAGAATACCAAACTTGGTATATAATTTTAGTATCTTCCAGGGATGCGACACGGAAGATTTCTACCCTTTACATGGAACTTTTTTCGAAAATTTTGATTTTCACAAAAATGACTAACGATTTTGATTAAAATATATATTAAAGATATTTACCTGACAAATAAAATGTATATTTTGAATTTTCTGGGAATAGCCTCTGAAGAGTAATTTATTCTGGATGCATTTTACGGAATTTTGAATAACTGCTAAACCGTAAGAGATGGATAAAAACTTACTACACGAACAATTCAGAGCACGTTAAAACACATAATTTATATTATATACGTTTTTTTCGAGTTCACCGTTTTTGAGACATTCCTTGTTTTTGGTTTTTGCTTTGAAAAACTTATACTTTTCTTATACAGGAATTTGTCAACTGCTGTCCATACAAGCATAGGAACTTCAGTGGCATAGCAACTAGCTTTTGACTATCACTTTAACCTATGGTACTCTCTTATTTCGCTTCTACTTACAAGGAAGCAAGTATAAGCTTTTTAAGAATTATTTGTTGTACAGATGTAGAGAAAGTAATGTGAATGTAACACATCAGATTTTTACGACATACTATGTAGAGAAACTAACCGAAGGGTATTTTGTACAACATATACAGTAATAAATGACAGGGTAGTAGATATCCATGTCAACGTTACATATGTTCTCTTTGGAATATGAAGGTTGAAAAGGGAATATTGTTTGTGGTATTAAAATATAAAATATTAAAGCGGAAGTAATTTCGGATTTGCATTTTACTTCATTGTTCGCCTGGTTTGCCTCGACAGTTTGATTCACGTTTCATGCATGAGGATATAACGATGAAGCCAAACATGGGGATAATAGTTATTAAACTTTAAGGTCTCGAAATAAGTGCTTTACATAATCAAGGAAACGTGTTAATACGCTAATAAAATGTGCGAAAGATATATAATTTTATTTACTACCATCTGGACTTTCATATTTGGCGTCTACAATCAGTACGTCAAATTGGAACGTCAATTGTGATCCGCGCTTTGGTGATTCGTGGAGCAGGGGATCGTGGGTTCGAGTCATGGGTGTAGTAGTTAGTAGTTAGTAAAATGTGTGTATGTGTGTGGTGTGTACTAGCACAAAAAGCAAACAGTAAACATGGTAAATGTTAGGAAAATGAAAAAATCTGATGTGTTTCATTCACATGACTTTCTCTACATCTCTGCAACAAATTTTTGTTAGCAAGTTTATACTTCTATTCACTTCATGCTAACCGAGAAAAAATTAGCAGAAATAGCCTTATTATTTGCTTCCTTGTAAGAAGAAGCGAAATAAGGGAGTAGCATAGATTAAAGTGATAGTCAAAGGCTGGTTGCTATTGTTTGTATGAACAAGAGTTGACAAATTGCCGTATGATAAAAATACATTTTTTAAAGCTAAAACCAAAAACGGTAAACTCCACGAAAAATGGATGTAACATATACTGTGTGTTTTAACGAGATCTACATTTTTTGTGGTAAGTTTTTTCCTATCTCTTACGGTTTACCAGTTGTGCAAAATTCCGTAAAACTCATCCATAATAAACATGTCTTCAGAGGCTATTCCCAGAAAATTGAAAATATACAATCAAAATTTACTAAAATTTTTCCATGTAAAGTGTAGTTGGGAGTGGGGAGATTTTCTTGAAAATCTTCCTGTCGAATCCTTAAATAGTAAGTTTGGTATTTAACGTCTTTTTGTTTGAGCTATGCTGCCCACAGATACAGGCACGGACCTTTTTCTAAAATGTTTTTTTTTTATTCAGGAGTTCTCAAACATGTATTTCTGGTGATATCTCGGTATGGAATTCTTGGTTGCAATACAATACCTTCTCGATACACTATGTACATAGTACGTGTAGAGAAAGTAAAAATAAGGTACAACAGGCAACTCTAAGGTCATCTGACACGTCATTTAAGCTTTAACAAACACAAAAAGATGTGACCTTAGCAGCTAACGATCGCGCATAAGAGAGCGGTGAGAGGGGTTAGGGGGAGAAAGAAAATCGGCGTTCACGATACCAGGGACATGGTAATAAACGGATTTCGGAGGGATGTTAAATAGATCGTTCGGTTATAACGGACCAAATTTGCTGAATCACAATACCCAGACGTGCAATATTTCCTCATAATATGCGCAATTGCCTTCGGCGGCTAACTTCTGCAATGGGGTGCTTTGGCTCAATAATTTGGTGGTTGCAGAAAAAGTTAATGGTCATATGAAGAGATGACTTGCAAGCGGACAAGCCATTCCATGGGCACAAATAAGTTTTACACGTTTTCAGTGGAATTTACGAGTTCGACTGATCTGTACAACTATCCTCAACCAAATATAAAAAATCTGATGTGTTCCATTCACATGACTTTCTCTACATCTCTGCAAAAAAGTATTGTTAAAAAGCTTAGGTTTCTATTTACATTAGCAGAAATAGTCTTATTACTTCCTTGTAAGTAGAAGAGAAATAAGGGAGTACCATACGTTAAAGTGATAGTCAAAAGCTGGTTGCTATGTGACTAAAGTTCCTTTGTTTGTATGGACACGAGTTGACAAATCCTGTATGAGGAAAGTATAAGTTTTTCAAAGCTGAAACCAAAAACAAGGAATATCTAAAAAACAACCAACTCCACGAAAAAAATGTATATAACATAAATAGTGTGTTTTAACGTGCTCTACATTTTTGTGTGGTAAGTTTTTATCCATCTCTTACGGTTTAGCAGTTATGCAAAATTCAGTAGAATTCATCATGAATAAAGTAGTCTTCAGAGGCTATTCCCAGAAAGTTCAAGATACACATTTTATTTGTGAGGTAAATATCTTTAGTATACGATATTTTAATCAAAATCGTTAGCCATTTTTAATAAAATCAAGATTTTCGAAAAAACTCCCAAGTAAAGGGTAGTTAGGGTTGCGGGGACTTTCTTGCAAATCTTTGTGTCGCATCCTTAAGATACCAAACTTTAATACCAAGTTTGGTATTCAACGGACTTTTCGTTTTTGAGCTATGCTGTCCACAGACACACACACGCACACACATGGACCTTTTTGTAAAAATGCTTTTTTTTTTGATTCAGGGGGACCCAAAACATGTATTTCCGGTGAATCTCGGTATTGAATTTTGGGTGGAATGCAATACCTTCTCTATACACTATGTAAATAGTAGTGTAGAGAAAGTAAAAGTCTGATGTGTTCATTCATATGACTTTCTCTACATCTCTATAAGAAATTATAGTTAAGAAATTGTCTTATTATTTAGTTTCTTGTAAGTAGAACAGCAATAATGGAATGCACTAGGCTAAACCGATAGTCAAATGTTTTACAATGTGATTGCTATGGGACTAAAATCCGTTTCTTTGTGTGGCCAGGAGTTGATAAGTTCCCATATGAGGAAAATTTAAGTATTTTAAAAGTATCAAAGAATATCTCGACGGCCAACTCCACGAAAAAAAAAATTCACATAAATGGTGTTTTTTATCGAGATCTACGTCTTTTATGTAATAAGTTTTTGTTTATCTCTTGCGGTTTACTAGTTATGCAAAATTCAATAAAATCCATCAAGAATAAAGAGGTATTCAGAGGATATTTGCAGAAAATTCAGATATGCATTTTATTTGTCATATAAATATCTTGAATATAAATGATTTTAATCGAAATCGTTAGAAAATCAAAATTGTCGAACTTTTTTCCATGTAAAGGGTAGTTTGGGTTGGAGGGATTTTCTTGAAAATCTTCGTGTCGCACCCTTGAAAGATATTACTTAAATACCAAGTTTGGTATTTAACGTACTTTTCGTTTTTGAGGTATGCTGTCCGGACACACACCACACACGCACGCACGCACACGGACCTATTTCCAAAATTTTTTTTTTTATTCTGGGGGACACAAAACATGTATTTCCGGTGAAATCTTGGTCTCGAATTTTTAGGTTCACTACAATACCTTCTCTGTACACTATGTACATAGTGCGTGTAGAGAAAGTAAACATGTTTTACTTCTATTTTTTTCAGCAGGTCCCAAAACGTGTATTTCCGGTGAAATCTCGGTATGAATTTTTGGGTGGAATACAATAGCTTCTCTATTTTTTTATTTACATAGTACATACATGCTAGAGAAAGTATTTTTTTTTTTTTTTTGGTAGTTTAACGTCCTTTAACCTGGTTTGTAATTTTGGACGATAAATGGAATCGGTGAAATGATGCTCAAATCATCTTGAGGTCCATGGAGCTTAAAGTTACTCTACATTCGTTTTCTCAGGATAAGGGAAAACCCGAAAAGACCTTATACAGGTAGCTAACTGTAAGGGAAATACGAACTGGCGATCTGTTGAATGTGAGATAGACGAGCTACCCCACACTACCCAGATTGGGGGGGGGTGGCTGAAATGTAAAAATTGTCTCTGCATATATAGAACATCTGATGTTTTCCATTAAAATTACTTTCTCTGCCTCTTTGTAACAAATTATTGTAAATAAGCTTGTTCCACTATCCTTTTCATATTAATCGAGATAAACGCTAGCAGAAAGGTGTTATTACTTAATCCCTTATAAGTACATAGGAAATAAGGGAATGTACTAGGCTAAACCGACAGTCAAATGTTTTAAAATATATGCTATTGAATTGAAATCCGTTTCTTTACGTGGCTAGAAGTTGACAAATTCTCGCATGAAAAAAGTAAAAGTATTTTAAAGCTAAAAACATTATCAAGGAATATCTCGAAAACGGTCAACTTCACGAAAAAAAAAACTGTATATGACATAAATTGTGTGTTTTTAAGTTTTTGTCTATCTCTAACGGTTTATCAGTTACGAAAACTTCAGCATAGTTCGTTCAGAATAAAGAAGCCTTTAGAGACTATTTCCAAAAAATTCAAGATAAACATTTTATTTATCTTGTGAATACCTTTAATGTTAGGTATTTTAATCAAAATTGTTAGTCATTTTTGAGAAAAACAAAATGTTGGAACATTTTTCCATGTAAAGGGTAGTTTGCGGTCGGGGGATTTTCTTGAAAATATTCCTGTCACATGCTTGGAAGATACTAAACTTATATACCAAGTTTGGTGTTTTACCGACTTCTCGTTTTTGAGTTATGTTCACAAACACACGGACCCAAGACACGCCTTTTTTTAAAAATAATTTATTTGAATACAGGGGACCCTAAAACGTCTATTTCCGGTGATATGTCGCTATGGAATTTTTGGGTGGAGTGCAATACCTTCTCTATACACTATGTACATAGTACATGTAGAGAAAGTAAAAATTGTCTCTGAATACATAGAAAAACAAATGAATGCATTGTCTTGTATCTATTTAAATTTTGCACTGCTGGTCCTATTTATACTACCTACACCATTCTCTCATTATTGGTCGCCGTATAGTGCTAAAATAAATGCTATTACTTTTTCTAAAACTCTCATATACTTACATGTTCATTTAATTATCTATCACGTTAGTTTAATGACGTATTGTAGAAAATTGTATCAGAAGGATTCAGTGTTTCATTTCGAAATTGTCTTGCTTTGAGTATACGCATATTTAATGTACCGGCTCTTTGGGCATTCCACAAAGGATAGTTATTGGAGCTAATGAACCACGCATCGTTACATAAATTATTTTCAGAAACATAACGAGTATTGATAGTTTTCCAGTAATTTAATCGAGCATAACAAATGAATTGTTTCAGCACATAGTATTTAAACGTTTAAAATCAAAACCAAATCACTAAATTGAAAGAATAACCTTTTATGAGTTGTAATCGCCGCCCATCTAGGTGGCCCGGATTCGATCCCAAGCGCCCACATGTGAGATTTGTCGTGGAGGAAGCGGCGTCTGGACGGGTTTTCTCCGGATCCTCCTAATTTCCCCCGCCACTCATTCCACCAACTGCTCCATCATCACCTTTCCAGTCATCAATTTCGCTTACATTTCATGTCCTCCACTTCCTCGTAACAGGTTCTCCATTCTGTGGTTTCGTGCCGTCGGCTGCCCGGCATGCTTCTGACCCCTAGGCATTGGCTTGCAAGTCGTAGTCAGTCCTACAAATACGGGGGGGGGGTAAGCCGATTACAAAACTAAACTAATTCTTTGAACTCGTATGCGATAAAGTGGCCTTTTTGCTCCGTTTTTATCATACATCGACGTTTGGTAGTGACTTGTCTGCTTTATATTTGTTAATAAATCACGCACGCTGTTTTATTGGTTTTTATACCAAGCAGGATCTGTTAAATATCTGGAATTATACATACTAAAAACAAAAGGCTTGATGTTATAACCACCAATGCAGGAAAATATTTTTCTCCCTGTAATCGAAAGGCAATATTAATATAAAATGCAGTAAAGCGTGATAAACAGAATCCACTGTTGTTGTTTTTGAATAAACATGGCCGCCATATTACTATGGAAGATTTCTATGAGCCATATGGTGTGTAGGCTCATTGAGAATGAAGTGGCTGGGACATTCCGAAAATTATTTTTATGCTATATGTGTAAAGAGAGAAAACTTGTATTGATGTTCTAAAATAAAGTAAAATTTTATATGTATTTTAGTGTTATTTTTTACATAAATAACAGATTTGAATATAGTGACCGGCATTACCCGCATGAGTAGGTATTCTCGGTCAGTGACACCACTTAAATTTCCCAGCATTAAGGTAAAAATCTGATGTGTTCCATTCACATAGCTTTCTCTATATCACTGCAACAAATTATTCTATTTACTTCATCTAATAGAGCAAAAATTAACAGAAATAGTCTTACTACTTGCTTCGTTATTAGTAGAAGCGAAATAAGGGGGTACCATAGGTTAAAGTGATAGTCAAAAGCTGGTTGCTATGTGACTGAAGTTCCTTTGTTTGTATGGTCACGAGTTCACAAAGTCCTGTATGAGAAAAGTATAAGTTTTAATAGCTGAAACCAAAAACAAGGAATATCTCAAAAACAACCAACTCCACGAAAAAAATGTATGTAACATAAATTGTGTGTTTTAAGGTGCTCTACATTTGTTGTATGGTAAGTTTTTGTCCGTCTCTTACGGTTTAGCAGTTATGCAAAATTCTGTAAAATTGACCCAGAATAAAGTTGTCTTCAAAGCTATTCCCAGAAAATTGAAGATATACATTTTATTTCTCAGGTAAATATCTTTAATATGCGATATTTTAATCAAAATCGTTAGAGCCATTTTTTAGAAAATAGACATTTTCGAAAAAAGTTCCATGTAAAGGGTAGTTTGTGGTGGGGGGACTTTTCTCAAAATCTTCGTGTCGCATCTCTGGAAGATATTAAACTTAAATACCAAGTTTGGTATTTTAGCTACTATTCGTTTTTGAGTTATCGCGTTCACAGACACACGGACACACACGGACCTTTTTCTGAAAATGCTTTTTATGGATACAGGGGGGTCCTAAAACATGTATTTCCGGAGAAATCTCGGTATCGAATTTTTGGGTGGAATGCAATACTTCTCTGTCCCTATGTACATTGTACATACGGGGCTAGAGAAAGGAATAGCACTTTTAAACTCCTACTCTAAGCCGTAGGTTGTAAAGAAAATAAAATATGATAACGTTAGTTTTGGAAATGTATGATATTGACTAGCCGTATCATTTGTTTACCAATGGTCGATCGAACAGCATTGAATTCCCTGACTGGCTGAAAGGCGCTCTTATATAATTATCTGCAGTGACGCTGTTATTATTCCTGCTTCAATGTTGCACAGCTTTTCCCTCTTGGGTATCATCTCCAACACACATGACATTCATTAATTCATGCAATATCTATTTAAACCAACTTTAACTGCAACTGAGTGCTATCAATGTACATGCAGCTTCAGGTAGAGTTATGGATGATCGATTACAAAACCCAATTAAGTATGAAGCACTGCAGACTAACACAGAGACTAATTACTTTATTCAAGTACAGTAAGTAGTCTTAATATATAAAAGTCAGTTCTTTATAGGCTTCCACACTTGCAGCGATTTCAATCAAGCTTGGCGCTGATCACTTTTGATGGAAGGAAAAAAAATTGTGTTCCATTCACATGACTTTCTCTACATCTCTACAATAAATTATTATTAAAAAGCTTATTCTTCTATTTACTTAATACTAGTCGAGAAAATATTAGCAGAAAGGGTCTTATTACTTGCCACCTTGTAAGAAGAAGGGAAATAAGGGAGTACTATAGACTAAAGTGATAGTCAAATATTTTAGAACTTGGTTGCTATGTGTTGACAAATTCCCATATGAGAAAAGTATAAGTATTTTAAAGCTGAAACTAATAACAAGGAATATCTCAAAAACCGTGTGTGTTTTAACGAGATACACATTTATTGCGTGGTACGTTTCTGTGTATCTCTTACGGTTTACCAGTTATGCAAAATTCAGCAAAATGCATCCAGAAAGAACAGTTCTTTAGAAACTATTCCCAGAAAATTCAGGAAATACGTTTTATTTGTGATGTAAATTATTTTAATATACAGTATTTTAATCAAAGTCGATAGACTGGTCACAAGAAAACAATGCCAACCGAGTCACTAACAAGAATGGCGTTCAAGAAGTTTTTTTAGTAGGATATGTTACATCCCATATAACATTAACGTTGCAGAAGCCCCCGCCACTGATAGAAAGCGCCGTCAAAGTTAGCGGGATTTGTCTGCCGCTACCAAACAAATGGATGGAGGTAAATTTACCCTTCCCTCTGCCACTGTAGCTTTTTGCTTTAAATACAGTTCCGGAGTCTTGTCAGGACTCCCTATACATAGTGTATAGAGAATGTATTGCACTCCACCCAAAAATTCGATACCGAGATTTCAACGGAAATATGTTTTAGGGTCCCCTGTATCCAAAAAAAAAAAAGCATTTTTACAAAAAGGTGTGTGTGGGTGTGTGTGTGTCCGTGTGTCTGTGAACACGATGGTTCAAAAATGAAAAGTCGGTAAAATACCAAACTTGGTATTTAAGTTTAGTATCTTCCAGGGATGCGACACGAAGATTTTGAAAAAAATCCCCCCACCCCAACTACCCTTTACATGGTACGTTTTTCGAAACTTTTGATTTTCTCAAAAATGGCTCTAACGATTTTCATTAAAATATCATATATTAAAGATATTTAGGTGAAAAATAAAATGTATATCTTGAATTTTCTGGGAATAGTCTCTGAAGACTACTTTATTCTGAGTGAATTTTTCGGAATTTTGTATAACTGCTAAACCATAAGGGATAGACAAAAACTTACCACATAAAAATGTAGAGCACATTAAAACACACAGTTTATGTTGTATACATTTTTTTCTTGGAGTTGATCGTTTTTGAAATATTCCTTGTTTTTGTTTTCAGGGTCGAAAATCTTAACTTTTCTCATGCAGGAATTTGTCAACTCATATCCATACAAACAAAGGAACTTCAGTCACATAGTAACCAGGTTTAACCTATGCTACTCCCTTATTTCGCTTCTACTAACAAGGAAGAAGGTAATAAGACTATTTCTGCTAATTTTTCTAGATTAGCATGAAGTAAATAGAAGCATAAGCTTTTTAAGAATAAATTGTTGCAGTGATATAGAGAAAGTCATGTGAATGGAACACATCAGATTTTTGGATTACCGTTTTGATTCAAAACACGCACATATACAAACACAAACACCCATGCCCAAGGCGGGACTCGAACCAACGATCCCCTGCGCTACGAAACACGAAAGCGAGACACTTTAGCGAGCGCGGTTGTGGGGACCAACTGGGTTGGTCCCAGCTTGTTATAGTTCGTGATGATATACAAGAATAGTGTTAACCTTTTCACTTCAGTTGCAGAGCTATTACTTTTGAGAGAATAAAGTCAACTTTTAGATTGACAAGTAATTAAAAATTTATCGTTTGACCTACCAATAGCTAATTTTGTAGGTAATTATGTACATGCTGTTCTTATTTAACTTGAAGACTAGACCCACTCTAGGGTTAAATCAAAACATAGAGGTACGTAACAAAAGCGTGCACGAGAGCACCATTTAACCTATAGTACTCTCTTATTTTCCTTCTACTTACAAGGAAGCACCTGATAAAGTTGGTATTTAAGTTTAGTATCTTCCAAGGGTGCGACACGAAGATTTTCAGGAAAACCCCCCACCCCAAACTACCCTTTACATGGAAAGTTTTCAAAAAGTTATTTTTCTCAAAAATGGCTCTAAAATGTTGATTAAAATATTGTATAAAGATATTCATTTACATCACAAATAAACTGTATATTTTGAATTTTCTGGGAATGGCCTCCCAAGACATCTTTACTCTGGATGAGTTCTGCAGAATTTTGCATAACGGTTAAACCGTAAGAGATAAAAAAAAACACAAAAAATATGTAGATCTCGTTAAAGCACACAATTTGTCATATGTATTTTTCTTGTAGAGTTGACCGTTTTCGAGAAATTCATTGTTATTGGATTTAATTTTAAACTAATTAACTTATTAGTCTCAAACGAGGCTATGCAAGAAAACCGAACCTCAATTTTTTGACTATCACTTCAGTCGAGTGCACTTCCTTATTTACCTCCTACTTATAAGAAGGCAATTCTGTAATGTTTATCTAGATTAGCTTGACGTACGAGATAGAAGAATAATCTTTTGTAAGAAACATTTGTTTATGGAACAGCTAGAGAAAGTAATGTGAATGGAACACATCAGATTTTTTTCTTAACGTTTCTCGTTTAGAATGCATGTAATTGTATTGTGAAACCAAATATTTATAAAATGTTTTCACAATTTTTAGTCTAAATAACAGATGCATTATCTTAAGGTTATTAAAGAATCAGTTAAAAGAAAGTCTGATGTTTTACATTTACATACATTTCACTAAATCGCTGTAACAAATTACATGTTGTATTCTTCTATCTTATAGAGTTTGGCATTAAAGGAAATGTTTTTAATTACATGCCCTTGTAAGTAGATGCTATAAAAGGGAATACACTAGGCAAAAATGAATGTCAAATCTCTTAAAAGCTGGTTGTCATTTGGTTGAAATCCGTTTCTAAGCAGGGCCAGGAGTTTACAACTTTCCTGGGAAAAAATTTTAAGTATTTTCAATTTGCAATAAATAACAAGGAATATCACAGATATGGTCAATTCCACGAATATATATATATGACATAAATTGAGTGTTTTAACGTGATTTACATTTTTTGTGTAATAAGTTTTTGTCTATATGTTGCAGTTTACCAGTTACGTAAAATTCAGCAAAATTCATTCAGAATAAAGAGGTCTTCAGTGGCTATTCACAGAAAATTCAAGATATGCATTTTATTTGTCATATAAATGACTTTAATATACAGTATTTTAATCAAAATCGTTAGATATTTTTAAGAAAATCAAAAAGGGTAGTTAGGAGTAGGAGGATTTTTCCCAAAATCTTTGTGTCACTTCTCTGGAAGATACTAAACTTAAATACCCAGTTTGTTATTAAATGGTCTTTTCGTTTTTGAGCTATGCTGTCCACAAACACACACACATGCACTCACACGGACCTTTTTCTAAAATTGTTTGTTTACTTTCTCTACACGTACTATATACATAGTGTATAGAGAAGGTATTGTAATGCACACAACAATTCGATACCAAGATTTCACCAGAAATACATGTTTTGGGTCCTTCTGAATGCAAAAAAAGCATTTTGGAAAAATATCTGTGTGTGCGTATGTGGACAGCATAGCTCTAAAATGAAAAGTAAGTTAAATACCGGACTTGGAATTTAAGCTCAGTATCTTGCAACACGAAGATTTTCAAGAAAATCCCCCATCCCGAACTATCCTTTACATAGAAAATTTTTCGAAAGTTTCGATTTTCTCAAAAATGGCTCTAATAATTTTGATTAAAATATCGTATATTAAGTATGTTTACCTGGCAATTAAAATGTATATCTTGAATTTTCTGGGAATAGCCTCTAAAGACTACTTTATTCTGGATGAATTTTACGGAATTTTGTATAACTGGCAAACCGTAAGAGATAGACAAACCTTACTTAACAGAAAATGTAGAGCTTCTTAAAACACACAATTTATGTTATATACATTTTTTTCGTAGAGTTGACCGTTTTTGAGATTTCCTTGTTATTGGTTTCAGCTTTGATAAACTTATACTTTTCTCATACGGGAATTTGTCAACTCCTGTCCATAGAAACAAAACAACTTCAATTACATTGCAACCAGCTTTTGACCGTCCCTTTAGCCTATGTTACTCCCTTATTTCCTTTCTATTTATATGGAAGCAAGTAATAAGACTATTTCTGCTAATTTTTTGTCGGGTAGCATGAAGTAAAAGGAAACATAAGCTTTTTAACAATAATTTGTTGCAGAGATGTAGAGAAAGTCATGTAAATGGAACGCATCAGATTTTTTTATTTAGAGGGTCCCAAAACATGTATTTCCAGTGAAATCTCGGTATCGACTTTTTGGGTGCAATACAATACCTTCTCTATACACTATGTACATAGCACGTGTAAAGGAAAAGAAAAAGAAAGACAAAAGTTTTATTATAAGTTTTCATAATATAAAATATGTTTGAACTTGAATGGTATTTAACACTTTCTCTAATTCCCTATGATATTTTAGAGGTCCAATGTGTTTGTATGAATAGGCTCTTTGGGTATACGAAATGAAATGCAGAACGTATTTACTAGACTAATGACAAATGCACATTTTTAATCAAAGACAGGGCTCGTAAATACTCAACAGGCATGTCCCGATATTGTCCTCTACAGCTTCATTTGTGATTTGTTGTTTAATTTCTACAACATTCCGTCTAGTTTGAAACATCACACTGCATAATGTACCGCATCTGTTGACACTACTCTTAGCATATGTGCAGCGGATTATGCGGAATGATGTTTGTATAGCGTCCCTGGACTTTGTAGCAAATATTTGAGAACGAAAGCGACCTTAATGTAATTGCAGAATGAGACGGAAATCAATGTAGTTACTGCTGTAAAACAAACGTTTTTCCTTCTATTAATAATCACATGCCTTATGAAGCACGATAAACAAGCTTTAGAGCGATCTACAGGATGTTTCAAAACGCCACCAAACGAAGATAGGAGGTTACAGTTTGACTTGCCGAAACTTGATGTCGCAATTTTCAAACTCTTCTACTTAAATTTTATGTGTTTAAAATCGCACATATTTGGGATTAGGCAGAACAACGGTTGTCATGCGCCACGTAAACAACCTCAGAACGAAACACTCAAAAATCTTATGTGTGCCATTCACATGACTTTCTCTATATCCCTGCAACAAGTTATTCTTAAAAAGCGTATACTTCTATTTACTTCACGCTTATCAGAAAACATTAGCAGAAATAGTCTTATTACTTGCTTCCTTGTAAGTAGAAGCGAAATAAGGGACTTCCATAGGTTAAAGTGATAGTCAAAAGCTGGTTGCTATGTGACTGAAGTTCCTTTGTTTGTATGGACACGAAGAAAAGTATGTTTTTTATAGCTGAAACCAAAAGTAAGGAATATCTCAAAAACAATCAACTCCTCGAAAAAAATGTATATAACATAAATTGTGTGTTTTAAAGTGTTCAACATTTGTTGTGTGGTAAGTTTTTGTCCATCTCTTACGGTTTAGCAGTTATGCAAAATTCCGTAAAATTGACCCAGAATAAATTAGTCTTCAGAGGCTATTCCCAGAAAATTCAAAATATACATTTTATTTGTCAGGTAAATATCTTAATCAAAATCGTTAGAGCCATTTTTTAGAAAATCAAACATTTCGAAAAATGTTCCATGTAAGGGGTAGTTTGGGGTGGGGGGATTTTTCTCAAAATCTTCGTGTCGCATCCCTGGAAGATACTAAACTTAAATACCAAGTTTGGTATTTTACCGACTTTTCGTTTTTGAGTTATCGTGTTCACAGACATACGGACACACACACGGACCTTTTTCTGAAAATACTTTTTTTGGATACAGGGGCCCCTAAACATATATTTCCGGTGAAATCTCGGTAACGAATTTTTTTGGTGGAGTGCAATACCTTCTCTATACACTATGAACATAATGTGTATAGAGAAAGTAACAAAACCCATATACTACGTTTTCCATTACTAAGGTGACATGTGCCGCGCCGGCGTGTCTATTAAACCACCCCTACACCACACTGCTGGGACCTTCGCTACCAACCGGCATCTCTCTAGGAGTGGGTCAGGCACGAACCATTTGATGTTTTGAAACATCCTGTATACAGCCGCTGAATTTGCTTTACTATCATCCTTAGTGTTTAATGTCCACTCTAAGGCGTGCACCGCTAGAACATAAAATTATATTTGGGAAGGAAACGTTCCAGTATTAGGGGAGGATGGGGTAATCGTGGTCACTTAAGCATAGTCGCTATGAACGGCTTAGAGTATACATTTAAAAGTTTATTACCTTCTCTGCACGTACTATGTACTTAGTGTATAGCGTAGGTATTGCACTCCACCCAAAAATTCGATAGCGAGATTTCATCGGAAATACATGTTTTAGGGTTCCCTGTATATAAAAAAAAGTATTTGTAGAAAAAGGTGTGTATGTGTCTGTGTCTGTGAACACGATAACTCAAAAACGAAAGGTCGGTAAAATACCAAACTTGGTATTTAAGTTTAGTATCTTCCAGGAATGCGGTACGAAGATTTTGAGAAAAATCCCTCCACCCCCAACTACCCTTTACATGGAACTTTTTTCGAAAATTTTGATTTTCTCTAAAATGGCTCCAACGATTTTGATTAAAATATCATATATTAAAGACATTTACCTGACAAATAAAATGTATATCTTGAATTTTCTGGGAATAGCCTCTGAAGAGTGGTTTATTCTGGATGAACTTTACGGAGTTTTGAATAACTGCTAAACCATAAGGGACGGACAAAAACTTACTACACAAAAATGTAGAGCACGTTAAAACACACACTTATGTTACATAGCATTTTTTCGTGGAGTTCATAGTTTTTTAGACATTCCTTGTTTTTGGTTTCTCATACAGGGATTTGTCAGCTGCTGTCCATACAAACAAAGGAACTTCAGTCCCATATCAACCAGCTTTTGACTATCACGTTAACCTATGGTACTCCCTTATTTCCTTCTACTTAAAAGGAAGCAAGTATTAAGACTATTTCTGCTATTTTTTTCTCGATTAGCATGAAGCAAATGGAAGCATAAACTTTATAACAACAATTTGTTGCGGAGATGTAGAGAAAGTCATGTGAATGGAACACATCAGATTTTTAATCTTTCTCTTTTCCTACGTTTGTTTTGTAAGTTAACAGATAGTGTGCAGCCACTGACCTTAAAAACCTTATTTCAGCTGATTCTAATTTTCTTTTATGCTCTCTAGTTAACCCCATGTTTCGCTTTAATACAATAATATAGTGACTACCATTATTTTATAAAACTTAATTTATGTTCTATTCTAGATTTCCTTCTAAAGGTTTTATCTTTATTATCCCGCACATAAAATTGAATTTATTCAGTTACTTCTTAACACATTTTTCTTCTAACACAGAAGATAATTCTGATCCCAAGTAATTAAAAGTTTTCAGCTGCTGTAATTTTTCCTCATTCGTTACAACCTTACTTCTAACATGCACCTTCCCATTAAATGCCAAAACTGTCGTGTTACTACTTTCTGTACACGTATTATGTACATAGTGTATAGAGAAGGTATTACATTCCACCCAAAATTGCATATCGAGATTTCACCTGAAATACATGTTTTAGTGTCCCCTGTATAAAAACATTTTTACTATCTCTACACATACTACATAGAATATAGAGTAGGTATCCAAAAATTCTATAACGAAATTTCGCCGGAAATTCATGTTTTGGGTCCCCTGAATAAAAAAAAAATAAATAAAATAAAAAAAAAGCTTTTTAGATAAAGGTCCGTGTGTATGTATGTGTATATGTGCCTTTGGACAGCACAGCTCAAAAACGAAAAGAACGTTAAACACTAAACTTGGTATTTAAGTTTGGTATCTTCCAAGGATGTGACATGAACATTTTCAAGAAAATCTCCCCACCCCAAAGTATCCTTTACATGGTTCGAATTGCTATAACATACCAGATTTTGCCTGTAGTGACTTTTTTTTTTATTTCCAAACTTGGAAAAATAGCTCGGCGGAAAACGATTCACGTCTAACGAAGAGGTCATCTCGCAAAAAATCTGAAATCGTTAGGGACCCGTGCGTGCTTGATTTGCCTTTAACCCCAGAGAGAATCCACAATGGCCCATGTGTGATTGTGGGCTCCTTTGTAATACTAACTTCCAAATCATTGATAACATTGAAATTAACTTGCACTGTTTTATTATTTCCGGCGTGAAATAAACGCACTAAGTGTACATCATTTGCGATGTTCTTGTTATTAGAGAAACCTTATCAGTATTACAATAGAGCAGAGATTAAAACAAATTATCTGTATATCTTTAATAATTCAAGCTACATTAATCGACTTTGTAATACTAATGCAAAACTTAAAGAAAGCTTAAAACAAATTTGCCGCTGCTAACAATTCGGTTCCAGATAAGAGTATTTCGTAATATGTGCTAACACTAGATCTCAGAATCCTTAGGTTTTGCAACCAGAGTTTTTATAATTAAAACGCTTTCGGTTAAAAAGTACAAATCATTAACCAAATTACTAATCGTCTTACTGCCGTTAATCAGTTTACGTATTACACGCCACGAGATGCGTTAGTTGTGTGAGAATACATGAGGGCGTTAGGTACCGAAATTTGCAACCATTAAATATTTCTTTATTTTCGTTTATATACAAATATATAAGAAAGATGTCAACACTCGTGTTAATATAAATGCAAATATTGACGTTATACTCATTATACAAATATAAACGTAATATACATTTCGAGATATTTTATAAGTATTAGACATAGTTTGTGTGTTTAAAGAGACCTAAATTGTTTGTAAACTAAGTTTTTATCTTATAAAGTTTGAGTTGAATATATTATATCCGATCCATTCTGAATGAACAAAATTAATAAGCTACTCGCATATATTTAAATACTTTAGTATTGTAAGCATATGCTACAATACCATAACGGTTAGAGCACTATAAAAATAACGAATCATTTTCCATATAAGGAGTGCTTTGGAGTGGAAGTACTTTCCTGAAAATATTCATGCTAAAATTACTGACTCAAATGCAAATTTTGGTATTTTTTGTTTTTTCGCTTTTAAATTATGCTGTTGATAGAAGGCGAACTAACTGAAGTCTGTATGGACTCGGGTCAAGCTCTCCGCCGGATTTGTGCTTAATTTGAAAAATGTTTGTCGGATTCGGGCTTGAAATAAAGCCTAAGAAAAGTTTGTCTCACATTCAATAAAACATCTTATTCGTTATTTAAATATTTTATATGATGTCATCTTAATCAAAATCAATGTCGTTATTTTTGAGAAAATTCTAACGTAACGAAAACTTCTCCATATAAATGGAAAATAAAGACGAACAAATTAATGTATCGCATTATTTGGTTCACGATAATGCGAACTCCGGAATAACACAATTAATGCAACATGTACTTAAACCATTGAGTAATAATATTCGCTTCAGCAAATTCCGAATGACGTCACAACAGCACGACAGTTGCAAACTCCACTTCCCTCTCATCGACCATCCACTCCCAAAACATACTGGGCAGAGTACAATAATAGGGGTTTGAAAGTGATGTCCTCCTAGCCACGTCTTCAGTTCAGGGAAAAGGTGAAAGTCGCTGGGTGCCATGTCAGGACTGTACGGCGGATGCTCGAAAATATCCCATTGAAATTGGATGGGTTGTGCCAGCAGTGTGTGGACGAGTTTTGTCATGGCTCAACACAATTCCTGAAGTCAGTTTGTTTTGAGTGGCTCTCCGCAAACATCGTAAAGTTTTACAATAAACAGTTGCATTGATAGTGGTTCCGGGCTGCATCATTGGTGGCAACATTTTTTGAAGCGGGTATTGCAAAGCTTGTGCACAGGTGCGATGTTTGTCTCAATATTTTCGGTGATCATATTGAAAAGTAACCATAAGTGTATAAAACTTACAGTAATAAAATACTTGTTTTCTATGAACTTGTCTTTTATTTATAGCCTATCGGAGGTTGAAAAAAAAAACGGTTCTCGTACTTTTCTCAGACAGGAAGTGTTCGTTTTTCTTTTGTTCTACTCCTGGCCACACAAAGAAGCGTTGTGCAATGACAATCGCAGAACAGCTTTTAAAACATTTGACTATCACTTTAGCATAGCGTATTCCTTTAGTTTCCTTCTACTTTTGAGGAACTAAGCAATAAGAACATTCTGCTAATGTTTATCTCGATTAGCATGGTTGAGAAAGAAGAATAATATTTCGTAAGAAGTTTGTTTTTAGAACAACTAGAGAAATTTATGTGAGTGTAAGACTCAGATTGAAGTATACTATGGAAAATTAACATGATTTATTAAAACTGTAAAGATAAAAGCCCATATACATTATCCCTGACGACGTTTATACATTTTCTGTACCATTTACATTTTCTGTACCATTTTCAACTCAAGAATAGAAGGATCCAACTGCACTATACGTACTGCATTGATAGCTGGCGATTTGTTCTTTATTTATTGTTGCACAAACTCAATATGCGAAACGATTTCGTGGTTTCAAGCTATATGTAGAACCAACTCAGGAGATTTGTTTACAATGAATTATTGGAGAGTTGAACGAACAGCAAGAATAGTAAGGATCAATAATTCTAGCTCAGCAAGCATTCTGTGCTGCGTTTCACACTCCAGTGGTGAAATTGGATAATTCAGTTGGGAAATGTGGTATGACAGAGCAGTTATAAGGTTGATTCTGTAACATATAACTCAAGTACACTTTGTTCGCCAACCAAACTACAGTTGACCGGCTTTATTCAATTTAAAACCATACTGTCCCAAAGATATAAATACAAAGTTTCCAGGGTTTTTCATCGAATGCGAAGCTAGAAAACAAAGTCAGTTATTTTCTGTGTTTACAAGCAGCTTTTGTGTGCAGGAATCTTCATTACGCCCTCCCCCAATAAATCTGATTTGTTCCATTCACATAACTTTCTAAAGTAAACCATATACAAACCATTCTTCTCAAACTATTCATACTTCTCTGCTCGAGATAAACATTAGCAGAAATTATGTTATTAATTAATTCCTTGTAAGTAGAAAGGAAATATGGGAATACTAAATTAAAACGATACTCAACTCTTTTAAAAGCTGGTCGCTGTGTGAAACAATTGAGGTTCGGTTCGCTTTGCATGGGTTGCAATAAACCAATAGAGATGAAACGAAATATCACATCCCGTTTGAGAAAAGTACATGGTAGTATGTAGAGGAGGTATTGTACTCCACCTAAAATTCGATTCCGAGATTACGCACACGTTTTAACATCCCTTGAATCCAAAAAAAGCATTGTTAGAAAAAGGTCCGTGTGTGTCCATGTGTGAGTGTGTCTGTGAACACGATAACTCAAAAACGAAAAGTCGGTAGAATATCAAACTTTGTATTTAAACTTAGTATCCTCCAAGGATGTCACATCAAGATGTTGAAGAAATTTCCTCATTCCAAACTAACATTTATATAGAAGCATTTTCGAAATATTGATTTTCTCAAAAACGGTTCTAACGATTTTGTTTAAATGATCGCGTGTTAGGAGTAGTGTGAAATGAAGATCGGTTCAACAGATAAAGAATAATGTTATTGGAAGAAAAATACATCAGGAAATTCAGGAAGAAAATTTCAGATACACATAAATAGATATCTACTGCTTTCAAAGGTTCTCGGGATGCGTAAAAACACAGAGACACGTTATCATAACGAAATTTACACAAATTTGCCTTGAAAACAAGTGACCCACTTCTGCCACCGCATGTAAAAGAGACTGGAAGCCATTTTCAGATACCTGTCTTGGTGCCCACGTTACATGTACATTAGTTTCTTCAGCGTTCGAAAATCTTGACTGAATAGTTTGTCATTCATACACCCGAGTTTCCTTTATCGCTGCTGCACCTTAAGCTATTATAAATCATTTTCAATGTCTCCAAGAGAGATATCTTTAGCAAAACACAAAACTTTATGTTCGAATGTGCTCCGTAGCCGCCATTATGAAATGAAATAAACGAAAATGCATATACAAGAAAATGAAATCTGATGTGTTACACTCACATGACTTTCTCTAGCCGTTCTACAAACTTCTTACATAAGATTAATCTTCTTTCTGCACCTTGTTAATCGAGGTATTCAGCACAATGTTCTTGTCACTTAGTTCCTTACAAGTAGGAAGAAAATGAGGGAATACACTAGGCTAAATCGATAGTCAAATGTTTTAAAAGCTGTCAGTATGCGATTGTCATTACAAATCGCTTCTTTTCTTGGCCAGGAGTAGAACAAAAGAAAAACGGACACTCCCGTCTGAGAAAAGTATAAGTACTTCACAACTGAAACTAATAACAATGAATACCTCAAAAGCGGTAAGCTTCACGAAAAAAATGTATATGACATAAATTGTGTATTTTAACATGGCCTACATTTTATGTATAGTGAGTTTTTGTCTATCTCTTACAATCTATTAGTTATGCCAAATTAAGCAAAATGCATCCAGAATAAACAGGTCTTTAGAAGCTATTCCCAGAAAATTCAAGATATACATTTTATTTTTCAGGTAAATATCTTTAATATACCATATTTTAATCAAAATCGTTAGAGCCATTTTCAAGAAAATCAAAATTTTCGAAAAAAAGTTCCATGTAAAGGGTAGTTTGGGGTGGGAGGATTTTTGTTAAAATCTTCGTTTGGTATTTTAGCTACTTTTCATTTTTGAGTTATCGTGTCCACAGACACACGGACACACGGACCTTTTTCTGGAAATGTTTTTTTGGATTCAGGGGGTCATAAAAAATGTATTTCCGTTGAAATCTCGGTATCGATATTTTGGGTGGAATGCAATACCTTCTCTATCACTACGTATATTGTACATACGGGGCTAGAGTAAGTAACTAGTTGCTAAGCAAAGACAAGAATTATTATTAACATTAAAATTGAAATTTCGTATGCATTAAAGAGAAAATAAATGATTCCGGGGACTCTTTGAATACGTAAGTAGTGTCATGAATTGTTGTACAAAAGTCAAACGGAGGTTAGCAATGGAAAAGAAAGCTTGCAAAAGAAAAAGCATCCTCCGTAGACCCTTTGGGAAAGAACTAAGGATGAAGAAATTAATGATGATTTTGTTTGAAGTGTGATAGTGTATAGTAGTGCGCATAGTGGAATCGTGCGACGAAAAGAAGAATAGCTAGGTTTTGAAATGATTTAATTATGGATATTCAAGAGAAAGAAACTTGGGAAGTGGAGGGAGAAAATTATCAACATTTGCCAGTTTAAAAAAAACTGAAGTTAGAGAAATGTTGGAGCTTATCAGATAGAAGAAACAAAATTAGACGAGAAGAAACTGCTTGTTAGGAGATGCACTGAAGGGATGCTAAATTGGAAAAATCTGATGTGTTACATTCACATGACTTTCTCTATATCTCTGCATTAAATTATTTTTAAAAATTTTTGATTCTATTTACTTCCTGCTAATCGAGAAAAAATGAGCAGAAATAGACTTATTACTTGCTTCCTTGTAAGTAGAAGCGAAATAAGGAAGTACCATAGGTTAAAGTGATAGTCAAAAGCTAGTTGCTAGGTGACCGAAGTTTCTTTGTTTGTATGGACTCGAGTTCACAAAGTCCTGTATGAGAAAAATATATGTTTTTTATAGCTGAAACCAAAAACAAGGAATATCTATTTTTAATCACCTCCACGAAAAATGTATATAACATAAATTGTGTGTTTTAATGTGCTCTACATCTGTTGTGTGGCAAGTTATTCTCCATCTCTTACGGTTTTGCAGTTATGTAAAATTCCGTAAAATTGACCGAGAATAAAGTAGTCTTTAGAGGCTATTCCCAGAAAATTCAAAATATACATTTTATTTGTCAAGTAAATACCTTTAATATACGACATTTTAATCAAAATCGTTACAGCCATTTTTTATAAAATCAAAATTTTCGAAAAACGTTCCCTGTAAAGGGTAGTTTGGGGTGACGGGATTTTTCTCAAAATCTTCGGGTCGCATCCCTGGAACATACTAAACTTAAATACCAAGTTTGGTGTTTTACCGACTTTTCGTTTTTGAGTTATCGTGTTCACACACACACACATTGACCTTTTTTCCGAAAATCCTTTTTACTTTCTCTAGCCTCCTATGTACAATGCACATAGGGATAATTCCACCCAAAAATTCGATACCGAGACTTCACCGGAAATACATGTTTAAGGACCCCCTGTATCCAAAAAAAGCATTTTCATCCAAAAAAAGCATTTTCAGAAAAAGGTCCGCATGTGTGTGTCCGTGTGTCTGTGAACACGATAACTCAAAAACGAAAATTGGCTAAAATACCAAACTTGGTATTTAAGTTTAGTATCTTCCAGGGATGCGACACGAACATTTTGAGAAAAATCCCCCCACCCCAAACTACCTTTTACATGGAAGGTTTTTCGAAAATTTTGATTTTCTTAAAAATGGCTCTAACGATTTTGATTAAAATATCATATATTAAAGATATTTACCTAGCAAATAAAATGTATCTTGTATTTTCTGGGAATAGCTTAAGAAGACCTGTTTATTCTGGATGAATTTTGCTTAATTTGGCATAACTAGTAAACCGTAAGAGATAGACAAAAACTTACTGTACAAAAAATTTAGGTCTTGTTAAAATACAAAGTTAGGTCATATACATTTTTCTCGTGGAGCTTACCGTTTTCGAGGTATTCATTGTTATTAGTTTCAGTTCTGAAGTACTTATACTTTTCTCAGACGGGAGTGTCCGTTTTTCTTTTGTTCTACTCCTGGCCAAGAAAAGAAACGATTTGTAATGTCAATCGCATAACGCCAGCTTTTAAAACATTTGACTATTGGTTTAGCCTAGTGTATTGCCTTATTTTCTTCCTACTTATACGGAACTAATAATAATAATAACATTGTGCTAATGAGTACCTCGATTAGTAAGGTGCAGAAAGAAGAAGAATCTTGTGTATGAAGTTTATAGAACAGCTAGAGAAAGTCAGGTGAGTGTAACACATCAGATTTTTTTAGATAAAGGGGACCCTAAAACATATATTTCCGGTGAAATCTCGGTATCAAATTTTTTGGTGGAGTGCAATACTTTCTCTATACACTATGTACATAGTGCGTATGGAGAAAGTAAAAATCTGATGTGTACCATTCACATGACTTTCTCCATATCCCTGCAACAAATAAGTCTTAAAAAGCTTATACTTCTATTTACTTTATGCTACAAATTAGCAGAAATAGTCTTATTACTCGCATCTTTGTAATTAGAAGCGAAATAAGGGACAACCGTAGGTTAAAGTGATAGTCAAAAGGTGGTTGCTATGTCAATGAAGTTCCTTTGTTTATATAGATAGGAGTTGACAAGTTCCAGTATGAGAAAAGTATACGTTTTTCATAGCAGAAACCAAAAATAAGGAATGTCACAAAAACGACGAAGTCCACGAAAAAAATGTATATAACATAAATTGTGTGTTTTAATGTGCTCTACATTTTTTGTGTAGTAAGTTTTCGTCCATCTCTTACGGTTTAACAGTTATTAAAAATTCAGTAAAATTCATCCAGAATAAACTACTCTTCAGAGGCTATTCCCAGAAAATTCAAGATATACATTTTATTTGTCAGCTAAATACGTTTAATATACGAAATTTTAATCAAAATCGTTAGAGCCATTTTTGAGAAAATCAAAATTTTCGAAAAAAGTTCCATGTAAAGGGTAGTTGGGGGTGGGAGTATTTTTCTCAAAATCTTCGTGTCGCATCCCTGGAAGATAATAAACTTAAATACCAAGTTTGGTATTTTACCGACTTTTCGTTTTTGAGTTATGTTCACAGACTCACGGATACACACACACACACACACACACACACATACACGCACACACACACACACACACACACACACGGACCTTTTTGTGAAAATGCTTTTTTGGGATATTGGGGACCCTAAATTATATATTTCCGGTGAAATCTCGGTATCGAATTTTTTGTTGGAGTGCAATACTTTCTCTATACACTATGTACATAGTGCGTATGGAGAAAGTAAAAATGTGATGTGTACCATTCACATGACTTTCTCCATATCCCTGCAACAAATACTTCTTAAAAAGCTTATACTTCTATTTACTTTATGCTACAAATTAGCAGAAATAGTCTTATTACTCGCATCCTTGTAATTAGAAGCGAAATAAGGGACAACCGTAGGTTAAAGTGATAGTCAAAAGCTGGTTGCTATGTCAATGAAGTTCCTTTGTTTATATAGATAGGAGTTGACAAGTTCCAGTATGAGAAAAGTATACGTTTTTCATAGCAGAAACCAAAAATAAGGAATATCACAAAAACGACGAACTTCACGAAACAGACACACGGTCACACACACACACACACACACACACACACACACACACACACACACACACACACACACACACACACTTGGACCTTTTTGGGGACCCTAAAACATATATTTCCGGTGAAATCTCGGTATCGCAATTTTTGGTGGAGTGCAATACTTTCTCTATACACTATGTACATAGTGCGTATGGAGAAAGTAAAAATGGTTGAAAAATATTTAAAAGATGGTCAGATAGTGTTGAAATATGGAGACGAAGAGGAAAGTGTATATGAGGGAAGACTGGATCGACATTTTTGTGAAAGTGTTGAAATGTCATGCTTCAGAAAATATTGAGTATCTTCGTGGAAGGATTACAGGGCATGTGAAGATGACAGTCCTTCAAAAATGTTGCAAGTACGTGTACAGTATTAAAAGGTCTGATGTGTTCCATTCACATGACTTTCTCTAGCCCTGTAACAAATTAGCGTTAAAAAGTATATTCTTCTATGTACTTTATGATAATCGAGATAAACATTAGCAGAAATTGTCTTCATTACTTACTTTCTTGATAGTATATAGAAGGAAAATAAGGGGGTGCCATACGCTAAAACAATAGTCATCTTTCAAAAGTTGGCTGCCATGTGCTTGAAATCCGTTTCTATGCATGACCAGGAGTTTACCAATTTCCGTATGAGAAAAGTTTAAGTATTTTAAATCTAAAACAAATAACAAGGAATATCTCAGAAATCGTCAGTTCCACGAAAAAATCGTATATGACATAAGTTGTGTGTTTTAACGTGATCTACATTTTTTGTGTTGTAAGTTTTTGTCTATCTCTTACGATTTACTCAAAATTCAGTAAAATTCCTTCAGATAAGACATGTTCAAAGGCTATTCCCAGAGAACTCAAGATATACATTTTATTAGCCATATGAGTATCTTTAATGTACGGTATTTTAATAAAAATCTTTGGAGCCATTTTTGAGAAAATCAAAATTTTCGAAACTTTTTCCATATTTGGGGGGAGGGGGATTTTTCTCAAAATCTTCGTGTGGCATCCCTGGAAGACTAACTTAAATACCAAGTTTGGTATTTACCGACTTTTCGTTTTTGAGTTATCGTGTTCACAGACACACACACACACACACACACACACACACACACACACACACACATGCCGACCCTTTTTTGAATACAGGTGTCATAAAGGTGTGTTTCCGGTTAAATTTCGCTATCAAATTTTTTAGTGGAATGCAATACCTTCTCTACACACTATGTACATAGTACGTGTAGAGAAAGTAAAAATTTTGCGATTGCAAGGGGCAGTAATGCGTAACTATTTGGAAAACATATCACACAATGTTGTTTAAATTGACGATAGCCGTTTCTCGTTTTGGGAAGCAACCGTGCTTCATGTCCCGGAGCAAAGCCTTTTGCCGAAGGTAACGAGGCATTTTTTAAAACCAGCCTTTCCCTCCAGGCTGATTTCGTCATTAATTCAGGCGTGTTTCGAGCATTCCTGGCCCTGTGGCTTTGACAAGCCATTCACCAAATTCTCGTTAGTGGATCTTCATGATGCGCCAGATGTGGATGCCTGGATGCAAAAAAAGGATGGAGAACAAACTTCATTTGGAATTTACGGAGAGAGAAAAGTAGCATTGCATCGCCAGCGCTTAATAATGAGAGTAGAATACCTCTATCGCTCTCTACACAACATTCACACGAAACACTATTTAGCACAGAAGAACAACCAACTAAATAATATGTTTGTACTCATATACTGAAATGTGTTCGTTTACTGCTAAACATCTATATCAAATGAAAACCATTTCGATACAGAGTTTCATTTCGATATAGATTTTCACGCTTGCGCGCTGCCCTACTAATGACTATTCACTGCCTGCTAATCTGCATAAAGTTACAGAAACATCTTACGCGTACATAACCTCCAAGGATGTTTAACTATATATAACAATTATAAGAATATTTATTTCCCGAATCTAAACTCATAATATTACAATATAATATAAGCAAAGCAAAGTAGGTCATGACATTGGCATCACAGAGACGAAATCAATAAACCAGGACATACACGTTACCTCTACTTCCAACCAATATATCTATTTTTATGAGAATAGTTATATTTACATACCTTTATCAGTAGATATGTATTGTCAGGTGCTTCAACAATGGGGATTTTAATTTCATCTGTGGAAAATATTTTCGCTTTTCTCCCCACTGTACCTACCCCACCGACTTTTTTATATTGGGATACATCAATTCCATGCTTTACGTTTAGAGTAGTTTTCAATACTGAATAATTTGTCCACAAGGGATTTCATCGTTTATGACATTTCTTGAAAGTAAATTATGAGGACATTTTCCGAGAATGAAGTTACACTTTTTGTTATTCTCCATGCGATGAATTTATCATAAGACTTTTCGTGGATCTTTTTTTATTTCTCTGGAAGTAAATTATTAATAACATTACTCGTCTCCTCTGTTATGTCAGGAGGCATGGGACTAAATTCCATATCATTATCACTAGGCCAAAATATCGCAGTCTCCAGCTTGCAAATCAACTATCACCGTGAATCGAAATTCATTTGCTATCGACGAATGCGTACAACACGGTCGGCGGGGTTCATATTTCATATTTAGGGTATCAAATATTAAATATTTATTGTTTATCTATATGTGGGAGAATAATTATGTGTGCAACTCTCATATAATGATTATTGGAATACTCATGAGGTTTTTCGATGCTCACTTCGCTCGTATCCCAATAACTACCATTATAGGATCGTTGCTTAAATCAAAATTCCCATATCCTTGCCACGAGTATTTTTACTTTCTCTACACGTACTATGTACATAGTGTATAGAGAAGGTATTGCATTCCACTCAAAAATTCGATACCGAGATTTCACCGGAAATATATGTTTTAGGGTCCCCTGTATCCAAAAAAAGTATTTTCAGAAAAAGGTCCGTGTGTGTGTGGGGAGGGGAGTGTCCGTTTGACTGTGAACACGATAACTCAAAATCGAAAAGTCGGTAAAATACCAAACTTGGTATTTAAGTTTAGTATCTTCCAGGGATGCGACACGAAAACTTTGAGAAAAATTCCCCCTCCCCAAACTACCCTTCACATGGAAAAAATTCCGAAAATTTTCATTTTCTCAAAAATGGCTGTAATGATTTTGATTAAAATTTCGTATATTAAAGATATTTACCCGACAAATAAAATATATATTTTGAATTTTCTGGGAATAGCCTTGAAGACTATTTTATTCTGGATGAATTTTATGAAATTTTGAATAACTGCTAAACCATAAGAGATGGACAAAAACTTAACACACAAAAATGTAGAGTACATTAAAACACATAATTTATGTTACATACATTTTTTCTTGGAACTGATCGTTTTTAAGATATTTCTTGTTTTTTGTTTTAGCTTTGAAAAACTCATACTTTTCTCATTCAGGACTTTGTGAACTCGTGTCCATACAAACAAAGGAAATTCAGTCACATAGCAACCAGCTTTTGACTATCACTTTAGCCTATGGTACTCCCTTATTTCACTCTACTTACAAGGAAGCAAGTAATATGATTATTTATGCTAATTTTTTCTCGGTTAGAGTGAAGTAAATAGAAGCATAAGCCTTTTAATAATAATTAGTTGCAGAGATGTAGAGAAAGTCATGTGAATGGAACACATCAGATTTTTTATAGAGAAGCTCAAAATTCCTAGTTGTAACTATTTAAACTACAGTACAGCAAAGCTGCCATTTTGTCTGATTGAAAGTTAGACATCTGATGTATTTCATTCAAATAACTTTCTCTACATCTCTAACAATTTATTGTTAAACTTATTCTTCTATTTACTTTATGCTAATTGAGACAAACATTAGCAGAAATTGTCTTTATTACTTGATTCCTCATAAGTAGAAGGGAAATAAGGTAATACACCAGGCTAAAGCGATTGTTAAATCGTTTAAAAGCTGGTAGCCAAGTGGTTGAAATCGGTTTATTTGATTGGCCTGGAGTTTCAAATTCCTGCATGAGAAAAGTTTCAAGTTTTTTAAAGCTGAAACCTATAACAAGGAATATCGCAAAAGACGATCAGCTCCACGAAAAAAATGTATATGACATAAATTGAGTGTTTTATCGTGAACTAAATATTTTGTGTAGTAAGATTTACGGTTTATCAGAAATACAAAATTTCGTAAAATTCATCCTGAATAAAGGCTATTCCCAGAAAATTCAAGATATACATTTTATTTATGAGGTACATATCTTTAATATACGATATATTAATCAAAATCGTTAGAACCATTTTTTAGAAAATAAAAATTTTCGAAGAAAGTTCCATATAAAGGGTAGTTGGGGGTGGGGGATTTTCTTGAGAATCTTCGTGTCGCATCCTTGGAAGATACCAAACTTAAGTGCCCAGTTGGTATTTAACGGTCTTTTCGTTTTTGAGCTATGCTGCCCACAGACACACGGCCATTTTTCTAAAAATAATTAATTTTGGATTCAGGGGGATCCAAAACCTGGATTTCCGGTGAAATCTCGGTATCCAAATTTTGGGAGCATTACAATACCTTCTTATACACTTTGTATATAGTAAATGCAGAGAAAGTAAAAACATTGTTGATGTTTATCCCAATTTGCAGGGAAGAATGATCTTCTGTAAGAATATTTTGTTGCAGAACAGGTAGAAATTTACAATTGGATGGAACACAATAGCACCATGTGTAGGTTTGAGTCTCTGCTGACTGTGAACAGAATAACTAAGTGTCTAATGTATTCCATTCACATGACTTTCCTTACATCTCTGTAACAAATTATTGCTAATAAGCTTATTCTTCCACTTACTTCAAGCTAATCGAGATAAATATTATCAGAAATGGTCTTATTAGTAGAATAGAAATAAGGGAATACACTAGAATACGCCGACAGATAAATGTTTTAAAATGTGATCTTCTTAAAATACATAAATTTTATATTACATACTTTTTTTTTAGTTGACCGTTTCCGAGATTTCTCTAGTTATTGGTTTCAGTTTTAAAATACTTTGATTTTTCTCATGTGGGAATTTGTCAATTCCTGGCCTTGCAAAGAATCTGATATCAATCCCATAGCAACCCCCTTGTAAAAGATTTGACTATAACTTTAGCCTAATGTATTTCCTTATTTCCCTTCAACTTACAAGGAAGCAAGTAATAAGAGCATTTCTGTTAATATTTATCTCAATTAGCAGAAATAGATAAAAATAGAAGCTTTAAAAATAATTTGTTACAGATATGTCCAGAAAGTCGTGTGAATGGAACACATCAGATTTTTAATACAAATATTGAAAATTCAAAATCTTCTCGGGCTTCTAGCCAGGTAAAAACTTGGCTTGACACCAACGTTTCGAAGTGCATCTTCCTCGTCTTCAGGGTGAACAGATGTTAGCTTCATCCCAGCTCTTATAAGTACCAGTCTCCGCAAGCTCAAACCATCAGTTCACCCTGAAGACGAGGAAGATGCACTTCTTCGAAACGTTAGTGTCAAGTCAAGTTTTTACCTGGCTAGAAGCCCGAGAAGATTTTGAAATAATACGTCGCCAGGAAAGCTTCAGTTCTTATTTTAAATATTGAAAAGTCCAACAAAATGTGCAGGAATGTAGAATTGATATAATGGAAGCCACTGGAGCGGTGTATCTGTGTCCTACTTTTTTTCGAAATTGGTAAAGTAACGCCAGCTTTTGTGAATGGCGAACATGATAAAGGAGCATTATGGCCTTGGTTGGAAGGTATGGATTTAGAACACATGGTTCTAGCGGGAGGGTGCGACCAGTCATATTGCACGCGATAAACTGATTTGTAGCGAGTATTTTTTGTTGTTGGGGGGGGGGCGGCGGCGGCGGCTTGTCTCGCATAAGCCGACGAGCATTGGCCTCCCTGGTCTTCTACCTTCTCTGAGATTTTCATATAGTATGTATTCCATAAATCCAAAACATTCCTAACCGTACGAGGAGATTTACTTTTTTTTTACTTTCTCTACACGTATTATGTTATAGAGAAGGTATTGTAATGCACCCAAAAATGCGATACGGAGATTTCACCGGAAATACATGTTTTGAGATCCCCTGAATAAAAAAAATAGAAAAATCTCCGTGTATATCTGTGGGCAGCATAGCTCAAAAACGAAACGTCTGTTAAAAACCAAACTTGGTATTTCCCAAGGATGCGGCACGAACATTTTCAAGAAATTACCCCACCCCCAACTACCCTTGACATTGAACTTTTTTCGAAAATTTTGATTTTCTCAAAAATGGCAATAACGATTTTGATTAAAATATCGTATATTAAAGATATTTACCTAACAAATAAAATGCATATTTTGAATTTTCTGGGAATAGCCTCTCCAGAGTACTTTATCCTCCTTTAACTGCTAAACCGGAATAGATGGACAAAAACTTGCCACACAAAAAATGTAGAGCACATTAAAACACACAATTTTTGTTATATACATTTTTTCCCTTAGATTTTATCGTTTTTGAGATATTCCTTGTTATTGGTTTCAGCTTTAAAAAACATACTTTTCTCATACAGGAATTTGTGAACTCCTGTCCATACATACATACAAACAAAGGAACTTCAGTCACATAGCAACCAGCTTTAGGCTTTCACTTTAACCTATGGTACTCCCTTATTTCGGTTTTACTTACAAGGAAACAAGTAATAAGACTATTTCTGCTAATTTTTTGTTGATTAGCATGAAGTAAATAGAAGCATTAGCTCTTTAACAATAATTTGTTGCAGAGATGCAGAGAAAGTCATGTGAATGGAATACATCAGATTTTTTTTTCTCGAAAATTACATACATATATCCTTGAGGATAGTGATGGCATTTGTTTTACATGTTTGTAGATGTGGGCCGTATTAATCGCACTACGTTTACTTTCCATAAAATAAACAAATTTGTAATATTAAACAAAATTTATTTTATTTCCAAATTAAGTATAGTTTTATGGCACACCATATAGAAGCAAAAACTAACTAGACAAATAATTGCGGTCTCATATTAACTAAGAAAATTTTGCTTAATCATGCTTGTGCATTATGAATTTTGCCTGCTCCTACATGCATTAGCCAATACGGAGAAGTCATTGACACTTTTTCTGTTTGTTTATTTGTTTGCTTTTTAATTCATGCTGAATCTAAATTGTATGTGCATAATTTAAATAAAATAAATAAATCTGATGTGCTCCATTAACATTATCCACATCATGCTAATCGAGATAAACATTAGCAGAAATGGCCTTATTACTTGCTTCCTTGCGAGTAGAAGGGACATAAAAGAATACACTAAGTTCAGGCAGTAATCAAATATTTAAAAAGACATCTTTGTGTGAAACGGCTCATTTTTTGCATTCCCGAGAGTAAAACAAAAGAGGCGAAACCAAAGTTGACTTCCGCTTGAGAAAAGTTTAAGTATAAGTGATTTAAAATTATTGAGACCAATAACACGGAATGTCTAGGAAAGGTTAGCTCTACAAATCTATATATGATATAAATTGTTTGTTTTAATGAGATCTAAATTTTTTATGTAGTAAATCTTTGTCTATCTCTTATGGTTTACGAAAATAAAGTCATCCATAATGAAGAGGTCTTCAGAGACTGCCCCCAAAAATTCAGAAAATCAAAAATTTCGAAAAAAGTTTCATGTAAAGGGTAGTTAGGTGTGGGGGATTTTCTTGAAAATCTTTGTGTGGCATCTTTGGAAGATACTGAATTTAAATACCAAATTTAGCATTAAACCGACTGTTTGTTTTGGAGCTATGGTGCATACACATACACATACACATACACACACAAACACAAGGGAATTTTTCTGAAGATGTTTTCTTTACTGTCTCAAAACATGTATTTCCGGTGAAATGTCGGTATCAAATTTTTGGGTGGGATACAATACCGTCCCTATACATTCCTTCTATAGAGAATATAGAGAAAATAAGAACGTACTCTCGTACTGAAATCGATTTAGATATTACATTTTTTGGCAAATATTTGAAAACATTAAGTTTTTTGGAAAGATTTCATGTTTTCCCAAAATCTTAAGTTTATTACATTTAGAACTATTACTGTTAATGACTTTTTATTGACCTAAGAATAAATCAATATGATAAAGCAATCAGTAATTCACGAATCTTAAACTTTAAGACTGAATCCAACGGAACCAAAATTATATCTTTTGATGGTGTTTACTGCAGTTGCTTACACATTAAGAATTAACCTTTTTGTTGAGCCGCTTCTCTATAGCAGCGTCTGAATCTACGAGGATTGGAGCAAAAGTCATGGCAACTAGTTTTTTTCTTGTAGATATGTGAACAGTTCACAAACGTGTAGTGTCGTGTGGAAGTTCTGCAGAGAAAGTATGTATGCAGAACAGATGGCTCTATGATAGCCGGTAGTAGCGCAGCGAGGGCTGTGAAATCAGTCAGTTGGTGAGTGTCGTGCGAGATGGAAGTAACCCGTGTTGAGCAGCGCGCGTACATTAAAATAGCCGTTCTCCGAGGGAGAAATGCGATGGAATGTCGCAGTGAATTAGTGGAAGCCCTTAGGAATAATGCCCTACCATACCGTACAGTAGCACGGTGGGCAGGAAAGTTTCAGCAACGACGTGTCGAGAGACGCAACGTCCACAGGATATTGCGCAATGAGCTGTAACTACGCAAAAGCGCATCGCGGTGGATACCGTTACACTGACGGAAGTTCAAAGATGGGTGTGCTATGCAATATGCTTCGACCACCTTGCACGCTGGTAACAGGACCTGGGGACCTTCGGGTCTCTCCCCTCATCCCTCCTTCCCTGGAGTCACTAAGGGGCAAAGGACCACAAGGACCTTAGTCCGGTGCTCTATCCCAGACGTCCAAAGGGGACCGTCCCTGACTAAACTTGGGGAGATCCATAGTGATCCCTGACAGCCAAGCGCACTGTCTCAGCTGATAAGAGTTGTGTCGGCCTCTCTGCCAATAGATTCAAGCTAGTAAGCAATGACGTTGTCCTTGTTGCAATATGTAATAAACATTTCTGTTAGCGCCGAGAAATCTTACTGTAATTGTAAATAGAAGCAATGATGAAGACAGTGACATTTGCTTTAGAAGCAACGATGAAGATGGAGTTGACGATGAAGATGATTTAGGAGAGCCACTGCCAAGCAACTGAGAGGTTTGATGCTGTAGCCATGGAAGGGAGGAAGTGGCAACAGTGACAGAGCGGCCAAGAGGTAAAACAACTGTCGAGGATGACTCAGAGTTTAGTCAGGGACGGGTTCTTTTGGTCCTTTGCCTCTTAGAGACCCCAGGGAAGGAGGGCTGAGGGGAGAGACTCGAAGGGCCACCAGATCCAGATCCGCAAGTATGGATGGAGTCCCTATCGGTTATAGTTGGAACGCTTATAGGCCCCACTCAAGAACCCCCGAGCCTCACGCAAGCCTTCGAGGGAGCCTTGAAATCGGAAGGCGGGTTCCGACCGAGTGTTCCAGGCGACGGCACCAGGATAACCTTTTACAATGCGCAAATCACCATCCAGCCGCAACCTGCCGAACAGCGTCACCTGGTCCTTCAAGCCTGGAACGGATGACTTCAGAAGCAACAGCAGCATCGGGCCTGGTCCCTCTCTGGGTGGGTGACCACTCAGATAGGTAAGTCAGCCCGCGCCGGCTGCACAGAGGGAAACACCCTGCCCACATTACTTCGACACAGACAAAAACGCTTGAATAAGACTACATCTTTTATATCACACGGGTAAATCCGCGAGAAAAGCGGATAGGTACCGTGGTGATTTGCCCCCGCCCGAGTACACTCGGGCGACTAGTTACTGGCTCCTGGCTCCTGGCTCCTGGCTCCTGGATGAAGATGAAGTTGATGAAGATTTAAGAAAAGAGCCCCTGCCAAGTGACTGAGAGGTTTGGTACTGTAACCAAGGCCGAGGCGAAGTGGCAACAGTGTGACGGAGCGACCACGAGGCAAGGCAACTGTCAGGGATCATTATAGATCTCTCTGTGTTTAATCCTGATCATTTACAAGTCAACTAATCATGTAACACATTTTATTGTGCATTAATTTCAGAATGTAACAGAGAAAGTAAATACATGATTGTGTTGTAAGTTGCGGCAGGTATGCATTGCCGTTTATTACTTTACGAGATACTTGGTTAGATGTGGAAGCTTAAGACATATTAGCATCTAACGCTCCACAAACTTGCAGTTCATATTCTCCACTTGTTAATGCACGCCATCATCCTTCGCTATTATGATGCTGTAAACTGTGGGAGACGTCTACAGTTATTACCAAAATATGAACTATAATTCACCAACTATTAACGTTAGCTTAACTATGATTGCACATTCTGGAAGCTGTTGCTGGTGTGCATGCTTCACCTGCTATATGTTTAGTTCTATCCCTCATGATTACGTCGGCAGGCAGTAAGTGTGAGTAATGATGCAAACTGTGGCGCGGCTTTGTGCAAATTCGCACCTCGTGTATTCCAAAGTACCTAGCAGTAGTATCTGCGTTTTAAACCTCTACATAGCCTTAAGCAGTAATTCATTCTTATTTACTCTTTTTACTTTCTCTACACATACTATGTACTTCGTGTACGGAGAAGGTATTGTATTGCACCCAAAATATTGATATCAAATATTGATATCACCGGAAATACATGTTTTAGGACCCTCTGAATCCAAAATAAGCATTTTTAAAAACATGTCCGTGGGTGTGTGTCTGTGGGCAGCATAGCTCAAAAACGAAAAGTCCGTTAAATAGCAAACTTGATATTTAAGTTCAGTATCTTCCAGGGATGCAACACGAAGGTTTTCAAGAAAATCATCCCACCCCAAACTACACTTTAAAAGGAAAAACATTCTAAAATTTTGATTTTCTCAAAAATAGCTCTAACGATTTTGATCAAAACCTCTTATATTTAAGATATTCACATGGCAAATAAAATACATATCTTGAATTTTCTGGGAATAGCCTCTGAAGACCTATTTATACTGGATGATTTTTATTTAATTCTGTTTAACTGGTAAACCACAAAAGATAGACAAAAATGTACTACACAAAAATGTAGATCTCGATAAGAGACACAATTTATGTCGTATACAAACTTTTCTTGGAGTTGGCAGTTTTCGAGATATTTGCTGTTATTTCAATTTTAAAATACTTAAACTTTTCTCATACGGGAACTTGTCAACGCTTGGCCACGCAGAGAAAACCGATTTAAATCCCATAGCAACCACATTTTAAAACATTTGACTGTCTGTTTAACCTAGTGTATTCCCTTATTTCCCTTCTACTTATAAGGAACTAAGTAATAAGACCGTTTCTGCTAATGCGTTAGCATGAAATAGAAGAATAAGCTTATTAACAATAATTTGTTGCAGAGATGTAGAGAAAGTCATGTAAATGTACTTTAAAGTCTAAAATTTTATTTTCAGTACCGCTAATAGTGATAGAGGAAATATTACATTTTAAACATAAATCTCTTACTGTGATTCAATGCCTTTGAATAGCGTAACTCAAAAATGAAAATCTGATATAACATTTAATAAAGATTGCATTTTAAGAATAGAAGGCAAAAGGTTCCAAGAAAATTTTCCCAGTCCAAAAGGTGATACAACAGGGGAGTGAATTGGTTTGTTGCTGGGGGGTGAGTTGAGTAAAATGAAACAAATACACTTCTTCCTAAAAAGAAAGAATATTCACCAAAATTTGATTCTTAAAAAATCTGATGTTCCATTCACGTGACTTTTTCTACATCTCTTCAAAAATAATTGTTAAAAAGCTCATGCTACCAAACAAAAAATATAGAACACATTAAAACACACAATTTATGTCATATACATTTTTTCGTGGAGTTGATCGTTTTTTTTTTTTAGATATTCCTTGTTTTTGGTTTCAGCCTTGAAAAACTTATACTTTTCTCATACAGGAATTTGTAAACCCCTATCCATACAAACAAAGGAGCTTCAGTCACATGGCAACCAGCTTTTAACTATCACTTTAACCTATGCTACTCCCTTATTTCGTTTCTACTTACAGGGAAGTAAGTAATAAGACTATTTCTGCTATTATTTTCTCGATTAGCATGAAGTAAATAGAGGCATAAGCTTTATAACAATATTTTTTTTTACAGAGATGTAGAGAAAGTCGTGTGAATGGAACACATCAGATTTTTCACAAACTACGTTCACTTTAATTGAATATAGTTTATTGCCTAAATTTTCATCCTAACAAATGGATACAAGAGTAACTTTTTGTACAAAACTTCTTTGGCTGACTAATTAGCTTTAATGAAATTACGAAGACTTGGTATGAAATATACTAGAAATAGAAATTAGCTACCTATATAAAATATGGAAGCTATATGATAATATTATCACACAATGAAGAAATTAAGGGGAAGACTTTTTGGTACTTCAAATTCAAAATATTTTTCAGGATGATGGAGGGTATTAACACGGTTTTGCAGGGAAAATAGGAAAAGGATTAAAAGGATTTTGGAAGGAGATAAAATGTAAGAATCGAAGATATCCATAAGCATGAATTTCAGGCTAGTCTAGACTGTTGCAACACTGCTCGGCTGAGTCAGAGAACTCGCGGAACGCAGTAACCTTTTTCGGAGAACAGCTGGAGGGGAGGCTGACAGCCAATACGTCACTGAGCGAAGGTCATAGCTTAAGTGCTTTCACTTCCTGCCAATACATTCAACCGTGACGATAGCTTTCCCTCATTTCCAAGATGTATTGAATGTTGCAGGCAGACTCATACACGCCATATAAAGAATCTTTAAAACCATATAAACATTGAACAGCTATGACTGCAGAGAAACATTTATTGCCATTTGTGATAAAGCAGGTATATAAAAATTTGGTATAGTTTTGAATATATCTAAAATGCGTAAAAATGTTAGAGTTGCCGTAGTATTTTTAGAGGTGAATGAACAAATATTTCAAGTTCCTCTTATAAGAGTGAGAAACTTACCAAAGTATAATAAACATCAGATAAATACATAAAAGCACTTGGAAAATTATTCAATAATGAGGTAGAACGGATAAGTAATGCCAAAAATAGGCTTTATATGAAGGTAGCCTGCAATTATAATAACATCTAAAATTCGTATAATGTATTATACACTCACATAATGCATACGTATTGTGATAAGTATAATGGGCATAGAAGTTAAAGTCCATAAATACAGGGTTAAATATAGGCGAAATAAACATATAAACCTTTTTGGTTTACTTTTGTTGGTAACACATGAGTAGTAATTGTAGGGTAAACTCGGCAAATATGGGCACCAAAATATTACCTTAGTGGCCCAAATGTCAAGTTCACCCTGTTCTGTAAATAATACCTGTGAAATGGTAGTGATTTGTGAAAGTCTTGCCAGTTTATACATCAGATGGCTTTTACAATAAATGTAAATATGAGAGTTAATTTAAGCAGACCTTGGCATCTTCCTCTATTTCTGACAAACTTTAAAAAGATGCATCACCAAAGTTGAATAAAAAATCTGTTGTGATCCATTCACATGACTTTCTCTACATCTTTGCAACAAATTATTGTTTAAAAGCTTATTGTTCTATTTACTTAATGCTAATCGAAAAAAACATAGCAGAAATTACCTTATTACTTGCTTCCTTGTAAGTAGAAGCGAAATAAGGGAGTACCATAGATTAAAGCTGAAACCAAAAACAAGGAATATCTCAAAAACTATCAACTCCATAAAAAAATATGCATATAACATAAATTGCGTGTTTTATAGTGCTCTACATTTCTTGTGTGGTAAGTTTTTTTTCTCCATCTCTTGCGGTTTAGCAGTTATGTAGAATTCCGTAAAATTCATCCAGCATAAGGTAGTCTTCAGAGACTATTCCAAGAAAATTCAGAGACATTTTTGAGAAACTCAAAACTTTCGAAAAATATTCCACGTAAAGGGTAGTTTGGGGTGGGGGGATTTTTCTCAAAATCTTAAGAGTCGAATCCCTGGAAGATACTAAACTTAAATACCCAGTTTGGTTGCTAACCGACTTTTCGTTTTTGAGTTATCGTGTTCAGACACGCGGACCTTTTTATGAAAATGCTTTTTTTTAGATACTGGGGACCCTAATACATATATTTCCGGTGAAATCTCGATATTGAGTTTTTGGGTGTACATAGAACGTGTAGAGAAAGTAAAAATTGGCTTCAGACGAAGTCGCACGAACCTAGACATTTAAAGAGGCAGTATCTTGCTCGCGGCTGTCTCGCCTCTGGTATTGCAGATTGCAGACTCCCGCAGCTTAACAACAACATCTTTGCCTTCTCATTAACCAGGAGTCTTGCGTCGTCGTCATCAACTTGTTCGTTTTCGTTCATATTCTCTTGCAAGCATAGGAGAAAGAAAGCTGAGGAAGACGGGATGAAGTTAATAAGAGCTCCCTACGGACCGGATCGTCCTTGGAAGGAAGAGGAGAGAATGCGGGGATCTTATGCATTGGATAGCTGACGGGGAGGCATCCGGATTTCGATTCCCGTGGGGAAGAAGAAGCGGGAGAGAGATATTTTCTCACAAGCACAGCAGCAGTCTTTCGACTGCCTTCAATCCTCCTCTAACAGAAATGAGTCTCATATCATTCCCTCGGGATTTCTTGATGGTTGTCTCCATGCTCTGAGTCTTGAAAACTCTTGACTTTGGTCCCCGCAAACACACGGCTTCATTTTTGACTCAATCAGGGAACAGTCTTATAGCCGTGAGAATAGCGTGACGCTGATTTGATTTAAAATTAATGAATGACCTGCTGCCAGGTCCCTGGATTTTTACTTCCTTTACACGTACTCTGTGCATAGTGTATAAAAAAGGTATTGCACTCCAAACACACAAATTTGATACTGAAATTTCATCGGAAATAGACGTTTTATGGTTCCCTATATCCAAAAAAAAAAGTATTTTCAGAAATAGGTCCGTTTCTGTCACTGGTCCGTGTGTCTGTGAACACGATAACTCAAAAACGAAACTCGCTAAAATGCCAAACTTGGTATTTAAGTTTAGTACCTTCCAGGGATGAGACACGAAGATTTTGAGAAAAATCCCCCCACCCCAAACTACCTTTTACATGGAACTTTTTTCGAAAATTTTAATTTTCGCAAAAATGACTAACGATTTTGATTAAAATATCATATATTAAAGATATTTACCTGACAAACAAAATGTATGTCTTGAATTTTTTGGGAATAGCCTCTGGAGACCACTTTATTCTGGACGAATTTTACGGAATTTTGCATAACTGCTAAATCGCAAGACTTAGATAAAAACTTACTGACAAGAAATGTAGAATACGTTAAAGCACACAATTTATGTTATATACATTTTTTTCGTGGAGTTGATCGCTGTTGAGATATTCATTGTTTTTGGTTTCAGCTATGAAATACTTACTTTTCTCATGTAGGAATTTGTCAACTCCTGTCCATATAAACAAAGGAACTTCAGTCCCATAGCAGCAGCTTTTGACTATCACTTTTATCTATGGTACTCCCTTATTTCGCTTCTACTTACAAGGAAACAAGTAATAAGACTATTTCTGCTAATTTGCTCTCGAGTAGCAGGAAGTAAATAGAGGCATAAGCTTTTTAACAATAATTTGTTGCAGAAATGTAGAGAAAGTCATATGAATGATACACATCAGATTTTTAATTTCTCTAGACGTAATATGTACATAGTTTATAGAGAAGGTATTGCACTCCACACATAACTTCGATACCGAGATTCCATCGGAAATAGACGTCCCTTTAAGGTCCCTTTTATCCAAAAAAAAAAGTATTTTCAGAAAAAGGTCCATGTGTGTGTCCGTATGTCCACGAGTCAGTGTGTAATGGTTGCCATGCTGAGTGTTTTGTTTTTTCACTTAAAAAAATCTGACTATTGCTTTTACCTATTGTATTTTCTTATTTCCCTTCTAGTAGATGCAAATAATAAGACAATATCTGGTAATGTTTATATGAGTAGTATGATGTAAATAAAACCATAATGTTTGTTAGGAAAAGTGTTTGTGGAACATTTAGACAAAGCCATAGGAATGAAACACATCAGATTTTTTTTTTAATGAAAGATGTTTGCTGCTTTTTTGCAAAATAAAAACTAGAAGTAAAATAATGAAGTTTCTAGCCCATAGAAACTTCATTATTTTAAATTATATCCAATACTGAAAACGTGCTGGTAAATAATGAGTAACATCTTATCTAATAATTGGATTGAGGTTTTTGTATGTGCCGCAAATCTACAACACGGAACTAACGGCTTTTCTTCCCTTCCGAAGAGAGCCATGGTAAGGATTTTCACCTTCCGCCGAATTTGAAAACCCATTCCCTTCAGAGGCTAGCACGTTACCCCTAGACCACAGAGAACGACGTATCTGTTGAAATGAGTCATTTTATCAGACGTTCGAAGTATCCATCGTTTGCATCGTACTCTTTTGCTTTCTCTACACGTACTATTTACATGGTGTATACAGAAGGTATTGTAATGCACCCAAAAAGTTCGATAACGAGTTTTCATCGGAAATACATGTTCTGAGACCCCCTGAATCCAAAAAAGGCATTTTTAGAAAAATATTTGTGTGTGTGTATGTGTCTGTGGACAGCATAGCTCAAAAACGAAAAGTCCGTTAAAAACCAAACTTGGTATTTAGGTTTGGTATCTTCCAAGAATACGACACGAACATGGACGTTTTTTCGAAAACTTTGATTTTCTAAAAAATGGTTAACGATTTTGATTGAAATGTCATATATTAAAGATATTTACCTGACAAATAATACGTATATCTTGAATTTTCTGGGAATAGCCTCTGAAGACTATTTTATTTTGGATGAATTTTACGGAATTTTGCATAACTGCTAAACCGTAAGAGATGAACAAACTGTTTTTATTAAAAGAGTCAAAACGTGTATTTCCGAAGAATCTTGGTATTGGACTTTTAAGTTGTATATGCTGTTTCCCATGCATAATAAGTGTAATACAGGAAGTAAATGAAAAGTTTAAAAGGTTATGTTACGCATTAGAACAAATAAAAGAAAGTGAGAGATTAATTTCGCAACTTATAAGTTTATACTTAATCAAAAGTGATTTTGTCCCCGGCTATTAAGACATGTATACAGATACCAGCACAGAAGCTCAACCTATGAACTCTCGCGAAAATTACGTTTTTATAAATTAAAAAACTCAAATTAATGCAAAAAGAGCAGCAGTAATAAAGTTAATGTAAGAAGAACATAGTTCAGCTGCTGTTCTAATTCATTCTTCATGAATACTTGGCTGGAATTTGAATTAGGGTACACGAAATGGATGCAGAACTTAGTAAGACCTAAAAAAAAGTCTTCCATTCACCTAACCTTCTCTACATCTCTACAATAAATTATTGTTAAAAAGCTTATTCTTCTATTTACTTAACGCTAATCGAGAAACAATTAGCAGAAAGAGTGTTATTACGTGCTTCCTTGTAAGTAGAAGGGAAATGAGGGACTACCAAAGACCAAAGCTGGTTGTTATGTGATTGAAATACCATTGTTTGTATGGACAGGAGTTGACAAATTCCCGTACGAGAAACGTATAAGTATTTTATAACTGAAATCAAGAACAAGGAATATCTCAAAAACGATCAACTCCACGAAAAAAAATTACAATACGTTTTTGTCTATCTCTTACGGTTTACCAGTTATGCAAAATTCATCCCGAATAAAGATCTCTTCAGATGCTATTTACAGAAAATTCAAGATATACATTTTATTTGTCATAAATATGTCTTAAACATGAGATATTTTAATCAAAACCGTTGGAGCCATGTTTGAGAAGATCAAAATTTTCGAAAAATGTTCTATTTAAAGGGAGTTGGGGATGGGGGCATTTCCTTGGAAATCTTCATGTCGCATCCTTTGAAGATATCAAACTTAATATACCAAGTTTGGTATTTAACGTTCTTGAGATTTTGAGCTATGCTGCCCATGTAAACAAAACATGTTTTGAGAAACCCTTGATACAAAAAAAAAAACAACAACAATTTTTATAAAAATGTCCGTGTACGTGTCTATGTATGTGTATGTGTGTATAGATAACTCAGAAGCTAAAAGTCGGTTAAATGCTAAACCTGGTATTTAAGTTTGGTATCTTTCAAGGATGCGACAGGAAGATTTCAAGAAAATTCCCCCATTTTCAACTACCCTTTACAAGGAACATTTTTCGAAAATCGCAGTGGTCGGCCAAATGAGGTTACCAGTCCAGAAATTGTAAAGAAAATCCACAAAATGGTATTTGATGACCGTCAAATGCAATTCCGCGAGCTAGCAGATATTGCAGGCATTTTAAAAAGTTCTGTACATCGCATACTGGTTGAAAATTTGGATATGAGAAAGTTGTGTGCAAGGTGGGTGCCGCGTTTACGCACAATAGAACAAAAACAGCATCGTGAGGATGTTTCAGTCGAGTGTTTGGCAATGTTTCTCTGCAATAAAGCTGAGTTTTTGCGTTGATCCTTAACAATGGATAAAATCTAGGTCCATCACTTCACACCTGAGACGAAGGACAAATCAAAACAGTGGATTGGAAGGGGAGAATCGGCTCCAAAGAAGGCGAAGACAGTTCCATCTGCAGGCAAGGTCATGACGTCAGTTTTCTTGGCCACACGTGAGATAATTTTCATTGATTATCTCAAAAAAGGAAAAGTAAACAATGGCGAATATTATGTGAACTTGTTACGACGTTTGAGTGCTGAAATCGAGCAAAAACGGCCGCATTTAGAGAAAAAGAAAGCTTTGTTTCATCAGGACAATGCGCCAGTTCACACTTCCATTATCGCCATGGCTAAAATCAATGAGTGTTCGAATTGCTTCCTCATGCACCCTATTCACCAGATTTAACCACCTCTTATTATTTTCTGTTTCCAAACTTGAAGAAGGTGGTAGAAGAGTTACCAACATTGAAGAGGTGGAGTCTGTAGTTGATGGATATTTTGCAGACTTCGATAGTTCTCACTATAAACAGGGTATCGAACATCTCTGGGGAAAGTATATTGAGCTGAAAGGAAACTATGTGGAGAAATAAAGATATCCCCCCCAGATTTTTGTGTTTTCTTTGTTAGGTTGGGTACTTCTAGAACAGCCCTCGTATAAGAATGTCTCTTAGGAAACAAAATATGTTTGAGAACTTGGGAAACAAATCAAAAATTCTTGTCTTAAATAACGTTTGCTAAGTAAGGATTTCCTGTCAAAAAGCATTAAGCAATATTCTGTATGTACAATATTTTAGCAGCTATATCCTCTGTGTATTTTTCTTACGCTTCACATGAAAAGCGTTTCCTCTGTGTAATTAAAATTTCCCAAAGGAAAATCTCATTAAATTACCAAATCCTTGTTTTTTCTGGTCCTAAAGAGCATACGCGATTTTTAATTGTTTTATTTTATTCCTGTTTCCTGCGAGGAAAACAAAAGGTCTTTTTTTGTATTGTGTTCGGCAACGCTTTGAGTTGGTAACTATCCTCCAGAGTTAGAGAACAGATTTAGCCGTTGTTAATTGGCAGCAAACGAGTTTCGTGGGTTGTTAGAGCGTGTGGTTTTTGTAGCCGTTATAACTATTGCATGTGGTTCGAACTGAACGTGGCGTGATTATCGGACATGCGCTAGGTAATTAGTATTCCAGCTCGCTATGAATTTTACATGCAGAGCTGTCCATACCCCCTCACAACTCACGACGGGCGCCATGTTCTGACATCCCTTTTCTATCGTTACGCTACGATAGGAACTGTAAATTCTGTTCCGTAACCGATGCTTTTGATCCGCCTTGTAACCATCTAGGTCTTCAATTACCAACTTCTGTTGCATGTGACGATTTTCAAGTTCTCTAAAATGAGATATACTCGAATGTTCAAAATTCTGACATGTTCCATTCACGTGACTTTCTGTACATCAGTGTTAAAAAGCTTATGCTTCTATTTACTTCATGCTAATCGAGAAAAATTAGAAGAAATAGTTTATTATTTCCTTCCTTGTAAATAGAAGTGAAATAAGAGAGTACCATAGGTTAAAGTGATAGTAAAAAGCTGATTGCTATGTGACAGAAGTTCCTTTGTTTGTATGAAAAGGAGTTGACAAATTCTCGTATCAGAAAAGTATATGTTTAAAGCTGAAATCAATAACAAGGAATATCTCAAAAAAGATAGCTACACGAAAAAATATGCATAACAAATTGTATGTTTTAACGAGCTCTATATTTTATGTAAAATTCATTCAGAATAAAGTAGTTTTCAGAGGCTATTCCCAGAAAATTCAAGATATACTTATTATCTGCTATATAAATGTTAATATACAATATTTTAATCAAAATCGTTATAGCCATTTTTGAGATGGTATTTCGAATATTTTTTCTATGTAAAGGGTAGTTTGGAGTGGGGGGATTTTTCTCAAAATCTTCGTGTCGCATCCGTGGAAGATAACTAAACTTAAATACCAAGTTTGGTATTTAACGGTCTTTTCGTTTTTGAGCTATGCTACCCACATGCGCGTACACACACACATACACACAGACAAACAGACTGACAGACATATACACTCACACACAAGTCATTTTTCTAAAAATGCGTTTTTTGTTATCAGAGAGTCTCAAAACAGTATTTCCGGTGAAATCTCGGTATCTATTTTGGATGCAGTACAATACCTTTACTATATACTATGTACATAATACGTGTAAAAGCAGTGATTTAATGCTATTTCATACATAGAGACGTCAATTTATTACATGCGATTTACTACCTGGTCATTCTTTTGTTTTGTACCATATATCAATAGGTCTTACTTTTGTTTAGTCTGTATGTCCAAGTTATTTCTTTCTCTAGCACGTGTGCATATGTTCATAGTAAATAGAGAATGTGTTGTATTCCACGCGAAAATTCGAAAATGGAAATGGAGTTCTATTTATAGACGCTATTTAACTGCTGTGGTTCTCAGCATCCCATTCTATACTGGGCGTGAAAGACCGCTTAAACTTGTTCAGGAGCCTCTCTGTGAGGATTGAGCTGCCTTTACGTGCCGTAAATATACGACACGGGACCAACGGCTTTACTGCCCTTCGAAAGAAGCCATACTAAGGATTTTTACGCCCGAAAATATCCATCGTCCTCCACCGGGTTTGAACCCGCGACCTTGGGTATATGAAGTTAGCATGGTAACCATTACACCATGGAGGGCGACGTCCCGAAAATCGATAACAAGGCTTCATCGTAAATACATGTTTTGAGGACTCTTGAATCTCAAAAGGTTTTTAGGAAAATGTCCGCGTGGGTGTGTGTGTGTGTGTGGGTGTGTATGTGGACAGTGTAACTCAAAAACGAAAACTTGATATTTAAGTTATGTATCTTCCAAGATTCTAGATGCTCTCAAGAAAATCCCTCTACCGTCAACTACGCTTTACGTGGAACGGTTTTCGAAAGCTTCTGTTTTTTTCAAAAATAGCTGTAGCGATTTTGGTTAAAATAGCATATGTTTACGATATTTTCCGACAAACTAAATATATATCTAGAATATTTTGGAAAAAAATCTCTGAAGGCCTCTTCATTCTGGATAGCTTTTGCGTATATGGTAAACCATAAAGATAGAAAAAAGCTTTCTACAAAAAAATATAGATCACGTTTTGTTAGAATTAGCCGTTTCCAAGTTATTGTTTTAAAATGCTTAAACTTTTATCAGACGCAAAATTATGTTTCTTTTCATATATATTTTGTTTTGCTCCTGAGCTTGAAAAGATAACAGAATTTCAATGACAAACGCATAGCAACAGCTTTTAAAACTTTTGACTGTCGTTCTAGCCTACATTATTGTCTTATTTCCTTTCTGGTTATAAGGAATTAAGTAATAAGACTAATTATGGCAATAGCACTATTATAAAATATTAATAGTCTTTCTTTAAGAATAGTTTGTTTCCAGAACAGGTAGCGAAAGTTAGGTTACTGGAACACATTAGATATTTTTTTTATAGAATTTAAGATTTTATGGTTAAATTTTTACGAAGTAGTATTTAAATTCATATTTTATTTATGAAGTAGTTCAAGTAAATATCATTCAACAGTCTGACCTTCCTAGATAAATTCTCTCACAACGCTCGAGAGTTTATCCGTTATGTCTGGCCTCTTATGATATTAGAATTAGCCCTTAGAATCCCTGTAGGACAAGGGCTTCTTGGTGCCGAGGCGGCTGTTCAATCTCGCGTATCCAGTTCGGTAAAGATCCTCATTCTTTTGTCAGTAGTCTTCATTCTCTGCGATCCTTGGCCACTGTTGTCCAGTTTTGTCCGAAATGAAGTTTCAGATCGCATCCCTATCATTTTTTCTGCCGGCCTACGCTTCTTAAGCCTGTTCTTGGATCCCAGCCTGTCATCTAGTGTGCATATCTGTTGTGGTCTATCCACATGACGTGGCCCGCCCACTTCCATTTGATGTAGGTGGCTGATGTTGCGTCTTTGATGCCTGTCAACTACCTCAGTTCTTCATTGTGGATTCTGAGGCTGACGTCTAGAATATTTCTCTCCAATTTCCTTAGGCATGTTCCCAACATGTATCTTTCTCTGTTTGCTAGGGCCTAGGTTTGGGTTCCATGTAGTAAGAGATGAAGGATGCAGTTGTTCAGCATATCTTTATAACTTGTGATAAATGAAGGTTAAGGCAGATGTCGACTGATAGTTCACGCTCATCCTCTGTATCTAACAGGCGGTTAGTTGTTTTATTTGGACCAATGAGGTCAAATCAGCTTAAAGATCGAATTTTAAAATGTGATAGGCCTAGAAACGTAATTAGTGTTCACAATCAACTACGTATTAAATTATACCCTATAGTGAGTGGGTAGAGTGAAGGTAATATTACTTTCTCTACACGTAGTATGTACATAATATATAGAGAAGGTATTGTATTGCACCCAAAATTCGATACCGAGATTTCACCGGAAATACATGTTTTGGGACCCCCCTGAATCCAAAAGATATTTTTAGAAAAATATCCGTGCGTATCTGTGTACAGCATAGCTCAAAAACAAAAAATACCGTTAAATGCCAAACTTGATATTTAAGTTTGGTATCTTCCAAGGATGCGACACGAAGGTTTTCAAGAAAATCTCCCCACCCTCAACTACCCTTTACATGGATAGAAATTCGAAAATGTCTATTTTCTCAAAAATGGCTCTAATGATTTTGATTAAAATCTCTTCAAAGATATTTATGTGACAAATAAAATGTATATCTTGCATTTTCTGGGAATAGCCTCTAAAAACATGAATTTTGCGGAATTTTGCATAACTGGCAAACCATAAGAGATAGACAAAAACCTACCACACAAACATGTAGAGCACGTTAAAACACACAATTTGTTATATATTCGTGGAATTGACCGCTTTTGAGATGTTCCTTATTATTAGTTTCAGCTTTATAATACTTACACTTTTCTCATACGGAAACTTGTCATCTACTATGCATGCAAACAAAGGGACTTCAATCACGGTACGACTATCAATTAAAAGATTTGACTATCAATTTAGCGTATTGTACTCCCTTTATTTCCTTCTTACAAGGAAACAAGTAATAAGACCCTTTCTGCCAATTTTTTTCTCGATTAGCATTAAGTAAACAGAAGAATAAGCTTTTAACAATAATATATTGCAGAGATGTAGAAAAAGTAATGTGAATGGAACACATCAGATCTTTTTATTGGAATGAAATCGATTAAATAATCAGTTATAGAAATAAACAAAATAGCGCCGTATGAAGAAACGTAGTTTATCTCTAAAGCATAAAGAAGAACTTAACGTGTAGAACGAGCACGGAATATAGAAATTAAGCTCATTAAATTTATTTTTAAAATACGGAACCATAATAAGTAAAGATAGAATGGGGAGATAGCATAATGATGATGGTAATAGTAATAATAATAATAATATACCAGCCAACTGTTTTGAACATCAATTTCAAACCTTATAGTTCTACTCTATAGTAATTTTGAGACGGATTATAATTTTAAATTGCATAGTTTTCTCTATGGTATGGAACATGTCTTACTTTTGGGACTTAGGGTTGTACTTTGTGATGGAGTATTATTTTAAGACAAATAGTTTGCTACGTGGTTGTGTTTGGGACAAAGTATTATTTTGAAATGGAAATAGCTTACTTTTATGTTTTGGAACGGATTGTTGTTTTGAAAGCGTGTAACTCGCTATTAATTTTATGCAATGTAATAAATTACTATATACCCTTCAATAAAGGCACTTCTCATCTATTGGATTTGTATGTAAGGGGTGTGTGTTAATTAAAAAATAACATAGGCCTACTCTACCAAAATAATTATGTGATTATATTTTATGAAATGGTTGTTATTTTGTAAGTTTGTAGCTCACTCTGCGTTTATCTTTTGTTAAATTATTTTGGATGTTTGAGTATATAGCCCACTGTGTGGTGATATTTATGACGTTATTTTGGATGCACAAATGTCATTATGCTGTTACGTTTTATGAGCTATTTTAGATCGTATCTCTCGCTTTGTGCTTATCTTTTGTGACATCATTTTGGAACTGATTATCTCGCCCAGGGCTTACCGTTACCAACGTTATTTCGGAAGCGTAGATTTCTTTCTGTGGTTAGCTTTTGTTACTTTTTTTGTAATTGTGCATCTCACCTGTGGTTATATTTTTGACGTGATTTTGGGAGCCTCTATATGTGTGTTTCTTCCTCAGCAAGTGGATGTTACCCAGTAGCAGAGTTAAATGTATTTATAAAATATTAATAATGAAATAAAAACTCTAATTATATTAATTTTATAAACAATTAATACTAATTGCATCAAATAACAGTTTAAAAATAATTATAGCTACCAGTTTATGGCTTTGTATAACTTGATATAACAGTTAATTACAGAGAATTCTGAAATCATTAATTATCAATTCAATTACTATCTAATCAGTATGATGAATAATGTAGCACATAGAAATCTGGAATGTATTACTCACAACTCATTCTAATTCAACAATATAAGACTTTTGTTTATATTATACTCTTTTGTGAGATCCAAACACGAATGCGCTTCGGTTTCATGCAATTCTCATATTAAAAATAATACACTTATTGAAAATATTCAAAGTAAATTTCTAAGATATGTGTTTCTCCACTATTTTTCTAAGGTTAAATCGTATGAATCATTGATTCACTTACTTGAGTTTAAACATCACATAGAAGAAATTGTTATCCGTCCCTTTTCCTTTACAAACAGCTACATAACATAATTGAATGATCCTAACCTAAGACAATGAATAAGTTGTTACGTTCCGAATATTTTACCAAATAAATTTCGCAATATTTTTTTCGCTTAGAGGGTTAATACTGATTCACATAAGTATTCGTCTATACTTAGAAGGCAAACTACGTCACTTAAACATTGATATATTTCATATAAATACTAACAGTTTTACTATATCCTGTGATTATTTATTACCAATAGGAGATTGATAGGTTTGGTGAATCAATGTTACCAACCTTTTATGCTGTGTTTATGTCGTGTTATTTTGTATGATTTATTTTGTAATAAAAATGATAGTGTAAATTTTAAGTGAACATTGTAATAGGGAAACCTTTAATGTTCACGTTATAGATACATAAAAATAAATAAGTTTACCATTAATATTTAACACAACATTAAATCACAAACATACTTCTGTAATTTACAATATATTATCCGATATTTATTGAACTGAGATTTTTCATAAATCTCTTCAAGGAGGAAGAACAACCCTAAAATGTTATTACAGGTAATTGATCGCATTCTTTAATGGTTCTATTAAAAGAATACAATTTTCGCATGTCAGTTCTGTACCTTCTACTCTGAATTGTGTAAAAATGAGCGTGTATGATCGTGCCCTATGAAGCGTATATCTTTTTGATTATTCTTAGTGACGTTATTTTGTGATTATTTGAGCTGTATAACTTGGGCTATACTTATGTAGTGGAATAAAACTAGTATATATTGGAGAGATTTTCTTGAAAATCTTTGCAATAAGCTGAATTTAAATTGTAAATTGGATTTATGCGACTCTTCTGTTTCTATGTTATGCTATCACACATGCGCATTCACAAAGCATATGCGTATTTTTTCAAATATATCCCTGTTATTTCTTTCTCCAGCACGTATGTACCATATACATAGTAGGTAGAGAAGGTATTGTATTACACCTAAAATTGGAAATAAATGTTTTGAAACCTTCTGATTCCATAAAGGCATTTTTAGAAAACAAAATAGCATATCTCAAAAAAGAAAATCCCAAATATTTTAGTTTAGCATCTCCCAAGGGTACACCACGAAGATTTTTAAGAAAATTACCCACCCAAGTAAAGGGTAACAAAATGAGACGAATTTATTGTGATTCATCTTAGCTGGCATACTGCTAATAATTGAAGGTTTAGAGATAAGTTAGCCTTTCAATGCTTGTAAAGCATGTTGCGTCTTTTTCGTCCTTTCATTTGACTTAAGAATTTCATATCGCCCTTATAAATTTATTTTGAAGCACAGGAACCACTAGACTGTCAACTGTTTACGACCTGTATAAATGACGAGATTTCCTATAGGTATTCATATTAAAGGAGCAGAAATCTATTGCCGGTTTTTCTTTTGTATTAAAACTCTATCCTCGAAGGAAGATTTAGCCATATAAGACCTACGTGATTCATGGAAGTAAGGCAGAATCCTTGGGGAGTCGAGGAGAATGTTGCTGCAAGCGTCTTGCAATCTTCTTCGAAAGCCTGAGATAAGCGCCTCTTGTATAGGCAACCCAACATGCGGGACCACCAGAATTGTCCAGGATGTGTGTTAAATACTGTTGTCTGCTTTTGGTCGTATTGAGTGGACAATAGAAGCACACATCACACATCTGTGCTGCAAATGCTTATTTAGGGTGGGGTAAAATTTCATAATTAGCATTTGTAATACAACCATAAATTTTGTAATTAAAATTAATTTCGGTTTTGGAGGTTCAACATGGGCGAAAAACGTCCTCCCACTTCGTAATGAAAATTATTATTATATAAAACCACTATCGTCAACACTTCAGAAATGAAACTATCACTGCAATGTTTTCAAATATTTGAAGCTCCGAAAAGGGTAGCGATATATCCCATACAAGAATTCCAACGATTATTTGAAAAAAAACTTTTTTTTTCTTTTTTCAATGAAAAATGGCCAATTAGTTAAAAATGTTAATGTGCTCCTTCACATGAATTTCTCTACATCTCTGCAACAAATTATTGTTAGTAAACTACTCTAATCTAGATAAACATTGGTAGAAATGGTTTTATTACTTAGCTCCTTATAGGTAAAAGGCAAATAAGGGGATGCGCTAGGTTAAACCGACAGTCAAATGTTTTAAAATGTGGTTATTATGTTCGATTCTTTGCATGGTCAGGTGTTGACAAGTTCCCATATGAGAAAAGTATAGGTACTTTAAAACTGAAATCAATAACAAGGAATACCTTAAAAACGGGAAACTCCAAGAAAAATGCATTTAACATAAATTGTGTGTTTGAATGAGCTCTACATTTTTGTGTTTTAAGTTTTTGTCTATCTCTTACGGTTTACCAGTTATGCAAAATTCGGAAAAATTCATGCGGAATAAACATGCCTTCAGAGGCTATTCCCAGAAAATTCAAGATATACATTTTATTTGGCATATAAATATCTTTAATATACAATTCTTTAATCAAAATCGTTGGAGCCATTTTTGAGAAAATAATTGTTTTTGAATTTTTTTCCAAGTAAAGGGTAGTTGAAGGTGGGATTTTCTTGAAAATCCTTGTGTAGCATCCTTGGAACTTAAATACCAAGTTTTGTATTTAGCGGACATTTTGAGCTATGCTGTCCACACACACACGGACATTTTTACTTTCTCTACACGTACTAAGTACATAGTGTACAGAGGAAGTAGTGTATTCCACCCAAAATTCGATACCCAAGTTTCAACGGAAATGATATGTTTTACAACCACCTGAATAAAAAAAAAAGCATTTTCAGAAAAAAAAGTCCATGTGTGTGTCTGTGGACAGCATAGCTCAAAAACGAAAAGTCCGTTAAATACCAAACGTATTTAGGTTTCGTATCTTCCAGAGATTAAAGATATTTATTTTGATTAAAGATATTTATATGACAAATGTATAGCTTGAATTTTCTAGGAATAGCCTCTGAAGACTACTTTTCTGAATGAATTTTACGGAATTTTGCATAACTGCTAAACCGTAAGAGGTGGACAAAAACTTAACACACAAAAAGTGTAGATCTCGTCAAAACACACAATTTATATCGTTTACATTTTTGTTGTGAAGGTAACCGTTTCCGAGATATTCCTTGTTATTGGTTTCAATTGTAAGGTACTTTTCTCAGACAGTAAGTGTCCGTTTTTCTTTTGTTCTACTCCTGGCCAAGCAAAGAAGCGATTTGCAATTACAAGCGCATTAAGGCAGCTTTTAAAACATTTGACTATCGCGCATTCCTTTATAAAGAATTAAGCAATAAGAAAGTTCCGCAAATGTTTATCTTGATTAGCCTGATGTAGAAAGAAGCAAAATCTTTTGTGAGAAGTTTGTTTTTAGAGCAGCTAACTAATCAGATTTTTACTTTCTCTACACGTACTATGTACATAGTCTATAGAGAAGGTACCCTAAAATTCTTTACCGAGATTTCACCGGAAATACATGTTTTGTGTCCCCCTGAATCCAAAAGAAGCCACATTTTTAGAAAAATGTCCCTGTATTTATCTGTGTATGTGTCTGTGGAAAGCATTGCTCAAAAACGAAAAGACTTGTTAAATACCAAACTTGGTATTTAAGTATGGTATATTCCCTTTACATGGAAAAATTTTGAAAATTTTGATTTTCTTAAAATTGGCTCTAACGATTTTGATTAAAAATCTCTTATACTTAAGATATTTACTTGCCAAATAAAATGTATATCTTGAATTTTCTGGGAATTTCCTCAAAACACCTCTTTAATCTAGGCGATTTTTGTTGAATTTTACATAACTGGTAAACCGTAAGAGATAGACAAAGGCTTACTACACAAAAAACGTAGAGCAGGTTAAAACACACAATTTGTGTAATATACATTTTTTTCGTAGAGTTCGTCGTTTTTGTGACATTCCTTATTTCTGGTTTCTGCTATGAAAAACATACATTTCTCATACAGGAATTTGTCAACTGCTGTCCATACAAACAAAGGAACTTCAGTGACATAGCAACCAACTTTTGATTATCTCTCTAACCTATGGTATTCCCTTATTTCATCTCTACTTACAAGGAAGCAAGTAATAAGACTATTTCTGCTAATTTTCTCAATTAGCATGAAGTAAATCGAAGCATAAGCTTTTTAACACTAATTTATTGCAGAGATGTGGAGAAAGTATTGCGAATGCAACACCTCAGATTTTTAATTCTTGTCGAGCTGATATATCGATCTCAGGTGAATACACGATATTATTCCTCCAGTCGCTCGTGCATGACAAATGCTAAAATATGAGCGTGTAATTCTATTTACTTGCAGCGTTAATGTATTGAACGCTTATCAAATATTCACACCCTCATTATTGCTCTGCACTGCATGACTCGCCTCCGAAAGATTAAAAGTAATTGCCCAAACATGACATCCGCTACCGAGTCCGGAGTTCGAATCACCCCACGACCCTCTTCCGTGCAACGGAATTTCGCTTTCCCTCTCTCTAGATTTTGTCGAGCATACTGAATGAGATTCCCTTAAAAGGCAATATGGTTCGCTTCTAGAATTCTAGATTTCTTGCACTCCTTTAAATATTCCAACTAATCACCTGATGCAAATACCATGGATATTTATGTGATGTATTCCATTCACATGACTTTCTCTATATCTCTTGGCTTTATTTCTGTGGTGGGCACTTTTGTTATTTCGTCATTAGAGCCGCATTGTAGTTATTTACTGGTCTATTATAAACAAAGCGTAGCCCAACGTGGAGGGCCCTAAGCCGCAAAGCCTAGCCGAGGAATATTTTTTAAAGTTGAGGAGTGTAGCAGTTGATAGGGTGTAGCCGAGGGATCTGTGAAGCTAAAACCCCAATGATCTCAAGAAGAAGTCAAACTTTTGGCAATCTGGCAACTTTCACAACTGAACAACTTAATGTTTTCAACACTTTCAAGTATGGATCGCCAGTAAAAGTGTGTGTGTATGTGTGTGTGTGCGCGCGCGCGCATTTCCGTATTTGTGTTGGAACCATCTTTACCACTTATTCTTCTATTTGATTCATGCTAATCGAGAAAAATTTAGCAGACATGTTTTTTTTTTTTTTTTTTTTTTTTTTTATTTATTAGCTTCCTTGTAAGCAGAAGGAAAATAAAGGAATGCAATAGGCTAAAGTGATGAGCAAATCTTTTAAAAGCTGGTTGCCATGTGATTGTCTGTATGGCCGGCAGTTGACAAAATCCCGTATGAGAAAAGTATTTAAAGCTGAAACCATTAACAAGGAATATCTCAAAAACGGTCAAATCTACGAAAAAATGTTTATAAAATAAATCGTGTATTTTAACGAGCTCTACAAGTTTTGTATTGTGAGCTTTTGTCTATCTCTTACGGTTTACCAGTTATGTAAAATTCCTCAAAATTATATAGAATAGACATGTCTTAAGAAACTATTCTCAGAAAAGCCAAGATATACATTTTGTTTGTCGGGTAAATATCTTTAATATAAGGTTTTAATCAAACCTGTTAGAGCTATTTTTGAAAAAATTTACATTTTCGAAATATTTTGCATGTAAAGGGTAGTTGGAGTGAGGGGATTTTCTTAAAAAGCTTCGTGTCGCATCCTTGGAAGATACTAAACTAACGGAATTTTCGTTTTTGAGCTATGTTATCGACACGCATACGCACACAAACACACACGGACATTTTCCCAAAAATGCTTTTTTTTTTTTTTTATTCAGGAGAACCCAAAACATATATTTTCGGTGAAATCTCGGTATTGACTTTTTCTCCATACTCTATGTACATTGTTCGTGTAGAGAAAGTGAAAATATGGTATTCAACTTTCACTAGGGATTATCAGGAATTTTTAAGATTTTACAAGACCGAGCCAGGTGCTCAGAGTTTCGCCTGGGACTGGCCTTCGGGAGATCCGAGTTCGATCCCCGTTGACTGGTCACTTTGTCCCTGGGGTTTTTGCGTGTTTTTCCTGTGACCGCTTAGGTGAATGCTGGGGGCTGTATCTCTACCACAGTTCCTTTCCCTTTCATTCCTTCATTTCATTTCCTTTTTCATCTTTCAGGTCGGTGCAGGTGTGACTTGAGGCTTTGAAGGCAGATGGCACGGTTGCTTATCGCTTTAGCCTAGTGTAATGCCTTAGTCACCTTCTAATTGTAAGTCACATAATCATTCTGTTAATGTTTATCTCAATTAGCATGCAGTAAACAAACAATCGTTTGTAAGATGATTGTGTCTTTAGAACAGGTAGAGAAAGGTATGTGAATTTAACACATCAGTTTTTACCTAATGCTATTATATTGTTCCACAAAGATTATATTTGTTGAATTTTTCCTCAATTTCAGTTTTTGTTTTATATGCTATTGGACCCCAAATACTTAAATATTTAATACCTTTTATTAATACCGTTCACTAACTTTAATTTTTATGGTCAATCAATGCCATTGATTTGTTTTATTTATGAATATTTTCACGAGAAAAATAAAATATGTATGAATAAATCCGTAACATAGCTTATTTAATGTTTCAATCCCTCTGCAATTCTTGGTGACATTATTTACTGTCCAAATAAGAAACTATAGAGAGATTGCTTCTCCACTGCTCGGAGAACTTGATATTTAGAAGCTTTCAGGAATAAAAGTATAAATGAAGGACATCCATTTAGCACGCATGTTTATAGAAGCAGAACGGTTTTTTACTTTCTCTACACGTACCTAATGTGTACATAGTGTATAGAGAAGTACTGCATTGCACCCAAATATTCAGTACCGAGATTACATCGGAAATACATGTTTTGAGACCCCTGATACAAAAATACTTTTTTGAAAAAATGTCCTTGTGTGTGTGTCTACGGACAGCATAGCTCAAAAACGAAAACATCGTTAAATACTAAACATGGCATTTAAGTTTATCTTCCAAGGATGCGACACGATTTTCAAGAAAATCCCCCCCAACCTCCAACTACACTTGACATGGAAAATTTTGATTTTCTCAAAAATATCTCTAACGGTTTTGATTAAAATCTCTTACATTTAAGATATTTAAAAGACAAACAAAATGTGTATCTTGAATTTTCTGAAAACAGCCTCTGAAGACCTCTTTATTCTGGATGAATTTTGCATAAATGGTGAACCGTAAGCGATATACAAAATCTTACTGCACAAAAAATTTAGATCCCGATAAAACACACAATTTATGTCATACACATTTTTGTCGTGGAGTTAGCCGTTTTCGAGATATTCCTTGTTATTCCTTGTTATAAAATACATAATTTCTCAAACGGAAACTTATCAATTCCTGGCCACGCAAAGAAACGGGAGTTCAATCACATAGCAACCACATTTTAAAACATTTGGCTGTCAGTTTAGCCTAGCGTATTCCCTTATTTCCCTTCTACTTATAAAGGAACTAATAAGACCGTTTTGTGCTAATGCTGTAGCAATAAATAGATAGAAGAAAAAGTTTATTATCAATAATTTGTTGCAGATGTGGAGAAAGTCGTGTGAGTGGAACATATCAGATTGTTTATCCTTCAAATACGGAGTTTTTATTCGTATTTTGCTGAATTTTTACTTTCTCTACACGTACTATGTACATAGTGTATAGAGAAGGTATTTTATGGCACCCAAAAATTCGATACCGAGATTTCACCGGAAATGTTTTGGTCCCCCTGAACCCCCCAAAAAAAAGCATTTTTGGAAACAAGTCCCTGTGTGTCTGTGTGTCTGTGGACAGCATAGCTCAAAAACGAAAAGACCGTTAAATACAAAACTTGATATTTAAGTTTGGTATGTTCCAAGGATGTGACATGAAGATTTTCAAGAAAATCCCCCCCAACCCAACTGCCGTTTTTTCGAAAATTTTGATTTTCTTAAAAATTGCTCTAAGGATTTTGATTAAAATATCGTATATTAAATATGCTTACCTGACAAATAAAATGTATATCTTGAATTTTCTGGGAATAGGCTCTGGAGACTACTTTATTCTGGATGAATTTTATTGAATTTTGCATAAGTGGCAAACCGTAAGAGATAGACAAAAACTTACTACACAGAATTGTAGATCACGATAAAACACACAATTTATGTCATGTAAATTTTTTTCGTGGAGTTGATTGATTTTCAGATATTCGTTGTTTTTTGGTTTCAGCTTTGAAAAACTTACTTTTCTTATACAGGGATTTGTCAACTCCTGTACATACAAACAAAGGAACTTCAGTCACATAGCAACCAGCTTTTGACTAACAATTTAACCTATGGTAATCCCTTATTTCCTGTCTACTTAAACGTAAGCAGGTAATAAGACTAATTCTGCTAATTTTTTCTCGATTAGAGTGAAGTAAATAGAAGTATGATCTTTTTAACAATAATTTGTTGCGAAGATGTAGAGAAAGTCATGTGTATGGAACACATATTTTTACTTTCTGTATATTATATTATATTATATATAGAGAAGTATTGTATTCCACCCAAAATTCGATAGCGAGATTTCACCGGAAATATATGTTTTAGGGTCCCCTGCATCCAAAAAAAAGCATTTTCACAAAAAGGTCCGTGTGTCTGTGAACACGATAACTCAAAAACGAAAAGTCGGTAAAGCACCAAACTTTGTATTTAAGTTTAGTATCTTTCAGAGACGCGACACGTAAATTTTGAGAAAAATCCCCCCACCCCAAACTACCCTTTACATGGAACTTTTTTCGAAAATTTTGATTTTCTTAAAAATGGCTCTAACGATTTTGATTGGAATATCGTGTATTACAGATATTTGACTGACAAATAGTATGTATATTTTGAATTTGCTGTGAATAGCTTCGGTGTATTCTGGATAAATTTTGCTTAATTTGGCATAACTAGTAAACCGTAAGAGATAGACAAAAACTTACTGTACAAAAAATACACAAGTTATGTTATATAAATTTTTCTCGTGGAGGTATTCATTGTTATTAGTTTCAGTTGTGAAGTACTTATACTTTTCTCAGACGGGAGTGTGCGATTTGCTTTTGTTCTACTCCTGGCCAAGAAAAGAAGCGATTTGTAATGACAATCGCATAACGACAGCTTTTAAAACATTTGACTGTGGCTTTAACCTCGATTAGCAAGATGCGGAAAGAAGAATAATCTTTTGTAGGAGTTTTGTAGAACTGCTAGAGAAAGTCATGTGAATGGAACACGTCAGATTTTTTGTGCTGTATTCAGTGGCTCATTATAATGGATTTTTGTACCTCTGGAATACTGAGCGCTTGTAGATAAATCCAAAAATATACAAACTGTGAGATTGGTGTGTTTACTCTATAGATGCAGCATTTCTGTGTAAATTGGACTCTATCTCTGTGTGTTTTAGGGCAACAATTGTGGTGATACTAAGGTAAACATTCATAGCTGTTTTTGCGATTACAGGGATATTCAATTCTCTGGTCAATGTATTCTGTCAAGCGACAAGAGCTCATGAATGAAGTTATTATGTGTTACCCATCAGTAGTATACTCACATTGAGGGAAATGTCGAGAGTTGACATTTGTTAGAGAGAGACCTCTATGGTCAGTCTCCACATGGACATCTACACATCCTTGTTTATTTCCAACACCATGCTATCAAGTGTTTGCAGTGTCGATGTGGATTACTGTTTGTGTTGATTTCCTAATTGGCAGTTAAACATTAATCTAAAAGCAAAAATCTGATGTGTTACACTCACTTGACTTTCTCTAGCCGTTCTAAAACTTCTTACATAACATTATTCTTCTTTCTGCACCTTGTTAATCGAGGTATTCAGCACAATGCTTTTATTACTTAGTTCCTTATAAGTAGGAAGAAAATAAGGGAGTACACTAGGCTAAATCGATAGTCAAATGTTTTAAAAGCTGTCGTTATGCGATTGTCATTACAAATGGCTTCTTTTCTTGGCCAGGAGTAGAACAAAAGAAAAACGGACACTTCCGTCTGAGAAAAGTATAAATACGTCACAACTGAAACTAATAACAATGAATACCTCGAAAACGGTAAGCTCCACGAAAAAAATGTATATGACGTAAATTGTTTATTTTAACAAGGCCTACATTTTTTGTATGGTAAGCAAAATGCATCCAGAATAAACAGGTATTTAGAAGCTATTCCCAGAAAATTCAAGATATACATTTTATTTGTCAGGTAAATATCTTTAATATACGATATTTTAATCAAAATCGTTAGCCATTTTTAGGAAAATCAAAATGTTCGAAAAAAGTTCCATGTAAAGGGTAGTTTTGGGTGGGTGAATTTTTCTCAAAACCTTCGTGTCGCATCCCTCGAAGATACTGAACTTAAATACCAAGTTTGATATTTTAGCTACTTTTCGGTTTTGAGTTATCGTGTTCACGGACACACGGACACACACACACGGACCTTTTTCTGGAAATGCGTATTTTGGATTCAGGAGGTCCTAAAACATATTTCCGGTGAAATCTCGACATCGAATTTTTGGGTGGAATGCAATACTTCTCTATCCCTATGTACATTGTACATACGGGGCAAGGGAAAGTAAAAAAAAATATCTAGTACACGACATCGCAGCAAAGCTATGCTTTTGTTACTATTTATACATTATAATTACCAATCTTAAACAAATGAAACGCAAAATTGGCATTAACCGTTAACCCTTGGTAAGTAGAAGTAAGGGAAAAATTGTATAATATTCAACATTCGTTATGCAAATTTCACTGGATATAATCTGTTAGGAAAATAGAGATGTGGTTTTGTTTATAGACGCTCTTTAACTGCTTTACTTCCCATCCGAAGGAAACCATGCTAAGGATTTTTGCGCCCGAAAAAAATCTGTCATCCTCCGTCAGGTTTGAAACCGTGACCTTGGGTATATGAAGCTACCATGGTAACCGCTATACCACGGAGGGCGACATTTGTTTAGAGAAAGTGGGGTGTTATTTATGGACGCTCTTTAACTAATGAGGTTTACAGCGTCCCATTCTATACTGGGCATGAAAGACCGTTTAAGTTTGCTCAGAGGCCAATCAGCAAAATTCTTATTATAGATAAAATTCTTATTATTTAACCTAGTTGTCCTAAAGTAGATAAAGCAATACTTTTTTTAAATCATATTCAAAATTAGCTCCTAATCCTGATATAAATATTGTTAAAACAGAAAGTACCAACAAACATTTTAATAATCATCCAGGAAAAGCTTTACTCTCCATCAGGGCTTGAGGTTCTTTAACGTGCTATAAATCTACGACGGCTTTACTTCCCTTCCGAAGGAAGCCATGCAAAGGATTTATCGCCGACAAAAAAATCCATCGTTCTCCTCCGGGTTTGAACCCGCGACCTTTTTTTCTCTTCTTTTTAAATACAGTTCTAGAGTCTGGCCGGGACTCCGGCGCTGTATACCCTACTGTTATTTACCTAATGTTTTGTGTATGATTATTGAATTGCTGTTTTTCTTCATTTACTCTATCATATACACAAACATATAACACCGAAGCCCAAGGTTGCCGGTCCCCATGGTCACGCTCGCTAAAGCATCTCGCTTTGGTGCTTCGTGGGCAGGGGATCGTGGGTTCGAGTCCCGCCTTGGGCATGGATGTTATATGTTTGTGCAATGTGTATATGTTTGTAAAAGAAACAGTAAAACCAGTAAACCAGTAATCAGTAAAACCTACGGGGAGAAATGTAAATAGGGATACAGTACCGGATTCCTGATCAGACTCCGTTTTAAAATAGGCGGGACTGGAATTCACAATCCCCTGCGCTATGAAGCACCAAAGCGAGACGCCTTGGCGAAAGCGGCCATGGGGACCGGCGACCTTGGTTATATGAAGTTAGCATGGTAACCATTACACCACGGAGGGCGATATCTGTTTAGAGGGTAGCTGAACAAACAGTGAATTTTTGGAAACACATCCAAATGTGATTGTGTGTGTGTGTGTGTGTGTGTGTTTGTGTGTGTGTGAGAGAGAGAGAGAGAGAGAGAGAGAGAGAGAGAGAGAGAAAGAGAGAGAGAGAAAGAGAGAGAGAGTGTTTGAGGATAATGGAGCCTAATGATACAAATACCAGAAATCACTGAGCACTCTTGGTAGGCAGATGAGTTCCATTACATGAATTTATATATTCTACGAACAAACTTTCTTAAAAAAAGTATTCTTTTATTTATATAATTCTAATCAGGATAAAAGTTGCCAGAAACTATCTCATTACCTAGTTTCTTATAAGTAGGAAGGAAATAAGGAAATACACTAGGCTAAAGTGGCAGTCAAATCTTTTAAAAGCTGTCACTATGCCATTATCATTCAAATTCGACTCTCTTTCTACAGCCAGGATTAAAATAAAAGATTTAAGAAACGGATGAGAGCCTCCTATTTGAATAAAAGTTTAAGCATTTTAAAATTGAAAACAAAAACTGGGAATATCTCTGAAGAGAGACAAGCAAGTATTGGGTGTTTTAACGGGTTCTACATGTTTGAATAGTAAGCTTTTGTCTATCTCTTACAGCTTACCAGTTATGCTAAAGTCATTCAGAATGAAGATGGCTTCAGGGGCTATTCCCAAGAAATTCAGGATATACATTTTATTTCCATGTAAACATGTTTAATATTCAGCATTTTAATCAAAATCCTTAGAACTATGTTTTAGACAATGTTCCATGAAAATAGTAGTTTTGGGGTGGGGAGATTTTTCTGAAAATCTTCTAGCCGCATCCTTGGAAAATACAGACTGATTTATATAGAACTGACACATTTCTTTCATTAATTGTTTCAAAACGTGTTATGCTATCGACAACTTATTTTACCTACATTGTAGAGGAATTTTGGGAGATTATTTACCTCTATAGGAAATGTTGAAAATATCCTCCATCCTGCATAAGGCACACGTCGCCACTCGTTGGAGGACTCTGTTGTCAATAGCTTGAATGTCCTTTGTGATGTTGTGCTTCAGATCGTCCAATGTCTGGGGACGTGTGGCGTAAACCCTGTCTTTTAAGTAACCCCATAGAAAGAAGTCTGGCGATTTCAAATCCGGAGATCTCAGTGGCCACAGGTTCCTGGAAATTATCCGGTCGTCAAAGAAACTTGCAATTAGGTTCATAGATTTAGTTGATGTATGGCATGTAGCGCCATCTTGCTGAAAATATCCTTAACTTAGCTCTACATTGTACTGCGTTTTCCCGTTGACTAAAAGAACAAAATGTCGAAACAGCTGCCAACAATGCAAATAAGAATGAAACATAAACATCTGCGCATCTAGTGGCAAGGAATCGAAACTCCAGAGCATTCTGCTTAATTTGGGTCACTGAATGAATTTCCAACGGAATAATTATAGAAAGAAATGTCAATTCTACATAAATTACTCTGTAATAAAATTGAATACCACGTCTGGTATTTAAATGAATTTTCATTTTGAGTTATACTGATCAGACACACATAAACACACAGGAACGTACACATACAGATATGCGCACACACTTAACTTTTTTACTTTCTCTATACGCACTATGTACATAGTGTATAGAGAAGGTATTGCACTCCACCAAAAAAGTCGATACCGAGATTTCAGCGGAAATATATGTTTTAGGGTCCTCTGTATCAAAAAAAGAAAAGTATTTTCAGGAAAAGTCCGTGTGTGTGTGTCCGTGTGTCTGTGGACACGATAAAACTCAAAAACGAAAAGTCGGTAAAATACCAAACTTGGTACTTAAGTTTAACATCTTGCAGGGATGCGACACGAAGATTTTGAGAAAAATCCCCCCACCCCCAACTACCCTTTACATGGAATTTTTTCGAAAATTTGATTTTCTAAAAAATGGCTCTAACGATTTTGATTAAAATATCATATATTAAAGATATTTACCTGACAAATAAAGTGTATATTTTGAATTTTCTGGAAATAGCCTCTGAAGAGTAATTTATTCTGGATGGATTTTACTGAATTTTGAATAACTGCTAAACCGTAAGAGATTGACAAAAACTTACTGCACAAAAAATGTAGAGCACATTAAAACACACAATTTATGTTATATACATTTTTTTCGTGGAGTTCGTCATTTTTGAGACATTTCTTATTTTTCGTTTCTCCAATAGAAAACGTATACTTTTCTCACACAGGAACTTGTCAACTCCTATCTATATAAACAAAGGAACTTAATTGACATAGCAACCAGCTTTTTACTATCACTTTAACCTATGGTAGTCCCTTATTTCACTTCTACTTACAAGGGAGCAAGTAATAAGACTATTACTGCTATTTTTTTTTTTTTTTTTTCTGATTAGCATGAAGTAAATAGAAGTATAAGCTTTTTAAGAATAATTATTGCAGGGATATAGAGAAAGTCATGTGAATGGTACACATCAGATTTTCTAAAAAAAAAAAAATCCTGTTAATTCAGGGGTCCTCAAAACATGTAATTTCGCACATATCTCGATATCAAATTTTTTGGGGGAATACAATACTTCCTCTAAGTACTATGCCATTGCATTACCTGCTACGGAAAGTAATAAAAAGTCGTAGAAACAGCATAATGTTCGTGTCTGTGAAATAATTCACATACCTATCTCTCAGGATATCCCCTAAGATTTACAGGAAAGCTTCTTCTTTGGTTTTTATTTTCTAGATATGTCAAAATATATAACTTGAATTTCCTGTGAACAGCATTCGATAGAACGTTATCACATATCCCTTATTCATTCTGGACTTTAAGGATCAGCATTTCGAGATTGAAAACCGAATGCTGTTGCATATTGCTTCCTTTTATGTACATATTTAAGCTCCTGCTTGTACCTATAATATGAATGCATCGTATTTGATATTTGAACGTTGTGTACCGTCAGGGGATTCACCACTCCCGTATATTTGGTTTTATACATGCCATTGTTTAAAGACATCTGCAAACATTAGCTCCAGTTCTTCACGATTATTAGAGTACTAAAATATATTCTTGGTTTCGTTCGTATCTTTTCATTATTTTTACGTAACTTGTCCTTCATAAGCACAAAAATCAGATGTTTCACTCTCAGGAGTTTTTCCAGCTGCTCTAAAAACTAACTTCCTAAAAAGATTATTATTCTTTCTACACAATGCTAATCGAGGTAAACATTAGCAAAATGTTCTTATTACTTAATTCCTTATAAGTAGAAGGGAATTAAAGGAACACACAAGGCTAAAGTGATAGTCAAATGCTTTAAAAGCTATCGTTATGCGTTTGTCATTGCAAATCGCTTCTTTGTTCGGCCAGGAGTAGAACATAAGAAAAACGGACACTTTCTGTCCGAGAAAAGTACTTTACAATTAAAACCAATAACAAGGAATATCTCGGAAACGGTTACCTCCACAACAAAAACGTAAAGGACATAACTTGTGTTTTTTGTCGTGATGTACAGGTTTTTGTGTAGTGAGTTTTTTTTCTATCTCTTACGGTTCAGCAGTTCGGCAAAATTCGTCCAGAATAAAGCGGTCTTCAGAGGCCATTCCCAGAAAATTCGAGATATATCTACATTTTTTCTGGGATGTAAATATCTTTAGTACACGGGATTTCAATCAAAATCGTTAGAGCGTTTTTGATAAAATCAAACTTTTTGAAATGTTTTCCATGTAAAGGGTAGTTCGTGGTGAGGGCGGATTTTCTTGAAAATCTTCTTGTCGCATTCTTGGAAGAAACTAAAGTTCGGTATTTAACAGTATTTCGTTTTTGAGCTATTCTGTCCACAGACACACACACACATACACACACGTGGACTTTTTCTACAAAATTCTTTTTTCGGACTCAGGGGACCCCAAAACACACATTTCCGGTGTAATCTCGACATCGAATTTCTGGATGTAATACAATACTTTCTCTATTCACTATGTACATTGTGCTTACGGGCTAGAGAAAGTATAAATGTAATCTGATGCACGGTGTGATGTATAGATTGATTTCAATGCACTAAATAGGCAGGCAGTGGTATACAACTTTGTGTTGTGACGTAAATGTATGCAGAATATATATCTATATAACTTCTATAAAATGATAAACTTAGATTACACATATATTTTGAATAGTATTTAGACGTGCGGTTTGTTGGACTCTAACTGGAAAATATATTTATGCATAGAATGCTCTCAGTGGGACCTTTCCCTCCCCAACCACTACTATTATTATTATAATAATAATAATAATAATAATAATAACAATAATAATAATTATTCACTCTATACGAGTAATATGTACTGTTTGAAGGTATTAAGTCCAATAGAAGACGGGTTGTTTTTGATACATCCAGAAAATATATTATAATTCATTGCAATACTGCCCACGCATGTACATTCTCATGAAATTGTTTATTCGATCTGCTTTAGCATAGAATTATTACAAGTACTATGTACATAGTGTATAGAGAAGGTATTGCACTCCACCCAAAAATTCGTTACCGAAATGTGTGTGTGTGCCTGTTTGACTGTGAACACGATAATTCAGAAACGAAAAGTCGGTAAAATACCAAATCTGGTATTAAGTTTAGTATCTTCCAGGGATGCGACACGAATATTTTGAAACCTACCCTTTGCATAGACATTTTTTTGAAATTTTTGATGTTCTCAAAAATGGCTCTAACGATTTTGATTAAAATACCGTATATTAAAGGTATTTACATACCAAATAAAATGTATATCTTGAATTTTCTGGGAATAGCCTCTGAAGACATCTTTATTCCCAATGAATTTTTTGGAATTTTGCATAACTTGTAAACCGTAAGAGATAGACAAAACCTTAACACACACAAAATGTAGAGCACGTTAAAACACACAATTTATGTTATATGCATTTTTTTCGTGGAGTTGACCATTTTTAAGATATTCCTTGTTATTGACTTCAGTTTTACAATACTTGTCAACACCTGACCACGTAAAAACCCGGATTTCTGTACCATGGCAATCACATTTTAAAGCAGTTGACTGTCGGTTTAGATTAGTGTAGCCCCTTATTTCCCTTCTACCAATAAGGAACTAAGTAATAAAATTGTTTCTGCTACTGTTTATCCCGATTATCATGAAGTAAATAGAAGAATAAGCTTATTAACAATAATTTGTTGAGAGGTAGAGAAAGTCATGTGAATAGAACACATCATATTTCTAATCAACTTCGGTAGATTGCAATTCTGCATACATAAAAGTCTGATGTGTTCTATTCACATGACTTTCTCTACATCTCTGCAACAAATTATTGTTAAAAAGCTTATTCTTCTAGTTACTTCATGCTAATCTAGAAAACATTAGCAGAAATAGTCTTATTACTTGATTCCTTATAAGTAGAAGCGAAATAAGGTAGTACTATAGGTTAAAGTGATAGACAAAAGCTGGTTGCTATGTGAATGAAGTTCCTTTGTTTGTATGGACAGGAGTTGACAAATTCGTGTATGAGAAGTTTTTCAAAGCTGAAACAAAAAACAAGGAATGTCTCAAAAACGATAATCGCCACAATTAAAATGTATATTACATAAATTGTGTATTTTAACGTGTTCTACATTTTGTGTGTAGTAAGTTTTTGTCCATCTGTTACGGTTTAGCAGTTATGCAAGTTCCCTAAAGTTCATCCAGAATAAAGTAGTCTTCAGAGGCTATTCCCAGAAAATTCAAGATATACATTTTATTTGTGAGCTAAATATCTTTAATATACGATATTTTAATAAAATCGTTGGAGCCATTTTTAAAAAAAGAATAAATTTCGAAAAAAGATCCATGTAAAGGGTAGTTGGGGGTGGAGGGATTTTTCTCAAAATCTTCGTGTCGCATTCCTGAAAGATAGTAAACTTAAATACCAAGTTTGTTATTTTACCGATTTTTCGTTGTTGAGTTATCGTGTACACGGACACATTGACACACACACACTCACAATTTTTGGATACAGGGGACCCTAAAACATATTTCCGGTGAAATCTCAGTATCGAATTTTTTGGTGGAGTGCAATACCTTCTCTATACACTATGTGCATAGTACGTGTAGAGAAAGTAAAAATTATAAGAGAATTTTAGATGACATAGTTATTGTTCCAAAGTCACAAAATATTAATTATGGTAAGCATGTCCAGATAAAAGTACCACTAGATCCGGTGTTACCGCTACTATAATAGGCTAATATCTGTCCCGGAGAGAAAAGCAAGTAGTTTATTTTAGTGGACATAAAATCACATCCGATTCTCCTCACTACTTCTGGTTTTATTTTCCCAGCTTCTAACTCGGCAGGGAGTCCTCCGCCATTGTTAGGATTCCTGGCGCCATGGACACCTGCTGTTACACTGCTGCCAACAGAATAAAGCTTACAGTTCTGCTAGTGTTGAGAACTGGTCTCAATATTACTTTCTCTACACGTACCATGTACAGAGCAAGTATTGCACCCAAAAATTCGATACCGGAAATACATGTTTTGGGTCCCCCTGAGTACAAAAAAAAGCTTTCACAGAAAAAAGTCTGTGTGTGTGGACAGCATAGCTCGAAAACGAAAAGACCGTTAAATATCAAACTTGGTATTTGTGTTTAGTATCTTCCAAGGATGCGACACTAAATTTTCAAGAAAATCCCCCTGCCCCAAACTTTCCTTTACATGGAACTTTTTTTTCGAAAATTATTATCTTAAAAATGGCGCCTACGAGTTTGTTTAAAATACCGTATATTAAAGATTTTCACCTCCCAAATAAAATGAGGCTATATCTTTAATTTTCTGGTTATAGCCTCCGAAGATCTCTTTATTCTAGACGACTTTTGCCGAATTTTGCTGACCTGTTCAGCCGCAAGAGATAGAATTAAAACTTGCCTACACACTTGCTCGTCAAAACACACAATTTATGTCCTTTACGCATTTGTTGTGGATGTTCCGAGATATTGTTATTAGTTTCAATTGTAAACTACTTAAACTTTTCTCAGACAGGAAGTGTCCGTTTTGTTGTTCTTCTCCTGGCCAAGCAAAGAAGCGATTTACAATGACAATCGCATAACGATAGCTTGTAAAACATTTGACTTCACTTTAGTACAGCGCATTCCTTTAACTCCCTTCTACTTGTAAGGAACTAAGCAATAAGAACGCTCTTTTAATGTTTGCCTCGATTAGTATGGTATCGAAAGAAGAAGAATCTTTTGTAGGAAGTTTGTAGAGCAGCTAGAGAATGTCGTGTGAGTGTAACACACCAGATTTTTACTTTCTCTAAATTTACTATGTATATAGTGTATAGAGAAGGTATTGCAGTCCACCCCAAAAATTCGATACCAAGATTTCACCAGAAATATGTTTTAGGGTCCCCTGTATTAAAAAAAAAAGTTTTTTTTTCAGAAAAATGTGTGTCCGTGTGTCTGTGAACACGATAACTCAAAAACGAAAAGTACAATACCAAACTTGGTATTTAAGTTTAGTATCTTCCAGGAATGCGACACGAAGATTTTGAGAAAAATTCCCCCTCCGCAAACTACCCTTTACATGGAACTTTTTTCGAAAATTTTGATTTTCTAAAACTGGCTAACGATTTTGATTAAAATATCTTATAATAAAGATATTTACCTGACAATTAAAATGTATATCTTGAATTTTCTGGGAATAGCCTCTGAAGCCTACTTTATTCTGGGTGAATTTTACGGAACTTTGCATAACTGCTAAACCGTAAGAAATGGACAAAATCTTACCACACAAAAAATGCGGAGCACTTTAAAACACACAATTTATGTTGTATAAACTTTTTTCGTGGAGTTGATCGTTTTTGGTTTCAGCTTTGAAAAACTTGATAAATTCCAACTCCTGTCCATACAAACAAAGGAACATTAGTCACATAGCAACCAGCTTTTGACTATAACCTATGGTACGCCGTTATGTCTCTTCTACTTACAAGGAAGGAAGTAATAAGACTATTTCTGCTAATTTGTTTGGCGATTAGCGTGCCAAGATTAGGCTCAATGTGACAGGAGCATCCTGAAACTCACTCTGATGTTTACATGTTAACTTGAAGAGAAGGGCAACGCTATTGAGGCTTCAACTTTGCGAGGAATGAATGGCCGACACAGCCATTTTGTTTGAAGCACCACTGGAATTCAGCTGACACGAAACCACTGTGGACAGTTGCTCTGAAGGTGAAGCTATTTGCGTTGGCCGGCACGTCTGCTGTTAAAAGACTAACTGCTAGTGGAGAACCCCATTGGTGGTGCAACAGTTGTCCCTCGTTGTTGGCGAACGTCCAAGATGACACCTGTTAGAGCCTACTTGTTGCAGCCGCTAACCACCCAAAAGGCGCTCTTATTGTTGTAGCTTGTCTGTTCCTTTGAAACATTTCCAACTCTCTCACCATTCCTTATACAATCTTAAGTGTTCCCTGCACACGAATTTCTCTACATCTCTGTAACACATTGTTAAAAAGCATATTCTTCTATCTACTTCATATTAATCAAACATAAATTGTCTTAATTTCTTGCTTCCTTGCTAGGCTAAACAATAGCAACACCTCTTAAAACCTGCTGATGTGGGGAAATCCGTTACGACCTGAAACAAATAAACAGGAATATCTCAGAAATGGTCAGTTCCACGAAAAAAACGTAAATGACATAAACAGTATGTTTTAGCGTGATCTACATTTTCTGTGTAGTAAGTTTTGGTCTATCTCCTACGGTTTACCAATTACGCAAAATTCAGCAAAATTCATTCAGAATAAAGAGGTCTTTTGAGGCTATTCCCAGGCAATGCAAGATTACCATTTTATTTGCCATATAAATATGTTTAATAAATTGTATTTTAATCGAAATTGTTAGTCATTTTTTTGAGAAAATAACAATTGAATGCAATGCAAAGGGTAGTTTGGGGTGGGGGAATTTTTCTCAAAATCTTCGTGTCGCCTCCCTGGAAGATACTAAACTGAAATACCAAGTTTTGTATTCAACCGAAGAAAATTGTGTGCTTTAATTCAGTGAGTTTTTGTCTATTTCTTACCGTTTGCCAACCAACTACGCAAAATTTATTCAGAATAAAGAGTTCTTTTGAGACGTTTCCCAGAAAATGCAACATATACATTTTATTTGCTAAATAAATATCTTTAATAAACCGTATTTTAATCAAAATTTATGAAATTTTTTCCATGCAGAGGGCAGTTTGGGGTAGGGGAATTTTTCTCAAAATCTTCGTATCGCATTCCTGGAAGAAACTAAACTGTAAACATCGTTTTGAGGTAACGTGTTCATAGACACCGGACGGACACACATGGACCTTTTTTTTATGCAGGGCTCTAAAACGTCTATTTCCGGTGAAATTTCGGTATTGAATTTTTGGTTGGAATGCGGTACCTTCTCTATACACTATGTACATAGTGCGTGTAGAGAAAGAATTAATAGATTGTATTTATTCAGGTTCTTTCGGTGTCTCTTTCTGCTTTAGAGCTTTTGTTGTATAATTTTCATCTCGTTTACCTATTTTATTTTATAATGATATACCTCACACTCTATTATTGAGGATAGTATTCATATTTTATTCTGTGTTTGACACATGTCTGAAATGTTCAACTATGTTCAGCTTGAAAATCATTTGTGATTACCTTGATTTCTAATTTCACTCGATAACACCCACTTTTAACACTCGGCTAACTAGATAGTAGATTAGAATGTTCTATTTAATTAGACTAAATTGTTACTTTCTCTAGCACGTATGTACAATGTTCATAGTAGATAGAGAAGGTATTGAATTACATCACAAAATTTAATACCAAGTTTTCAGCGCAAATACAAGTTTTGAGAATCCTTGAATCAAAAAAAAAAAAATTTAGAAAAGAGTGTATGTGTGTGTGTGTGTGTGTGTGTGTGTGTGTGTGTGTGTCTAGGGGCAGCATAGCTGAAAAACGTAAATTCGTTAAATATCAAACTTGGTATTTAATTTCAGTATCATCCAGGGATGCAACATGAAAATGTTTGAAGAAAATCCCCCTCTCCCCCAACTACTCTTTTCATGGAGAAATTTCGGAAAATGATTATTTTCTCAAAAATGGCTCTGACGATTTTGATTAAAATGTCCTATATTAAATATATTAACATGACAGACAAAACGTATATCTTGAATTTTCTCGGAATAGCCTCTGAAGACATCTTTATTCTGGATGAATTTTGCGAATTTTGCATAAATGGTAAACCGTAAGAGATGGACAAAAACTTACTACAAAAAATGTAGATATAGTTGAAACACAAATTACGTCATACACATTTTTTCGTGGATTTGACCGTTTTTGAGACATATCTTGTTATTGGTTTCAGTTTTAAAAATCTTAAATTTTCTTATATTTTCTTATACGGGAACTTACCAACTCCTGGCCACATTAAGAAACCGATTTCAATCCCATAGCTACCAAAATGGCGGAATTACAGCGGGGATAAACAATATTTGGCATAGAGGTAACGGAAATCGATATAACGTCGTAAAAAAGGTAAAAAGACGACTATGTGATATAAACAGGCAAGAAATAGAATTTGAATGTAGAAAAAATCGTCATTAGAGCTAAAACTGAAATAAAATTGGGTGGGGTAAAGAAATATTTTTTTAAATTGGGTATGAAAAAAGTGGACGGGATTAGTGTCTCAGGTTTGGAGGGTGAAAAGCTCGTAAGGTGGTTGTTGTGATGGTAGGAGAATTTGCCTATTATGAGGGGATGCATCTTTTGGCAGAATGCGCACAGATGGAAGATGTTAGGGTAACATGATTACCGGAACCATTTTATCTTCAAACAGACGGAGTACAGCATGCTGGGACTTGATTCGAAACAGCCAAAAACTGGCCAAGCTTGGTCACATACGTAGATAACGAAAGTACGTGTACTAAGAGAACAGATATATGTGTAAACATTATATACCCCTACTTAGTATATGAGTTATTTATATCATATGTGGATTTGTAGGTGTAGTTGTGAGTCCAAGTGTGTGTGTGATATCAGTATGCTCTTTCTTTTGTTGATTTGTTGTTCTGTTTTTGTAGGCACGCGTGTGTTTGTGGGTGTATTTATATACATTTTTACTTTCTCTACACGTACTATGTACATAATGTACAGAGAAAATATTGCACTCCACCCAAAAATTCGATATAGAGATTTCACTGGAAATATACGTTTTAGGGTCTCCTGTATCCAAAAAAAAAAGTATTTTCAGAAAAAGATCCGTGTGTGTGTGTGTCCGTGTGTCAGTGTGTTTCTCGGCTATATCTTTTACAAATATATTTTAACTTACTTCGTTGACACGTACACGTTGATTAACAACTTCTTTAAAAAGTCTGATGTGCTCCATTCACATGACTTTCTCTACATCGCTGTAACAAATTATTGTTAAAGTTATTCTTCTATTTACTTTATATAATCGCAATAAATATTAGCAGAAATTATATTAATTACTTGTCTCCTTATGTAGAAGGAAAATAAGGGAATACGCTGGATTAAAACGATACTAATTTTTTTAAAAGCTAGTTGACATGTGTTTGAAATCCGTTTCTATTTAGGGCTAGGAGTTTTACAACTTTACGTGCGAGAAAAGTTTTAAGTATTTTCAATCTGAAATAAATAACAAGGAATATCTCAGAAATGGTAAATTCCACGAAAAAAAACGTATATGACATAAATTGTATGTTTTAACGCGATCTACATATTTTGTGTAGCAAGTTTCTGCCTAACTCTTACAGTCTACCAGTTAAGTTCATAAAAAGGTCTTCAGAGGCTTTTCCCAGAAAATTCAAGATATAAGTTTTATTTGCAATATAAATATCTTTAATATACGGTATTTTATTCAAAATCATTACAACCATTTTTGAGAAACTCAAAATTTTCGAAATTTTTCCATGTAAAGGGTAGCTTGGGGTGGCGATTTTTTTAAAAAAATCTTCGTGTTGTATCTCTGGAAGAAATTAAACCTAAATACCAAGTTTGGTATTTTACCGACTTTTCGTTTTTGAGTTATCGTGTTCACGGACACACACGCGCGGACCTTTTTCCAAAAATATTTTTTTTTGGTTACAGGGGATCATAGAACGTGTATTTGCGGTGAAATCTCGGTATTGAATTTTTGGGGAGTGCAATACCTTCTCTATACACTATGTACATAGTACGTGTAGAGTAAGTAAATACTTACACGGAACAGGCAGGCCGATTAACAACGAAAAGATAATTTGTTGCCACGCGGTGCTTGTTTAAACAATGAAAATGACATTTATTTGCCATGCGGCGGATTTTTAATGCTGTTACTAAAGAAAAACAATCTACAATAATTTTGGGGGGGATGGGAGATGCACGGATAATCCGCACACGAATAATCGGGAGTATACTGTGCTTAATAAATACTATTAGCCCTACTTATTACCTCTTATTAAAAACCGATCCGGGAGCGGTGGATAATTGTTTTTAAATGTTTATCTAAAGTGACATATGCCTTAAGTATCTAGTTTTGTTTTGATTTTATCGATTTGTTGCAGATACTTGAGTGATACGTGAGGTTTATAAATGTTTTATCATCCTTCAAACTTTGTCAGTATTGTTTTATGTTCCCTCTTGTTTTAGTGTCATAATTTTATCGCCACCTCTGGATTCAGGGCTGGACCATTATTTTATATTAGTTTAAGTTTGTTATACCGATTTTATCTTTTTTTATCTCTCTAGATTGAGATACTTTTTAGCATACTTTTAGCTTAGGTGTTTTAGCTCCCCAGTTTTAAGTCAAGGGCGCTGATAACCTAGCAGTTGAGCACCCTTAAACCCCATTCATCATCATTATTATTATAAACCTTTTGCAAGAGCAATATGAAAAACTGCAACTCATAATCTCCCTATTATGCGATTAATATTTTAAAACCAAATAAGAATTAATAAATGTAATGTCCACTATTCTATTTTATCTATTTTAATTCACCCCTTTTGTCTTTATTCATTGCAGTTTCCCCATTATTCTAATCTTTGTTTCCAGCATGCTGCATTTAATGTACATTAAACTACAGTAAATCATAATATCAGAATTCTCTCCTAAGTGATGAACGAGCCATATAAAAAGTTACACGTTTTAAAAAGTGAGCTCTAATACCCATTTAGAAACCTCACCCTTTCCAAGGGCATTGTACCCTTAACGCTTACGGCTTCACCATTAAACCGTTAACAAATCTAGTATCATCTCAATGCGTTTTCAGGTTTTAATGGCGAAACTTCGCGAACTTAATTATGCTGGTGAGTAACTTTTCAGCAGATAACTTTGGAAACTTTTTTTTGTTAGGTTGGAGTGAGAAAAGGTTTTATTGGCCGAAGTAGCGATCCTGTGGCTTGTGTAGACTGATATCATCATTCAAATTTAAATATCTAGGTGGTAGTTTGTGAGCGATCCGTTGTAAACGTCTGTACAAATATATATACTGGACTGCGGTTGGAATCGATTCCCGAATGGAAGGAGGTTATTTCATAAGGATCATTTATTAGCCTCTGAATCCCAGAAATTCGAACGGAGAACGAATGAGTGCTTGAAAAACTACCAAATCTGATGTGTTTCATTCACATTTCTTTCTCTACATCTCTGCTACAAATTATTGTTAAAAATCTTATGCCTCTATTTACTTCATGCCACTCGAGAACAAATTAGCAGAAATAGTCTTATTACTGTTTCCTTGTAAGTAGAAGCAAAATAAGGGAGTACCATAGGTTAAAGTGATAGTCGAAAGCTGGTTGCTATGTGACAGAAGTTCTTTTGTTTATATGGACAGGAGTTGCCAAAATTCCTATATGAGAAAAGTAAGTTTTTCATAGCTGAAACCAAAAAATTGAATATCTCAAAAATGATCAACTCCACATAAAAAATGTATATAACATAACTTGTGTGTTTTAACGTGCTATACATTTCTTGTGTAGTAAGTTTTTATATAAGTTTTACGGTTTAGCAGTAAAACTTATTCCGTAAAATTCGTCCAGAATAAAGTAATCTTCAGAGGCTATTCTCAGAAGATTCAAGATATATATTTTATTTGTCAGGTAAATATCTTTAATATATAATATTTTATTAACATTTTTAGCCACTTTTAAGAAAATAAAAATTTTCGAAAAAAGTTCCATGTAAAGGGTAGTTCGGGTTGGGGGGACTTTAGTCAAAATCTTCGTGTCGCATCCCTGGAAGATACTAAAGTTAAATACCAAGTTTGGTATTTTACCAACTTTTCGTTTTTGAGTTATCGTGTTCATGGACACACTCACACACGGACACACACGGACCTTTTTCTGAAAATACTTTTTTTGGATACAGGGGACCCTAAAACATATATTTCCGGTGATATCCCGGTATCGATTTTTTGATGGAGTGCAATACCTTCTCTATACACTATGTACATAGTACGTATAGAAAAAGTAAAAATAGCAGAAATATTCTTATTACTTTTTTCATGTAAGTAGAGGGGAAATAAGGGAGTACCATAGGCTAGAACGATAGTCAAAAGCTGGTTGCCATGTGATTGAAATTCCTTTGTTTGTATGGGCAAGAGTTGACACATTCCTGTATGAGAAAAGTATAAGTTTTATGAAGCTGAAGCCACTTACAAGGAATATCTAAAAAACGAGCAATTCCACGAAAATATGTAAATAGCATAAATGTTCTGTTTTAACGAACTCTGCATTTTCTGTTAAGTTAGCTTCTGTCTATTTTACGTTTACCAGTTATGCAAAATTCTATAAAATTCATGCAGAACAAAATAGTCTTCAGAGGCTATAAAGTTCAAGATATACATTTATTTGTCAGACAAATACCTTTAATATACGATATTTTAAACAAAATCGTTAGAGACATTTTTGATAAAATAAAAAATTTCGAAAAAGTTCCATGTAAAGGGTAGTTTGTGTTATTTAACGGTTTTTGTTTTTGAGCTACGCTATCCACAAACACACACACGCACATACACGAACCTGTTTCTAAAAACAACTTTTTGGGTTCAGGGGGATCCAAAACATGTATTTCTGGTGAAATCTTGGTATCAAAGTTTTGGGTGGAAAACAATACCCTCTCTATCCACTAAGTACATTGTACATATGGGGATAGAGAAAGTAAAAACGAAAAACGCGTCCTAATATGAAACTTAGTCATTATTAGAGCATCAAAATTTCGAAAATGTTTTCACTTAAGGATGGTTTGGAATAGGGGATTATCTTGAAAAACTTTGGTCTTGCATCCTTGGTGTATGCTGAATTAAATATCAAGTTTGGTTTCCAACCGACTTCGTTTGTTCACAGACACACGGTCTCACAGACTCACGGACACGGTTCCCCCCCCCCCCTGCCCCAGGGTATCCTAAAACGTAGTTTCCGTGAAAAGTAGAATTTTTGGGCGAAATGCAATACTTCTCTCCCTCTGTATTATGTACGGAGTAGAGAAAATAATTACCGAAACTTGCTGTTACGCTTACGTAAATGTGAAATGAACTTAAAAGTGTGAAATGGCGATAGAAATGCTTAAAACGGTAATTCATGTCATAATAAATACCCACACAAATTAGCTTTAGCTTCTATACCTACAACAGGCCGTTCCAGGATTGAGTACGTGGCAAATGCGCAGTAACTGGCGAGTCATAGGGTCTACCTGCAACATGCAATACAGCGCAGCATTGAGGACTAGTTATCGTCATGGCTGAATCAAGTGTTGGGAAATAAGTGGCAGGAAGCAAGTATTGTGATAAAAGTCGTGAAGCGAGACATGAAAAAAATCTTGCGCATGGGGAAAGTTGCTTTTCTTCCCTCTCTCTCTGCAACGGCTGAGAGAGGTAACAGAGATGCTAGCTTGGCGTGAATGACACAACCACAACAGCGTGCAGCGTTGAAGATTTATTTCAGTTCACATCCATAGTTATAGCGAAATCACTTTGTTATAACTAACTTTATATCATAAACAATATGTGGAGCTTATGTGTTATTGTTTTCAGTTTTTAAATACTTATAAATTTCTCGTATAGGAATTTGTCAACTCCTGTCCATACAAAGGAACTTCAGTCACATAGCAACCAGCTTTTGACTAATACTGTAACCTGTGGTACTCCCTTATTTCCCTTCTACCCTCAAGGATTTGGGGGGGGATGTAGGATATGCTCTAAGAAAGAAGCTAGGAGGAGATGTGATAGGGAAAGTTAGTGGGATAGCGGAGTTCCGCATAAGCACCTCCGTAAGTGGCGGTGTTGCTGTTGCTGCTACCGGAAGGACTGGCTATAAACATGACCTGAAGGCCCTGATTATAGCGCTAGATTAGTGATAGAATTGGGTTGGGAGAGCTCGAAGGTTAGAAAGAAGTTGGCGGGGGTGAGTGCATTTAATCATCTTTAACCTAAAATAATTTTGGTATGTCGGGGCCTACTGCGTTTTGCTACAGGGCGGGATTCACAGTGGTTTTCGACGAAGGATTCTAAGCTTCTCCTCTAATTCTTCCTCTAAGGAAGCAAGTAATAAGACTATTTCTAGTATTTTTTTTTTTTATTAGGATGAAGTAAATAGAAGCATAATATTTTAACAATAATTTGTTGCAGAGATGTAGAGTAAGTCATGTGAATGAAACAATAAGATTTTCTAATCAGGAGTTTTCTAAATATTTCTGGTGAAATCTCGATATCGAAATCTTGGGTGGAATACAATACCTTTTCTACTTACTATGTCCATCATGCTAGAGAAAGTAAAAATGAACGAGGAGATGATCTCCAGGACTTTGCTACCTAATATACACAAAGCCTGAAGTAAAGCCATGATTATAACGCTCATGCAGGCTGCTTTATACAACTGGGATGTGAACTTAAGCTAGCTGCGTAAAATTTAAGCACAGTAAATACCCCTAATACTGCTACACATGACCTCTACATGTATTAAATTATTTATAATCTTCCTTAAGCATAAACAAGCTACTAATGATTAATTCCTTTTTTACTTTCTCTATAGTATCATAAGCAAGTTAAGTATTACATTCCACCAAAAACAATCGATATCAAGATTTCACACGAAATGTATGTTTTTAGGCTCCCTGAATCCAAAAAGTACATTTTTACCTTCTGTACACTACTATGTACATAGTGTATAGAGAAGGTACTGCGCTCTACCCAAAAGTTCGATAACGAGATTTCACCGGAAACATGTTTTTTAGGGTCCCCTGTATCCAAAAAAAAAAAAAAAAAAGAAAAAAAAAGCATTTTCACAAAAAAGTCCGCGAGCGTGTGTGTCCGTGTGTTTATGAACACGATAACTCAAAAACGAAAAGTCGGTAAATATACCAAACTTGGTATTTAAGTTTAGTATCTTCCAGGGATGCGACACGAAGATTTTGAGAAAAATCCCTCACCGCAAATTACCTTTTACATGGAACTTTTTTCTAAAATTGTAATTTTCTCAAAAATGACTCTAATGATTTTGATTAAAATATCATATACTAAAGATGTTTACCTGACAAATAACATATACCTATATCTTGAATTTTCTGGGAATAGCCTCTGAATACTACTTTATTTTGGACGATTTTTATGGTATTTTCTATAAGTGATAAACTGTAAGATTTGGAGAAAAACTTATCTCACAAAATATGTAGAGCACTTCAAAAAAAAAAAAAAAAAAAATTAGACTTTAAAAATCTTATACTTTTCTCACACAGGACTTTGCGAACTCCTTCCTGTCCATACAAACAAAGAAACTTCAATCACTTACCAACCAGCTTTTGACTATCATTTTAACCTATGGTACTCCCTTATTTCGCTTCTACTTAAAGGAAGCTAGTAATAAGACTATTACTGCTACTTTTTTCTCGATTAGCATGAAGTAAATAGAAGAATGGGCTTTTTACCAATAATTTGTTGCAGAGATGTAGAGAAAGTCATGTGAATGGAACACATCAGTTTTATTTCTATCTACTTCATGCTAATCGAGATAAACATTAGCAGAAGTGGTCATATTACTTGCTTCCTTGTAAGTAGAAGGGAAATAAGGGAATACGTTAGGCTAAAACGATAGTCAACTAATTTAAAAGCTGGTTGCAATGAGTTTGAAATCGTTTCTTTGCATTGCCAGGAGTGGACAAATTCTCGTACTAGAGATGGTACACGTCCTAGCGTATCGACATCGATTAGAATTTAACAGCCATAAAGGTCATGGATAATTGCGTTAAGTATGTTTTATGTTGCCAAGGAGTTGATAACCATTAAGATATTTTAACGGTTGTAAACTTTAACAGTTTTAAAACCTTAAATAATTTAACTGCAGAAGAAAATAGCAGGCTTCCGTGTAAATATTTTAAAGCTAAAACCAGTAACATGAAATATCTCAAAAATAGTCAGCTCCACGAAAAAATGCATATGGCATAAATCGTGTATTTTTACGAGATCTACATTTTTTTGTGCAGTAAGTTCTTTTTTCTCTGTCCTAAGGTTTATCAGTTATGCAAAATTCATCCGAAATGAAGAGCTCTTCAGACTATTTGCAGAAAATTAAAAATATAAATTTTATGCGTCATGTAAATATATTTTATATACGGTATTTTAATCATTTGTGAAAAAATAAAAAAAAAAATTGAAATTTTTTCTATGTAAAGGTAGTTTTGGGTTGTGGAATTTTCCTCAAAACCTTCGTGTCGCATCCTTGGAAGGTACTAAACTTAAATGACAAGTTTGGTATTTAACCGACTCTACATTTTTTGAGTTATCGTGTTCAAAAACACATGGACACACGGACACATATACAAGGACCTTTTTCTAAAAATTTCCTTTTTAGATTCATGGGACTCTATAAGGTGTACATTCGGTGAAAGCTCGTTATTGATTTTTTGGGCGGAGTGCAATACCTTCTCTATCTACGTACCATGTACTATGTAGAGAAAGTAATAAATAAAACACAAAAATAAATAAATAAATTAATAATAAACTTTCATATAAAGTTTTTTTTTTTTGTGGTAGAGGTATTTTCTATAAAACCTCATTCCATCTTCGGAAGATCCCTGAACCAAAATAGCAAATTAGTTTCGGTTCGTTTCGTAATTGGCATACCCTCCCCGTGTTTGTAGAACTGATTCCCCCTAGGACTTAAAAGCCAATGCCTTGGAGTCGGAACCAACGGCACAAAACCACAAAATGAAGAACCTGCTACGAGGGGTCGGTCCGTAGGCAGGCATGAACAGGAGGAATTGGATTATATGAAATGTAGGCGAAATTGGAAAAGTGATGATGGAACAATTGGTGGAATGAGTGGTGGGGGAAACCGAAGTACCCGGAGAAAAACGGCCCAGACGCCGCTTCGCCTACCACGAATCCCACATGTGGGAGCTTGGGATCGAACCCGGGCCAACTAGATGGGAACGAGTGGTCTAACTATTTACTCAGGTGCCGCGTTGAAAATTAGTTATTTAATGAAATTATCGTTTTTGGGTGATGCTGTTCACAGATATACCCACACACTGACCCTCGCGTCGGTTTTTACTTTCTCTACACGTACTATGTACATAGTGTATAGAGAAGATATTGCACTCCACCCAAAAATTCGATACCAAGATTTCACCGGAAATATATGTTTTAGGGACCCTGTATCGAAAAAGAGCATTTTCAAAAAAAAATCCGGGTGTGTCCGTGTCAGTGTGTCCGTGAACACGATAACTCAAACAAAAAGTCGGTAAAATACCAAACTTGCTAGTTAAGTTTAGTACCTTCCAGGGATGCGATACGAAGATTTTGAGAAAAATCCCCCCATCCCAAACTACCCTTTAAATGGGACTTTTTTCGTAAATTTTGATTTTCTTAAAAATGACCAAGGATTTTGATTGAAATATGGTATAATAAAGATATTTACCTGGCAAATAAAATGTATGTCTTCAATTTTCTGGGAATAGCCTCGGACACTTACTTTATTCTGGATGAATTTTACGAAGTTTTGCTAACTGCTAAACCGTAAGAGATCGATAAAAACTTACTACACAAAAATGTAGAACACGTTAAAACACACAATTTATGTTCTATACATGTTTTTCATGGAGTTGATCGTATTTAGATATTCCTTGTTTTTGGTTTCAGCTATAAAAAAACAAAGATTTCTCATACAGAATTTGCCAACTCCTGTCCACACAATCAAAGGAACTTCAGTCACATAGTAACCAGATTTTGACTATCACGTTAATGTATGGTACTCCCTTATTTCGCTTCTACTTTTAAGGAAGCAAGCAATAAGACTATTTCTGCTAATTTTTTCTCGATTAGCATGAAGTAAATAGAAGCATAAGCTTTCTAACAATAATTTGTAGCAGAGATATAGGGAAAGTCATGTGAATGGAACACATCAGATTTTTCTAAAAGTATTTTTACTTAGGGAATCCTAAAACATGCATTTCTCGGTGTCAAACTTTTGAGTGTAATGCAATACTTCATCCACTTTCTAAAGGTAAGCAGTAGAGGAAGTAAAAAAAAATCGATTTTGCACAACAGGCAAAAATAATAACTTTGTTTTAACTCAAAATAGTTCAACAATAATATTCCAAGTGGCATGTAAACGATAAAAGGTTTTTAGAACCTACATTTAGAACAATACACATAATTTCTGAATCAGTGATGTATGAATTTAACGAATATAAAGTACTTGAGAACGAGCTGTGCACCTTGTGTGCTGCAGAAGCTGGAGCACGATGTAAAGGCATGTCTGGAAACTAAAATTCTGCGCTAGAAAAAGGGAATAATGCAAAAGAAAATATGTCAATCGAACTCTTCAAATATTTATGAACAGCAGAGCATCTGCAGGGAAAGCCTGAGCGTCTGCCCTTTCATTTCTCCCGTTTTTTATAATTCTGTTTCCTTCATTGGTCTATTAGTATGTTATTGTTTCTTCCAACTTCAAGCAAAATGTCAGCCTCAATTGTGCCGATCTGTACTTATTTAATTTACTATTCTTTGGTCTTCACATCTTTATTTTGTTCTTAGTCATCAATGTGCTTATATTCTTACGAAATTAAATCACTTTTTTTCAAATTAAACTTTATTTTATTTCTTATTACTTTATTATGTGCATAGTAGACAGAAAGGCATTGTATTCCACCTAAAATGTTAATATCGAGATTTCACTGGAAATAAATGATTTGAGAACCCCTGAATCAAAAATAATTAGAAACATGTCTGTGTGTATGCTCAAAACGAAAATTCGGTTAAATACCGAACTTGGTGTTTAAGCTCAGTAATAAGAGTGCGAAACGAAGATTTTAAACAAAATCCCCCATTTCCAACTACCCTTTACAAAAAACATTTAAAAAAAATTGATTTCTAAATAATGGCTCAAACGATTTTGATTAAAACAGCATAAGTTTAAGATACTTTGATGACAAACGAAATGTATATCTTGAATTTTGTATAACTTGTAAACGTGTGAGTTAGATAAAAACTTACTCAACAGAAAAATGTAGATCTCAATAAGGCACACAATTTATGCCATATACATTTTTATTGAGTTAACTGCTTCTGAGATATTCTTTTGTTATTTGTTTCAATTTTAAACTACTAAAACTTTTCTCAAGTAAAGTCAACTTTTATTTCAGCTATTTTTATTTTATTCCCGGGAATTTCAATTGTTATACATATTGAAAGCTTTTAAAAGATTTGACTATCGCTTTAGCTAGGTGTGTCTCCTTGTTTCTCTTCTACTTACAAGGAAGCAAATAAGACCAATTCTGCTAATGTTTGTCTTGATTAGCATGAGGTAGATAAAATAATAAACTTTTGTAAGCAATGTGTGTTTGTGGAACAGCTAGAGAAAGAGATGTGAATGCAACACATTATATATTTTTTAATTCAGTTGGAAGTTCCATCACATCATGTTGGCGTATATTGATCAGGGAATTTCTAGTTCGAGTTCGCTACTATGTGCACATGGTGAAAAGGGATCAACTTATTGCCCATAGATAGATCTATAGGGCGAAGTCGCGACTTGCAGAGTGAAACGTGACGAATTTAGCCCAGGGACTTTCCTATCATGGCATGAAGTTCTTTAGATGCAAATAAACATTACACAGGACCAACGGCTTGAATTCCCTATACTCCGATAAAAAAAAAAAATAATAACAATAATATCACATCGTCCTTCGCTTGGTCTGAACCCGTAATCTTGGGTACTGAATGCTTTCTTGTCCTTTGGTTTATTTCCCTTTCCTCATTCAATATTTACAAATATGTACATTAAGTATTTTTTGCTGCCTAATGGCTAGATACAAGGAATTCCAAATTTGGTTTTACATTCTCCACACATACTATATACACACACAGTAATCAGGAGGTTTTATATTCCGTCCAAAACTTTGATACCGAGATTTCACCGGAAATGCATGTTTTGTGGTCCCCTGAGTAAAAAAAAAAACATCGGACAACATTGCTCAAGAAGTAAAAGACCATTAAATAAAATTTTGGTATCCGAAGATTTTGAAGAAAATCCCCTACCCCAAACTACTCATTACATGGATTTTTTTTAATGTTGTTTTTATGAATATGGCTCTAATGATTTGGTTTAAAATACCATATATTAAAGCTATTGCATTACAAGTAAAATATATATGCTGAATTTTCTGGGAGTGAAGACCTGTGCATTCTGGATGAATTTTGCTAAATTTTGCATAACTGGTAAACCGTAACGATAGACAAAAGCGTACTGTGCACAATCTTGTTAAAATACACAACTTATATCATATACATTTTTGTTGCAGAGTTGGCCGGTTCCGAGATATTCCTTGTTGTTGGTATTAATTTTAAACTAATGATCTTCTCAAACGGCGCCTCCTTTTGTTTCATTTCTCTTTTGTTTTTCTGGAAATGCAAAACAAACCGAACTTCAATTCTTCACATATTGGCCGGTCTTTAAAAGACTCCATTATTGCTCCAGTCTGATGTATTCCCTTATCTCTCTTCTGCTTGTAAGGAACTAAGTAGCCAGGCCAAATAATGCTCAATAATATTTAGTACGAATAATACTTTTGCAGAATAGACAAAGAAACAATGACATGCAACTAATCCATTTTTACTTACTTTACAGGTACTATATATATAGTGTATAGAGAAGGTATTATAATGTATCCAAAATTCGGTACCGAGGTTTCACCGGTAATACATGTTTTGGGTCCCCCTGAATCCCCCCCCCCAAAAAGTATTTTTGGAAAACTATCCGCGCGCGCGCGCGCGCGCGTGTGTATGTCTGTGCATGTATGTATTGACAGCATAGCTCAAAAACGAAAAGTCCGTTCAAGAAAATCCCCCACCTCCAACTACCCTTAACATGGAAATATTTTCAGTAGTTTTGATTTTCTCAAAAATGGCTCTATTTTGATTAAAATATCACATATTAAGGACATTTACCTGACAAATAAAATGTTCATCTTGAATTTTCTGGGAATAGCCTCTGAAGACTACTTTATTCTGGAGAATTTTACGGAATTTTGCATAGCTGACAAAACGTAAGAGATAGACTAAAGCTTACTCTTAAAAAAATATATATATCTCGTTAAAGCACAAGATTTATGTCATATGCTTTTTTTCGTGGAGTTGACCGTTTTTGAGATATTTCTTGTTATTGCTTTCAGTTTTAAAGTACTTATACTTTTCTCAAACGGGAGCTTGTCAACTTTGGTCATGCACTGAAACTAATTTCAATCAAGTGACAATCAGCTTTTTAGTCTAAGTTATCTCTTTATTTACCTTCCATTACAGGGAAGCAAGTAATAAGACCATTTGTGCTTATTTTTCTCGATTAGCATTAAGTAATTAGAAGAATAAGCTTTTTAACAATAACTTTTTATAGAGATAATAGAGAAAGTCATATGAATGGAACACATAAGAAATTATTTAGTTTATCATCACTTATAGAACTGCATTTACCGAATATTTACATGTAAGCCCTTCAGAAATAGTTTTCAGTAGAACCAGTTCACCATTCAGTTTTTGTAGACTTTTGCTTCTATAGTTCTCTTCATTATTAATGTCTCTCGTTTTTGTTATACCTCATCAGAGCTACTGCTAGTCATTTCTAGAATAAACCATTGTTTCAAGAACATAATATAATAGCGCTAATTATTAATAACAACCTAGCCACATTAACCTGGAAGTCAAACTGTTTAGTGCATAAACAAAACAATATATGTGAAACAATTGGTGAGCAAAAACTGGCCACGTAATGTCGCTAGCCGGATTTCAGTTTCAAACGGAACATTGAACACAATTTTACATACAAGAAAGAGTAAATTACATTTATGCAAGCCTTGCATAGAAACTGCGGCATAAATCATGCGAAATTACCTTATTTTGGCAGCAGTGCCTGAAAATAAATTACGTAATTACCATGGCAACAAGACAGCAATGGCCACATCACCACCATCAAATAATTTCCTCCATTAATTTCATGTCAAAATTTAAGGACGTTTCGTTTCTCCATCTACAAAACTTTTTTCGTACTCTTCGTTAATATCTTTCGATTTTTTTTTTGCATTAATAAACTCGGCACTCTTGTCTTAGTTTAAATTGTCAAACGGAAAAAAATCCATATTTTCAATAGTTCAATCATCACCTTCCATTTCTCTCTATAAGTGTTGAAACAAATGAAGCATCTGCTTAGCAACCATATTACATCAATTATCTGTGATCTCTGATACATTATAATTCTTACTTTCTCTACACGTACTATATATAGTGTATAGAGAAGGTATTGCATTCCAACCAAAATTCGATAGCGAGATTTCACCGGAAATACACGTTTTAGGGTCACCTGTAACCAGAAAAGCATTTTTGGAAAAAGGTCCGTGTATCTGTGAACACGATAGCTCAAAACGAAAAGTCGGTAAAATGCCAAGCTTGGTATTTAAGTTTAGTGTGTTTCAGGGATGTGACACGAAGATTTTCAGAAAAATCCCCTATCCAAACTATCCTTTACATGGAAAAAACATTGAAAATTTTTATTTTCTCAAAAATAAGTAATGATTTTGATTAAAATACTTGTATTAAACATATTTATATGGCAAATAAGATGTACATCTTGAATTTTCTGTGAATAGCCTCTGAAGATCTCTTTATTCTGGGCGAATTTTGCTGAATTTTGCGTAACTGGTAAATTGTAATATCTATAAAAAATAGTAGATCACGTTAAAACACACATTTTCTGTCATATAGGGTTTTTTCCGTGGAATTGACCATATCTAAGATATTCCTTGTAATTGTTGCCTGTCAGTACCTGTAAGTTCCGCTTGTTTTAAGTGTTACTACACAAATAGGGTTGTACTATAGGATTAATTTAATCTTATACTAATTTTCAACCGCAAACGACAATTAATCAAGACTTTTTTATGTTCTAAAAATATATACAGTTTTGTCCTAAAATCGCAGTGATTTTTTAAATAAATAAGAGAGTAAAACCCACATAACTACAGTGAAATGTAGCTCTATTTGCTTCCATGTATCACACCGATTATTTCACTTGGGCTGTCCCCGTTCTTTACCACAGTCACAGTCCATTACCTTTCACATGGCCATTTGAACTTCGTTTTTGGCAGGATTATGAAAACTGGTTTAGAAGAATTTAAGTTTTAATTGGGAAGAAAAATATTAATAAAGGATCTACATTTATTTTCATTTCTATTTTCTCTATTTTGTATAGTAATTTTATAGGTTTATTCCCAAATATTTTTTACTATAACTCCAGTTTTAAACTTGAATTAAAGGAAAACCGCATATGTAGTGTACTAGTGCAGGCAACTAAGGGTTATAATACTTAAAGGTTTTTGACACTCCTGTCCCTGCATAGAAACGGATTTCAACCACATGGCAACCAGCTTTTAATAGATTTGACATTCGTTTTAGCCTAGTGAATTCCCTGATTTCCCTTCTACTTACAAGGAAGCTTGTTGCTGCGATGTAGAGAAAGTTATGTTTAATGGAACACATCAGATTTGTCATTTGGCAAATTTATTAATTATTTTTACGTTTTTTACTTTCTCTATACATGCTATGTATATAGAGAAGGTATTGCTCTCCACCAAAAGTTCGATACCGAGATTTCACCGGAAATATATGTTTAGGGTCCCCTGTATCCAAAACAAGTATTTTCACAAAAAGGTCCGTGTGTGTGTCCGTGTCTTTGAACACGATAACTCAGAAACGAAAAGTCGGTAAAATACCAAACTTGGACGCGACACGAAGATTTTGAGAAAAATCCCCCCACCCCCAACTACCCTTTATATGGAACCTTTTTCGAAACTTTTGATTTTATAAAAAATGGCTAACGATTTTGATTAAAATTTCGTATATTAAAGATACTTACATGACAAATAAAATGTATATTTTGAATTTTCTGTGAATAGCCTCTGAAGACTACTTTATTCTCGGTCAATTTTACGGAATTTTGCATAACTGCCAAACCGTAAGATATGGACAAAAACTGACCACAAAACAAATGTAGAGCACTTTAAAACACACAATTTGTTATATACATTTTTTATGTGGAGTTGATCGTTTTTGAGATATTCCTTGTTTTTTTCAGCTATAAAGACTTATACTTTTCTCATACAGGACTTTGTGAACTCGTGTCCATACATACAAAGGAACTTCAGTCGTAGAGCAACCAGCTTTTGACTATCACTTTAACCTATGGTACTCCTTTATTTCCCTTCTACTAACAAGGAAGCAAGTAATAAGGCTGTTTCTGCTAATTTTTGCTCCATTAGATGAAGTAAATAGAATAATTTGTTGCAGTGATATAGAGAAAGTCGTGTGAATGGAACACACAAGATTTTTAATACTAAAGTTGAATAAGATATATGAAACAAGTGTGTAATTTCATTGCAACACACGTAAAAATTAGCGTGTTCGCTCTTGTACTAAACATATACTAGTGTCACAATCAGTTGAATTATACACTAGTTAGATAAATAGTTATTTTATATTCAAAAGCTGATGTGTATTCCATTACTGTTAAAAATCTATATCGAAATGAAAAACATTTCCATACAGATTTTCATTTCGATATAGATTTTCACACTTGTGCGCTGCTCTTCTAATGCCTGTTTACTGCCTCCTAATCTGCATAAAATTACAGAAACATCTTGCACATACAATAACCTCCAAGAATATTTAATTATATGTAAGAATTATAAGAATATATAATTATTTCCCGAATCTAAACCCGCAGTATTACATAAGCAAAGCAAAATGGTCATGACATTGGCATCACAGAGACAAGGAAATCAATAACCCAGGGCATGCGCTCTAGCTCTACTCCCAACCAAGGTTAGTTTACTCAATGTTATTCTCCATGTCATGAATTTATTACAGAGCTTTTCGTAGATCTTTTATTATTTCTGTGGAAGTAAATTAGCAACATTACTCGCCTCCTGGTTATATCAGGAGGCGTGACTTCCATATAATTATCACTAGGCTCCATTGCCTCAGTCTCCATCTTGCAAATCAACTATCATCGAATTTCATTTGTTATTGACGCATGCGTACAATACGCATAGCAGTCGGCGGAGTTCACCTTTCATATGAAGGATATCTAAATATTAAATATTTATTGTATATCTATATGTCGTAGAAAAAATTACGTATGCGACACTCTATAATGGTATTAATTAGAATACTCATGAGGTTATTTACCTCTCACTCCTACCCTAATAACTACTATTACATGATCGTTGCTTAACTATTTATCAGCAGTAAAATGTGGGTATCTGAGATATTGATTCTACAAAAATAGATTGAGTCACCAGGATTCTAAAATAAATGATTCAATACATTTACGCCCCTAATATCCAGCATTCAGTCACCTACATGATGAACTAGTGAGCACTTGATTCCTAATCCAAACGCCATAAATTCCACTTTCAGAAAAGATTTGGTAAAAGTTAACGAAGGACAGTAAAGCTTCTGTTCGTCTTTTCGGTTTTAAAGGAATTAAGTTTTAGTTTCTCTACATGCACTATGCACATAGTGTATAGAGAAGGTGCTGTATTGCACCCAAAAATTTGCAACCGAGATTTCACCGGAAATACATGTTTTTGGACCTCCTGAATCCAAAAAAATCATTTGTAGAAAAAGGTCCGTGTGTGTCTGTGGACAGCATAACTCAAAAACGAAAAGTCCGTTAAATACCAAACTTGGCATTTGCTCAGTAACTTCCAAGGATGTGACACGAAGATTTTCAAGAAAATCCCCCCATCCCAACTATCCTTTGCATGGAAACATTTTCGAAAATTTAGATTTTCTCAAAATTGGCTCTAACGATTTTGATTAAAATATAGTATATTAGACTTTTACATGACAAATAAAATGTATATCTTGAATTTTGTAGGAATATCATCTGAAGACATATTTATTCTGAATGAATTTTGCAGAATTTTGCATAACTGGGAAACCGTAAGAGATAGACAAAAACTTTCTTCACAAAAATATAGAGCTCGTTAAAGCACAAAATTTATGTTATATGCACTTTTTTCGTGGATTTGACGTTTTTAAGATAATCTTGTTATTGATTTCACTTTTAAAATACTTTATACGTTTCTCATACGGGAACTTGTCAACCCTGGCCTCGCAAAGAATGGGATTGCTTTACCATAGCAGCCACATTTTAAAGCATTTCATTGTTGGTTTAGCCTAGTATATCCCCTTATTTCCCTTCTACCTATAAGGAACTAAGCAATAAAACTGTTTATGTTAATATTTATCCTCATTTTCATGAAGTAGATAGAAGAACAGGTTTATTAACAATAATCTATTACAGAGAGATAGAGAAAGTCAAGTGGATAGATCGCATTAGACTTTTTTTTTTATTAAAGTTTCCGTTTTTCAAGCTATTTGTTCAGTTTATTAATTAGTACACATCACTATCTTTTAAAGTTTTGTGACGAATCGAGAATATTTGCTTGTCAAAGTGCTAGCTTAATGTTAAAGTGTTTACGTTTGCCATGATCTTTAACCAAACTTGTATTAAAATACCGTATACATCCATTAATATTAAGTGCGCCTTGAGGCATATTATCACAGTTTCCTCAACTTCCCTTTTGTACCTCAGGTTATTTGTTTATTTAACGTTTAGCTTAAGAGTGTGTTAATTGATAGCAAGATTTATATATTTAAGGAAACACTTGGGAATGCCTAATCTTATACATCGTGGTTGAGCGCGCACGCGCGCGTGTATGTGTACTTTACGGAGTGATATTCAATATCACAGTCGTGGGCATTAAACGCCAGGAGGAAGAAAGAGATGAGTGTAATTTCAGAGGGCGGTCGACATCCGGACAGGAAGAAAGCCGACGTGGAGGGTCCATAACAGTTCACAAGCAGTTCATCTCGACGCGGGAAGCGCCTGGAGTCCTGGCTCAGTCCCGAATAGACCACCTGAGACACACTAACGCCATCCAGCCGCCGAGAACTGTATTTCTAGAGGGCAGTTACCTCCATGGAATGGCGCCTCTACCGAATCCTCGTCGTCACAACCGTGATAGAGACCGGTTGGGATAAAACGAAGAGGCAGGAAGTTCGGGGGAATGAAGAAACCTCTCCAACATTCGCCTAGTGACCGGGAAAGTCCCCGAAAAACCAATGGGTCAGTATCAAATTAAAACTTAGATTGAGTTTTATTTATGGACGCTCTTTAACTGCTGTGCTTCTCAACGTCCCGTTCTATACTAAGCGTGAAAGACCGCTTAATTTTACTCACACTCTTTTTCAGGCTTGAGGCTCTTTTACGCGTCGTAAATCTACTATACGGGACCAACGGCTTTACTTCCCTTCCGAAGGAAGCCATGCTAAAGATTGTTAGGCACGGAAAACTCCATCGTCCTCCGCGACCTTGGGTATATGAAGTTAGCATGGTAACCATTACACCACGAAGGCTGGTATCGTGGTTGTTTATTGTTTACAGTCCAAGAGAACGCACTAGCAGTACTTTATGTATTTTACTTTCTCTACATAATACATAGTCAATAGGTAGAGAAGGTATTGCACTCCACACAGAAATTCGGTACCGAGATGTTACCGGAAATACACATTTCAGGTTCTCATTTAGCTAAAAAAAGGCATTTTTAGACTAATGTCGTGTGTGTTATATCTGCCTGTGAACACGGTAACCATAAAAAGAAAGGCGGTAAAATATCAAACTTAGTGTTTGTTTAGTATCGCCCAAAGATGCGACAAAAAGATTTTGAGGAATATCCCACAAACTTTCCTTTCATGGGAAAAAATTAGAGAATGCTGACTTTCCCAAAAATGTCTAACAATTTTGATTAAAATACCGTGTATTAAAGATGTTTACATGACAATTAAAATGAATATCCTTAATTTTCTGGGAATAGCTTCTAAAGACCTCTTTTTCTGGACGAATTTTGCATAGCTGGCAAACCTTAAGAGACAGACAAAACTTACTATACAGAAAGTGTAGCTCATATTAAAACACACAGATTATGTCATACATTTTTTTTCGAGGAGTTGACCTTTCCTGAGATGATAATTGTTAATTGTTTCGGTTTTAAAATACTTTTCACATACGGGAATATGTTAACTCCTGTCAATGCAAAGAAACGGAGTTCATCCACATGGCAACCAGCTTTTAAAAGATTTGACTATCGCTTTAAACTCCATATCACGACAGTCCTCAAAGGCCTTAGGCTTGCCGGCCGCTGTATCTCCCACCTTGGCCAGAAGGCGTCATGAATGGGGTGCGGTGCTGGAGGGTGAGACGTGATCAGCGCCTCGCGTCCCTCCCGGGCGGTTATTGCAGTCTTGAGACTGTCCTCAATCAGGTAGCTCCCCAATTGGCCCCCCCAAGGACCTCACGAGGCTGTCAACCCTGGACCTTGTCTCCCAGTGGGGGGAAAATACCCCACGCCGGTACCAGGAATCGAATCCAGGTCTCCCGCGCAACCGCTGCACTAAGGCGACAACCAGCTATCGCTTTAACATAGTTTATTTCCTTATTTCCCTTCCGCTTACAAGAAAGCAAATAATAAGACCATTTCTGCTAATGTTTATTTCGATTAGCATGAAGTAGAAAAATATGCCTTTTAACGATAATTTATTAAAGAGATGTAGAGAAAGTCATGTGAATGGAACACATCAGATTTTTACTTTTGGATGAGAAAATTTTCAAGGAGATAAAAGCGAAATTTGATGTTGGTTATGGGGATCTTTTGCCATATTTCACAACAGTTAGATACTGGTTTAACGACCTTAAAGGTGATCGAACATCCATTTTTGATGGGAGGGCTCAGGACACCCAGCAGACGAGGTTACCGAGGAAATCATTGAAAAAGTACACCATATTATTTTTACTGATAGTCGAAGGAAAGTTCACGAAGTGGCAGAGGCCTAGGGGTGTTGATGAGAACGGTTATAATATTTTTCATGGTAAGTAGGACATGAAAAATTTGTCGGTCAGATGGGTGCCGGGATTTCTCATCATTACCCACAAATGAATGCGGCTTTCAACTTCAAAAACTGTGTTTGGAGATATTGCTGCGAAATACTAAAGGGTTGTTACGTCTAGTGGTCACCGTCGATGAGTAGTGGCATCATTATCCCCAGAAACCAAGCAATAATCAAAGCAGTGGGTTGCTTCCGGAGAATATGCTCCAAAGTAGGCATAGATGGCGACGATTTTTTGGAATGCGAAGGAATCCACTCATTGCCTTCTTAGAAAAATCCTATGTGTTCCATTCACATGACTTTCTCTACAACTCTGCAATAAATTATTGTTAAAAAGCATATGCTCCTATTTACTTGCTTCCTTGTAAGTAGAAGCGAAATAAGAGGGTACCATATAAATAAGATGGTCAAAAGCTGGTTGCTATGTGACTGAAGTTCCCTTGTTTGTATGGACATGTGTTGACAAATTCCTGTATGAGAAAAGTTAGCTTTTCGACTCTGAAAACAAAAACAAGGAATATCTCGAAAACGATCAACTCCAAGAAAAAAATGTATACAACATAAATTGTGTGTTTTAATGCGCTCCACATTTTTTGTGTGGTAAGTTATTGTCTATCTCTTACGGTTTAGCAGTTATACAAAATTCCGGAAAATTCACTCAGTATAAAGTAGTCTTCAGAGGCTATTCCCAGTAAATTCAAAATATACATTTTATTTGTTGGGTAAATATCTTTAATATACGATATTTTAATCAAAATCGTTACAGCCATTTTTTAGAAAATCAAAATTTTCGAAAAAAGTTCCATGTAAAGGGTAGTTTGGGGTGGGGGATTTTTCTCAAAATCTTCGTGTCGCATCCCTGGTAGATACTAAACTTAAATACCAAGTTTGGTATTTTACCGACTTTTCGTTTTTGGGTTATCGTGTTCACAGGCACACGGGGACACACGGACCTTTTTGTGAAAATGCTTTTTTTGGATATTGGGGATCCTAAAACATATATTTCCGGTGAAATCTCGGTATCGAATTTTTGGGTGGAGTGCAATATCTTCTCTGTACACTATGTATATAGTGCGTATAGAGCAAGTAAAAAGGTGTAAATACTGGACAATACTGCAGTGAATTACTGACCCGGTTCGACAAGAAGTTGAAGATACGGTCCCGTTTGGCGAAGGAGACTGTGCACTAGGTAGCCAAATCACCCGGAGGTGACGCCGCCAAACTGTGAACTGCTGCGTATACCCTCCTAAGTTCGCCCATTCTGGCACTCTGCGTTTTTTTCTTGTTCACAAACTGAAAAATAGCTCACGAGAACAAAATTTAGATTAAATGAGGTCATCAGTGGGAGAGAGGCGTATTTTGCAATAACGGCTTGATAATTCCTATTTTGGAGGGGAAGATAGCAGGCTCTTTGAGAGAAGTATGTATCACTAAAAGAGGTCTATGTTGAGAAAGAAATAATTATTTGTGTGTGGGGGGGGAATCTTTATTCCTTACAAGGGTACTTATGAGCCGCCCTCGTAATACGAGGGGCACTATCTATATTTTGAGCCTAATAATAAGAATACAATAATATGCAATTGAGCATAGTTTTGCTTCTCAAAGTATCCTCCATTATGAATACTCTTTGCATGCGATCGATCCATTTGTCATAGTAGTTTTTCCAATCTGCTTGAGACATCTCCAAAACATGAGTATTTGAACTCAAAAGCTTCTTCTGCCGGCAAAACTCGTTGTCCACGCATGTTATTCTTGATTTTCGGGAACAAAAAGAGGCCATTGGGTGCCAAATTAACACTGTACAGCGGATGAGCTATCAATTCGATTATTTTAGTGTTCAAATAGTCGGTTGTCTGACAAGATGTGTGAGCACTCGCATTGTCTTGATCGATCAAGTTTGTTTGCTTTCTGTATTTCACTGTAGAAATCCGGCTAACAAATGGAATGTACCATTCAGAATTTACCTTTTTACGTCCTTCTAAAGGCACTACAACAGTTTTTTGAAAAAAAAAAAAAAAAAAAAACACAGGCGACCACTTGTTTCGAAGTGCTTCGAGTGCGAACCACTTTTATTGGATTTGGTTCATCTTGAAACACTGTTCGACTGCTGTTTACGTTCTGATTCATATGCATAGATCCACGATTCGCCATCTGTTACAATGTTATATACGGCTTGCATATAAGATTGTACTTCTTGAGAACTTGCGTGTAATTAACACGAATATCCTTTTGAGACAGTGTCAAACTATGTGGGATGTAACGAGAACAAACCTTTTTCACGACTAAATGATCATTCAATATTTTATGACAGCTAATGGAACTAATGCCTAAGGTTGTCTCTATCTTAAAGTATGTGACATGACGATCTTGAACTTTGTTTTTACACAGCATCAAAGTTTTCTGGCACAACTGATTTTGGACGACTTTCACGAACTTCGTCATTGAGCGAACGGTGGTCACAATCAACCTCGTTATACCAGCGTTTCGCAATGGCAAAGAAATAAAGTTTCAGCTCCAAATATCCTAGTAAGTTGATCAATGAACTCTTGTTTTGATAATCAACGTCGAAAATCATAATAAATAATCGCATCAATATTTTCACTGGTTAATTGCATCTTTTCGCCCATAGACAATTTTAAAGCCAGTGTAAAGACGATAAAATATTGGCAAAATATCTAAAGTAGGTTAAGGACAACAATATAAACTTTCCAATGGGAACATCAGATGGAACCTACTGCAATCAAATTTGCCAAGGCTCAAAATATAAATAGTGGCACTTGTAATCGGTATAATGCTTACTATTATTAAAATAATTATACATTTTATATGAATAATTTATAGCAAACACCAGAAAATGTCTGATAGTTGGTGAAATAGGTAGAGTAAGATTTTTTTTTATTTTATTTGTTTTATGTCGCTTTAACTTGCAAGGTAGTCATATCGCGACAACATGTTTTAACGGTACCATTTACAAACAATTTCATAAATTTATGCAACATATTTCATTATACATATTTGTTAGTTTTAAGTATTTAAGTAGTATTCTGCTGTGTGATGAATTGTTGAGAGCTTCTTGGATGTCTGGTAGATTGCTTTCTGCTCGCTGCTGTTGTTACTGAGGACACTCTGAGAATAAGTGGCGTACAGTGATATTAGTGCTGGGCTGTCTTATTCAGTCGATGGGAATGGGTTAACTTTGTGTACCCGATACGAGGCCTGATGATGACCGACTGGTCTTTCCGTTTCAGTTTCTGCAGTGGATATAATTTTCTGTTTAATTTCGTGTAGTTTGCTAGGAAGTGAGTGTGCTCATGTTGTTTACCAGAGGTTGTAAAATATTCTGGATACATAATTTGCAACATCCTTGTGAGGTAAAGGTGTCTCTTCATGTATTGGGAGTCTTGTGGCTTCCTTTGCTGCAGTGTCTGCATGCTCATTACCTAAAATGTTCTGATGTGAAGGTTGTAAGATTTTAGGACTTTAAATTAGGACAACTCGGAATGAAACTTACCTCCCGAAAAGATACAATGACCATCATTACCAAGCAGCAGGAATAGTGAACAGATGATTAAAGGCTTCAAGTTCGGCTTCGAGTGGAGGGGCTTTCCAATCTATTTTGAAAATAAATTTCACATTTTCCTACGTATTTGAAGGCCTGTGTAAATAATAGAGAAATGAGCACAGTCGTCATCAAATGGAAGCAGAAACTGCCAAAGATCTTGCAAAGAGTTGTTGACACATACTTTTGCTTTACATCGTATTTTGCGCCCTTCTGTGATTTCCATCACCATTTCGCGCTTCATTTCAGTTGTTTTGTCTCGCACAGAATAAAAATTGAAATTTAATTCCGTGTAAATTGTCGAGAGCCTCTCTTTGTCCACATCACGCGTCAGCAAAGATGAGTCGTTCTCTCTTTCTTGCTTTTACTGCAAATGAAAAGTGTACCATCAGCGTTGGCACTGCGCTACATTATGAATGTCTACATGACGCTACATTAACTCTTACATTAAAACTTGTAACGAACTAGCTTTGTGAGCAAGCTACAAACATTTTGATGGACATTTAAACCAAAAATAATGAACGAAAGTAAAAACAAGCGTAGCACATAAATGAAAGCAGCAAAGATGTTTGGGATTCACAGAGAAGTTTCAGGTAAGCTTACTGTAGGCTTAGTGGAAATTTGGAGGGGACTTTGGAGGTAGGAGCAAAGTAGTGTGCCTTGCCGGCACGTAATCTCCACACGTGTATGACCGGCTTGTTTTCAATCGTATAGGAGTTGTTGCACCTGCGGGGATCGGCTTCTTTTCGTAGTTTCACTGCCAATGTCGCAATGCCTCAAAATCTGGGCGTGAAATCTGGTTGGACAGCTTCCTTCCATGTATCATGTGTCATCGCCTGCGGAGCCGTTTGTAGTAAAAGCGGGAATTAAACACTATTAAACACTTGGGCCAATGCTCTAACGTTCTCTACCTAGTACATAGGTACAGAAAAAAAATGGAGATATATTTATGGACGCGCTTTACCTACTGTGTTTCTCAGCGTCCCATTCTATATCGGCCGTTCTGTAAATACCGCTTAATTTTGCTCAGAGGACGTTTGAGAGTCCGATAAAGACTTTCTTAGAAAAAGGTTCCAGTGTGTGTGTGTGTGTGTGTGTGTGTGTGTGTGTGGAAAACATTGCTCAAAAAACGAAAAGTCGGTTAAATACCAAACTTGGTAGTTAAATTTAGTGTCTTCCAAGAATGCGGCACAAGGATTTTCAGGAAAATCCCCGCACCTCCATAATACCCTTTAGATTGAACATTTTTCGAGGACTTTGGTTTTCTCAACAATAGCTCTAACGATTTTGATTAAAATGCCGCATATTAAAGACATTTGTATGTATACTTTGAATTTTCTGAGGAATAACCCCTGAAGAGCTCTTTATTCTGGTTGATTTTGCAGAACGGTTAGACCGTAAGAGATATACAAAGCTTACTACAAAAATGTATATCACGTTAAAATACATAATTTATGTCACGTGTTTCTTGAATAGTTGACCATATTTGAGATATTCATTGTTATTGGTTTCAGCTGTAAACTAATTAACTTTTCTTAAACGGACCATGCAAAGTGAACCGAACCTCAATTGTTTCATATAGCGACCAGATTTTAAAAGACGTGACTATCACTTTAACCTATGGTACTCCCTTATTTCCCTTCTATTTACAAGGAAGCAAGTAACAAGACCAATTCTGCTAATGTTTGTCTTGATTAGCATGACATAGATAAAAGGAAAATCTTTTGTAAGAATAGTTTGTATATGCAACAGCTAGAGAAAGTTATATGAATGGAACACATCAGATTTTTCTGCATTCAGTTGTGCTAATATATATTATAAATCAAGTTTCACAGTAAATAACTTTATAAATACATCAGTCATATTATTGTGAATATTTTTAAAAATATGTCACGTAGTACATGTTTACCAGAATAATACATTTGGATAATTAAAGTTATTATTTAAATAACCATAATACCTAGCTATAATTTTTATAAATGACAGAAATATTACAATTATTGTGTAGAATGACTGGTATAAATTTTAATAAATAGCTTAGATACTGTGGGTTTTTCATAGATGCATCGTCTTAAAGCTTCTAATAGGGAGCGGTCACCATCTTCTTTCTAAATTAGGACGTCATTCATTCTCTTCCCTGAATAATAATACCCACCTCTTATAGAATGGTTAGACATCACAGATGGACACCACGTACTACGACCTACGTAGATATATTATGATAACACCATCCCAGGAGGAGCTATGGGACGTTACCGAACGCAGGAAGACCTGGCACAGAGACGCGCGGAGGTGCTTAAAACTTCTAACTGGTGCTGCCTGGAGAGGGCGTGAACGACCTATCAACAAAAATCTGATGTGTTCCATTCGCATGACTTTCTTTACATCTCTGTAACAAATTATTGCTAAAAAGCTTATGCTTCAATTTACTTAATGCTAATCAAGAAAAATTTAGCAGCAATAGTCTTATTACTTGCTTCCTTGAAGGTAGAAGGGAAATAGGGGAGTACTAAAGGTTAAGGTGATACTCAAAATCTGGTTGCTATGTGACTGAAGTTCCTTTGTTTGTATGGACACGAGTTGACAAATTCCTGTATGAGAGAACTATAAGTTTTTCAAAGCAAACCAATAACCAGGAATATCTAAAAAAAACGATCAACTCCACGAAAAAAATGAATACAACATAAATTGTGTGTTTAAACGTGCTCTACATTTTGTATGTGGTAAGGTTTTGTCTATCTCTTATGGTTTAGCAGTTATGCAACATTTCGTAAAATTCATCCAGAATAAAGTAGTCTTCAGAGGCTTTTCCCAGAAAATTAAAGATATACATATTATTTGTCAGGTAAATATATTTAATATACGATATTTTATTCAAAATCTTTGGAGTCATTTTTAAGAAAATCAAACTTTTCGAAAAAAGTTCATGTAAAGGGTAATTTGGGGTGGGGGGATTTTTCTCAAAATCTTGGTGTCGCACCCCTGGAAGATGCTAAACTTAAATACCAAGTTTGGTACTTTTACAGCCTTTTCGCTTTTCAGTTATCGTGTTCACGGACACACACACACACACACGGACCTTTTGTGAAAATGCTTTGTTTTATACAGGGGACCCTAAAATGTGTATTTCCGGTGAAATCTCAGTATCGAATTTTTGGGTGGAGTGCAATAACTTTTCTATACACTATGTACATAGTACGTGTAGAGAAAGTAAAAATGAAAATGAAATGGACTTTTATATATGGATGCTCTTTAATGTGGTTCTCAGCGTCCCAGAGGCCTCTTAATTAGACTTGAGGTTCTTTCATGTGCCGTAAATCTACAACACGGGACCAAGGACTTTACTTCCCTTCTTAAGGAAGTCACGTTAAGAATCCCCCGTCCCAAAATCTATCGTCCTACGCCAGGTTTAGTTATCGAAAAATTAACCCTCTAGTGTACACGGGGAGTACTATTACCTTTAAGCAAGCATCTGTGTCATATGTCTGACACCGTCATACACCATGAAACCTGGAAGCGCACCCGAAGTACGAGAAACAAAAGCGAAGGGAGAGACAGAAAGTAAACCTCGGTAGATGAGATACCGACAAGGGAAATCCACAAAAAACTCAAGCTGAGTGTGGTAAGTCGATGTGAATGGATGCGGAGACCTCCCAAATGCGAATCTCGCACGCTCTGTAAGCGTAGGGAACTCCATCACGCCTTACGATCTGCGAAGCCTGGGGCATTCACTGCTGAAAGAAGAGATTATCAGGTTCTTATATCTTTGTACGTACCTTGGACAAGTTCGGGTTCGTTATGCCTGTCTGCAAAGAAGTCTCTAAACTGGATCCGCTCTAAGCAACAACATGTTCTTACTACTCCATGCAACACACGCAGAGTATATGCATTTATTACGCAATAACTGCTTAATTTCAGTGAAAAGTATGAGTTTTATTTCCAAATAACACTGAATGTAACACATTCTATTTAAATCATTAAAACGGGTCATTAACGTACTTTAAATTTAACATAAAGAATAGATGGGGTCTATTTTCTGTTTTTAGCCCGGATAATGAATTGAGACAAAGAGAGTATTCACTGGAGTCACGTGTTGGGACTCCTCTTTCTTTTTTTTTTTTTTACTTCCTGTATACGAACTATGTACATAGTGTATAGAGAAGGTATTCCATTGCACCCAAAAATTCGATACCGAGATTTCACCGGAAATACATTTTTTGAGACCACCTGAATAAAAAAAAACATTTTTAGAAAAATATCCGTGTGTGTGTGTGTCTGTGTGTCTGTGGGCAGCATAGCTCAAAAACGAAAAGACCGTTAAAGCCAAAACTTGGTATTTAAGTTCAATATCTTCCAAGGATGCGACACGAAGATGTTTAAGAAAATCCCACCACCCCAAACTACCCTTTACATGAAAAAATTGTTGAAAATTTTGATTTTCTAAAAAATGGCTCTAACGATTTAATTAAAATATCATATATTAAAGATATATAATTGAAAAATATTATGTATATCTTGAATTTTTTGGGAATAACCTCTGAAGACTACTTTATTCTGGAGAATTTAATGGAATTTTGTGTAACTGGTAAACCGTAGGCGATAGACAAAAACTTACCACACAGAAAATGCAGATCACATTAAAACACACAATTTATGTCATATACATTTTTTTCATGGAGTTGCTCATTTTTAAGATATTCCTTGTTTTTTGTTTCAGCCTTTAAAAACATACTTTTCCCATACAGGAATTTGTTCATACAAAGGAACCAGCTTTTGGCTATCATTTTAACCTATGGAACTCCCTCATTTCGCTTCTACTTACAAGGAAGCAAGCAATAAGACTATTTCTGCTAATTAGCATGAAATAAATAGAAGCATAACCTTTTTGACTACAATTTGATGTAGAGAAAGTCAGGTGAATGGAACACATCAGATTTTTTTTTTTAATCAAAGATTTTTTTCCGAGACTTGTCGGGACTACGGCGCTGTGTTCCCCTTTCCTCTTTTTTTCTAGTATTTACTTTGTTTTCTGTTAGATTACCGTTTACTTTTTGCTTCTAATACACACACACACACACGCATGCCCAAGGCGGGACTGGAACCCACGATCCCCTGCGCCATGAATCACAAAAGCGAGACACTTTAGCGAGCGTGGCCATGGGCGCCGGTGCCTTTCCCCCTGATGCTCTATGCCTGCGAAGTGTGGGGTATGGCAGCAGACTCCTGGCTTCTCTGGTTACAGCGGGTGCAGAATAGAGGACTCCGGTCCATATATTCTGTATGTCGACGTTTCCCTTTGAGGCTACTACATGAAGCTTCCGCCCTCCCATATGTGGAAGATGTTATTAGGCGCCGGGCTCAAAAATTCTACGCCAGATTGGGCGAACATGAGAACGATCTTGTCAGATCACTGGGGGAGTACTTACCCTCTGAACGCCGAAAAAGACGGTTCCGGGTTCCCCGCATGGCTTGTGGGCACCCCCGGTAACAATGGCTTTAAACCAGCCAACAGCGTAATAGCTGAACAAAGCACTCCCCCTCCCATAGGGACAGGTCTGACAAAATTCACCACCATATTTAAATAAATAAACAAACACCAGCGGAGCAGAGGAAAGGATGCTGCTCCTGAAAATGCAACCGCTCGAGGAGCCTACCAGCGCTACCTCCTTAACACCAACACTCGAAACCTCAAACAAAACCTTAACCATCACATCATTCCTGTGGTTAAACCCTTACCAGGGTAGGTACACAGCAACAACACCCAGGCTCACCACGAGCCTACCAGACACGCACGCACGCGTTTAACTCATGTGCGTTTCTTATTTACGGAGGAGTATGACAACATACATCGAGGTGGTTAAAACAAGCACTGAATTAAAAAATGTATAGTCATTTTGTAATTTATTAGCTTTCATACTAAAAATATTTATCACAAAATGTGTTTCGTTCAGGAAACTAGCATGTAAACTTATCCACAGTGCTAACGGAATATACGTTACCATCTCTCTAGCTCGTGGACAATTCCTCAACGAAAGATTTGGCCTTTGGTAAAAGTGTCATCATGATACGATTAAAAGTTATACATTCAACAAATGAAATGTTTAAAATAAATATTTCGGTTGGCTGCTTTTGAACATAATAATAGAGTACGAGAATGGAGATACCAAAAGTTCGATACCAAGATTTCACCGGAAATAGAAGTTTTATGATCCCCTGTATCCAAAAAAAAAAAAAAAAAAAAAAGCGTTTTAAGAAAAAGGTCTGTGTTTATGTGCGTGTGTCTGTGAACACGATAAGTCAAAAACGAAAAGTCAGTAAAATATCAAACTTGGTATTTAAGTTTAGTATCTTCCAAGGATGCGATACAAAGATTTTGAGAAAAATCCCCCCACTACAAACTACCGTTTACACGGAAAAAAAATTCGAAAATGTTGATTTTCTCAAAAATGGCTTTAACAATTTTGTTTAAACTACCGTGTATTAAAGATATTTACACGACCAATAAAACGTATATCTTAGGTTTCTGGGAATAGCCTCTGAGGACCTCTTTATACTGGATGAATTTTGTCTAACTAGTAGACAGTAAGAAATAGACAAAAACTTACTAAAGAAAATATATAGATCTCGTTGAAACACACAATTTATGTCATATACATTTTTTCGTGGAGTTGACCTATTTTGAGATATTCCTTATTATTGCTTTCAGTTACAAAATACTTTAAATTTTCACATATGGGAATTGTCAACTTTTGGCAATACAAAGAAATGGGTTTCATCCTCGTGGCAGCCACCTTTTAAAAGATTTGCCTGACTTTTTAGCCTAGTGTATTATTTATTATTTCTCTTCTTCTTACAAGAAAGCATTTCTACTAATGTTGGTAGATAGAAGAATAAACTTTTTAACATAATTTGTTACAGAGATGTAGAGAAAGTCGTGTGAATGAAACACAACAGATTTTTTCCTCTAAACTATTATTCCTAATGTTAATTAATTGTGTTGGATAGGTAGATTCAGACTGAAAACTTCAATCCCATAGCCACGAATTGAACCACGTATTTCCCGGTCTCCAGCCAATTGCTCTACCACGACTTGTGTGGAAAAAACAATTAACAGTAATTAATCTAATAGTTGGCTAAACTGTGACCCCGGGACTTACGACATCGCAAGTCGCCATTGTGTAATGGCATGCCGATATAACTTGAGATCACCTGATTTACCAGGAAACATGCGAATCAGTTGCCATGGTAGCTCAGTGGTTATAGCAACCGCTGTATCCGTGGTTCAAATCCCGGCTATGGAATTACCTTTTTACGTCTGATTTTGTTCTATTATTCCTAAACTGAATTTCATTATAATACGTTACCAACAAGTGGTTTTCCTGATCCACTTTCTTTAAATTGTTTTCCTAGTTCAAGTTTTCTATTCTTTGATTTCAATTATTGCTTGTTTCAGTATTGGAACAATGGAGCAGCCAAATATTTTTTTTATTGTAGTTTAAGGTCCTTTAACCTGGTTTGGTCATATCGGACGATGAATGACATTGGTGAAATGATGCTCAAATGATCTCGGGGTCCATGGAGCTTAAAGTTACTCGACATTCGTCTTCTCAGGATAAGGGAAAACCCCGAAAAAACCTTATCCGGGTAACTCACCCTAAGCGAGATTCGAACTCACGACCCTTTGAATGTGGGGCAGACAAGCTACCACCACAATACCCAGGAAGGTAGCCAAATATTTTGTGTAAATATTTCAGTACCAAATATTTAGTAAAGAGTAGGAGAGATGCAGCATTGTGACATGTAAACATATCAATAGAATTAACAAAGGAGGTGTTAGGAACGACAAGAAAAATAGGAACCATTGAATACGGAAATAAAAAAGTGTAACCTGTTCCATTCACATGATTTCCTCTGCATCTCGCTAACTAATTATTGTTAAAATGCTTGCTCTACTTATTTCATGCTAATCGAGATAAACATTACGAGAAAGGGTCTTATTACTTTCTTGTAACTAGATTGGAAATAGGGAAATACACTAATGAAATCTTTTAAAAGCTGCTCGCCATGTGAATGAAATCCGTTTCTTTGCATTCCGAGGAGTTGAAAAGTTCTCGTGTATGAAAAAATGAAGTACCTGTTTTAAAACTAAATCCAAAAACAATGAATATTTCACAAATGGTCAACTTCACGAAAAAATGTATACGACATAAATTATATTTTAACTAGATCTGCATTGTTTGTGTAGTAAGCTTTTTTCTATCTCTTATAGTTTATCAGTTATGCAAAATTCAACAAACTTCATCGAAAATGAACGGGTCGTCAGAGACAATTCTCTGATAATTAAGGATATACGTTTTATTTGTCATGTAAAATATTTTATATACGGTATTTTTATCAAAAACTTTAGAGCCATTTTTGAGAAATCAAAATTATCAAAAATTTTTTCATATAAAGGGAGGTTTAGGGGGGGGAATTTACTTCAAAATTTTCGTGTGGCATCCTTGGAAGATACGAAACTTAAATATCAATTTTAGTATTTTACGGACCTTTCGTTTTTGAGTTATCGTGTTTACAGCACACGGACACACACAGACCTTTTTCTAAATATGATTTTTTGTATACAGGGGCCCGTAAAACGTGTATTTCCGATGAAATCTCGGTATCGAATTTTTGGGTGGAATGCAATACCTCTCTAAACGCTATGTGCATAGTAGGTGTAGAGAAAGTAAAAAGCACTTGAAGAAAAACGTAAAGCCTATGAAATTCACTTACAATCAAAAACTAATTTAGAGCATGAAGTTTATAAAGGAAGAATAAAAAGATTGTTCAAAGTTATACTCGGGAAAGCTCACGAGGAATCGTACAGTAAATTCTTAAGCAAAGTCGAATTCATATACATGGAAGGCAAATACTCGTAATTGGATATAAGCAGACAAAGCATAACCTTAAGCTGATAAAACCACCTTTAACCCAGAGGCCAATATTTTACCCCTACATTACGGAAGACGTCGACCAAAGTGTCTTGAGGAGAAGAAAGAAAAAAAGACTACCATACAAATAAACTTCTTACAAAAGATTCTTCTTCTTTATACACCATGCTAATCGAGATAAGCATTAGCAGAATATTCTTATTACTTAGTTCCTTATAAGTATAAGGGAATGCGCTATGCTAAAGTGATTATCAAATGTTTTAAGCTGTCGTTATGCGATTGTCATTACAAATCGCTTCTATGCTTGGCCAGGAGTACAACAAAAGAAAAACGGACACTTCCTTTCTGAGAAAAGTATAACAGATTTACAATTGAATCCAATAACAAGGAATATCTCAGAAACGGTTACTTCCACGACAAAAACGTAAAAGACATAAAGTGTGTGTTTTTCTATCTCTTACGGTTTACCATTATTAACAATTCGGCAAAATTCATCCAGAATAAAGATGCCTTAAGAGGATATTCCTAAAAAATTCAAAAAATACGTTTTATTTGTCGTGTAAATATCTTTTATATAAGAGATTTTTATCAAAATCGCAAGCTATTTTTGAGAAAATAAAACTTTTCTGATTTTTTAGTTTGGGGTGGGGGGATTTTCTTGAAAATCTTCGTGTCGCATCTTTGGAATATACTGAACTTAAATACTAATTTTGGTATATAGCAGTCTTTTTGTTTTTGGGCTATGTTGCCCACAGACGCGTGGGCGCACACACACATACATACACACAGACATTCCTCTAAAATTTTCTGTTGATTCAGGGGGTCTCAAATATATATTTCCGGGGAAATCTCGGTATGAAATTTTTGGTGCAATACAATATCTTCTCTATACACTATGCACATAGTACGTATAGAGAAAGTAAAAGTTCAAAGGGTGTAGACGAACTCTGCTAACCATACGCATGAACTTGTAAATGGACTGATGCAATCAGGCGTGTTACAATGAAGGAGGTAGTTCGGTAGAATAACGAGCTGCCATGGAAAGTATTGACTGCCCGGTTTCAAACAATTATTGCCTTCTTTTTTTATTTTTTTCCCACATGTTCGTATTGAGAGGTAATGGGATTTCATAAAGAGAAGCTGCGTGGGCATTTGCATACTGTGGCAGCAATAATTGTTTTCGTCGCACGTTTTGAAAACGTCATGTTTGGTGGGGACAGATTTCACTTTCAGTCTTAAGCAGTAATTTATTTCAAAGTCAGAACCAGTTTTAGCTTCATCTCGACCAAAGGTAATTGTCAATGTCATGTTAACTAATTTAGTGATTTCGTGTCAATGAACCCAATATTTTCCATAAAGCTGTTAATTTTTGCTGTGACAGTGTGGAAAAAATATATACATTATTTTAATAGTAAATATATAATATGGCACTGTTGAAACTCCTGCTGTTTAAAGAAAACATTGTTTTCCATCCAAAAAATACAATATAGAATTTTCATCTTCAATACATATTTTGAGGCCCTTTGTACCTTGCGAAAGGATTTTTTTTATAAAAATCTGATGTGCTCCATTCAGATAACTTTCTCTACATCATTGTAAAAAATTGTCAGTAATTTTATTCTTCCATGTATTTAATGCTAAAAAATTAGCAGAATGTCTCTAAAACGGCCAACTACTCGAAAAAATGTGTGTTTTATCGTGATCTACATTTTTGTGTAGTAAGTTTTTGTCTATCTCTTACGGTTTACCATTTATGTAATATTCAGTAAAAATCATCCTGAATAAAGAGTTATTTAGAGGCTATTCCCAGAAAATTCAAGATATACATTTCGTTTATCAAAAAATATCTTGAGCATAAGGTATTTTGATCAAAATAATTAAAGCTATATTTGAGAAAATTTAAAAATTTCTAAATTTGTTCCATTTCAAGGGTAGTTTGGAGTGGGGCGATTTTCTTGAAAATCTTCGGGTTGTATCCTTGTAAGATACCAAACTTAAATACCAAGTTTGGTATTTAAGGGTTTTTTCGTTTTTGAGTTATGCTGTCCACAGACACACACATAGGCACGCACACCTTTTTCTATTTTTTTTCTGTGTTCAGGGGGACCCAAAACATGTATTTCCGGCGACATCCCGGTATCGAATTTTTGGGTGCATTACAATACATTCTCTATACTCTATTACATAGTACGTGCAGAGAAATTAAAAACAAATCTTGTGTGTTCCATTTACGACTTTTTGTACTTATTCTCTGACTATTATTATTGTTGTTATTATTATTATTATTATTATTATTATTATTATATGTACATCATGCTAATGGAGATAGAAGAAATTGTCTTATTACATATTCACTTGTAAGTAGGAGAGAAATAAGGGAATACATTAGGCTAAATCAAGTCATATGTTTTAAAAGGTAATCGATATATGATTAAAATTATATTCTGTTTGCAGGAGCGAACCACAAGAAACAAGAATATAAAAAGTCGTTTGAGAAAAGTTAAAGTATTTTAAAATTTAAACTTATAATAAGGAATATCTTGGAAATGGTTAACACCACAAAAATGTATATGACAGAAATTATGTTGTAACTGGATATACATTTTTTGTAGTACGTTTTTGTCGATCCCTTTCGGTTTCCTAATTATGCTGAAGTCATTCACAATAAAGAGGGTCTCAGATGCTTTACTCAGAAGATTCAAGTACATTTTATTTGTCATGTAAATATCTTTAATAAGCAACTTTTTAATCAAAGCCGTATATCGTTAGCCATTTTTGAGAAATTTTAAAATATATTCCATTTAAATGGTATCTTGGCGCGAGGAATTTTTTTGAAAAAGTTAGTGTCGCAGATTTTCAAGATGTTAAAATTAAGTACCAAATTTGGTTTCCATTTTGAGTTATTCTGTTCACAGGCCTACTTACACATATTCGCGCGGAATATTTTTACGTGTATTTCTAATCTCGGTTTCGAAATTTTTGTTGAACGTAAAACGTTCTCTACTTATTTACTCTGTACTAAGCTGATAAATTATAAATTGAGTTCATTAAAGAACATAACTTTTGTAATACGATGCACAGGATGCGTACTTATTGGTATCAAATATTTCGGGGACGCCCTACTAAGATGAAAACAGTAAAAGATGTTCATATGTATATAGGTATGAAATCATTTATTGCTCTCATGAAGGAGGTTACAGAAATTGCTTGAAGAGAATTCCCCCTGCGTCGATGCTTTGAGCTTCCGTTCTATGTTGTATATGTTGCAAATATCCTGGAGTGTTTGGTCCAATCCAGTGTGAATGTTTTGTGAGAGTCAACGTCTTATAGAGAAGTCGCATAAACCAGGGACTTCAAATGTCCAGATGAAGAAATCCATTGGTTTCAAACCAAGTGGTCGAGTAGATCAAGCAATAAATCATCCTTGACCAATCCATCTATGCAGTAATCCTGGTGGAGGACGATGGCTTTTTTCGGGCGTAAAAATTCTTAGCATGGCTTCCTTAGGGAGGTAAGTAAAGCCGTTGGTCCCGTGTCGTAGATTTACGGCACGTAAAAGAACCTCGAACCTGATAGAGAGGCCTCTAAGAAAAATTAAGCGCCCAGGGACGCTGAGAACCACAGCAGTTAATCCATAAATAAAACTCCATTTCCATTTTTATGCTGCAATTTCTCATTGAAAATCAACATATTATGCGACTGAAATAAGCTGGCGTGGCATCATGTATAAAGAACATCCTTTGATGACTCCACCTTTATATGATGCGGAGTAAACTAATACGGACCTAAAGGTGGTCATGAGCGAGTCCAGTCCAGTCCAAAAGTTTGCACAAAACTTCTGTCGAAGTCTCTCCTGTTGTATTTCACGTGGATTCTCACAGACCCAGTTCTGAGTGTAGAGAAAGGTGAAATGGAAGATAATGCAGATATCAATACGAGACCGGATAAGAAACAGCGAAATTAGGAGGACACACGTGAAGGACGCAGCAACCGCAGTAGTTAAATGGAGATGGGCAGGCCACACTGCAAGACTCAATAACAATCGTTAGACAAACATAGTAACGTTTTGGATGCAGGAAGAGAGAGGGCTAGTTCGAGATGGGCAGATGAAATGAAGAGGAATGTTAGTAACATCTGGACCAGGATTGCGACGCCTGAAAGGCTCACGAACAAGTGTACAAGAACAGACATTCAGAGCTACTCCGGGCTAAGAAGGAATATACCTAAATAGGACGGTGAGAGTGATGACAAGTGTTAAAGTGCTTAGTGTAAATAACTAGGTTAAGTCAAATGAATTAAGGCACTGAGGCAGGTGAATTCTACATTCATAGCTCAAATGTGGGAGGAATATTCCAGCTACTCTCCTCGATGAAAGGCTTTTGCTCTAATGGGATTAAAGACTATTATTATTATTGTTTTATTAACATTACTATTATTATTATTAGTTGTGAGTTTTATGAAAATTGAAGATACCATCGTGAGTAATCCTTTCCTCAGCAGTAATCAAGGTTAATGTTAAGACATTTATGAGCATAACAAAATGCAATAACATGTATTAGCAGAGCGTTCTGTTTTACTCAAAGTGTGGCACATTTAATTCTTGTACTCGCAAACGGTAATATGGGTACAGAAGTGTTTTATGCCAAATTCTACAGATAGTAATGTGTATAACCTTCCTTTACTGTAATACGCCTTGAGTTTGAGTCCACATCAGGAAGAACTCTTTCTTCAGGGTCAATGTTTTGCATCTTTCTATGTCTCCTAATATCCAAAATATACTTCTCAAATGAGCCATTCTCCCTTTCAAGCTTTGGTAAATTCATGAGAATTTTCGCGATTAGTATCTTCGGGGTACTTTCTTCATCCAAAATCCAGATCTCAAATGAGCCATTCTCCCTTTCAAGCTTTAGTGAATTCACGAGAATTTTCGCGAATAATATCTTCGGGGTATTTTCTTCATAAAACTATACTGTGTGTTTTTCCGCCTACAAGGCCATACATGTAAGCCATAGAGGACTCATAGAATACTGCTCTACAATAAAAACATGAAGTGATTAGCGGATATCTTTTTAATTCGATTAATTATCACTTATTTGCACTACAACAATAAACCAAACAAAATGTTATCATTCACCGGTAAACTTTTAATTCAAATAATTAATATTTGCCTCAACGAAAGGACAAAACCTTTACTAACTCACCAACAAGCGGTTTTTAGACCCACGTTTATAATGACATAATTTTTCTTTTATTTTCTCTAGCACATATGTACAATGTACATAATGGATAGTGAAGGTATAGTATTTCACCGCAAATCCATGTTTTGAGACAAGCTGAATTCAAAAAATGCATTTTTACTTTCTCTACACGTACTATGTACATAGTGTGTAAAGAAAGTATTGCACCCAAAATTCGATACCGGGATTTTACCGGAAATACACGTTTTAGGGTCCCCTGTATCCAAAAAAGGCATTTATGTGTATGTCCATGTGACTGTGAACACGGCAACTCAAAAGTAAAAAGTAAAAATACAAACTTGGTATTTAAGTTTAGTATTTTCCAGGGATATGACACGAAAGTTTTGAGAAAAATCCCCCCACCCAAAACTGTCCTTTACACAGAAAATTCCAAAAATATTTATTTTCTGAAAAATGGCTCTAACGATTTTGATTAAAGTACTATATATTAAAGATTATTAAAAGGCAAGTAAAATGTATATTTTGAATTTTCTGGAAATAGCCTCTGAAGCCTCCACATTCTGGAAGATTTTTGCGTAACTGCTAGACCGTATGTGATAAGGGTACATTAAAATGTAGATCTCTTTAAAACACATAACTTATGTAATATACATTTATTCGTGGACTTGATTATTTCCGAGACATTCGTTGTTATTGGTTTCAGCATTAACTTGAAACTTTTCTCATACGGGAGTTTGTCAACTCCTGGCCATGCAAAGAAGGGCATTTCAATTGCATAGCAACCAATCTTTGAAAGATTTAACTATTTAGTCTATTGTATTCTCTTATTTTCCTTCTACATAAAATGAAACAAGTATCTTGATTTACACGAAGTAGATAGAAGAATAAGCTTTTTCCCAACAATTTGTTACACAGATGTAGAGAAAGGCATATGAATGGAATACATCATATTTTTAACAGTTGTGGCATAAAAAGAATATCAAAGAGCTGCAACAGAAATTAGTATATGATTACTTTCGTCAATTCGTAATAAAATAACAGTTGCGCTGCAGAATTTAAATTAAACCAAAGATTATGTGCCAATAAATTCTGATTTTTATACTACTTTACGTGTTTTCCGTTTAATTTGTAAAGATCTTTTTTGTTTCATTTATATAGCCTCCTTTAACATCTAAGGTCATATTGAGGGCTTTGCATTAGAAACAACTCGTTGTCTGTAGGTTCTTAACGTTGGGTTTAAAATATATTTTTTATTCCCATCAGATATTCACCCTCACGCTTATACTTCAAGAATCTGTGGGGGATAGGGAATAATTCTGGTTGAAGAAAAATTCCCCGCCCCAGTCAGAATCGAACCCGGGAAGTCAGTTCGTTGACCATCGACCGCAGAGGCTGTCTAAAGATTACTGATCTGCTTTTTTTCCCGAGTGGAGTGGAAAAACCCAATCTACAGGCGACAGAGGGATAACTCTGCCAAATGGGGCGGTCGCCATAAACTGACAATACCCACTAAAGAAACCACTCCACCGGAGAGAATTCGGGTGTAGGAATGCAGCAGTACCGCTTGTTGCACCTGCGGATTCAAGGAGCGGGTGTTATGGCTGGCCAGAGGCCATAGCCAGGAGAGAGTGAGAGCCAGGACGCAAACATGACCGGAGCCCTGATTGCGCCCTTGGAAGATTTGTGGTTAGGAATAGATATATATTACATGTGTATATATCTGCAGCCCTGTAACAAATAGGACATAGTCAGTATAACATTTGCTGCCCTTTCGGGTAAAGTCGTTGGTGTATTTCGTTGTGTCTGCAGCCCTGTGACATAAAGACAAAGTCATTTAAGATATTTCATTTGATATATATTCTTAGCTAGTTATATTTTTACAACTACTGCTGCCCTGTCCGGCGAAGTCATTAGTTATTAGTTGTGTTCAGCCCTGTAAGAGAAAGGACGTGGTCATTTAGTAGAGACTTCATTGGTTTCTCGTGGCCTACCTGAGAGGTCACCCATCCAAGTAATGGCCATGCCCAATGCTGCTTTACCTGTAATAAAACCTTATTCTAATCATTTATTAGTTACATTCTATTAGCTATATACCAGAGAAGGCCCGTGTAGTGTGGGGGCCCCTCTGTAAGCAGTGATATAATTTAAACTCCAATCTTAAGCACGTATCACAAAAACATTATTCATTTGTCAATAATGGATGAAAAGCAACGCTTAAATTACGTGAACGCAGTCGTGATTCGTTTTCCTGCAAAACGCATTATACACTGATTTATGAGTACGGTATCGTGCTAATATGAATATGCAGTATTGCCAACAGCACCGTTGAGTTACGTGCGCAAATTGGTGATATTTACATATTTACGATTTCAGATGCAGCTTAGCGACGTCAAAAGTTGTGGGCATGTATAAGCGTCATGACGTTTTTCAACGCAACTGAAACACACAGCAGGGGTGCGTCAGAATATAGCAGCTAAGTTGAGGCTGCTGAAGCTAATGCAAAGTGCAGACTACATGAAAAGTAGCAGTTAGCTATGTACTTTACTTCCCGGCTGCTTACTGAGAAACAAATAATAAGACCATTTTTGCTAACTTTATCTAGATGAACATCACCTGGATAAAGAAATAATTTCCTATAAGGAAATTTTGTGTGTGGAACAGTTATAGAAAATCATGTGAATGGAACATATTTTATTACTTTCTCTACACGTACTATGTACATAGTGTATAGAGAAGGTATTGTAATGCACCCAAAAATTCGATACCCAAATTACACCGCAAATACATGTTTTGGGTCCCTCTGAATAAAAAAAAAAATTTTTGGAAGAAGGTACGTGTGTGTGCGTGTGTGTGTCAGCATAGCTCAAAAAAGAAAATACCAAGCAGTACTTTCTAAGGATGCGACACACACATTTTTCAAGAAAACTCCCCCACCCGCCAAATACTCTTTACATAGAAAAAGTTCGCAAATTTTGATTTTCTTAAAAATGACTAACGATTTTGATTAAAATATGTATTAAAGTTTTTTATCTGACAAATAAAATGTAGCTATATCTTGAATTTTTTGAGAATAGTCTCTGAAGACTACTTTATTCTGGATGAGTTTTACGGAGTTTTGGAAAACTGGCAGATCGTAAGAGATAAACAAAAACTTACTTTACAGAAAATGTAAATAACAATTTATGTTATGTACATTTCTTCCGTGAAGTGGATCGTTTTTGAGATATTCCTTGTTTTTGGTTTTAACATTTGATAAACTACTTTTCTTATACGGGAATTTGTCAACTCCTGAAACAATGGAACTTCTGTCATATAACAACCAGCTTTTGGCTAATATTTTAGTCCTATGCTACTCCCTTATTTCCATTCTACTTACAAGGAAGCAAGTAATAAGACTATTTCTGCTAATTTTTTCTCGATTAGCATGAAGTAAGAAGAAGCATAATCTTTTTAACAATAACTGGTTGAGGCTGCCTCCGTGGTCGAGTGATCAGCGAGCTGACTTTTTACCCGGAGGTCCCGGAATTTTTCTTTAGCCAGATTTATTCCCTATCCCCCACAGAGTCTGGAAATATGTATGTGAGAGCGAATGTGTGTGTGTGTTATAGAAAAAGAAACTGATTTAAACCAACGTAAAAGAATCTACAGGCAACGAGTTGTTTCAAATGCAAAGCCCCCGATATGACCTTAGATGTTAAAGGGGGCTATATAAATGATACAATAAAAAAAATAATAATTGGTTGTAGAGATATAGAGAAAGTTATGTGAATGAAACACATCAGATGTTTATTAATTTTTTACGAAAAGGGGATAAAAGAATATTATTTGAATAATAAAACCACGCAAATGGAACATCTACCTGAAAAATTTCAAAGATGAGCAAGTCATATTGGTGTACCACGTCAGATTTCCACTGGAGGTACAGGGTTACTACAAAAGAAATAGACAACTTCAACTGTTGTCCAACGACATTTTAGAACACGTTACCACAAAACGCCACCGACTAGACAGTCAGTCTACGACTGGTATAGAAAATTCGAGACAACGGAATGTTTGTGCAAAGGGAAGAGCTCGGGAAGACCAAGAGTTTCGGAAGAAAACGTTGAACGTGTTCGTTCTGCCTACATAAGAAGCCCACAGAAATCGACATCTAGGGCAAGCATGCAATTACAAATTCCACAGCAAACTGTATGGAAAATCTTGCGGAAGCGACTGCACATGATGCCTTGCAGATTACAGATGTTGCAGTTTCTGAGTGAAGAAGATAAGGACATACGGCGTGACTTTTGCATCGACATGTTGCGACATGGTGAAGGCGATACTGGTTTTTGTGAGCGCATCATTTCATTTTTGTGGTAACGTGTTCTAAAATGTCGTTGGACAACAGTTGCTGATTGGGTTCTAGCAAATTCCAACACGCAATATGCCTTTTCCACAGGATTTTCCGCCATTTCAGCTTCTGCAACAACAAACAAAACACTACAGCGTTACCAATAGTAACAGACGAAACTTTGAGAGTTTCTCAACATACCTCCAAAATAATTAGGTTGCTATCTCTAATAGTTTTTGTTTTACAGGCAGTTGAAGTGGTCTATTTCTTTTGTAATAACCCTGTAAATCTATTTCGTTTCAGAAGGTGACATTGCGTAGTGCTTAGGAGGAAGGTGAAGTTATCAAGGTTTTCCCTTGACATAGAGCCGGATTTCAATATGTTTGGTTCCGACTTCTGTCATATACATTCTATATAGTAGTGCTGATGGAAGCGACTTTCTGTAGGTACTAACTTCATCTTTCGCGTATCATAAAAAGAAATCTGATGTGTTCCATTTACATGACTTTCTCTACATCTCTGCAACAAATTTTTAGAAAGCTTATTCTTCCATTTGTTTAATACTAATCCAGAAAAAGTTAGCAGAAATTGTATTCTTACTTGCTTCCTTGTTATTAGAAGTGAAATTAGGAAATATATAGGGCTAAAGTGTTAGTCAAATCCTTTAACAGTTGGTTGACATGTGATTGGGGTGCCTTTGTATGGAGTTGATAGAATGGCGTATGAAAAAAGTATAAGTATTTTACAGCTGAAACTTAAAAACGGTCAGCTCCACGAAAAAATGTTTATAACATAAATTGTGTGTTTTAACGAACTCTACATTTTCTGTTGAGTTAGTTTTTGTCTATCTCTTACGGTTTACCAGTAATGCAAAATTCCGTTAAAATTCATTTAGAACAACGATGTCTTCAGAAACTATTGCCAGAAAACTCAAGCTATGCATTTTGTTTGTCATGTAAATATCTTTAGTATACGATATTTTAATCAAAATCGTTAGAGCCATTTTTGAGAAAAAAATTTCGAAAATTTTCCACGTAAAGTGTAGTGGGGGTATTTTCTTTAAAATCTTCGTGTTGCAGCCAAGTTTGTATTTAGCGGTCTTTTCGTTTTTGAGCTACGCTGTCAAGACAAGTATTTACGGTGAAATCTTGGTATCGAATTTTTGAGTGCAATACAATACGTTCTCTATACACTATGTACATAATACATCTAGAGAAATTAAAAACCCTCCGGTATATACCTACTAATACTGGAAACTCGACTGTTTCTTTATTAAAAGTGAATAAAAGGCCCTCGTAACTGTTTTTACGAAGGAAATCAGACAATTTCAAATTGCCTCATCGGAGCGATATGTTTTGGTAGAAAACATGTATTTTATAAGCTATTTCATTATCTCACTATGCTTTGGAAAGCAGTTCTCACACCAAATCGATTATAGTTGTTATAGGTAGATTATTCTCTTTAAAACGTACACAATTTGCAATCCATCTCATTTATCTACAATAACCTAAACGTATTGCATTTGTAAACGATTGTTATTATGGGTCAATAACCAGGACTGATGAAATGAAATCTGATTTGCAATGAGAAGATTGACGTCACTACCGTTATAACGTTTAGCGCATGTGCACAATTAGTTTCTGAAACAAGACCGGTTTCGAACTCACCCCGCGGTGAAGCTCCCAGGATAAGAAGTTGTCTTGCGACCAATGAAAACATGTGAGTATAATTACTTCATTTGTGAAGACCCTTTTAAAATACATGTTGTGAGGACCTCTGAAAAAGAAAAAAGCATTTTGGGGAAAAGTCTGTAGGTGTATATGTCTATACCAAATTTGGTATATTGTTTAAATATCTTCCAAGGATGCGACATATAGATTTTGAGGATAATATCCTCACCCCAAGCTACCTTTTACATGGAAGATTTTTCAAAATTCTCGATTTTATAAAAAAATGGATCTAACGATATTGATAAAAATGACGTATGTTAAAGATGTTTACATGTTAAAATGTTATCCTGAATTTCTTTGGATTAGCTCCCGAAGTCCTCTTCATTTTGAATAACTGGTAAACCGTAAGAGATAGACAAAAGCCTTTTAATAACTCTATGGCACGACAGCTCACGGAGAACCTTGGCCTACCGCCCGGCCGCTGCGTCCCCCATTTCGGTCCACTACAGACGTCATGGATGGGGTGCAGTATTGGAGGCCGGTTAATGCGGTCCTCATGACCTGGAGCCGCTACTTCTCCATCAAGTAGCTCCTCCTCAATTGGCCCCCCCAGGGACCTTACCAGGCCAGGTATCCCAGCGGGGTAAAATCCCCGCTCCGGTACTGGGGATCGATCCCAGGTCTCCCGCTTGGTAAGCAGCTATTAGAGCTATTTGTTTTAGGAATTGTTTTTTTTTTTTTTTTTTTTTTTTAAGTTTTAAAACATTAATATGTTTTAAGAAATATGTCACTTTCTAAAAGTATTTTAGTTCTCTTTTTTACCCGTTTCGTTTCACTATTCATCAAAAGGCATGTAGGAAGGCCAGGTACTAGATATTTTGGTATGGTGCTAGTTCTAGAAAGGAGGTGTATATATCTATTAATTTGTATGGCCTACACATAAAAAATGTGACACTAAGAATTTAGTTTTGACTGCTAGATGATGGGATAGAGAATCTTTTAAGATAACACTACAATTAACTTAATTTCATGAGAGTATTTTATTACTTTCTCTACACGTACTATATACATAGTGTTAGAGAAGGTATTGCATTCCACCCATAAACTATATAACTAGATATCACCTGAAATACACGTTTTAGGGTCCCCTGTATAAAGCATTTTTGCTAAAACGTCCGTGTGTGTGTCCATGTGTCTGTCAACACGTGACTCAAAAACGAAAAGTCCGTAAAATATTAAACTTGGTATTTAAGTTTAGTATCCTCCGGGGATGCGACAAAAGATTTTAAGAAAAAACCTCCTATCCCAAACTACCCTTTTCATGGAAAAATTTTGAAAATTTTGTTTTCTCAAAAAATGGCTCTAAATATTTTGATTAAAGTATTGTACATTAAAGATATTTACATTACAAATGAAATGCATATCTTGAATTTTCTGGGAATAACCTCTGAAAGCATATTTATTCCGGATACATTTCACGGCATTTTGAACACCTGTAAGCCATAAGAGATAGACAAAATTTGGTTAAAAAAAACGAGGAGCTCGTTACAACACAAAATTTATGCTATATTATTTTTTTGCGTGGAGTTGACAGTTTTTGAGATATTCCTTGTTATTGGTTTCAGTTTTGAAATACTTAAGCTTCTCTCATACAGAAAGTTGTAAATCCCTGGCCCTGCATAGAAACGGATTTCAACCACCTGGCAACCAGCTTTTAAAAGATTTGACTATCACTTTAGTGTATTCCCTTATTTCTCTTCTATTTACAACATATGTAATATGTTAGTTTTATTACTATTCTTAATTTAACTTAAAATTATATTTGTAAGTGAATTTTGTACATTTAACTCTGCCACCGGGCAGTACCCAGTTGCAGAGAAAACATACATTACATTACATCCATCCCATCCCATCCCATCCCATCCCATCCCATCCCATCCCATCCCTTCCCTTCCATCCATCCCATCCCATCCCATCCCATCCCTTCCCTTCCCTTCCCTTCCCTTCCATCCATCCATCCATCCATCCATCCATCCATCCATCCCTTCCATCCATCATCCATCCATCCATCCATCCATCCTTGCTTCCTTCCTTCCTTCCATCCAAGTAATTAAGACAATTTCTGCTAATGTTTATCTGATTATCATAAAGTAGAAAGAAGGGTATGCTTTTTAACAATAATTTGTTACAGCGCTGCAGAGTCAGACATGTGAATGGAACACATGACATTTTTTTTTCTTTTCAAGAATTACCTTTTTCATCCTGTGCTTAGTAATTATGTTATTCTAAAACCAGCACTGAAGTTTGGTTAGTTGCCTGCAAATATTTATAATACTGACATAAGATTCAAGTGTATTCACAGCATTTCAACTTGCCCATCTTCGGTTAAATCATACATTTCAGGAATTCACATTATCTGATATTTAATTAATTTTGGCAATACTAGTGTTCTATGCCATTTATTTGCTTTTCGCCACGGAATAACATGTTTCAAAAACATGATATCGGAAGTCAGGCACTCACCTTACCGGCCCGGGTGACCACATGTCGGATCTGTAGTGGATAAAGCGAGGCAGGACCGGGTTTTCTCATGGCATTCCACCGGTGCTCCATCTTCATTGCATGTATTTTCAGCGTCATCGCGTACGGTGACATAGGTAGTAAAATCGGGCGTTACTTTCACATGACTTTCTCTACATCGCTGTAATTATTGTTCAAACACATATTCTTCTATCTACTTTATAATAATCGAAGGTAAACATTAGCTTGTAATTAGAAGGGAATACACTAGGCTAAAACGAATGTCAAATCTTTTGAAAGCTGGTGAAATCAGTTTCTATGGAGCGCTTTACAGCTTTCCGTGTGAGAAAAGTTTTCATTATTTTAAATATGAAAGACATAACAAAAATTATCTCCGAAATGGTCAATTCCACGAAAAAAAGTATACAACATAAATTGTGTGTTTTAACGTGATCTACATTTTTTGTGTAGTAAGTTTCTGGATATATCTTAAAGTTTTACCAGTTACGCAAAATTCAGCAAAATTCGTTCAGAATAGAGAGGTCTTTACAGGGTATTCCCAGAAAATTCAAGATATACATTTTATTTGTCATATAAATATCTTTAGCAAATGTTCCGTTAAAGGGTAGTTTGGGGTGAGGGGATTTTTCTCAAAACCTTCGTGTGGCATCCCTGGAAGATATTAAACTTAAATACCAAGTTTGCTATTTTACCGACTTTTTATTTGAGTTATCGTGTTCACACACACACGGACGATTTTCCAAAAATGTTTTTTTTTTTTTGGTCACAGGAAACCCTGAAAAGTGTATCTCCGGTGAAATCTCGGTATCAAATTTTTGGATGGAATACAATACCTTCTCAATACACTATGTACATAGTAAGTGTAGAGAAAGTAAAAACTGCTCCTCGCTAATGTACCTTACCTACTTTTTCCAAGGTCGCTAGATGGCAGGTATAACGCACTATTATTGCTACTCTATAAAGAATTGCAGTGCTAAGAAGCATCAACATTTCTGTCCTTAATTCCTACCGTAATGATCTACCATCTACTGTCATTAATGAACAATTGTACTGAGAGAGGTTGGTCATCGAGCACGCTTTGAGATGTGCACAGTGTGTGTATTTTCCCCATAAGGTAATTATGTCATACCAATCATGCAAACGCAAAAACGTTAAAAGTGCACAAGACAAGATGTCCTACTGGCATTGATGTCACATTTCATCCAGTTTAGAGGAGTAGCGCGGCAAATTTAAACGCTGTGGACATGTACGTAACGTTTAACAGCTGCTTAGAGTTAAAATATGACGTTTTATTTATGGAGGGTCTTTAACGGCTGTGGTTCTCAGAGTCCCTTTCTATCGAGGCGTGAAAGACTGCTTAATTTTGCTCAGAGGCCTCTTTTATCAGCCGTAAACCTACGATACGGACCCACGGTTGTACTTCCCTTCTGAAATGACAATGCTAAGGGTTTTAACGCCTGGAAAAGTCCTTCGCCAGGTTTGAACCACAGAGGGCAACACTTAGAGGCACAAACAATATGTATCGTTATATAATACTAGTTCTAAATTCCGCAGGTTCAGGGCTCCTTATGCAAGAAGTAACATGGTTAGTGAACCAAACTGTGAGCTTTGCTGCGGGAATAGAACGATGGCCACCAAGCTGAAAGGCAGGACGTCACAAAGTAAGCCACGGCTTCCTAGTGTTCAGACATGATTAATTACCAACTTTGGAGGTAGGTATTAACGTTCTCGCAGAGTTTGTCTCTAGTTAGCATTTGATGTCGCAAAACGAATTAGAGCGTCCATTGTCGATACTGTTTGTGAAGTTATCCAATTACTTGCTTCTGGCAACGGTTGAACTCTTTGTCACCCACCAGCATCCTGCTTCATTTGTGCCAACTGCTGCTGTAAAATAATTATTTTCTGCTGCGTGTAAATAACTGGACCAACGAATATACATTGCGCAATGAGTTTTGTGTCAATAAAAAACTCCCAAAGAAGTTATTTTTAATTTTTGTCTGCTACATGTAGATCGTACAATATTAAAGTTTATTTGGCAGAAGCTCTCTAAGTGAAATGTTTTAGATAGAACAGAAAAATAAAAAAATATCATGTGTTCCATTCACATGACTTTCTCTACATCTCTGTAACAAATTATTGTTAAAACGCTAATCGAGAAAACAAGGGAGTGCCATAGGTTAAAGCGATGGTCAAAAGCTGGTTGCTATGTGTCTAAAGTTCCTTTGTTTGTATGGACAGGAGTTGACAAATTCCCGTATGAAAAAAGCATAAGTACTTGAAAGCTGAAATTAATTACAAAGAATATATCAAAAACAATCAACTCCACCAAAAAATTGTATAACATAAATTGTGTGTTTTAACGAGCTCTACATTTTCTGTTAATTTTGCTTTTGCCTGTCTTTTATGTTTACTAGTTGTGCAAAATTTCGTAAAAATCCATCCAGAACAAAGCAGTATTCAGAGGCTATTTCCAGAAAATTCAAGATATGCATTTTATTCGTCAGGTAAATATATCTTTAATATGATATTTTTATCAATGTTGTTAGCCATTTTTGAGAAAATAAAAACTTTTGAAAAAAAGTCCCATGTAAAGGGTAGTTGGGTGTGAGATTTTCCTGAAAATCTTCGTATCCCATCCTTTGAAGATAGCAAACTTAAGTACCAAGTATATAGCGGTCTTTTCGTTTTTGAGCTATCTGTCCAAAGACACACACGCACACTCGCGAACCTTTTTATAAAAATCTGATGTGTACCATTCACATGACTTTCTCTATATCCCTGCAACAAATTATTCTTAGAAAGCTTATACTTCTATTTACTTTATGCTAATCAGAAAAAATTAGCAGAAATAGTCTTATTACTTGCTTCCTTGTAAGTAGAAGCAAAATATGGGACTACCATAGGTTAAAGTGATAGTCAAAAGCTGGTTGCTATGTCAATGAAGTTCCTTTGTTTATATGGATCAGAGCTGACAAGTTCCTGTATGAGAAAAATGTAAATTTTCATAGCAAAAACCAAAAATAAGGAATGTCTCAAAAACGATGAACTCCACGAAAAAAATGTATATAACAAATTGTGTGTTTTAACGTGCTCTACATTTTTTGTGCAGTAAATATTTGTCCATTTGTTACGGTTTAGCAGTTATGCAAAATTCCGTAAAATTTATCCAGAATAAACTACACTTCAGAGGCTATTCCTAGAAAGTTCAAAATATACATATTATTTGTCAGGTAAATATGTTCGTGTCGTATCCCTGGAAGATACTAAATTTAAATACCAAGTTTGGTATTTTACCGACTTTTCGTTTTTGAGTTATCGTGTTCACAGACACACGGACATACACACCCACATGGACCTGTTTGTGAAAATGCTTTTTTTTTTTTTTTTTTTTTTTTGGATATTGTGGACCCTAAAACATATAATTCCGGTGAAATCTCGGTATCGAATTTTTGGGTGGAGTGCAATACTTTTTCTATACATTATGTACATAGTACATGCAGTAAAATAACTAATAAATTAGTAATCGAAACTAGTTATACAATACCTGTACAGAAAAAGAACGAAGGAAATAAAGAAACATAAATAAGATAAAATTATAATATTACACAAATGATTTAAAATTAAGCTGTTCATGAATGAATTTTTTTCTTCTAATGACTTTCTTTGTTTAGTATAGTTAATTACTTTATCTGATAGTATAGTAAGGAAAGAAAGTATTGTATTCCTCCCAAAATTTGGTACCGAAATATCAGCAAATACAAATGTTTTGAATCTCCCTGAATAAAAACATTTTCGTATGGTCTGTAAAGAGCATATTATATATTTAGGTTCAGTATCTTTTAAAGACGCAACCCACCGATTTTCAATAAAATTCCCACTCCATACTACCCTTTACATAGAAAACGTTTAAAAATGGCTCTAATGATTATAATGAAAATACCTTTTATTAAAGATACTTTTATATCAAATTACATTTATTTCTTGCATTTTTTCAGTATAAGTTCCCTTTATTCTCTGTGTCTTTTGCATAAATGGTAAACAACAACGCGCAGACAAAATCTTCTGTACAATAAATTTAGAGCGTTAAAGCAGAACATTTATATGAGATATACTGGTTTCTGGCATTCGCGCATGCTGTGTGTGTATGTGAGTGGATATAACTATATCCGAAAAATTCATTGATATTGGTTTAAATTTTCCAATACACATTCACTTTTCTTTCATCCTGGTCATGCAAGGAGAATTGAATTTCAATACAGATCCTCTCTTAAAAGACTGGACTATCGCTTAGGCTTGGTATATTCCTATATTCGCAATGTATCTACAAGTAAATATGTAATAAAGCCATATTTATCTAGGTTAGTATGAAATATATATCAGAATAGGTTTTTGTAAGAATAGTCTATTGCAGAATAGTTAGAGAAAAACATGTGAATGTTAGACATCAGATTATCCTTACTCTACAAAATATTCATACAAACTCTTATTATGCTATCTGATCTCTATTACTCTTGATAAATAACGTTCTATTTCACTCTTTTTATTACTTTCTCTACACGTACTATGTACGTAATGCATAGAGTAGGTATTGCACTCCACCCAAAAATTTGATATCGAGATTTCACTGGGTCCCCTGTATCCAAAAAAAGCATTTTCATAAAAAGGCCCGTGAATGTGTCCATGAACACGATAACTCAAAAACGAAAAGGCGGTAAAATACGAAACTTTGTATTTACGTTTAGTATCTTCCAAGATTTTGAAAAAAAAAATCCCCACATCCCGAACTACCCTTTAAAAGGAACTTTTTTTCGAAAAATTTGATTTTCTCAAAAATGGCTCTACGATTTTGATAAAAATATCATCTATTTAAGATATTTATCTGACAAATAAAATGTATATCTTCAATTTTCTGGAAATAGTCTCTAAAGACAATTTTACGGAATTTTGCATAACCACTAAACCGTAAGAGATGAAAAAAAATGCAGAGCATGTTAAAACACAATTTATGTTATATACTTTTTTCGTAGAGTAGAACGTTTTTAAATGTTCGTTATTTTTGGTTTCAGCTTTAAAAAAAACTTACTTTTCTCATACGGGAATTTGTCATCTCCTGTCCATACAAACAAACGAACTTCAGTCACATAGCAACCAGCTTTTGACTATTACATTAACCTATGCTACTCCCTTATTTCTCTTCTACTTAAAAGGAAACAAGTAATAAGACTATTTCTGCTAATTCTTTTTTCTCGATTAGCATGAAATGAATAGAAGTATTAGCTTTTTGTTGCCAAGTTGTAGAGAAGTTCATGTGAATGCAACATATCAGATTTTTGTTAATCACTTTGATCACTCTTTCCTGCAAATTCAGTTTAAATAGCCAATTTTCAATATAATTATATTTTAGTAAATCTGCATGATTGATGCACGCCTTCTTCAAAAACTAAATATAGATTCTTACAATGGTATCTTTTGAGTTTTGAAAGAAAAACTACCAATATTCATAATACAGATTATTAGATTCCAATTTTATCAACTTTTTTAAACTATACGCTTTTAGAAGTACTGTTTTTGAGTCTTTCTGAATAATCCATACTTTCAGTCCCTGTGAAATATTGGGACGAGAAAAAAATCTCTTTTTAACGAAGAAGGAGTTTAGAAGACCACTTTTGATGTCGGATATTCTCTTACCAATTTGCATAAAGAAGAGGGATTAATGAAAAAGATCTTTAGTTCTTGTATCAGATGATATTAGAGCGCCATGTAGTGACTTGTCTTCTTACCCTTTTTCTTCTGTTCTCCCATTTTACTTTCTCTACAAGTACTATGCACATAGTGTATAGAGAAGGTATTGTAATGCACCCAAAAATTCGATACCGAGACACCGGAATTACATGTTTTGGGTCCCCCTAAATCCATAAAAAGAATTTTTAGAAAAATGTCTGTGTGTGTGTCTTTGGTGGCACAGTTCAAAACCGTTAAGTACCAAACTTGGTATTTAGGTTCGGTATATTCCCCCACACCACATATCCTTTACATAGAGTTTTGACATTTTTGATTTTCTCGAAAATGCCTCTGACGATTTTGATTAAAATATCGTATATTTAAGATATTTACATGACAAATTAAATGTATATCTTGAATTTTCTGGGAATAGTCTCTGAAGACATGTTTATTCTGGATGAATTTTGCGGAAATTTGCATAACTATTAAACCGTAAGAGATAGACAAAAACTCGCTACACAAAAAATGTAGATCTCGTTAAAACACACAGTTTATGTCGCATACGTTTTTTTCGTGGTGTTGACCATTTTTGCGATATTCTTTGTCATTTGTTTCAGATTTAAAATAATTTCAATTTTCTCACACGGAAATAAACTTCTGGCCCTGCAAAGAAATACATTTCATCAACATGGAAACCGGTTTTTAAAAGATTCGAGTATTGTTTTAGCCTAGTGTAGTCCATTATCTAGCTTCTACTTGCAAGGGAGCAAGTAATTACCACAAATTCTGCTGATGCTTTTCTCGATTATCATAAAGTAGATAGAAGAATAAGCTGTTTAACAATAGTTTGTTACAGCGATGTAGAGAAAGGCATGTGAATGCAGCAAATTAATTTTTTTTTCTTACTGCATTTTAAGAATTCATCGGTGTTACACGAAAAGAATTAGCACCTAATGTGTGCATCTGTTTTTCTCTCGTATCCATAGTTACAGGTCAATAGCTTGTTTAGTTTTCGAATGACAGCATTTTTAACAAGACAACTTTAGTTTTCACGAAAATGAAGGCTTTGGAAAAACGAGCAATGATTAAATACTTCAATTTTAAAGGCTTAACGCCTAAAGAAATCAAGGAGGAAATGGACAGTACATTGAAAGACTCTGCCTCTTCATATTCAATGATTAAAAGGTGGATTGCATGGTTTAAAATGGGACATACGAGCACTAGTGATGAACCTCGCTCTGGACGCCCTGTAGAAGTGACAATTCCAGAGATCATTGAAAAAATGCATCGTTTAGTACTGGAAGACCGCAGATTAAAGTTGTTTGAGACAGCAGGGACTGTAAACATATCAAAAGAATGTGCAGGTAATATTTTAAGTAATACTTTGGGCTTTCACAAGGTCTGTGCAAGATGGGTGCCGCGTTTGTTGACACCTGATCAAAAGTTGCAAAGAAAAACTGTGGAGCTCTACCGTAAAAATTAGAGCATTTTTGAGACGGCTTATTACCACGGATGAAACTTGGATATATCACTATACTCCAGAAAGTAATTCGGTGAAAACAGTGGATTGCGCCAGGTGAACCAATTCCAAAAAAGGCAAAAGTCAATTTTGTCAGCTAACAAGGTTATGGCGAGTGTTTTCTGGGATGCACAGGAAATTATTTTTATTGATTACTTGAAAAAGTGTAAAAGTATCACTGGTGACTACTTCGCAAGTTTACTGCAACGTGTGAGTGATGAGGTGAAAAGAAAAATACCTCGTTTGGAAAAAAAATCTTGTTTCATCACGACAATGTACCTCCACATCGTTGCAATGGGAAAAATGTGGGAATTAAAGTTGGAATTGCTTGAACATCCACCCTATTCGCCAGATCTACCACCTGGTGACTACCACCTGCTCCCAAACCTCAAGACATGTCTTGGAGGACGAAGATTTCACAGCAACGAAGAGGTTATTGAAGCTGTAACAACCATTTTGAGGACCCTGATAAATCGCACTACAGAGATGGTTTAATTAAATTGGAACACCGATATGACAAATGTATTAGCCTTTCTGGAGATTATGTTGAGAAATAAAGAAAAAACAAAAAACTTTTTTAATGCTGTTTTCATTGGGAGGTTCGGGACTTTCAGTCGACCTTAGTACAAACAGGATGTTCTGAAAAGACATTTCAGGTTTAAGAAGAGCAACACGAAAATGAGTAACGGTTGTCGAATTTGAAAGTCCAGGAAGAAGTGAAGTGATACTAGAAAGGGTATTAGTGCAGAAGACAAGAATGTGCTGAAATGCCCATAAAACAACTGAAGATAAATATGAAAGAGAAGAGCTGGTGGGGGTAGCTAGAATAAATCGTGAAGAAAATAGGGATGGGAGAAAGATGAGGAAGTAAGGAAGAAGAAAACGAAAAAGGGATTCTTTTCATTGTTTAATTGAATGTAAAGAGGTAAGGAATTGGAGGAGAGAAATTTTGAAACATGATGGAATAGTATATCAGGAGGTTTGGTAGCGGAGAAAATGTTGAATGTAAGGGAAAGAGGATAATAATTAAAGAAATAGAACAATATTTGGGAAAGGTAAAAGATAAGATAAATATCTGAAGTGTCCCATTCACTTAACTTTCTCTAGATATGTATACCAAATTATTATTAAAACTTGTGCTTCTATCCACCTCATGCTAATCCATATAAACATAAGCAGAAATATTTTAAAAAGCTGGTTGCCATGTGGATGAATTCCGTTTCCTTTGCATTGCCAGGAGTTAACACATTCCGAATATGACAAGGTAAAGTATTTTAAAGCTGAGCCAATAACAATTAATATCTAAAAATGGTCAACTATACCAAAAAATGTATGTGACATAATTTGTGTGTTTCAACGAGATTTTTTTTGTGGAATAAGTTTTTGTCTATCGCTTACGGTTAACTAGCTAGAAAAATTCAGCGAAGTTCGTCCAGAATAAAGAGGTCTTTAGAGGCTATTCCCAGAAAATTAAATATATACATTTTATCTGTCACACAACTATAAACGGTACTTTAATAAAAATTGTTAGAACCATAATTGAGAATATAAAAAATTTCGATATTTTTTCCATGTAAAGAGTAGTTTGGGATGTGAGGATTATTCTCAAAATATTCGTGTCGCATTAATGGAAGACCCTAAACTTAAATACCAAGTTTGGTATTTTGCCGAATTTTCGTTTTTGAGTTATCGTGTTCATAGACAGACAGGCAGACACACACACAGAGAAGAAGTGAAGTCTCGGTATTGAATTTTTGGGTGGAATGCAATACCTTCTCTATACACTATGTTCAAAGTACATAGAGAAAGTAATAAAAATGAAGGAGAGAGAGAACAGCAAAGAGAATTGTATAAAATTAGTAGCACATACCACAGGGAGCAACAGTCCCTACCACGATTGCAGCACCTAAGCGGTATTCAAACATACTTGTACATTAGGATAAGTAATGTAGATTAAGTAACAGCCGTGATTTTGTAAATAATTAAAATGTAACCTAATTACAGGAAATTACCATTATTATGATCATCATCATAAAATTATAATATACTAATTAGATTGTGTTCCAAAAAATAAAACAATAGGGTACTCCTGGAAACTTTTAAGATATTTAATGCATTCAGAGAGACGTGTATCAAAACCTTATTTTTTTAATACTTTTAAAAAAGCAAAAGAAAACTCGAGGCTTTTGTAATTCATCAAATAACTTGAACATTTTTTTCCTAATATTCAGTTTTCCGCTTATTGTCTTTATTATATCAGTCAGCATCCAACAGAGGTAACAAAATATACCACTAACAGAAAAGTCGCAGAGATTGTATTACTTTCCCCTTATTGTCTTTATTATATCAGTCAGCATCCAACAGAGGTAACAAAATATACCACTAACAGAAAAGTCGCAGAGATTGTATTACTTTCCCCTTATTGTCTTTATTATATCAGTCAGCAGCCAACAGACGTAACAAAATATATCACTAACAGAAAAGTCACAGAGATTGTATTACTTTCCCCTTATTGCCTTTATTATACCAGTCAGCAGCCAACAGAAGTAACAAAATATACCACTAACAAAATAAATATAGAGATTGTATTACTTTCCCCTTATTGCCTTTATTATATCAGTCAGCAGCCAACAGAAGTAACAAAATATACCACTAACAGAAAAGACACAGAAAATTGTGTTATGTTTTGTATGTTTTCATAAAAGTGAGTGTGTCTCCTCACACATAATCAGATAGATCACGACTGCAAAACTTTAAACATATGTTAAACGCTTTTGAAACTATAAAGTTTATTACATAAAACTGAAATGGGTTTGACATTCAAAGAAGAGTTAATCTATTTTCACATAGTCTGTAGCTTTACAGACTTCTGTCTAAATAACGAAGCGTTGTTAATTCACAATCTGCTTTTACAGTTAATGACTAAGATGTATTGTGCTGGTGCTAATAGGATATCCCCAGTAGAGAAAGAAACTTCTTTTATTATCCTTTTGTGAACAGAGGAAACAAAAGAGCACTTGAAGCCGCAAACCAATAAACACAGCGGAGAAGTGAAAATATCGGCTGGCGCAGAAAAACAACGTGAAGAATTGACAGAGCACTTGTTCCAGAATGAAGCTGAGGTACAATAAAAGTAAATCTAGCAGAAATAGCAAATATTTTTATTGATACCTTCAAGCTCTAATAGCTTTATTCTAAAGGAAATGTCAGGAATTGAGGTTATGGAGAAAATGGCGTTTCAAAGTGGTCATAACTTCAAAGTAAAAAGCGAAACTAAATATATCGAGAGCTATTTTGCATTAATGCAAGGCTTTATTTGTTGCAAGTACCAAAAGAATCTGATGCGTTCCATTCACATAAATGTCTCTACATCTCTGCAATAAGTTATTGTTAAAAAGTTTGTTCTTCTATTTACGTAATGCTAATCGAGAAAAAAATTAGCAGAAAGGTTCTTATTACTTGCTTCCTTGTAAATAGAAGAGATATAAGGGAGTACCATAGGCTAAAGCGATAGGAAAATCTTTTAAGATCTGGTTAAAGTGATAGTCAAAATCTGGTTGCTATGAGACCAATAACAAGAAATATCTTAAAAATGGCCAACTCCACGAAAAAAATGCATATGACATAAATTGTGTGTTTCAATCAAATCCATACAGTTTTGTGTAGTAAGTTTTTGTCTATCTCTTACGCTTTACCAGTTATGCAATATTTCGTAAAATTCATCCAGAATAAGGATATCTTCAGAAGCTACTCCCAGAAAATTGAAGATAAACCTTTTATTTGCCAGGTAAACATCTTGAATACACCACATTTTAATTAAACTCGTTTGAGCAATTTTGAGAACATTTTTCAATGTAAAGGGTAGTTGTGAGTGGGGGATTTTCTTGGAAATCTTCGTTTCGTATCCTTGAGGATACTGAACTTAAATACCAAGTTTGGTATTTAACACACTTTTCGTTTTTGAGCTATGCTACACACACAGAGACACACAAGGTCGTTTTTATAAAAATGCTTCTTTTTTTGGATTTAGGGGTCTCAAAACATGTATTTCCGTGCAATCTCTGCATCGAACTTTTGTGTACAATACACTATGTCCATAGTAGATGTAGACAGAGTAAAAATAGCAGAAGTGTTATTTTGCAAAATTGTAATAAAATGTATTGTCAAAATCAAAATATGGTGTATATTTTATCATAGTCAGTTTATACTTTTTCAAGAAAGTGAGAGATAATTAAACGTCTCAAGTGGTATTTGTTTCACATTGGAAAGAACAGAAACCGACGACTGTTGGAAATATATAAGTACTGACCAGTGTATTTTTTACTTTCTCTAGCCCCATATGTACAATGTACATAGGGATAGAGATGCATTGTATTCCACCCAAAATTTCGATACCGAGATTTCACCGGAAATACATGTTTTAGGACCCCCTGTATCCAAAAAAAAACATTTTGAGAAAAAGGTCCGTGTGTGTGTGTGTGTGTGGGGGTCTGTGAACACGATAACTCAAAAACGAAAAGTAGCTAAACTACCAAACTTGGTATTTAAGTTTAGTATCTTCCAGGGATGCGACACAAAGATTTTGAGAAAAATCTCCCCACCCAAAACTACCCTTTACATGGAACCTTTTTCGAAAATTTTGATTTTCTTAAAAATGGCTCTAACGACTTAGATTAATATATCATATATTAAAGATATCTACCTAACAAATGAAATGTATATCTTGAATTTTCTGGGAATAGCTTCTGAAGACCTGTTTATTCTGGATGAATTTTGCTTAATTTGGCATAACTAGTAAACCGTAAGAGATAGACAAAAACTTACTGTACAAAAAATTTAGGTCTTGTTAAAATAGAAAAGTTATGCCATATACATTTTTCTCGTGGAGCTTACCGTTTTCGAGGTATTCATTGTTATTAGTTTCAGTTGTGAAGTACTTTTAATACTTTTCTCAGACGGGAGTGTCCGTTTTTCTTTTGTTCTACTCCTGGCCAAGAAAAGAAGCGATTTGTAATGACAATCGCATAACGACAGCTTTTAAAACATTTGACTATTGGTTTAGCCTAGTGTATTCCCTTATTTTCTTCCTACTTATACAGAACTAAATAATAAGAACATTGTGCTAATGAGTACCACGATTAGCAAGGTACAGAAAGAAGAAGAATCTTTTGTATGAAGTTTGTAGCACAGCTATAGAAAGTCATGTGAGTGTAACACATCAGATTTTTGCTGAAGGTATATCTGTAGCGAAACTCGTTCGATTCTGAAAACAAAACACTGGCGAAGTTAGAAGGTGTGCAACATTATCGCTTCCGTAGAAGTTGAGTAGTTAAGGAAACGCAGATCTGATGCTATCGTGTTCCCTGGTATTATTTCCCCAGATAATGCAGGATGAGAACGTTAGATAACTTTGGTCTGGGTCATATCCCACACAGATAGAGGAGCTTCCTCTGCTTTCCGTGCTAAAACTGGACCGATTACTTAGGGTTTAGATCCAGAGCATTTCTCTGATGAAAATAATGGAACTCTTTTTACTTTCTCTTCATGTATTGAATACAGAGTGTACAGAGTGCACTGAAAAATTCTATACCGAGATTTTACCGGAAGTGCATGTTTTGAGACATATTTAGAAAAATGTCCGTGTGTGTCTGTGGGCAGCATAGCTCAAAAACGAAAATACTGCTAAAAATCTTATTGGTATTTAAATTTGGTGGTCTTCTCCTTAGCGCGGTGGTAGCGCAGTTGCTTACCAAGCGGAAGACCTAGGTTCGATCTCCGGTATCGGCGTGGGGATTCTTTCCCCACGCTGGGAGACCTGGTCCGGGGTGTACTCAGCTTGTGAGGTGCTACTTGATGGAGAAGTAGCGGCTCCAGGTCATGGGGACCGCATTAACCGACCGGGGGGTGTTCGAGGCGCTGACCACGTCTCGCCCTCCAATACTGCACCCCGTCTGTTATGGACCGAGATGGGGGACGCAGCGGCCGGGAGGTAGGCCAAATTCCTTGTGAGCTGTCGTTCCATGGAGTATAGTTATTTAAATTTGGTATCCTTCAAGAAAATCTCCCTACCCCAATTACCCTTTATACGGAACATTTTTCGAAGATGTTGATTTTCTCAAAAATGGCTCTACGATTTTGATTAAAATACCTTATGTTCAACACATTTTTTATGAGAAACGAAATGAATATCTTGAATTTTATGGGAATAGCCTCTGAAGACCTCTTTGTTGTAGATGACAGCTGTATAACCATAGGAGATATACAAAAATTTACTACACACAAAATATAAATCTCATTATGCTATATATAACTTTTTTGTAGAGTTAACCGTTTTCGAGATATCCCGGATTATCAGTTTCAAGTTTAATCACCTAAATTTTCTGAAACGGGAAGATATCTTTCCTCTCGTTTCTCGGTTATTTACTCCTGGAAAGCAAAGATATTAGAATTTTAATTGTTTCACATAGTGACCGGCTTTAAAAGCACAAGACTATCGCTTTAGCCTGAGTAGTTTCTTCTTTCCCTTCTAGTGCTAAGACTAATTCTGCTAGCGTTTATCTCGATTAGCATGATGTAGATGGAAAAATCTGATGTGTACCATTCACAGGACTTTCTCTATATCCCTGCAACAAATAATTCTTAAAAAGCTTATACTTTTATTTACTTCATGCTAATCAGAAAAAATTAGCAGAAATAGTCTTATTACTCGCTTCCTTGTAAGTAGAAGCGAAATAAGGGACTAACATAGGTTAAAGTGATAGTCAAAAGCTGGTTGCTATATCAATGAAGTTCCTTTGTTTATATGGATAGTAGTTGACAAGTTCCTGTATGAGAAAAGTTTACGTTTTTCATAGCAGAAACCAAAAATAAGGAATGTCTCAAAACGACGAACTCCACGAAAAAAATGTATATAACATAAATTGTGTGTTTTAACGTGCTCTACATTTGTTGTGTAGTAAGTTTTTATCCATCTCTTACGGTTTAGCAGTTATTCAAAATTCAGTAAAATTCATCCAGAATAAACTACTCTACAGAGGCTATTCCCAGAAAATTCAAGATATACATTTTATCTGTCGGGTAAATATCTTTAATGTACGAAATTTTAATCAAAATCGTTTGAGCCATTTTTGAGAAAGTAAACATTTTCGAAAAAAGTTCCATGTAAAGGGTAGTTGGGGTGGGTGGGATTTTTCTCAAAATCTTCGTGTCGCATCCCTGGAAGATACTAAACTTAAATACCAAGTTTGGTATTTTACCGACTTTTCGTTTTTGAGTTTTCGTGTTCAGACACACAGACACACACACACACACACACACACACACACACACATACACACGGACCTTTTTGTGAAAATGCTTTTTTTTTGGATATTGGAGACCCTAAAACATATATTTCCGGTGAAATCTCGGTATCGAATTTTTGGGTGGAGTGCAATACTTTCTCTATGCACTAAGTACATAGTGCGTATAGAGAAAGTAAAAATGAGCTTTTTAACAATAATTTGTTACAGAGATATAGAGAAACTAACATATCCGATTTTTTTGATTTAATGTCATAATTACGACTACCGGAACCCTACTGCAACCCTAGTTTTAAGGGATATCAAAATTATCTATACTATCATTGTTAGGTTTAAGAATTTCATGGCCCACCAAAACTAATTCACTAGTCTTATAGATCTTCATATTAATCATGAAAGGCATACCAGTTGCAATTTGCATTACGGAAAGAAACTTTAAAATTGCGTTACACAGATTTTATTTTCTCTACACATACTGCGTACATATTGTATAGAGAAATTTCCTTCCAAAAATTCGTTACCAAGATTTCACAGCAAAAACATGTTTTGGGACTCCCTGAATTAAAAAGGAATTTTTTAGCAAAAGGTCAATGTGTGTCTCTGTGTGTGTAGGCACGTTGTGTTGCTCAAAAAAGTCCATTAAATACTAAACTTTGTATTTATGTTTAGTATCTTTCAAGGATGCGGAACGTAGATTTTCAAGAAAATACCCCCACCACAAACTTCTCTTTACATAGAAACATTTTCGAAAATTTTGAGTTTTACAAACATTGCTCTAATGGTTTTGATTGAAATATCGTATACTAAAACTATTTACTTGGGAACTAAAACGTTTATCTTGAATTTTCTGGGAATAGTCTCTAACTAAATAAGTATTTTAAAACTAAAATCAATAACAGCGAATATCTCAAAAACGGTCAGTTCTACAAACAAAAAACAAACTAATAAAAAACAAATAAACAAAAAACGTATATAACATAAATGATGTGTTTTAATGAGCTCTACATTTTTCATCTCTAATACTGTTTACCAGATATGCAAAATTAACCAAAATTCATCGTTTGAATTATATATCCAAGAATCTGTGTATTTAATGCTACCTATTCGTTATGGTTTATTGTCTGACGATGTTCAAACAGACCGTCAATACAAAATCTTCTTAAAAGCTAAAATCTCTTTTTATTTAGCAAATGTACCAATGATTCTTTGTTTTATTGCTTTTTATTTTCTCTACATAGTGCATGGGTACATGTGTAGAGAAGGTATACAGTCTACTCAATTCTTTGAAAATTAATTTGACAATTTCCATTTATTATAACGTTAAGGGCAGCGCCGTGGCAGAGTGGGTAGAACGCTCGCCTCCCACTTAGGCGGCCCGGGTTCGAACCCAAGCGCCCATTTTTGGGTTGTGGTGGACGAAACGACGTCCGGGTGCTCCCGTTTCCCCCGCCACGAATTCCATCAATTGCACCATCATCACCTTTCTTATCATCCATTTCGCGTTCATTCATATTAACCACTTCCTCGCGCTTATGACTGACTACGAGCCGACCACTCGCTCCAGGTTCTTCATGGTTACGCGCCGTTGGATCTCCGACAAGATTCTGACCTCTAGGCACCAGCATGTAAGTCCTATGGGGGGGGGTCAGTCCTACATGCGGTAAGGGTAAGCAAACTACATACACACGCGCGCGCGCACACACACACACACACACACACACACACACTTTCTAGCCAATGACCAATCAGGTAAAAACTTACTAACCCAGTAGAAAACCAGATTCAATGTTGAGCGCACGCGCGCACACACGCACACACGCACAGACACATGTTTTACCCTACGACCAACCAGGTAAAAACCTACTAACCCAGTAGCAAACCAGATTTGGTCCTGAGCGCGCGCGCGCACACACACACACACATTTTTTATGCACCGAGCAATTGGGTAAAAAGCGAGTAACCTAGTAACAAACCAGGCTCGGTCTAGCGCGCGCACACACACACGCACAGACACATGTTTTACCCAACGACCAACCAGGTAAAAACCTACTAACCCAGTAGCAAACCAGATTTTGGTCCTGAGCGCGCGCGCGCACACACACACACACACACACACACACACACACACACACACACTTTCTAGCCAATGACCAATCAGGTAAAAACTTACTAACCCAGTAGAAAACCAGATTCAATGTTGAGCGCACGCGCGCACACACACACACACATTTTTTATGCACCGAGCAATTGGGTAAAAAGTGAGTAACCTAGTAACAAACCAGGCTCGGTCTAGCACTCTTTCTTCCCAACGACCAACGAGCTAAAAATGCCTAATAAGAAACCTTGGTCCATCTTGCATCTACCCTTAGAAGCATGATGGAAAACATACAGCAACATCAGATCGGAAAGTCCAGGCACTATGAAAATTCCTGCTGAGGAAACTTCTTCGAAGACGTACTGCTACACATCAAAATGGTTCCAACAGGATGGGGCCGCAGCCCATACAGCGAGGAATTCCATGCAAGTCCTAAGGGAAATGTCCCCGGGACATGTAATTTCTCGCTTTGGCAACTTACATTGGCCTGAGAAGACTCCAGATATCTTGCATCTGATTTGCTTTCTAAAAGGGAAAAAGGGAAAGGATAGCTATTCTTTTTAATCCCTCCTGGGCAGTGTGGTGGTAGCGTGTCTGCCTCACATTCAACAGGCCGGGAGTTCGAATCTCGATTGACGAGTTACTAGGATAAGGTTTTTTTTTTTCTCGGGTTTTCATGGGACCAACAGCTTTACTTCCCTTCCGAAGGTAGCCATGCTAAGGGTTTTTACACTCGAAAAAATCCCTCGGGTTTGAACCCGCCAACTTGGATATATGACGTTAGCATGGCAACCATTACACCACGGAGGAAGAAAAAAATTGTTCAATGCAAAGGGTAGTTAGGGGTGGGGGATTTTCTTGAAAATCTTCATATCACATCCTTGGAAGATACTGAACTTAAATACCAAGCTGGGTATTTAACGGCCTTTTCGTTTTTGAGCTATGCTGCCCACAGAAACACACATGGATTTTTTTTTAAATACTGTTTTTTTTTATTCAGGGGGTCTGAAACCATGTATTTCCGGTGAAATCTCGGTATCAAATTTTGTGTGTGCAATACAATACCTTTTCTATACATAGTACAAGTAGCGAAAGTAAAAATGCAATTGAGGAGGCATGGGAATTGTAGAGTTTCCGAAAAAGGACATCTACTTATAGTTTTGGGAAGCTTTGTTAATGATGGATTCTGCAGCGAACTTGCGGTCTATAGAGAGATTGAAAATCTCAGAAGCAACAGAACGGAGCTTTGAAGACTCGTATCTGTTGAACCAGACGAAGTGCGTGATGTCTGGAAGACGTGATAAAGGTTTGGTAGCGGTGGAGATTTCGGTAAGCGCGAGGAAAATCCACAGGTAATACGGGACACGTTGTTGTGGAGAGAGGCCTATAATGAAGGGGTAAGTTCGATCTGGGAGCGAGAAAGCTCATCCTTATCTCTCGCTTGCACGCGGTCGATCTCACAAGATAGCATGTACTGCAAAAGTGAACTACATCCTTTATACCCAGGCATAGTTAAATAGTTCAGCTGTTTGCGACCCTTTAGAGGGATCACAAGAATGATTAGGGGGTCGCTTAGTATAAAGTAAAAATCACTTGACTTTCTCTACACCTCTGTCACACATTATTGTTAATCAGCTTAATATTCTATCTATTTAATGCTAAAACATTTGTGGAAACGGTCTTATTATTTATAATGTTGTTTCTTTGCGTGGCCAGGTGTTGACAAGTTTCCGTGCGAAAAGTTTAAGTAATCTAAAACTGAAAGGAATATCTCGAAAACGGCCAACTCCACGAAAAAAAATGTATGTTACATAAATTGTGTGATCTAAGTTTTTTGTCTAATAAGTTTTTGTCTATCTCTTCGCGGTGTACATTTTGTCATTAAGTATCTTAATCATAAGAGATTTTAATCAAAACTGTTAGACCCTTTTTGAGAAAATAAATATTTTCGAAAATTTTTCCATGTAAAAGGCAGTTTAGGGTGGGAGATTTTTCTCAAAATCTTCGTGTCGTATCCCCGGAAGAAACTAAACTTAAATTAAAAGTTTGGTATTTTACCGACTGTCAAATGTCAAAATGGGGTACCGTGGGATTGAAATCCTTTTCTTTGCGTGACAAGTTCCCGAATAAGAAAAGTTTTAGTATTTAAAAATATCTCGAAAACGGTCAACTCTACGAAAAAATTTGACATGAATTGTTCAAATTATTTTAAGCAATTGTTCATTGTATTTGCAGGAAAACGCAATCCTTTGTAAAATTTGTTTGTTCAAAAGGATTCCTCTTCAAAGATAAACATTAACAGAATGATCTTACGATTACGTATCATTATAAGTAGAAAGCGGTTTAGGGAATACGCTGGCTATAGCGATAGTCAAACTTTTAGAACCTGTCATTGAAATTTGCTTATTTGCATGGCCAGGGGTAAAACAAAATACACACGGACGACTTCCTGTTTGAGTAAAGTATAAGTATTTTAAAGTAGAAACCAATAACAAGAAATCTCTCGGAAATGGTTAGCTCCACAATATACACATAATCAAAATATGTTGTCGGGATTATTTCACCGAAAATATTTTGAGGTTCCCTGTAAATAAACAAAATAATGAGAGCGGAAAAGTCGGTTTAATACCAAACTTGATAATCTAAGTTTTTTTTTTTAAATACCGTACTTTTATTTACCTTTTTTTTTACCTTGTTTTTCTATATTATTACTGGATTGCTGTTTTCTTACTTTTACAACACACACATAAACACAAACATATAACACCCATGCCCAAGGCGGGACTCGAACCCACGATCCCCAGCGCTACGAAGCACCAAAGCGGGACGCCTTCGCGAGCGCGATCTTGGGGACCGGCTAAAAACCTTATCCGGGTAACTCACCCTAAGCGGGATTCGAACTCACGACCTTTTGAATGTGTGGCAGACACACTACCACCACACTACCCAGGCGGGCAGGTTCGGCATCTTCGAAGGATGCAACATCAAGATTTTCAAGGAAAGCATCCCACACCAAAGTATCTCTTACATGGAAAAAGTTTAGAAAATTTTGATTTCCTCAAAATGACTCTAAGGATATTGACTTAAACATCGTATACTTAAGCTAATTACGTGACAAATGAAATGAGTTTTCCGGGAATAGTCTATGAAGTGCTCTTCATTTTAAACTGGTAAACTGTAAGAGATACACAAATACTACAAAAAGATGTAGATCTTGTGAAAACACACAATTTATCTTATATTAATTATGACTTCCGAGATATTCTCTGTTGTTGGTTTCAATTTTAAAGTATTTAAACTTTTCCACACAGAAATTCCTCATCCTTTTCGTATATCTTTTGTTTTACTCCTGACCATAGAAATAGAATCAAATTTCATTTGACAATCGCCTAGCGACAGCTATTAAAGGATTTGACTATTGCTTTAGCCTATTTTTCTTCTACTTATAAGAAAGCACGTATTAACATAATTTCTGCTAATGACGTAGATTCTCGATTAGCAAGGCGTAGTTAAAAATGTAATCTTTTGTAATGAAAGTTTGTTTTTGTAACAGTTAGAAAAAGCCATGTAAATACAACACAAAAATTCGATACAGAGATTTCACCGGAAATACACGTTTTAGGGTCCCCCTCTATCCAAAAATAGAATATTTGGAAGAAGGTCCTGTGTGTGCCTGTGAACACGATGACTCGAACACGAAAAGTCGGTAAAATACCAAACTTGGTGTTTAAGGTTATTATAATCCAGAAATGCGACAGGAAGACTTTGAGAAAAATCCCCACACCCCAAACTACCCTTTACACGGAAAAGGATTCGAAAATTTTGATTTTCTCAAAAAAGGATCTAATGATTTTAGTTAAAATATCGTATGTTAAAGATATTTATATGGCAAATAAAATGTATATCTTAATTTTCTGGGAATAGCCTCTAAGACCTCTATTCTGAATGAATTTTGTACTAGCAAATCGTAAGTTAGACAAGCGTACTGCACGAAAATGTAGATCACGTTAAAACACACAATTTATGTCATATACGTTTTTTTCGTGGAACTGAGAATTTCTGAGATATTCCCTGTTATTTGTTTCAGATTTAAAATACGTTGGGGAAATTGTAAGCTCCTGGTCATGCATAAAAATGGGTTTCAACCACATGGCAACCAGCTTTTAAAAGATTTGACATTCGTTTTAGCCTAGTGTATTCCCTTATTCTCCTTCTACTTACAAGGAAACAAGTAATTACACAATTTCTGCTAATGCTTATCTCGATTATATAAAGAGTTAAGAAAAATGATATTTAACAATAATTTGTTGCAGAGATGTAGAAAAAGTCATATTAATGGAACACATTAGATTTTTTATGCTTACCACAAAAGTAGAAGCTAGGCATAAAAAATCTGATGCGTACCATACTCATGACTTTCTCTACATCTCTGCAACAAATTATTGTTAAAAAGCTTATGCTTCTATTTACTTCATGCTAATCAGAAAAAAATTAGAAGAAATAGTAGCTTACTAGCTTGCTTGTAAGTAGAAGCGAAATAAAGGGTTAAAGTGATAGTCAAAAGCTGGATGCTATGTGACTGAAGTTCCTTTGTTTGAATAGACAGGAGCTGACAAACTACTGCCTGAGAAAATTATGTTTTATTAAAGCTGAAACCAAAAACAAAAAATATCGAAAAAAGACCAAAAGATCATGAAAAAAATGTGTATAACATAAACTGTGTGTTTTAACGTGCTCTACATAGTTTGTGTGGTAAGCTTTTTTCCATCTCTTACGGTTTAGCAATTATGCAAAATTCCATAAAATTGATCCAGAATAGTCTTCAGAGGCTATTCCCAGAAAATTCAAGATATAATTTTTATTTTTCAGGTAAATAGCTTTAATATTCGATATCTTAATCAAAATTGTTTGGGCAATTTTTAAGAAAATAAACATTTTCGGAAAAAGTTCCATGTAAAAGATAGTTTAGGGTAGGGGGATTTTTCTCAAAATCTTCATGTCCTATCTCTGGAAGATACTAAACTTAAATACCAAGTGGTATTTTACTGACTTTTCATTTTTTATTTATCGTGTTTACGGACATACTGACTCTCGGACACGCGAACCTTTTTCTGAAAATACTTTTTTTGGGTACAGGGGATCCTAAAACATATATTTCCGGTGAAATCTCGGTATCAAATTTTTTGGTGGAGTGCAATACCTTCTGTATACACTATGTACATAGTACGTGTAGAGAAGGTAAAAATGCTTGAAAAAATTATAGAATAGTATTACTATATAGAAGCCTGCATAACAACATTATTTCGTGAAGTATATAGGTACAATCAAGTATTAAAGAACAGATGCTGATAAAGGCTAACATGAGTGGTAAAGTAGTTCATGCAACTTTATTCAAATTATAACATAAGTGCATGCCCAACAGAGGTAAAAAAAAAAAAAAATGGAATAAAAACGGTGTCAGCCAGGGCGAGGGATCGATCCTTAGCGTCAGAAGGGTGTTGGGCAACGCCCGCCAGACCGACCCATGTATTATCTTGTAGCCCTCTACACGCTTTGAACTTCATGCAAATTACAGCTTCAACATTGAAAGAGGCCTGCCAATTGAACATGCCTTGGTGTTAACAGCTGTGTCAGGACCTCTCTACACTATATACATTCCAAAATACATTTCTCCCCACTCTGAAAATTTCTTGTCAATTGATTGTACTGAAAACGCAATATTTGATACGAGGGCAATCCAAAAGTAACAGACGATAAGGCACAACTAAATAATAACGAAAAATCTGATGTGCTCTATTCAAATGACTTTCTCTACATCTCTGCAACACATTTTTATTACAAAGCTTATGCATCTTTTTACTTGCTTCCTTGTAATTAGAAGCGTGTTAAGAGAGTACAATAATTTAAAGTGACAGTCAAAAGCTGGTTGCTATGTCACTGAAGTTCCTTTGTATAGGCAGTAGTTGACAAATTCCCGTATGAGAAAAGTATAAGGAATAACCAATAACAAAGAATATCTCGAAAACGCTCAACTCTACGAAAAAAATTTATATAACATAGATTGTGTATTTTAAAGATATCTACATATTTTGTGTAGTAAGTTTTCTCTATCTCTTACGGTTTACCAGTTATGCAACATTCAGAGAAATTCACCTAGAGTAAAGAGGTCTTCAGAGTCTATTCCCAGAAAATCCAAGATACACATTTCGTTTGTCATAAAAATATCTTAAACATACGATATTTTGATCAAAACCGTTAGAGCTATTTTTGAGAAAATCAAAATTTTTGCAAAAATGTTCCATGGAAGGGGTAGTTCGGGTGGGGTGATTTTCTTGAAAATCTTCCTGCCACATCCTTGGAAGATACCAAATTTAAATATCAAGTTTGGTATTTAACGGTCTTTTCGTTTTTGGGCTATGCTGCCCACAGGCACACATACACACACAGACATTTTTCTAAAAATGCTTTTTTTGGATTGAGGGGGACCGAAAACATATATTTCCTGTGAAATCTCGGTATCGAATTTTTGGGTGAATTACAATACCTACTCTATACACTATGTACATAGTACGTGTAGAGAAAGTTAATAAGAGTAAACCACTGTAACTTTAAAAATAGTGTTTTTAATTGATATATTTCGTTATTATTTACTAATGGCAAACGTTCGTTATTTTCTGGATGACCCTCGTACATTATTCAATTAATATATCTTCAGTTGTTATTATTTTTCAAGATTACTTCTTTTTTAAAAGCTGTCCTAGTGAATTTCAGCCACGAAGGAGCATTTTCTCTTCCTTTTTACCTCAGCGGCCGAGAAGTGCCCACTCATTCAAGAAGAGGGTGTTTAACCATCGAGAAGAGATGAAACAGGATCATAAAGAGCTTCCTTTAATGCTGAGCAAAGACTTGTATCCACGGTATCTGCTCTCTGAAGAGGTTTATGCAAATTTAATAGGTTATTCGCTGTGAGATTATTACCTGCTTTTACTTTCTCTGTGTTTTCTGATATTGAAATTGATACTTAAAAGCTCCTTAGTTATGTCTGTATACTACATTCTCCCGACTCTGCTGTAATTGAACGATAACTCAAGGCCAAGGGATCCCAACCTCTGTTCTTATGAGCTAATGACGTCACCTAGTTGTGTTACCCCGCCTCCTTCGTTTTGTGTATGGCCAGGTAGGAAGCATTTCCCCTTCAACCATTCAGTGGAGTTTGACTGGGCTCGACTCCCAGATTTCAAGCGAACCAAACATATCGTATTCCAGAAAGGATGGGAGGAAGAATATGTTTTGTTAAATGTGAAATGTCTTATTTGTAAGCATCACTTATCTTGGGTTTCCATGTAATATTAAACGACACTTTGAAATCTACCATCATACTGACTATGGCAAACTTTTTTTTATCATTTGTACAGTCAGTAACAGCACTTCAATTTGAATTAATTTTCCCTCAAAGACGTCTCTACGATCTTTAAATGGAACTACTTTCTTTGAAAAATTCAACAGCCGTTAAATATTCTCAGAAAAAAACACTGGGATTTATTTAAATTTGTTCCCAATAAAAAATTCCCCAAATTGCTGTTTTTTTATGGAAAGCATGTATCAATATTTGGTTCTCCATATATTTGTGAGCATATGTTCTCGAAAATGAATCAGAAGCAATTTGTCCACCTTTTAACACCAGACTTTTTTCATTGTAATCGCTTTGCTATCAAAGTATTTATTGTCATGTGATATCGGTTTTCCAATTCAGATCATATACTTTTCCATTCTGTTCATCTTCTGTTCAGTCTTCATCTCTTGCGAAATTTTTCTACTAAAAAATTCATCGTCGGTGTTCAAAGAGAAACACCAGCATTTGCTTTCAACTACTTCATAATGATTGATGAACTTCACTCCGGTCTTTGTTATGCACACTGGTTCTTTCTCGATTACTCATAAATTATGCGCCATTTCCTCACTGAAGCCTCCTTCATTGCATTATCACCATACACTTGCGTTATTTGCCTTTAAAAATCAAACATTTCGTGGGTTATAAAAATATCCTTGGCAGTAGAACGTATAACATCGGCATCGAAAAACTGATACCACGTGACGATAAAAGTTTTGGTAGAATTCTTTATTATTTAGTTATTCTAAATCGTTCGTTTCTTTCTGGATGACCCTCATATATATGGCGAATCACCTAAAAATTTCACCGCTAATATTTAGAAAATGGAAAGTGCTACTTATTTCCATTTTCCACAGTATAGATTGGCAGTCAGATGCTTGTACATTTAGCCTGCAAGCAGTTTTTAACACGTTGAAGCCCAAGTGTTTCTTTAGTTAAATGGTTAAGAAACCCAGGGGTTTTGCGCCTATTTTGAGTTACCATTTACAGTACATCAATCAAATGTAACAAAAAATATTTGTACAATCTAAAAGTATGGTATTCAAGGATTTCTCAACAAGTAAGAAAATAGTCATAACTTTCGTATTAATATTTTATTTTAAATTTACAACAACAGTTTGAAAAAAATCTGCGTTAAGCAGCTTACACTCCATTTATTGAAAGTTCGAAAAACTCTCCCTCGGAATTTTCCAGAGCTTCATTTGTATCTTGAATTTCAGCTTCAGTTCACAGAAACGAGGAAAATGCAGCATTTTAATAAACTTGACTAAAGAGAAAACAGATGATAGAACAAATCAGACAACTAAAGGATAACTGATATATGTTCTTTGTCGCATAGCGGAAGACAAAGTTAAGGTCGTGGAATTGCATTAAAAGCGTTGGAAATACCTGCACGAGCTATTCTCGGGCGAGGGCCGCATCAACATTTCGCACGGCCCAATAATTATTAATTTAGTAATTTTTAGAAAATGTATTTTTAAATAAAGATACGATTTTCAAATGAAATGAACATTTACACAAACAAAATAAAAGTAAAGTAAATTAGAATGTCAGTGGTGTAAGTTGCAGGATTCTAGAGCAAGTAGTTTACAAGAAATCGTATTCTGAAAAGAGTCCATTCAACCTGCTTAGTTGCTAGGTACGATGTTATATTTTGTTTACATTCTAGTCAGTTAATTTGTAATAGTTGAAGCAGTAGGTTGTGTGTGGATGATGAGATTTACCAATACAGAAAAGCCGATGCTCATGGAAGTGTAGGAAGAAACATATCTCAATAGTCATCAACCCTATCGGCAATTATTTATCAACCTCTTCAACCAGTTACACGAACAAGTGACTGGAGAAGAGAGTGAAATGAATGTTTTGGCTGCTGTTGCAGTAGATCCGCAAATGAATTCCCGTGCAATCGCATGTGGAAGTGGCTAGCGTACTTCGACTTTTACATCCACATACGTTCCATCCCTCTCTCCATCAAAAGCTGCATGGAAATGCTTTTGAGAATCGTGTTTACTTTTGTACATGGACATCAAGACAAGATACTCTAGATTCACCATATATTGAGATGAAAGAACATTTACTAATTAACCAGTTAAACCGCGGAAACATCCACTGTTGGTCTGCGTACACTCTCTATTGGCTTCGTCATGTAGAGCGACAGCGCCCATGGAGTGGGGTATAGTGAACTATCAGCTCATAGGCCCTTTTCCCATAGAAGGAACACTGCACTGGCACAAATTTTGTAATCTCCTAACTTGCTTCCCCCGAGCTTGTCTTTACGGATTGTTTCAAACCGTTGGATTGAACGAAGAGGACCTGTACCTCTTTGACTCTTTTCTTTCTCTGCAAGGACATATCAATTATACCAGATGATATGAAACGACATATTAGTGCTACCTGCTCTGAAATTCTAGAATATGTGCAGCAGTCTGGAAGCGTGTATTGAAGTTGCTGGTGGTCATTTTGAACAGAGCCTTTGAAGGTCAATTTTCTCTTTCACAGACGCAGTGTATACAGATTGTAGAAGTGTCGGCGTGTAGAAGTTTCAAAGTAGCATTTCTCATAAATTACTTGACCCAAAGTTTTACAACAAACACCATTGACATTGTAATTTACTTTATATTTATTTTGTTGATCTAAATATTGTTTTATTTAAAATTGTATGTTTGCTCAAAATATACACTTTCTAATTATTATTAAATACTGTTTATAAGATAAAACTATAAGTCCTTGACTACCAATCAGTAGAATTTTCCATTTCCGAAATATTTGCAGTGTAAGTTTTAGGAATTCACTGATTCATCCAATGTATATATACATTATAATATATATGTTTCATATATAAAACGTGTTCCAATTACATGTCATTCTATACCTATTCTGTAAGAAACTATGCTTACAAAGGCTTACTCTACTATCTCATTCATACTAATGAAGACACATACTAGCAGAAATTGTCTTATTAATTATTTCCTTATAAGTGGAAGGGAAATAAGAGAATACACTAGGTAAAACCGATAGTCAAATATTTTAAAACTGGTTAATATGTGACTGAACTTCGCCTCTCTTTCCATGGCCCAGAGTAAAACAAGAGCAAAAGGAATGAAAATCAATAATAAGAAATATTTCGGAAATGGCTAACTCCACAAAAATGTATATGATATAGATTGTTCTCTTTAACGAGATCAACATTTTTGTGTGGTAAGTTTTGTCTTTCTCTTTATTTTTAAGTTATGCAAGAGTCATCCAGAGTAAAAAGGTCTTCAGAGGCTATTCCCAGAAAATTAGAAATATATATATATATTTTTGCCATATATTTAGTGCGTATATAGCATTTTAATCAAAATAGCTAGAGCCGGCTTTGCTCGCACAGTTTCCAAACATGATTTTATTAAGGGGTGCTCAAAACAAACATTGCCGGTAAAATCTCTAATCGATTTTTCGGGTTGAATACCATACGGGTTGAATACCATACACATACAGACTCGTATGTTTCAATTTTTACTTTCTCTACACATACTATGTACATAGTGTATAAAAAAGGTTTTGCACTCCACTCAAAAATTTGATACCGAGATCTCACCGGAAATATACATGTTTTAGTGTCCCTTGTAGCTAAAAACATTTTTTTAAAAAAAAAAATGTCCCTGTGTGTCTGTGTCCGTGTATTTTTGAACACGATAATTCAAAAACGAAAAGTCGGTAAAATACGAAACTTGGTATCTTCCAGGAATGCGACACGAAGATTTTGAGAAAAATCCCCCCTCCCTAAACTACCCTTTACTCAAAAAAAGATTTCAAAAGTTTTGATTTTGAAAAATTGCTTAACTATTTTGATTATATTTATATGACAAATAGAATGTATATCCTAAATATTCTGGAATAAAAGATTTTAGCCTAGAGTAGTCCCTTATTTTCCTTCTACTTACAAGCAAGCAATTAATAAGATAATTTCTACTAATGCTCATCTGGATTACTGTAAAGTAGATAGAAGAATATTATTTGATTTAGTTCTTTCATGCTTAATAATATATTCCAGTAGCATCTATAGGTCGATGCGTTATGGATTACGATATACGTGTACTACCTATATAAATGTGATGGTGGTGTATGGCACGAACAATATTTTACAACTGCTGTGGTAAACTGCTGTTTTTGCGGTGAACTTTGCAACAAGGTACAAAACACGTACAAAGCCATTGCATCTGGAGAGGTCCATTAGAGGATGAAATGTTACACGTAGTATCAAAAATAATCACCTTTGAAGAGAATCGATCTGTTAGGTATGTGTACATATCTCTTCTCTGCTTGGGGACGACCAAAACATACTTCTAGAATTTTTATAAAGCTAGAAGTCTGATGAACGGTAAAACATGTACAAGCCAGCTATAGATATGGGTATATTTGAATAAAAATAATAAATGTTATTGCTTTCTGTGATTTACAATATTGAAACACAGCTCTCTAGCTACCTGGGCACAAAAATTTAGATCTGTTAAAGCACACAATTCATATCAAACAAATTTTATTTTGAAGTCCACCGTTTTTACTTTCTCTACACTTACTATGTACATAATGTATAGAGAAGGTATTGCACTCCACCCAAAAATCCGATACCGAGATTTCACCGGAAATATACGTTTTAGGATCCCCAGTAACCAAAAAAAGCATTTTCAGAAAAGGTCTGTGTGTGTATGTGTGTCAGTGTGTCTATGAACACGATAACTCAAAAATGAAAAGTCGGTAAAATACCAAACTTGGTATTTAAGTTTAATATCTTCCAGGGATGCGACACAAAGATTTTGAGAAAAATTCCCCCTCACCAAACTACCCTTTACATGGACATTTTTTCGAAATTTGTTATTTTATTAAAAATGGCTCTAACGATTTTGATTAAAATATCGTATACTAAAGATATTTAGCTGACAAATAAAATGTATATCTTGAATTTTCTCGGAATAACCTATGAAGACTACTTTATTCTGGATGCATTTTACAGAATTTTGTATTACTGCTAAACCGTAACAGATGGACAAAAACTTACTACACAAAAATGTAGAGCACGTTAAAACACAATTCATGCTATGTACATTTTTTTCGTGGAGTTGATCGTTCTTGTTTTTAAGTTTCAGCTTTGAAAAACTTAACTTTTCTCATACCGGAATTTGTCAACTCCTGTCCATACAAACAAAGAAACTTCAGTCACATAGCAACCAGCTCTTGACTAATACTTTAACCTATGGTACTCCCTTATTTCGCTTCCAGTTGCATGGAAGCAAGTAATAGGACTATTTCTGCTAATTTTTTCTCCATTATTATGAAGTACATAAATAGAAGCATTACATTTTTAACAATAATGTGTTCAGAGATGTAAAGAAAGTCATGTGAGTGTAACACATAAGATGTTTTATATATTCCTAGTGATTTTCTTACATTTTTTTAATATCTATACCCACTTTTCTCAAATGGGAAGCTATTTTTAACTCCTGATCATGCAAAGACTACGGAATTTAAATTTCATCACACAGCGAACAGTTTTCAACACATTTTCCTTTAGCCTAGCATATTCGAATATTCCTTTATACCTACAAGAAAATATGTAATAAAATAATTTCTGCTAACGTTTATCTCGATTTGCATGAGGTATATAAAAAATCTGACATGTTCCATTAACATGGCTTTCTCTACATCTCTGCAATAAGTTATTTTTAAAAAGCTTACTCTTCTACTTACTTCATGCTAATCGCAAAAAAAAAAAAAAAAATTGTAGAAACGGTCTTATGATTTGCTTCCTTGTAAGTAGGAGGGAAATAAGGGAATAAATACCATAGGTTAAAGCGATAGTCAAATCTTTTAAAAGCTGGTTACTATGTGATTGAAGTTCCTTTGTTTGTATGGCCTGGAGTTGGCAAATTCCCGCATGAGAGAAGTATAAGTATTTTCAACTGAAACCAATAACAATGAATATTTAAAAAATGACCAACCCTGCGAAAAAAATGCCTATGATATAAATTGGTTGTTTCAACGAGATCTACACATGTTGTGTATAAAGATTTTGTCTATCTCTTATGGTTCACTAGTTTTGCAAAATCCAGCAAAATTCATCCAGAATGAAAAGGTCTTCAGATGCTATTCCCAGAAAGTTCAGGATATACACTATATTTGTCGTGTAAATATCTTTAATATACGGACGGTATTTTAAACAAAATCTTTAAAACCATTTTTGACAAAATCAAAATTTTCGAAAATGTTTCTAGGTAAAGAGTAGTTTGGGGTGAGGGGATTTTCTTGAAAATCTTCACGTTGCATCCTTGGAAGGTACTCAACTTATAGTCCAAGTTTGGTATTTAACCGACTTTTCGTTTTTGAGTTATCGTGTTCAGAGTCTCGCGGACAAACACACATCAATCTTTTTTCTAAAAATGCTTTTTTTTTTTTTGGAAGGAGGTGACCTTAAAACGTTTATTTTCAGTGAAAATCTCGGTATCGAATTTTGGGTGCATTACAATAACTTCTCTATACATTATGTGTAGAGAGAGAGTAAAAAATCCAATGTGTTACATGCACATAGCTTTCTCTATATCGTTGTAACAAATTATTGTTAAACATCTTTTCAGAGGAACAAACTAATAGAAGTAGTTTTTGAAATCCACTTTATGATAATCGAAATAAACTTTGGCAGAAACACTCTTAACTACTTGCCTACTTGTAAGTAGGAGGGAAATAAGGAAACAAACTTAGCTAAATTGACAGCCAAATTATTTAAAATCTGGTTTCTTTTTGGTTTAAATCCGTTTCTCTGTATGGCTAGAAGTTTAATAAAAATTTCTGTGTGAGAAAAGTTCAAGGCATATCTAAAACATCTGATGTATTCCATTCACATGACTTTCTCTACATCTCTGCAACAAATTATAGTTAAAAAGCTTATGCTTCTATTTACTTCATGCTAATCGAGAAATATTAGCAGAAATAGTCTTACTATTTGCTTCCTTGTAAGTAGAAGCGAAATGAGGGAGTACCTTAGGTTAAAATGATAGCCAAAAACTGGTTGCTTTGTAACTGAATTTACTTTGTTTGTATGGACAAATTCCTGTATGAGAAAAGTATGTTTTTCAAAGCATGAACGAAAAACCAAGAATTTCTTAAAAATGATCAACTCCACGAAAAAGATGTATATGACATAAATTGTGTTTTATCGCGAGCTACATTTTCTGTAGAGTAAGTTTTTGTCCATCTCTTACGGTTTAGCAGTTATGCACAATTCCGTAACATTCATCCAGAATAAAGTAGTCTTCAGAGGCTATTCCCAGAAAATTCAAGATATACATTTTATTTGCCAGGTAAATATCTTTAATATACGATATTTTAATCAAAATCTTTTGAGCCATTTTTAAGAAAATCAAAATTTTCGAAATTTTTTCCATGTAAAGGTTAGTTTGTGCTGGGGGGATTTTCTTGAAAATCTTCGTATCGCATCCTTGGAAGATACTGAACTAAAATACCAAGTTTGGTATTTAACGGTCTTTTCGTTTTTGAGCTATGCTGCCCACAGACACACAGACAGACATGGACATTTTTCTAAGTTGCTTTTCTTTTGGATTCAGGGAGTCTCAAAACATGTATTTCCGGTGAAATCTCGGTATCAAATTTTTGGGTACAATACAATACCTTCTCTATACACTATGTACATAGTTCGTATAGAGAAAGTAAAAAATGTATGTTACATAAATTGTGTGCTTTAATGTGGTCTACATTTTTTGTGAAGTAAGATTTTGTCTGTTTCTCACGGTTTACCAGTTACCCAATATTCAGCAAAATTCATTTAGAATAAAGAGACTTCAGAGGTTCTTTCCATAAAATTCAAGATAGGTATACATTTCGTTTGTCAAAAATATTATAAACTAAGGCAATTTAATCAAAATCATTGGAACCATTTTTGAGGCTTTAAAAATTTTCGAAAAATGCTGCATGTAAAAGGTAGTTGGGGGTGGGGGGAAGTTCTTTAAAATCTTTGTGTCGCATCCTTTAACCGAGCTTTTGTTTTTGAGCTAAGCTGCTCACAAGCATACACACGCCGACATATGGAATTTTTTCTAAAAATTATTATTTTTTGGATACCCAAAACATGTATTTGGGTATCTCGGTATCTAATTTGTGGGTGTATTACAATACTTTCTCTATACACTAGGTACATATCACGTGTAGAGAAAGTAGAAATATGCCATAAAATAATTTCTGCTAAAAGCTTTTATCGTACAGATGCTTGTAATAGACAGCGTTGCTATGCAGAAACGACATAAGAAAACTTGGACTTTAAATCAAAGAGCACAAAGGGTTGTATAAAGTAAACACAATTCCCTCGTTGCTCCGAAAACAAGTGGAATAAAGTAAATAAATACATATTCTTCATTAATGCCCTGAACATTTCTCCGTATCTGCCAATTCTTAAACTGCGAAACTCATTTTCGTATAATTTCCGTGAAGTCGACGGTAATAAAGCCCAAACTGCTTCTTTTGCTTCATTTAATGTAATTTGGAAACGATATATTAACGTTCTCAACGTCTATCGTAAACTTAAACTTTGAAACTAGCAGCAATAAAAACAAAATTAGTATTCATACATAGCCTACCATATTTTAGAACTACAAGTAATTTATATAGAGCTGACACATTTCTTTCATTAATGGTTTCAAAACCTGTTATGCTAGCGACAACTTATTATACCTAAACTTGTAGAGGAATTTTTGCAGATTGTTTACCTCTATCGTCCAATGTCTGGGGACGTGTGGCGTAAACCCTGTCTTTTAAGTAACCCCCATAGAAAGAAGTCCGGCAATGTCAAATCCGGAGATCTCTGTGGCCACAGGCTCCTGGAAATTATCCTTGACTCAACTCTACATCGTACTGCATTTTCACGTTGACTACAAGAACAAAATGTCGAAATAGCTGCCAACAATGCAATTAGGAATAAAACATCTAGTGACGAGGAATCGAAACTCCGGAACATTCTGCTTAATTTGGTGCTAAAATTGGGTCATTGAATGAATTTCCAGCGGAATAATTAAATAAACAAATGTGTCACTTCTATATAAATCAATATGTATAAGAACGCCGCAATTCAATACCTTATTCCTTCGGGACGCGTTTTAAATTGTTCTACTCATAATATATAGTAAAACTATTATGAGACTGTTTGTTGCAAATTAGGCAGGGAAAGTAATATGAGCGGAACATTCAGAGTTTATATAAATATTTTGCCACATGATAAGTTATACTCCGATATAGTTTCACCCGTAGCTTTATAACAACATTCTCGTCCAAAGCGTAGGCAGGCCTCATCATCCCACAACGGACTCACTTGAACATTGCACAAACCGGCATTGGGAATGAGGATTTTCGCTCACCGGAGCTCGAAAGTCAGCTAATTAATCATGCATCCGGAGGAACGTTTCCGGTTGGTTTGTCGGACGGATAAAGAACAACAAGAGCACTATATGACAAGAGGGATGTTCATTCTGCCGAATCAAATGCGCTTATGAAAAGCCGCAGGAGAATTCTGTTCACGACATGTTTTCAAACACCTAACACGAAAAGAGGCTTAGCCCATAAGGGAAGTTAACACAATGTATTCATAAGCCTTAAATACGGACAGAAATGATAACAAAGGACGTATTACAGACTACTGCATTTTGTCTCTTATAAAAGCGAAATCTGTAGTAATGCTAAGAAAATTGCCATCCAAATTGCTTAATATTTTTTTTTTCCATTCTCATGTTTTAATTGCATATTTCGAATCCCTCGCTTATTTTGTCATAACTCTTATAGAGGTACGCTAATTGAAAATAGTTTAAAAATATTGTTGAATCTTACTTGGTAGTTTTTTAGAACATTTTGGTACACTCACTTGGTAAAATATCAACTGCTTTGATATTAATGTTAAAAAAGTTTTTTTTTTTCATTATTTTGACCGGAAAGTTTTACTTCAACTATTTTCAGCATTGATATCCCGCTAATACTTCCTTTATGTGAAAGTTTTGAAGTATTGCAAAGCTGTGTTTGGAAAGTTAGGTTAAATTTTTACTTTCTATACACGTCAAAAATTTGGATACCGCGCTTTCACCGGAAATATACGTTTTTGGGTACTCTGAATGAAAAAAAAATCAAAAAAGGTGCGTGTGTGTGACCGTGTGCCCCTGTGTCAGTGTGTTGGTTTGAAATTCGGTTCTGTTTAATGACCAGGAGTAAAACAAAAGGAACACGAATAACTTCCGTTAGAGAAAAGTATAAGTATTTTAAAATTGCCACCAATTACAAGGAATATCTTGGAAACGGTTAGCACCACAACAAAATGTATTGTGTATTTTGACGAAATCTGCATTGTCTATATCTTATGAATTAACAGTTGGTGCCAAACTGATTCTGGGAGCACCGGCCTTCAGAGGCTATTTCTGAAAAATTAAATTAAACATTTTATTTATAATGTAAATATCCTATTATTGGTATTTTAATTAACATCGTTAGGGCCATTTTTGAGAAAAAAAATCGAAATCTCTTCCATATAAACGGTAGTTTAGGGTCGGAGGATTTTGCTTAAAAATCATTGTGTCGCATTCTTGGAAGATACTAAATTTAAATACCAAGTTTGGTATTTAACATACCTTTTGTTTTTACTTGCTCCACACGTACTATTTAGGTTTGGTATCTTCCTAGGTTTGGTATCTTCCACGAAGATTTCCCCATTCCCAACTACCCTTTACATGGAACTTTTTTCGAAAATTTTTATTTTCTTAAAAATGGCTCTGACGATTTTAATTAAAACATCGTGAATTAAAGATATTTACATGACAAATAAAATATATATCTTGATTTTTCTGGGAATAGCCTCTGAAGACTACTTTATTCTGGATGAATTTTACGGAATTTTCCATAACTGCTAAAACGTAAGAGATGGACAAAAACTTACCACACAAAAAATATACAGCGCGTTAAAACACACAATTTATGTAATATATATATCGTGGAGTTGATGGCTTTTAAACTATTCCTTGTTATTGGTTTCAGCTTTGAAAAACATATACTTTCTCATACAGGAATTTATCAACTCCTGTCCATATATACAAACAAAGGAACTTCAGTCACATAGCAACCAGCTTTTCACTATCAATTTAACCTATGTTATTCCCTTATTTCGCTTCCACTTACAAGGAAGCAAGTAATAAGGCTATTTCTGAAATTTTTTCCTCGATTAGCATGAAGTAAATAGAAGCACAAGCTTTTTAACAATAATTTGTAGCAGAAATGTAGAGAAAGTCATGTTATGGAACAAATCAGATTTTTCTCCTCGTTGTGGAAGCTAGAAACTTGCATTATCAAGGAACGCAAACCCAGCACTGTGAAATGTCTGACGCACTGCTTTTATAGTATCATAGGTTTGGTGCCCATATAACTTCCGTTTCAGTATCGCAGCATGATCGGTTGTATCAAGTCTGGACAGTAGGAGAAAGTGCTAAAACTTTTCATGCCGTTTTCCGATTCTTCTCCTGAATTTTGTGAGCCAATAAAGCCAGCGGGCGCGCACTTTCCGATACTGTAAACCCTTGCTCATTTGCTGCGCTGCATTGTGTCCAATTCCAGAATCTGCCACAATTTCATTTCAGATGCATGTCCACTTTCTTTAATGATTTCTGCTCTTTCCTCGTTGCGTCCTTTAGATTTGGAGGCGTTTTGAAACAGGTCTTGCTTCTACATCTTTAATTTTCTTTTATTTGCTCTACACGTACTATGTACGCAGTGTATAGAGAAGGAATTGTAATGCACCCAAAAATTCGATACCGGAAATACATATTTTGTGTCCCCCTGAATCCAAAAAAAAAAAAAAAATGTTGTAAAAATGTCAGTCTGTGCGTGTGTGTGTGCGTGTGGGTGTGTTTGTGTAATAGTGGGCAGCATAGCTAAAAAACGAAAAGACTGTTAAATACCAAACTTGGTATTTAAGTTTGCTATCTTCCAAGGTTGAGACATGAATATTTTCAAGAAAATCCCTTACCCCAAACTACCCTTTACATGGAAAAAATTTAAAAGCTTTTCATTTTCAAAATTGACTCTAACGATTTTGATTAAAATACCGTATGTTAAAGATATTTATATGACAAACAAAATGTATATCTTGAACTTTCTGGGAATAGCCTCTGAGAACTACTTTATTGTGGATAAATTTTATGGAATTTTGTATGCCCGGCAAACCGTAAGAGATAGATAAAACTTAACTTAACAGAAAACGTAGAGATTGTTAAAATACACGATTTATGTTATATACCCTGAGTGGGTCATTTTTTAGATATTCCTTGTTATTGGTATCAGCTTTAAAAAACATAACTTTCTCATACGGGAATTTGTCAACTCCTGTCCATAGAAACAAAGGAACTTTAGTCTATGATACTCTCTGTTTCCCTTCTACCTGCATGGAATCAGGTAATAAGACCGTTTATGATAACTTTGTTCTCGATTAGCATGAAGTAAAATGAAGCATAAGCTATATAACAATAATTTGTTCCAGATATGTTGACAAAGTCATGTCATGGAACACATCAGCTCTTTTAGTTTAGCGTCTTTTAACCTGATAGGACATATCGAAAGATGGATGAAATTGGTGAAATGGTGTTTAAATGAGCTAGGTTACCATGGAACTTAAAGGTAATCGTCATTCGAATTCACAGTGTAAGGAAACACCCTGAAAAATTCTTATCCCAAAAACTCGCCTAATCAAGATTCCAACTATGAACCTCTTGAATTGTGGCATCTTTAAATTGTTGCACCCATCTTCTGATATGTTGACGTCAATTATTTATCTCAATAATGAGATAATGATGATAAACCACAGCTGCTAGAGGAAGTAAAAAAAACCTGATATGATACATTCATATGATTTTCTCCATATCACTGTAACAAAGTATTGTTAAAAAACATATTCTTCTATCTACTTTTTTGAACATGATAATTCAAAAACGAAAAGTCGGTAAAACACCAAACTTGGTGTATAAGTTTACTATCTTCCAAGGATGCGAAATGAAGTTTTTGAAGAAAATTTTCATACCGCAAACTACACTTAACATGGACAAATTTTCGAAAATTTTGATTTTCTCAAAAATGACTAACGATTTTAATTCAAATTCCGTATATTAAAGATATTCATATGCCAGTTAAAATGTATATCTTGAATATTCTGGGAATAGCCTCTAAAGACCTCTTTATTCTGGATGACTTTTACCGTAAGTTAGACAAAAACTTACTACACAAAAATTTAGATCTCGTTAAAACACAGAATTTGTCATATACATTTTTACTTACTATGTACATAAGGTATAGAGAAGGTGCACCCAAAAATTCGGTGCACCGGAAATATACGTTTTGAGACCCCCTGAATCCAAAAAAAAAAAAGCATTTTTAGAAAAATGCCCGCGTGTGTCTGTAAACACGTGTGTGTGTGTGTGTGTGTGTGTGTGTGTGTGTGTGACTGTAGGCAGCACAGCTCAAAAAAGAAAAGAGCTTTAAAAACCAAACTTGGTATTTAAATTTTATATCTTCCAAGGATGCGACACGAAGATTTTTAAGAAAATCCCTCCACCCCCAACTACCCTTTATATGGAACAAATTCGAACATTTTGATTTTCTTAAAAATGGCTCTAACGATTTCGATTAAATTCTTTTATATTTAAGATATTTACTTGCCAAATAAAATGTATATATTGAATTTTCTGGGAATTACTTCTGAAGACTACTTTAATCTTGACGAATTTTACGGAATTTTACATAACCGTAAAACCGCAAGAGATGGAAAAAAAACTTACCACACAAAAATGTAGAACACTTTAAAACACACAATTTATGTTATATGCATTTTTTTCATGGAGTTGATCGTTTTTGAGACACTCCTTGTTTTTGGTTTCAGCTTTAAAAAATTATATTTTTCTCATACACGAATTTGTCAACTCCTGTCCATACAAAGGAACTTCAGTCACATAGCAACTAGCTTTTGACTATCACTTTAACCTATGACACTCCCCTATTTCGCTTCAACTTACAAGGGAGCAAGTAATAGGACTATTTTTGCTATTTTTTCGATTAGCATTGTAAATAGAACAATAAGCTTTTTAACAATAATTTGTTGTAGAGATGTAGAGAAAGTCATGTGAATGGAATACATTGGATTTTTTTCATAGAGCTGTCTATTTTTGAGGTATTTCTTGTTATTCGTTTTAATTTTTAAATACTTAAAACTTTTCACATACGGGAATTTGTGAACCACAGGCAAGGCATAGAAACGGATTTCATCCACATAACAATCAACTTTTAATGTCGTTTTAGCCCAGTGTATTCCCTTATTTCCTTTGTGCCTACAAGAAGCCTTTTATGCTAGTATTTATCTCAAATAGAATGAATTAGATAGTTGTAGATAGTAGATTATTGTTAAAAAGCCTATTCTTCTATTTACTTCATGCTAATCAGAAAAAAAAAAAATTAGCAGAAATACTTTCTTCCTTCTAAGTAGAAGCGAAATAAGGAAGTGTCATAGGTTAAAGCGACTACTAATGAAATCACAATTCCTTTGTTTGCGTTTTAAGGAGTTGAAAAATTCCCGTATGAGAAAAGTGTAAATATTCTAAAACTGAAACCAAAAACAAGGAATGTCTCAAAAACGGTCTACTCCCCGAAAAAAAACCGTATATAACATAAAGTGTGTATATTGTCGAGCACTACATTGTTTAAGTTTTTTCTTGTCGCTCTCCGTGGTGTAGTGGTTACCTTACTAACTTCATATACCCAAGGTTGCGGCTTCAAACGCAACGGAGGACGATGGATTTTTTCGGGTGTAAAAATCCTTAGTATGGTTTCCTTCGGAAGGGAAGTAAAGCCGTTGCACGTAATAGAACCTCAAGCCTGATAGAGAGGCCTCTGAGCAAAAGTAAGCGGTCTTTCACGCCCAATTTAGAATGGGACGCTGGGATCCATAGTAGTTAAAGAGCGTCCATAAATAACAAGCCATTTATATTTTTAAGTTTTTTTTTTATCTCTTATACTTTACCAGTTTTGCAAAATCCATCCAGAATAAAGATGACTTCGGAGGCTATTCCCAGAAATTTCAAATATACATTTTATTTGCCATGCGAATATCTTTAATATAAGATATTTTAATCAAAATCGTTAGCCATTTTTGAGAATACCACATTGCCGTAAAATGTTCCATGTTTAGAGGAAGTTTCTTGAAAATCTTTGTCGTACCCTTCGAGGATACTTTAGTTAAATACCAAATATGGTATTATACTTCCTTTTCGTTTTTGAACTATACTGTCCCTCCCACACACACACACACACACACACACACACACACACACGAACATTTTTCTAAAAATGTTTTTTTTTTATTCAGGGGGTCTCGCAACGTATATTTCCGGTGAAATCTCGGTATCGAATTTTTGGTGCATTATCTTCTCTATACACTATTTACATAGTACGTGTAGAGAAAGTAAAAATTGTGAAACATGTTCCTGGTATAAACTTGCAACTCCCTCAAGTTTAGGAAGCTATTCATTTAAACTGTTTCTGAATTTTTTTAACCACATGTGGATTGTGTGGATAAAGTTTAACCATTAAATGTAAGATTTCGTTTGCATGTGTATGTTTAAGTGTACGTAAGACCTGCCATACATATAGACACTTCAAACGGGAAGAACGAATGATAGATCCGCTTCAGCAAAGTAGCGTCTGAAAAGATATTTTAACACACTGTTGTGCTTCTTGAAAACGGAAATTGCCAGAATATATTGAGTTTCGTGTTCCGTTTCATCTCAGCCGGCGTTTACGTTTTTCTTATCTTCTGTTTAAGTTCACCTTGAAGTTAAAACGAACGAGATCTTCTTGGAGTAATAAAAACGTTAGTTTAGTACTTCCGAAGTGAACTTCATCGAATATTTACGTTCCACCCCGTCACACCAACTTGTGTTTAATCTTGTTCGCCCCCGCACAGCTTGCCACATTATACAATTTATAGCGCTCGAGTTTCAACAAATTTGGATTTTAGGTGTTCAAGCTATTTCAATGCTTATAAATCGGTATTAACACGACCAGGTCGCAAGTAGCCGTTATCGTTTATTTAACAGCTTTAAAGTTTTGTTGTCTAAAGGGAAAATAATGAGCCGGGCAACAGGTGCTTGCTGACTTTTAAAAGGTCAAAGATCATAGCTCGAGAATTGTTCTCCATGTGGGAGGAGTATTATGGAAGTTCACAAGGATCCGCGTCGAGAGTGACATTTTACAACATCTACATTCACTCAGAATAAAGTAGTCTTCCTAGGCTATTCCCAGAAAATTCAACATATACATTTTATTTTTCAGGTAAATATCTTAAATATACGATATTTTAATCAAAATCTTTAGAGCCATTTTTTAGAAAATCCAAATTTTCGAAAAAAAGTTCCATGTAAAGTGTAGTTTGGAGTGGTAGGATTTTTCTCAAAATCTTCGTGTCGCATCACTGGTAGATACTAAACTTAAATACCAAGTCTGGTATTTTACCGACTTTTTGTTTTTGAGTTATCGTGTTCACAGACACACGGACACACACACGGACACACACACGGACCTTTTTGTGAAAATGCTTTTTTTAGATAAAGGGGACCCTAAAACATATATTTCCAGTGAAATCTCGGTATCGAATTTTTTGGTGGAGTGCAATACCTCCTCTATACACTATGTACGTAGTGCGTATAGAGAAAGCAAAAAACAGTTTGTAGAGCAAACATTTTGTACGTGAAACTCCCTCATGAATAATTATCTATTGACTGTTTTTCTAAAGGTATGGACTTTCTCTTGAATATTCTAGATGGATTATATCTTCATCTGAATATTTTAAAAGAAAAACTCTGTTGTTCCATTCACATGACTTTCTCTAGCTGTTTCACAAACAAACTTTCCTTACAAATGATTATTCTTTTGTGTACCTCATGCTAATCAAGATATTCATAGCCAGAATTATTATTTGCTTTTTTGTAAATGGAAGGGAAATGAGGTAATACGCTAGGCTAAAGCGAGTAAAATCTTTTAAAAGCCGGTCGCTAAGTGAAGCAGTTATATTTCGGTTTTCTTTGCTTCCTAAGAGTAAATAAATGAGAAACAAAAAGCAAAATGTTTTACGTTGAAGAAAAATTTATATGGCTTAAAACTGAAACCAATAACTTGGAATATCTACTTTTTTTGTTTTATTTATATAGCCCCCTTTAACATCTATCGGGGGCTTAGAATTAGAAACAACTCGTCGTCTGTAGGTTTACGTTGTCATTCTCTCTCACATACATACTTCCAGAAGCTGTGGGGGATAGGGAATAATTCTGGTTAAAGAAAAATTCCGCGCCCCAGCCGGGAATCGAACCCGGGACCTCCGGGTGAAAAGTCAGCTCACTGACCACCATTTTCTGTGTAGTAAGTTTTTGTCTATCTCTTGCGGTTTACTACTTAAGCAAAAGTCATCCAGAATGAAGAGGTCATCAGAAACTAATCCCATAAAATTCAAGATACATATTTTGTTTTTCATGAAAATATCGTAATCTTACAACATTTTAATAAAAATCATTACAGACATTTTTGATAAAATAAAATATTTCGCGTACGCCAGCTTTTAAAACATTTGACTATCGGTTTAGCCAAGTGTATTCCTTTATGTTCCTTCTACTTACAAAGAAGGACGTAATTAAGGCCATTTCAGTTAATGTTTATCTTGATTATCATAAAGTAGATAGAAGAATATGCTTTTTAACAATAATTTGTTACAGAGATTTAGCAATCAGATTTTTACTTTCTCTATACGCGCTATGTACATAGTGTATAGAGAAAGTATTGCACTCCACCAAAAAATTCGATACCGAGATTTCACCGGAAATATATGTTTTAGGGTCCCCTTTATCTAAAAAAAGCATTTTCACAAAAAGGTCCGTGTGTGTGTACGTGTGTCTTTGGACACGATAACTCAAAAACGAAAAGTCGGTATTTAAGTTTAGTATCTTCCAGGGATGCGACACGAAGATTTTGAGAAAAATCTCCCCACCCCAAACTTCCCTTTACATGGAACTTTTTTCGAAAATTTTGATTTTCTAAAAAATGGCTCTAACTACTTTGATTAAAATATCATATATTAAAGATATTTGCCTGGCAAATAAAATGCATATTTTTAATTTTCTGGGAATAGCCTCTGAAGACTACTTTATTCTGGATGAATTTTGCATAACTACTAAACCGTAAGACATGGACAAAAACTTAACGCACAAAAAATGTAGAGCACGTTAAAACACACTATTTATGTTATATACATTTTTTTCGTGGAGTTGATCGTTTTTGAGATATTCGTTTTTCTTGGTTTCAGCTTTGAATAACTTATACTTTTCTCATACAGGAATTTGTCAACTCCTGTCCACACAAACAAAGGAACATCAGTCACATAGCAACCAGCTTTTGGCTTTCACTTTAACCTATGGTACTCCCTTATTTCGCTTGTATTTACAATAAAGCAAGGAATAAGAATATTTCTGTTAATTTTCCTCGATTAACATGTAATAAATAAAAGATAAGCTTATTAACAATAATTTGTTACAGAGAGATAGAGATAGTCATGTGAATGGAACACATCAGATTTTTATTAAAGAGCGAGAGGCAGTAGCAGTTTTGAATATGTGACGAAACGCCGTGTTTTTGCCAGAAAGCCTCAGTAACACATTAAACACAGGTTTTGTTGACACTCCACTTGAGTGAAGTGGTGTCGCGGTTGCGGTAAGCAATACTGCTGGCTTGTTAAAGCTTACGAAGAACGAATTACGCCATTTTGATGCTCTGAGTTCTATTAACTGAGTCATTTTCTGTATCCCGACCTATGATGTAAATTCCCCAGGCGTTCTCGTAATCACCCCCACCGTCCTACACTGTGAATCATCTACAAGGACGAAAGAAAAAAAAATGTTCTCTAGCTGCTCTACAAACAAACTTTTTACAAAATAATCTTTCTACACAATGCTAATCGAGATAAACATTAGCAGAATGTTCTTATTACTTAGTTTCTTATAAGTAGAAGGGAACTAAAGGTATGCGCTATGCAAAAGTGATAGTCACATGTTTTAAAAGCTGTCGTTATGCCATTGTCATTGAAATTATATTCCTTGCTCGGCCAAAAATAGAACAAAAGAAAAACGGGCACCTCCTGCCCGAGAATAGTATACGTGCTTTACAATTGAAAACAATAACAAGGAATATCTCCCAGAAAATTCAAGTTATACATTCTATTTGTCATTAACATCTTTAATATACGATATATTAGTCCAAATCGTTAGAGCCATTTTTGAGATAATCAAAATTTTCGAAAAAAGTTCCATGTAAAGGGTGGTTTGTGATGGGGGGGGGATTTTCTTGAAAATCTTCGTTGGGCATCCTTGAAAGATACCAAACTTAAATACCAAGTTTGGTATTTAGCGATCTTTCCGTTTTTGAGCCTTGCTGCCCACAGACACAGATACAGGCACACACAGGCACATACAGACACAGGCACACATAGACACAGACACACACATAGGCACAGGCACAGACACACACAGACACAGGCACAGGCACACAGAGACACAGACACACACAGACAGACACAGGCACAGGCACACAGAGACACAGACACACACAGACAGACACAGGCACAGGCACACACAGACACAATCACACACAGACAGACACAGGCACAGGCACACAGAGACACAGACACACACAGGCACAGGCACACACAGACACAATCACACACAGACAGACACAGGCACACAGACACACACAGACAGACATACACACACAGACACACACAGAGACACAGACACAAGCACCCACACAGACACAGACACACACACAAACACACACAGAGACACAGACACACACACAGAGACACAGACACACACACAGAGACACAGACACACACACAGACACACACAAACACACACACAGAGACACAAACACACACACAGAGACACAGACACACACAGAGACACAGACACACACAGAGACACAGACACAGACACACACAGAGACACAGACACAGATACACACAGAGACACAGACACAGACACACACAGAGACACAGACACAGATACACACAGAGACACAGACACAGACACACACAGAGACACAGACACACACAGAGACACAGACACAGACACACACAGAGACACAAACACACACAGAGACACAGACACAGACACACACAGAGACACAGACACACACAGACACAGAGACACAGACACAAACACACACAGAGACACAGACACAAACACACACAGAGACACAGACACAGACACACACAGAGACACAGACACAAACACACACAGAGACACAGACACAAACACACACAGAGACACAGACACAAACACACACAGAGACACAGACACAGACACACACAGAGACACAGACACAGACACACACAGAGACACAAACACACACACACAGACACAGACACACACAGACACAGACACAGACACACACAGAGACACAGACACAGACACACACAGAGACACAGACACAAACACACACAGAGACACAGACACACACAGAGACACAGACACACACAGACACAGACACAGACACACACAGAGACACAGACACACACAGAGACACAGACACAGACACACACAGAGACACAGACACACACAGAGACACAGACACACACAGACACACACAGAGACACAGACACACACAGAGACACAGACACATACAGAGACACAGACACACACAGAGACACAGACACACACAGAGACACAGACACACACAGAGACACAGACACACACAGAGACACAAACACACACAGAGACACAGACACAGACACACACAGAGACACAGACACACACAGAGACACAAACACACACAGAGACACAGACACAGACACACACAGAGACACAAACACACACAGAGACACAGACACAGACACACACAGAGACACAGACACACACAGACACAGAGACACAGACACAAACACACACAGAGACACAGACACAAACACACACAGAGACACAGACACAGACACACACAGAGACACAAACACACACAGAGACACAGACACAGACACACACAGAGACACAGACACACACAGAGACACAAACACACACAGAGACACAGACACAGACACACACAGAGACACAAACACACACAGAGACACAGACACAGACACACACAGAGACACAGACACACACAGACACAGAGACACAGACACAAACACACACAGAGACACAGACACAAACACACACAGAGACACAGACACAGACACACACAGAGACACAGACACAAACACACACAGAGACACAGACACAAACACACACAGAGACACAGACACAAACACACACAGAGACACAGACACAGACACACACAGAGACACAGACACAGACACACACAGAGACACAAACACACACACAGACACAGACACACACAGACACAGACACAGACACACACAGAGACACAGACACAGACACACACAGAGACACAGACACAAACACACACAGAGACACAAACACACACAGAGACACAGACACACACAGACACAGACACAGACACACACAGAGACACAGACACAGACACACACAGAGACACAGACACAGACACACACAGAGACACAAACACACACAGAGACACAGACACACACAGACACAGACACAGACACACACAGAGACACAGACACACACAGAGACACAGACACAGACACACACAGAGACACAGACACACACAGAGACACAGACACATACAGAGACACAGACACACACAGAGACACAGACACACACAGAGACACAGACACAGACACACACAGAGACACAAACACACACAGAGACACAGACACACACAGACACACACAGAGACACAGACACACACAGAGACACAGACACATACAGAGACACAGACACACACAGAGACACAGACACATACAGAGACACAGACACAGACACACACAGAGACACAAACACACAGAGACACAGACACACACAGACACAGACACACAGTGACACACAGAGACACACAGAGACACAGACACACACAGAGACACAAACACACAGAGACACAGACACACACAGAGACACAAACACACAGAGACACAGACACACACAGACACACACAGAGACACAGACGCACACAGAGACACAGACGCACACAGAGACACAGACACACACAGAGACACAGACACACACAGAGACACAGACACACACAGAGACACAGACACACACAGAGACACAGACACAGGCAGCCACACAGACACACACAGACACACACAAACACAAACACACACAAACACAAACACAGACACACACAGACACAGACACACACAGACACACACAGACATAGACAGACACACACAGACACAGACACAGACACACACACAGATACAGACACAGACACACACACACAGATACAGACAGACATAGACAGACATAGACACACACAGACACACAGAGACACACACAAACACACACACAGATACAGACACACACACACACAGAATTTGAAATCCTAGCTCCGCTTCTACAGTCCTGGATGAGGACGGATTCGGGCCAATCAAAATAAACGGCAACTGGCGCGCGTTAATCTCGCCCGGGCCTCGTTAGCTTCAAGTGGGTACTCTTGAAGAAAACGTTAATACTTGAATCTTTATGCTACACGCCAAGCCAATATCTACCAATTTGATCACAGTAATTAGGAATAAAAACGATTTTTTTTTCAAAGTTGAAACCTTCTGCAACCTGTTTGCTTTGCAGCGAGTTAATTTGAGTGGACAGAAATGACAAAAACAGAAAAAGAGATTACTATTATTTTTATTATTATTATTATTATTATTATTACTTTCTCTACACGTAGTGTATAGAGAAGGTATTGTATTGCACTCAAAATTTCGATACCGAGATTTCACCGGAAATATATGTTTTGGGACCTCCTGAATCGGAAAAAAAAACATTTCTAGAAAATGGTCCGTGTGTGTGTGTGTGTGTGTGTGTGTGTGTGTGTGTGTGTGTGTGCTTGTAAACACGATAACTCAAAAACTAAAAGTTGGTAAAATGCCAAACTTGGTATTTAAGTTCAGTATCTTTCAGGGACGTGACACGAAGATTTTGAGAAAAATCCCTCCACCCTAAACACTCCTTTACATGGAACTTTTTTCGAAAAGTTTGATTTTCTCAAAATGACTAACGATTTTGATTAAAATACTGCATGTTAAAGATATTTATATGACAAAGAAAATGTATATCTTAAATATTCTGGGAATAGCCTCTGAAGACTACTTTATTATGGATGAATTTTACGGAATTTTGCATAACTGCTAAAGCGTAAGAGATAGACAAAAACTTACCACATAAAAAATGCGCAGCACGTTAAAATACACAATATAATTTCTATGCATTTTTTTCGTGGAGTTGATCGTTTTTGAGACATTCCTTTTTTTTTTGGTTTTAGCTTTTAAAAACATATTTTTCTCATACAGGAACTTCAGTCACATAGCAACCGGCTTTTGACTATGACTTTAACCTATGGTACTTCCTTATTTCGCTTCTACTAACAAGGAAGCAAGTAATAAGATTATTTCTACTATTTTTTTCTGGATTAGATGAAGTAAATAGACTAATATGTTGCAGAGATGTAGAGAAAGTCAAGTGAATGGAACACATCAGATTCGTTTACTATTACTTTCTCTACACGTAGTGTATAGAGAAGATATGTATTGCACCCAAAAATTCGATACCGAGATTTCACCGGAAATAAATGTTTTGGGAACTCCTCAATATAAAAAAAGCATTGATAGAAAATGATTTGTGTGTGTGTGTGTGCGCGCGCGTATCCGTGTGCCTGTGAACACGATAACTCAGAAGTCGGTAAAATACCAAATTTGGTATTTAAGTTTATTATCTTCCAGGGACGTTACACGAAGATTCTGAGAAAAATCCCTCCCCCCTAAATTACCCTTTACTTGGAACTGTTTTCGAAAATTTTTATTTTCTCAAAATGGTTCTAAAGAGTTTGATTAAAATATTGTATTTTAAAGATACTTATATGGCAATTAAAACATATATATTTAATTTTCTGGGAATAGTCTCTAAAGACCTGTTTATCCTGAATGAATTTTGTTGAGACAGACAAAACCTTATTACACAAAAAATGTAGATCACGTTAGTTGGATCTTCCGTGTTTTAAAGATACTCTAGGTGCCGAATTGTGAGAGAGTTAGCAATTAATAATTAAAAAAAAGTCAGAGAGAATTAAAAAAAATAAAAGAATAATAATAATGCACTAACTAAAAAAAAATCTGATGTAATCCATTCACCTGACTTTCTCTATATCTCTGCAACAAATTATTTTTAAAGAGGTTATGCTTCTATTTACTTCATGTTAATCGAGGGATAATTGGTAGAAAGTCTTACACTTGTACCGTAGGTCAAAGCGACAGTCAAAAGTTGGTTGCTATGTGGTTGAGGTTCCCTTGTATGGACAAAGTTGACAAATTCCTGTATTAGAATATGTTTTTAAACCTGAAACCAATAACAAGGAATATCTAAAAATGATCAACTCCACGAAAAAAATGTATAGAACATAAATTCTGTGTTTTATCGTCATCTACATTTTTTGTATAGTAAGTTTCTGTCCATCTCTTACGGTTTACCAGTTATGGAAAATTCAATAAAAATCATCCATAATAAAGAGGTCTTTAGGGGCTACTCCCAAAAATTCAAGGTATACATTTTATTTGGCATAAATACCAAGTTTATTTAACGGTCTCTTCGTTTTTGAGCTACGTTATACACACACACACGCACAGATGCCGACCTTATTCCAAAAAGGCATTACAATACCTTCTCTACCTTCTCTACGCACTATGTAAAAAAGAAACTCGAGCAAGGTTCCTTTAATGAGAGCTTCTTATCATTCTCCTAATTAAAGGAATGGCCTTATCAATTATTTATCCAAAATGGAAGATTGTGTGAAATGACATCTCCTGTTGAGATGAAAATGAGCATATACTGTATACAATCTGATAAACTCTTGAAGAACTAAGGCCTTGGAAGAAAAGCTCATAATGGGACCTACATTCAGAAATATTCATAACTTTATTATTTTCCAACTTTTTGAATGTCGCCTATTATTATATATTGATTGCAACATTTCTTTAGGTAAGTTTTATTCGGGAAATTTCGATTGTTCGTTTATTTCGGAAGCGTTCGGCTATATAATTGGTAAATTAGGCATACATTTTTATTGTTGCTATTTCTCCTCCACCCTTCATTTTCTACTGCTTTCAGCCATAGGTACGGCGATCAATTTTTGTTTCAACTCCTGAATATAATTCAAGAACTTTACTTATCCTAAAGTAAAAGTTTTAAACTTTTCGAATAAAGTACTCCTAAATTTGTACTCATTTCACACAAAGTTAAAATGTGTAGACAAATAAAATGTCAGCTCCATATTTGCTGTGGTTGAGTCATTTCATTCGTTAGTCGGATGGACGATGCGATGCTATTGGTTGCGCCATAGTAGCGACTGGTAACTTTAAAAAAAAAAAAAAAATCTGGTGTGTTCCATTCACATGACTTTCTCTAAATCTCTGAGAGAACATTAGCAGAAATACGTCTTATTACTTGCTTTCTTGTAAGTAGGAGCGAAATAAGGGAGTACCATAGGTTAAAATTATACTCAAAAGCTGGTTGTTATGTGACTGATGTTCCTTTGTTTGTATGGACAGGAGTTGACAAATTTCTGTATGAGAAAAGTGTGTTTTTCAATGCTGAAACCAAAACCAAGGAATATCTTTAAAACGATCCACTCAACCAAAAAAATGTATATAACATACAGTGTGTGTTTTCATTTTCTAAGTGATGAGTTTTTGTCCATCTCGTACGGTTTAGCAGTTATGCAAAAAATCGTAAAATTCATCCAGAATAAAGCAGTCTTCAGGGGCTATTCCCAGAAAGTTATAGATATACCTTTTATTTGTCAAGTAAATATCTTAAATATACGAGATTTTTATCAAAATCGTTAGCCATTTTTAAGGAAATCAAAATTTTCGAAATGTTTTCCATGTAAAGGGTAGTTTGGGATGGGGGAATTTTCTTGAAAATCTTCGTGTCGCATCCTTGGAAGATACCAAACTTAAATACCAGTTAGGTTTTTAACGGTCTTTTCATTTTTGAGCTATACTGCACACACACACACACACACACACACACACACACACACAGACGGACATTTTTCTAAAAATGCTTTTTTTGGATTTAGGGTGTCTCATAACATATATTTCTGGTGAAATCTCGGTATCGAATTTTTGGGTGCAATACAATACCTTCCCTGTACACTATGTACATAGTACGTATAGAGAAAGTGAAAAATCCCCTTTCCCCGATTTCGGCTGGTTGCCAGGCTGCCGCTCCTGGTGGGAGCGTTAGACCATATGTGGAGCAGGAGACCCCCGGTCTATCTGTCGGATTGTCTGGGTGCTTCAATCTTGAAACTGTAGAGATCTTATTGTAACGTAGCTCCTAGTTTCGGCCTCCCGGTGTTACCTTTCACCTGACTCCTCCCTGCTGGGGCGTCCAGCAATGTAACTCACTTTTAAGGTACAACAACTTGCAGTAATTGATAGCTGCAGGATAGGACGGTGATAGCTGGGAAGTAATCGTGAAGATTTTAGTATTGCATTTTCAATATCTGATTCAACCTACAAATCTTAAGTTGCGCTTGCTACGTTGAAAGAAGAACTATTAATGAACACAAGCTTTCTAAGGAATATGGATAACATTTCTTGACATTCCACTTGGCAGAAATCCGCATTTGAGTTTATATAGGGCAGTGTTTCCCAACCTTTTGAAGTTCACGGCACCCTTGGGAATAACATTAAACACCAGAGGCATCCCTGCTTGAATTAAAAGAAAATTAAGCTTAATATGTTAATTTATTGAAATATTATATAATAATAACGTACACCATAACATAATACAGTAACCTTTACTACAATCACTGAGTAAAAATACATCAATAAATTTTGCTCCATTAATGATTAATGTGAAACTTGTGATTGATGCTTAGAGCACAGATATGTGATGTCGGGTCTTACAGTTGGCAGTGACACACGCAAATCATCCTCAAGGTTATTCAGTCTATTTCTTGCTTTGCATTTTATTGTCACCATAGCAGAGAAGGCTTGCTCGCATAGATAGAATGTTGAAAAGGGCAAAAGTGCGTTAATTGCTTTCTTCATTAGGTTAGGGTACTCCTCTCTCCGTTGAAGCCAAAAACTAGCCACCGACGCCTCACTCTTGATGAACTTACCTTTGAGTGTGGAATCAGCGCAAAGATCAATAAATTCATCTCGTTCGCAAGCAGTGAAATCTATTTCCTCTGCACTATCTACGAAATCAAATGGTGAGACAACCCAGTCGAGATTCGTAGTGGAAATAGTTGGAAAGTACGCATCTTGCATTCTTGATAAGTGATCACAAATGCAGTCTTTCAGTTTACCCAGATCTTTATCTCCTGCCACATTAAGAAGAGATGGAAAGTTCGACAAATCTCCTTTTTGAACTGCAGACTTCCAAGAACTAAGTTTTCTTTTAAAACCTTTCATTTTATTGGTTGAGGAGATTATTGTTTCATGTCGACCCTGCATCGAAACATTCAGTTTATTCAGCTTGTGAAGAATATCTGCCAGATACGACAGTTCAAAACACCAAGAATCACTTAGTAAGAGCTCATGAAATGTGTCTTGATTTTCATCCTTAAAAAAAGTTTTTAGCGGTTCTTTAAGTTCGAGAAACGGGTTCAATACACGACCCCGTGACAACCAGCTTACTTCTGTGTGAAGTAACAAAGAGGTATGAGCTGCATCCGTTGCGCGACATAACTGTTCAAAAAGTCTGCACTTTAAAGGTCGAGACTTCATATAGTTCACCATTTTCACAACTTGGTTAAACACTTCAGCAAAATCTTCATTACACGCTTTCACGACTAATGCCTCTCTATGCAGAAAACAGTGAGTTATAATAATGGATGGATTTTTATTGAAAGCTCTGGCAGTAAAACTTTTAATTTTCCCAGACATAGATGGTGCACCATCTGTACATATACCACAACAGTTTTTCTATGAAAGATCATGGTCATTGAGATAGGAATTAATAGAAACGAAAATTTCATGGCCTGTGGTTCTAGGCTCTAGCGGTCTACAGAACAGAAACCGTTCACTAATATCTTTTTCATCAATATATCTGATAAAACCAAGCAGTTGCGGTTTGTCACCAATATCGAGACTCTCATCTATTTGCAAAGCAAACGTTCTATAAGTTTTTATTTTCTCCGTGACTTGTTCGTTGATATTGCATGACATTTCAGATATCCTGCGGCTGATTGTGTTGTAGGACAGAGGAACTTTCGAAATTTGATTAGCTGCTCCTTCGCAAAGTATTGTTGAAACTATAACTTGACATGCAGGGCCAATGATTTCCTCTCCAAGAGTATGAGGTTTATTTTTTTTAGCTATCAGTTCTGCTATTTTAAATGAGGCTTCAAGAGCAGTATCACCTATGGTCATTCTCTTTACCATTCGTACAGCTGTTTTCTTCTCCCCTTCTAATATATGTGAAAAATACATTACACTTTTCTGTGACACACTAGGATGCTTTGTTGTAAGATGCCGCTTCAGTTTGCTAGGTACCATGGCCTCGTTGCTAAGTGTTTCGCCACAAACTAAACACACAAGGATAGGGTTTTCCTCGTTGTTATTCCACTTAAATCCATACGCTAAGTAACTGTCCTGGTATGTTCTTTTCTTTCGTTTGTCTTCTTTATGTGGTGAATTCGACGGTCCGGGAGAAACTGTAAGATTTGGCTTCTTAAAGCAAGCAGTAGGAGCCGACTGTTCACTTTCACTGTCCTGGCGTTTACGTTTAACAATGAACTTATCCATAGCTAAACACTGTGAATCAACACGAGGAAGACAACTGAAAGCGCCAAGCTGCGTACACTTTTATATATCCATCTGTCGAAGTCTCGGGAATGTTCGTGAGGAAGGGAGCAGTCTCGGGAATGTTCGGCAGGGTATAGCTGTAATGCTATCTGTGGGATACTAGTATAACTGAATTATTGAAATGAATCGACCACTATCACCATCTGCCGTGCATGAGAGTAATTGATTTGACTTATTTTATTTCAAGACCTTACAAGACTTAAGGCTTCAGTAGAAGGTATTTTTGTTTTGTTTATCTCAATATCTCGTGGCACCCCTTAGCCAATCACACGGCACCGGGTGCCGGGGCACACCGGTTGGGAACCGTTGATATAGAGAGTAATTTATATGGAGAACTTCCTAATATATCATCATTAAGCTTATTTTCCAAAATAGCCAAACCATTGATGTATTATTACTTTCTCTGCTCGTACTATGTATATAGTGTATAGAGAAGGTATTGTATTGCACCCAAAAATTCCATACCAAGATTTCACCGGAAATACATGTTTTGGGTCCCCCTGAACCCAAAAAAAAGCATTTTTAAAAAGAAGTCTCTGTGTGTGTCTATGGATATCATAGCTCAAAAACGAAAACGTCGTTAAATGCCAAACTTAATATTTAAGTTTATCTTTTGAGTTTGAGCCAAGTAGATTTTGAAGAAAATTCCCCCCTACTACCCTTTACATGGAGAGAATTTCGAATTTTTTGATTTTCTCAAAAATGGCTCTGACGATTTTGATTAAAATCCTTTATACATAAGATATTTACCTGACAAATAAAATGTATATCTTGAATTTTCTGGGACTAGCTTCTGAAAGACGTATTCTGGACATGTTTATTGAATTTTGCATAAATGGTAAACCTTAAGAGACAAAATAGTATGACACAAAAGTCGTAGACCTCAATAAAACACACAATTTATCTCATATGCATTTTTTCGTGGTTTTGCCCTTTTCGAAACATTCCTTTAAATTGACTTCAGTATCAAAATACTTTTCTCTTACAGAAACTCTTGATCACACAAAGAAACTGAATTCAGTTACATAGTAACCACATTTTAAAACATGTGACTGTGATAGAAGAATAAGCTTATTAAAAGTAACTTGTTATAGAAACGTAGAAAAAGTCATGTGAATGGAACACATAAGATTTTTTCTATTTTAAAACGAACGTACCTAAAATTAAACGCTATGTGTGCACTATAAACCGGGAAAAAATGGGCAACAGGTAGAAACTCATTGGATTCAGAAAATATTGGAAACATTCATTGACCCTCTGTTTATAGTACTCCATTTATACATGCAGTAAACAGGCAAATGAATGTCGTTATGTGTTTTGATGGCTGTTCGATTAAATGAACATGTTTGGTATCTGGGGCAATACATTTTTGCAATAAATAGAATGTTTTAATAATGTAATACTGTTTTAATGGACAATTTATATTTGAATTATTAGACAGAATAGCATATTATGCAAAGAGTATATGATAGCAATTCAGATGGTAGTATTTTCGTACGAGCATGTTAATTGCTATTATAGTCAAGTTCCATACGACTACCTTATGCTCGACCATGTGTCTGTTTAAAACATTTCATTGCATGGAACCTGTTTTTAGGGTAAAACTTATTCACAGAATCCAGATTTGAACTCAAAAGAATCCTATCACATCAAATTTTCTCAGAAATTATAATTTACGAGTTTCTATTATGTGCAATTTTCTGAAAAACATTGGTTCACAATACCTGCAAATTGAAGTCTTGATTTTCTCTGTTGTTTTCCCTTAGGCTTGACACCGTTGTAAGACCATATTCATAGTTGCTATGATTAAAACAATTGCAAGAACATCCTGATATTACTTTCTATATACGTACTCTGTACATAGTGAGTAGAGAAGATATTGCACTCCATCCAAAAATTCGATACCGAATGTTTTCATAGGTTATTCCCAGAAAATTCAAGTCATGCATTTTATTTCTCGTGTAAATATCTTTAATATACGATATTTTAATCAAAATCATTAGAGCCATTTTTGAAAAAGTCAAAAAGTTAGAAAATTTGTCCATGTAAAGGGTGGTTGGGTGTGGGGGATTTTCTCTGAAATCTTCGTGGCACATCCTTGGAAGATACTGGACTTAAATACTAAGTTTGGTATTTAACGGACTTTTCGTTTTTGAGCTACGCTGCCCATAGACACACACAGACAGACAAAATCACGGACATTTTTCTAAAAATGCGCTTTTTGGATTTAGGAGGTCTCAAAACATAAGTGAAATTTCGGTATCGAATTTTTGGGTACAATACAATATCTTCTGTATACACTACGCACATAGTGCGTGTAGAGAAAGTAAAAATAGAAGACTTTGAAAAACGAGAAGACAGATTGAATTTATTAGAATGTCATTTACAATTAAGCTAATTATTTATAAACTGAATTTATTTCAAATACAGGAGGTTTATTGTACAACTGTAGAAGTGAATTTGTTGGAATGTACTTTGTGGAGTGCTGGAAATTGATGGTGAATTGTTACATTTGGATCTTCTGATTGGTCGAAACCTGCGTTTTAATGAAGAGGCTGCAGCAGGAAATAGCAGCAGTTCGGCCGGTCCCAGGTTCGGTCGATGGAGGTTTTCTTGAGAACTCTTGTACTCAGGGCGTGATAATAGTGCAAGAACTTGCTTGCAGAAAGGACAACATTCTCTTTTACTCTCAAACATCTTTGCTTTATTCATAACTTTCCAACATCAAAATAGTTTCAATATAAGCGGTAGCCTTCTTTCTTTTAAACAAACTGCATCGATTGTAGTTCCGACGAAATTTGTCTGTTATAGTCGAAATATTCAATTTATTTTCTATCTTTTCCTTTCACGTAATACACTTTCTATCTCATTTAGACTAGGATGATCAGGAAAATAGCTTCAATAATTCCCCGGAAATTTAATTATCTTGTCGAACCGCTCTATTCTCCGACGCAAAATCAAATCGAAGCACAAATTATTTTATATAATTGACCTCCTTCCCCGACGAGGTATTTATAAAGAATATTAATTCTCGGAATTAATCTCTTTCCCTTATGCAATCAGCAAGAGGATAATCAACGCAGGACCTCCTTTCCCGACAAGGTCAGAAGGAGAAGTGAAGTGGGTTTAAAATTTTACTTTGTTACTGAAAAAAAAACATCTTTCGCTACTAAAACAGGTTATTGATACAAAATTAAACAGATCTTCGCCATAGGAAAAATTGACTGACGAGAAAACAAAAAACGCAACGAAATTCTATATTCTCAAATTGTAATTATTTGCAATTGTTTAAACTTCTGACTCCCAAACTTATGAAGATGTATATACATATATTTGTGCGAGATGGTGCACGTGACTGATATAAGTAATTTGAGATCGGCGATGCATGGTCCCCGGATAAACATAACGCAGCTACATAGCGTTAAACGTGTGGGTATCAGGTGCTGATAAGTCGGTGTTAAAGCAAAGCAGGTTGGCAAGATGGCTTAGAATGTCTTTAAAACTGCTACCCGGGTATAGAAATATAGATTTTTAGCAGCTCGTTACTAGCGTTCTCAAGATTTAATGTCGCAAAGGTCTCGAACTAATCACTTGACAGTGCGACACTGAGCATGCATTAACCACGTTCTTGAGTTAGGTAGCCTACTATGGAGGCGTTTTTTTCAACTGCTCTGGTGGCTTAATACGTAACGCTAATAGCTGCTATCGACTTCTGTCATAGAGTAAATGTTTTTATTTTTATTTTTTCATTCCAAAGTGCCGCGATACGTGAACGAGACCCGAACTCGGAAACTATCTTTCACTTGAAAGCCAGTATCATAACCACTACGCTAGAGAGGTGCGCTGTAATATGTCCTTTCGTTTTTCGTGTTATTGCTCTGGAATGGTAATAAATTAGCCAGTGGGGTACTGGCACTTCAGAAACTTATAGCCGTTACTTCGAACTTTCAATAAACAAGCCATAAGTCTCCTATCTCAAATTATTTATTTAAGTAATCTACATATTCTGTGAAAATACTTCGGTATACTTTATTAACATCCTGTATATACACACACACATATGTTCGCATCAGAAATATCTGTATTAATGTAAGAGATGTTATAAATAAGGTACATTAACGTAACGTAAGAACGTGGATTACGCATTACTAAAAATGCTGCATTCCGCCACAGCATTGATCAAATTTCCACGCATATGAACGTCATGTAGAGCGTTGTAGTTGATTCAGTGAGGGTAACGAGCAAGGGTTTATTCAAAGACACGTAAATTTGATGACACATCATTTAAATGATTCAACATTATTCTCCTATATCGCAGAGAAAAAATATAAGCTTAAAACCCTATAATCGTTTTCTTTCACACTTTATTAAATCACAATTGTTTTAAAATAAATAATATAAGAAATTTATATACATGTAGCTTACGAAGAAACAAAGGAAGCCTATGTAAGGATAACTTTCTGTGATAAAGTTTTTTCCTTTATTATTCGATTGCTGAATTTTACAAACCATGATTATTAACAAACTTCACAAAAAGTATAGATAGCAGTTGTTGTTTCAAGCAACAACAGTAAAAAGTATCAACCTTAGAAAGCTTAAGTTTGAAGTTTGATAATTTTATATTGTTTAGCATTTGTTTGACAGTCATCATTAATGAATGCTCTCGGCGAATTTGTAAACATGGATAAAAGTAGTCATCGTTATGTGATACAATACTTTCATTTGAAAAATTTTAGTTCAGCTAATACTAAAGACTTTGGGGGAGTCTGCTCTTTCGTTTACAACAGTGAAATATTGGCTGGCAGAGTTTAAGCGTGGCCGTACGAGCTGCCAAGACGAACATCGCAGTGGTCAACCAAATGAGGTTACCAATCCAGAAATTGTAAAGAAAATGCTTAAAATGATATTGGATGACTGAAAGCTTGCGAGCTAGCAGACATTGCAGGCATTTCAAAAAGTTCAGTACATCGCATACTGATGAAAATTTGATATGAGAAAGTTGTATGCAAGGTGAACAAAACAGCGTCGTGAGGATGTTTCAGTCGAGTGTTTGACAATGTTTCGCTGCAATAAAGCTGAGTTTTTTGGGTCGATTCATAACAATGGACGAAACCTGGGTCCACCACTCCACATCTAAGATGAAGGAACAATCAACACAACGTATTGGAAGGGGAGAATCGGCTCCAAAGAAAACGAAGACAGTTCCATCTGAAGCAAAGACATGGCGTCAATTTTCCGGGACGCACGCGGGATAGTTTTCATTGATTAACTCAAGAAAGGAAAAGTAACCAATAGCTAATATTATGCGAACTTGTTACAGCGTTTGAGTGATGAAGTCGAGCAAAAACGGCCACATTTAGCGAAAAGAAAGTTTTGTTTCATCAAGACAATGCACCAGTTCATACGTCCAACATCGCCATGGCCAACATCAATGAGTTAAAGTTAGAATCGCTTCCTCATGTACCCTATTCGCCAGATTTAGCACCCTCTGTTTCAAAACTTGAAGAAATAGCTTGGTGGTAGAAGATTTACCAACAATGAAGAGGTGGAGTCTGCGGTTGATGGCTATTTTGCAGACCTCTATCGTTGGGAAAAGTGTATCGAGCTGAAAGAAGACTATGTGATTTTTGTGATTTCTTTGTTAGGTCGGGTACTTCTGGGACAGCCCTCGTATTACATAATTCATAATCATACTAAGCATAAATTGACACAGGCGCATCTCGAATGTGACATTACCGTGTTTCAGTTTCAGAACTAGGGCAAGTTAACATCATGGGGAGCGGAAGCTAATGACAGGAAATTGATTTTCCATCCACGTTTATTTTGAAAGGCAGCAACGGTAGGCAATGCGATTAGTGTGTTGTAATCACATGATACTGATATACAGTGCGGCGGTGCCAGATCAGCTGTTGGAAACTGTCTAACCTCTAGATACAGCGAATGACAATTTAGCATACATAGAGATAGAGTTGCCGATTTACCTGTCATGGAGCTTTTTTTTTTAAATTGTCTGGCAACACGGTGTCCCCGTAGAACCGTATTTTAATTCTCTACTCGTACTATGTACTTAATATATAGAGAAGGTATTGTATTGCATCCAAAAATTCGATTCCGAGATTTCACCGCAAATACCTACATATTTTGGGGGCCTCCTGAATTCAAAAAACACCAAGCTAGGTATTTAACTTCAGTACCTTTCAAGGATGCAACGCGAAGATTTTCAAGAAAATCCCCCACACCCCCCAACTACCCTTTAAATGGAAAAACTTCCGAAAATTTTTATTTTCTCATAACTAGCTGTAACAATTTTCATTAAAATATCATGTATTAAAGATATTTACATGACAAATAAAATATATATATCTTGAATTTTCTGGGAATAGTCTCTGAAGACTACTTTATTTTGGATGAATTTTGCGGAATTTTACATAACTGTTAAACCGTAAGAGATAGACCAAAATTTACTACACAAAAAATGACAGACAGAAACACACACGGATATTTTTCTAAAAATGTTTTTTTTTTATTCAGGCGGTCTCAAAACATATATTTCCGGTGAAATCTAGTATCGAATTTTTGGATGCAACACAATGCCTTCTCTATACACTCTGTACATAGTACGTGTAGAGAAACTAAAAATCATTTGTAGATAAAGGTGTGAGTGTGTGTATGTGTGTGTATGTCTGTTAATACGATAACTCAAAAACATAAATTCGCTAAACTACCAAATACCAAAATACCAAACTTGGTGTTCAAGTTCAGATTTTGAGAAAAATTTCCCCATCCAAACTACCCTTTACATGAAAATAATTTCGAAAATTTTTATTTTCTCAAAATTACTCTAACGATTTTGATTAAAATGCCATATATTAAAGATATTTGTATTGCAAATAAATTGTATATCTTGAATTTTCTCGAGATAGCCTCTGAAGACCTCTATTCTGAATGAATTTTGCTGAATTGTGTCTAACTGGTAAACCGATTGAGATAGAGAAAAACTTAATACACAAAAATGTAGATCACGTAAAAGTACACAAGTTATGTCTTTTAAACTTTTTTCGTAGATTTGACCATTTTTGAGATATTGCTTGTTATTTGTTTGTTTTTAAATAATTAAAACTTTTCACTTTCGGGGATTTGTGAACTCCAGGCAATGTATAGAAACTTTTAGTGTCCTTTTAGTCTAGTGTATTACCTTATTTTCTTTCTGCTTACAAGAAAGCATTACTGCTGTTTACCTCAATTAGCATAAATTAGACAAAAGCTTAAGCTTTTTAACAATAATTTGTGACAGATGTATAGAAAGTCACGTGAATTGAACACATCAGATTTTTTATTTATATCAAAACGCTATATTAATGGATATAATCCAGTTTACTGTACATTTATATGCAGCGGTGTTGTATACTATTTTTCTCTCTAGTGCGTACGAATGGAGACTTTATTTAGTTCCCATATTTTTGTATCACAAAAATTTAATTATGTATAGATACTTGTTTGAAGTGCATTAATTGTGATTAACCATATTCAATTATAAAGTTCTGTATTCATTTTCTAAAATGGCTTCTAAAATTCACCAAGATTTAATTTCATGATTTTTTCAAATTGGAAAGTTTAATTTTCTTCAATTCTTACACACGATTATATCTCAAATATTAGCAATTTACTTTTTGAATAATTGCCATTCAGTTTTGGATATTTTAATGTACTGGTTTTTATTCAGGACATGCATAAACATTTGTAACGTATCTTTATATTTCGCTTATTTAGTAAATGTACCCAGGCTTGCTTTCTTAATGATCCAGGTCATTTTTACTTTCTCTATACGTACTATGTACTTAGTGTATAGAGAAGGTATTGCACTAAACCCAAAAAGGGTTAAGGTCCGTGTGTTGCCCGTGTGTCTGTGAACACAATAACTCAAAAACAAAAAGTTGGTAAAATACCAAACTTGGTATTTAAGTTTGGTATCTTCCAGGGATGCAACACGAAGATTTTGAGAAAAAAAAACCCGCCCCAAACTACCCTTTACATGGAAATTTTTCGAAAATTTTGATTTGCTCAAAAATGGCTCGTAATGATTTTGACTACAATATCATATATTAAAGATATACATTTTATTTGTGGGTAAATATCTTGAATTTTCTGGGAATAGCCTCTGAAGACCCCTTTATTCTGATTGAATTTTACGGAATTTGGAATAACTGCTAAACCGTAAGAGATGGACAAAACCTTACCACACAAAAAAATGTAAAGCTCGTTAAAGTACACAATTTATGTTATGTTCATTTTTCCTGAAGTAAATCGTTTTTGAGATGTTCCTTGTTTTTAGTTTCAGCTTTGAAAAACTTATACATTTCTCACACAGGAGTTTGTCAACTCCTGTCCATACAAACAAAGGAACTTCAATCACATAACAACCAGCTTTTGACTATCATTTTATCATATTTCGCTTTACAAGGAAGCAAGTAATACGACTATTTCTGCTAATGTTTTCTCAATTAGTATGAAATAAATAGAAGCCTAAGCTTTTTAACAATATTTTTTGCAGAGATGTAGAGAAATTCATGTGAATGGATTTTAGTGTACTCAGAATATGACCACTTATGATCTTCTGTTTGAAAGGTTAAACATATTTCTATTACAACTGAAGCTTTATGCAAGAGCAGACATATTTAAATGAATCGTGAAGCTGGATTTTGTAGAACCTCAATAACATGAAGAAAATGTAGCAGGATTTGTTTATGATATATCGACACCTCAAGACGGAGTCAAACATAGTGGATTACGCGCAGCATTTAAACGCATTAATCAGTATTCTAACTGATAAAATTGATGTCAGCTGACAACAAAAATGGATCAGTACAGTTCCAAGAGCAAATTTAGCTTTGCCATGCATGAAACTCTAACTGGCTCTCCCTTGAAAAATTATACCTTTAAATATACATGTGGATTTTGCCTTCCGTGATAAACATGCCTAATATCAAAATAATCGTAGAATTATTCGATGAAGCAATCAAAAACAAGGAAATAGCTTTTACATTTCACGGAAAGTAATAACTTTTATTAGACTGAGAACTTATAATATAACAACACAATTATATTCAGTAGCTTAAAAGGAACGTGAAAATGAAAAAAACATAACTTGAGCATATCCTTGTGTGAAATGTATAAAATAAATTTCAGTTTGATTCATTGAAATTTTAATATAGCATTTAGGGTTTTAATCTAAATAATTGTAATGTATCTGTTCAAATTGGTTTGAGTTACATAGTAAGTTTTTCTTAACTTTTCGTTGTTTTGAAAACGTGTTGAACAGAGTGCAGTTATATTTTAAATAAATTAAATTTCACTGTTTGATAGTATGTAAATAATCGTTTTTGTCAAGCCGCCATATACGGGATTTGTGGGTTAAATGTGCACCAAAAATAAGATTTTGTGATGTTAAATGTCAATTAAACAGTACATTTGGACTGTAGGTTTTAAACCAGTATAATGGTAAATATATGTGTAGTGTTTGGTTTTGGTTTCTCGATTAGCAGAGGAAAAAACAACCAGGAAAAGTAGTGTACTTATTTAAGTGGTATACTTAGTGAAGTATGTTATATATTATCAACAGAAATAGTCTGTATTGTTTGTGAATTGTAGATTTCCAACTCGGAAAGGCCTTAGAGAAGCTGGTGAAGGCAATTCGCAGACAAAATTGGCAACCTACTCCGACTTCTGGTGTGTGCTCACAACACTTTACATCCGACGGTTTGGACTTAACTGCGCAAATCAGGGAGTAAGAGAAGAGGCTGTTCACACGGCTTATGTGAAAAACATAAAAACCAATACCATATGACCATAATAGTTGGCTATACTATGATGAATCCTGGGACTTAAAGTACTTACAGCATTGTAAGTCGCATTTGGGGTTGTCATCTCAAAATAATTCGATATCACCTTGTGGTTTGTCAGGAAACATGCGAGTCAGTTGAGAAATTAAATGCTATGCCGGCATGTTGCCATGGTAGAGCAACCGGCTAGAGATCGGGAGATCCGTGGACATTGAATATTTAAGTCTGAATCTACCTAACCAGCTATTCTTTCTTTGTTTCCTGCTTATCCATCATATTTGTAGAAATGTTCAATATCTCGACGAAACTGCTAAATAGACCGGAAGTTTTTGTGAAACAGTAACTGAAAAGGCCACCCAGTAAACTGATACTGACAATAGTGTTGTACTGTAAAGCCCAAAAAAGAGAAAATTAATGTTGAAATTCAATAACAAAACTGCTAAGTTGTGTAAAGTACGTAGAATAATAAAATTGGTAAAGGAAAGGAAAGACATATTTGCAGTGATGGGGAAATAGTTATATCTTTAGTAAAAATAATTAATTAACGTTCTATTAAAACTTTAAACCAATGCTGTAATTCATGGTACAGCCTTTTGTCAAGTTATGACCTTGCCGTCATATTATACCAATTTATAAATAATAATTTCTGACAAGCCGAAAAATGTGATTGTGTTAAATATTCCTTCAACTAGAGAACTCTCTCCTTAATTTGTCCTTTGGTTTTTACTTCTAAATTTTGGAAAAACAATTGATTTGACGGATGTTGCGTATGGTGCATATGAAGGTGTGTAGAATCACAAGATGGTGGCAATGTGCTTCAGCAAAACTCTAGGCACTTAGAAACACAGATAATTAAATAGTCGCTGAGGTGACGACTGAGAAAACTATTTGCACAACCAGCTTGTTTCTCCGTGCGCTGTTTTCATCCAACAGTGCCGTTACTTGGCATTAGATGGGAAAATGCGACGTCACCTAACTGCATGTGTCTACAATCTAGTTACCCATACTTTACCCTCTAGGTTTTTTTTTTCTTTCTCTACACGTACTATGTAACTTGGTACTTAAGTTTGGTACCTTCCAAGGATGCGACACGAAGATTTTCAGAAAAAAACCCCACCTCCAAATACCCTTTATATGGAAAAAAATTCGAAAATTTTGAGTTTCTTAGAAATGGCTCTAACGATTTTGATTAAAATATCTTATATTTAAGACATTTACTTGCTAAATAAAAGGTACATCTTGAATTGTCTGGAAATAGCCTCTGAAGACTACTTTATTCTAGATTAATTTTACGGAATTTTGCATAACTTGTAAGACGTAAAAGATGGACAAAAACTTACCACACAAAAAATGTAAAGCACATTAAAACACAATTTATGTTATATACAGTTTTTTCGTGGGGTCGATCTTTTTTTTTTTTTTTTAGATATTCCTTGTTTGTGGTTTCAGCTTTGATAAACTTGTACTTTTCTCATACAGAAATGTCGCCCTCCGTGGTGTAATGGTTACCATGCTAACTTCATATACCCGCGGAGGACGTCGGATTTTTTTGGGTGTAAAAATCCTTAGCATGGCATCCTTCGGAAGGGAAGTAAAGCCGTTGGTCCCGTGTCGTAGATTTACTCAAGCCTGAAAGAGAGGCCTATGAGTAAAATTAAGCGGTCTTCACACCCAATTTTGAATGGGACGCTGAGAACCACTGTAGTTAAAGAGCGCCCATAAATAAGTGACCATCTCTTACAGTTTAGCAGCTATGCAAAATTCCGTAAAATTCATCCAGAATAAAGTGGTCTTCAGAGGCTATTCCCAGAAAATTTAGGATATACATTTTATTTGTCAGGTAATTAACTTCAATCCTTAGAGCCATTTTTGAGAAAATAAAAATTTTCGAAAAAAGTTATATGTAAAGGGTAGGTTGGGGTGGGGGGATTTTCTTGAAAATCTTCGTGTATCCCATCCCAGGAAGATATTAAACTTAAATACCACATTTTGCTTTAGAGTTATCGTGTTCACGGACACACATACACACACACAGAGACCTTTTTCCTAAAGTGCTTTTTATTTTGTTACAGGGGATCCTTAATCATATATTTCCGGCGAAATCTCGGTATGGAATTTTTGGGTGCATTACAATACCTTCTCTATACACTATGTACATAGTACGTGTAGAGAAAGTAAAAAGGAGTATCCTGCGAAAATCAGTATCGTATGGTCACCCTAATTTATGATCAAATACGTATTATAGGGTACAAGAAAAGAAAGAAAACGGCTAAATACGACATTGGTTTTGTTTCTATGAGCGCTTAACCTGGAAACCCAAAACGAGCTAAAACAATAATTATTCTCCAAAGCTGCTGTACATTTCGCTCAGCTCTAACCTTTGCGGTATGTGTGCGTCATTCCGCAAACGCCGTAAACACGGAACTACGCGCAATAGCTCAACGCTATTATTGTAAGATCTTCCAACTCCCTGTTAAACAAACAATGCCAAGTTCTGCCGCACTTTGTTTCCGTTTCCTTGCTCGGAAGTTATACCGCTTTCGGCAAGTCTTGTCGATGGGGTAACGTCTTCCCGCCGCTGCAGTTCGCTTAATCAATTTGACGTTTACAGTTTGACCAAAGCAGTTGGCCGAACCTCGTACGGGTTCTAGACGTTCTCGGGCTTCAAGCCAGGTGTAGTTTTGGGAGCATGCATCTCTCCCATCATCAGGATCATTCATCATCTTGAAGCCCGAGAACGTCTAGAATATGTTCGTCGCCAGGAAAGCTTCAGATCCTATTTCTCGGTACAGGTGTACACCATCATGTATCTATAATTATGAAAACACCAAAATTAGAATTAATATTTCTCGTCAATCTTATTATATAAATTAAAAGCTATCATCTTATAGAGGTATGATTAAAAAAAATCTGTTGTGTTCCTTCACATGAGTTTCTGTACATCTCTACAACAAATTACTGTTAAAAAGCTTATGCTTCTCTGTAATTCATGCTAATCGACAAAAAATTAGCAGAAATAGTCTTATTACTTGCTTCCTTGTAAGTAGAAGCGAAATAAAGGAGTACCATAAACCAAAAGTGATATCCAAAAGCTGGTTGCTATGTGACTGAATCTCCTTTGTTTGTATGGACAGGAGTTGACAAATTCCTATATGAGAAAAGTATTAAGTTTTATAAAGCTGAGACCAGAAACAAGGAATATCTCAAAAAAGATCAACACCACGTAAAAAAAATTATATTACATAAATTGTGTGTTTTAATGTGCTCTGTTTTGTGTGGTAAGTTTTTGTCCATCTCTTACGGTTTAGCAGTTATGCAAAATTCCGTAAAATTTATCCAGAATAAAGTAGTCTTCAGGCGCTAATCCCAGAAAATTCAAGATATGCATTTTATTTGTCAGGTAAATATCTTTAATATACGCTATTTAATCAAAATCGTTAGTCATTTTTGAAGAAAAAAACAATGTTCGAGAATTGTTGCATGTCAAGGGTAGTTCGGGGTGGGAGGATTTACTTTAAATCTTCGTGTCGCTTTAAATCTTCGTGTCGCATCTTTGGGAGATACTCAACTCAAATACTAAGTTTGGTCTTTTACACGTTCTTCATTTTTGAGTTATCGTGTTCACAGACACACGCGCGCGCGAATCTTTTTCTAAAAATGCGTTTCTTTGGTTACAGCAGACCCTAAAATGTGTCTTTCCGTGAAATTTCGGTAGGTATCGAATGGTAAAATTCTGATGTGTTCCATTCACATGACTTTCTCTACATATCTGCAACAACTTATTGTTAAATGCCTCTATTTACTTCATGCTAAAAGAGAAAAAATAGCAAAATTAGTTTTATTACTTGCTTCCTTGTAAGTAGAAGCGAAATAAGGGAGTGCCATAGGTTAAAGTGATAGTCAAAAGCTGGCTCCTATGTGAATGAAGTTCCTTTGTCTGTGTGGAGAGGAGTTGATAAATTCCTGCATGAGAAAAGTATAAGATTTTCGAACTGAAACCAATAGCAGGAATATCTCAAAAACGATCAACTCCACGAAAAAATGTATATAACATAAATTGTGTGTTTTAACGTGCTCTACATTTCTTATGTAGTAAGTTTTTATCCGGTTTAGCAGTTACGCAAATTTCTTTAAAATTCGTCCAGAATAAAGTCGTCTTCAGAGGCTATTCCCAGAAAATTCAAGTTATACATTTCGTTTGTCAGGTAAATATCTTTAATATTTCATATTTTAATCAAAATCGTTAGCCATTTTTACGAAAATCAAAAATTTCAAAAATAGTTCCATGAAAAGGTTAGTTGAGGGTGGGGGATTTTTCTCAAAACTTTCGTGTCGCATCCCTGGAAGATAGTAAACTTAAATACCAAGTTTGGTATTTTACCGACTTTTCTTTTTTGAGTTATCGTGTTCACAAACACACACACACACACACACACACACGGATCTTTTTGTGAAAATGCTTTTTTGGATATAAGGGACCATTAAACATAGGGTCATAGGTTAGGATCCCCTTTAACTTAAAAAGGAATTTCGGAAACAGGTCCGTGTATGTGTGTGTGTGTGTGTGTGTGTCAGTGTGTCCATGTGTCTGTGAACACGATAACTCAAAAACGAAAAGTCGGTAAAATACCAAACTTGGTATTTAAGTTTAGTATCTTCCAGGGATGCGACACGAAAATTTTGAGAAAAATATCCCTACCCCCAACTACCATTTACTTTTAACTTTTTTCGAAAAATTTGATTTTTTCAGAAATGTCTCTAACCATTTGGATTAAAATATCGTATATTAAAGCTATTTACCCGACAAAAAAAGAAAATGCATATTTTGATTTTCTGGGAATAGCCTCTGAAAAGTACTTTATCTGAATAAATTTTACGGAATTTTGAATAACTGCTAAACCGTAAGAGACGGACAAAAGCTTACTACACGAAAAATGTAGTGCACGTTAAAAGATGTTAAATACCTTTCTTCATGGAGTTCGTTTTTGAAATATTCCTTGTTTTTGGTTTCTACTTTGAAAAACTGTTACTTTTCTCATACAGGAATCTGTCAACCCCTATCCATACAAACAAAGGAACTTCAGTCACATAGCAACCATCTTTTGACTATCACTTTAAACTATGGTAGTCAATTATTTCGCTTCTACTAATAGCGGAGCAAGTAATAAAACTATTATGCTAATTTTTACTGATTAGCATAAAGTAAATATAAGTATAAGCTTTTTAAGAATAATTTGTTGCAGGGATATACAGAAAGTCATTTGAATGATACACATAAGATTTTTATTTTCTCTGCACGTACTAAGAGTATAGAGAAGGTATTGCATTCTATCCAAAAGTTCCATACCGAGATTTCACCGAAAACAGACACTTTAGAGTCTCCTGTATCCAGAAAAATCATTTTAGAGCAAGGTCCGTGTGTATGTGTCCCTGTGCCTGTGAACACTAACTCAAAAAACGAAAAGTCGGTAATATATCAAACTTGATACCTAGTTAAGTAGCTTACACGGATGCAACACAAATATTTTTAGGAAAATCCCCCACCCCAAACTACCCTTTACATAAAAAATCGGAAATTTTGATTTTCTCAAATATGAGTGACATTTTGATTAAAATAGTTGATTAAAGATATTTACACGACAAATATAATGTACATCTTAAATTTTCTGGGAATAGCCTTTGAAGATCTCTTTATTCTGGATGATTTACTGCGAACTAGTAAACCGTAAAAGATAAACAAAAGCTTAATACACAAAATATTTAAGTCTGGTTGAAACACACAATTTGTCATATATATATATATATATATATATATATATATATATATATATATATATATATATATATATATATATATATATATATTTCGTGGATTATACCATTTTTAGATATTCCTTGTCATAGGTTTCAACTTTAAAATACTTAAATCTTTTCTTTTACGGGAATTTGTCAACTCCTGGCAGTGTAAAGAAACGGACTTCATCCATAGGGCAGTCAGGTTTTAAAAGGTTTGACTATCATTTTAGCCTATTGAATCCCATTATTTCCCTTCTACTTACAAGAAAGATTTCTGCTAATGTTTATCTCGATTAGCATGGAGTAGATAGAATACGCTTTATGACAATAATTTGTTTCAGAGATGTAGAGAAAGTCATGTGAATGTAACACATCAGATTTTTAAAAACATACTGTATTTTTATTTCCCTGACCCAGACCTATATGTCGATTGACCAACATTGGACACATAACTTAGATAAATAGACATGGGTAAGTTTGTCAATATGTTTATAACATCATGCACAACGGAATCTCTTTTTTATACAGTATTTAAAAAAAATCCGATGTGTTCCTTCACTTGACTTTCTCTACATCTCTGCAACAAATTGTTGTTAAAAAGTCCATGCTTCTATTTACTTCATGCTAATCGAGAAAAAATTAACAGAAATACTCATATTACTTGCTTCCTTGTAAGTAGAAGCGAAATAAGGGAGTACCATAGGTTAAAGTAATAGTCAAAAGCTGGTTGCTATGTGACTGAAGTTCTTTTGTGTGTATGGACACGAGTTGACAAAGTCCTGTATGAGAAAAGTATTACGTTTTTTTAAAGCTGAGACCAGAAACAAGGAATATCTCAAAAAACGATCAACACCACGAAAAAAAGTATATAACATAAATTGTGTGTTGTTCCAGTGTTTCCGGTCAGACTGCGTCTTGAAGCTAAAATCTTCCAACGTTTCGCCCATCGTATGATGTGGCTTCTTCAGGACTAACTGCGTCTTGTCCAGCGTGCGTGTCTGGTAGGCTCGTGTGTTTGCTGTGTACCTAGCCTGGTAAGGGTTTAACCACAGGAATGAGGTGAAGGTTAAGCTTTTTTTTTTTTGGGGGGGGGGAGGTTTCGAGTGTTGGTGTTAAGGAGGTAGCGCTGGTAGGCTCCTCGAGCGGTTGCATTTTCAGGAGCAGCATCCTTTCCTCTGCTCCGCTGGTGTTTATTTTTTATTTTTATGGTGGTGAAGTTTTGATAGACCTCTCCCAATGGGAGGGGGGAGTGCTTTGTTCAGCTATTGCGCTGTTGGCTGGTTTAAAGCCGTTGTTACCGGGGGTGCCCACAAGCCATGCGGGAACCCGGAACCGCCTCTTTCGGCGTTCAGTGGGTAAGTACTCCCCAGAGATCTGACAAGTGCGTTCTCATGGTCGCCCAATCTGGCGTAGAATTTTTGAGCCCGGCGTCTAATTACATCTTCCACATATGGGAGGGCCGAAGCTTCATGTAGTAGCTTCAAAGGAAAACGTCGTCATACCGAATATATGGACCGGAGTCCTCTATTCTGTACCCGCTGTAACCAGAGAAGCCAGGAGTCTGCTGCCATACCCCACACTTCGCAGGCATAGAGCATCAGGGGGACTATAAGCACCTTGAAAAGGCGTAACTTTAAGTGAACCGGCATCTGGGAGGCCAGTACAGGGTAACGGGAGGCTACCGTCCCCTTCGCTCTGTCCGACCTTCCCCGCACGTGTTCACGAAAAGTTAGGCCCTTATCAAGAATGACGCCCAAGTATTTAATGGAATTCCCCCACTCTATCCTTTGGCCCTGATAGGAAAATTTGGGTATCTGATTTATTTCGGGGCGTTTTCTGGTGAACAGAACAGCATGACTTTTGACCGGATTAACGGACATCCGCCACTGTCTGTACCAGTCCTGGACGAGACGGAGGTGTGTCTGTATGGGGTTGAAGGCCCTGCGTATGTCCCTGTCATTGCGGTAGAGAAAGACGTCGTCAGCAAACTGGGCCATATTGACGCCCTGCACCGTAGGGAAGTCTGCCATAAAAAGGCTAAACAAGGTGGGTGTTAATACAGAGCCTTCGGGGACTCCGCCTCGTAGGGGTTTTGGTGTAGATGTTTGCCCCGCAACTGCAACTACGAAGGTGCGTTGGTGTAGGAAGCTGTGTATGATGTTGATTAACTGTGTATGTAGGCCAATCTGGACGAGTTTAAAAAGGAGACCCTCATGCCAGGTGGTTGAGAAGGCCTTCTCGACATCCAAAGACACCGCCGGCGTGAAGTACCCGTCCTGGAACCCCAGGGCGGCAGCCTCCACCACCCGCAGCAGCTCTTGGGTTGTCGAGTGCCCAGGACGGAATCCAAACTAATGGAGAGGGATGGCTTGAATATCGAATACCTGCGGCGACAAGCGGTGTAGTACTAACCTCTCGAAGACCTTCGAGAGGGTGGGTAGGAGGCTAATGGAGCGGTAGCTGGAAGGAAGTGCAGGGTCCTTACCAGGCTTCAAAATGCACACCACCCGTGCCACCTTCCACTCGCGCGGAAAGTGGCCTAAGGTGAGGCACATGTTGAAAGCCTTGGTGAGGAATAGCACTGCTCTGAATGGAAGGTTGCTGAGCATGGCGGGTGTCAGCCCGTCCTGCCCGCAAGCCTTTTTGGTGTTGAGACGCCGGAGTGCGCCTTGGACTTCACTAGGGCGGATGATTGGTAGGGGGTTCTCCGCTTCATGAGGCTGTTCACGCAAGTAGCGGTCCACATCCTCATGAACGCGGGCAGTGAAGAGTACGTCCTGGGGGTCCTCTCTCGGCTTGTAGGTGTCCTCTATGTAGCTCGCAAGCACATTTACTTTGGCTTGTGGTTCGTAAACAAGGCCAAGATTGCCTTGAAGCGGGGAGTGGTACTGATTACGTTGGCGCCGGAGGCTTTTTGCGATACGCCAGACGTCGCCACCCTCCAGGTCTTGCACGGCCATTGTGGCCTCCCACGCTTGCACACGGTGCTCCCGCCTGCGGTGCCATTAGTAGTTAAAGCGGGCGTTGAACACTACCAGAAAAAAAAACACGGTGCTCGCGTATGGCGTTCCTTCTTTTTTTATACTGTGGTTGGGACCTGCCAAATACCGCCTTCCTGTGTTGCCATTGGTTGTCGGCCAATGGATGGGGTTGCTGCTTTCTGTGTTCCTATTGGCTCGCTGGCACCAAGGTAGCATGCTTTTCTTAGCAGAGGTCTCCAGATGAACTCCAGGGCGCACTCCGGCGTCTCAACCCAAAAAAGGCAGCGGGTCCTGACGGACTAACCCCCGCCATGCTCCGATGCCTTCCCATCAAGGCGGTACTCTTTCTAACCAAGGTTTTCAACATGTGCCTCACCTTGTGCCACTTTCCACGCGAGTGGAGGAAGGCCCGGGTGATATGCATCTTGAAGCCGGGGAAAGACCCGTTACACCCATCCAATTACCGATCCATCAGTCTCCTATCAGTTCTCTCGAAGGTTCTCGAGAAGCTAATACTAGCCCGCTTGTCCCCTTACTTGGGCGACATTAATGCCATCCCAGATCACCAATTTGGTTTTCGTCCTGGGCATTCTACACCCCAGCAACTACTGAGAGTGGTGGAGGCCGCTGCCCTGGGCTTCCAGGACAGAGCCTACACTGCGGCGGTGTCGCTGGACGTGGAGAAAGCCTGCTCTACGACCTGGCACGCGGGTCTGCTCCTCAAACTCATCCGACTGGAGCTCCCGACACACATCATACACCTACTACACTCATATCTTAAACACAGATTTTTTGTAGTTTCAGTTGCGGGACACAAATCAACACCTAGGCCAGTAAGAGGCGGAGTCCCCGAAGGCTTTGTACTTTCCCCTACGCTCTTTAGCGTCTACATGGCCGACCTACCAACAGTGCAGCAAGTCAACATAGCTCAGTATGCTGATGACGTGCTGTTATGCTGTACAAACAAACACCCACGCAGAGCCTTCAACCCTATCCAGAGACACCTCTGCCTCATCCAAGCGTGGTGCGAGCGTTGGCGACTGTCCATAAATCCGGAGAAAAGCCACGCTATTCTCTTCACCAAGCGCCGCTTTCCCGCAAACTTCCCCACATTCACGTACCTCAGACGAAGGATACAATGGACCAACACCATCACCTACTTGGGGGTGAAGCTTGACAGGGGCGTCACTTTTGGGGAGCACGTCCGGGGGCTGTGGTGCCGGGGCAATGGGGCTGCGGCCTCACTGTACCCGATGCTGAGGTCCTCGATGACGGTTCCCCTTAAGTTGCGCCTTTTGAGGGCTCTCATTATCTCCTTATTAATCTACGCCTGTGAGATCTGGGGCATGGCGGCAGACTCCAGTCTGCTGTTGCTTCAGCGGGTACAGAATAGGTGTCTCCGGGCTATCTATTCTGTGCCTCGAGGCTTTCCAACGAGACTCCTGCACGAAGCCTCTGGTCTACCATACCTGGAGGACGAGATTAGGCGTCGGGCAACAAAATTCAACGAAGGGTTACCATTCCATCGGAGCACCCTCGTTAGGTCTCTTGGGGATTACGATCCCACAAATCGCCGCTTCAGGCGATACCGGCTTCCCCGCATGGCTTGCGGGCATCCCCGGTAACGAAGGAGCACCACCAACAGCTGCTACGGCTAAGCTCCTTATTATCCTTCAAGAGTTGCTTGGATTCAAAATTTAATCTCAAAAAACATTTTGATAAAAACACACCAGCGGTGCACAAGGGCCGTTGCACCATCAAGGCAACCGTCGAGGAGCAAAATTCGCCTCCTCCTGTCACTCCACAACCCCAAAACACACCCGCCATCCTACAAAACCCACAATCCGGTCAGAACGTGGTTAAGTTCTCTCTGAGAACAAGGACACGTCTAACACACCTCGGGCTGCCCTCAGCCTGCCAATCACACTGGACTGGACTGGAGATGGTGTCGCACTTTGGGCGACTATGACCATAGGGCGGCAAGAAGGAGAAAATCCTACCCCCTGCCAAGGGACGCTCTCGGGCCACTAGCCTGAGAGACTGCCATCCCTTAATCCAAACAGCCCCCAGATTTCGCAGTAACGGAAGAGGTCGCAGCCGGTTGGGAGACCAGCCGGCTGAAACCCTGTCCCCACAGATTAATCTGAAACTTCCCACCTACCCAATCCTTAATCCTACCAACTTTCCTCCCACCCGGCCTGCTTAGCTCGGCGACCACACAAAGGGCACGTCGAGTTAAGCAGCATTGAATGCGGTCACCACTTGGGTGGGTGACCGCCCAAGTGACCGACTGCGCTCAAGCCTAAGGCTGCGGAGGAATTTTAACACCGCCCGGCGGACACAGACAATAAAGCTTGTGCACAATTCTTTTTCCCTACAATATCGCACAGGTAAAACCGCTTTTAGCGGTTAGGTACTGTGGCGAATTACATTCCGTCCAATGTTAAATCTATTGAGTACTTAGGACTCACATTCACAATGAACGGAAAATGGACAAAACACATTGACATTACGAAACACAAGGCAAGGGTGAAAGCGACGGAAGCTCACCGGATACGCTACAGAATACCGAATATATCCATAACCTTAATGGAAACTGTATACGGAGCGACAGTTAGATCCACGATGACATACAGAGGAGAAATATGGGGGTGGGAACAAACAGGGAATCTGGATCAAGTGAGGACCCAATTTTTAAAGGAATTCTGGGTGTAGGGAGGGGTACGGCAAACTGCGGAATAATGAGGGAATTCGGGGCACATAGTGAAACGATAATGTGCAAAATCAGAGCAGTTAAATATTGGCTGAGAATCGTTCACGGAAACCAATCTCTAATTAGGGCAGTCTGCTACCGTGAACAGTTGCGAATGGAAGGTAATTCGACGTGGGCATCAAAATTAAAGAAAGGGTTGGAAACCATTGGGATGGGAGACATTTGGATGGCGGGGCAGGAAAACAGGCGAAGTATTTGGAGAAAAATTAAGAACCGCCTCTGTGATATTGACAGACAGCAAATAATTGCGCAATGCACAGAGAAGGTGTCATTAGAAGTACAGTCTGTGCTGAAATCGGAGTGGGGTATGGAGCAATACATCAAAACAGGTACCAAACTCATTAGAGAGGGGCTCGCGTGGATTAGACTAGGAGCATGGAGGAGCGCGAAAATTTCTGACGAGAATGGTACGAGAATCTGTCCCATTTGCGAGGAGGAAGAGTCGTGGATTCACATCTTGGCAGGATGTAGGGGTACGGAGGAATGGCGGGAAAAATATTTGCCGCGATTTTTTACCACTGCGAATGTAGGGCTAGAAGCATGTTGGACGCTACTGGCAGGCACGGAGAACATGGATGGGCTAGGTAAATTTATACTTAAGGCAAGACAGCTGAGATCTGAGGAGGCTGCCAATAGAGAAGGGGGGGGGGTTAAGATCAACTAAACAAAAGTGACTACATTGTTCTACATACATATATATTATGTCATACTTAGGTCACTGTTGTGCTATGGTTTTATATGTGTTGTATATATTGTGTGTATATATGTCTTTTAAGTGTAATTTTCTATTATAAGAGGGTGCATTTATGAAGGTGTACTCTGTGCTATAATTTTAAATTGCTATATTTGAATATCCTTGTATTTTTATTTTCGGGTTCACTCTTAATTCTTTATTGTTGTTTAATAATGCTTTGGAATGTGTATTTCCTTTGTCTTTTTATTTTCGTGTTTACTCTTTTAATTCTTTGTTGTTGTTGTTGTTTTAATAGTGTTTGTAATGTGTATTACAAAAGCACGTACGGTCTGTGGACCCGTGCGATTGTTGAAATTCTATTATGATATTGCTATGTCAATAAATACACTTATACATTCCGTCCAGGTAAACCTGGACGACCTGTTCTTCAACTCTGGACTCTGGTGTTTTTTTCCATTGTCTCTGTTAACTTTATGTTCTTGAAATATCTCGATACTTTCGCGTATAATGCGATGTTTATAATCTTCGCATGGTACCACTAATTTCATGTTATCAAAATCAATACGATAGTCGGTTTCAATAGTGTGTTCGGATAGAGCGGACTTTTCAGGCTGGCTAAGTTTGAAGTTTCTTATATGCTCTTTTTGTCGCGTCACATGGCCAGGTAGGAAACATTTCCGCTTCAACCATTCAGTGGCGTTTAACTGCACGGTTCGACTCTCGACACGATGGCAGGTTTAAAGCGAACCAAACTTACCATATTCCAGAAAGAATGGATACATTTTATATATATAATGTGAATTCTTATTTGTGAGCATCACTTTATTTTGGGGTTCCCATATAGAATTAAACGGCACTTTAAAAAATACCATCATACTGACAAACACTTTATTTTTATCAGGCATGCAATCAGATATACAGAAATAATTTTGCCTGCAAGGAGTTCTCCCACGATCTTCAAATGGAACTAGTTGCTTTGCAAAATTCAACAGCCATTAAATATTCTCAGAAAAAATAATGGGATTTATTTAAATATGTTCCCAGTGTAAAATTTCCCAAATTGCAAAACTTTGCTCATATATGTATGTAGAACCAAATATTGATAGAGGAAGAGAGGACAGGTTCAATGGTCTACCTTTAAGGCCCTGTTGTTCATCCCTGTCGGCAAACATTGATGAACGGTGCCACAAGTCACTAACTATAACAGCGTTAGAAAAGGTTTTTATGTATTTGTACCGTCCCATATAACATTAATATTGCTGAAGCCCGCGCTACTGATAGAAAGCGACATCATACATGGAGAGGTTTCTGCTCTCCGCTTCAAACAAATGGATGTAGGTAGATTTAAATACAGATCCGGAGGCTTGTCAGGACTTCGGCGCTGTGTTCCTTTTTCCTCTTTTTTTTTTTTTTTCCAATTTCCTAAATCTCCTTATTTGACCTATTAATGTTTAACGTTTTCCCTTTACATACACACATTTACAAACACAGAAACACCCATGCCCAAGGTGGAATTCGAACCCACGATCTCGTGCGCCGCGAAGCACCAAAGCGAGACACATTAGCGAGCGCGGCCACGGGGACCGGCAAAAAAGTTGGGCACCACTATTCCTGAACCAATAAATGGAGAGAGAGAGAGAGAGAGAGAGAGAGAGAGAGAGAGATAAACAATCTAGAAAAGGCTCAAATAGGTTTTCCTTCTTGCAGCGAAGAAACCACTAACTCTACTGCAACCCGCCACATATACCGCTAAACAAATTGCCAAGAGTATCAGGATCGTATGCGGCCCGTTTAAACTGGTGGTTTTATGTTAGAAGGATATGACGTCCAGTATCGACCATGACTTTAACCTCGATCACAGCATGTCAGTATATTAATAATTCACTCGTAGGAAAATCTGAAAACCTTACCTTACCGTATGTTGGTTTTACTGTAGACCGGAACCAGGCAACCAGTCGACTATAGTCGACCGTTGCGAGGACAGGCGAAATGTTCGAGAGTGTTATTAGCTAGAATGACATTACTGATATCGTAATATTGACGATAAACGGTACTTCAATTTAAACAAAGGATAATTTGATATACAAAGGAACATTAAAAACAGTATTTATTTTCTACTGGGTCTTCAGACGTATTCGTCAGTTGGTTTAAATGCATGACGTCATTGTTAGTTCAGCTAGCCCCTTTCTCAAGAGGGCGGTGAGGAATTAAACCTTGGACTGCACGCATTTCGTGTATATTAGCTGGTGCAGAACTGCTTTTCACCACGACATTTTGGGCATTCTTTAGTATTTACTTTCTCTACACGTACTATGTAATACAAACATTCGATATCAAGATTCACCGGAAATAGACGATTTAGGGTCCCCTGTATCTAAAAAAATATTTCCAGAAAAGAGTCCGTGTGTTTGTGTCAGTGTGTCCGTGTCTGTGAACACGACTACTCAAAAATGACAAGTCATTAAAATACCAAACTTGATATTTAAGTTTAGTATCTTCCAGGAATGGTACACGAAGATTTTGAGAAAAATCCCCCTTTATATAGAAAAATTGCGAAAATTTTGATTTTTTCAAAAATGGCTTAAACGATTTTGATTGAAATACCGTACATTAAAGATATTTATATGGCAAATAAAATGTGTATCTTCAATTTTCTGGGAATAGCCTCTGAAGGCATGCTTATTCTGGATGAATTTTGCGCAACTTTGCTGGTAAACCTTAAGAGATAGACAAAAAAATTATATCACAAAAAATGTAGATCACGTTAAAACGCACAACTTATGTGGTATACGTTTTTTTTCGAAGAATTGGCCATTTCTGAGATATTCCTTGTTGTTGGTTTCAGATTCAAAATACTTAAACTTTTCTCACGCGGAAAATTGTAAACTCCTGAACCTGTATAAAAACGGATTTCAAACACATGGCAACCAGCTTTTACGAGATTTGACATTTGTTTTAGCCTAGTGTATTCCCTTATTTTCCTTCTACTTACAAGGAAGCAAGTAATTTGGACAATTTCTGCTAATGTTTATCTCGATTATCATAAAGTAGATAGAAGAATAAGCTTTTTAACAATAATTTGTTACAACGATGTAGAGAAAAACATGTGAATGGAACACATCAGATTTTTAAAATATTTGGCTTGCTTTTGCTTGGTGTGACTACTCCCTTATTCCTCCTACTTTAAAAAAGGAAGTAATAAGATCATTTCTGTTAATGTTTATCTTGATTAGTATATCTTTTGTAAGAATAGTTTGTTTGCAGAGCTGAATAGAAATTCATGTGAATGGAACATTTCACATTATTTCTTTACGTGTCTATATTTAAAGTAGGTTTCCCTTCACCAAGCATTTACAGTAGTAAAGTCAAATGCCCTTCGCTCGTGTTCGCGGCACTAAAGCATCCACCTAAATCGGGAAAAATAAATTAAATATACTTAATGACCTGGCAGAACAGAATGAGGATCAACTCATATGGGTGCCGGGCCATAAAGGCATTCAGAGGAATGTAAAAGCTGATGAACTTGCAAGACAAGGAGCAGCTTCACAATTTATTGCACCAGAGTTGGCTCTAGAAACATATTGGTGTTTAACTAGAGAACTACTCGTCCAAAAGCGAGCATTACAAGACCTGGCGTAGAACGCCAGGAAATAAACATGGGAAACTATTTATCAAAGGACCAAGTAAGGAAAGAGCTGAGAGCCTACTAAACTGTAGCAGACTTCAGCTGAGAACAATTGCTGTGCATGTCCCTGTGAAAAAGCATCTCAACACAACTGCGGTGCTTCAGGGCAACTTAGACCGCAAATTTTGCAGGAAGGAGACTGAAACAGCCCAATACATTTTATGCTCCTGCAAAGCTTTGGGTCGCAAGAGATACAAAGTTTTGGGAAAATGTTCATAGAACCAGAAGAAGCATCATCCCACTCATTGCAAGCCTGCAGTCATTTTTAAGGGATGCAGGTATAATGGGTTGGCTCTAAACGATACAGACATCACAATAAGCCACAGGCTGAAGTGCACCCGAAGAAATGACGTGAATCTGTATTATAAATGCATAGGAAGGGTAACGGGATAACCTTAAATCACGGCATGTTTACGATATTTGTAATGATTAAGTATAAGCATTTTTTATGCTAACTTCATACACCCAAGATCACGGGTTCAAATCCGGCGGAGGACGATAGATTTTTTTCGGGTGTAAAACTCCTTAGAATGGCTTTCTACGGAAGGGAAGTAAAGCCTCTGGTCCTGTGTCGTAGATTTACGGCACGTAAAAGAACCCCAAGCCTGATAGAGGGGCCTCTGAGCAAAATTAAGTGGTCTTTCACGCCCAATTTAGAATGGGACGCTGAGAACCATAGCAGTTACATTTTAGGCATTTTTCCTCACACCCGGTTTCTAGTTCTATCAGGGCATGCCTATAGTATTTTCAGCACCTTTACTTATGTTCTAGCAAGCAATAAACGCTTTTGTTATTAAAACATTTCTGCTATGTAATTTGTAGCTTCCATCAGCTAATTTACTTCTAAAAAGTTCTTTTCATTTGGCTTCAACACTCAGATATGCAATCATATCATGTCAACACGTAGGCAAAACCTAATTGAGATTTCTATTTCAAATGCATGCAGCATAGCTGGATCGAAATGTTTTCCGATAGCAGGGAGAATGTGAAGTATCACATTATTGGAACGACCGATTCTCGGAAGCTACGTTGTTTGGCTTTTACAGCAAGCTCCCACTGTTTTCAGTAATGGGAACAGAAGGAAAGGGAAAGCGAAAGGTAGGAGAGTGGATTTTTCCCGACTTAGGTGGATGCTTTACTGCCGCGAACACGTGCAAAGGGCATTTGACTTTATTACTGTAAATGCTTGGTGAAGAAAAATTACTTTAAATATAGACACGTGAAGAAATAATGTGATATTTTCCATTCACATGAATTTCTCTACAGCTCTGCAAACAAACTATTCTTAAAAAAGATATGCTAATCAAGATAAGCATTAGCAGAAATGGTCTTATTACTTCCTTTTCTGAAAGTAGGAGGAAAATAAGGGAATAGTTACACCAGGCAAAATCAAGTCAAATATTTTAAAAACCTGATGTGTTCCACTCACATGACTTTCTCTAAATCGCTGTAACAAACTATTGTTAAAAACCTTATTCTTATATCTACTTTATATAATCGAGATAAACATTAGCAGAAATTGGCCAAATTACTTGCTTGCTTGTAAGTAGGAGGAAAATAAGGGAGTACACTAGGCTAAAACAAATGTCAAATCTTTTAAAAGCTGGTTGCCATGTGGTTGAAATCCGTTTGTATACAGGGTCAGAAAAGTTCTGTGTGAGAAAAGTTTAAATATTCTGAATCTGAAACAAATAACAAGGAATGTCTCAGAAATGGCCAATTCTTCGAGAAAAAAAAACGTATACGACATAAATTGTGTGTTTTAACGTGATCTACGTTTTTTGACAAGTAAGTTTTTTTCTATCTCTTACGGTTTTCCAGTTACGCAAAATTGCGCAAAATTCATCAGAAATGAAATAGTCTTCAGAGGTTATTCCCAGAAAATTGAAGATATACACTTTACTTATCGTGTAAATATGTTTAATATACGGTATTTTAATCAAAATTGATAGCCATTTTTGAGAAAATCAAAATTTTCGAAATTTTGTCCATATAAAGGGTAGTTTGGGGTAAAGAGATTTTTCTCAAAGGCTTTACCCAAAGAATCTCTAACTACGAAGATTTTGATTAAAATGTCGTGTATTAAGATATCTGCCTGACAACTAAATCTATATTTTGAATTTAAAAATGTTTTTTTCCGGACTCAGGGGACCCCAAAACATATATTTCCGATGAAATTCGGTATCGTTTACTTACTAATCCATTCTAGAGCCGCCCTGGGATATGTGATAGGTATTAGTACTAACAACATAAATGGGGCACTGATTGTGTATTGGACAGACTGTGATGTTTTGACTAACAGCCGTTAGGTGGACGGTAATTGTAAATACCCGGAACTCACAACATACTTCACTTTCTGTTGTGCAACAATTCATCAGCATCATTTTTAGCTTCATTTCTTCTAAGATGCTTATAATACAACGCCAACACACACATTCTTAGCGTCTCACACGTGAATCGTCTCAGATTGGCACGCAAACGTTTATTATATTGTGAAAAAACTTGGCAACACAGTTCAGATGCGTAATAACCTGTTGCTTGGAGCGTGAAATATCAATACAGGAGTGTCTGCTTGGTATGCGTATAACTTAATTCCGCAGGGTCCACCTGTCGGTCCACAAGATGCGAACCCTGCTTATATCTTAATAGAATACACGCGTTAATTTTCAGACACCTGTTAACATTTTTCTTGTTACGTTCTCTACGCGTACTATGAACATAGTGTATAGAGAAGGCATTGTATTCCACCCAAAATTTCGATACCGAGATTTCACCCGAAATGCATGTTTTGGGTCCTCCTGAATAAAAAAAAAACATTTTTGGAAAAAGGTCCGTGTGTGTGTGTGGACAACATAGCTCAAAAACGAAAAGACCGTTAAATACCAAACTTGGTATTTAAGTTTGGTATCTTCCAAGGATGTGACACGAAGATTTGCAAAAAAATTCCCCCACCCCCAACTACCCTTTACATGGAACTTGTTCGAAAATTTCTAATTTCTCAAAAATGGCTCTAACGATTTTGATTAAAATATCGTATATTAAAGATAACTGATGTATATACCTGATAAATAATATGTATATCTTGAATTTTCTGGGATTAGCCTATGAAGACCACTTTATTCTCGATGAATTTTGCATAACTGCTAAACCGTAAGAAATGGACAAAAGCTTACCACACAAAAAATGTAGAGCACATTAAAACACACAATTTATGTTATATACTTTTTTTTTTCGAGGAGTTGATCGTTTTTTTTTTTTTTTTAGATATTTCTTGTTTTTGGTTTCAGCTTTGAAAAATTTATACTATTCTCATACAGGAATTTGTCAATTCGTGTCCATACAAACAAAGGAACAGTCACATAGTAACCAGCTTTTGACTTCACTTTAGCCTATGATACTCCCATATTTCGCTTCTACTTACAAGGTAGTAAGTAATAACACTATTTCTGCTAATTGTTTCTCGATTAGCTTGAAATAAATAGAAGAATAAGCTTATTAATAATAATTTGTTATAGAGATGTAGAGAAATTAATGTGAAAAGAACACATCAGATTTTTTTTCAAGCTATGCTTCCAGATAAATAACTTCTACAGATATGACATTGTTGATCCTGGTTTGTTGCAGCGCTGCTGTGGGTGGCGGTTGCCGGTGACCTGGTGACGGTGGAGGATGAAGACGGCGGGGGTGGGGCGGGCACCGGGGGTTTCCAGCTAGCACTAAATGGGGCGACCTCGTGTCTGAGGGACGCCGTATCGAGGCTGTGCGGGTCCTCGCGCGCCTCCACCCCTCCGGAACCCACGCCGACCACCAGAAGGACGGCAGTCTCGGAAGGCGAGGACGAGCCTGTCGTCTCCGGCCCCGGTCCCAGCCCTGGCAGTTCATCCTCCTGCGAGGACAGCTGCAAGCCGCCGCCCAAGAACTGTTACCGTCTCGTCCTACTGGGCTCGTCGCGAGTTGGCAAGACCTCCGTCGTCGCCAGGTAAGTTAAATGTCATGCCATTCAGCCCGGGTTAATCAAACGGCTTGGGGACGATCGGTAATAACTCTGTATGCACAAGAAAGTCAATAGAAGGAGGGAGAGTAATGCAGAAGGAAGTTCTTCTGTGAAATCGGTTACAGTACGTTTTCTAAAAAGTCACATTAAAGTCCAGAATGACCAAACTGTATATCTAGGCACTTTGGATGCATAGGCTTCCACGACCTGAGTCTTGATGTGTCTTCTTAGCTTCCGGAGAAGGCCGCGTTATCTTGCATTGGAGTGCCGACGTTTCGCTCATCTTGCCGTGAGCTTCTTCTGGGCTCTTGTGCGGTGATTCCAGTCCAGTGTAATTGGCAGGCTGAGGGCAGCCCGAGGTGTGTTAGACGTGTCCCTGTTCTCGGAGAGAACTTAACCACGTTCTGACGGGATTGTGGGTTTTGCAGAATGGCGGGTGTGTTTTGGGGTTGTGGAGTGACAGGAGGAGGCAAATATTGCTCCTCGACGGTTGCCTTGATGGTGCAACGGCCCTTGTGCGCCGCTGGTGTGTTTTTATCAAAATGTTTCTTTTGAGGTTTTAATTTTGAATCCAAGCAACTCTTGAAGGATTATAAGGAGCTTAGCCGTAGCAGCTGTTGGTGGTGCTCCTTCGTTACCGGGGATGCCCGCAAGCCATGCCCCTTGAACTCCATCTGCTCGTACGCCGTTCCTGGGCTGCCCGCAGACTTTATCAGCGTCACCGCACGCCACATAACCGAGCACTCCTGAGGCGTTTACGCCGAGAGGTCCGGACCCGACTACGCGAGCACAGGGTGCGAGCGTGGGAGGAGAGGATGACCCGCTTGAGGCTCGAGGATGGCGACGTGTGAAGGATTGCCAAAGCTCTCCGACACCGCGGAGGTCAAATCACCTCCCCAATCCAAGGCACCCAAGGCCTGGCTTATGAACCCCGAGCCAAAGCCGATGTGTTCGCTGACTACCTCGAAAGGACTATGAGGCCACGAGAAGACCCCTAGGACGAAGCTTCTTTGCTCTCGCTTATATAGTGGCAGTGCGGTGGAGGTTGCCCCGCCCTCTCTCTTCTGGTTGGCTAGTTGCCAGCCAATTGACGTGGGTGCTGGCGCCGCTCTTTCCTGGTGATGTTGGAGTTGCTTTACGCTTTCTTTTTCCAGGTTTTGTTTCCTTTTTGTCTTATTTCTTGTTTTAGATTGTGGTTTGGATCTTCTTTTACTAAATGCTGCCGTGGATTGCCGTCCGTTTCTAGAATGCCGCATGTCTCCGCCCCTTGCCTCTCTTTGGCTGGAGACCGGCCTATTATGGCTCTCCTTGTGAGCAGAGTTTTCCAGATGTTATGGAGATGTTTTCTGCCGTCCCTGTTGATGTTCTTTTCTTTGAGAATCTCTATGCTTTCAGGGGTCATTCTGTGATGAAAATTGCTGCAGGTGGCTACGAGCTCTGTGTTGTCAAAGTCGATGTGGTGGCCGGTTGTTATTACGTGTTCAGCTAGTGCGGATTTTTCGGGTTGGTTGAGTTTTAGGCTGCGTATGTGTTCTTTTCTGCGTGTTACTATGGACCGTCCTGTTTGGCCAATGTAGGCACTTCCACAGTCCCATCTAATTCTATATATGCCCGGGTTTATGAACGGGTTGCTGGTATCTTTGGCTGGTCGTAGGAACAATCTGAGTTTTCTTGTTGAGGTGTAGCGAGTTCTGATGTCGTGGCACTGTCATCGACGAGCCCACCAAGACCATACTAGCAAAGGGTCTTAAATTTGCACCTTCACCAAAACGGATTCCCAATGAAGAAATAATAGCAGCAGTAGAACCAGTCGCAGCGAGCCTTCCTGAACAGGCGGCTAACGAGCTGAGGCTCAAAATTTATGGGATCCTCAGCAGGGCTAAGCCAGAACGTGGTTAAGTTCTCTCCGAGAACAGGGACACGTCTAACACACCTCGGGCTGCCCTCAGCCTGCCAATTACACTGGACTGGAATCACCGCACAAGAGCCCAGAAGAAGCTCATGGTAAGATGACGCGGCCTTCTCCGGAAGCGAAGAAGACACATCTAGGCACTTTATAAACAAGATAACAGACCCATATGACATCTCTTTAATGTATTTCAAATAGGAAGAGTTCTACGCTGCAGCGAATGAGATGCGTTATAGTGCTCTGCGTTGCCAGGTCGCTACCCCCACTCTTTCCATATTTCCCTCTCACTCGCACACTGAGCATTTAAACCTGCCTGGAGACATAGTATTTATTTATGTATATTATGAAAACTATTTGAGCTAAAAATCTGTGGTTTTTACGGTTCTGCTACGAACATTACTCCCTATCTTCCTAGTGAATTATTTTTTGCAAAATTTAAATAATTTGTTTTAGCGCAAGTAGTATTTATGAGAGACGGAATCACTTATCACGTTACTCCCCAGTTAAGCGCGAATGTAATATGTCAACACAGCAGCACTCCGATTGGCTGCCAGCCTGGAGCCGCTCAAGGACAAACCTCATCCCATTTGAAACTCACTATAGTTCTCAAATTGGGGTGTGAAAACAGGCTTTTCTTTAAAGTCTATTTTTACTTTCTCAACATCATATGGTAGACTCGGTAAATATTGATCTCCTCACCAAAATGACCTAATTAGGCTTTCATGACCTCATAAAATAACAAAAGTGACGGAGTTTTCACATATTATTCGTTAATATAATATCTGAAAGTGATCATGGAGTATTAAAAAAGTCACAACCGCTATTATACTTACATAAAAGCAATATAATCGCTTGGTTGAAAGACTGACAACTTTTGAACTGCATTATATTAAATTGTAATAACAGCAACAAGATCAAACTAGAGGAAATACTTCTCTAATATTATTAGTATATTTATATTTACATGATTACAAGTTATATATTGATATAAAATAACACAAAAAGATTGCGTATACAGACATTGGTTAAAGAATTTCTGTGACTTTCGAACCTTACAAACATAAAGTAATAGATAAGTGAGTATTAACGTCTACTTATTCTGTGAGCATATTTCGATGTTCAAACATTACTTAATATAATTTTAGCTTCTCAATTTTTGTAACCAGCGGGTTTCTTTCTCTATGGGCAGTTTTTGATGTTTTATAAGAAGAAAAAGAAAACGAATGACATATATGAACGATAAAGTGGTCATCAAAGCAAGCGAAGTATCACTTCTTCCTTCTTTTCTCCTTTATATGCTCATTTTGTTGGTTTTCCTTTGTTTTTTTTTTCTTACATTCTTTCTTGTATTGTTTTATTAATTTTTTTCTTGGTTTACCGATAATAAACAATGATATATAAGTAAGTATATATTAAGGATATACTTAAACTGGTATTACTTCTTCTTAAGTGAGATTTCCTCTGTAAATAGCGACGAGTCACCCCATATATGACAAAGTGTAGATCATAGCTGATTTCACAAGAAAATATCTTTACATATTGATATTTGTGGTTGTTCAACCATGCTTTTGCATATTGATTTCTCAGTTACTTTTCTTTCTTGTAGTTTCCCGAGTTTCAATTCACTATTTGTTTGATCATTTCTAAATACGTTCAAAGAAACGCACGGTTGTTAGACTGGCAACCTAAGGCTAAATATGGAAAGGATACACCGACAAGGCACACCGGATATTTCAGCTAGTTTATTATATAATCCTTGAAATAAAATGCCCTTGGACTCAATTCGACATGTCTTGTGTCCTCAAGTCTTGATTAAGTCCTATAGTGACATCTATAGGTCAATAATGGCACACTCGCGAACTAGAAATTCCGTGATCAAGAAACTACGTTAAAAGTTGCCGAATAAACGCCGACACAGCGTGATGGATCTTGGCCTGAAGTTCACCAGAAGGGGCATCTGGAGGCAATCTAACAAAATAATACCTACAGAGTGATTTATGTGGAACTGCCACACTTCTTTCTTTAATTATTCCGTTGGAAATTCAGTCATTAACCCAATTTTAGCACGAAATTAAGCAGAATGTTCTGGAGTTTCGATTCCTTGTCACTAGATGCGCAAATGTTTGTTTTATTCCTAATTGCATTGTTGGCAGTTGTTTCAACATTTTGTTCTTGTAGTCAACGTGAAAATGCAGTACAATGTAGGTCAAGGATATTTTCAGTAAGATGGCGCTACATGCCCTACATCAAATGAATCCATGAACCTAATTGTAAGTTTCTTTGACGACCAGATAATTTCCAGGAACCTGTGGCCACCGAGATCTCCGAATTTGACATCCTCGGGCTTCTTTCTATGAGATTACTTACTTAAGAGACATGGTTTACGCCTCACGTCCCCAGACATTGGACGATCAGAAGCATAAAATCACAAAGCAGATTCAAGCTATTGACAACAGAGTCCTCCGAGTGGCCAGTAACATGGAACGACGTGTTGAGTTGTGTCTTATGCAGGATGGAGGACATTTTCAACATTTGCTATAGAGGTAAATAATCTCACAAAATTCCTCTACAATTTAGGTATAAGTTGTCGCTAGCATAGCACGTTTTGAAACAATTCATGAAAGAAATGTGCCCGCTCTATATAATAAACCCTGTACTATATTGGACTGGTCCTGCAGCTTCTGCCTGCTGTGTGAAAGGCCCCGGGTTCGATTCCCGTTTGGGAGGTAGGAATTTTTCTCTAGTCCAGATTATATGCTATCCTCCCCAGATTCTGAAAATATGAATGTGAATGTGTGTTATATAATGTATAAAATTAAAGATATGTACAGAAGATCCAATATATGAGTACAAAATACATTCATTGATGATATGTAATATGTTCTAAAGGTAAATGCCGATAGGACCATGAAGTTAAAGGCGGATATAAGTTAAAAAATTAAAAAAATAAATCCGATGTGTTCCATTCACATGATTTTTCTCTACATCTCTGCAAACAAATATTATTAAAAAGCTTATGCTTTCATTTACTACTAATCAAGAAAAAATTAGCAGAAATAGTCTTATTACTTGCTTCCTTGTAAGTAGAAGCGAAGTAGGGGAGTACCATAGGTTAAAGAGACAGTCAAACGCTGGTTGCTATATGACTTGTTTGTATGGACAGGAGTTGACAAATTCCAGTATGAGAAAAATATGAGCTTTCAAAGCTAAATATCTCAAAAACGATCAACTCCACGAAAAAAATTTATATAACATAAATTGTGTGTTTTAACTTGCTCTAGATTTTTTGTGTACTAAGTTTTTGTCCATCTCTTACGGTTTAGTAGTTATGCAAAATTCCGTAAAATTCATCCAGATTAACAATATTTTAGTCAAAATCATTAGAACCATTTTTGAGAAAATTAAAAGTTCCATGTAAACGGTAGTTCGGGGTCGATCCTTGGAAGATATCAAACTTAAACACTAAGTTTGGTATTCAACGGGATTTTCGTTTTTGAGCTATGCTGCCCATAGACATACACAGACAGAGAGAGAGAGAGAGAGAGAGAGAGAGAGAGAGAGACACCACAAGGACATTTTTCTAAAAATTCTTTTTTTGGATTCAGGGAGTCTCAAAACATGTATTTCCGGTGAAATATCGGTATCGAATTTTTGGGTGCATTACAATACCTTCTCTAAAAACGATGTACATAGTACGTGTAGAGAAAGTAATAATGCCACTTAAACAGGCGTGGCCACGATAAAAGTACAGTTCATGACAGGAACACCAGGGTCGCATAGATGCAGTAATGCTGATAAGTGTTTCAGTTAGTTCTCTTTATAGTGTTTAATATGAGGTGGATCCAAAAGTAGGTAGTCGTTTATATGCAACATTTGAAAAGTCCTATGAAATGGAATTGTACACACGATGTCATTTGACTGTTACACGTCACAATTTGATCTTAGTGCTATAGGTTTTCTAATTTGCTATCTAATTACTTTTAGGTGTCACTGAAGGGTTTATTGAAGTTCCTTCTGCCATTGTTACTTTCTTTGCGTTATTTCATTGCAAGAAATACAAGCTCGTTGTCTCTCTTGGTACGGAATTCTGTGCTAGCTTAGTCCAGTGACAAATTCCCTTATTCTAACTCTCCTCTGCTTTAATAGAGCGACGACAGTTCAGCCACGCAATCCTTCTTCTTTCACTGTACAGGCACAATATTGCAGTCACTCTGCAAAATATCAAGAAAATCCTTTCTTTTCTTTTCGTCTTGGGCTTTCACTGAAAAAATATCTTAGCCATTATATAAACGCTGGGAATTCCAATTTAAACACTGTTCAGAAATATTACTTTCTATACATGTAGTATGTGCATAGCTGATACAGAAAGTATTGTATTCCATCCAAAAATTCGTCGCCGTCCGTGGTGTAATGGCTTCCTTCGGAAGGGAAGTAAAGCCGTTGGTCTCGTATCGTAGATTTACGGCACGTAAAAGAACCTCAAGCCTGATTGAGAGGCCTCTGAGCAAAATTAAGCGATCTTTCACGCCCAATTTAGAATGGGACGCTGAGAACCACAGCAGTTAAAGAGCGTCCATAAATAACACGACATTTACATTTTTCTATCAAAAAATTCGAAGGTGTGTGTGTGTGTGTGTGTGTGTGTGTGTGTGTGTGTCTGTGGATAGCATAGCTCAAAAACGAAAAGACCGTTAAATACCAAACTTGGTATTTAAGATTGATATCTTCCAAGAATGCGACACAAAGATTTTAAAGAAAATCCCCCCTGCACCCCCAACTACCCTTTACATGGAACTTTTTTCGAAAACTTTAGATATTTACATCCCAAATAAAATTATATCTTAAATTTTCTAGGAATAGCCTCTGAAGACCTCTTTATTCTGAATGAATTTTGCCGAATTTTTCTTAACTGTTAAACCATAAGAGATAGACAAAAACTTACTAACAAAAATTTAGATCTCGTCAAAACACAGAATTTATGCCCTTTACGTTTTTGTTGTAGAGGTAACCGTTTCCGAGATATTCCTTGCTATTGGTTTCAATTGTGAAGTACTTGCACATTTCTCTAACAGTAAGTGTCCGTTTTTCTTTTGTTTTACTCCTGACCAAGCACAGAACCGATTTGCAATGCCAATTGCATAACGATAGCTCTTAAAACATTTGACTATCACCTTATAGCATAGTGCATTCTTTTAATTCCCTTCTACTTATAAACAACTAAATAATAAGAACATTCTGCTAATGTATATCTTGATTAGCGTTGTGTAGAAGGAAGAATAATCTTTTGTAAGAAGTTTATTTGTAGAGCAGCTAGAGAAAGGCATGTGAGCGTAACACATCAGCTTTTTTATTAATGCAGTCGTTAGACATTATTAAATATTCTGATCTTTTACAACTAAATAACTTGATGATTTATTGACCTCTTTCAGTCTCTGAAAGGAACATTTTTTCCTACCAAAAATTCTGGAAATGCACCATCAAAGACTTATTTGAAAGCAATTTCTCATCTAGTCTTAAGTCCCCGTATTCTTTTACCTTTCAGATTAACAATTTACAATGTTTCTCTATGTCTCTGCCACTTGTTAAACACTGTTGTTTTCGGTGAGTTCACATTTTTGAGATATTCCCTTTATTAGTTACAGTTTAGAAAACTTAAAACGTTTCCTATATTGGAATTTTTCAACTTCTTGCAATGCAAAGAATTGAATTTCGGTTCCATAGCAACAATCTTCTAATAGATTTGAATATCACTTCTGTCTTGTGTGTTCTCTTATCCTTTCTACTTACAAGAAAGCAAGTAATAATATCATTTCTGCAATGTTTATCTCAATTAGAATGAAGTAGATAGAATAATGAACTTTTTAACAATAATTTGTTACATAGACGTTGAGAAATTCATGTGAGTGGCACACATTAGATGTTTGTTTTCTTTTCGTTGTTTGTTTTTCTAAAGTCCTTTAAACTGGTAGGTCATATTGGTCGAAGAATGAAATAGCTGAAGAATTTTACATTTGAAATCCTTATTGTTTTAAGCAAATTATGGTGGCCAAATCCAAAATCACAAATATAATTTTCCTGTGCTTCAATAAGAAGTACTCTTAACGAACGTATGTGATATGTGGCTTATTAGGGCCAAAACTTTTACCTATTTTACGCTGCATACAAGAGAAACATTTATTTTTCTTTAACGAAAGGCTGTATAATGTAAATAATATTAATAAGCACAACAGACAACAACGAAGAAGGTCCATGTTTTGCCTCTGGTAGGGCTAATTATGTAATACGATTCCAACAGTGAACCGGAAATATCCACCTTTGTTTTATGTGCCCTGTTGTTTTAACAATCTTGGAAAGGTGGTCACGTGATTATAGAAATCGTTGAATACGAGGCCCGAAGCAGGCTGTTGACTTAAGTCTTGTATGAACTAAACGAGCATCAAAGCAGTAAGAAGTGAAAAGTCTACCCTTTGATGTTACCAACATTGCCAGGTTTCAGAAATAAAATGTTGCAGCATCCAATATACGTTTCTCTTGATCGAACGAAAGCAATTAAAAGCGGCTGCATAGATTTATTGTCTACACAGGCAAGTGGGCAGAATGAGTAGGCCTCATTTAATTGTAATTTGTTGTGCTTTATTTAAAAAATCCTTTAATTACTTCCTTTTAAAATAAGCGGCATTTACAATTAAGAAGGACTTCTATAGAATTCGCCGGTCTAATCTGCAGAGCTTACCTCAATCATGAGGTGAGTTTTTACTCACTCTTCAAAAAAGGCAAGAGAAAGGATTATGTCACCCTCCGTGGAGTAATGGTTACCATGCTAGCTTCATATGTCCAAGGTTGGATTTTTTCGGGTGTAAAAATCCTCAGCATGGCTTACTTCGGAAGGGAAATAAAGCCGTTGGTCCCGTCGTAGATATATGGCAAGTAAAAGCCTGATAGAGAAGCCTCTGAGCAAAATTAAGCGGTCTTTCACGCCCAATATAGAATGACACGCTGAGAACCTCAGCAGTTAAAGAGCGTCAATAAAAAAAAAGAAAAGATTACATACTACAGAAAATTGTAAGTTGGGATTTAATAGAGTTACATGCTTGAATATTGTCGACTTCTTGAACAGAAATGTGATGAAAAAGATCCCCGTGGATATGTTCCAGTGAGAATGAGAGAGTGAGAGCGTGAGCGTGGGAAGGAGAGAGCTAAGAAGAGAGAGAGAGACAGAGAGGGCAAACTAAAGGAGGAATAAATACACAACTTCGTGATATTTTAGTTTCAGGGATCTCAAAACGTATACGTAGTAAAATTTTCAGGTAGAGAAGATGGGGAACGTGTTGGATTACACTCAAAATGCTATTTTTTAGTGTTTAACGCCCGTTTTTACTACAAATGGCACCGCAGACGATGACGCTGGTGATAGATGAAATGAAGATGGAGCATCGGTGGATTGCGATGGCGGGGGAAACCAGGAGAAAACCCGCCCCTGCGCCGCTTTGTACACCACAAATCTCACATGCGGTCGCTTGGGATCGAACCCGGCCGTCTAGGTGAGAGGCGAGTGGTCTAACCACGCGGTCTCTCTACACGTACTGTGTACATAGAACGTAGAGAAGGTATGGTATTTCACCTAAAATTCGATATCGAAGATTTCACCGGATATATGTTTTGAGGTCCAATGAGTCCAAAAAGTAAGCATTTTTAGAGAAATGTCCATGTTTGAGAGTTTTTGGGTCTGTCAACACGAAAACTCAAATACGAAAAGTCGGTTAAATACCATACTTAATATGGGACAGGAAGAGATTTTTGAGAAAATCCACCCACCCCAAACTATCCTTTACTTGGAAAAATGTTCGTAAATTTTGATTTCGATTAAAATACCGTGTATTGAAGATAATTGCAATGCAAATAAAATTTATATCTTGAATTTTTTGGGAATAGCCCCATAAGTCCGCTTCATTCTGAATGATTTTAGCATAACTGGTAAACCGTAAGTAATAGACCAAAAATTGCTACAGAAAAACCGCAAATCTCGCTAAGAGAAACAATGTATGTAGGTCGGTAGGTTAGGTAAAGGTAGCTTAGAGTAGGTAGCGGAGTTAAATATTTCCGAGAAATTTCTGGTTATTTATTTATTTTCATTTGTATTACCCCTTTAACTTCAATGGTCATATGGGGGCTTTGATATTTGAAACAGCTCGTATTACTGTAGGTTTAGAACACTAGGTTAATCATTCAACACATTCATACTTGGATGTTGGGAATAGGGAATAATTCCCCGCCGGGAATCGAACCCAGGACCCCGGATGAGAATTTATGGTAATTGGTTTCTATTTTAAAATGCTTAAACTTTTCTCATCCGTTTCACAACTCATTTGTTTTACTCCTGGTCAGGGAAAGAGAACTTTAACCTCAATCGCACAGCTACGGCTTTTAAAAGATTTGGCCATTGCTTCAGCCTAGTGTATTCCCTTATTTCCCTACTACTTACAAGAAAGCAGGTAATAGCATCGCTTTCGTAGCGTTTATCTCGCTTAGCATGCTGCAGACAAAAAATATTTTTAGTAAAAATGCTTTGTTTGCAAAACAGATAGAGAAAGTCGTGTGAATGGAACACATCCGTTTTTTGGAAGGGGGTGTTTGTTCCATTTATATGCCACCTTAAACATAGATCATTACTGCGGTTTTTTCCTTTGGAACAATCGCAAATGGCACTGGTTTTCTCTCGTTTACCATTACTGTTAATATCTAGAGAATCATGTTTAACTTTACGCTCATGCACTCACACTTTCATCCTACTTCTTAGCCGCAGGATCTTCTTATCCTCAGGGTCACCCTCCTTGGTGTAATGGTTACCATGTAACTTCATAGACCCAAGGTCGCGGGTTCAAACCCGGCGGAGGACGACGAATTTTTTCGGGAAGGGAAGTAAAGCCGTTGGTCCCGTGTCGTAGAGCCTGATAAGAGAGGCCTCTGAGGAACATCAAGCGGTCTTTCACGCCCAATTTGGAATGGGACACTGAGAACCACAGTAGTTAACGAGCGTCTATAAATAACATGCCTTTTATTTTATCCTTAGGATCTACTTCTTAGCGACGGCTCTGATTCTGACTCTAATGATAGGTCTGCATCTTTTACCTCGTGTATGCGTTCCTTTCATATCTAATGCTGTTCAACAACATATTAAAGAGATGGGGCGGCCTATAAGCCTATCCCTGAGTATTATTATTATATAATGTTCTGTTGTGAATGCTAACGCTGATCTGTAAAGCATTTTACTAGTGCCCGATCTGGATAGGATGGGGAATTATTTGATTCGAGAAAAACTTATTCCCTTTAGCTGGGAATCGAACCAGGGACCACTAGTACAGTAGACAGTTGCTCTAGCCATACATTATTTACCTCAGGTAGCGGTAGAGAAAGAAATTTCTTACGTAAAATTCATCCTTTAATTACAATTTCTAATAATGCCTTGGTATATTTACCAACACCATAAAATTTGGAAAGAAACAATTAATAAGGGATCTACATTCATTTTTGTTTTCATTTTAATTTCCTTACTGTTAGTGTGTACATAGTGTATAGAGAAGATATTGTATTGCACCCAAAAATTCGATACCGAGGTTTCATGGAAATACAGGTTTAGGGGTCCCCTGTATACAAAAAAAAAACATTTTAGAAAAAGATCTGTGTGTGAACACGATAACTCTAAAACGATAAGTCGGTAGAATACTAAATTTGGTATTTAAGTTAAGTATCTTCCAGAGATGTGACACGAAGACTTTAAGGAAAATCCCCCCACCCTAAACTACCCTTTACATGGAAAAAGTTTCTTAAATTTTGATTTTCTCAAAAATGGTTCTAACGATTTTAATAAAATCTCATATGGTTAAGATATTTACATGACAAATAAAATGTATACCTTGAATTTTCTGGGAATAGCCTCTGAAGACCTCATTATTCTGGATGAATTTTGCTGAATTTTGCATACCTAGTAAACCTTAAGAGATAGACAACTTACTACGCAAAATTTGTAGATCTCATTGAAACACAGAATTTATGTCATATACATTTTTTAGTAGAGTTTACCATTTTTAGATATTTTTTGTTATTGGTTTCAGATTTAAAATACTTAAACTTTTCACATACGGGAGTTTTTGAACCTCTGGCAGTGCATAGAAACGGCTTTCATCCATCAGCTTTAAATTCCGTTTTAACCTGGTGTATTCCTTTATTTTCTTTTTGCTTGCAAGAAATCATATTTGCCAATATTTATCTCGATTAGAATGAAGTAGATTGAAGCATAAGCTTTTTAACAATAATTTGTTGCAGAAATGTAGAGAAAGTCATGTAAATAAAACATATAAGATGTTTATATTATTTTATATAACAATTTATATGCCAATTCCTAAATTTGCTAATAATTAATCTTGAAAGCAAAGTAAATAAAATGCGCTCAGGTGTATTAATACATCTGCTTACGTATATGTATAATGATAGTATCAGTGCCGACAAGGAATCATTAAAGCTTCTTGTGAACAAAGTGAGAATTGTTGAAGTTGTAACATCATTGCATTTGGATTGTGAACGTTTAAAATTTTACCAAAACAGGTTTTTCCCTCTGCTGTGTCCAGTCTACTGGATACCATGCTCGTACATACCTACATGGAGCAAACAATGACGTTCATAGCGTATTCTTCCACTCCATTTCCCCGAGGTGGTTTCAAAGACTCAAATGTAATAAATACCAACCTGCATGCTCCGGTGGGTGACAATAAATGTGCAATTTATTGCTCTGACGTGTAAATGCAACACAATGCAATTTAATGGTAAATATATAACACAAAAGAATCTTTCCTGTGCAACTGTTCCACTGTTCGATCGTCTGGAACAAATATTTTGTTTTGCATTACTATCGGAAACGTCATGAGAAATCCCGAAGTTGATGATAATAGCAACAACTACAACAATAATAATAATAATAATAATAATAATAGAAGAAGAGGAAGGATAATTAATTTCGTTTTGTTTCGTAATCGACTTACCCTTCCCGTATTTGTAGGACTAACACCCCCCCCCCAGGACTGACAAGCCAATGCCTAGGGGTCAGAAGCCTGTCGGGGAGCCAACGGCACGAAACTACAGGATGGATAACCTGTTTCGAGGGGTGATGGAGCAATTGGTGGAATGAGTGGCGGAGAAAACCGGAGGACCCGGAGAAAACCCGCCCAGAAGTCGCTTCGTCCACCTCGAAACCCACATGCGGGCGCTTGAGATCGAACCCGGACTGCCTAGATGGGAGGCGAGCGCTCTAACTACTCACCCAGGGCGCCTCAATAATAATAATAATAATAATAATAAAACTATTAATAATAATGCCCCATTACACCTTTGGTTAGCAGCATATTAAAAGTTGATGTCAAGAAGAGGTACCGAGTTCGAATCTCACTTAGAGTGAGCTATCTGGGGTTTTCCTTTTTCTGTGGAGTAACTCTAAAAACTTTATGGAGCCCGGGCTCATTTGGGCACAATTTCACCCATTTCATTTATCATCCGAAGTGTCCTACCAGATTAACGGACGTTAAACTTTAAAAAGAGTCAAGAAGTTACGACAGCACTATTTTCATTTGCCTCTTCATATTCTTCTTGTTTATTTATTTATTTTGTAGTTTAACGTCCTTTAACATGGTTGGTCATATCGGACGATAAATTGGTGAAATGATGCTGAAATGATCTCGGGGTCCATGGAGCTTAAAGTTACTCGACATTCGTGTTCTCAAAATAAGGGAAAACCCCGAAAGAAAAAACCTTATCCAGGTAACTCACCCTAAGGAGATTCAAACTCACGACTTGTTGAATGTGAAGCAGACACGCTAACACCACACTACCCAGGCGAGCTGTTCTTGTTTATTATATTTTATATGTTCTCTGTATACTTCACATGTATACACTACATGCTCTTAATTATTTTTACATTGTATCGTGCGTTTTTTTAATACAGTCCCGGAGTCTGGTCGGGACTCCAGCGCTGTATACCTCTTTTTGCAATTTCCTAACATTTTTACTTTGTTTTCTGTTTGATTACCGTTTCGCTGTTCCAGTACACACACATATATACACTTCACATAAAAACACGCATTCCCAAGGCGGCACTCGAACCCACAGTCCCCTGCGCCACGAAGCAACAAAGCGATACATTAGCGAGCGCGGCCATGGGCCCGGCTGCGTTCGTAGATTGGACACAGTTCCGCGGCGGTGAGAATTGCTGCGCCTCGCCTTCCGCCAGAGTTACACGTAAACAAGCGGCAAGTCATGGGTATGGATAACTAACTATTGTACTAACTTGCATTGCTTCTACCTGCATCACAACAGATGTTGACATTGAGGAGCTTCAACGTGAACGTATTCCCTATATCCCCGAAACAATTCTGGTTTACTTGCAAAAGTTAATGTATTTCTCTCGTGATGTCCTTCAATTCTTGTAACGTGTGCGGCTTTGATGCGAACACTTTATTCTTCAACTTTTCCCATAAATAAAACTCCAATGTGATTTATTCACATGACTTTCTCTAAATCTCTATAACAAATTATTGTTAAAAAAGCTTATTCTTCTATTTCGTTTCATATTTCCTTTGTTTTAAGATTTGACTGTCACTTTAGTCTAGCCTATTCTTTTAATTTCCCTTACACTTGTAAAGCAGTAAGTAATAACATCAATTCTGCTACTATTTATCTCGATTAGCATCATTTGTAAGAAAAATTGTGTGTGGGACAGCTAGAGAACGTCATGTGAATAGAACACATCCGATTTTTTTTTCATTCCTTCTGTTCTTTCTTACTCTTTTTTCGTGACTATACTGTTTTACAGGGCTAAAAGTTCAAAATGCTGGATGGACACCTAGGGCTGGGAATGGTTCGACACAAGTTGGTTGGGTTCGTAATGCCATACAACTCGGTACATCGAATTCATATCCGGATTCTTTATTTGGTGATAGATATCGAAATGTAAGAAGGCGCAGCCATTACACTATTTATTTTTAATGTTCCCTTTTTGTTTGTGCATAGCTGAAGTTTCAGTAGCATGCCTATTACTCAAACATACTCTAATCTGGCAATTATTTAATCTCTATTGTTACATATTATTTAATAAGATAGGTGTTATTCACTCGAAATTGGTTTATGGCTTTAGATAATTACATTACCAGTAATATTTGTATTTATTTACGTCCAGAAGTCACTGCATTTTGGTATTTGCGTTTAGTCAATATGTGATAAGCCCTCGATCAAGTTACACACCCAGATATTTTACGTTTTGTTTTTCTGATTATTTAGAAACTAACCATTTATAAAATAATTCTTAAACCAGTATAGGCAAATGGAATTCGATTATGGGGTAGGCAGGTAATCTAAATATTGTTCAATCCATACATTGTACATCAGTAATAATACTGTTAATTAACTTCTTTTTTCATGCATGTTGTGTGTAGGACAGAATTTGAAGAGATAGTCAGGATGAAAAATTCAATTCCACAGCCAGGGTTTGAATCGCAGATCTGCCAGTCTCCAGCCGGTTGCTCTAACCATTGACCTACCCATTGCGACATGCTGACAATAGTTGGTTAAGCTATGAATCCTGGGACTTAAAGTACTTGCAACATTGTAAGTTGACATCTCAAAAATAATTAAGACATCACCTTGTGGTTTACCGGGAAATATGCGAGTCAGTTGAGGAATTAGTGCCATGGTAGATCAATGGTTATTAAAATGGGAGATTTTATTTCATATACTGGATATGGCATTAAACGTTTTAGTCTTACTCTACCTATGCAGCAGTAATAAATACCTTTATAAGATTTACAGCTTTCAACAGTCAAATAGGAAACCACAGAATATAGTATCTCCATAGTCGTCCAAATCCACTGCCAATAAATCTACTAGACATCAGCATCAATTCAACCAACCGACTGCAGCAGAACCAGGTTTTGGAATGGATTATAGATTTTAATACAAATTATAAACAAACTATAAACAAATACGAGGGCTGACATAGAAGTATCCGACCTAAAAAAGAAACCCCAAAAATGTTGGGGGAAAACATCTTTATTTCTCTACATAGTCTCCTTTCACCTCGATACACTTTCCCCAGAGATGTTCAATTGCTTCGATACCCTGTTTATGGTGAGAACTATAGAGGTCTGCAAAATAGCCATCAACTGCAGACTCCACCTCTTCATTGTTGGCAAATCTTCTACCACCAAGCCATTTCTTCAAGTTTGGAAACAGAATATAATCAGAAGGGGATAAATCTGTCGAAAAGGGTGAATGAGGAAGCAAATCGAACTCATTGATTTTGGCCTGGCGATAATGGACGTGTGAACTGGTGCAATATCTTGATGAAACAAAACTTTCTTTTTCGATAAATTCACCTGTTTTTGTTCAATTTCATCACTCAAATGCTGTAACAAGTTCGCATAAAATTGGCTATTGATAACTTTTCCTTTTTTTGAAACAATCAATAAAAATTATCCCGCGTGCGTCCCAGAAAACTGAAGCCATAACCTTGCCTTCAGATGGAACTGTCTTCGCCTTTTTTGGAACCGATTCTCTCCTTCCAATCCACTGTTTTGATTGTTCCTTCATCTCAGGTGTGAAGTGATGGACCCAGGTTTCATCCATTGTTATGAATCCACGCAAAAACTCTGCTTTATTTCAGCGAAACATTACCAAACACTCTACTGAAACATCCTCGCGACGCTGTTTTTGTTCTATTGTGAGCAAACGCGGTACCCACAATACACCAACTTTCTCATATACAAATTTTCAGTCAGTATGCGATGTACAGAACTTTTTGAAGTGCCTGCAATGTCTGCAAGCTCGCGCACTTTCAGTGGACGGTCATTCTATACCATTTTGTGGATTTTCTTTAGAATTTCTGGACTGGTAACCTCATTTGGTTGACCACTGTGATGTTTGTCTTGGCAGTTCGTACGGCCGCGCTTAAACTCTGTAATCCAACATTTCATTGTTGTATACGAAGGAACAGACTCCCCCAATTAGAATATAGCTCAGATTTAATATTAGTTGGACTATGACCTTTTAAATGAAAGTATTGTATCACATAACGATGACCAGCTTTATCCATGTTTACAAATTCGCTGAGAGCATTCACTAATGATGGCTGCCAAACAAATGCTAAACAATGTAAAATGGTCAAACTGCAAACTTAAGCTTTTTAAGTTTGATACTTTTTACCATTGTTGTTGTTTGAAACAACAGGCACTATCTATACGTCAGGTCAGGTACTTCTGGGACAGCCTCAATATATGACCACACGGGCCAAAGTTTGACCAATATTTTGTAAAGTTATCATTGTTATTTGTTGTTCAATTTTTGAACAGATTGTAATTTATAAATATATTACAATAAAACAAAGTTAATAATTTATAACAGTTTCTATATTTCCTTTGATTACAAACTATTTATTAAAATAAACAAGGTATTCAACATTTAATTTATTGGTAATATAATGTGTATGATGGATGAGATGATACAGTGAAGTTGGCAAGAGTTTTCAATTTTAATTAAACAAATGGTTGGGCTAAGCACTAAGCCTAAGGCAGAATATCAGACAATTAGTAAAATGGTAAAATGTGAGTTCCTTTTATTACTACTTCCCATTACATCAGATAAATTCAGTTAATTGCTATTTATGAATTCTAGGTTTCGTTGTCTAGCAAGCAAATCAAGTTCTTTATAGGCAGAGAGAATCGAATATGTTCTCATTTTTACTTTCTCTATGCGTACTATATACATAGTATTGCACTCCACCCAAAAATTCGGTACCAAGATTTCACCGGAAATATATGTTTTAGGGTCCCCGATATCCACAAAAAAAACATTTTGGGATAGAGAAGTATTGTATTCCACCCAAAAATTCGATGTCGAGAGTTCACCGGAAAAACACGTTTTAGGGTCCCCTTTGTCCAAAAAAAAAATCAGAAACAGGTTCGTTTTTGAGTGTGTGTGTGTGTGTGTATGTAAGTGTGTGTGTGTGTGTGAACACGATAACTCAAAAACGAAAAGTCAGTAAACTACCAAACTTGGTATTTAAGTTTTGTATCTTCCAGGGATGTGACACGAAGATTTTGGGAAAAATTCCCCACCCCCCAACTACCCTTTATATGGAATTTTTTATTTCACCGGAAATACATACATTTTAGAAAAAGGTTCGTGTGTGTCTGTGGGCAGCATAGCTCAAAAAGAAAAGTCGGTAAAATACCAAACTTGGTACCTATATAAGTTTAGTATCTTCTAAGGAATCGACACCAAAATATTCTCGAAAATTTTCTCAAAAATGGCACTAACGATTTTGATCAAACTCCCTTATATTTAAGATATTTATATACCAAATAAAATATATATCTTGAATTCTCTGGGAATAGCTTTGAATGCCTCTTTGTTCAGGACGAATTTAGCTGGATTTTGCAAAACAAATAAACCATAAGAGATAGAGAAAACCTTACTAGACAAAATATGTAGAGCTCGTTGAAACAAGCATTTTTTTCGTGTGGTTGACCAATTTTGGGAAGCTATTGTCATTGGTTTCAGTTTTAAAATACTTTTCACATACGGGAATTTGGCAACCCTTGGCAATGCATAGAAGCTAATTTCAATCCCATAGTAACCACATTTTAAAACACTTGTGTGTTGGTTTAGTCTAGTTTATTTCCTTATATCCCTTCTGCTTATAAGGAAGCAAGTTCTATGACCGTTTCTGCTAATATTTTCGCATGAAATAGAGGAATAAACTTATTAACAATTTTTACAGCGATTTAGAGAGTCGTGAGAATGGAACACGTCATATTTTTAATTTAACCCTTTGTTGCTTGTCGGTACCTGTAAGTTCCGCTTGTTTTAAGCGTAAGTATACAAATAGGGTTGTACTCTAGGATTAATTTTATATTATATTAACCATAAACAAGTAACAAGGCTCTAAAATTCCAGTGATTTTTTTTAAATAAGTAAAGGAGTACAGCCCACATAACTAGTCAAATGTAACCTCATTAGCTTCCAAGCATCACACCGATTATTTTACTTGGGCTCTCCCCGTCCTTTACCACAAACACTGGGAACTGAACTTGCAAAATTTGGCTTTGAATGGATGGCCAGTCTATTACCTATCGCTTAATACTCATGGTTACTTGAACCATATTTTTGGTAGTGCCTTTGGCAGGATTGTGAAAACTAGTTTAGAAGAATTTAAACTTTTAATTGGGAAGAAAAAGATTAATAAAGGCTCCACATATATTTTCTCTTTTGTTTTATATAATAATTTTATAGGTTTGTTCCATATATTTTAATAGAACCCCGGTTTTAGTCTTGAATTAAAGGAAAAACGGCATTTGCAATATACTAGTGCAGGCAACTAAGGGTTAAACAACTAATTTGATGCTTAAATTCATTCAACAGTTAATGTAATAGAAATAGCCGATGTAGGTATATTATGCAAGAATAAGACTGCAAGCTCAAGCCATAACTTATCTTTCTGTCTATTGTCTTAAGCTAATGGTTCAAATGAAGTCCCGGTACGAAGGAGAAGATGTAGACGCCGTTCTCCCGTTTAGCCACTCTTGCCATGTAAAGCACAATTAAGAGAGAGTGCTCCAGCGAAATACAGCGTATAATTAAGCCGCACACTGCACGATGGGGCGCCACTCCACACAGAGCAAGACATAAACTCACTCACGTCGCCATGACGACAAATTTATTTGTTTCGTACCGCTGGCTTCTGAGCGCACAATAACGCTAAAAGTAAATAGCGAGCATCCGCATTTCAATAAAAGAACACCGTTACTCGAGCATACTCTTTGGCTCTTTTGCTGCCCAGACTCTGCACTAGTGCTAATGGGGGAGTTTCGCGCAATTGCGAACATAAATTCAGTTTGCAAAGTAATCTTGTCGTCATTACGGCTCGGATTTCGTTCCAGAAGTTCTTGTTTTCATGAAGAGGAATTTCTGTACTTTCGGTAAAATGCATATAAACACCCCTGTAGCAAAACGAGCAGTAATTTAAGAGCCGATTGCATGAAATGCTTGCCTGAGGATAACTTTAATTGAAGTTCAAGACTTGAACAACTATAACATTCATTTCAACTGAACTTGGTTTAATTCTTACATAAGATCGCCAATAGAGAAGGGGGGGGATAAGAGTAACTAAACAAAAGTGACTACAATGTTTTATATATATTGTTTTATATATATGACATAATATATATGTCATACTTAGCTCACTGTTGTGTTATGGTTTTATATATTGTACATATATTATGTGTATATATTTCTTTTAAGTGTAATTATCTATTATAAGAGGGTGCATTTATGAAGGTATACTCTGTGCTGCAAATTTAAATTGCTATATTTGAATATCTTTGTATTTTTATTTTCGTGTTTACTCTTTTAATTCTTTGTTGTTGGTGTTTTAATATTGCTTTTTAGTGTGTATTACAAAGGCAAGTACGGTCTGTGGACCCATGCCATTGTTGAAATTCTAGGTACATATGATATTTTTTTATTGTCTCATTTATATAGCCCCCTTAACATCTAAGGGCATATCGGGGGCTTTCCACTTGAAACACTCGTTGTCTGTAGGTTCTTTTACGTTAGTTTAAATCATTCATATGATATTATGTAAATAAATTCACTTATTCATTCATTCTTACATAAGATGGCAGGAGAACCATTATATCAGCATGAAACACCATGAAAATAAGAGATAAAATCACATATTATCGTAAAGATGCCATTTTATTTTCTTTTGTTTCCGTTGATTGTCGTAAAGAAAAAAAAAGGGGTGAGGGAGAGCCCATTAAAGTACAAAACTCTGATGTGTTCCATTCACATGACTTTCTCCAGCTGTTCCGCAAACTATTTACTGAAAATAGTTATCATATTAGCTACATCATGCTAATCAGGATAAAAAATAAAACAGAATTAGTTTTATTACTTGTTTTCTTGTAAGTAGAAGGGACATAAGGGAATGCACAGGCTAAAGCGATGGTCAAGTCCTTTAAAAGTCGGTCGCTATGTGAAACAATTTAAATTTCATTCTCTTTCCTTGCCAACAAGAAACAAACGTGAAACGAGAAAGATGTCTTCCCGTTCGAGAAAAGTTTAGGTGGCTAAAATGGAAGCCAATAACCCGGAATATCTTGAAAACGGTTAACTATACAAAAAATACATACAGCATTAATTGTGGGTTTTAATGAGTTTTACATGGTTTGTGTGTCTATTACGATTTGCCAGTTATACAAAATACATCCTGAAGGAAGAAGTCTTCACAGGCTATTCCCACAAAATTCATGTTTCATTTGTCATAAAAATAACTTAAACATACAGTATTTTAATTAAAGGGAAGTGTAAAGGGAAGTTGGGGGTTTGGGAGATTTTCTTTAAAATCTTCGTGTCGCATCCTTGAGAAATACCAAACTTAAATACCAAATGTGGTATTGAACTGACTTTTCGTTTTTGAGCTATGCTGTCCACACATACACAGAAGGAAATGCGTATAAAAATTCCTTTTTTTTTGGATCAGGGAGTCTCAAAGCTTGTATTTCCGGTGAAATCTCAGTATCGAATTTTTGGGTTCATTAGAAAACCTTCTCTATACACTGTGTACATAGTACGCGTAGGGAAAGTAATAAATCTCAGTTTGAAGTTTCGTACCTGCGTAGATTTTGATTATGGTAACATAGTTCTAAATTTTGTGTCACTAAGCTTAATGTGCCTTTGGAAGGGAAGTAAAGCCGTTGGTCCCGTTCTACGGCACGTAAAAGAACCTCAAGCATGATAGAGAGGCCTTTGAAAAAAATTAAGCGGTCTTTCACGCCCAATTTAGAATAGGACGCTGAGAACCACAGCAGTTAAAGAGCGTCTATAAATAACACGCCATTTATATTTTACCAAGCTTAATGGTTGCATTTATTTTGTTTCGGTACACTAGAAGCCTGTCAAAACCGCGAATGTGGTTTGCTGACAAATATTGTAATAATCCGAAATATGAATTAGTAAGCACATCAGCCACCATTACCACTGGGTTTCAGAATAATTATATGCAATTAATGCAATCAATATCAGTGATGGCTAAGGACTCTTCCAAAATCGTCATGAGCATTTTATTAGTGACATTGGTAATGTGCAAATTAAATACTGAAGCTTTCATATGGCTGTATTTTCAAACATCCTTGTATTATCATTTGTCATTTTATTTTACTATATTTAAAAAAAATCCAATGTGTAACACTCACATGACTTTCTCTAGCTGCTCTACAAACAAACATCTTACAAAAGATTCTTCTTCTTTCTACACCATGCTAATCGAGATAAACATTAGCAAGTGGAAGGGAACTAAAAGAATTCGCCATGCTAAAGTGATAGTCAAATGTTTTAAAAGCTATCTTTAGGCGACTGTCATTGCAAGTCGCTTATTTGCTTGGCCAACAATAGAATATAACAAAAACGGACACTTCCTCTCTGACAAAAGTGTTGAGTACTTGACAAATGAAACTAATAACAAGGAATATCTCTAAAACGGTAAATTCAACTAAAAAATGTATATGACATAATTGTGTGTTTTAACGAGATCTAAATTATTTGTTTACTAAGTTTTTGTGTATGTCTTGTGGTTTACTAGTTAAGCAAAATTCAGCAAAATTCATCCAGAATAAACAGGTCTTCAGAAGCCATCCCCAGAAAATTGAAGATATGCATTTTATTTGTATGGAAATTATTTTAATATGTGGTACTTTAATCAAAATCATTAGTCATTTTTAGAAAATCAAAATTTTCGAAAAGTTTTCATGTAAAGGGTAGTTTGTAAGTCTTCGTGTCTCATCCTTGGAAAATACCAAACCTTCATACCAAGTTTGGTATTTAACAGTATTTTCGTTTTTGAGCTACGCTCTCAAAAGACACACACGGACCTTTTTCTAAAAATTACTTCTTTGAACTCAGGGGACCCCAAAACATATATTTCCGGTGAAAACTCGACATCGAATTGGGTCGAATATAGTACCTTCTCTATCCACCACGTACATTATACATGCGGGCTAGAGAAAGTAATACATATAAGCAGTTGTGTATATTTTGGATAGATAGAGTCAGACTTAAATATTCAATCCCGTAGCCGGGACTTAAGCATTAGATCGTCCACTCTCTATTCGGTTGACCTAAAAGTTGGTTAAACTATAAAACCCGCAACTTAAAATACGACATGGTCACCATTGGGGTTGTCATCTCAAAATAATTTGAGATCACCTTATGCTTTACTGGGAAACATGTGAGTCAGTTGAGGAATTTAATGCCATGCCGGCATATTGCCGTGGTAGCTCAGTGGTTAGAGCAACCAGATAGAGATCGGGAGATCCGTGGTTCAAACCCCGGCTATGGCATTACATTTTTCAGTCTGCCTCTACCTATACGCGGCTTGTGTGAAAAAAAAATTAAAAGTGTGTTTTTTTTTCTTTATCTTATTTCAAGCAGGTTTACTCGAGCATCCTAACCACACTAATATTTTTGAATTGTTTTATTTGTATAGCCCCCTTTAACTTCAATGGTCATATCGGGAGCTTTGACTTGTGAAACAACTCATGTTACTGTAGGTTTAGAACGTTAGGTTAATCAATGTTATTACTAAACACATGCACATTTATAAGGGAATAATTCTGATTAAAGAAATCGAACCCGGGACCTCCGGGTGAGAAGTCAGCTCACTGACCACTCGACCACGGTAGTCAATTAAATCTTTGTTAGCTTTTAAAATGAGCAAACTTTAAAGCTCAGTTTGACCTGAATAATTATAATTACTTTCTCTACACGTACTATGTACACAGTGCATAGAGAAGGTATTGTAATGCACCCAAAAATTTCGATATCGAGATTTCACCGGTAATACATGTTTTGGGACCCCCTGAATCCAAAAAAGCATTTTAGAAAAACGTTCGTGTGTGTGTGTGTCTGTGGGCAGCATAGCTCAAAAACGAAAAACCCGTTAAATACCAAACTTGGTATTGAAGTTCAGTATCGTCCAAGGATCCAACAAGAAGATTTTCAAGAAAATCCTCCCACCCCCAACTACCCTTTACATAGAAAAATTTACGAAAATTTTGATTGTCTCAAAAATGGCCCTAACGATTTTGTTTAAAATATCGTCTATTAAAGATATTTACATGACAAATAAAATGTATATCTTGAATATTTTCTGCAAATAACATCTGAGGTCATCTTTATTCTGGATTAATTTTCTGGAATTTTGCATAACTGGTAAATCGTAAGAGCTAGACAAAACCTTACCACACAAAAAATGCATTTTTTTCCTGGAGTTGACTGTTTTTAAGATATTTATTGGTATTGATTTCAGTTTTAAAATAGTTTTTCCTTTTCCCATATGGGAGCCTTTTAACACCTGACCACACAAAGAATGGGATTTTTATTTCATAGCAGCCATATTTTCAAGATCTTATAGGTCGGTTAGGTCTAATACATCCCCTTATTTACCTTCTACCTATAAGGAACTAAGTAATAAAACCGTTTTTCCTAATGTTTATCTCGATTAGCACGAGTAAATGGAAGAAAAAGCTTATTAACATTAATTTGTTACAGAGATGTAGAGAAAGCCATGTGAGTGGAACACGTTGACAGCATACTTCAGGTCACTTATAAAATAGTGTCGAGATTTTGTTGAAAAAAGTAATAATCTTTATTAGAAGTGGTTGATTTCCTTAGAGAATTTCAATAGAGAATATGTAAAAATTATTTCATTTTCCTTCCTATTATTAACCTTGTAATGAGAAATGTTACCTCAGTTTACAAGATTTGTGATGCTGTTTGCAATTTGTAAAAAATCGGTTTCTTAATGGAAGTTTGTGTGAGGTCAGCTCGCTGACCACTCGACCACGGAGGCAGTCTTTCTTTTTATTGTTTCATTTATATAGCCCTCTTTAACCTTGACTTGTGAAACTGCAGGTTCAGAACATTAGGTTAATAAACGTTATATTACTAAAAACACACACACACACACACACATTCACTCTCACATTCATACTTCCAGACTCTATGGGGGATAGGTAATAATTCTGGTTAAAAAAAAAAATTCCTTCCCCAGCCGGGAATCGAACCCGGAACCTCCGGGTGAGAAGTCAGCTCGCTGACCACTCGACCGAGGCAATCTACAGGTTACTCTTGTTGCACACTCCACATATTTGTAGTTTGTGTTTGTAAAGTAATCAGTTTTTCAACAAGTGGCTTAAAATTTAAACAGTTACCTGTATTTTAACATTTGTGAACAGAAAAGTATACAATTAAGTACACAACAATATATCTTTAAACTGCAAAAAATATTCTTTAGAAGCAGTTTCAGTGATTCAGATAATGATGGAAGTTTGTTCAAGGGAGCTAGAAGCTCATTGGCTCAGAATTAATAATGGCTTTGCATATCTTGACGAGTACCATTACAATGTCGGATGACTCCTTTTGTAATGGAATTGTTATTGCAAGATATATAATATAGATATTCAGCATGTAATAAACAAAAGTGGAGGGAGACCTAACCTCAAAACAAGGGCTGTATGTTGCACGGGAACTGGTTGTCAATTTCATATATATATAGTTTCTAAAGTTTCCTTTGCAGAAATGTATACCCTTATTTCCCTTCTACTTACAATGAAGCCACTAATAAGAGCATTTTTTCTAATGCTTATCTCTATTAACCTGACGTAGATAGAAGAATAACACTTTTAAAAATAATTTGTTACAGATATGTAAAGAAAGTCATGTCAAGACATGTATAGTTAGATTCTGTCTCTTACGGTTTACCAGTTATGCAAAAATCAATCAGAATGAAGAGAACTCAAAAGGTTACTCTCCAAAAATAAAGATGGCATTTTATTTGTCATTAAAATGTCTTAAATAGATTGTATTTTACTCAAAATCGTGTGAGCAGTTTTCGAGATAATCGACGTTTTCTATAAATGTATGATTAAACATTCCAAAAAAATATAGTTTGGGGCCGGTACTCGAAAATGCTGAACTTAAATACCAATTTTGGTATTTAACTGCCTTTTTGTTTCACAGATACACACGAATACATACTGCTAAATACTTAAAATGGCATTCGGTTTCTGGACATTAATTTTTACTTTCTTTACAAGTACTGTACACATAGTATAGAGAAGGTATTGCACTCCACCAAAAAATTCAAAAACGAAAAGTCAGTAAAATACCGAACTTGGTATTTAAGTTTAGAATCTTCCAGGGATGCGACACGAAGATTTTGAGAAAAGCCCCCCCACACCAAACTACCCTTTACATGGAATTTTTTTCGAAAATGTTTATTTTCTCAAAAATAGCTCTAACGATTTTGATTAAAGTATTGTATATTAAAGATATTTACCTGACAAATAAAATGTATATTTTGAATTTTCTGGGAATAGTCTCTGAATTTTACTTTATTCTGGGTGAATTTTACGGAATTTTGTGTAAATGGTAAACCGTAAGAAATGGACAAAAACTTAACACACAAAAATGTAGAGCACATTAAAACACACAATTTATGTTTTATACATTTTTTTCGTGGAGTTAATCGTTTTTGAGATACTCCTTGTTTTTGGTTTCAGATTTGAAAAGCTTAACTATTTTCATACAGGAATTTGTCAACTCCTGTCCATACAAATAAAGGAACCTCAGTCACATAGCAACCAACTTTTGACTACCACTTTAACCTATGCTACTTCCTTATTTCGCTCCTACTTACAAGGAAGTAATAAGACTGTTTATGCTAATATAGGTTTTTTAACAATAATTTGTAGCAGAGATGTAAGGAAAGTCATGTGAATGGAATACATCAGATTTTTTTAATTAGTTTGTTTCTAGTGATGTAACGCAAATAGTGTGGAATTTCAACGTTGTAGGAATATAATTTTTAGAGTTTCAGATACATTATATATAATGAAATTTATCTAACATTGACTGTGTTTTCAATTAGGAATATAACGAATTCTTTCAGCGACTGCAATGAAAAACATATTTTCTGCTGCTTACATTTGATGTGAAGGCAAAATTTCACCAGCAATATTTATTGTTTACGTACAATTCCCATATACAAGACCCACCCGGCTTTGTATTTCCTAAAACACATGGCAGGAACATGAATATGGTTCAATAAACAGATGAAAATATGTAAACAAAGAGAGGCTGGATCCAGCTGTCATATGTAGCATCAGTAAACAACGCTGCTATTTCCGCATGCGCAGAATCCCACCTTTCTATTAACTCCGGAAGAGTCAATCAAAATTGGCATTCAATCCCATTTAGGAAAATAGGAGTAGGAATCAGTATATTCAGGTCATCCTGGCTCCCAATTTATTAGACGAGAGATCACACTTGGATAAGGCTGGAAATGCATTCAAGTCAATCTTTAATGTGTAAACATGCCTTAGAATGCATTTAAATGCTTAACTAATAGATATACTGATTTGTATTAAAGTGATAAACCTATTCGATAATTAATGTTATTTTACTGATGGACTTGGAAGTATTAGTTTACAATTATTATTATTATTATTCTTATTATTCTTATTATTATTATTATTATTATTATTATTATTATTATTATTATTACTATTATTGGTGCTGGCGGTGGCAGTAGTAGTAGTATCCTGCACACCTTTCATTTTACATTAATGTCAATTGAAGTAACAGAATCTGGTTTCTTTTAAAAATTAATTTACAATTTTCCTTTGGAAGGTAGGGAAAGTGATGCATTCTACTCAAGCATTTAAGCTACAGATTTTACTGTAAATAGGGGTTTGATCTACCAACCCAAAAACGACCATCTAGAAGAAGTTAGTATTCTTCTTTGAACAGCATATCTCCAAAGATGACAACGTATTTAAGCTCAGTGTATTTTTAGGATAAAACACAATTTTTACAATTTCCCTTCTCCAACCCGCTCATATATATATATAATTTTTTTAATAGTGTTTACTACTTGTGGCACTGCAGGTACGGACTGATGATAGACGGAATGAAGATGGAGCGCCGGTGGAATGCGATGGCGGGGGAAACCGGAGAACCCTTAGAAAACCTGCGTCGGCACCGCTTTGTCCACCACAAACCCCTCATGCGGTCTCTTGGGATCGAACTCGGGCAGCTTAGGTGAGAGGCGAGTGGTTTAATCACTCCGCCACGGCGCGGCCTCATATACAGAAATATTTTCGTTATTTGGTTTATAAAAAATGGCTTTAACAAGTTTAACTAAAGTGCCATATTTTTAAAATATGAATGTTATTTTAGAAGCTATACTTTCTGAAAATAGCTTGTAATCCTATTAATTTTGATTGAATATGCTACGTTGTGTAACTGGAAGACCGTAAAACCTGCAAAATGTATTATAATAGGAAAATATAGATATTTCCGTTTTTGTTAACAACCTCCATTTTCAATGTTGTACTTCGAAAATCTTGGCATCGTACATAGAGCATGCAATGTGAAAACTTAGCATATACTTATCTCACTTCCTGTATAAATGTTTCAATAAAACTATATCATGAATCAATTTCCGGCAACGTTTATCTTGACTCATCAACTAGCTAGAAAAATCTTACGTCTTTCATTCACATAATATTCTCTCCCTATTTTTCAAACAACTTATTTTCTTACAAAAGGTTATTTCTTCATCTATACCATACTAATCGAGATAAACATTGGAAGAAATTTTCTTTTGTGTTCCCTAAGGAAGGTAAATAAGGAAATACACAAGACTAAAGCAACAGTAAAACATTTTAAAAGCAGTTCTTATGCGATTGAAATTGAGATTAGATTCTCTTTACATGGCCAGGAATAAAACAAAAGAGATATGAAATGAATTATGTCAGCCAAGAGTAAACCAAAAGAGCTTCTAAATGATGACATCTTTCTGTTTTAGAAAAGTTTAAGTATCTTAAAATTGAAAAAAAAATACCATGGAATATCTCGGAAATAACTAACTCTAGAAAAAAGTGTGACATATATTGTGTTTTAACGAGATCTACAATTTTTGTTTTGCAAGTTTTTTTTTCTATCTCTTACAGTTTACCAGTTTTAAAAAACAGGTGTTCTGAGACTATTCCCCGAAAATTCAAGATATAATTTTCATAATTTGAAGACATCTTAATAATGTGGCATTTTAATCAAAATCGTTTGAACCAGTTTTAGAAAACCCAAATTTTCAAAAAAATGTTCCATGGAAAGAGCAGTTGGGTTAGGGAGGACTTTCTCGAAAATCTTCGTGTCACATTCGTGGAAGATGCTTAACTCAAATACCAAGTTTGGTACTTAATGGACTTTTCGTTTTTGAGTTATGCTGCACACATACACACACGGATCTGGGTATTTACAGTAAAACCTCGGTATCTAACTTTTGGGTAAAATACATATCTTCTTATCTACTATGTGTATTATACATGTAAAGATAGCCTTTAACAAGTATTTGTATAACATATCTAAAAACAAAGAAAGTTGGCAGAGCAAACAGCGTAACTACATCAGTTCTTCAATATTTTCCCATACTGTTTAAGGCTGCAGTTTTTAAAAGCATAATTTGTTCTACTTGCTTTGAATAACGCTTTTAAGTTATATTCCCGCCTCTGATTGTACGGCTACCCTTGAAATCGATTACAGCGGCAACTTCTCTGACGCAGCTGCTATGCGGGTATGCATTATTTTCAGGCGCCTAACCAAACCTTTTTAAGCTGATACATTACCTCTGTCACAATGGAATTTAGAGCTCATTTCAAAAACTCTGCGTCAAAATCGCTCTGATTTCTTACCCGCTATCATTTCTAAAAATTACTTTTTCAAATTAGTACTTTTTATTGACTTCCTGTTAACTTTAGTGATTGTTGAAAGAAGTGCTTTCAGTATAAACATTTTAGCAGGCACACAAAACTATACAGAAAGGTGATACGATACTCAGCATTTTGTATCGATTTTCATTGATTTTTAAGCTCTCCTTGTGTCAACGGCGCAGAAACAAAACACTGATATTTCAAAGTGCGTTACTAAAATTCTGGAAAATTCAAACGAACAATAACAAATATTTCGGAATTCTCCTGTACTAAGCAAAAAAAAAAAAAAAAAAATCAGATGTGTTCCATTCATATGACTTTCTTTACATCGCTGTACCAAATTATTCTTAAAAAGCATATTCTTCTATCTATTTTATGATAATCGAGATAAAGTTAGCATAACTTTTCTTAATTACTTGCTTACTTGTAAGTAGAAGAAAACAAGGAAATACATTATACTAAAACGAATGTCAAATCTCTTAAAAACTGGTTACCATGTGGTTGAAATCCGTTTCCAGGCTGGGTCAGGAGTTTACAACCTTCCATGTGAAAAATGTTTAAGTATTTTAAGCATGAAAAAAAAACAACGAATATATACGAAATGGTTAATTCCACGAAAAAAAAAACGTATATAATATAAATTGTCTTTTAACGTGATCTACATTTTTTGTGAAGCAAGTTTCTGTCTGTCTCTTATGGTTTACCAGTTACGCAAAACTCGGCGAAATTCATTCAGAATAAAGAGGTCTTCAGAGGCCATTTCTAGAAAATTCAAGATATACATTTTATTTTCCATATAAAAATCTTTAACGTACAATATTTTAATCAAACTCATTAGAGTCATTTTTGAGAAAATCAAAAATTTCAACAAATTGTCCATGTAAAGGGTAGTTTGGGTTGGGAGATTTTTCTCAAAATCTTCATGTCGAATACCTGGAAGATATAAACCTTAAATACCAAGTTTGGTATTTTACCGATTTTTCGTTTTTGAGTTAACGTGTTCATAGGCACACCTACACCCGCACCGATGCACACGGGATTTTTTCCAAAAATGCTTTTTTTGGATACAAGGGGCCCTAAAACGTGAATTTCCGGTGAAATCTTGGTATCGAATTTTTGCTTCTCTATACACTATGAATATAGTACGTGTAGAGAAAGTAATATATGAGCGATGCGGAACTAAAAGCTGTCCGCGATTCTTTTGTGTCCCAAGCAGAAGCGTTAACTACAATTTTATCTTGTGTAGCCCTAAACGAATCATAATTAATCTCGTTTCCATATATATATAAATTTGGACGCCTCATAATTTTCACTTCCTCTACATGTACTATGTACATAGTGTATAGAGAAAGTATTGTATTGCACCCAAAAATTCGGTACCGAGATTTAACCGGAAATATTTTTGAGATCTCCTGAATCCAAGAAAAGCATTTTTATAAATATGTAATATTTTCAATAAAATCCCCCACCTCCAGCTACCCTTTGTATGAGAAAAAATTTCGAAAATTTTGATTTTCTCAAAAGTGGCTCTAACGATTTTGATTAAAATGTCGTATATTAAAGATATTTACATGAAAGATAAAATGTATTTCTTGAATTTTCTGGGATCATCCTCCAGTACATGTTTATTCTGGATGAATTTTGCGGAATTTTGCATAACTGCTAAACCGTAAGAGAGAGACAAGAACTTACTCAATAGAAAATTTAAAACTCGTTAAAACACACAGTTTATGTTATATACAATTTTTTGTGGAGTTGATCATTTATTTAGATATTCCTTGTTATTGGTTTCAGCTTTAAAATACTTATATTTTTCTCATAGGGACATTGTCAACTCCTGTCCATACAAACAAAAGAACTTCAACCACATAGCAATCAGCTTTTGTCTATCACTTGAGCCTATTGTACTACCTTATTTCCCTGCTACTTAAATGAAAGCTAGTAATAAGACGATATCTGCTAATGTCTTCTCGATTAGCATGAAGTAAATAAAGGAACAAGCTTTTTAACAATAATTTGTTGCAGAGATGTAGAGAAAGTCATGTGAATAGAACACACCAGATTTTGTTTAGGTGTGACTGAAAGATTTATTGTTCGTATAATATAAAATGTTACTCTGTTGCCTACTGCAACGGATTTCCCTGCTACGTATCTTCTAAGGATGGGATACGAAGATTTTGAAGAAAACTCCCCCAATCCGATCTACATATTATGTATAACATTTTGCGAAAACTTCGACTCTCTCAAAAATGGATCTAATGATTTTTATTAAAATACACACACATACATACATATAATACATAAGTTTTAAATCACAAAATACAAAATATACATATCTATATATTGAATGTTGTGGAAATAGATTTTGGCTCTCTTTATTCGGAATTACTTTTGTATAATTTTTAAGCCGCAAAGATACTTAAAATCTCATTAAAGCACACAATTTAGATTAAATATACTTTTTGGATATTTAACAATTTCAGAAACATTTCTGATTATTAGTTGACATTTTTAATAGTTATATTCTTTTTTGAAATGGAGAATAATTATTCGCTTTTTGGTCTATCTGGTCAAGCAATGAGAGCAGACTCTCATAGCATCACATAGTGACCTGCTCTTAAAATATTTGAGTATGGCTTTAGATAGTGTTCCCTCGTTCCGCTTTTACTTACAAGGAAATATGCAAGAAATGTATCAAATTCTGCAAATGTTTATCTCGATTATCCAAAAAATAGATAAAATATGCAGATTAGAGTGTCATGAGAATGTAAAACATAAGATATGTTTTATATCTTATTCATAAAATCAAACTAGGTTGGTAAGTTGTTTTCAGAATTGCATTCATATTCTGGAAGTTGCTCAACCTTTTGTGTCCTTTCTTTTTTACTTTTTCCACACATACAATGTATATAGTGTATAGAGGAGGTACCTATTGTATTCCCTAAAAGTCCATACCGATATTTCAACAGAAATACATGTTTTGAGACCCTCTGAATAAAAAAAGCATTTTTAAAAAAATGTACGGGTGTGAGTGCCTGTGGGCGCACAGCTCAAAAACGAAAAGACGGTTAAAAACCAAACTTGGTACTTAAGTTTGGTATTTTCCAAGAATGCAACACGAATATTTTCAAGGAAATCCCCCCAACCCTAACTACCCTTCACATGGAACATTTTTCAAAATGTTTGAATTCTCAAAAATGGCTATCGATTTTGATTAAAATCTGTCATATTTAAGATATTTATATGCCAAATATCTTCAATTTTCTGAGTAAAGAATTGAAGACATGTTTATTCTGAATGAATTTTGCATAGCTGGTAAACCGTAAGAGATAGACAAAAACGTACCACACAAAAAATATACAGCTGGTTAAAACACAATTTTCGTGAAGTTGACCATTTTTATGATATTTCTTGTTATTAGTTTCAGCTTTACTATCGATTTAGCCAACCCTTATTTCCCTTATATTTAACAAGGAAGTAAGTAAAAAGACAAGTAATAAGTCGTGTGAATGGAACACACACTTTCTTCTCTTTTTAAAGTATAACAGTAACATCTCCTAAAATCGGCACCCAGATTTTTGCAAATAACAATAATTCATACATTAACACGCATGTTCTGGTGAAGCAAACAGGTATAGAATTTTGCAGGTGTGCCCAAACACAAATATCAATGAATTTAAATTTGGCACGTCTGAATGGAATAGAGTGTATTCGTGCGTTAACACGCGCTAATTACCTGTTAGAATAGTTTGAAACACACACGACTACTGTGTTATTGTGGTTAAAGGAATGTAAATTAATTGTACACAGAGACTACGGCAAAGCGCTTCTAATTTCCATATTATCTTGGATTTTAAGTGGGGAGAGTACAGGGATGAGATTAAAAGCAAGTATATAACACTTGAGTAACATTTAGTGCCTTCGTGCAGCGAATTAATGACCAGTAAAAGGAAGGACTTCACGATGTATACATATTTCATTTGAGTAATACATATTTCGTCTTCACTGAGATTGGCCACCATTTCAAGGCTAGAAATCTCATTTGGCTACAGCTAAGGCCATATAAAGGGTGTTAATGAACTATGTCGAAATATTTTCACAGAAGATTACTTAAATAAGTGTATGGAATAATTGTTTTTTTCACACAAGCCGTGTGTAGGACAGGAGTTGGATATGTAGAGCCAACATGCTATGGTAGCTCAGAGCAGAGCAACCGGCTATGGCATTGAATTTTTCAGTCTGACTCTACCTATCCAACTAAATAAGTAATTTGAGATAGGAGATGTATGTCCCATTCTATACTGGGCGTGAAAGACCGCTTAATTTTGCTCATAGGCCACTCTATCAGGCTTGAGATTCTTTTACGTGCCGTAAATCTACGACACGAGGGCGACGACATATTACAGCGTACCTCTCTAGCGTAGTGGCTTTCAAGTGAAAGAGTTTCCGAGTTCGGGTCTCGTCCACGTATCGCGGCACTTCGTCTGGAATGAAAAAAATAATAATAAAAACATTTACTCTATGACAGGAATCGAACTCATGACCTTTGGGTATAGCAGCTTCCCGCGTTACGCATTAAGCCACCAGAGCAGTTGAAAAAATGCCTCCAGAGGCTACCTCAAGAACGTAGTTAATAAATGCTCGGTGTCGCACTGTTAAGTGATTATTTCGAGATTTTACAGATTTTTGCGACATTAAAGCTTGAGAACGCTAGTAACGAGCTGCTAAAGATCTATATTTCTATTCTCGGGCAACAGCTTTAAAGACATTCTAAGCCATTTTTACTTTCTCTATATGCACTATGTACATAGTGTATAGAGAAGGTATTGCACTCCACCCAAAAATTCGTTACCGAGATTTCACCGGAAATATATGTTTTAGGGTCCCCTTTATCTAAAAAAAGAATTTTCGGAAAAAGGTCCGTGTGTTTGTGAACACGATAAATAAAAAACGAAAAGTAGCTAAAATACCAAACTTGGTATTTAAGTTTAGTATCTTCCAGGGATGTGACTCGAAGATTTTGAGAAAAATCCCCCCACCCCCAACTACCCTTTACATGGAACTTTTTTCGAAAATGTTGATTTTCTCAAAAATGGCTCTAACGATTTTGATTAAAAGTTCGTATATACCTGACAAATAAAATGTATATCTTGAATTTTCTGGGAATAGCCTCTGAAGATTAGTTTATTCTGGATTAATTTTACTGAATTTTGAATAACTGCTAAACCGTAAGAGATGTACAAAAGCTTACTAAACAAACAATGTAGAGCACGTTAAAACACACAATTTATTTTATATAATTTTTTTCCTAGATTGATCGTTTTTGATATATCCTTTTTTTTTCTTTTTTTTTTTTTTCAGCCTTGAAAAACATATCTTTCTCGCACAGGAACTTGTCAACTGCTGTACATACAAACAAAACTTCAGTCACGTAGAAACCAGCTTTTGACTATCATTTTAACCTAAGGTGCTCCCTTATTTCGCTTCTACTTACAAGGAAGCAAGTAATATGGTTATTTCTGCTAATGTTTTACCGATTAGCATGAAGTAAATAGAAGTATAAGCTTTTTAACAATAATTTGTTGCAGAGATGTAGAGAATGCCATGTGAATGGTACACATCAGATTTTTTCAACCTTCTTTGCTTTAACACTGACTTATCAGCACCTGATACCCACACGTTTAACGCTATGTAGCTGCGTTATGTTTGTCAGGGGATCATGCACCGCCGATCTCAAATTACTTTTATCAGTCACGTGCACAATCTCTAAAATTATTTCGGTGAGCTACATAACTCTTTTAACTCCCTTACCAGAGGTTGCGAGAATTAAACCTCTAATGACGATTAAAATCATTTTATTTACCCTCTATATATGTTTACTTTCTCTAGCTCACATGTAGAGTGCATGAACTCTAGTGTGTTCCCGTTTCACAGACCGGCCTGGGCACAGAACAACCTAATTTATTCCTTCTAGCAGTAGCTTCAATATAGACCAGTGTTGCTTAACCTACAGCGAGAGAGGGGAGGGCAGATTTACCTCCACCCATTTGTTTGGTAGTGGCATATAAATACCTCTCTTTCTATGACGTCGCTTTCTATCAGTGGTGGGGGCTTAAGTAACGTTAATGTTATATGGGATGTTACAAATATTAAAAAATCTGGCTTTCTCTATTCTCTGCAACAAATTTTTGTTAAAAAGCTTATGATTCTATTTACTTCATGCTAATTGAGAGAACATTAGCAGAAACAGTCTTATTACTTGCTTCCTTGTAGCATTGGTTACAGTGATAGTCAAAAGATAGTTACTATATGACTGAACTTCCTTTGTTTCTATGGACAGGAGTTGACATATTCCTGTATGAGAAAAGTATGTTTTTCAAAGCTGAAACCAAAAACAAGGAATATGTCAAAATCGATCAACTCCACAAAAAATGTATATGACATAAATTGCGTGTTTTAATGTGCTCTACATTTTGTGTGTGTTAAATTTTCGTCCATCTCTTACGGTTTAGCAGTTTTGCAAAATTATGTAAAATTCATCCAGAATAAAGTAGTCTTCAGAGGCTATTCCCAGAAAATTCAAGATATACATTTTATTTGTCAGGTAAATATCTTTAATACTTGACATTTTAATCAATATCGTTAGCCATTTTGGAGAAAATCAAAATTTTCAAAAAAAGTTCCATGTAAAGGGTAGTTGAAAATCTTCGTGTCGCATCCTTGGAAGGTACCAAGCTTATATACAAAGTTTGGTATTTTACCGACTTTTCGTTTTTGAGTTATCATGTTCACAGGCACATGGACCTTTTTCTGAAAATGCTTATTTTGGATACAGGAGACCCTAAAATATATATTTCCGGTGAAATCTCGGTATCGAATTTTTGGGTGGAGTGCAATACCTTCTCTATACACTATGTACATAGTACGTGTAGAGAAAGTAAAAAGACAACAACAAAACTTCTTGAACACCATTCTTCTTAGTGTCTTGGTTACCACTGTTTACTTGTAACCAGTTCATCAATGTTTGCCGACAGGGATGAACAACAGAGTCTTAAAAGGCAGACCAAATGAGGGCACCCTTCCGTACTACAATATTTGCTTTTTATTTGATTCGTTTTCGACAACTTCTGTTCACAAATATACGTAGAACCGAATATTGTTAATGCTTTCCCATGAACTTTCGCAATTTTGGATTTTTTTCATTGGGAACAGAATTAAATAAGACCGTCTTTTTTCTGAGTATATTTAATGGCTGTAGAATTTTGCAAAACAGCTAGTTTCATTTGAAGATCGTGAGGAACGTCTTTGCAGGCAAAATTAATTCAAATTCAGTGTTGTGACTGATTGCATCCCTGATAAAAAAAGGTTTCCCATAATCAGTATGATGGTAATTTTCAAAGTGTCGTTCAATATTACATCGGAACCCCAAGATAAGTAATGCTTACAAATAAGACATTTCAAAGTTAACAAAAGGCAATGTTCCTCCTATTCTTTCTGGAGTACGATATGTTTGGTTCGTTTGAAACCGGCCATCGTGTCGAGAATCGAACCGTTCAGTTAAACGCCACTGAATGGCTGAAAGGGAACTGCTTCCTACCTGGCCATGCACAAAACAAAGGAGGCGGGGTAACACAACTAGGTGACGCAATTAGCTCACAAGAGCAGAGGTTGGGCACCCTTGATATCGACAGTGCTCCCAGAAGAAGATGTGTCATTGCCTCATACGGCTTCGTTGCAAATTAAATTGTGATTTGAATACATTATTTTAGAATTAAAATGCTTAGTTATTAATTTCAAATTCGGTGTTACTTTCATATGTGCGCAATTAAAGTTTTATGCATGATTCTTGTGATGTAATTTGCATTAAACAAATCCAAATGAGTACCTTTTTGTTACTTTTTCTATACCCAGTATGTATATAGTGTATAGAGAAGGTATTGTATTGCGCCTAAAAATTTAATACTGAGATTTCACCGGAAATGCATGTTTTTGGTGCGTCTGAAAAAAAAAGAAGCATTTTTAGAAAAAGGTCCTTATGCGTATGTGTGTGGACAACATATGTAGCTCAAAAACGAAATTACCAACCGTTAAATACCCTTTACATGGAAAATGTTTCGAAAATTTTTATTTGCTCAAAAATGGTTCTAACGATTTTGATTAAAATATCGTAAGTATATTAAAGATATTTACATGACAAACAAAATACATATCTTGAGTTTTCTGGGAATAGCTTTTGAAGAAATCTTTATTTTAGGTGAATTTTGCATAACTGATAAACTGTATGAGATAGACAAAAACTTATAATACATAACTTTTACGGTTCGTTAAAACACACAATTTATATTATAATTTTTTTCGTAGCGTTGACCGGTTTTGAAAGACTCCTTGTTAATGTTTTTATCTTTAAAATACTTATGCTTTTCTCATACAGGATTATTTCAACTTTTGGTCATACAAACAAAGGCACTTCCATCACATGGCAACCAGCTTTTAAAAGATTTAGCCTTTTGTATTGCTTCATTTCCCTTTTGAATAAAAGGAAGCAAGTAAAAATACCATTTCTACTAATTTTTCTCGATCAGCGTGAAAGAAATGGAAAAGATTTTTAACAATTTGTTGTAGAGATGTAGAGAAAGTCATGTGAATGGAACACATCAGATGTTTTGATAACATTATGGAATTTCAAATTATTTCGATTTGTATCATTCCCCACTCCAGAACGCTTTGAGTGTTCATTACTGTATATTTCTATACCTACAGGATAGATAGGTTATTAGTATGCATCCTTTGTCTAAGCAACCGGGAGCGATTATGAATAAAAGCTACCGCTCCGTTGTAACTTTTCGAGAGCGAGACTGTAACAGTAATCGATTGCGTTTCATTAGAGGCCTTTTACGTACGAGATAAAGTAAGAATAACAAGAAGCAGAAAGGCTACATAATAGAGATTCCCTGCCGGTTTCATTCCGAAACTTATGTAATGAAATGCACTACTTCTATGTATATTTTGTGATTAAATGAAAGGGAAATGGAAAACCACGGAAATGAATATTTTCCTTTTCTTTGTACGTTTCTTCTCTCACTTTTTTATTTTTACTTTCTCTGCACGTCCCGTGTACATAGTGTATAAAGAAGATATTGTATTGCACCCAAAAATTCAATACCAAGATTTCATCGGAAATACAACTTTTAGGGTCCCCGTTATCCAAAAACAGCACTTTTGGAAAAAGGTCCATGTGTATGTGCGTGTCCGTGTGTCTGTGAACATGATAGCTCTAAAACGAAAAGTTGGTAAGTATGTAGTTTTCGAGATATTCCTTGTTTTTGATTTCAGTTTTAAAATACTTAAACTTTTCTCATATGGATACTTGTCAACGCTTGGCAAAGAAATGGATTTTATTCCCATAGCAATCGCATTTTAAAACATTTGATGGTCGGTTTAGCCAAGTGCATTCCCTTGTACTTATAAAGGAACTAAGTAATAAGACCGTTTCTGCTAATGTTTTAGCATTAAATACAGAGAAGAATAAGTTTATTAACAATAATTTATACAGAGATGCAGAGAATGTCACGTGAATGGAGCACATAAGATTTTTCATTTTGTCAAAGAGAATAAAAGATATAACATGATATGGAGGATATGGAAGAAGCTCAAAATATAATGATGATAATTGTTGCTTAAGGGCGCTCATTTATTAGTCATTAACGTCAGTAGAAAACTACCGCGACAAAAGCAAAAGATAAAATTAATTAAAATTAATTATAAAACAAAGTTAGATATAAAATCCAGTGTAAATAAAACAATGCATGAATCTACAAAGTGATATCAAACAAAGGAACGAACAAATGTATAAAAATCACTAAAACTAAATCCACCTTGTAGAAGCCACTGGTGATGAAAATTTAAAAACTTTATATACCGTTCAATTACTATGTTTTAGGTTATATAAAACCAACTAAATGCGTATTTAAAAAAAAAAATAAAAAGTTAAAAAAAAATCTGATATGTTCCATTTATGTGACTTTGTGTACATCTCTGCAACAAATTATTTTTAAAAAGCTTCTTCTATTTACTTCACGCTAATCGAGAAAAAAAAAATAGCAGAAATAGTCTTATTACTTGCGTCCTAGTAAATGGAAGCAAGATAAGGGAGTACCATAGGTCAAAGTGATAGTCAAAAGCTGGTTGCTATGTGACTGAAGTTCCTTTATTTGTATGGACAGGAGTTGACAAATTCCTGTATGAGAAAAGTACAAGTTTTTCAAAGCTGAAACCAAAAACCATCAACTCCTCGAAAAAAATGTATATAACATAAATTGTGTGTTTTAACGTGCTGCACATTTTTTGTGTGGTAAGTTTTTGTCCATCTCTTACGGTTTAGCAGTTATTCAAAATTCAGTAAAATTCATCCAGAATAAAGTACTCTTCAGAGGCTATTGCCAGAAAATGCAAGAGATACATTTTAATTATTAGGTAAATAGCTTTAATATACGAAATTTTAATCAAAATCGAAAAAAGTTCCATATAAAGGGTAGTTGGGGTGGGGGGACTTTTCTGAAAATCTTCGTGTCGCATCCCTGGAAGATACTAAACTTAAAAACCAAGTTTGGTATTTTACCTACTTTTCGTTTTTGAATTATCGTGTTCACGGACACACACACACACACACACACACAGACACACACACATGGAAATGATTTTTTAGATAAAGGTGAACCTAAAACATAAATTTCCGATGAAATCTCGGTATCGAATTTTTGGGTGGAGTGCAATACCTTCTCTGTACGCTATGTACATAGTAATATATATAGTTATAGAGAAAGTAAAAAAATCGAGCGTTTTGTGTCGACATTTGCTTCCTACGACGATGAATTTTCACATACTATTCTTTTCCTAGTATGACGTGTGTGTGTGTGTGTGTGTGTGTGTGTGTGTGTGTGTGTGTGTGTGTGTGTGTGTGTGCAGCATAGCTCAAAAACGAAAAGGCTGTTAAATACTCAACCTGATATCTATCTTCAGTAACTTTCAAGGATGCGATACGAAGATTTTCACAAAATCTCCCACCCCAAACTACCCTTTAGATGGAAACATTTTCGAAAATTTTGATTATCTCAAAAATGGATCTAAGATTTTTATCAAAATCTCTTATTTTAAGATATTTGCATTATAAATAAGGTGAGTTTTGAATTTTCTCAGAATAGCCTCTAAAGACTGCTTTATTATGGATGAATTTTGCTGAATTCTTGGTAAACCGTAAGAGATAGACAAAAGCTAACTTAACAAAAAATGTAGATCTCATTAAAACACACAATTTATGTGTCGACTCCTGTCCATACAAACAAAGTAACTTCAGTGACATAGCAACCAGCTTTTGACTGTCACTTTAACATATGGTACTCGCTTATTTCGCTTCTACTTACAACAAAGAAGTAATAAGACTATTTTTAGTAATTTTTGCTTGTTTAGCATGCAGTAAACAGAAGCATTAGCTTTTTAACAATAATTTGTTACAGAGATGTAGAGAAAGTCATGTGAATGGTACACATCAGATTTTTTATCTTGGAATTTGTTTTAAACCAGTTTTTGAGATAGATTATTAGGTCTTGGTGGAGACAAACTGTAGGCAATTAGAGAAAAAAACTCACTTTTGCTACTTAGAGAACTTGGTGGTAATTTGTGCGCAAAAGTGAAAAGTTTTGAATTGTGTATTCTCCTGTGAAAATATACAGTACGCAGTCCATAATACAAATTGCGTTTGGCACGATTCATTAATTCAAAAGCTACCAAATCCAATATTGAGCAGTTAATGTCATTCCATTATTGTATTTTACATTATATCTCGGCAAGGATTAATTGAGTAGCTCCATTTTGTGACCAAGGTTAGCACTCTCGCGGAGTGTAATAAAATTTTATGGTTCTGTGTTTACACACCAGTGTGTTTTTATTATTATTGTTGCACGCGGCAGAAGAAGCTACGGCCAGTAAATACACATGGCTACCACACTGCGCGCACTACAAAATAAACACGGCATTTCTGTGCTGAAATAATTTCCCGCTTCTGTCAGACTGATGGGAAGATTCGTCTAACACCTGCATTTCTGTTTCAGACATGAGACAATTGTGTTTCAGCTACAAGGCACTCGTAAAATGACAGGACACAAAGAGTTGCATTGTGGAAATTTAGGTCGCGCCGTGGCCAAGTGATTAGACCATTCGCCTCTCACCAAGGCGGGTTTGTTCCCAGGCTACCGCATGTGGGATTTATTGTGGACAAAGCGGCGCAGGGGCGGGGTTTCTCCCGCTATCACATTCCACCAGTGTACTATCTGCATTTCGTTTGTCATCAATGTCATCGCCTGCGGTGCCGTGGGTAATAAAAACGGGCATTAGGCGCTAAGAAAACAATATGATGTGTTCCATTCACATGACTTTCCCTACATCTCTGTAACAAATGATTTTCATAAGCTTATTCTTTTATTTCATGCTAAAACACTACCAGAAACGGTCTTATTATTTAATTACTTTATAAGTAGAAATTAAATAAGGGAATACACTACGCTAAACCGACAGTCAAATGTTTTAAAATCTGGTTTCTTTGCGTGGCCAGGAGTTGACAAGTTCCTGCATGAGAAAAGTTTAAGTATTTTAAAACTGAAACCAATAAAAAGGGATATCTCGATAACGGCCAATTCCACGAAAAAAATGTATATAACATAAATTGCGTACTTTAACGAGATCTACATATTTTGTGCAGTAAATTTTTGTCTATCTCTTACGGTTTACCAGTTATGCAAAATTCAATAAAAATCATCCATAATAAAGAGGTCTTTAGAGACTATTCCCAGAAAATTCAAGATATACGTTTTATTTTGCATGGAAATGGCTTTAGTATGCAATGTTTTAATCAAAATCGTTACAGCCATTTTTCAGAAAATCAAAGTTTTCGAAAATTTTTCCATGTAAAAGGTAGTTTGGAATGTGGGAATTTTCTTGAAAATGTTCATATCGCATCCTCGGTAGATACCAAACTTAAATACCAAGTTTAGTATTTAACGGTCTTTTCGTTTTTGAGTTAAATTGTACATACACACACGCGCGCGCGCTTTTTATAAAAATGCCTTTTTTTACTTTCTCCATACGCACTATGTACATTGTGTATAGAGAAAGTATTGCACTCCACCAAAAATTCGACACCGAGATTTCACCGGAAATATATGTTTTAGGGTCCCAATATCCAAAAAAAGCATTTTCACAAAAAGGTCCGTGTGTGTGTGTGTGTGTGTGTGTGTGTGTGTGTGTGTGTGTGTGTCCGTGTGTGTCCGTGTGTCCGTGAGTCTGTGAACACGAAAACTCAAAAACGAAAAGTCGGTAAAATACCAAACTTGGTATTTAAGTTTAGTATCTTCCAGGGATGCGACACGAAGATTTTGAGAAAAATCCCCCCACCCCCAACTACCCTTTACATGGAACTTTTTTCGAAAAGTTTGATTTTCTCAAAAATGGCTCTAACGATTTTGATTAAAATTTCGGATATTAAACATGTTTACCTGACAAATAAAATGTACATCTTGAATTTTCTGGGAATAGCCTCTAAAGAGTAGTTTATTCTGAATGAATTTTACTAAATTTTGAATAACTGCTAAACCGTAAGCGATGGACAAAAACTTACCACACAAAAAATGTAGAGCACATTAAAACACACAATTTATGCTATAAACATTTTTTTCGTGGAGTTCGTCGTTTTTGTGTCATTCCTTATTTTTGGTTTCTGCTATGAAAAACGTATACTTTTCTCATACAGGAACTTGTCAACTCCTATCCATATAAACAAAGGAACTTCATTGACATAGCAACCAGCTTTTGACTATCACTTTAACCTACAGTTGTCCCTTATTTCGCTTCTACTTGCAAGGAAGCGAGTAATTAGACTATTTCTGCTATTTTTTTCTGATTAGCATAAAGTAAATAGAAGTATAAGCTTTTTAAGAATAATTTGTTGCTGGGATATGGAGAAAGTCATGTGAACGTGTACAGAAAGAAAAATTGATGAAACTAAAGTCAATGTCGACTAACATCTTCTACTTTGAAGAAAACAAGTTTGATCTGTTCCATTCACATACGTTTCTCAACCTATTTTGCAAATAAACCATTCTTACTAAAGATTATAATTTTATCTACATTATGTCAATCGAAATTAGGAAAACAAAGTCTATTATTTGCTTCCTTTTAAGCAGGAGGGAAAAAAAATACATTAGGCTAAAGCGATCGATAGTCCTTCAAAAGCTGGTCTATATGAACAATTGAAGTTCGTTTCCCTTTGCATTGCCTGCAGTAAAACAAAAGAGAAATGAACCGAAACGTGACCACGTTTGGGAAAAGTTACACTAGTTTAAAATTGAAACCAATAACACGGAATATCTCGGAAACGGTCAACTCTACAACAAAAATCTATATGACAAAGAGTGTGATGTTAAGGAAATCTACTTTTTTTGTAGTAAACTTTGTCTATTTTTAGATGTACAAAATTCAACCACATTTATTCAGAATGAAGAGGTCTGGTCTTCAGAAGCTATTCAAGGTGTACATTTTACTTGTGCTGTAAATATATTTTACCAAACCCTTAGAGCCATTTTTGAGAATAACATTTTCCATGCGAAGGGTAGTTTGGGGTGGGGTATTTTCTTTTAAATTTTGTGTTGCATCCTTCGGAGATACTAAACTTAAATACCCAAGAAGGTATTAATGGTCTTTTCGGCTTTGAGCTATGCTGCCCACGTATACACTCGCGCGCGCGGGCGGACATGTTTCGAAACATTTTGTTTGGATTCAGTGGGTCTTAATATATGTATTTCCGGTGAAATCTCGACACCGATTTTCTGGGTGGAATACAATACCTTCTATACCTAATATATACTTATAACGTGTGTATTTCTGCTATTTTCTTTTTACTTTCTCTATATGCACTATGTGCATAGTGTATAGAGAAGGTATGGCACTCCACCAAAAAAAGCATTTTCACAAAAAGGTCCGTGTGTCTGTGAACACGATAACTCAAAAACGAATAGTCGGTAAAATACCAAACTTGGTATTTAAGTTCAGCATCTTCCAGGGATGCGACACCAAGATTTTGAGAAAAATCCTCCCACCCCAAACTACTCTTTACAGGGAACTTTTTTTAGAAAATTTTGAGTTTCTCAAAAATGGCTCTAACGATTTTAATTAAAACTTCGTATATTAAACATATTTACCTGACAAATAAAATGTATATCTTGAATTTTCTAGAAATAGCCTCTGAAGAGTAGTTTATTCTGGATGAATTTTACGGAATTTTGAATAACTGCTAAACCGTAAGAGATGGACAAAAACTTACTATACAAAAAATGTAGAGCACGTGAAAATACACAATTTATTTTATATAATTTTTTTCGTGGAGTTCGTGTTTTTGAGACATTCCTTATTTTTGGTTTCTGCTATGAAAAACTTATATTTTTCTCATACAGGAACTTGTCAACTCCTATCCATATAAACAAAGGAATTTCATTAACATAGCAACCAGTTTTGACTATCACTTTAACCTATGGTACTCCCTTATTTCGCTTCTACTTACAAGGAAGCAAGTAATGAGACTATTTCTGCTAATTTTTTCTGATTAGCACAAAGTAAATAGGAGTATAAGCTTTTTAAGAATAATTTGTTGCAGGGATATAGAGAAAGTCATGTGAATGTAGCACATATTTTTATTTTAAGCTCCAGAACGCGTCAGTGCCTCTTATCTCCTCTTTCTCTCTGATTCTGGATGGTGACGAACTCTTTGTTTCAGCACCTCACATCCCCGACCTGTGGCATGAAAATGTATAGAATATATTCTGTACTGCCTCTCGAAAAGGTTTCCAACGCTATCGATTCTTCAGGTTGACACCCACAATATTCAAACTCTGAGTTTGATCTTCAGGCAAGTCACGTTTCAGAATTCTCTTCAACACAAAACTGCAAGCCTCCTGAAGCTGGTCGCACCAAAGGTAATGCTGACTAATAAAAGTGATACATGTTTTTACGAGCGCCAAGACCTTTGTGCGACTTGTGTTACACGCGCATTATGTGATCTGAAATGACCATCTAGGGGCAATAAAAAATCTAGAAACGGGCACTGGGAAGCAATATAAAGTCGTCATCAGTTCAGCATTCTTGCTTTTGGAACGTTTATTCATTGAGCCATATAATCTTACTGTAACGCAATTGTAATCATAGATTTTTACTTTCTCTACACGTACTATATATATAGTGTATAGAGAAGATACTGCATTCCACCCAAAAATTCGATACCGAGATTTCACAGGAAATGTACATTTCAGAGTCCTCTGTATCCACATGACTTTCTCTAGCTGCTCTACAAACAAACTTCTTACAAAAGATTATTCTTCTTTCTACACAATACTAATCGAGATAAACATTAGCAGAATGTTCTTATTACTTAGTTCCTTATTAGTAGAAGCTGACTAATCGAATGCACTATGCCTAACGTGATGGTAAACTGTATTAAAACTATCGTTATGCGATTGTCATTGCAAATCGCTTCTTTGCTTGGCCAGGAGTAGAACAAAAGAAAAACGGGCACTTCCTGTCTGAGAAAAGTACAAGTACTTCACAACTGAAACTAATAACAAGGAATATCTCGAAAACGTAAATTCCACGAAAAAAAGGTATATGACATTAATTGTGTACTTTAACGAGATCTACAGTTTTTGTGCAATAAGTGTTTGTGTATCTCTCGTTTACTCGTTATGCAAAATTCAGCAAAATTCATCCAGAATAACCAGGTCTTCAGAAGCCATTCCCATAAAATTCAAAGACATAAATTTCATTTGTGACGAAAATTGCTTTAATATGTGGTATTTAATCAAAATCGTTAGAGCCATTTTTAAGAAAAACAAAATTTTCAAAATGTTTTCCATATAAACATTAGTTGGGGGTGGGGGATTTTCTTGGAAATCTTCGCAGCGCATCCTTAGAAGATATCAAACGTGTATACCAAGTTTGTTATTTAACCGTGTTTTCATTTTTGAGCTATGCTGTCCAAACACACACACACACACGCGCACACAAGGTCCTTTTTCTGAAAGGTCCTAAAGCATGTATTTACGGTGAAATCTCTGTATCGAATTTTTGGGTGTAATACAGAACTTTCTCTATACACTATGTACATAGTACGTGTAGAGTAACTAAAAAGGATTTTCAGAAAAAGGTTCATTGGTGTGTGTCCGTGTGTCTGTAACACGATAACTCAAAAACGAAAATTCGGTAAAATACCAAACTAGGTATTTAAGTTTAGTGTCTTCCAGGGATGCGACACGAAGCTTTTGAGAAAAGTCCCCGCACTCCAAACTACCCTTTATATGAAAAAAAGTCGAAAATTTTGATTTTCTCAAGAGTGGCTGTAACGATTTTGATTAAAAGACGTTATGTTAAACATATTTATATTTCAAGTAAAATGTATATCTTGAATTTTCTGGGAATAGCTTCTAAAGACCTCTTTATTCTGAATGAATTTTGCTGACTTTTGCGCAACTGGTAAACCGTAAGAGGTAGACAAAAACGTACTACAAAAAAGTATAGATCAAAATTTATGTCATACACGTTTTTTGTGTGGAATTGACCATTTCTGAGATATTTCAAGATATTTGTTTCAGATTTAAAATACTTTTAACTTTTTTCACATTTTTCTCCTGGCCATGCATAGAAACGGAATTCAATCACATGGCAACCATCTTTTAAAAGATTTGACTATCACTTTAGCCTAATATATACTCTTTTTTTCCTTCTACTTACAAGGAAGCAAGTAAATAATACAATTTCTGCTGATGTTAATCTCTATTACCATATGGTATATAGAAGAATATGCTTTTTAACAAAATGTGTTGCAGTGATGTAGAGAAATTCATCAGAATGGCACACATCAGTTTTTTTTTTTACAATTCTGATGTGATACATTCACATGGCTGCCTCTACCATTCCTCATCTTACTGCTACTAAAAACCTTATTCTAGCTAATTAATGATAATTGGGCTAAATATATACAGAAACCGCCTTCTTAGATATCCCCTTGTAGGTACAAGAACATAAGGAGAATAGAATCGTTTTAATCGATTGTAATCGAAGTTGCCGGTTAAAATATAGAATATTACAAAAAATCTTATCTGTTGCATTCTTTTCTTACAAAAGAATACTCCTTTATCTACTTCATATTAATCAACGCAAACATATCCAAAATTGATCTTATTACTTGCTTCTTTGTAACTAGAAGGCAAAAAGGGCATACACCAAGCAAATCCGATAGTCAAATTTTCTAAAAGTTGGTCGCTATGTGAAATAATTAAAATTCGGTTGTCTTTGCTTGCTCATTTTAATAAATATTTTAGAGCTATTTTTGAGAAAATAAAATATTTCGAAAAATATTCCATATAAAGAATAGTTGGAGGTATGGAGATATTCTTGAAAATCTTAGTGTTGCATCCTTAGAATATACTAAAATCAAATACCAAGTTTGGTATTATTTAACCGACTTTTCGTTGTTTAGCTATGCTGTCTACAGACATAAACACACAAACACTCGCAGACGGGCACACACAGGCTTGTTTCTAATTTTTTTTTAGATCCAGGGATCTCAAAACATACATATATTTCCGATAAAATCATAGGAATACCACACTGGTTATAGTTTCGAAACACCGTTTTGAAACACCTTGTCTCCTGCAAGATTCAGTCACTGTACTTTATAAGCTTCCCACACTTGACACTCTAGCATCTTATTCTCGAACCTAGGAACTTTTGTTAGCTCTGCTGCAGCATATTTGTTATACCGTAGTCGACGCTGGTTCTCAACTGTCTCGGCACGTATCTAGTTTCAACTGTTTAATTATTGTTATTTTGTCCCGCACTTCGCGTAAGAAATGGAAATGGTCTTTTATTTATGGATGCTCTTTAACTTCTGTGGTTCTCAGCGTCCCATTCTATACTGAGCCTGAAAGACTGCTTATTTTGCTCAGAGGCCTCTCTAATAGACTTTAGGTTCTTTTACGTGCCGTAAATCAACGACGCGGCACCAATTGCTTTACTTCCCTTCCGAAGGAAGCCGTTCTAAGGATTTTTACGCCCAAAAAAATTCATCGCCCTCCGTCGGGGTTGAACCCGCAACCTTGGGTATACGTAGTTAGTATGGTTACCATAATACTCCGGAAGACGACCACTTCGCCTAAATTGACAATTTCAGCTGTGCACGGTGACATCTCTATAACTTGAATTACTTTTCTCGGCATTACCTTTCACTTTCTCTACACGTACTATGTACATAGTGTATAGAGAAGGTATTGTATTGCACCCAAAAATTTGATACCGAGAAAAAGGTCCGTGTGTTTGTGCATGTGTCTCTGTGCCTGTGAACACGATATCTCAAGAACGAAAAGTTGGTAAAATACCAAACTTGGTACATTAGTTTAGTATCTTGCAAGGATGTGACATGAAGATTTTGAGGAAAATCCCCTCACCCCAAGCTACCCTTTACAAGGAAATTTTTTTGAAAATGTTGATTTTTTTTAAGTGGCTCTAAGGATTTGATTAAAATACATTATACTAAAGCTATTAACACGGCAAATAAAATGTATATGTTGAATTTTGTGGGAATAGCCCTTGAATACCTCTTAATTTTGGATTCATTTTGCTGGATTTTTCATAACTAGTAAACTGTAAGAGATAGTCAAAAACTTGCTGCACAAAAAATGTAGATTTCGTTGAAACACACAATATATGTCATATACAAGTTTTTCGTGAACTTGACCAGTTTTGAGATATTCCTTGTTATTGGTTTCAATTTTAAAATACTTTTCACATACGGAAATTTGTCAACTGCTAGCAATGCAATTACAATGATGTGATTTCATCCACATGGACACCAGTTTTTAAAAGATTTGGCTATCGTTTTAGCCTAGTGTATCCATTATTTCCCTACTACTTAAAATAACATAATTTCTGCTAATGTTTATTTCGATTAGAATGAAGTAGATAGAAAAATAAGCTTTTTAACAAAAATTTGTTTCAGAGATATAGAGAAAGCCTGTAGAGAATGGAACACATCAGATTTTTCTCTATGGTTTATGCACCAAAACTAAATTTACATTCAAGCACTCTCACTTGTTTACGTGTCTTGTTTCGGTGGATAACTTCGCTTTTGTCTTATAGCGTCAGCTTTCTCTTCTTACCAAGAGTAAATATTTTCAGGCAACAGATTCACTGAACTAGTGACTTAAGTACGCTTCTACGCTTCCATTTCCTCATACAGTGCCTACTCTATGCTGTGAGGCAAGGTTAATCCTATACTCCTTTCTGGATAATTCGATTGCTTCTCCTTCAAATGTTTAAATTCTGTGACACATAGCTGTCTCGGTACACTGTTGCTATATTTACTGTCCACCCAACACAAGAAGGCAAGCGGGGTCTGAGGGGCGAGCGAGCGAGAGGGGGAGCTTGAACTGTTATCTGGTCACGTACTAGTGGATCTGTTTACATTTACTACGTGTGTATATGAACCAACCTACTGCTGCCAGATCTAATGCTCGTTTCAGTAACTGCAGTGATGTATTATGCATTATTTGGCTCTCGCTGCTAACACGCGCTAAGACATATAGTACTACAGTTATTTAGTATTTTGTTACTTTTATTCTTAGTTTAATATTCAAATATTTAAATGCAGAGAGCGGCAGCGAAGATGAGGACTTCTCCGACTCGGATTTTGCACGACAACTGGACTTCTAGCTAAGTGCGAGTTATGTGACAACACTGTGTATTTTAGATGAACCTAACGTCCTTGTCATATCCAGATGTCGAGCATAAACATCATGCGGACACCAAAAGTGTTTACATGAGTGCTTACGTTACGCATACCTCTATCTTGCCTTCTTGTGGTGGGTCATCAGTACTCGCTGTTCGTCTGCACTGGCACATGTTCCACTGCTTTCTCTAAAATGCCTTCTTCTCTCCATGCATTTACTATATTTCTCTATGTTGAACTACTTTACCCATTTCTCACTAGTTACCTCATCTATTCATTTCAACATTGGGTTCTGTACATCACTAAAACATTAAAGTTGTATTATTTCGGCTAACGTAATCTCAACTATTTATCACGGCTGTAAGGTATTTACAAATCACAATTTCACATGTGGTAGTTCTAGCATAGGAACAAGAGCAATGTCTGCGACATATAAAAATCTGATGTGTACCATTCACATGACTTTCTCTATATCCCTGCAACAAATTATTCTTAAAAAGCTTATACTTCTATTTACTTCATGCTAATCAGACAAAATTAGCAGAAATAGTTTTATTACTTGCTTTCTTGTGAATAGAAGCGAAATAAGGGACTACCATAGGTTAAAATGATAGTCAAAAGCTGGTTGCTATGTCAATGAAGTTCCTTTGTTTATATGGATAGGAGTTAACAAGTTCCTGTATGAGAAAAGTGTTTTTCATAGCAGAAACCAAAAATGAGGAATGTCTCAAAAACGACGAACTCCACGAAAAAAATGTATATAACATAAAATGTGTGTTTTAACGTGCTCTACATTTTTTGTGTAGTAAGTTTTTGTCCATCTCTTACGGCTTAGCAGTTATTCAAAATTCAGTAAAATTCATCCAGAATAAACTACTCTTCACAGGCTATTCCCAGCAAATTCAAGATATACATTTTATTTGTCAGGTAAATATCTTTAATATACAACATTTTAATCAAAATCGTTACAGCCATTTTTGAGAAAATTAAAATTTTCGAAAAAAGTTCCATGTAAAGATTAGTTGGGGGTGGGGAGATTTTTCTCAAAATCTTCTTGTCGCATCCCTGGAAGATACTAAACTTAAATACCAAGTTTGGTGTTTTACCGACTTTTCTTTTTTGAGTTATCGTGTTCACAGACACACGGACACACACACACACACGCGCGGACCTTTTTGTGAAAATGCTTTTTTTGGATATTGGGGCTACTAAAACATATATTTCCGGTGAAATCTCGGTATCGAATTTTTTGGTGGAGTGCAATACTTTCTCTATACACTATGTACATAGTACGTATAGAGAAAGTAAAAAGTAGTATCGGCTATATTTGTAGTCAGTGTAAATCCTTACGGAATCACTGTGTATAACAACCAAACTTTGCACTGAATGAAATCAATCTGATTGCATACAAGCAGACCAATCATACATGAGATCACTCACGTAAATTTCCGCTGATCATATCTCTGGCGCTAATGGATTCTTATACTATGATTGGTCGGCAGCCTGACGAGCCCCTGCCACAAGTTTCAATCACCAGGAAACTTCTCACCGACCGTAGTAGCCGGTTAAGAGAACCAGTTATCTCTGAAGAATCGCAACTTTATTTTCTGAATACAATGAGATCACGTGAACCCTCCCCGTCCCCCACGGCCAAATATATAAGAAAATTAACAGCCGTTGTTGGGTTTATTTTACGGCGAAAATGTAAATGCAGTTTTATTTATGGACGCACTTTAACTGCTATGGTTCTCGGCGTCCCATTCTATTACTGGGCGTGAAAGGCCGCTTAATTTTGCTCAGAGGCCTCTCTATCAGGCTTGAGGTTCTTTCACGTGCCGTAAATCTACAACACGGAACCAACGACTTTACTTTCCTTCCGAAGGATTACGGCGAGGTCCTGAGAAAAAGCATTGCATGATTTCAGTGTTATGTATTATACTATATTTACATAACTACAACATTTACACGTTTTCCTATGAAACAAAATTTGTAGAATTTGATTGAATCTCATCGTGGTTAATCTCCGGTAAGTTTTCACTGATTATTATTTATAATTTTATTGTGTACTATTGGAATTATCGATTCATATTTAATATTTAGCCAACTTTCCATTTTTCTAGCTATGCTGCTCTAAGACACACTCACACACACACACACACACACACGCACACAAACATACGAACATGTTTTTCAAAAAGAATTTTTTGGGAGGATTCAGGGAGATCATAGCTTATATTTCCGGAATAATCTAGGTTTTGAATTTTTGATAGGAATGCAATTATAAATTAAAACTTTCGTTCTTCTGAGTTTATTTAACTCGTAACTTTAAGTGGGATTTAAAATTATACATTTTGAGTTGTGGGTTGCATATCTTAATGAAGTCCAAAAACTCAAACAATAAATACAAATACAGGACAATCACTATAAATAGCGCACACACACACACACACACACAAATGCTATATCACATTGGACTATAAACCAAATTTCTTATCGTTGGTCACCTTTGGGAAGTCGTTATTCACTTTTTTCATACTGGGCAAGCAAAACAGAACGAAATTACAAGTGCATCACATAGCGCACAGGTTTTAAAAGATTTGTTTATCACTTTACCTAGTCTATATCCTTAATCTCCTTGCAACTACAAGGAGCTAATATGAACATTTCTGCTCATGTTTATATCTATTAGTTTGAAGTAGATAAACAATACCCTTTTGTAAAAATGGATTCTTATAAAATAGGTAGAGAAAGCCATGTGAAAATGTACTTTCTGTACATGTACAATGTACATGGTGTATAGAGAAAGTATTGGTTTCCACCCAAAAAGTTGATACCGAGATTTCAATGGAAATACATGTTTTGGGATCCCCTGAATGAATAAAATGTTTTTGGAAAAAGGTTTATGTGCATGTATTTGTGGACAGTATAAAAGGAGAGAGTCCGTTAAATACCAAACTTGATATTTAAGTTCGGTATCTCCAAAGGATGCGACACGAAGATTTTCAAGAATATCCCCCCAACCCCAACTACCCTTTACATGGAAATCGAAAACTATAATGGCTTTAACGATATAGATTAAAATCTCGTATATTTCAGATATTTACACGAGAATCAAAATCTATATTCGACTTTTCTGGAAATAGTTTCTAAGGTGGTCTTTATTCTGGAAGGATTTTTTTTAATTTTGCATAACTAGTAAACTGTAAAAATAGGCAAAAATAACTACACAAAAATGTAAAGCTCCTTAAAGCTCACACTTTGCCATATATATTTTTTCATGGAGTTGCCCGTTTTCGAGATATTCCTTGATATTGGCTTCGGTTTAAAAATACGTATACTTTTATCATATGGGAACTGGTCAAATTCCCGCCACATAAAGAATCTGATTTCAATCGTATAGCAACCAGCTTTTAGAAAAATTGATTATCGTAGCCTAGTGTATTGCCTTATTTCCTTTCTACTAACAAGAAAGCAAGTAATAAGAGTATTTATACTAATGTTTATCCGATTAGTATAAACTAGATAAAAGAATAAGCTTTTTAACAAAACTTTGTTACGGGATGTAGTAAAATTCATGTGAATGGTACACATTAGATTTTTTTATTTAATCCATAACAAATGGAGCTGAATTACAGGATTTAATCTCCTGAAAACGGATTCGGTGTAATAATCAGTCATGCGAGATAGTGACGTCATTCCATAATCGTGGATCATCACCCAAAGCTCACTAAGTGTAATGGATCTTGCTCGATGGAATGCTGTTTGTGAGAGTCCATACATTTTACATCGGACTCACGTGTTGCCTCTCACTTGTAATATTACCCCTTTCTTGTACACAGAAGGTATTTATTGCACCCAAAAATTCGATACCGAGATTTCACCGGAAATATATGGTTTTAAGGTCCCCTGAGTCCAAAAAAAAACATTTTAGAAAAAGTCCCTGTACGTCTATGGGCAACATAACTCAAAATGAAAAATCTGATGTGTTCCATTCACATGAGTTTCTCTACATCTCTGCCACAAATCATTGTTAAAAGCTAATGCTTATTTTTACTTTATGCTAGTCCAGAAAAAATTAGCAGAAATAGTCTTATTACTTGCTCCCATGCAAGTAGAAGGGACATAAGGGAGTACCACAGGTTAGTGACAGTCAAAAGCTGGTTGCTATGTGACTGAAGTTCCTTTGTTTGTATGGACAGGAATTGACAAATTCCCGTTTGAGAAATGTTTTAATGTTTTAAATTTTTTTAAAGCTGAAACCAATTACAAGGAATGTAAAAAAACGATCTACTCTACGAAAAATGTATATAACACTAATTGTATGTTTTAACGTGATCTACATTTTAAGTAAGTTTTGTCTATCTCCTACGGTTTGCCAGTTATGCACGTTTCCGAAAAATTCGTCCAGAATAAAGAGCCTTCAGAAGCTATTTCCAGAAAATCCAAGGTATACATTTTGTTTATCAGGTATATATCTTTAATATACGATACTTTAATCAAAATCGTTACAGCCAGTTTTTAGAGAATCCAAAATTTTCGAAAATTTTACCAAGTTTGGTATTTAACGGACTTTTCGTTTTTCAGCTATGCTGCCCACAGACACACACACACACAGACACACACAGATAGATAGACAGACAGACACACACACACGGACATTTTTCTAAAAATGCTTTTTTTGATTCAGGAGGTCTCAAAACATATATTTCCGGTGAAAACTCGGTATCGAATTTTGGGTGCAGTACAATACCTTCTCGATACACTATGTGCATAGTACGTGTAGAGAAAGTAAAAATTGATGTGTGCCATTCACATGACTTTCTCTACATCTCGGTAACATATTATTGTTAAAAAGTTGTGCTTCTATCTACTGCACGCTAGTAGAGATAAGCAGGAATACTCTTTTGTAAGTAGAAGGGAAACAAGGGAATACACTAGGCTTAAACGGTAGTCAAATATATTAAAAGCTGGTTGCCATGTGGATGAATTCAGTTTCTTTGTATCGCTTGATTTGAAAAATTCCCGAATGTGAAAAGTTTTTAAGTATTTTAAAGCTGAATCCAATAACAAGGAATACCTCAAAAATAGGCAACTCCATGAAAAAACTGTGTGTTTCAAACGAGATGTACATTTTTTGTAGTAAATTTTTATCTATTGCTTACTGTTTACTAGCTAAACAAAATTTAGCAAAATTCATCCAGAACAAATGAGTCTTTAGAGGCTATTCCCAGAAAAGACAAGATATACATTTTATTTATCATGTAAATATCTTAAATAAACGGTATTTTAATAAAAATCGTTATAAACATTTTTGAGATGGTCAACATTTTCTAATTTTTTTCCATGTAAAGGGTAGTTTGGGGTGGGAGAATTTTCCTCAAAATCTTCGTGTCGCATCCTTGGAAGATACTAAACTTACATACCAAGTTTGGTACTTTACCGACTCTTCGTTTTTGAGTTATCGTGTTCACAGATACACGGACACACAAACACACACATGGATGGAATACCTTCTCTATACACTATACACATTGCGTGTAGAGAAAGTAATAAAATAAATTCCACACTGAGCAAGTAATAGGGTTTGGTTTTGTTTTGATTTATATAAGTTGACTGTTACCATGGGTACGACTTTGTTGAACAAAACATTAATAACTTCATTCATACTGCTATAAGAGTTTTTTAATTACTAATCATGTGTCTATCAGGATTTTAGAAAATGTAGAACTCTTTAACAACTCGAGCAGTCCGATGTTCCTTTCGTAAATTTCTAACAAACTGGCCGCCGTGATCTCCAGATTTGAATTCGACTTTTTATTATGGGGTTACCTTAAAAAAGAGCTTTCTCTGACACATCCAACAACCATACTGTAACTAAAAGATGCTGTCCCGCAAATTTGCTAATATTCCAAGACATAATTTGCAAAATGCTGTGCATAGATTTGCAGAGAGTATGGTGTACGCTGAACAAGAAAACCAAGGATTCCTCCCAATGCTTTACAAAATCCCATTTTTGCAACTGCTTTTGTTTTTATTTGTTATTCCTATCTTAAATATTATATTTATGTTTTGAAATACCCTTGTATTAATTACTAGAACACGCAGTTATAGACGAGTCAAATCTGTAACAGTTTCTCTGTCTCTTTTCCGTTTTCTCCCATTCCTTATATCTCCCGTAATTTTGTCTCTCTCCCTATCTTCTTCCTCTTTTCCTCTTTCTTCCTATTCTATCACTCGATAGTTCTTTCCATGTAACTTACACGCCATGTGATGTTTTGAAAACTTTATTTTTATTAAGGTTACTTTTTCTATGGTGTTCATAGGAATTAAAACATCAGAAACATGTTTAAAATACACAAATTTGTGCCTCTTCCTTATATTTGCATTACCGCTAGAACTACATATAGGATTAACCTTAAGGTCTTACAACGGAGGGAGAATCTCAACACTTAGATCTACATAGATAATTGCGATTAGTATAATAATTCCAGAACCCGTCTCATTGCTGGAGCTGCCCAGAAAGAGAGAGAGGGAGAGAGAAGCAGAGAGAGAGGGCGCACAATGATCCGTGAGCAGGCACCCCTCTGTGTTCACGAGGAGAACTTTTTGCTTTGAGCAAGCATCCGCATCATCTGTCCGGAACCGTCCTACACCACGAAACCTAGAAGTACTTCTGAAAGATGAGATGGGAGCGGAATGAAATAGAAATTATGGAAAGAAAATCTTGGTAGGTGTGAAACCACCCCAGCTTGAGAAATCACCGATCGTGAAAACCACGAAAAACCCATGGATAAGAGTGGAATGAACACCGGGTGAAGCCTAGATCCCCCGAATGTGTGACGTACACTTCACCACGGCTCGTTACAGCTATACATGTTTACGCATACGTTTTATATCAAGTTTAAAAGAAATTGACCATTCTTGCGTAAAAATTTGGGAGGAAAAAGAAATATTAACCACTCATTTTTACTTTCTCTACTTTCTCTTACTTTTACAATGTACATAGGGATAGAGAAGGTATTGTAATGCACCCAAAAATTCGATACCAAGATTTCACCGGAAATATATGTTTTGGGGTCCCCTGAGTCCGAAAAAAGCATTTTTAAAAAAAGGTCCGTGTGTGTGTCCGTCCGTCCGTCTGTGTGTGTGTGTGTCTGTGGACAGCATAGCTCCAAAACAAAAAGACCGTTAAATACCAAACTTGGTATTTAGGTTTAGTATCTTACAAGGATGAGATACGAAGATTTTCAAAAAAATCCCCCCACCTCAAACTATCCTTTACGTGGAAAAAAATTCGAAATTTTTATTTTCTTAAAAATGGCTCTAACGATTTTGATTAAAATCCCGTATGTTTTTCTTTTGTTCTACTCCTGGCCAAGCAAAGTTGTAACACATCAGATTTTTAAAATATGTGATATCCCATTACACGTTAGTATAAATAATTCATCTAAAATTAACAAATATAAATAAAATTCTAATGTGTTCCATTCACATAACTTTCACAACATCTCTGTAACAATTATTGTTAAAAAGATTATGTTTCTATTTACTTCATGCTAATCGAGAAAAAATTACCAGAAATAGTTTTATTACTTGCTTCCTTGTAAGTAGAAGCGAAATAAGAAAGATTAAAGTGATAGTCAAAATCTGGTTGCAATATGACAGAAGTTCCTTTGTATAGACACGAGTTGAAAAATTCCTGTATGAGAAAAATATAAGTTTTTCAAAGCTGAAACCAAAAACAAGGAATATCTAAAAAACGATCAACTCCACGAAAAAAATGTATATATGTATATTACATAAATTGTGTGTTTTAACGTGCTCTACATTTCTTGTGTGGTAAGTTTTTGTCTATCTCTTACGGTTTAGCAGTTCTGCAAAATTCCGTAAAATTCATCCAGAATAAAGTAGTCTTCAGAGGCTATTACCAGAAAATTGAAGATATACATTTTATTTGTCAGGTAAATATCTTTTATATACGATATTTTAATCAAAATTGATAGCCATTTTTGAGAAAATTAAAATTTTCGAAATTTTTTTCCATGTAAAGGGTAATTTGGGGTGGGGGAATTTCTTTTGTTGAAAATCTTCGTGTCGTATCCTTGGACGATACCAAACTTAAATACCAAGTTTGGTATTTAAGAGTGCGTTTTTTAGCTATGCTGCCTACAGTCACACACACGGACCTTTTTCCAAAAATGCTACATAGTACGTGTAGAGAAAGTAAAAATGTATAGGACATAGTTGTTTGTCTTAACGAGATCCACATGTTTTGTGTATTAAGATTTTGTCCACGACTAAACAAGCAAGCTATTGTCTGTATCATGATGACATAATTTATTCCAAGTCTCTAAGGAAAGTTGCGAGAATCTCGAAACCCCTCTTCCTCAGCACCTTTAGAGGATAATTGCATACCTTAATGCCTCATTCAGCATGCCTGTCTTCTCATTTAACTCCCGAGTCGCAGCGAGAATGGTTGAGGAACGTGATAGCTTAAGCCTCGCGGTTGTAAAGAACAGAAAAACCACACTGGCATCAAGACAGCGATAAATTCTCGTTAGCGAGATTTCGCGCGAGAAATTAGCGTTGTTTAGCCCAAGCTAAGCGATCGTTTTAAGGCGCTAAATTATTCCTGGTGGTTGTTTTATACTTTTAATACTTGGTACATACTTCAAGTACATAGGTACAGAAGATATTACACTCCAACTAAAAATTCGATACAGAGATTTCACCGGAAATACATTTAAGTTCCCCTATATATATAAAAGGTTTTTCGAAAAAGATCAAATACCAAATTTTATCTTTCAATAAACGCAATACAAACACCCCAAACTACCCTTTACATGAAAAAAAATCTTATGTGTTCTGACTTTCTCTACATATCTACAAAAAGGTATTGTTAAAAAGCTTATGCTTCTACTTACTTCATGCTAATCGAGAAAAAAAATAGTAGAAATAGTCTTATTTGCTTCCTTGTAAGTACTACAAAAAATGAGGCAGTACAATAGGCTAAACTGCTAATCAAAAGGTGGTTGCTATGTAACTGAAGTTCCTTTGTATGGACAGGAGTTGACAAATTCCTGAATGAGAGAAGCACAAGCTTTTCATAGCTGAAACCAAAAACAAGGAATATATCCAAAACGATCAACTCCACGAAAAAAATGTATATATCATAAATTGTGTGTTTTAATGTGCTCTACATTTTTTGTGTGGTAAGTTTTTGCCCATTTCTTACGGTTTAATAGTTACGCAAAATTTCGTTAAAATTAATCCAGAATAAAGTAGTCTTCTAGGCTATTCCCAGAAAATTCAAGATATACATTTTATTTGTCAGGTAAATATCTTTAATATACGATATTTTAATCAAAATCTTTAAGAGTCATTTTTGAGAAAATAAAAATGTTCGAATAAAGTTCTATGTAAAGGGTGGTTGGGGGTGGAGAGATTCTCTTGAAAATTTTCGTGTTGCATCCCTGGAAAATACCAAAATGAAATGCCAAGTTTGGTATTAAACGGTCTTTTCGTTTTTGAGCTATGCTGTCCAAAGACACAGACACACGCACACACGACCTTTTTCTAAAAAAAAAATTTTAGGATTCAGGGGACCTAAGACATGCATTTCCGGTGAAATCTCATTATCGAATTTTTCTGTGGAATGCAATACCTTCTCTATACACTGTGTACATAGTATGTGTAGAGAAAGTAAAAATTGGATTGAAGGAGTAAAATGTATTAACAACTTTTTCTGAACTGAAACCTAACGTCTTCCATCAGAAAACTACTGGCAGCTAATGCAAAGCCAAATGAATTTTTCCTCATGTACGAAATCACCACAAAAACGCTTTGTTTTGCAGGTTCCTGAACAACAAATTCGAGGACTCTTACACACCCACCATAGAGGATTTTCACCGGAAGCTGTATCGCATACGCAACGAGGTGCACCAACTGGACATACTTGACACTTCCGGTAACCATCCGTTTCCGGCCATGAGGCGTCTCTCGTTTCTCACTGGTGAGTTAAAATACAATTCAAATAGAGTGTATTCTCTCCTCCGCTACTTAAAAAGGATAATGAAAAATCTGATGTGCTCCATTCACATGATTTTCTCTACAACTCTGTAATACATTATTGATAAAAAGCTTATTCTTCTATCTAATTCATGCTAATCGAGATAAACACCATAGAAATGTTCCTATTACTTAGTTCTTTATAAGTAGAAGGGAAATAAGGGAATATACTAGGATAAACCGACAGTCAAATGTTTTAAAATGTGGTTGCTATGGCATAGAAATCTGATTCTTTGCGTCGCCAGAAGTTGACAAGTTCCCGTATGAGAAAAATATTTTAAAACTGGAATCAATAACAAGGAATATCTTAAAAACTGTTAACTTCAGGGGGAAAATGCATATAACATAATTGTGTGTTTTAACGAGCTCTACATTTTTTGTGTAGCAAGTTTTTGTGTATCTCTTACGGTTTACCAGTTATGTAAAGTTTCGCAAAATTCACCCAGAATAAAGATGACTTCAGAGGCTATTCCCAGAAAATTCAAGATATACATTTTATTTGTCATGTAAATACCTCTAATATACGATATTTTAATCAAAATCGTTGGAGCCATTTTTGAGAAAATCAACATTTTCGAACATTTTTCTATGTAAAGGATAGTTAGGAATTAGGGGAATTTTCTTCAAAATCTTCGTGTTGCATCTTTGGAAGATACTGAACTTGAATATCAAGTTTGGTATTTAACGGACTTTTGTTTTTGAGCTATGCTGTCCACATATATACACACAGACACATACGGACCTTTTTCTAGAAATGCATTTTTTGTATTCAGGGGGTCCCAAATATGTATTTATGGTGAAATCTCGGTATCCAATTTTTGGGAGTATTACAAAACCTTTTCTATACCCTGTGTACATAGTACATGTAGAGAAAGTAAAAATATTGTAATTTTAAAAATAATTTCTACGCTTTGAATATTTGCTCCAAGGCACATGGGTAAACGCTGAACAATGCTATGGTAAGTGATACTCACAAACACTCTACAAGCACAATTGTGAACAAAAATATTTCGGCTTTTGGGCATTGGACCAGGAGTTAAAAGATCGGAGACTGGTATCGAGAAAACCAACAAATTCTCTGTATATTGAAAAGTATTTCCTTTTCTCCTTTCCCTCTTTTAATTTATTTATTTTCAGTTTAACTTATAAGATAATACAGTGCGTTCCCTGAGCAACCGAACCGCCCCGCGGCTGCCGGCTGCCGGTGAGGGTGAGGGCCGACTGCCGCGAAACAATTCCGGTCACTCAGGGAACGCACTGAATTAGAACAGTAATCAGCATTGCTGGCGGAATGCCTAATAATGTCTTTGAAAAGTAAATAGATGGGTTAAGATGCCTTACATTAATGATAGTAAAATGGTTACTTTCTTACCTTATTTATCTAAGAGTGGTAAATAATTAATCTAGAGTTTTCAAAATAACCTTCTCGCAAAGCAATACACGAATAGAAAAAATTAGCCTAATATGGCGTACATTTTTTCTTTTTATAATAATTTCAAAAGTAACACAGGTTTGTGTCCATGAATAATATAATTGTATATTCTAATTATTTATTTACCTTACAGAGTGTAATACACGAACTTAAACACACTTTTGTGCAAATACAATTTAATTTTCTAAAATATAAAAATTGGATTCCTAATATGGGGTGATGCTTAAAATGGGGTGACGGGGGGTTCCTAACATCAGATGACTTTTCTATGTTAATTTAGAATATTACAACTACAAAGGTACTACTTAATTTCTGTACTAAATATGATTGGTTGATGGCCAAATGAAAGTTCAATGTTAAATTACTGGGATGGTATCCTGAGTCCGTAATAACTAAATAGTTCATCGTTTTATTTCCTTTGCTAACACACTTTTCACGGAAGAATTTGTTGGAATTATCACCTGCGCAGTGGTGCCCACTTGAAATATTTGCAGCCCCTGATCCAAGGTTCTCCCTCTCGATCCTCCGAAAACAAATCTCACAACAGAGACACTCTGCATCATCGTGGTCCTCTCGTTTCTCCACTTCCGATTCCAGAGGCACAACATCGTCTTCAGAGGATGAAAATTCAGCAACGCGCTTCCTTCCTCTTCTGGCTGTCTTTGTTTTGTAATGCTAAGGCCGTTTGGCTTTTTGCAGAGTCTTATCGGCCTTCTTTGACTTTTGTTCAATGAGCTGAGCTCGTAATTGCATCAGATGTCCCAGTTCTGGATGAACTGGCTTGTCCTAATGAGCTTGTCTTCTGCTTGAGTGATGAGATTGGTCTGATGTATGCTGTTAGGACCAATCGCCCTGCGAAACTGGTTAATCGGGCACTTCTGACACATATGTACTTGTAGATTCGTGAGCTTCCCGACGTTCACTTTTCTCGAGCACATACTCAGTTTCATGTCCATGGATTGCAAAATCCTGAAAACATTGGCAACGGCTGACGTCATCACTTAAAGAGTCCATATACATATTATTGCTATTGCTATTGAACATTCTTTGGTGGTATGATGGATCTTTAGTAGAAGAAAACATTGCAGTAAAACTCTCCTAAATCTAAACCAATTTGTTTTTAGTACTAGGGTCGGCTGATAATTCCTGGGCCTCTCAATGAAAACAGCATTTAATGCTTTTTTTGTGCTTTATTTCTCAACATAATCTCCATTTGTCATATCGTTGCTCTAATTTAATTAAACCATCTCTGTAGTGCAATTTATCAAGGTCCTCAAAATAGCTGTTTAGCTCATCAATGGCCTCCTCTTTGCTGTGAAATCTTCGTCCTCCAAGAAATGTGTTGAGGTTTGGGAGCAGGTGGTAGTCACCAGGTGGTAGATCTGGTGAATAGGGTGGATGTTCAAGCAATTCGAACTTTAAATCGCACATTTTTCCCATTGCAATGACTGAACGATAGGCCGGAGCATTGTCGTGATGAAACAACTTTTTTTTTGTTGACAAATGAAGTCGTTTTCTTTTCACTTCAAAACTCAAACGTTGCAGTCAGCTTGCCTAGTAGTCACCAGTGATACTTTTACCCCTTTCCAAGTAATCATAAAAATAATTCCCTGTGCATCCCAGAAAACACTCGCCATAACCTTGTTAGCTGGCAAAATTGACTTTGCCATTTTTGGAGTTGGTTCACTGGCGCAATCCACTGTTTTGGCAGTGATTTACTTTCTGAAGTGTAGTGATGTATCCAGGTTTCATCTATGGTAAAAAGCCATCTCAAAAATTCACTGGGATTTTTACGGTAGAGCTCCACATTCTTAACAGAAACAGTTTTTCTTTGCAACTTTTGATCAGGTGTCAACAAACGCGGCACCCATCTTGCACAGACTTGGTGAAAGCCCAAAACATTACTTAAAATATAACCTGCACGTTCTTTTGATACGTTTACAGCCTCTGCTATCTCAAACAACTTTAATCTGCTGTGTTCCAGTACTAAAGGATGAATTGTTTCAATGATCTCTGGAGTTGTCACTTCTACAGGGCGACCAGAGCTAGGCTCATTAGTGCTCGTAAGTCCCATTTTAAACTGCAACTCACTTTTTAATCATTGAATACGAAGGGGCAGAGTATTTCAATTTACTGTCCATTTCCTCCTTGATTTCTTAAGACGTTAAGTCTTTCAAATGAAATTATTTATTCATGCTCGTTTTTCCAAATACAAGCTAGTCTAGAGTTAAACTATACGATGCTACCGTCTAACTGGCCTAGTGGTGCCATATCTGTTTGAGGCCCGGGTCTTATCAGCCGACCCACGTATATTTAGCTACAATCTAGGACAAACTCTATGAGTGCAAGAAGTGCAGGAGTAGGTATAAACTTGTGTTTCACAACGAGAAGTTCAAACTTGTTATCTCAGCTCATTTGTTCCTCCCTGGAGGCAGTTTCTTGCTTCCGAAAGAACTGTAAGATTTATTACCTGCTGGAAGTACTCCTTAGTCGAGCTGAAATTTCAGCCAAGGACCTCGTATCATCTAGGATAATCACACCTTTATCCATATCAAATGATAGAATTAATATTTCTCTCTTTTGAACTCTGGAATTTAATTGTCTGTTCCTTTTATATCTTCTTTTAATATTGACGTCTTAGTCTTTCCATGACAGCGCCTTTTGCTGAAGCAGCTGGAGCCTCTGGTAGATGCTAAAAATTAAATTAAAGAGCAGGAAAGAAAATCGCTTATGGAACGTCTACTTCACGAGAGATGAAAAATTTAACTGAGCAGAAGGAGAGGATTCAATAAATTCTCAATGGAAATATACAGATCAAACAATTAAGCTTCAAATGTATTCTTTTGTTGCGAAAACAAATACAATTGGCATTTATGTACATCTATTTGGCTCTCTGAAACCAGCGCGATGTAATTTAATTTCTCTACCTTTTCGTACAGTAGGTAGAGGAAGTATGTATTCCACCAAAAAGTTTGACATCGTGAACAGTATAAACAAAAGCAGAAATTTGGGTAAATATCAAAATTCATACTTGGGCAATACACTGAGACTATCCAAGCCAAATTTTTCAGTCAATCTCCTTCACCCAAAACTTCATTTCTGAAAAATGGCTCTCGACATTAAAATCGTTAAGAAATTTGTATGACATTGGATGTCTGTTTGAATTTTCTATGAATAAAATGTTAAGTCACCTCCATTTAAATGGATACGGTCATAATTTATATATATTTTAAATATTAACAGGTCCAGAAAACCTTAGGTGGATAGGCCGGAGGGGATTCGGCATTGAGGTTATGTACCAAATGTTCCACAAGGGACGCTCCGGAGAGAGAGGTATGAGCTGCCGGAGACTCCAGGCAGCCGGAGCTAGGAACTCCGGCACAGCAATAATGCAGTCCTTGTAGCTACCACATTAAGACTCCCTTACAGACAAATTAGGGTCCAACATCTCCAAGGGGCCATCCTTGTAAGCCGGCAATCTACTGTCACGCCGCACTGAAGCGCCTTCGCATGCAAGCAAGCAATATGGAAATTTTAGGAGTTTGTTTCAATCCCATGGCTGTTTTAGGGCTTATTTTGCCCTCTTAAGCATTTTTATTTATTTATTTTGTTAGTTACTTTTTACGAGTATGCCATTGAGCGTTGTTTCTATCTTTATTGTTTTCTTTTTCTTTATCGAAAATCATTTACAATTGTTTACATGTTTTTGGGAGTGTTTTGTTATTTTTGGGGGGCGTGTTTTGTAGTTTCTGGTAGTTTTCTGAGTATTTTGGTGATATTTGCTGATTGTCTCTTGAATACTTCTCCGGTTACTGTGTTTTCTATCAATTGTGGGCAAGCTGTTTTGAAGTTCTCCTTGACTCAGTCTGAGTTCTGTTGGAGGTTAAACAAAGTTGTCATCTAGAGTGTGAATTGTTTTTCGCCGTTCTCATTGAGCTTGTTGATAGCGGCTGTGAGGTCTTAGCTGCTGTCTTGCATTTGTCTAATGTTCTTAATTAGTCCACTTAGAAGTGCCTTTGCCGACACTTACAACCCTAAAAGAGACAAACGGTGCGAAGAATTATTGAAATAATAATGGAACGACATGGAAGGCCTGGAAATTCGAGAAATGAAAGAAACCACTCCAGCATTCACCTTGGGATCCGGGAAAACTCCCCCAAAAAAAACAACAAAAAAACACATGGGTCACAGTGGGTAGTCACCGGGGATGGAACCAAAGACCACCAGAATACGTTATGTTACCCACCAGAACCTAACAGAGCATATCTCAATGAAGTAAGCAAATAAAACCAGTTAGGCTTTTGTGAAGTATTCATTGTTACGACTCGTTACCGAGATTTCAACGGAAATAGATGTTTTTGGCCCCCCTGCCTAAAAAAAGCATCTTTAGAAAAAGGTGCACGTGTGCGGTGTGTGTCTGTGGACAGTATAGCTCAAAAACGAAAATACCGTTAAATACTAAACTTGGTATTCAAACTTGGTATCTTCCAAGGATGCGACATAAAGATTTCCAAGGAAATCCCCCATCCCCAACGATTTTTTTCGAAAATTTTAATTTTACCAATTTTTTCATTAAAATCTGTTATATTTAAGATATTTACATGCCAAACAAAAATGTATATCTTCACTTTTCTGGAAATTCCCCCTGAAGACATGTTTATTCTGGATGAATTTTGCAAAATTTTGCATAACTGGTAAACCCGAATAGATAGGAAAAAACTTACGTAAAAAAAATGTAGATCTCCTTAAAACACACAATTTATGCTATATACATTTTCTTTCGTGGAGTTAACCATTTTTGTGATATTCCTGTTATTAGTTTCAGCATTAAAAAAATTACACTTTTGTCATACGGGAAGTTGTCAACTTCTTTCCATACAAACAAAGGTACTTCAATCAATAGCAAGCAGCTTTTCAAAGAGTTGACTATCTCTTTAACCTATGGTACTCCCTTATTTCCCTTCTACTTACAAGGAAGCAAGTAATAAGACTCTTTCTGCTATTTTTTTCTCGATTAGCATTAAGTAAACAGAAGAAAAGTGTTTTAACAATGATTTATTGTAGGGATGTAGAGATAGTCGTGTGAATAGAACATGTCAGATTTTTCCCGTTTGGGTTCGTAGATGACAAAATCAGATTTATTTTATGCCATGCGTTGTATTTTATTTTTCATATCAAATAAGTAATCGATCCCGTGTCGTAGATTTACGGCAAGTAAAAGAACCTCAAGCCTGATAGAAAGGCCTCTGAGCAAAATTAAGCGGTCTTTCACGCCCAGTATAGCCTGGGACGCTGAGAACCACCAGTTAAAGAGCATCTATAAATAAAACTCCATTTTTATCTTTTGAGTAATGTAAAGAGAGCAAATTTGCTCAATGCTCCTGTGAATTGCACTTTGTGATAACTACGCGGAAAGCGTAGTAGACTTTCTCTACATCTGTGTAACAAATAATTTTTAAGAAGCTTAGTCTTCTATCTACATAAAGCTTATCTAGATAAACGTTAGCAGAAAGTGTCCTTATTACTTGTTTCCTTGTAAGTAGAAGGGAAAAAAGCTGTGTTCCATTCACACGATGTTCTCTAGCTGTTCGGTAAACAAACCTTTTATTCAAAACATTCATCTGTTATCTACATCTTGCCAATCAAGATAAAGATGAGCAGAATTTTAAATAAAAGGTAAATAAGGAAATGTACAGGCAAAAATGATAGCCGGTCGCTCTGTGAAACAATTGAAACTCTAATTTCTTTGCTTGCCAGGAGTAAAAAACCAGAGCAAGAAGGAAGATGTCTTCCCGTATGAGAAAAGTTTAAGTAGTTTAAAATTGAAACCAATAATTCGGAATATCTCGAAAATGGTTAACTCTATAAAATAATGTATGACATAAATTGTGTGTTTTAATGAGATCTACATTTTTATCTAGAAAGTTTTTGTATATCTATTAGGATTTGACAGTTATATAAAAGTCATCCAGGGTGAAGAAGTCGTCACAGGCTATTTACAGAAAATACAAGACATGTATTCGTTTTTTATAAAAATACCTTATTTTAATAAAAATTGTTAGAGCCATTTTTGAGAAAATCAAAATTTTCTCCCTGAAAGATACCAAACTTAAATGCCAAGTTTAGTATTTTAACGGTCTTTTGTTTTTGAGCTATGCTGTTCACACAGAGAGAGAGACAGACAGACAGACAGACAGGCACACACGGAGATTTTTCTAAAAGTACTTTTTTTGGATTCAGGGCCCTCAAAACATATATTTCCGGTGAAATCTCGACATTGAATTTTTGGGTGGAATTCAATACCTTCTCTGTACACCATGTACATAGTACCTGTAGAGAAAGTAATAATTCTTCAGTGTCATGTAAATATCTTTAATAAACGACATTTTAATCCCTCACCTTAATCAGAAAATCAAAATTTTCGAAAATGTTTCCACATAAATAGTAGTTGAAGTGGGAGTGGGGTTTCTAGAAAATCTTCGTGTCGATACTTGGGAAATAATAAACTTAAATATCGAGAATATGATGATTTTGAATTGGGAAGAGCTCTACTCTGCAGCGAATGAGATGCGTTATCGTACTCTGCGTTGCCAGGTCGCTGCCCCCCACTCTTTTCATATTTCCCTCTCACTCGCACACTGAGCATGCAAATCTGGCTGGCCATAGAGTGGTCGACGTAAAGAAACCCTAATTGATTTTTCTAAACTTTTGCAGTTTCTAAAGTTAAAAGTTGAGCATGTGTATTTGCATATTATGTCCTATATCTCTTAAATGCTATATTATTATAGTTTATGGATTATCTGCTCTTTTAATCCAATGGAACTGCAGTGGCTCTTCCGTATCGCTGTTGTCAGTTACGTCTAGAGACAATAATTCATTATTATTTTTTATTTATTTATTTTTTGTAGCTTAACGTCCTTTAACCTGGTTGGTCATATCGGACGATGATTGAGAATGGTAAAATTATGTTCAAATGATCTCGGGGTCCATGGAGCTTAAGGTTACTCAACATTCTTCTTCTCAGGATAAGGGAAAACCCCGAAAAAAACCTTATTCGTGTAACTCACCCTAAGCGAGATTCGAACTCACGACCTGTTGAATATGAGGCACGCTACCACCACACTACCCAGGGGGGCTAACAATTCATTATTGCTGCACTTTTAAAAAAAAAACGTTAAATCCTAAAAATAATACTTTGAGCCTGGCTACTCAATACCTGTCTCTTAGATTCGCCACTAAATTTACCAATAAAAGCCACTGCACTTGCCGTATTCCTGACTAAACAGCAACTGAAAACTGATTTGAATTCTGTAGGGTCTAGTTAGGGTTAAATAAACACGAACCCTGGTTTCGAGACATAAAAATAAATATGTGATAGCTGACGCAGCAATCTACGGCTAACAAGAGTGTGTTCGTTCTCTATCTCTCGACTTTAACAGCTTGCTAAGTGTAATAAATGTAATAATTCCTTTAGTACCGTCATGCCAATAGTTCACATTCCATTTCTGTGTAATTACGCATGTATATACATGCATACAAGTAATAATGGTCATTACCAGAGCTAGGGAGTTCGTACCAATATCCTTATGCAGGGTAAGAACGTCCATACTCTGGCTACTTGCATGAGCAAAGGTGAGCGTAGAGTGCAACCTATTACTGTAAAACAGCTATTACTGCATAACACAGAAGCACATTGGTAGCAAGGAAGGCGTTGGAATAACATCTTTGTTCTGATCAAATGTGAGCAAAAGTAATTTGTTTACAACCATAGTAAGTTTTATGGCAGTGTACTTTTTCATGTACTTATTTAGAAACCGATGACATTTCTAGTATACAAGCTGTCAAATGTCTAGTAACAGAACAGCTTCACAGGAATATATTAGCGATTGCAAATTAGTTCAAAAATTACACTCAACGAGCACACTGTTATAGTCCAGAGATGTGGAGCTGAACTGAATCTGTGCAGCATGTGGAAGAACTGTCAAGATGGATTTAGCAATCCACGAGCATTTTACCTGAAATAAAGATGAAAATGAAAAGTGAAATTGAAAAGAATGCAGGATTCAGTGTGATGTATCGCATACAAGCTGCACTTTTAGATCCCATTAATGCTGTTTGCTTGGTGATGCTGATTGGGAACTGATAAAATATTTCAAATATTGCCCAGTCACATCATACGAGTGGAATGAACTTAGAATGAGTTCAGAAGTACATTATTGCTTTCAGTAATACGGCTGCAGTTGAGCAAAGATTTAGTGTAACTTCTGCTTTGGTTTTTACCCAGTAAGAGTCTTAAGATATTTAAGAAATTAATTTTATTAATTGGATATTACTTTACATTTGATCAGTAAATAATACAATCCGCGTTATAATTGCTAGGGTGTTTTCATAATATATATAGTACATATATTATAACAATTTGTATATTGTACATATTTAATTATCTAAATAAATGTGCATTAACGAATGTCTCGTGAGAAATTTATGTTCTCTGGAAACAGTACTGTTTACTTTAAAACAGGTTTCTTTACCTCTCCACTGTGCGTTATGTATGTTTTTTTGGTGCGGCGAGATGGCCGGTCGCAGCCTATATTACGGAATGGCGAAAGGTACGAACTTCCTAGCTCAGGTCATTACAGTGCTTGTATGATTTTGATATACTATATGGGTACGTTTATTCATATTACTGTGAAAACTATTTAAGCTAAAATTCTGAGGTTTTTATTGTTCTGCTAAACATTATTCCTTATCTTCCTCATGAATTATTTTTTGCAAAATTTGAATATTTTGTCTTAGCGCAAGTAGTATTTGAGAGACGGAATCACTTAGCGCGTTACTCACCAGTTAATCGGGAATGCAATATGTCAACACAGCAGCACTCCGATTGGCTGCCGGCCTGGTGGTGCTCAAAGACAAAACTCATCCCATTCGAAAGTTACTGTAGCATTTAATGAACCTTTCGTTTTTGAGCTATGCTGCGCACAGACACACACACCGAATATATATTTCCGGTGAAATCTCTGTATAGAATTTTGGGTACGATACACAACTTCTCTATATATTATGTACAAAGTATGTGTAGAGAAAGTAAAAATTATGAAAACCATTATTCTTCTAACCTTTTAACAAACAATACAGGTTATAAAACTGATTAATAAGAGAGATATTTTAGACATTTTATTATTATCTCTGCTTTCACGTGTTTTATGAGGAACATGCATGCATGAGGAACACTATTTTCTGCAACACAAAATTAAGTGGTTGGTGAACTGCAGTATTGCAGAGAATGTCGAAGCAGAGTATGCTGTCAAAGGCAGGGTTTAGGGAATTTTCGGCACCACTGGAGTTTAACGTAAGCACACTGTCGATACACCACGCTAGGTTTTTCCATGTCAAAGGGCGAGACAGCGGAAAAGCTTGGAATTTTAGCTGATTCACCGCAACGCTGGTACGTGTGGAATCTCCCTAGGCCTTCCGCTGCGACGTTGTAGTACTAAAACGTGGTTGTGAGTGTTTTAATACAAAGTGAAATAATAAACAAACACCGCCCCCCCCTTTGTCTCTCCCACTTTGGGTGCCTAAACATCCACGTTATTCCAACATTTTGAACCCACAAGAATTTTAGCACTTAGCTAACCAAAAGGCTCAGAAACACAAACACTTTACTCTCAATAAAATACTCTCTACATCTCTGCAATAAACTATTGTTATTATTATTACTAATATTTTTGTAGCTTAACGTCCTTTAACCTGGTTAGTCATATCGGACAATGAATGAAAATTGGTGAAATGATGCTCAAATGATTCCGTGGTTCATGGAGCTTATAGTTACTTGACAGTCGTCTTCTCAGGATATGGGAAAACCACGAAAAAAAACTAATCTCCGTTACTCACCCTAAGCAAAATTAGAAATCACGACCTGTTGTATAGGAGGGCAGACACGCTACCACCACACTACCCAGGCGGGCAACAAATTAGTGTTAAAAAGCTTATTCTGTTTACTTCCTGGTACTCGAGAAAAAATTAGCAGAAATTGCCTTATTATTTGGTTCCTTGTAAGTAGAAGGGAAATAAGGGAGTATCATAGACTAAAGCTATAATCAAAGGTTTTAAAAGCAGGTTGCTATGTAATTGAAGTTCCTTTGTGTGGCCAGGAGTTGACAAATTCCCGTATGAGAAAAGTACATATAAGTATTTTAATACTATAATGGACAACTCTACGAAAAAAAAAAGATATATAACATAAAGTGTGTGTTTTAAGGGGCTCTACATTTTTGTTGAGTTAGTTTTTGCCTATCTCTTACGGTTTACTAGTTATGGAAAATTCCGCAAAACTCATCCAAAAAAAAGGTGTCTTCAGAGGCGTTCCCAGGAAATTCAAGATACACATTTTATTTGTCATACAAATATCGTTAATATACGATAGTTTAATAAAAAAAATAAAAAAAAAGGTTAGTGCACTTTTTGAGAAAATCAAAATTTTCGAATTTTTTCCCATGTTAAAGGTAGTTAGGGGTGGGGGATTTATTTGAAAATCTTCGTATCGCATCCTTGGAAGATAATAAACTTAAATACCAAGTTTGGTATTTCTCGTTTTTGAGCTATGCTGCCCACAGATACACACACACTGAGATACTTACATTTTTCTAAAAATGTTTTTTTTTGGATTCAGGGGGTCTCAAAACATATATTTCCGGTGAAATCTCGGTATCAAATTTTTGGGTGCATTACAATACCTTCTCTATACACTATGTACTTAGTACGTGTAGAGAGTGTTAGTGAAGTGCTAAATAGTGTTAAAAAATTAAATACAGTGAGTTTAGTGTAATGATAATGTAAAAGATTAGGTATAATTAGTAACAGACGTTAGCCAAAGGAAGTAAAAGACAATTTACTACAATGTAAAGAAATTATTGTATAATATAATTATTTAGTTGCGCTGGTTACCAGTGCATATTCTGCTGGATACCAGTAGTATTGGATTAGTTTTTCATTTATCTAAATAATCTAGAGCATAGTTTTATGGGTAAATAGCTGGTTACCAGTTATTTGTGTTACTGGATTCCAGTAATTAATAATAGATGATTTAGTGTTAGTGAAAGTTGTTTTATGGTTGGAATTTATTTTATTTCAGTTTATATTAATTTGTTTTTGTTTTAAATTAAATTTTGAGTTATTAGTATATAAGTATTATCTGTAAAATAATGATGTATAATAATAATTTAAAAGTGGGAAATAAATTATAAAGTTTGCAATATACGTCCTGGTATAGGGAACAAGATGCCAGGATGTTGTATTGCAGATTTTATTTTATTTTTTAGTGCGTGTAGAGAAAGTAAAAAAAAAAGAGAAAGAAATCCAGTGATACCACAACCCACATATCTCATAAGTTTTCTGTATTCCCTCTTTATGCAGTACGGTTTTGCAATGACTAAAGGCAATTTCTTACACACATCTTCAACGTCTTATAACCTTTTCTTGAACTGATTACTGAATGGGTGGATATTTCGTACCTACTATTGACGCGGAACACGATGAATGTGAGGTGCTTAACTCTGCCTTTCTCTGACAAAAGCATCTTGTTCTCGCATTTGTTCTGAAACAAACATTTGGGTGCCGGTGAAATATTGGTCGTATATCGACTGTGTTTATCATACAGTGGCGGTCGCTCTTCTCCAATGGAACCAGGAGGTGGGGTATAAGCTATGGTTGAAATGACATTAGTACGCGCGAGTTAATATTGACCATGCCTGGTTTAACCATTTATATCGGGTGAGCAAACCTAATCTGGACTGCAGTGTGTCGAAACCAATATGACAAGGATTCTGACTTAACTAACTTCTGTGATCCGACACTTGCTGCAAGCAAAGCACGTGACTGGAATATTAGCTGTCTATTTCCTTATGCTACTATTAAACACCAGTTCCTGTTTATTGAGTATCGAGCAGTTCTTATAATTAAACTTAATTTACACTGTTCTGTGACTTAACCACATCGTACTTGATGAATTTTTACATTCTCTACACGTACTATAAAAATAAAATCTCTATACTATATCCCGATATCTAATTACTTACACAGGGGCAAATATCGCACACCCTATTTCATTTATTAACAAACATTTTTTATTTTAAATTTTACAAAATAAAATATACAATTGTCAGATTAATAACTTAATCTAAATAAATTAAATTATGCATCTGAACCTATATATTTATCAAAATTACATTTAATATTTAAATATTTATGTACTATATTAATTATTATTAAGTACCTAACATTTTAAATTATATATATATCTATATATATTTAAAATTTAGGTTATTATTTTAAACTATTACTAATTAATATCAATTATCACTTTATTTACTATAATTAATATATTTAATTATTTATTATTATCCTTTTATCAAATACTATGTAATACACGTACTATTTACAAAGTGTATAGAGAAGGTATTGCATTCTACCCAAAATTCGATACGCAGATTTCATCGAAAATATATGTTTTAGAGCCCCCTGAATAAATAAAAACATTTTTGGAAAAAGGTCGGTGTTTGTATGTCCGTGTGTCTGTGCACAAGATAACTCAAAAAAGAAAAGTCGGTAAAATACCAAACTTAGTATTCAAGTTCTGTATCTTCCAAGGATGCGACACGAAGATTTTGAGAAAAATCCCCACACCCCAAACTACCCTCTACATGGAACTTTTTTCGAAAATTTTGAGTTTATTAAAAATGGCTCTAACGATTTTGATTAAAATATCGTATATTAAAGATATTTACCTGACAAATAATATGTATATCTTGAATTTTCTGGGAATAGCCTCTTGAAGACTATTTTATTCTGGATGAATTTCACGGAAGTTTGCATAACTGCTAAACCGTAAGATAAGGACAAAAACTTACCACACAAAAAATGTAGAGCACTTTATAACACATAATTTTTTTTTTCGTGGAGTTGATCGTATTTAAGCTATTCCGTGTAATTGGTTTTAGCTTTAAAATACTTATACTTTTCTCATACGAGAATTTGTCAACTCTTATCCATACAAACAAAGGAACTTCAGTCACACAGCAACCAGATTTTGAGTATCACTTTAACCTATGGTACTCCCTTATTTCGGTCTACTTACAAGGAAGCAAGTGATAAGACTATTTCTGCTGATTAGTCTTAGCATGAAGAAGATAGAAGCATAAGCTTTTTAACAATAATTTGTTGCAGAGATTTAGAGAAAGTCATGTGAATGGAACACATCAGATTTTTTCTTATTTCCAATACTTTTTGCAATATCATTTAAACCCTGCACTCTTTAGACAATGTAATTTGTGAGCTACAAGAGTATTTTTACTTTCTCTATAGTACTATGTGCATAGTGTATAGAGAAGGTATTGCACTCCTCCAAAAAATTCGATATCGAGATTTCACCCGAAATGTATATTTTAGGGTCACCTGTATCCCAAGAAAAGTATTTTCAGGTCCGTGTGTGTGTGTGTGCGTGTGTGTGGTATTTAAGTTTAGTTTCTTCCAGGGACGCGACACAAAGATTTTGAGAAAAATCCCCCACTTTCAACTACCCTTTACATGGAACTTTTTTTGAAAATTTTGATTCTCTCAAAAATAGCTCTAACAGTTTTGATTAAAATAGGTATATTAAAGATATTTACGTGACAAATAATATGTATATGTTGAATTTTCTGGGTATAGCCTCTGAAGAGTAGTTTATTCTGGATGAATTTTACGGAATTTTGAATAACTGCTAAATCGTAAGAGATGGACAAAAACTTACTATACAAAACATGTAGAGCACGTTAAAACATAAAATATATGTTATATACATTTTTTTCGAGGAGTTCGTCGTTCTCATACAGGAATTTATCAACTGCTGTCCATACAAACAACGGAACTTCAATGACTAGCAAGCAGCTCTTGACTATCACTTTAACCTATGGTACTCCCTTATTTCGCTTCTACTTACAAGGAAGCAAGTAATAAGACTATTTCTGCTAATTTTTTACTGATTAGCATGAAGTAAATAGAAGCATAAGCTTTTTAAGAGTAATTTGTTGAAGAGATGTAGAAAAAGTTGTGAATGGTACACATCAGATTTTTTTAAGCTGAATTCTTCTTCCTTACCCTTTGGAACTATTATGTCCAAATCTACATGATAATGGCTTTCTTTTCATAATTAATAACCCTATCTTGCAAATGTACCTTGCATATTAGGGGTATAGTTTACAAAAGAAAGTGAAATATAATTTACAGTGATTATAGGGGATAAAACTTATGATATTGTTGTGTCATTTTTCTTGAAATACATAATAAACATGTATGCATTAAATATAAAAATGATATACGTTTAAATAAGGAAGTATCTTTTATCTTCGGAGATTGAATAATCTATACTACTATGTATGTGTGTGTGTGCATTTATATGTCTTTATAGGCTTGTACACCGTTGCACAGATTTCGACCAAACTTGGAACAGATAATTTGACGTAAAGTAAAAATTACTGTCTAGCTTTGAATCCAAAATTACATCTCATTTGACAAGATTAATTTTGAATTAAAGTAACACCTACAAAAGCTCACAAGACTTTGTATATCTTCCTGAGCAATTGTAGTAATATATGGAACATTGCCAACATAAGAAAACAAATTGCCTACTTAGGTTTTTACCACCTCTCAAAATAAAAGTATGAGCAAGTTAACATATTATTGCTTAACCTAATATCTAAAATGGATCATGGAGTAATAAAACAAATAATTGCAACAGCTAATTAAGCTTAAACAAAAGTAAATTTACAGTAAGTCATGTGAATGGAACGCATCAGATTTTTTACTTTCTCTAAAGGAACTATGTACATAGTGTATAGAGAAGGTATTGCAATGTACCCAAAAATTCTACCGAGATTTCACCGGAAATACGTGTTTTGAGACTTCCTGAATCCAAAAAAATGCATTTATAGAAAAATGTCCGTGTGTGTCTGTCTGTGTATGGGCAGCATAGCTCAAAAACGAAATGACCGTTAAAGCCCAAACATGGTATTTAAGTTTGGTATCTTTCAAGGATGCGGCACGAAGATTTTCAAGAAAAAACCCCCACCCTTAACTACCCTTTACATGGAAAAATGTTTGAAAATTTTGTTTTTCTTAAAAATGGCTCTAACGATTTTGATTAAAATATCGTATATTAAAGACATTTACCTGACAAATAAAATGTATATCTTGAATTTTCTGGGAATAGCCCCTGAAGACTACTTTATTCTGGATGAATTTTACGGAATTGTGCATAACTGCTTAACCGTAAGAGAGGGGGAAAACTTACTACACAGAAAATGTAGCTCACGGAAAAATACGCAATTTATGTCATATACATTTTTTTCGGGGAGTTGATCATTTTTAAGATATTCCTGGTTTTTTGTTATAGCTTTGAAAAACATACTTTTCTAATGCAGGAATTTCTTAACTCCTGTCCATACAAACAAAGGAACTTCAGTTACATAGCAACCAGTTTTTGGCTATCATTTTAACCTATGGAACTCCCTCATTTCGCTTCTACTTACAAGGAAGCAAGTAATAGGACTATTTCTGTTAATTAGCATGAAGTAAATAGAAGCATATGCTTTTTAACTATAATTTGTTGCAGAGATGTTGAGAAAGTCACGTGAATGGAACACATCAGATTTTTTTTTATTTCGAATACTTTTTGCACAAATGTCATTTGATGCAGAAACCCCTCATGTCCAAAAATTGTAAATTTTAAGGAGAAGGAAAAAACTAAATTACTACTCACGTAAATTTACTAATGGGAATCCGCGTTCGGCAATGTCAACTGGATGGAAAGCACATGTTTTCTCTGAGTTTGTAGTCGTCCAGTATTATTCACTTCTGAAATATTGGAACTTACACATATTGGACATGAGGGGTTTCTGTTCCAAACGTATTTAAGTTTTGTAATAGAGTACATTTTGTTTTAAACAATCTGATGTGTTACACTCACATGACTTTCTCTAGCTGTTCTAAAAACTTCATACATAAGATTCTTCTTCTTTCTGCACCTTGCTAATCGTGGTACTCATTAGCACAATGTTCTTATTATTTAGTTCCGTATAAGTAGGAAGAAAATAAGGGAATACACTAGGCTAAACCAATAGTCAAATGTTTTAAAAGCTGTCGTTATGCGATTGGCCAGGAGAAGAACAAAAGAAAAACGGACACTCTCGTCTGAGAAAAGTATAAGTACTTCACAACTTAAACTAATAAAAATGAATACCTCGAAAACGGTAAGCTCCAGGAGAAAAATGTATATGACATAACTTGTGTATTTTAAAAAAATCCTACATTTTTTGTATAGTAAGTTCTTGTCTATCTCTTACGGTTTACTAGTTATGCCAAATTAAGCAAAATTCATTCAGAATAAACAGATCTTCAGAAGCTATTCCCAGAAAATTCAAGATATGCATTTTATTTCTTAGGTAAATATCTTTAATATATGATATTTTAAACAAAATCCTTAGAGCCATTTTTAAGGAAATCAAAATTTTCAAAAAATGTTCCATGTAAAGGGTAGTTTGGGGCGGGGAGAGTTTTCTCAAAATCTTCTTGTCGCATCCCTGGAAGATACTAAACTTAAATACCAGGTTTGTTATTTTAGCTACTTTTCGTTTTTGAGTTATCGTGTTCACACGTACATACACACACACACACACACGGACCTTTTTCTCAAAATGCTTTTTTTGGATACAGGGGGTCCTAAAACAAGTATTTCCGGTGAAATCTCGGTATCGAATTTTTGGGTGGAATACAATACTTCTCTATCCCTATGTACATTGTACATATGGGGCTAGAGAAAGTAAAAATCCATTACTCAAATACAGAGGGTTTTCCAATACAATTTACATCACTTCTCGAGCCACATAAATGAGTTTGGAATACAGATCTGAGTAAAAGAATTGAATTTCTGGATCCTGGGGTAATTAAGGTTTGAATTTTTTCAAATCTGCCATCTTCTTGTCACTTATCATTGGCACTTCAGAAGGGAAAGCTGGATTTAATGGAAAGTCTGTAAGTGTGAAAGTATGTTCCTGCAACCCATCAATGAACTGTCGAGCTTTGACTACACCAGGAGTTTGTTTGCAGTAGGAGTATTCCATAAATTCAGAAATTGAAAAGTTTTGTTTCATAGCTCTTGGTACTTGCCTGCCTTGTGATTCCACAGGTAGTACATTTTTCTTATAATGTACTGGCCACCAAGATTTGAAATCAAGAATTTCTGCTTTATGGACCATATGCACAGTGACTGCACTTTTAGAGCTGGAAAAGGTAACTAACTTCGTATAGTCCAGTGGTAAGTACACACTGTCTTCCTTTTTACTTTCTGTATACGTACTATGTACATAGTGTATAGAGAAGGTATTGTACTCCACCAAAAAATTCGATATCGAGATTTCACCGTAAATATACGTTTTAGGGTCCTCTGTATCCAAAAAAAAGCATTTTTAGAAAAAGGTCCGTGTGTCACGATAGGTAACTCAAAAACGAAAAGTTGGTAAAATACCAAACTTGGTATTTAAGTTTAGTATCTTCCAGGGATGCGACACAAAGATTTTGAGAAAAATCCCCCCACCCCCAACTACCCTTTACATGGAACTTTTTTCGAAAATTTTGATTTTCTCAAAAATGGCTCTAACGATTTTGATTAAATTATCGTATATTAAAGATATTTACCTGACAAATAAAATGTATATCCTGAATTTTCTGGGAATAGCCTATGAAGAGTACTGTATTCTGGATGAATTTTATGGAATTTTGAATAACTGCGAAACCGTTAGAGATGAACAAAAACTTACTACACGAAAAATGCAGAGCACATTAAAGTACGCAATTATGTTGTATACATTTTTTCGTGGAGTTCATCGTTTTTTGATACATTCTTTGTTTTTGGTTTTTGCTTTGAAAAACTCAGTTTTCTTATACAGCAATTTGTCAACTCCTGCCCATACAACAAAGGAATCTCAGTCACATAGCAACCAGCTTTTGACTATCACTTTAACCTATGGTACTCCCAGCGCTTCTACTTACAAGGAAGCAAGTAATAACACTATTTCTGCTAGTTTTTTTTTTTTCTGATTAGCGGGAAGTAAATAGAAGTATAAGCCTTTTAAGAATAATTTGTTGCAGAGATGTAGAGAAAGTCATGTGAATGGAACACATCAGATTTTAACAGTTCGCTTCACAACACTGAAATCTCTGTCACATGGGAGGTAGCTGTGACCTCTGATGGGAAAATATTGATGGATTGAATCGAATCTTCCTTTCGCTATCAATGTCAACATAAGCAGGGTGATGCAAAGATTTTTGTTTTGGCCTGCGCAGCCATCTGAGAAAAGAAAAAAGCGCTAATGCTTGAGCTTACATATTCATTGATGTAATTGAGAATGAATGAACAAACTTCATTTGGGCTGCTGTTTCATCGTTGTATAAAATGCTGTTTTGTCAATTTTAAATCATGGATATTGAAGACATTGTGAGTGAGCTGGCGTAGATAAAAGGTATCTTGAATGGGGATTACTAGAAGCATTAGATTTTGCATATAATCAATGCAAATTCTGGCAACATCTTCACGTTCTCGGCACATCTTTTTTGTAAAACTTTTCGACTCTGCTCCTGTGAACAATCTATTCTGCCACTGCCACTCGCTTGCATTGTCATTCAAGGTTGGGCTTTTTATTTTCACTTTTAATTCCTCGCAAACACAACATGTATCAACTTGGGGTCTTCCAAGTTTTAAATCAAAGTTTTCATTGAATATTTCCCAGTAAAACCAGTATGACCCTTTAATTTCAGGGCGATCTGATTGAAACAATTACCACATTTTCTTCGCATTATGATTCGATGACAAATATTTGTATAATTCCCTCATTGATTGGAAAACTGTTACCATGGTCTTCAATTAATAATGTCACCTCAGCCGGCATTGCATTGGCGGATCGGTGTTTACCGCGCATATCTTGGGGGGATTTAACGGAACATAACAGGTCTCTTAGTCTTCGTTTTCTAGCATCAGAAATACCTTAGCCAGATAAAAATACCCTTTTACAAACTTGAACGCGACCACCAGAACTGGACAACTAATATGTGTATTGAGTGCTCTTTGGAAAGCCCAAATGCTCGTCGTCTTCTGACAATTGTGGACGTTTTCTTGCAATGGGACAGACCTCTATTAGACTTTCCAAATAACCATCTTGGTTAGAATTTAGTTCCATCATAACATCTGAACTAATTTTTGTTGTCATGCATTTCCAGGTACATTGGCAACAACACAGTGCTGTCATTAATAACGTGAATACGCAAAATTATTCTAGCATGAAAGGATAAATGGGTTTCACAATGAAAAATTAATTTATATGGCTTACCTGCAATCATAACCTTGTTTTCTCGGCTTTACCGTTTCACCTTTCTAGTTCTCACTCTCTTGGTTTTCCAGTCTACTTTCTTTCATTCTCCCACGTTTGTAAATAACACTTTTTACACCTTTCTTTCGCTTCATTGCAGTTAACTCACCACTTACAGATGCCATACAAATAATATTATTCTAAATAACAACCATGAACAACAATAACGCTGGCAACAATAACGTTGGAACAAGTAGGAAATGCCCGAAAATGGCGCGATATGCAGCCAACCTAGCGATTTGAATGAGAATCCCCATGTCCTGGACATGATGGAGTTTTGCACCAAACGAAAACTTTAGCAGGCTGTTGCATCCGTAGTTAGAGCGGACATGAGGGATATTGTTACAAATCGATGCGTCTATATGCATAGTATCATTAGTCCAACAAATTCAAATGTTACAAAAAAGTGTACATGAGGAGTTTCTGCACCAAGCGATTGAATTAGCATATGATTATATTTTACATATAAGAAATTATCTGTAATACGTATAACAACAAACATAATTATAGTAAAATAATACTACTAAAAGCATGATCATTTTTTCTGAAGCAACCAGAAGATTAAAAAAATTCTATATGCCAATTTTATTTACATGCCTGAAAAAAATGTACTGTAAACGATGCTGTACATGCCTACACAGGCCGCGACTTGGCTGCACAGACTGCCAATTGAGTGCACAGGCTTCCGATTAGAGTACAGAGACCACCGATATGGGTGCATAGACCACCCACAAGCCTGAAAACACCACCGACTTTATTGCGCACACAGCCAACTAGAATTTACAGACCACCGACTTGACTGCACAGATCACCGACATGAGTGCAAAGACCGCCGAGGTGACTGCACAGACCGCATACTTGAGGACAAAAACCACCGACTTGACTGCACAGACCGCCGACTTTAGTGCACCGACCGCCGACCTGACAGCACATAACGCCGACTTGACAGCACAGACAGCCCACTTGAGTGCACAGACCGCAGACCTGACAGCTCAGGCAGCCGACATGACAGCACAGACCGCCGACTTGACAGCTCAGACAGCCGACCTGACAGCACAGACCGCCGACCTGACAGCTCAGAGAGCCGACCTGACAGCACAGACAGCCGACCTGACGGCACAGACTGCCGACTTGACAGCACAGACAGCCGATTTGACAGCACAGACCGCCGACCTGACAGCACAGACCGCCGACTTGACAGCACAGACCGCCGACCTGTCAGCACAGACCGCCGACCTGAGTGCACAGACCGCCGACCTGAGTGCACAGACCGCCGACTTGACAGCACAGACAGCCGACCTGACAGCACAGACTGCCGACTTGACAGCACAACCAGCCGAACCAACAGCACAGACTGCCGACTTGACAGCACAGACCGCCGACCTAACAGCACAGACTAAAGACTTGACAGCACAGACTGCCGACCTCACATCACAGACAGCCGACCTGGCAGCACAGATAGCCGACCTGGCAGCACAGACAGCCGACCTGACAGCACAGTCCTCCGACTTGACAGCACAGACCTCCGACTTGACAGCACAGACAGCCGACTTGACAGCACAGACAGCCGACCTGACAGCACAGACCGCCGACCTGACAGCACAGACCGCCGACCTGACAGCACAGACCGCCGATTTGACAGAACAACCAGCCGACCTGACAGCACAGACCGCCGACTTGACAGCACAGACAGCCAACCTGACAGCACAGACTGCCGACTTGAGTGCACAGACCACCGAAATGACAGCACAGACAGCCAACTTGACAGCACAGACCGCCGACCTGAGTGCACAGACCACCGAAATGACAGCACAGACCGCCGAACTGACAGCTCAGACAGCCGACCTGAGTGCACAGACTGCCGACTTGACTGCACAGACAGCCGACCTGAGTGCACAGACCGCCGACTCGACTGCACAGACCGCCGACTCGACTACACAGACCGCCGAGTTGACTGCACAGACCGCCGACTTGACTGCACAGACCGCCAACTTGAGTGCAAAGACCGCAAACCTGACAGCTTAGACAGCCGACTTGACTGCACAGTCCGCCGACCTCACAGCACAGACCGCCGACTCGAGTGATCAGTCCACCGACCTGACAGCAAAGACCACCGACTTGACTGCACAGACCATTGACTTGACTGCACAGACCACCGACTTGACTGCACAGTCCACTGACTTGACTGCACAGACTGCCGAATTGACAGCACAGACCGCCGACTTGAGTGCACAGACCGCCGACTTGACAGCACAGACCCCCAACTCGAATGCACAGACCGCCGACATGAGTGCACAGACTGCCGACTCGAATGCACAGACCGCCGACTCGAATGCACAGACTGCCGACCTGACTGCACAGACCGCCGACTCGAATGCACAGACCGCCGACTTGAGTGCACAGACCGCCGACTCGAATGCACAGACCGCCGACTTGACTGCACAGACCGCCGACTCGAATGCACAGACCGCCGACCTGACAGCACAGAACGCCGACTCGAATGCACAGACCGCCAACTTGACTGCACAGTACGCCGACCTCACAGCACAGACCGCCGACTCGAGTGATCAGTCCACCGACCTGACAGCAAAGACCACCGACTTGACTGCACAGACCACCGACTTGACTGCACAGTCCACCGACTTGACTGCACAGTCCACCGACTTGACTGCACAGTCCACCGACTTGACTGCACAGACTGCCGAATTGACAGCACAGACCGCCGACTTGAGTGCACAGACCGCCGACTTGACAGCACAGACCCCCAACTCGAATGCACAGACCGCCGACATGAGTGCACAGACTGCCGACTCGAATGCACAGACCGCCGACTCGAATGCACAGACCGCCGACCTGACTGCACAGACCGCCGACCTGACTGCACAGACTGCCGACTCGAATGCACAGACCGCCGACTTGAGTGCACAGACCGCCGACTCGAATGCACAGACCGCCGACTTGACTGCACAGACCGCCGACTCGAATGCACAGACCGCCGACCTGACAGCACAGAACGCCGACTCGAATGCACAGACCGCCAACTTGACTACACAGACCGCCGACTTGACTACACAGACCGCCGACTTGTCTGCACAGACCAGAACTCGAATACACAGACCGCCGACCTGACTGCATAGACCTCCAACTTGACAGCACAGACCGCCGACTTGACTGCACAGACCGCCGACTCGAATGCACTGACCGCCGACCTGACAGCACAGAACGCCGACTCGAAAGCACAGACCACCGACTTGAGTGCACACACCGCCGACTTGAGTGCACAGACTGCCGACTTGAGTGCACAGACTGCCGACTTCAGTTCACAGACCGCCGACTTGAGTGCACAGACAGCCGATCTGACAGCACAGACCACCGACTCAAGTGCACAGACCCGCCGACTTGACTGCACAGACTGCCGACTTGAGTGCACAGACAGCCGACCTGACAGCACAGACCACCCACTCGAGTGCACAGACCGTTTACTTGAGTTCACAGACCGCCGACTTGACTGCACAGACCGCCGACTTAAGTGCACAGACTGCCGATTAGAATGCATATACCGCCGACCTGACTGCACAGACCGCCGACTCGAATGCACAGACCGCCGACTCGAATGCACAGACCGCCGACTTGAGTGCACAGACCGCCGACTCGAATGCACAGACCGCGGACTCGAATGCACAGACCGCCGACCTGAGCGCACAGACCGCCGACTTGAGTGCACAGACCGCCGACTCGAATGCACAGACCGCCGACTTGACTGCACAGACCTGGACTCGAATGCACAGACCGCCGATTTGACAGCACAGACCGCCGACTTGACAGCACAGACTGCCGTCCTGACAGCACAGACTGCCGACTTGACAGCACTGATCGCCGACTTGACTGCACAGACCGCCGACTTGATTGCACAGAGCTAATACTCGAATGCACAGACCGCTGACCCGACAGCACAGACCGCCAACTCGAATGCACAGACCGCCGACTCGAATGCACAGACCGCCGACTCGAATGCACAGACCGCCGACTTAACTGCACAGACCGCCTACTTGACAGCACCGACCGCCGACCTTACTGCACAGACCGCCGACTCGAGTGCACAGACTGCTGTCTTGATAGCACAGACCACCTACCTAACAACACAGACCGCCGATCTGACTGCTCCGACCGCCGACCCGACAGCACAGACCGCCGACTTGACTGCACAGACCGCCGACTTGACTGCACAGACCGCCGACTTGAGAGCACAGACCGCCGACCTGACAGCACAGACCGCCGACTTGAGTGCACAGACCGCCGAATTGACTGCACAGACTGCCGACTTGACAGCACAGACCGCCGACCTGACAGCACAGAGCGTCGACCTGACAGCACAGAGCGCCGAACTGACAGCACAGACCGCCGAACTGACAGCACAGACCGCCGACTTGACTGCACAGACCGCCGACTCGAGTGCACAGACCGACAACCTGACAGCACAGACCGCCGACCTGACAGCACAGAGCGCCGACCTGACAGCACAGACCGCCGACTTGACTGCCAAGACCGCCGACTCGAATACACAGACCGCGGACTCGAATACACAGACCGCCGACCTAAGCGCACAGACCGCCGACTTGAGTGCACAGACCGCCGACTCGAATGCACAGACCGCCGACTTGACTGCACAGACCCTGGACTCGAATGCACAGACCGCCGACCTGAGCGCACAGACCGCCGATTTGACAGCACAGACCGCCGACTTGACAGCACAGACTGCCGTCCTGACAGCACAGATCGCCGACTTGACTGCACAGATCGACGACTTGACTGCACAGACCGCCGACTTGACTGCACAGAGCGCCTACTCGAATGCACAGACCGCTGACCTGACAGCACAGACCGCCCACTCGAATGCACAGACCGCCCACTCGAATGCACAGACCGCCAACTCGAATGCACAGACTGCCGACTTAACTGCACAGACCGCCTACTTGACAGCACTGACCGCCGACCTTACTGCACAGACCGCCGACTCGAGTGCACAGACTGCTGACTTGATAGCACAGACCACCTACCTGACAGCACAGACTGCCGACCTGACTGCTCTGAACGCCGACCCGACAGCACAGACCGCCGACTTGACATCACAGACCGCCGACTTGACATCACAGACCGCCGACTTGAGAGCACAGACCGCCGACCTGACAGCACAGACCGCCGACTTGACTGCACAGACTGCCGACCTGACAGCACAGACCGCCGACCTGACAGCACAGAGCGCCGATCTGACAGCACAGAGCGCCGATCTGACAGCACAGACCGCCGACTTGACTACACAGACCGCCGACTTGACTGCACAGACCGCCGACTCGAGTGCACAGACCGCCAACCTGACAGCACAGACCGCCGACCTGACAGCACAGAGCGCCGACCTGACAGCACAGACCGCCGACTTGACTGCACAGACCGCCGATTTGACTTCACAGACCGCCGACTCGAGTGCACAGACCGCCGACTTGACTGCACAGACATTCGATCAGAACACACATACCACCGTCCTTACTTCACAGACCGCCGACTTGAGTGCACAGACCGCCGTTTTGAATGCACAGACCGTCGACGTGAGTGCATAGACCACCGACCCGACTGCACAGACTGCCGACTTGACTGCACAGACATTCGACCTGAACACAAATACTACCGTCCTTACTTCACAGACCGCCGACGTGAGTGCACAGACCGCTGACCCGACTGCGCAGACCGCCGACTTGAGTGCACAGACCGTCGACTCGGCTGCTCAGTGCGCCGATTTGAGTGCACAGACCGCCGACTTGACTGCACAATCGTGGACTACGCTGCACTGACCGCCGAGTTCATTACACAGACTCCTTTCGAACTATAATGTCCAAATCTACATGAAAATGGCTACGTTTTCTTTTCATAATCAATAACCCTATCTAGCAAATGTACATCTCATATTAGGGGGTATAGTTTACAAAAGAAAGTGAAATATAATATACAATAGCATTTGCAATTTACAGTGAATATAGCGGATAAAACTTATGACATTGTTTGACAACAGTTTTTTTACATACATAATAATCATGTATGCTTTTTAATATGAAAATAATATACGTTTTAATAAGGAAATATCTTTTACCTTCGGAGATTGAATAATCTAATTATACTACTATGTATGTAATGTATGTAATGTATGTAATGTATGTAATGTATGTAATGTATGTAATGTATGTAATGTATGTAATGTATGTAATGTATGTAATGTATGTAATGTATGTATGTATGTATGTATGTATGTATGTATGTATGTATGTATGTATGTATGTATGTATGTATGTATGTATGTATGTATGTATGTATGTATGTATGTATGTATGTATGTATGTATGTATGTATGTATGTATGTATGTATGTATGTATGTATGTATGTATGTATGTATGTATGTATGTATGTATGTATGTATGTATGTATGTATGTATGTATGTATGTATGTATGTATGTATGTATGTATGTATGTATGTATGTATGTATGTATGTATGTATGTATGTATGTATGTATGTATGTATGTATGTATGTATGCGTGAGATGCGTGTAATGTTTTTATAGGCTTGTACACCGTTGCACAGATTTCGACCAAACTTAGCACAGATAATTTGATTCAACGCAAAAATTACTGTCTAGCTTTGAATCCAAAATTGCATCTCATTTGACAAGATTAATTTTGAATTAAAGTAACACCTACAAAAGCTCACAAGACTTTGTATATCTTCCTGAGCAATTGTAGTAATATAAGGAACATTGCCAACATAAGAAAACAAATTGCCTACTTAGGTTTTTACGACCTCTCAAAATAACAAAGTATCAGCGAGTTTATATATTATTGCTTAACCTAATATCTGAAATTGATCATGGAGTAATTAAACAAAGAATGACTACAGCTATTAAGCTTAAACAAAAGCAAAAGCTATATAATCGCATGATTGAAACATTAACAAACTTCGTACAGCATTGTACTAAATTGTAATAAAAGCAAAAACATCAAGTCAGACAAAATACCTCTTGTTTATTATCACCTTTTTTATCTTCATATGATTATTTACTGCATATTGATATAAAATAACACGAAAGGATTCAGTATAATTGAATTGGAACACAATAAAATCTTATGTGTTACACTTACATGACTTTCTCTAGCTACTCTACAAATTTCTTACAAAAGATAAATCTTCTTTCAGCACCACGCTAATCGAGATAAAAATTAGAAGAATTGTATTACTTAATTATTAAGTAGAAGGCAACTAAGGGAATGCACTAGCTAAAGTGTTAGTCAAATGTTTTAAAAGCTGTCGATATGCGATTATTATTGCGTATCGCTTCTTTGCTTGGACAGGAGAAGAACAAAAGAAAGCGGACACTTCCGTCTGAGAAAATTGTAGGTATTTGACAACTGAAACTAATGACAAGGAATACCTTGAAAATGGTAAGCTCCACGAAAAAAAAATGTATGTAACATAACTTGTGTATTTTAACAAGATCTACATTTTTTTGTGTAGTAAGTTTTTGTCTGTTTCTTACGGTTTACTAGTTATGCCAAATTAAGCAAAATTCATCCAGAATAAACAGGTCTTTAGAGGCTTTTCCCAGAAAATTCAAGATATACATTTTATTTGTGATAGAAATGGCTTTAATGTGTGGAATTTTAATCAAAATCGTTACGGCCATTTTTAAGAAAAACAACATTTTCGAAAATTTTTCCATGTAAAGGGTACTTAGGGTTGGGGCGATTTTCTTGAAAATCTTCGCGCCGCATCCTTGGAAGATGCCAAACTTAAATATCAAGTTTGGTATTTAATCGTCTTTTCTGTTTTGAGCTATGCTGTCCACAGACAGACACACACACACAGACAGACAGACAGACACACACACACACACGGACCTGTTTCTGAAAATGCACTTTTTGGACTCAGGGGGTCCTAATACATGTATTTTCGATGAAAGCTCGACAACGAATTTTTGGGTGGAATACAATACTTCTCTATCCCTATGTACATTGTACATATGTGGCTAGAGAAAGTAAAAATCTGTGGCGCTCAAGCATTACTAAAATACATATCTCGGTATTAACCTCCACTTCTGTGAGCGTATTCCGAACTTCGGACACATGCTTATTATAATGCTTGTTTCTCAATTTTTGTAACTAACGGGTTTCTTTTTCTATGGGAAGTTTGGGGTGTTTTATAAACATAAAAGTAAAAATGATGTTATATAAAACGATAAAGTGAGCATAGATAACATCAGTAGTAACAAACCAGTCGAAGTACCCCTTCTTCCTCTTCTCATTTATATGCTCATTTTGTTTCTGTTTCTCCCCTCCATTCTTGTGTTTTCTTAAGTTTATGGTTACTCAGGATATGTAAGGATATATTGACGTTACTGAAACTAGTATTACTTCTTCCCAACTGAGATTCTTCTCTGTAAATAGCGACGAGTCACCCCATATTATGTGACAGCGTGTAAGTCATAGCCGCATTCACAAGAAACTATCGTTACAACCTGATATTTGTGATAGCTCGACCATGCTTTTGCATATTATTTTCTCAATTACTTTTCTATCCTTGTAGTTTCCTAGAGTTTCAATTACTAGTTATTTAAGTTTGCTGTTTGACAATGTCTAAATACGTCCGAAGAAACGCATGGCAATTGGATAAGCAATCTAAGGCTAAATGTGGAATGGATAAACCGTCAAACCGGGCAAGGTCGGGTATTTCAACTAGTCAAATAATACATGTCTTAATATGAAAAATTTAACAATAATTTTGAAATTTTCTTGAACCGCCGCAAAATGTAAGATTACAAACTCTGGTCTAAATGACCTGCATTTTAAACAAATAGCTACGTATAACTATGATTTCCGCTACAAATATGCTACAAGTAGAAATTCTACAAATGATTCAATCGTTTTCAAAACGCTATATTTTTCGAAGTAAGTTGTGTAAACGACTAACCGTACATTCTAATACATAAAAATAACCGCAATCTCGCCAACTTTGCATTGTGTGCACCAGTTGGCAGCACAAAACTAGTGTCTTCACAAAATGGCGACATAACAATAAACGAGTTACAGGGTGATAATATTTAGAATGTGTGGAGCGAACTGGACTACCGCCTGGATGTGAGCCGTGTTGTCCAAGGGGGATCGTGGGTTCGAGTCCCGCGTTAGTTATGGGTGTTTTTGTGTGTATGTATTGGAAGCAAAAAGGTAATAGATTGAAAAACAAAAGAAATGTTAGGAAAAGGACAAAAAAAAGGGGGATACAGCGCCGGAGTCCCGACAAGATTCCGGGACTGTATTTAAAAAAAAATCAAAAAAATCTGATGTGTTCCATTCACATGCCTTTCTCTACATCTCTGCAACAAATTATTGTTAAAAAGCTAATGCTTCTATTTACTTCATTCTAATCAAGAAAAAATTAGCAGAAATACTCTTTTATTATTTGTTTCCTTGTAAGTAGAAGCGAAATAAGGGGGTACCATAGGTTAAAGTGATAGTCAAAAGCTGGTTGCTATGTGACTGAAGTTCCTTTGTGACTGGTTGACAAATTTCTGTATGAGAAAAGTATAAGTTTTTTTAAAAAAAAAAAAATATATATATGCGACATAAATTGTGTGTTTTAATGTGATCTACTTTTTTTGAGTAGTAAGTTTTTGTCTAACTCTTACGGTTTGCCGGTTATGCAAAATTCAATAAAAATCATCCGGAATAAAGAGATATTTAGAGGCTATTGTCAGAGAATTCAAGATATCATTTTATTTGGCATATAAATATCTTAAATGTAAGAGATTTTAATCAAAAGCATTATTGCCTTTTTTGAGAAGATCAAAATGCTCGACATTTTTTCTATGCAAAGGATAAATACCATGTTTGGTATTTAACGGTATTTTCGTTTTTGGACTATGCTGTCCACAGACACACACATGCGGACCTTTTTTGGATTCACGGGGACTCAAAACATGTATCTCGGTATCGAATTTTTGGGTGGAGTACAATGCCTTCTCTATACATTATGTACATAGTACTTGCAGAGAAAGTAAAAAGGCATTCGTATGTGTGAGGAGAAAATTTGGTTAGGATGGTACTTTTGATATATCAATTATAATTGTACGTGCAATAGTTAGGAAAATATATTATTTTGAAAACGAATAAATCATATGTTAGTAACCCTGTTCTTCCCATTTTCCTGTTTTAGAAATGCCACTAAAGAAATAATTATTAAATCGTAGTAATAATTGTTTACTTTCTCTATACGTACTATGTACATAGTGTACAGAGAAGGTATTGATTGCACTCCACCAAAAATTCGATACCGAGATTTCACTGGAAATATATGTTTTAGGGTCCCCTGTATCCAAAAAAAAAGTATTTTCAGAAAAAGATCCATGTGTGTGTCCGTGTGTCTGTGAACACGATAACTCAAAAACGCAAAGTCGATAAAATATCAAACTTGGTATTTAAGTTTAGTGTCTTCCAGGGATGCGAAACGAAGATTTTGAGAAAAATTCTCCCACTCCAAACTACCCTTTACATGGAACGTTTTTCGAAAATTTTGATTTTCTCAAAAATGGCTCTAAAGATTTTGATTAAAATATCGTATACTAAAGATATTGACCTGACAAATAAAATGTATATTTTGAATTTTCTGAAGACTACTTTACTCTGGGTGAATTACACGGAATTTTGCTTAACTGCTAAACCGTAACATATGGACAAAAACTTACCCCAAATAAATGTAGAGCATATTAAAACACACAATTTATGCTGTATACATTTTTTTTCGTGGAGTTGAGCGTTTTTGAGATATTCCTTGTTTTTGGTTTCAGCTTTGAAAAACTGTGTGAGAAAAGTTAACTCCTGTCCATACAAATAAAGGAACTCAGTCACATAGTAACCAGCTTTTGACTATCTCTTTAACCTATGGTACTCCCTTATTTCGGTTCTACTTACAAGGAAACGAGTAATAAGACTATTTCTGATAATTTTTTCTCGTTTAGTATGAAGTATGTAGAAGCATTAGCTTTTTAATAATAATTTGTTGCAGAGATGTAGAAAAAGTCATGTGATGGAACACATCAGACTTTTAGATATAAAATGTTTCTGGGGCATGGATCACCCATTCTTCTAATAAAGAACGAAACTTCATTTTTCGCCCGCTGCTTTCTAGTTGCCTCTTAGTAACACATGAAAATTCGAATAGACTGTCTCTTTGAATAATGTGTTCCACAATTCACAAATCGAATCCAAAACGCTGTTTCAGAAAACGAGAACGAAAAGTTAAAGGTTGAGCATTTTCTGTTTTCTTGCTCTGAAAAGCCCGGTTTTACACTGTGCTTCCTCTGCTTAGAAAAGAGAATAATATTTCAATGTTTGTTTGTCTATGTTTATAAAAGTTGGTGTGTATGTGTGTCCCTTAGGCTTCTACACCGTTACACCGTTCGACCAAATTCGGAAGTTATAAATTTTAGGATAAGAGAAAAATAGAGCTGACGTCAAAAAACCCACATCTGTTCGGGGAGGCAAAATGTGGACGGTTGAAGCTACTTTATCAATACTTTTTATTTCTATACACGTACTATATACATAGTGAATAGAGAAGGTATTGCATTTCACCGAAAAATTCGACACTGAGGTTCCACTGGAAATTCAATGTATTAAAAAAAAAAAAAAAAAAAAAAAAAAAAAACCGTGCGTGTCCGTGTAAGTGCGAACATAACTCAAAAACGAAAAGTCGGTAAAATACCAAACTTGGTATTTAAATTAAAGTTTGTTCCAGGGATGCGACACAAAGATCTCGAGAAAATCACCCCACCCCAAACTACCCTTTCCTTGGAAAAAATTTCGAACATTTGGATTTTCTCAAAAATGGATGTAACAATTTTGATTAAAATACCGTATGTTAAATATATTTATATTGAAAATAAAATGTATATCTCTGGACGAATTTTGTTGAATTGCGCGTAACTGGTAAACCGTAAGAGATAGACAAAAATTTATTCCAGTAAATTTTGAGTGCATTACAATACCTTCTCTATACAGTATGTACTTAGTACGTGTAGAGAGGGTAAAAATCCTTACCTGTACAATATATACATATATTTGTACTGCAATCTGTTTTTCGTTCTCGATTATTATGAAATGCTTATATTGGTTCTCTGCAATGCCAATTATGCATTACAGACAACATATTGTATGCGCATTTTGAAACAAAGCGAGATTAAAAAATCTAATGTGTTCCATTCGTTTCTCTTCATCGATGTAACAGATTATTCTTAAAAAGCATGTTCTTCTATTTTCTTTATAATAACTGTGCTAAAAAATTATCAGCGGACATTGCTTTGAATTACTTGCTTCCCTGTAAGTAGAAGGGAAGTAAGGGAATACAATAGGCTAAAGTGATAGTCAACAGTTGTAAAAGCTGGCTGCTATGTTGTTAAAATCTGTTTCTTTGCGCAACTTTTCATGTAAGATAGGTAAACTAATAACAAGAAAATCTCAGAAATGGCAAATTCCACGTAAAAAACGTATATGACGTAAATTTTGTGTTTTAAGGTGATCTACATTTTTTGTGCAGTAAGCTTTTGTGTATATCTTACGGTTTACCAGTTTCAAGCAATTCAGCGAAATTCATTCAGAATAAAGCGTTCTTTAGAGGCTGTTCCCAGAAAATGCAAGATAAACATAATTACCATATAAATATCTTTAATATAAGGAACGAGGGTCACTCAAAAAGAAATGCACACTATTTTTTTTAAAAATACAGTTTTCATTCTATATGTTTGAAATTTTTTGCAGTGTGTAGATACATCCTTTAGGAACAACATTTCATTTCTCCACATAATCCCCATCCTTCTCAACTGCCTTACCCCATCTTGGAACCAGGTGGAGGATATTTTCTTGAAAATCTTCGTGTAGCATTCTTGGAAGATACCAAACTTAAATACCAAGTATGGTATTTAAGGCCTTTTCGTTTTTGAGCTGTGCTGCTCACAGAAACACACACATACACACACATTCATACACGACATTTTTCAAAAAATGTTCTTTACTTTCTCTACGCGTAGTATGTACATAGTGTATAGAGAAAGTATTGTAATGCACCCAAAAATTCGATGCCGAGGTTTAGTCGTGAATACATGTTTTGGGTACCGCTGAATTAAAAAAAAGCATTTTTGGAAAAAGGCCCGTGAGTATGTGTGTGTGTGTGTGTGTGTGTGTGTGTGTGTGTGTGTGTGGGGTGTAAAAAGAAAATCTTCCCACGTCCAACTACCCTTTACATGAATCTTTTTTCGAAAATGTTTTTCTCAAAAACGACTTTGATTAAAATATCGTACATTAAAAATATTCATCTGGAAAATAAAATGTATATCTTTAATTTTCTGGGAATGGCCTCTGAAGACTATTTTGAATGAATTTTACGGAATTTTGTATAAGTGGCAAACAGTAAGAGCTAGACAAAAAATTTAGAGCATGTTAAAGCACTCAATTTATACTATATTTTTTTTCGTGGAGTGGATCATTCCTTGTTATTGTTTTCAGCTTTAGAAAACTTTTCTCAACGGGAATTTGTCATCTCCTGTTCATACAGACAAAGGAACTTCAATCACATAGCAACCAGCTTTTGACTATCACTTTAACCTATGGTACTCCCTTATTTCCGTTCTACTTTATGGAAGCAAGTAATAAGATTATTTCTGCTAATTTTTATCTCGATTAACACGAAGTAAAAGGAAGCATAAGCTTTTTAACATTAATTTATTGCAGAGATGTAGAGAAAGTCATGTGAATGGAACACATCAGATTATTTTGGATTTAGGAGGTCTGAAAACATATATTTCGGTATCGAATTTTTGGGTGGAATGCAATACCTTCTCTATGCACTATGTACATAGTATGTGTAGAGAAAGTAAAAACTGCGACTATAAAATAAAATAAACTTAATTCTTTTGTATTGTCTCAAACAAACCTAACAAAAATCTTAAAGGAAAATAAGCGAAGCAGAACAAGAAAATAGAACAGAACTGTAAACATGATGGAAGAATTAAATGCGTATTTGTAAAACTTTTCGAAGTGGAAGAAAAACTTGTGCAATAAGGATTTGCACACATGAGTAGCATAGTCTCATAACAACAGTAAACAGAACTATGTTTAAAATAAGGTGGGCAAAGTTTCCTTCAGCTGTTAAGAAATTCAATTCTATCATGCTTCCCTGGAAGGAAATTTACCATCTGCATAACAGGGGAAATTTCCGAAGAAACAGGTTGAAAGAAAGGGACAGAATATCGCTATGTGTAGCATGGTAGACGACGTTACCATGGTAACTGCAAACAGGCAGGTCGCGTCACCTACCATGTCGTCTAATTTGCAATCCACGGTCATCACAGCATCGGGCGCTTCGTCTTCGTTTTTTATCTCTCTGTAGAAATGAAACAAATCACTGCTGCTCGCTCGCAGTTGATATTTATACACAGCCGTTTCAAAGGAAGAAGAGAAACGATCCAAATTGTGTATTTTAATTAACTATACATTCTCTGTATTAAGCTTTTTTGTGTATCTAAAATTTACGATTTGTTAAAATTGTACAAAATTCAGTCAGTCTGAATTTTTCACAGGTTATTAAGAAAGTCAATTCAAAACTAGAAACGAAACGATACAAATTGTGTGTTATAATAAACTATATATTCTCTGAACTAAGCACTTTTGTGTATCTAAAATTTACGATTTATTAAAATTGTAAAAAAATCAGTAAGTCTGAATTCTTCACAGGCTATTGCGAAAGTCATTTCAAAGGAATAAATTGTGTATTGTAATAAACTTTATATCCTCTGAGCTAAGCTTTTTTGTGTATCTGAAATTTTCGATTTATTAAAAGTATACCAAATTCCGGCAGTCTGAATTCTACACAGGCTATTGAGAAAGTTATTTCCAAGGAATAAAAGAAACGATACAAAATGTGTATTTTAATAAACGATTTATTCTCTGTGCTAAGTTTTTTTTTTTTGTGTATCTAAAGTTTAAGATTTATTAAAATTGTACAGAAATCATTAAGTCTGGATTCTTCAAAGGCTGTTACGAACGTTATTTCAAAGAAATAAAAGAAACGATACAAATTGTGTATTGTAATAAACTATATATTCTCTGAGCTAAACCTTTTTGTGTATCTAAAATTTATTAAAATTGTGTCAAGACTGAATTCTTCACAGGCTATTAAGAAAGTCATTCCAAAGGAAGAAAAGAAACGATACAAATTGCCTATTTTAATAAACTATATATTCTTTGGATAGTTAGGCTGAAAAATGCAATGCCACAGCCCGGATTTCAACCACGGATCTGCCGGTCTCTAGCCGGCTGCACTACCACTGAGCTACCATGTCAACATGCCAGCATAGCACTAAATTTCTCAACTGACTCGCATGTTTCCCGGTAAACCACAAGGCTTGTGTGAAAAAACACTAAATCAATACTAATAAACCATAATAGTTGGCTATACTATGAATCCTGGGACTTAAAGTACTTACAACATTGTAAGTCGCCTTTGGAGTTATCATCTCAAAATAATTTGAGATCACTTTGTGGTTTATCGGGAAACATGCGAGTCGGTTGAGGAATTAAGTGCTATGCCGGAATGTTGCCATGGTAGCTCAGTGGTAGAGCATCCGGCTAGAGATCGGGAGATTCGTGGTTCAAATCACGGCTATGGCATTGAATTTTCAGTCTGACTCTACCTATTCAACTCCTTTCCTACACACGGCTTATGTGAAAAAACAATTATATCAATATATATTTTCTGAACTAAGCTTTTTGGTGTATCGAAAATTTAGGATTTATTAAAATTGTATAAACTTCAGTCAGGCTATTAAGAAAATTTAAAATGTGTATTTAAATTTTCACTAAAATAGCGCTATTAGAGCTATTTTTACTTTCACCAGGAATAAAAATAACGTTCCATCTAATCCTAGTTTGGATAGGGGTTTTTCTTGAAAACCTTCGTGTCACATCCTTGGAAGATATGAACTCAAATACCAATTTTTTTATTTAGCTGACTTTTTGTTTTTGAACTATGCTGTTCATACACACTGACCTTTTTCTAAAATGTTTTATTTGGATTCCGGGGTCTCAAAACATATATTTCCGGTGAAATTCGGTATCGTGTAGAGAATGTAAAAATGAAATGTGGTAACTAAATTAAACAATTTGCAATACACGTCCTGGTACAGCGAATTAAGATACCAGGATGTGGCATTACAGATTTGATTATACTGTATTTTTTGTACACACGTACTAGAGAAAATAACAAGTAAAAATACAGCGTAAAAAGTTCTTCTTGACAATTCCGAAAGTAGCTGAATTAGCTGGAAAATTGATAAACAATTTTTTTGTTTTTATAAATACCTACCACTAGTTAAAGTACTTATTTTTATTTCAGGAAGCTGAAAACACGGGGTTCTGTTGAAACTGTGAAATGGAATTTTTACTTTTTCTAAATGTACTACGTATATAGTGTATAGAGAAGGTGCTGCATTCCACCTGAAAGTTGGATACATAGTTCTCACCGAAATAGACGTTTTAGATTCCCCAGTAACAAAAAAAAAAAATTGGAAAAAGTCCGCGTCTGTGTATGTGTGTGTATCTGTGTGTCTCTGAACACGATAACTCTAAATCGAAAAGTCGATAAAATACCAAACTTTGTATTTAAGTTTAGTAGCTTCCAGGGATGTGACAGGATGATTTTGAGAAAAATCCCCCATCCCAAACTACCTTTACATGGACAAAATATCGAGAATTTCGATTTTCTCAAAAATGATTCTAACGATTTTTATTAAAATGCCGTATATTAAAGATATTTACACGACAAATAAAATGTATATCTTGAATTTCCTGAGAATAGCGTCTAAAGACGTCTTTATTCTGAATGAATTTTAATGAATTTTGCGTAACTAGTAAACCGTAAGAGTTAGACAGAAACTTGCTACACAAAAAATGTAGATCACGTTAAAGCACACAATTTATGACATATACTTTTTTTTCGTGGAATTGATCATTTCTGAGATATTCCTTGTTATTGTTTTCAGATTTAAAATACTTTTCTCCCACGGAAAGTAGTAAACTCCTGGTCCTGTATAGAAACGGGTTTCAAACACATGGCAACCAGCTTTTCAAAAGATTTGACTATCACTTTAAACCTAGTGTATTCCCTTATTTCCCTTTTACTTACAAGGAAGCAAGTAATTAAGAGAATTTTTGCTAATGTTTATCTTGATTATCATAAATTAGATAGAAGAATTTGCTTGTTAACAATAATTTGTGATGTAGAGAAAGTCATGTGAATGGAACACATAAGATTTTTTACTCGAAGACTCTACGATAGTAGTGAGAGTACACAAAATTACACATTGCATTGTTGGCTTCTGGTTGTTGCATAAAATTGCCAATGAAAGTGTTATATGCAATGGCTACATTCGAACGTCAGCGTTTCCAATATCGGCACATTCCACAATAACGAGGGTATTTTGTTTGTAGTGGCGAAGCGCGTGTTGGCTGATGTTCCACTAAATAACATACCAGGTGGCGAAACTGCCCGTATTTAGCGTGTACTGATAATCCTTGGTGCGTTAAAGCAGATGTAGTTAGGTCTCTTGGGGATTACAATCCCACAAACAGCCGCTTCAGGCGATACCGGCTTCCTCGCATGGCTTGCGGGTATCCCCGGTAACGAAGGAACACCTTCAACAGCTGCTACGCCTAAGCTCCATACAATCCTTCAAGAGTTGCTTGGACATCAAAATTTAAAACCCCAAAAATAAACATTTTTGCAAAACCATTACACCAGCGGTGCACAAGGGCCGTTGCACCATGACTGGCAACCGTTGAGGAGCAAAACTTGCCTCCTCCTGTCACTCCACGACCTCATTCTCACCCGCCATCCTGCAAACCCCACAATCCCGTCAGAACGTGGTTAAGTTCTTTCAAAGAATAGGAACACGTCTAATACTCCTCGGGCTGCCCTCAGCCTGCCAACTGCTGTGTGTGTGTGTGTGTGTGTGTGTGTGTGTGTGTGTGTCTGTGCAGATGTAGTTCTCAACGGCGCAATTTCAAGTTAAAAACCTGCCCGTGGAGTACTGGGTGAGTAACGTTATTTTACCTCTCGCTACGAACGTGACCCGCTCACAGTCTCCGCTGACGAGTAAAGCGAAGGTCACTCTTGCCAGTTCTCATTGGTTTGGGGTCTGAGGAGTGATTGAGTAAAATTAAACAAAGGCCCTTCCTCCCAAAAAGAACTAATTTTACCACAAATTCGATTTCTTAAGAGAAAAGAAGAAAAAAAAAGGTTTCTATAAACAATACTATTAGTTTATTTTTATACTCACAGATTCCAATTTTTTACTTTCTCTTCACGTACTATGTACATAGTGTATAGAGAAGGTATTGTAATGCACCCACAAATTTGATACCGAGATTTCATCGGAAATACATATTTTGGGTCCCTCTGAATCCAAAAAAAGCATTTTTGGAAAAAGGTCCGTGTGTGTGTCTGTCTACCTGTCCGTGTGTCTTTGATAGCATAACTCAAAAACGAAAAGACGGTTGAATACCTAACTTGGAATGCGACACGAAGATTTTCAAGAAAATCTCCCACACCCCAACTACCCTTTACTTGGAAAATTTTGATATTCTCAAAAATGGCTCTTGAGATTTTGATTAAAATATTGCATATTAAATGCATTTACCTGAAACATAACATCTATATCTTGAATATTCTGGGAATAGCTTCTGAAAACTACTCTATTCTGGATGAATTTTACCGAATTTTGCATAACTGCTAAACCGTAAGAGGTGGACAAAAACTTACCCCACAAAAAATGTAGATCTCGTCAAAATACACAACTTATGTCCTTTACATTTTTGTTGTGGAGGTAGCCGTTTCCGAGATATTCACTGTTATTGGTTTCAGTTGTGAAGTACTTATACTTTCCTCAGACAGGAAGTATCCGTTTTTCTTTTGTTCCACTCCTGGCCAAGCAAAGAACCGATTTGCAATGAGAATCGCATAACCACAGTTTTTTTTTTGTTTTTTTTAAATTTTACTATCGGTTTAGCATAGTGCATTCGTTTAGTTCCCTTCTACTTATAAGGAACTAAATAATAAGAACATTCTGCTAATGTTTATCTCGTTTAGCAAGGTGCAAAAAGAAGAATGCTCGTATGTAAGAAGTTTGTAGAACAGCTAGAGAAAGTCATGTGAGTATAACACATCAGATATTTTTTACTTTCTCTATATGTACTATGTACATAGTGTATAGGGAAGGTATTGCATTCCACCCAAAAATTCAATACTGAAATTTCACCGGAAATACACGTTTTGGGTCCCCCTGAATCCAAAATAGGCATTTTTACATAAAGGTCTGTATGTGTGTGGGTGTGTGTGTGTGTGTGTGTCTGTGTCTTTGGACAGCATAGCTCAAAAACGAAAAGACCGTTGAATGCCAAACTTGGTATTTAAGTTTGATATATTCCAAGAATGCGACACGAAGATTTTCATGAAAGTCCCCCCCCCACCCCATCTACTCTTTACTTGGAAATTTTTTCGTAAATTTTGATTTTCTCAATAATGGCTCTAACGATTTTTAATAAAATATCATAGATTAGAGATATTTACATAACAAAACATATATCTTGAATTTTCTGGGAATAGCCTCTCAAGACTACTTTATTCAGGATGAATTTAACGGAATTTGGCATAACTGCTAAACCGTAAGAGATGGACAAAAACTTACCACACAGAAAATGCAGAGCACGTTAAAACACACAATTTATGTTATACACATTTTTTTCGTGTTGATAGTTTTTGAGATATTCCTTTTTATTAATTTCAGCTTTGAAAAGCATACTTTTCTCGTACAGGAATTTGTCAGCTCCTGCCCATACAAACAAAGGAGCTTCAGTTACACAGCAACCAGCTTTCACTAAGAATATTTCCGCTAATTTTTTCTCGGTTAGAATGAAGTATATAGAAGCATAAGCTTTTTAATAATATTTTTGCAGAGATGTAGAGAAAGTCATGTGAATGGAACACATCAGACTTTTTTATATTATTTTCAAATATTACGTGAAATAACTCATATTTGAGCTTAATACGTTGTCGTGTATGCTTCCTGTTTCTTTTGTATTTTATTTCTAAATGTTACACCAGTTGTTCCATAAGTTCCGTGGAATTTGTATTTTCCACCAAAATAGCTTTATATTATCGGAATTTTCTGCAGACAGGTAGGTTATTCGCTGAAATTATGCTTAAATTAGGGGAGCGTCTGAGATTGTATGTAAATATGGCAAGACACTGCGTCTGTTTCGATTGAAACGAAAACTTTCTCATATCATTAGCAAAGGGTCGCACCAATCAGTGATTTGTTTAAAGGTATTGTGCAGAGGAGGCGAGGCAAAGTTCTGATAAAGGAGGAGGTCGTTAAAAGCATTCCATTCGCACGGAAGAACGAATCCCCGCATTGTTCCGTCAAGAGGAAGGAGAATAAGAAGAGAAGATGTAATTGCACGACCCGAACAATTGTGATGCAGTTCTCAACCTTAAAATTAACGCTCATTTCTTGGAACCTCCTAGCTAGAAATTAGAGAAGCTATTAGAAAAACAGAAACTAAGAAAATGGACTGCCGCAGAATTTAGAACAATATGACTGCTCCTAACTATGTCTGCCCTTTTCAACTGTTTTATTAAAATGAAAGTAAAAACCTGATGCGTTACACTCGCACACTTTCTCTATCTGCTCTACAAATAAACTTCTTACAAAAGATAATTTGTTTTTCTACACCATGCTAATTGCGATAAACATTAGCAGAATGTTCTTATTACTTAGTTCCTTATAAGTTAAAGGGAACTAAAGGAATGCGCATACTAAACTGATAGTCAAATGTTTTAAAAGCTATCGTTATGCGATTGTCATTGCAGATCGTTTCTTTGCTTGGCCAGGAGTAGAGCAAAAGAAAAGCGGACATAATAACAAGAATATCTCGCAAACGTTACCTCCACAACAAAAACGTAAAGGACATAAATTGTCTATTTTGACGAGATATACATTTTAATGAAATAAGTTTTTGTCTATCTGTTTAGCAGTTAAGCGAAATTCATCCAGAATAAAGAGGTCTTCAGAGGCCATTCCCAAAAAATTCAATATATACATTTTAATTGGGATGTAAATATCCTTAATTTATGGGATTTTAATCAAAATCGTTAGAGCCATTTTTAAGAAAATTAAAATTTTTGAAAAGTTTTCCATGTAAAGGGTGATTTGTGGTTGGGGATTCACTTGAAAATCTTCGAAAATTACAAGCGTAAATACCAAGTCTATGCTGTCCACACACACACACACACACACACACACACACACACACAAAACACTCACGGAATTATTTTCTAAAAATGCTTCTTTCTGACTCAAGGGAGCCAAAAATATATTTTTCAGGTGAAATGTTGGCATCGAATTGGAATACAATACCTTCTCTAGCAATATGCACATTTTACATGCGAGCTAGAGAAAGTAAAAAGCAGAGGGTATATAAACTGTTGGTGTAAAACAAATGAAATGGCGTTTTATTTATGGACGCTCTTTAACTGTTGTGGTTCTCAGCGTCCCATTCTACACTGGGCTTGAAAGACCGCTTAATTTTGTTCAGTGACCTCTTTATCAGGCTTGAGGTTCTTTTACGTGCCGTAAATCTACGACACACGACCAACTGCTTTACTTCCCTTCCGAAGGAAGCCATGCTAAGGATTTTTACGCAAAAAAATAAAAAAAAAAAAAAACATCTTCCTCCGCCGGGTTTGAACTCGCAACCTTGGGTATATAAATTTAGCATGACAACCATTACACCACCGAGGGTGACTGTGTTTGTGTGTGTGTGTGTGTGTGTGTGTGTGTGCTACTGTAGGTTAAAAACCGTATTTCATAAGTAAACACGTCTGTTCCATAATTCTTTTAAATTTCTTTAGCATGTACTGCATATCAATGTACAGAGAAAGTTATGTACTGAATACCAAAAAATTCACTGCTGAGATTTCATATGAAATACAGGTTTTGAGGAACCCTGTATCCAAAAATCTGATGCACTCCATTCACATGAATTTCTCTACATCTATGTAACAGATTATTGTTATTTAGCTTATTCATCTATCTACTTCATGCTAACGAGATAAACATTAGCAGAAACGGTTTTATTATTTAGTTCCTTATAGGTAGAACGGAAACTAGGGGATAAGCTGGACTAAAACGACAGCCAAATGTTTTAAAATGTACTTTAAAACTGAAATCAATAACAATTAATATCTTAAAAACGGTCAACTTCAGGAAAAAAAATCTTTTGACACAAGTTTATATTTTAACGAGCTCTAAATTTTTGTGTAGTAAGTTTCTGTCTATCTCTTATGGTTTTTTTTAGTTATGTAAAATGAATTTTATTTGCCATGTAAACATCTTTAATACACTACGATATTTTAATTAAAATCGTTAGACCCATTTTTGAGAAAATCGAAATTTTCAAATGTTTTTCCATATAGAGGGTAGTTGGTGGTGGGGGAATTTTCTTAAACTATGCTGCCCACAGGCACACACGCACAAAAACGGACCTTTTTCTATAAATGCTTTTTCTTTGGATTCAAGGGGTCTCAAAACGCGTATTTCCAGTGAAATCTCGTAATCGATATTTTGGGTGCAATATAGTATTCACCTTCTCTATACACTATGTACATGGTGCGTGTAGATAAAGTAAAACAATATACTTTAGAACAAAGTTACTATGTTTGTGGGTATGTGTGCGTGCGCGCGCCTATGGACAGCAAAACGCAACAACAAAAAGTCAGTTAAATACCCAAACTTAGGATTTAAGCTTGTTATCTTCCAGGATACGACACGAAGACTTACAGATAATTCTCCTCACCCGAAGCTACCCTTTACATGGAACACTTTTCGAAATTTTAGATTTTCTAAAAACTGACTCCAACGATTTTGATTAAAATGCAATATATTAAAGATATTTACATTGCAAATAAAATGCACATCCTGAATTTCTTGTGAACAGCCCCTCAAGTCATTTTCCTTCTGAATGAGTTTTGCACGAGTGGAAAACCATAAGAGATAGACAAAAAGTTACTACATATAAATACATAGCTCGCCAAAACACACAACTTAGGAAATATGTAATATTTTTTAGTGCTTGCCACTTTAAGATATTCCCTGTTATTGGTTTCAGTTTTAAAATACTTTGCTTTCTCAAACGGGAAATGTTTATCCCTTTGTTTTACTCGTTTGCTTTACTCCTGGCCATGACAATTGCATAACTATAGCCTTTAAAACATTTGGCTGTCGCTAAAGTCTGGTGTATTCTCTTGTATCCCTTCTATTTATAAGGAACTAAAACTAAGAACATTTCTGATAATGTTATTCTTTATTAAAATTATGTATATAAATAATATTTGTAAGATTAGTTTGAAGAACAGATAGTCTGCGGAATGGAACACATCAGATGTTTACTTTCTCTACACGTACTATGTACATGCTGTATAGAGAATGTATTGTATTACAGCCATAAAATTTGATACCGAAATTTCACCAGAAATACATGTTTTGGGTCCGCCTAGATCCAGAAAAGGCATTTTCGGAAAAAGGTCCGTGTGTCTGTGTGTGCGTATGTGTGTGTGTGTCTTTGTGATGTGTGTCTGTGGACAGTATAGCTCAAAAAACGAAAAAACTTGGTATTTACCTATGGTATCTTCCCAGGATGCGACACGAAGATATTCAAGAAGATTCCCCCACCCCCATCTATCCTTTACATGGAACTTTTTTCAATAATTTTGATTTTCTCGAAAATGGTTCTAGCGATTTTCATTAAAATGTCGTACTTAGATACATTTTCATGAGAAATTAAATGTGTATCTTGAATACCCTTTGAAGAGTGCTTTATTCGAAATGAATTTTACGGAATTTTGCATAACTGCTAAACCGTAAAAGATAGACAAAAACTTACAGAACAAAAATTGTAGAGTACATTAAAACACACAATTTATGTTAAATAACTTTTTTCGTGGAGTTGATCGTTTTTGAGATATGTCTTGTTTTTGGCTTCTGCTTTGAAAAACTTATACTTTTCTCACACAGGAATTTGCCAACTCTTGCCTATACAAACAAAGGAACTCCAGTCACATAGCAACCAGCTTTTGACTATCACTTTAACCTATGATACTTTCTTATTTCGCTTCTACTTACAAGGAAGAAAGTAATAAGGCTATTTCTGCTAATTTGTTCTCGGATAGAATGAAGTAAATAGAAGCATAAGCTTTTTAACAATAATTTGTTGCGGAGATGTAGAGAAAGTCATGTGAATGGAACACATCAGATTTTTATGGAGAGGGTGTTTGTTTTTTTATTTTGGAATTATTATGATCATGATCATATTGAAGGTATTGCATTCCACCTTGAAATTTTATACCGAAATTTCATCCATTTTGGGGTCCCGTGATCCAAAAGAGTATTTTTAGAAAAAAGATACTGGGCGTGTGTGTTTTTTTGTACGTATGTGTACCAGCATAATTAAAAAATCTGATGTGTTCCATTCCCATGACTTTCACTTTTTTCTATTCACTTTTTTGAGTTATCGTGTTCACAGACACACGGACACACACGGGCCTTTTTTGAAAATGCTTTTTTTTTTTTGGTATCAGGGGACCCTAAAACATGTATTTCCGTGAAATCTCGGTATCGAATTTTTGGGTGGAGTACAATACCTTCTTCATTACGTACATAGTACGTGTAGAGGAAGTAAAATGAAGCGTTGGTTCAACACCGCACATAAGTTGAGCATAGGATACCACACGAAGTTTTCCAAAAAAGTCCCTCCACTTAAAACTATCGTTGGAAAATTTGTTTAAATTTATTTCCTGAAAAATGAATCTAACGCTTTTGATTACCTTGCTAACTTCATATACCCAAGGTCGCCGGTAAACCCGGAGGACGATGGATTTGTTCGGGTGTAAAAATCCTTAGCATGACTTCCTTCGGAAGGGAAGTAAAGCCGTTGGTCCCGTATCGTAGATTTACGGCACGTGAAAGAACCTCAAGCCTGATAGAGAGGCCTCTGAGCAAAATTAAGCCGTCTTTCACGCCCAACATAGAATGGGACGCTGAGGACCACAGCAGTTAAAGAGCGTCTATAAATTAAACTCCATTTCATTTCATCATTCCATAGCAGCTATTACGGCTCTGATAGGCTTTACTCCTTCAATGAAATCCCAAGAAATAAGTGAATAGTAAACCACTTCAAAAAATCTTATGTGTCCCATTCACGTGAATTTCTCTACATCTCTGTAACTAAGTATTGTTAATAAGCTTATTTTTCTGTCTATTTCATATAATCGAGACCAACGCAAGAAGAAACGGTCTTATTATTCAGTTCCTTATAAGTAGGAGAGAAATAAGGGAATACCTAGGCTAAATCGACAATCACATGTTTTAAAATATGGTTGCTATGAGATTGAAATCCGTTTCTTTGCGTGGCCAGGAGTTGATAAGTTCCTGTATGAGAAAACTTTAAGTATTTTTAATCTGAAACAAATAACAAGAAATATCTCAGAAATGGTAAATTTCACGAGAAAATGTGAATGTCATAAGCTGTGTGTTTTAACGTGATCTACGTTTTTGTGTAGCAAGTTTTGTCTATCTCTTACGGTTTACCAGTTGTGCAATTCAGAAAAATTCATTTAGAATAAAGTGGTCTACACAGGCCATTTCCAGAAAGTTCAAGATATACACATTGTCATGTAAACATCTTTAATGTACGGTATTTTAATCAAAATCGTTAGAGCCATTTTTGAGAAAATCGAAATTTTCTAAACTTTTTCCATGTAAAGTGAAGTTAGGGGTGGGAGCATTTTCTTGAAAATCTTCGTGGCGCATCCATGGGAGTTACTGAATTTAAGTATTTAACGGACATTTCGATTTAGAGCTATGCTCTCCACAGACACACAGAGACATTTTTCTAAAAATGCTTTCTTTGGATTCAGGAGGGTCCAAAACATGTATTTCCGGTGAAATCTCGGTATCGAATTTTTGGGTACAAAACAATACCTTCTCTGTACACTATGGACATAGTACGTGTAGAGAAAGTAAAAAGAATGAGCATTGAAGGATTCTTATCAATAACAAATACCTCGGAAGTGGCTGATAACAGAAAAAGATATCAGTTAATTCCTGTAGCTCCTGAGTGGAGCATAGGGCATCATTACCATGTTTCGTGGTCGAATTTCAATTTCTAGTTGGGGAGTACGCCTAAAGCCATCTGCTTTCAATGTATGGGGAATTTTATGTGCAAATAAACATTACACGGGACCTTCGGCATTAGTTTACTACTGAAGGAAGCCATGCTAAGGATTTTTGCGTCTTGCGCCCGTTGAAATCTTTTATTGAATTTTTGGATGGAATGGAATACCTTCTCTAAACACTATGTACGTGTAGAGAAAGTAAAAATTCTTTGTAATGCAATATCTGGAAACACTGTTTCCTTAGAAGCATTATTAGTATTATCAAATTTTAACATCTGAGGATTAACGAATTTCATAGTGAATAAACCACAAGAGTAACCTTTCCATGTTTTGCTCCCGAGGGAGCTATGAGTATATCATCCCTCAGGATACGAACGGTCCACAAAGAGACAAACTTTCCGTGGTTATTGGGTCAATATGGCGACCAGCACTACACTGCGAACAACTTGTCCATTGTAATTAATTTCTTTTGCACCGTAGCAGCTTCCCTCAGGCTTTTCGCCTGATAGAAGCAATATAACAGCTCCATAAACGTTTTGCTTTATTAAAATAAAATAGAAACGGTATCACTACCTCGTTGTTGTTCGTTTCTCGACCCTTTCTCTGTTATTGTGTTTATTTTATAAGCAAAGTTCAATTTAGATATTTTTAGAAATACAGCTTGACAATATCTCGAAAATAAATTTATTATTGTAACAACTATCGAGACGCTGAAGCATTACGAGTAATTACTTTATTCTTAATTATTACTCCTAGCCTTGGATCACAAGCAATTTCATTTTGATTATGTAACCATCTATTCTGAAATATGTAGAGCTTAACAACTCAAGCCCAAAAAGTCGAATTTAAGGTTCCTAAACTCTCTAAAGACGTTAAAAAATATCTTAAGTGTTACACTCATATGACTTTCTCTACGTCTCTGCAAACAAACTATTCTTACAAAACATTACTTTTTACTTTCTCTACACGTACTATGTACATAATGTATAGAGAAGGTATTGTATTGCACCCAAAAATTCGATACCGAGATTTCACCGGAAATGAAATACATGCTTTGAGACCCCCTGAATCCGAAAATAAAAAAAAAACATTTTTAGAAAATTGTCCGTTTATCTCTGTGTGTGTGTGTGTGTGTGTGTGTGTGCGTGTGTGTGTCTGTGGGCAGCATAGCTCAAAAATGAAAAGACCGTTTAGTATCAAAGTTGTATTTAAAGTTGGGTACCTTCCATGGATGCGACACGAAGATTTTCAAGAAAATTCCCCACCCCAAACTACCCTTTACATAGAACATTTTTTGAAAATGTTTATTTTCTTAAAAATGGCTCTAACGATTTTGATTAAAATACCTTATTTTTAAGATATTTTTATGCCAACGAAACGCATTTCTTGAATTTTCTGGGAATAGCCTCTGAAGACCTCTTCACTCTGGATGAGTTTTGTCTAACTGGCAAACCGTAAGAGATATACAAACACTATTACACAAAAAATTTAGATCTTATTAAAACACACAGTTTCTGCTATATACATTTTTTCGTAGGGTTAACCGTTTTCGAGATATTCGGAATTATTAGTTTCAATTTTAGCCACTAAAACTTTTCTCAAACGGGAATATATCTTTCTTCTCGTTTCTCGTTTGTATACTCCTGGAAAGCAAAGAGATTGAAATTTCGATTTTTTTACGTAGCATCCGACTTTTAAAGGACGAGACTAACGCTTTAGCCTGTGCATTTTTTATTTCCTTTCTACTTACAAGGAACCAAATAAAAAGGACCATTTCTGCTAATGTTTATCTGGATTATCATGAAGTAGATAAAAGCTTTTTAACAATAATTTGTTACAGAGATGTAGAGAAAGTCATGTGAATGGAACACATCAGATGTTTTATAGTGTTTAACGCCCGCGTTTACTACTATAGTACCGCAGGTGAGTGGTGCGTGTGTGTGCGTGTGCGCGTGCGCGCGCATGTTTTGGGGAGAGAGAGAGATAGAGAAAAAAAACAGCATAACTGAAAAAATCTGATGTGTACCATTCACATGACTTTCTCTATATCCATAAATTGTATGCTTTAACGTGCTCTACATTTTTTGTGGGTTACGTTTTTGTCTATCTCTTACGGTTTAGTAGTTATGAAAAATTCATCCAAAGTAGTCTTCAGAGGCTATTCCCAGAAAATTCAAAATATACATTTTATTTGTCAGGAAAATGACTTTACTATACGATATTTTAATCAAAATCGTTAGAGCCATTTTTTAGAAAATCAAATTTTTCGAAAAAAGTTCTATGTAAAGGGTAGTTTGGGGGGATTTTTCTCAAAATCTTCGTGTCGCATTCCTGGAAGATACTAAACTTAAATACAAGTTTGGTATTTTACCGACTTTTCGTTTTTGAGTTATCGTGTTCACAGACACACGGACACACGGAAACACACACACACACACACACACACACACACACACACACACACGGACCTTTTCATGAAAATACCTTTTTTGGATACAGGGGACCCCAAAACATATATTTCCGGTGAAATCTCGGTATCGAATTTTTTGGTGGAGTGCAATACATTCTCTATACACTATGTACATAGTGAGTATAGAGAAAGTAAAAAGGAAATTCTGCACAAATATTAGACTTGATATTTGATTTCATTAGCTTTCAAATATATAAACAATAAAAGAAAACAAATATTTCGACCCAAAATACTCTTCAAAAGTTTTGATTTTCTTAAAAATGGCTGAACGATTTTTTACCAGTATACCATATATTTAAGATATTTACAAGACATATCAACTGTAAATCTTTTATTTTCTGGAAGTATCACCTGAAATCCTCTTTATTCTGATAATATTTTACATAATTATATTTGGTTCACTATAAAATATAGACAAAACTTTACTGCACGAAAGCTAAAGGTAGCTATAGTACACACAGTTTTATTTTATTTATTACTTTCTCTACACGTACTTTTTACATAATGTATAGAGAAGATATTGTAATGCACCCAAAAATTCGTTACCGATATTTTACCGGAAATATATGTTTTGTGTCCCCCTGAATCCAAAAAAAAAATATTTTTTTTTAGAAAAGGGTACGTGTATGTGTGTGTGTGTGTGTGTGTGTGTGTCTGTGGGCAGCATAGCTCAAAAACAAAAAGATCGTTAAATACCAAACTTGGTATTTAAGCTTAGTCTCTTCCAAGGATGCGATACGAAGATTTTCAAGAAAATCTCCCCATCCCCAACTACAATTTACCTGGAACTTCTTTAAAATGTTTTGAGTTTCTCAAGAATAGCTCTAACGATTTTGATTAAAATAACGGATATAAAAGGGTCAGGCTGAAAAATTCAATGCCATAGTTGGGATTGAACCTTGGATCTCCCGATATCTAGCTGGTTGCTCTGCCACTGAGCTACCATAGCAACATGCCAGCACAGCATTGAATTTCTCAACTGACTCGTATGTTTCCCGGTAAACCACAAGGTGATCTCAAATTATTTTGAGATGACAATCCTAATGGCTACTTACAATGTTGTAAATACTTAACGCCCGGAATTCTATTATGGTCAATTGGAATTGGATTCACTGTTTTTTCACAAAAGCCGTGTGTAGGACAGGAGTTGGATAGACTGAAAAATTCAGTGCCATACAGATAGGCAAAACTTATCCAGGTCTTCAGAGGCTATTTCCAGAAAATTAAAGATTTACATTTTATTTGAGATATAAATATTGTTAAATAGACGGCATTTTAATGAAAATCGTTAGTCATTTTTGAGAAAATCAAAATCCTCGAAAATTTTTCCATGTAAAGTGTAGTTTGTGGTGCGAAGATTTTCTTGAATATCTTCGTGACGCATCCTTCGAAGATGCTTAACCTAAATACCAGTTTATGCTGTCCACGCACACACATATAGACATACACACACGGATCTTTTTCTAAAATTGTTTTTTTTCCGACTCAGGGACCCCAAAACATTTATTTCCGATGAAATCTCGACATCGAAGCTTTCAGTGGAATACAATACCTTCACTATCTACTATGTACATTGTACATGCGGATTAGAGAACGGAAAAAGACGAACACATGCTGGCTTTTTTTTTTTTTAAGAATGCTTTTTATGGATTCAGGGGTTCTTAAAACATGTATTTGTGGTGAAACCTCGTAATGAATTTTGGTTGGAGTGCAGGAATTCTCTACCTACTGCATACATTGTACATACGTGATAGAGAAATAAAAAATTAACGATATTGGATAGAGAAAGTAATTTGAGTATAATACATCATAATTTTTGGTTTTAAATACGCCCACTATCACTCCCAAATTCATACTTCCAGACTGATGGTGTGTGGAATGATTCTCATTTATGAAGAATCCCAACTATTGGGAACATAATTCAGCACCTCTGGGCTGAGAAGCCAGAGCATTGACCACTAGAACACTGATCCAACCTCTAAAATAAACATCGTCAAAAATAAAACAGAATGTTGCAGAAAATACTGTCTTTTTACTTTCTCTATACTACTGTGTACATAGAGAAGGTATTGTAATGCACCCAAAAATTCGATACCGAGATTTCACCGGAAATACATGTTTTGAGACCCCCTGAATAAAAAAAAACACTTTTAGAAAAATGTCCATGTGCGTCTGTCTGTGTGTCTTTGGGCAGCATAGCTCAAAATTGAAAAGACCGTTAAAAACCAAACTTGGTATTTAAGTTTGGTATCTTCCAAGGGTTCGACACGAAGATTTTCAAGAAAATCTCCCCACCCCAAAGTACCCTTTACATGGAAAAAATTTCGAAAATTTGTTTTTCTTAAAAATGCCTCTAACGATTTTGATTAAAATCTCGTATATTTAAGATACTTACTAGATAAATAAAATGTATTTCTTGAATTTTCTGGGAATAGCATCTGAAGACTACTTTATTTTGGATGAATTTGACGGATTTTTGCATAACTGCTAAACCGTAAGAGATGGACGAAAACTTACTACACAGTAAATGTAGAACACATTAAAACACATAATTTACGTTATATACATTTTTTTCGTGGAGATGGTTGTTTTTAAGATATTCCTTGCTTTTAGTTTCAGCTTTAAAAAACATACTTTTGTCATACAGGAATTTGTGAACTTCTGTCTATACAAACAAAGGAACTTCAGTCTCATAGGAACCAGCCTTCGACTGTCAGTTTAGCTTATGGTATTCCTTTATTTCACTTTTACTTACAAGGAAGCAAGTAATAAGACTGTTTCTGATAATTTTTTCTCGATTATCATTAAGTAAATAGAAGAATAAGCTTTTGGTCTGTAATTTGTTGCAGAGATGTAGAGAAAGTCGTGTGAATGGAACACATCAGATTTTTCTTTGGTGTGATAAAGAAATAAGCAGTGAGATAAAAGATGTAAAAGCGGATACATTGGGAACGATTTCACCCACTCAGATGTTGTGACCAGCTGTTTACAATTCCCGTATTTGAAGAACTGTGTACAGCTGCAGGAACTCGCTTTACCTCTCCCCGCCTCTTCGGCTGAGAGAAGAATATTGGTCCATTTCCTACAGGCAAGAAGGTCAGTAAAAGTTCGAGAATCGAGACGTGGGAAACTCCATCGGAAAAGGAAGTCTCAGCGCAAATTCGATACGATATCGATTCTTGTAGCCCATGGCTTCCCAGTGAGATTCGCTTACTCCCACGTGGTCTTTAGCCGCCAGCAATGCACCTACTCTTCCTGATTCTTTCAAGCATTCATTTTTATTTTCTCTACGCGTACTATGTACATAGTGTATAGAGAAGGTATTGCACTCCACCCAAAAATTCGATACCGGGATTTCACCGGAAATACATCTTTTAGGGTTCACTGTATCAATTAAAAAGCATTTTCAGAAAAAGGTCCGTGTGTGTGTCCGTGTGTCTGTGAACACGATAACTCAAAAACGAAAGGTCAGTAATATACCAAACTTGGTATCTTCCAGGGATGCGACACGAAGATTGTGAGAAAACTCGCCCCACTCAAAACTACCCTTTACATGGAACTTTTTTCGAAATTTTTTATTCTCTGAAAAATGGCTCTAACGATTTTGATTAAAATGTATATTAAAGACAAATAAAATGTATATCTTGAATTTTCTGGGAATAGCCTGTGAAGACTACTTTATTCTGGGTGAATTTTACGGAATTTTGCATAACTGCAAAACCGGAAGAGATGAACAAAAATTTAGCATACAAAAAATGTAGAGCACGTTAAAACACTCAATTTATGTTATATACATGTTTTCGTGGAGTTGATGGTTTTTGATATATTCCTTGTTATTGGTTTCAGCTTTCAAAGCTTATACTTTTCTCATACAGGAATTTGTCAACTTCTGTCCATACAAACAAAAGAACTTCAGTCACAGAGCAACCAGCTTTAGCCTATGGTACTCCCTTATTTCCCTTCTACGTATAAGGAAGTAAGTAATAAGACTATTTCTGCTATTTTTTTCTTGATTAGCATGAAGTAAATAGAAGCATAAGCTTTTTAACAATAATTTGTCCAGAGATGTACAGAAAGTCATGTGAATGGAACACAAGAGGTTTTACTTTCTCTACACGTATTATGCACATACATATGTGTATTGCACCCAAAAATTCGATACCGAGATTTCACCGGAAATACACGTTTTAGGGTCTCATGATCCAAGAACAGCATTTTTGGAAAAAGAGTTTGTGCGTGAGAGTGAATGTTTGAAAAGTTGCAACAAAAAAAAAAAAAAACTTTAAACAACATACACTCAAATTGTTTCACAAGTCAAAGACCCCGATATGACCGCACATGTTAAAAAAAAATATGATGGGCTACATTCGCATGACTTTCTCTAGCTGTCCCACAAACTTTCCTTACAAAAGAGTAGGTATTATTTTATCTACGTCTTCCTAATTGTGATAAATAGGGTAGCATCTTGGGAACCGATAGCGGGACACATTCGGATACCAGTTGCATACCTACCGATTAGAGACCGACCTGTATTGGCGATTGCACGTGCCGCATGTAAACAACCTGTAGTACGGTATTAGGTGATTAATGTCTTTGATGATAGTGCGTGCTCTTCAATCAAGATTGTAAAATATCTTGCTTCAAATGGTCTGCATGAAGATTTGCAATTCATACAAAGGAGCTTTGTGGATATATCTACGACAATGACACATATTTGGAAACATCAAGCATTGAAATGCATCGAGCCCAGAAAGCTGTCGATGTATTTGTGCAAGCAATTAATCAGAGACCCGTGACCGTATGAAAAAGAAAGTGAAGACAATTTTCAATAATGCGTAAAATACGAAATGTGCTACGGAAATAATCGCTGATGTAGTATTTTACCCAATAGTGCAATTATGTGTCCTATTTCCGTTTTGTCCAACCACATCTTGTGATGTGGAGCATTTTTTTCTTTTCTTTTTTTTCAATATAAAGCCCGTTTACATGCCAATCGGAGACGATTTACATTTTAGACATTACGAATGCATTGCAATCTATGTATCTTGAGGAAAAATGAAACGGATAATAATGCTGATGACTCGGGGCATAACAGTAATTGGGTGTATGTAAATATTAAGACTGTTAGTTCCCATAAATCAGTGGTATTTATGTTTACCACTCACCCAACCTCAATCACCTTCCACTGCTAGTGAAAACATGACAGTCTATCCTGCAACCACTGCCCCATTTTCTTTCTATTAGTACCACTATATACACATTGCATTGCCAACAAATCACAACTATATACAACTATACGCCATGCTGCGCTAACTTCGATTCTGTCCTGCTATCGGTCCCCAAGATGCTACCCCTAGAGATAAACGTTGCCAGAATTCGTCTTATTACTTGTTTCTTGTAAGTAGAAAGGAAAGAAGGGAATACCCTAGGCTAAAGCAATAGACCTTTTAAAAGCCGGTTGCAGTGAAACAATTGAAATTAGGTTCTCTTTGCATGCTGGGAGTAAGCAAAAGAGAGACAAAAGAAAGATGTCTCCCGTCATTTTGGTGTAGTAAGTTTTTTGTCTATCTTTTACAATTCATCAGTTATACAAAAGTCATCCGGAATGACGAAATCTTCAGAGACTATTCCCAAAAAATTCAAAACATACATTTAGTTATGAGAATATCTTAAACACGTGATATTTTAATAAAAATCGTTAGAGCCACTTTTTAGAAAATAATACGCACACACGGATATGTTTCTAAAGATGTTTTTATTCAGAGGGTCTCAAAACATGTATTTCCGTTGAAATCACGATATCCTATTTTGGGGAGAAATAAAATACCTTTCCCTATCCATTATGTACGTTGTACATACGGGCTGGATAAAGTAAAATAAATAAAATGTATTTATCATACGTTTATTATATTTTATTTATTACAAATTAACTAGCATTATCATGTTTTATGGCAGTATTATTTGAGTTCTAACCTCCTGCATGCAATCAAGTAAGCTAATTAATTTAGACCATTCTGCTATGGAGTTTGCCCTCAACCACAAAGAAAAACGATCGTTCTAGATGGTCAATAAACTTGACGCGCCTTAACCTGTCTAAAAGGATGAAATAAGCCTAAAATACAAATTACCGTCCATTTCCCGTATTCCAATTCTTGTGAGTATTGCAAATAAACATTGTTTACATTAAATCAAATTCGAGTGTGTTGGTTTAACAGCGTTGAGCCCTCTCTGAGAAACTGCTTTTCCGATGTTTGTTGACAATGTCGAACAGGGATGATGAATTTCTGCATCACCATTGCTTTCGCAACAATGGGCCACTGAACGACAACACCGGCTAACAATAAGAGGCAATGTAAGCATTGGGGATATAACTTAGGTGATATATTTTCACATTTGACTCCAGTTTATTTTACCTTTACTATTTCGTACATCTCACGTGATCGTAAGAAGTGGCCAATCCAGTACATTGGCGCAAATTGGAACCCATTATCTCTGTATTTTAAACGTTTCTTATCGCACCCACGTGCATTTGTTCGTCTCATAATAACAGTATCGACTGTGCAGTGATATTCCCGTACATAATGGCAGAAGTTCCAAAACGTTTTGGGGAAAGGTCTATTAATTGAAAGCTCAAAGCCGCAGAACACTAAAACCAACAGAGAGAGCGTGTGGAATAAGTTCAACGAATTCTGTAAGCAACGAGGCTATGATTTGTGATATGGACATCAAGTTGCAGTGATTTTGGTGCAAATATACGTCAAGATAAATGGGGTTTTAGGAATATTATTCTTCGTGTCCATATAGGCTAATCATTGTTATTTTATTCACGAAATAGTCTTATTAAATACAACTCGAACTATAAATTTTCGCTCTCAACAAGTTGCTCGGGAATTTATAGATAAAATTTGGAGCTATTGTTATATTACTTGTGGTTCCTATAAATAATTCTACTTTAACCTACATAGTTACTTTTATTTCAAATGTCGTTACAAAAACTTGAAAGAATCAAATTTTATATCAGAAATCGGTTTCCGTTTGCCTTCAAGTAAAGTAAAAATCAGCAAATTTGTAGTTTTAAAATGCATATATGATGACCAGTCTAGGCTTCAACTAGGAAAACCTAACATAAAAACAACAAATGTTACGAAAAGATAATTCCCCGAAGTTTTCTGTGTGTGTATGTGCGCGCGCACATTATATATTAGTTCTGCTCTCTAGAGGAAGTTTCAGCTCTTACTTTATATAGACTTATATTAGCCGAAATTCGCGGCGTTGCACGACGACTTCACGGCTTAATAATGTCTCAAATTTGTTCATCTTGATATGTAAAAGTCAGTGTATGAATGCATGTATGTGTATATTTTTTTTACTTTCTCTACGCAATATTATATAGAGAAGGTATTGTATTGCACCCAAAAATTCGATACCAGATTTCACTGGTAATACATGTTTTGAGTCCCTCTGAATCCAAAAAAAAAGCATTTTGGGAAAAAGGTTCATTTGTGTGTGTGTGTGTGTGTCTGTGTACAGGATAGATCAAAAACAAAAATATTACATACCAAACTTGGTATTTAAGTTTGATATCTTCCAAGGATGCGACACGAAGATTTTCAAGAAAATCGCCCTACTCCCAACTACTCTTTACATGGAACTTTTTTCGAAATTTTTGATTTTCTCAAAAATGGCTATAATGATTTTGATTAAAATCTCTTATATTTATGATATTTACATGCCAAATAAAATTCATACCTTGAATTCCCTGGGAATAGCCTCCGAAGACTACTGTACTCTGGATGTATTTTACGGAATTTTGCATAACTGCTAAACGTAAGAGATGGACAAACACTTACCACATAAAACATGTAAAGCACATTAAAATACACAATTTATGTTATATATCTTTTTTCGAGAAGTTGATCGTTTTTTAGATATTCCTTGTTTTTTTATACTTTTCTCACAGACATTTGAAATTATTTACTGTTTTGCAGATATTCAGTATTTCACGTTTTTCTATTACCGTACGTATGGAATTTTTAAACTCTATCAAATTCTTCAATATTTTCCTTCTATTTACAAGAAAGCATTTCTGCTAAAGTTTATCTCGACTAGCGTGAAGTAGAAGAATAAGCTCTTTAACAATAACATCTTACAGAGATGTAGATTTCATCTTTCCCGTCACGCTAATCTTCCTCTCAATTCTCTTCCCACGTTCACCAACTTCTTCACATCCGGGCGAGTTATAACACGACGGGGGTTCACTACACGGTGTCTGACGTTCAAGTGACGATGTGAACACCGTCTTTTTCGGATCTCCCGCAGCTAGACAAGAGTCTATTTGCCGCCCATTTTCTAGGATGTGCTCGACTTTCGCTATTTCGGTTACTTTCCTCGATTTTATTGCCTGAGGATATGTTGCATTTTTATATTTTGTCGCTTCACATTGGGTCTCACAATTTTAGACGCCACGCTATGTTCTTACGGCTATTAACATTTTAACACGCCTGATTACATATTTTGTGTTTGGTGCAGTGTGAATTACGTCTGGTTTTTTCCATTCATTGTCTGCAGCTCTGAGCTTCTAGGCTTTGACATACCAGTTTCTTTTGTTCCTTAATGACTCGTTCTGACTTTCTCTTGCTGAACTCGTGATCTTTCGTACTTTGAAGCGATTTTATTTCGGAGTCCGTTTCCCATTTAACATAGCTCGTGGCCGCGCCGTGGCCGAGTAGTTAGACCACTCGACTCTCACCTAGACGGCCGGGGTTCGATCCCAAGTGACCGCATGTGAGATTTGTGGTGGACAAAACGGCGCTGGGGCGGGTTTTCTCCGGGTACTCCGGTTTCCCCCGCCATTGCATTCCACCGGTGCTCCATCATCATTCATGTATCATCAGTGTCACCGCCTGCGGTGCCATTAGTAGTTAAAGCGGGCGTTAAACACTACCAAAAAAAAAAAAAAAACATAGCTCGCTTTAAGTAGTTTTGATTCTGTTTTTATTCGTGATTGCATTCTATTTATTACTTTATTTATTACCTTAAATTCGCTCTGTTTTATTTTTGTTTTTTATTGAATTTATGTTTCTTTCGTTTCTTTTCGTGTTTTATTATTAAGCTACTGTATTTATCTATCGGGTTTTATCACTTCAACAAGCTATTCTTAATAAATAATTAGAATAGCTATAGTTTCTCCGCCGTATCCTAAGTACTTCATTTGATCTTAACATTTAACACACGCTCTACTCAACGCTGGGACCAGAGCCGCCTTGCTTTTATGTCGAGTTTTAGAGTACTTTTATAGAGTGCCTTTTTACTACTTTTGGTGCCTGTAACTGAGTTACGTAGTGGATATGATCTTGTTTAAAATGCACGTCTCCTGATTGCATCCCAATTAAGTTTTATATACCAGACCATGACATCAAAGCTTGAAAGTAATTTCATTTGTGATGGCCATGAAAACCATTCCGCAATTTCCTGTCTCGGGTAAGTTTCCATCGTGACATGACTTCAGACGTCTGGGTCACTCCAAATCATTGCACGTCCAAAATCCATTACGTAGAGTAAATATAAAATAAAATGTATTATAAATATGATAATTTAATTGTTTTCTCACAGAAAACGTGTGTAGAACAGGAGTTGGATAGGTAGAGAGTCAGACTGAAAAAATTAATGCCATAGCCGGGATTTGAATCACGGATCTCCCGGTCTCTAACCGGTCGCTCTATCACTGAGCTACCATAGCAGCATGCCGGTACGACTATAGCATTAAGATTTTCAGTCTGACTCTACCTATCCAAGTTGCCTATTCTGTAAATCCTGGGACTTACGTACCTACAACATTGTAAGTCGCCATTGGGGTTATCTCAAAATGATTTGAGATCATCTTGTGGTTTACCGGGAAACATGTGAGTCAGTTGAGAAATTCAATGACATACCAGCATTTTGGTAGCTCAGTGGTAGACCGGCAGGCTAGAGACCGGGAGATTCGCGGTTCAAATCACGACTATGGTATTGAATTTTTCAGTTTGACTATACTTATCTAATTATAATTATATTTACCGATATCGGCGGCCTATTGCTCACTCTATTTAATACATGATACATAAGCTACAGAATTTATTGAACGTTATTCGATAAATTCGAAATTTCAACAGAAATACCGTTTTAGGGGTTCTTGTATTCAAAAACAGCATTTTCAGAAAAAAAAAAAAAAAAAAAAAAGAAGTGCATATGTCTGTGAAGACGATATCTAAAAATGTGACTTGACTCCTTGGTACAGCTCACTAAGAGCATTGGCCTACCTCCTGGCCGCTGCGTCCCCCATCTCGCTCCATTACAGACGTCATGGATGGGGTGCAATATTGGGGGGTGAGACGTGGTCAGCGCTTCAATCCCCCCCCGGCCAGTTAATTCGGTCTTCACGACCTGGAGCCGCTACTTCTCCATTAAGTAGCTTCTCAATTGCCCCCCTCAGGGACCTCACAAGGCTGAGTGCACCCGGGTCCAGGTCTCCCGCTTGGCAAGCAGCAACGCTACCACCGCGCTAAGGAAACGATCATCTAAAGATGTAGTCAGTAAAATACTAAACTTGGTATTTAAGTTTAGTATCTTCCAGGGATGCAACACGAAGAATTTGAAAAAAAAATTCCCCCCACTTGCAACCTACAATTTACAAAGTCAAACTGTCGAACATTTTTATTTTCTCAGCAAAAGAAACGGTTCTGACTAATTTCATATACATAGGTAAAACTGGTAAGCCATTATAAATAGACTTACTACAAAGAAACATATCTGTCGCTAGAACATAGAATTTATGTCAAATATATCTTTGGGTATTAATTATTTCTTAGTTTTTCGTTTTTATTGACCGTAACTTTCTAATACTTTATACTTTACTGAAAAACACTATTAGAAATCTTCTTGTCCTACCAGAGGAGCGTAACATCTTGCGCCCTACATTTATATCTACTTACTCTACCACATACTACTTTCTCTACTACCGTAAGCAGTGAAGGTATTGCATCTTACTAAACAATTCTACTTCGAGATTTTACCAGAAATTGTTTTGAGGCCTTCTGAATTTAAAAAATCTGATGTGTTCCATTCACATGACTTTCTCTGCTTTTCTGTAACAAATTATTGTTAATAAGCTTATTCTTCTATTTACTTCATACTAATCGAGAAAAAAGAACCATAAATTGTCTTATTACTTGCTTCCTTGTAAGTAGAAGCGAAATATGGGAGCACCATAGGTTAAAGTGATAGTCAAAAGCTGCTTACTAGGTGACTGAAGTTCCTTTATTTGTATGGACACAAGTTGGCAAATTCCTGTATGAGAGAGGTACAAGTTTTTTTCAAAACTGAAACCAAAAACAAGAAATATCTCAAAAACGACCAACTCCTCGAAAAAAAATTGTATAACATAAATTGTGTGTTTTAATGTGCTCTACATTTTTTGTGTGGTAATTTTTGTCTATCTCTTACGGTTTACCAGCTACACAAAATTCCGTAAAATTCATCCAGAATAAAGTAGTCTTCAGAGTCTATTCCCAGAAAATTCAAGATATACGTATTATTTGTGAGGTAAATATGTTTAATATACGATATTTTAATCAAAACCGTTAGAGCCATTTTCAAAATAATTTCCATGTAAAGGGTGGTTGGGGTTGGCGGGTTTTTCTTGAAAATCTTCGTGTCGCATCCTTGGAAGATACCAAACTTAAATACCAAGTTTGGTATGTAACGGTCTTTTCGTTTTTGAGCTATGTTGTCCACACACACGCGGACCTTTTTCCAAAAATTCTTTTTTTGGAATCAGGGGGACCCAAAACATGTATTTCCGATGAAACTTCGGTATCGAATTTTTGGGTCAATACAACACCTCTATATACTATGTACATAGTACGTGTAGAGAAAGTAAAAAGAAAGAGTTTTTGGAAAAAGCTTCACGCATGTACTTATGTGTGTCTGTGAACAGCATAACTCAAAAACAAAATCTCGGTTTAGAATTTGACTTAAGTACCTTTCAAGATACGACACGGAGATTTTCAAACCATTACTTCACCTCAAACTACATTTTACACGGAAACTATTAATTTTCGTAAAACATGCTTGACATATTTTGATAGATATCTAACAAATAAAACATATCGAGAATTTTCTGGAAAAAAATTGTTTGTCAAAAACGCCGTCAAATGTCAGGAAGTGTGCCGAAGGAATTCTTTTACAAAGAAAAAGTACTGATATGGAGCTGTCGCTTTTAAGCACACTCAAAAACAATCGTGTACCGGAGCAGAATCCGCGACGTAGGAGCAGGATCTTTTTGCCATGACATATATTTACTACATGGTAGTTTAATCAAACGCATTACAGCCGTGAAAATAGAAAATTTCGAAAAATATTCCATGTAAATGGTAGTTTAGGGTGGGGATAGTTTTTAAATTTTGGTGTCTTATTTTTGCAAAATTATTTAGATGGTACTTATTCGAATTTTCATTTATTGGTTATGCTGTTCATGCGTAACTTTTTTCTAAAAAACTATTTTTGGATTCAGGTGTCCTCAGTATGATGAAGTCACTATGGCTGGAATACCAAAGCTTCTCCATCTACTATATACGTAATGAAGAAATAAATAATCTTTATTAAGAACAATTTGTAGGTATATTCAACAATAAAAGATACAGGATAGAGAAAGTTTGGGAAATATAATACTAAAATGTTTAATTAGTCGACTGTCGCTTCAGCCTCCTGTTTCTTTTAGACCTACAACCAAATGTGCATTTAAACCATTTCTATAAATGCTTCCTTCGATTGAGGTTAAATACTCCTGGGTAAAAAATTGTTTCTTTCAGATTTTATAAAAAGTGATTAGAGAAGATAATGTCAATGTAATGCATCATGTTTTCTGTATCTTAGGTATTAAATTTATAGTTTACTTTTGATCACAAAAAGAGAGCTTATTTTCTGATAGTTTCGGTAAAAATTTTGCAGCGACAGACTATTTTAATATTGAAAAACTTTCAACACTTGCCAGTTCATACGCTTTTGGTCTTCTTTTCTCAGGTAAACCTATTTATTTACTTTATTTTTATTTAAACTAGAGATAATACTTCATAAAACTTTAACTTTATCTCGTTTTAAAACTTTTCACTGTAGGGTAAAAAGTTGCACTTAACTGAAAATGCTTTTGTGCATAGAGCAGAAACAAAAGCTTCAAGTTACAGGAAAAAGGGATCAGTGATATTTATTTGGACAATGCTGAAGTGGAAACACAAAGCAATTACGTTTGTTTTGCATCCTGTGACATTCATATGGGAAGCGTTCATAAAAAAGGAAGATATTTTTAGATTTGACCTTTCTACTATACGGTGATCATGTACGAGAATATTGAAGCTGTACCACCATTTGCAACATTGAATACACAAAATGTCCGTTCCTCTGGTAACCAATACAACTCCTTGCTCCTGTTCTGTGGTTTTAACACCAATCTGTATTTTAATGATTCGTTTGTTAGTTGTATGCTGATGATGCTGTTTTTCAGTGATTATGGAGGAATTTGTCAAAGTTGGAGAAAATAATTGGTGTGACAGATATGCAACATTTTTCACTCATTAGCCTTTGCCATGCTGCTCCTTGCATTTATTCTAGCATTGTACATATCAACCTTTTTTTTTTTTTTCTATTCACTTTATCAAGATAAATGTGTTTACTGAGAAATTATTTAAAATCAGACTATAGGGTCTTACGGAAACAATATTCATGCCTTTACATCAAAAGTATTTTTCTCACCCGGAGATCCCGGGTTCGATTCCCGGCTGGGGAGGTGCATTTTTCTTTAACCAGAATTATTCCCTATCCCTCACAGTCTGGCAGTATGTATGTGAGAGTGAATATATACGTGTGTGTGTGTGTGTGTTTGAGGAAAATAAAAGAAACAATTTAAAAAAACCCAACGTAAAGCACCTACAGACGAGTTGCTTCTAATGCAAAGCCCCCGATATGACCTTAGATGTTAAAGGAGGCTATATAAATGAAGCAATAAAAAAAATATGTTTTTGTTTTCCTAGGCTCGTGTCAAGAAAAGAGATTCATTTGTTTTCAAATGGCAATGAAACCGGGAAAAAACTGAAGCAAATATCTACGAATATTATGGAAAAGTTTGATTCTACGATAAAAGATTCTATCTTTAAATAAAGCTATAACAACTGCTTGGTTATCCCTTTGGAATAAATGTGTGTATGTGTGCATCAAATACGAAAAGCCCGTTAAACAAACTTGGTATATAGCTGCAATATCTCAATTTTCTCAGTAAATCAAATAACTAAATAAGTAAAAGCATTTTCTTAATTAAGTTCATCCACTAACATATCTGGTAGAGGCTGCTTTAAATTATTATCTTCTAGCCTTATATTTTCTGTTCTTATTAAAATTCTCTGCAATCCTTTTGAGGGCACATTCTTTAGTATTTGTCTTTCATCTTTTTGACATGGTGTTTTTCCTCAAATGGTTAAACAGGATTTTTAGGTATTTAATTAAATCTAGATTTCTCAAAATTGTATTTATATAATCTAGTTTATTATCTTTCTTCAATTAAACATTGATTGTAGTTATTGCATTAAAAATTGTATGTCCCGTTGTATCTTGCACTGTACAAAAATCACAAACAACGTTCTCGGATTTTTTTTTTTTTTTTCAGTATGTTTTGTATGACCCATGCCCGATAAAAAAGAGGTTGTATGAGGTTCAAAAGGGGTGCAAAAGAAAGATATAACTGGAAAATGAGGAGGATTCTGATCAACCAAGCTATGGTACAGGCCTCTTTCTATGTTTCAACTTTGGAGCTAATTTCCGCAAGTTCAAATTTCACATAAGGATCAGTAACTCAGTTGTTAATGCATATTTTAATTTGAAAATGTTAGGAGATCTTTGTGTTGGTGTTTTACATTCACTGAAGTAAGAGTTTTGAAAATATTTAACATTTAGTAAAAAGTTTAACAAATACGTACTTGGAAATGTGTGAAAAAATCTGATGTGTTCCATTCACATGACTTTCTCTATATCTCTGTAACAAAATGTTGTTAATAAGGTTATTATTTTATTTATTTCGTGCTAACCGAGAAAAATTAGCAGATATAGTCTTATTTCTTGCTTTATTGTAATTAGAAATGAAATAAGGGAGTACCATAAGTTAAATAAAAGCTAAAAGCTAGTTGCTATGTGACTGAAGTTCGTTTGTTTGTATGGATACGATTTGGCAAATTCCTGTATGAGAAAAGTACAAGTTTTTCAAAGCTGAAACCAAAAACAAGGAATATCTCAAAAACGATCAACTCCACGAAAAAAATGTATGTAACATAAATTGTGTGTTTTAACATTCTCTACATTTTTTGTGTTTTAAGTTTTTTGCGGTTTATTAGAAATTCATCCAGAATAAAGTAGTCTTCACAGACTATTCCCAGAAACTTAAAGATATACATTTTATTTGTCAGGTAATTATTTTTAATATACGATATTTTAATCAAAATCGTTAGAGCCATTTTTTAGAAAATCAAAATTTTCGAAAAAAGTTCCATGTAAAGGGTAGTTGGGAGTGGGGGGATTTTCTTGAAAATCTTCGTGTCGCATTCTTGGAAGATACCAAACCTAAATACCAAGTTTGGTTTTTAACGGACTTTTGGTTTTTAAGCTATGCTGCCCACAGAGAGACACACACGGACATTTTTCTAAAAATGCCTTATTTGGATTCAGGAGGTCTCAAAAGATATATTTCCGGTGAAATCTCGGTATCGAATTTTTAGGTGCATTACAATACCTTCTCTATTCACTATGTACATAGCACGTATAGAGAAAGTAAAAGTTGTTACAAGAAAAAAATTATTTTGCAAAAAATATTATTTCAGTAATTAGAAGGATATTTCATCTACAACTGTAAAATTTCAGCTTTCTAGGATGTATAGTTACTAATAAAAAGTTCATTATATTTGACAGATTTTAACATTGTCAAGACAGGGTTTTTCCGTATCACCTTGAAACTTATGAGTTGCAAATGCGACTTTTCCTGCTCATTTCATGCAGTTAAAATCACTGTTTAAATGTAATCAGACCTTCTAGTCGTGAGGGGCAATCACCGACATTTCCTTCTACCAATAAAAATTATGATTCAAGTCATGTGATTTCTTTACATGCTGATAATTTGGATATAAATATTATGTAATACGTTATCATACAGCAGAAGTATTCATGTCAAATTACAAAAATATTGTTTAGTAGCAAGCGATGATATTACTTCCATTTCAATAATAAATAGAGAAACCATTATAACTGATTAAAATATTTAATATATAAATTCGGTCGGGAATAAAGGTCTTGACGTCCCCTGATTCAAAAATGCCTTCTTGAGTGTGTGCGTGTGTGTGTATAATTTGTAAACAGCAGAGCTCAAAAATGAAAAGTACATAAATAACAAACCTAGTATTTTACATGAAATATACATTGATTTTGATTCACTAAAAGATAGTTCTAACAGTTTTAAAACTTGAAGTGCAAAAATTTCGAAAATAGAAAGTGCTATTGATGTTTGGTAGTTACGGACTCGTACTTTTAGCCTATAAACAGATTTTAATAATACTTAGAAAGTGTATTTTTACTTTCTCTACACGTAATATGGACATATATATAGAGAAGGTACTGTATTCCACCCAAAATTTCAACACCGAGATTTCACCGAAATACATGTTTTGGGTCTCCCTGAATAAAAAAGAAATTTGGAAAAAGGTCCGAGTGTGTGTGTGTGTAGGTGTGGGTCTGTGGACAGCATAGCTCAAAGACGAAAAGACCGTTAAATACCAAACCGTGTCAAAAATCCACTGGGATGTTTACCTTCTCTATACGAATTATGTGCATAGTGTATAGAGAAGGTATTGCACTCCACCAAAAAATTCGATACCGAGATTTCACCGGAAATATATGTTTTAGGGTCCCCTTTATCTAAAAAAAGTATTTTCAGAAAAAGGTCCGTGTGTGTGTGCACCGTGTGTCAGTGTGTCTGTGAACACGATAACTCAAAAACGAAAAGTCGGTAAAATACTAAACTTGGTATGTAGGTTTAGAATCTTCCAGGGATGCTACACGAAGATTTTGAGAAAAATCTCCCCACCCCAAACTACCCTTTACATGGAATTTTTTTCGAAATTTTTTATTTTCTAAAAAATGGCGCTAACGATTTTGATTAAAATATCGTATATTAAAGATATTTACCTGACAGACCTTGTTAAAGCCCGAAACATTACTTACCATCACGTTCTTTTCTTATATTTACAGCCTCTGTTGTCTCAAACAACTTTAATCTGCGGTCTACTAGTAATAAACGATGAATTATTTCAATGATCTCTGGAGTTGTCACTTCTACAGGACGTCCAGAGCGAGGCTCATCACTATTGCTCGCACGTCCCATTTTAAACTCTTCAGCCCACCTTTTAATCAATGAATATGAAGGGGCAGAGTCTTTCAATGTACTGTCTATTTCCTCCTTGATTTCTTTAGGCGTTATGCCCTTCAAATGGAAGTATTTAATCACTGCTCGTTTTCCAAATCCTCCATTTTCGTGAAAACTCTAAAGTTGTCTGGTTTAAAACGCTGTCATTCTAAAACTAAACAAGCTATTGACCTGTAACTATGGATACAAGCTAGAGTTAAACTATAAGATAGCGGCATATCTATGTGAGACCCGGGACTTATCAACCGACCTTAGTACTATGTACATAATGAAATTAATAAGCTTTCTTAAGAATAATATTTTTTGTAGTTACACCCAATAATTAAAGATGGAAGGGTGAAGAAGGTCAAGTGAATGTAATAATAAGATTTTAATTAAGTGGTCAATGTCTCAGCCTTCTGTGTTTCTCTTAAACCTACAACCTAATGCGTATTTAAGACATTTCTGTAAAAGATTATCTCGACAAACGTTAAATACTTGTACGGTAGAACATTAGTTTTTCTCAGAATTTGTAAAAAGTGAGTAAGTAGGTAAGTAGTGTGAATGTAATGTATGCTATTTTTTCTCTATCTTAAGTACTATAATTATAGTTTACTTTTGTATAAAAAAGGGAGCTTATTTTCTGACACTTTCGGCAAATGCTTTTACAGCGACAAACTATTTTAATATTGAAAAACTTTTAACACTTTTCGGTTAATGCGCTTTTGTTTTCTTTTCTCCGGTAAACCGATTTATTCAAGTTATTTTTCTTTAAACTAGAGATAATACTTCATAAAACTTAAACTTTAAGGAGGTGACGTTTTAAAACTTTTCGCTGTAGGGTCCAAAGATGCACTTAACTGAAAATGCTTTTGTGCTCAGAACAGAGACAAAAGCTTCAAGTTACAGGAAAAAGGGATCAGTGATAATCACTTTGGACAATGCTGAAGTGGAAACACAAAGCAATTGCGTTTGTTTTGCATCCTGTGACATTCATATGGGAAGCGTTCATAAAAAAAGGAAGATATTTTTAGATATTGACCTCTCCACTATGCACTGGCTGGTTATAACTATTGAAGCTGTACCACCATTTGCAACAGTGAATACACAACATGTCCGTTCCTCTGGTAACCAATACAATTCCTTGCTTCTGTTCTGTAGTTCTAACAACAATCGTACATTCTTGTTTTGTTTGTTAGAAGTTTGCTGATTATTACTTTATACATACTATGTACATAGCGTTTAGAGAAGGTATTGTATTGCACCCAAAAATTCGATACCGTGATTTCACCGCAAATACATGTTTTGGGACCCCCTGAATCCAAAAGAAAGCATTTTTATAAAAATGTCCCTGTGTGTATGTGTGTGTGTCCTTGGGTAGAATTGCTAAAAACGAAAAGTCCACCAAATATCAAACTTCATATTTAAGTTCAGTATCTTCCAAAGAAATGACACGAGGATTTTCAAGTAAATCCCCCCACCCACAACTACCTTTTATATAGAAGAATTTTCGAAAATTTTGAATTTCTCAAAAATGGCTCCAACGATTTTGATTAAAATATTGTATATTAAAGATATTTACAAGACAAAATGTATATCTTGAATTTTCTGAGAATAGCCTTTAAACACATCTTTATTCTGGATGAGTTTTGCTTAACTGGTAAACCGTAAGAGACAAAAACTTACTCAACAGAAAATGTAGAGCTCGTTAAAACACACAATTTATGTTACATACATTTTGTTCATGGAGTTGGCCGTTTTCGACATATTCCTTGTTTTTGGTTTCATCTATAAAATACTTACTATCCTTATACGGGCATTTGTCAACTCCTAGTCCATACAAACAAAGGAACTTTAATCACATAGACCAGATTTTGACTATCACACCTATGGCACTCCCTTCTTTCTTGTCTATTTACTTGGAAGCAAGTAATAAGTTGTTTCTGCTAATTTTTTCTCGATTAGCATGAAGTAAGAAGAAGAATAATCTTTTTAAAAACAATTTGTTGTAGAGATGTTTGTTTGGATTCAGGGGGTCCTAAAACGTGCATTTCCGATGAAATCTCGACATCGAATTTTTGGGCGGAATACAATATTTCTCTATCCCTATACATACGCGGCTAGAGAAAGTAAAATAGACTCCCAAAATGGAATAATATATATTTCACGCCTACTAGCATGTTGGTTATAACACTGAAAACACGTTGTATTGAAAATACTTAGGTATATCAACTCTTTCGTTATCGCAAGCTAAATATTTAAATCTCAAAAGCCAGAGAAGAATCCTTGTTAAAGCGCTGTAAACTAGGAATCTGTCGAAACTTTAATTTTTGCGAGCACACAAAATGTTGCCGGAATAATCGGGTATATATCTATGGGAGAGTGAGGTTCGCGTAACGTACATCATGATAAGGAAAGAGGAGAAAGCGAGCAGACAAATGGATAGTAGTGTTTGCATTTTTCCCAGGTCACTGGAGCACGGTGTTGCATCGTCATATCGAGCCAGTTCAGCTTGTGCTTCCACATAGAGCCTAGAACAGGGGTTCGCAAAACTTTCTGTGCTTAGAGCACAACAATAATTACTTTTACAACTACGTGGCAAAACTTGCAGCAAGCAGACTTCATTATAAAAACAGTCTCAATGCTTGCATCCACACTTGCGTCTCTGCAGAGTTTACCGAAACGTTATACCTACCGTGAGAACCTGCAATACAATCGCTTTATTGCCTAATTGTAAATATTCTTCACTCTTGTCATTTTTCTAACTCTCCTCCCATATATTTTTTTTACTTTCTGTACACGTACTATGTCGAGATTTAACCAAAATTAGAGATTTTAGGGTCCCCTGTATCCAAAAAAGAATTTTTAGAAAAACGTCCATATGTGTGTGTGTGTCGTATGTTTGTGAACACAATAACTCAAAAACTAAAAGTCGGTAAAGTACCAAACTTCGTATTTAAGTTTAGTATCTTCCAGAGATGTGACACGAAGATTTTGAGGAAAATCCTCCCACCCAAACTACCCTTTATATGAAAAAAAGTTCGAAAAGTTTTGATTTTCTTAAAAATGGCTCTAACGATTTTGATTAAAATACCGTATATTAAATATATTTACCTTACAAATAAAATGTATATCTTGAACTTTCTGGGAATAGTCTCTGAAGAATACTTTATTCTGGATGAATTTTACGGAATTTCGCGTAACTGCTAAATCGTAAGAGATGGACAAAAACTTACCACAAAAAAATCTAGAGCACGTTAAAACATACAATTTATGTAATATACATTTTTTCGTGGAGTTGATCGTTTTTTAGATATTCATTGTTTTTCGTTCCAGCTTTGAAATACTTAACCTTTTCTCATACATGAATTTTTCAATATAACCAAAGGAAACTTAGTCACATAACAAACAGCTTTTGACTATCACTTTAACCCTTTCCTGCTCAACGGTGCCATATGGAATCGTAGTGTACTTGTTCAAGGTGGCTAAAAATTTGGACTTCGAAAGGTCAAGATTCAATAATTCTCTACATTTATTGGTGTGTACTTTTGGTATTTTCTTTAAACATATTGATATTACCATAGCTTAAAATAAGCAAATGCGAATATAAAATTCCTTCATAATACTCTTTATCTACCTATAAAACTACTCTGCTACAATTCTACCGAGGTCGAGTCAACACTTACATATGCCAATCCGCCTTTATATTACCTGTGTATGTCAGTAGCATTGTAGCGAGGTTAGCCTCTGGCATTGAAATATTCATCAACGAAGGTCAGTGCTTTAGAAGTTTTAGATAACTGAGTAACTAATAAGAAGTCAGGTAAGTCCAACATTTTAAGGCCGCAAATATCTATCCTCTGCCGTCAGTTTTCAAAAAAAAATTAGTCGGAAATAAATCGGGCTGGAAAGGGTTAACCTATGGCACTCGCATATTTCGCTTCTACGTACAAGGAAGTATGTAATAAGACTATTTCTGCTATTTTTTCTCGATTATCATGAGGTAAATAGAAGCATAAGCTTTGTAATAATAACTTGTTTCAAAAATGTAGTGAAAGTCATGTGAATGGAACACATCAGCTTTTTAGGAACATGTCCGTGTGTGTAGTTCTGTGGTCAGCATAGCTCAAAAACGAAAAGACTACTAAACACCAAACTTGGTATTTAAGTTTGGTATCGTCCAAGGATGCGAAACGAAGATTTTAAAAAAAATCTCCCCATCCCAAACTACCCTTTACATGGAACTTTTTTTCGAAAATTTTGATTTTCTCAAAAATAGATGTAATAATTTTGATTAAAATTTCATATATTAAGGATTTTTACCTGAAAAATAAAATGTATATGTTGAATTTTCTGGCAATAGCCTCTGAAGACTACTTTATTCTGGGTGAATTTTACGGAATTTCGCATAACTGCTAAACCGTAAGAGATGGACAAAAACTTACCACACAAAAAATGTAGAGCACATTAAAACACACAATTTATGTTGTATACATTTTTTTTTCTTGGAGTTGATCGTTTTTTAGATATTCCTTGTTTTTGTTATCAGCTTTAAAAGACACACTTTTCTCTTACAGGAATTTGTCAATTCGTGTCCATACAAACAAAGGAGCTTCAGTCATATAGCAACCAGCTTTTGGCTATCACTTTAGCCTATGGTACTCCCTTATTTCTCTTCTACTTACAAGGAAGCAAGTAATTAGACTATTTCTGCTTTTTCTGGATTAGATGAAGTAAATTGAATAATTTGCTACAGAGATGTAGAGAAAGTCATGTGAATGGGACACATCAGATTTTTACATCCTATACACTAATACGTACATAGTGCACACAGACGATATTGCATTCCACCCAAAAATTTGATGTCGAAATTTCGCCAGAAATACACATTTTAGGGTCCCCTGTATCCAAAAGAAGCACTTTTAGAAAAAGGTCCGTGTGTGTATATGTGTGCCTGTTTCTGTTAACACAATATCTCATAGTCTGACTCTACCTATCCAACCCCAGTCCTACACACGGTTTCTGTGAAAAAACAATTAAAAGTATCACAATTTTCCATAATAGTTGGCTATACTATTAATCCTGGGACTTAAAAGTACTTACAACATTCTAAGTCGCCATTGGGGTGGCCATTTCAGATCACCTTGTGTTTTATCGGGAAACATGCGAGTCAGTTGAGAAATTCAATGCTATGCCGGTATGTTGCCATGGTAGCTCAGTGGTAGATCAACCGGTTAGATACCGGCAGATGCGAGGTTCAAATCCCGGCTATGCCATTGAATTTTTCAGTCTGACTCTTAACTATTCAACACAATAACTCGAAACTAAAAAGTGGGTTAAATGATAAATTTGGTATTTAGCTTTAGAATCGTCCCAGTATCCGCACGAAGATTATGAGGAAAAACCCCCTATCCCAAACTACACTTTTTAAGTTGAATTTTCTGAGAATAGCATCTGAAGATATATTTATTCCAGGAGAATTTTGGTGAACTTTGCGTACCTGGTAAACTGTAAGAAATATTCAAAAACTTACTATATAAAAAAATCTTATGTGTTCCATTCAAATGGTTTTTCTCTACATCTCTGCAACAAATTATTGTTAAAAAGCTTATTCTTCTAGATACTTCATTCTAATCGAGAAAAAATTAGCAGAAATAGTCTTATTACTTGCTTCCTTGGTAGCAGAAGAGAAATAAGGGAGTAGCATAGGCTAAAAATGTAGTCAAAAGCTGGTTGCTATGTGACTGAAGTTCCTTTGTTTGTGTGGACAGGAGTTGACAAACTCCTGTATGAGAAAATTATAAGTTTTTCAAAGCTGAAACCAAAAACAAGGAATATCTCAAAAACGATCAACTCCACGAAAAAAAATGTATGTAACATAATTGTGTGTTTTAACGTGCTCTGCATTTCTTGTGTGTTAAGTTTTTGTCCATCGCTTACGGTTTAGCAGTTACGCAAAATTACGTAAAATTCATCCGGAATAATGTAGTCTTCATAGGCCATTCTCAGAAAATTCAAGATTATATTTTATTTGTCAGGCAAATATATTTAATATACGATATTTTAATCAAAATCCTTAGCGCCATTTTTGAGAAAATCAAAATTTTCGAACATTTTTCTATGTAAAGGTAGTTTTCGTTTCTTGGAAGATAGGAAACAGACTGTTTTTGGGCTACGCTGTCCACAGACACACACGCACATACAGACCTTTTTCTAGATTTTTTTTTTTTTTTGATTCAGGGGATCTAAAATGTGTATTTCCGGTTAATTCTCAGTATCGAAGTTTGGGTGCATTACAGTGCCTTCTCTATGCACTAAATACATAGTATGTGTAGAGAAAGTAAAAACAACGCCGTCTGAAATTATTTCTACTCTACAGACGCCATGATGACGGATGAATGAAAGCAAGCACATAGTTACACGATACGTAGCTCATAATTTCCATCATAAGCTCTACCACAACAAGAAATTCCACCAGCCAAACGAAGACCGCGTGCGAATTATACAACAAACCACACAAAAGCTGCAAGAAAAGATAAATAATAATAACAATACTAAGCCCTAGAATAATAGAATCAAGCTCATTCTTTGCACATTGTACGCACTCCCATTAATAACTAGATTTGCTCTCTCTCTCTCACTCTCTCTCTCTCTCTCTCGTTTAGAGTCCAATGTTAAGATTAAACACATGTAACATGAGAATAGTATTGTGTTTCGGCGTCGATGTGGTTAAAAACGTTTTTTTTTTTTTTTTTTTTTTTTTTCCACATTTATGTTTTGCCCACACCTGAGTCGATTTACATGCTCTTAGGAAAAATGATGCAAATCAAACTAAAATTTACTCACTTTTTGAAACAGTCCTGTACATGTAGCATTTAATATTTCGTAAGGAAAAGTTTACCAAAAGTACACATTTTTCATTCATATTTGTAAAGGGTATTATATCACATACAAAAGTTCAAAATTGCAGTATGTTATTTTTACTTTCTCTACACTATTATGTACATAGTGTATAGAGAAGAAATACTGCTTTGAGACTCCCTGAATAAAAAAACGCATTTTTAGAAAAACGCCCTGTGTGTGTGTGTGTGTGTGTGTGTGTGTGTGTGTGTGTGTGTGTATGTATGTCTGTGGGCAGCATAGCTCAAAAACGAAAAGTCCGTTAAATACCAAACTTGGTATTTAGGTTTGGTATCTTACAAGGATGCGACACGAAGATTGTCAAGAAAATCTCCCCAGCCCCAACTACCCTTTACATGGAAAAATTTTAGAAATGTTTGATTTTCTTTGAAATGGCTCTATCGATTTTGATTAAAATATCGTATATTAAAAATAAATGCAAATACAACGTATATCTTGAATTTTCTGGGAATAGCCTCTGAAGACTACTTTATTCAGGATGAATTTTATGGAATTTAGAACTCCTGATAAACCGTAAGAGATGGACAAAAACTCACCACAAAAAAACTTAGAGCACGTTATAACATACAATTTATGTAATATACATTTTTTCGTGGAGTTGATCGTTTTTAAGATATTCCTTGTTTTATGGTTTCAGCTTTGAAAAACATACTTTTCTCATACAGGAATTTGTCAACTCCTGTCCATACCAAGAAAGGAACTTCAGTCACATAGCAACCAGCTTTTGACTATCACTTTAACCTATGGTACTCCTTTATTTCGCTTCTAATTACAAGGAAGCAAGTAATAAGACTAGTTCTGCCAATTTTCTCTCGATTAGCATGAAGTAAATAGAAGCATAAGCTATTTAATAATAATTTGTTACAGAGATGTAGAGAAATTCATGTGAATGTAGCACATAAGATATTTTTTTTCTGAAAAGTAGCTATGCTATTTAGTTGCGTAAACATTCATTCGTTTCTATACAAAAGTTATGAATGGGAATGGTTAAAATTTGGATGATTTAATAATTTTCTCCGCAATTTACAGAAGTATTGTAAAAAATCTTATGTGTTACACTCACATGACTTTCTCTAGCTGTTCTACAAACTTCTTACATAACATTATTCTTCTTTGTGCACCTTGCTAATCGAGGTACTCATTAGTACAATGTTCTTATTACTTAGTTCCTTATAAGTAGGAAGAAAATAACGGAATACACTAGGCTAAACTGATATTCAAATGTTTTAAAAGGCTGTCGTTATGCAATTGACATTACAAATCGCTTCTTTTCTTGGCCAGGAGTGGAACAAAAGAAAAACGGACACTGCCGTCTGAGAAAAGTATAAGTACTTCACAACTGAAACTAATAACAATGAATACCTCGAAAATGGTAAGCTCCACGAAAAAAATGTATATGACGTAAGTTGTTTATTTTAACAAAACATACATTTTTTGTGAAGCAGGTTTTCGTCTATCTCTTCCGGTTTACTAGTTATGCCAGGTTAAGCAAAATGCATCCAGAATAAACAGGTCTTTAGAAGCTATTCCCAGAAAATTCAAGATATACATTTTATTTGCCAGGTAGATATCTTTAATATACGATATTTTAATCAAAATTGTTAGAGGCATTTTTAAGAAAATCAAAATTGTAAAGGGTAGTTTGGGGTGGGAGGATTTTTCTCAAAAGCTTCGTGTCGCATCCCTGGAGGATACTAAACTTAAATAACAAATTTGGTATTTTAGCTACTTTTCGTTTTTGAGTTATCTTGTTCACAGACACACGGACACACACACGCACAGACACGGACCTTTTTCTGGAAATGCTTTTTTTTTTTGGATTCAGGGGGTCCTAAAACATGTATTTCCGGTGAAATCTCGGTCATCGAATTTTTGGGTGGAATACAATACTTCTCTATCCCTATGTACATTGTACATACGGGGCTAGAGAAAGTTAAAAGTCAATGATTATAATATTTAACAATGTGTTCAGAATACTCCCCATTTACAATCTGGCAGTGATAAAGTCGAAACATGAACTTCTGGTGAAATATCTACATTTTTCCTATAAAATAATCAAGTGGAGAGATCTGCCCGCGTAGTACTCAAAACGTTTTTGTATTATAATATTTACATTGTACATGTAACTAAATAGCTAACTAAATAAGCTTTCAGCAAAGATGAAACAAAAATTATATGCTGCCATTTAAAATTTTGTCGACCTCACAGGTTGTACGATAGTGGCTATAGTTTCGGATGAGTTTTTATTTTCTCTATACGCACTATGTACATAGTGTATAGAGCAGGTATTGCACTCCACCCAAAAATTCGATACCGAGATTTCACCGGAAATATATGTTTTAGGGTCCCCTTTATCTAAAAAAAGCATTTTCAGAAAAAGGTCCGCGTGTGTGTGTGTCCGTGTGTCCATGTGTCCGTGTGTCCGTGTGTCTGTGAACATGATAACTCAAAAACAAAATAGGTAAAATACCAAACTTGTAATTTAAGTTTAGTATCTTCCAGGGATGCAACACGAAGATTTTGAGAAAAATCCCCCCACCCCGAACTACCCTTTACGTGGAACTTTTTTAAAAATTTTTTATTTTCTCAAAAATGGCTCTAATTTTGATTAAAATTTCGTATATTAAAGGTATTTACCTGACAAATAAAATGTTTATCTTGAATTTTCTAGGAATAGCCTCTGAAGAATAGTTTATTCTTGATGAATTTTACTGAATTTTGAATAACTGCTAAACCGTAAGAGATGGACAAAAACTTACTACACGAAAAATGTAGAGCACGTTAAAACACACAATTTATGTTCTATACATTTTTTTCATGAGTTCATCGTTTTTGAGACATTCCTTATTTTTGGTTTCTGCTTCATATAGGAACTTGTCAACTCCTATCCATATAAACAAAGGAACTTCATTGACATAGAAACCAGCTCTTGACTATCATTTTAACCTATGGTAGTCCCTTATTTTGCTTCTACTTTCAAGGAAGCAAGTAATAAGACTTATTCTGCTCATTTTTTCTGAGTTTAGCATAAAGTAAATAGAAGTATAAGCTTTTTAAGAATAATCTGTTGCAGGGATATAGAGAAAGCCATGTGAATGGTACACATCAGTTTTTTTCCTGTTAGGCTTTATTTGTATGATTCACTATTTATGAAATACCTGACATGTGTTCATAATAACTAAATACTTATAATACGTTTTCTTCCTCTATCCCGTATGTACAATGCACATATTAACCAGAGAAGTTATTGTATTCCATTAAAAATTCGATACCGATATTTTACCGGAAATGCATACTTTGAGGACCGCTAAATTGAAAGAAAAAAAAATGATGTGTTCCATTCACATGACTTTCGCTATATCTCTGCAACAAATAATAATTAATGCTAAAAAGCATAAGCAGAAATAGTCTTGTTACTTGCTTGCTTGTAAATAGAAGCGAAATAAGGGAGTACCATAGGTTACAAAAGCTGGTTGCTATGTGACTGAAGTTCCTTTGTTTTTATCGACAGGAGTTGACACAATTCCTGTACGAGAAGAGTACAAGTTTTGTTAAAGGAATATGTCAAAAAGGATCAACTCCACAAAAAAAAAAAAAAATGTATATAATATAAATTGTGTGTTTTAACGTGCTCTTCATTTTTTGTGTGGCAAGTTTTTGTCCATCCCTTACTGTGTAGCAGTTATGCAAAATTCATCCAGAATAAAGTAGTCTTGAGAGGTTATTCCCAGAAAATTCAAAATTTACATTTTATGTGTCGGGTAAATATCTTTAATTTGTGATATTTGAATCAAAATCGTTAGACCCATTTTTGAGAAAATACAAATGTTCGAAAAAAGTTTCATGTAAAGGGTAGTTTGGGGTGGGGGGAGTTTTCTCAATAGCTTTGTGTCGCATCTCTGAAAGATACTAAACTTAAATACCAAATTTGGTATTTTTCCATATTTTCGTTTTTGAACTATCGTGTTTAAAGACACAGGGACTCACACACACGGACCTTTTTCTGAAAATGCTTTTTTTGGGATTCAGTATTTCCAGTGAAATCTCGCTATCGAATTTTTGAGTGCATTACAATACCTTCTCTATTCACTATGTACATAGTACGTGTAGAGAAAGTAATAATGACATAAAAAACAAAAAGCTTCTGTAGTAGCTTGTTTTTCGACCCTGCTTGCCTTATGTAGGCTATGCAGATTACTGTGAATAAAATGTTCTTTAGAAGGTTTCTCTAGTTGCTTCTTTATGTACAAATCAAAGTAAATTCCCACTCTGAAGGCATGGCATTTACGACCTTCCTAAAGCAGAAAATTTCCTCACAAGCTTTGTAGTTCGTATTTCTTTGTGTTTCACTTTTACCTGAGGAGGTTGGCTCGTGATTCCCGAGGGAACGCTGCTAGCGAGACAGGATAAGAGAGCGCCTCTTTAGGCGACTTGATGCAACTTGTCGTGCCTCTGGGTTTGAATTTCTTTAGTTCACATTTCACCTGTGCTTTTGATATACGTTTAGACAATATCATCGATTACTGGGGGGGAAAAGCTATTAGATGGAAATAATAGCCAAAGTCTGCGTTAAAGGGTGATGCTGTAGAACAGGGGAAATTATCTAACGGTTCATTAGAAGCGTTATGTAATCAACACATAATGTATAGAGAAAGTATTGTAATGCACCCAAAAAGTCTACACCGAGATTACACCGGAAATACATGCTTTTGGACGCTCTAAATCAAAAAACAAAACAAAAATCTGATATTTTCAATTCACATGACTTTCTCTACATCTCTGCAAAAAATTATTGTTAAAACGTCATTCTGCTATTTGTTAAATCTAATCGTGAAAAAATTCCCAGAAATAGTATTATTATTTGCTTCCTTGTAAAACAGAAGAACAATAAGGGAGTACCATAGGTTAAAGTGATAATCAAAAGCTGGTTGCTTTGTGACTGAAGTTCCTTTGTTTGTATGGACAGGAGTTGATATTTCTTGTATGAGAAATGTTGTGTATTTTGTCATGATCTGCGGTTTACCAGTTATGCAAAATTCAATAAAAACCATCCAGAATATAGAGGTCTTTAGAGGCTGTTCCCAGAAAATCGAAATATTCGAATTTTTTCCATGTAAAGGGTAGTTAGGGTTGGGGGGATTTTCTTGAAAATCTTCTGGTTGCATCTTTAAGTTTTTGAGCTACTAGTACACACACACACACACACACGACACAACACTCGAATCTTATTCCAAAAATGCTTTTTTATGGATTCAGAGATGTAGAGAAAGTCATGTGAATAGAACAAATCAGATTTTTTCCCATGCTGTATTCTGACGTCACAGAAGATGAGTAGGCGTCCCATGTATAAATTTAAAAGTTTCTGCCCTATGTTTCCTAATGCTCTGTGCTAACGTTTTCCCATATCCGCTGTTGCTCAGCCTACGAAAATTTGTTGCAGGTATTTTACGCTCGGAGTTAATGCTAACTAAAGAGACAGGATATAAAGATTATCACATTAGAGTTCATGAGAAATTACAAGATGTAAGGGGAAAGAATTCGAGAGATGAACAGACCGTCTGTAATGTAATCAAGAAGGCGCAACAGGGTGAAAAAACTTAACGCTTCAAAAAGCGCCTTTATACGTTTATGTAAATTAGGAAAGAAGGAATATGAGCGGAAAATTCCGCGCTTCGTTACTCAGCTCTCTCGTCCATGATCAAATCAACAAGTATAGAGACCGATTACGAACCAGGACCACCAGCGGCCTCATAACCATATGTGTTCCCAAACATAGAGGTAGATGTCAGCAATGAGTGACGTGTGGTTTGTGCGAAACCACGAGCCTTAATGCGGCGTCCAAGTAACGGGATTCCTTAATCAACCTGGTCAACCGAGTTTCTCGTGAAGCTAAGTGTTGGCAAATTCGGCGAGGTTCTCACATTATGATACTGATACAATATATTACTAAGGTCAAGCCCAAATTGATATATAAAATATGAATTTGGCTTCCACAAACAACACATTACCAAAATTCTAATGTGTCTCATGTCTTTCTCTTGCTGTTCTACAAACAAACTTCTTGAAAAATTTATTCTTCTTTCTACATCATGCTAATCAAGATACACATTAGCAGAATGTTCCTATTACTTAGTTCCTTAAAGTACAGGGTAATTTATACAGAGCTGACACATTTCTTTCATTAATTGTTTCAAAACGCGTTACGCTAGTGACAATTTATTATGCCTAAATTGGAGAGGAATTTTAGGAGATTATTTACCTCTATAGTAAATGTTGAAAATGTCCTCCATCCTGCATAAGGCACAACTCAACACGTTGTACTGGCCACTCGTTGGAGGACTCTGTTGTCAATAGCTTGAATCTCCTTTGTGATGTTGTGCTTCAGATAGTCCAATGTCTGGGGACGTGTGGTGTAAACCCTGTCTTTTAAGTAACCCCTAGAAATAAGTCCGGCGATGTCAAATCCGGAGATCTCGGTGGCCACAGGTTCCTGGAAATTATCCGGTCGTCAAAGAAACATGCAATTAGGTTCATGGACTCATTTGATGTGTGGCAAACAAGTGATGTAATCCAGTATTGCTTCACAAGGCAGAGTCGTTGATTTAATGTGTACTGCATTTTCACGTTGACTACAAGAACAAAATATGACAATGCAATTAGGAATAAACCATAAACATACATTCTGCTTAATTTGGTGCTGAAATTGGATCACTGAATGAATTTCCAACGGAATAATTAAAGAAAGAAATGTGTCAGTTCTACATAAATCACTCTGTAGAAGGGAACTAAAGAAATGCGCTAGCCTAAAGTGATAGTCAAATGTTTTAGAAGCAGTCGTTATGCCTCCTGGCCAGGAGTAGAACAAAAGAAAAACGGACACTTCCTGTCTGAGAAAATTATAACTACATTACAATTGTAAACAATAACAAGGAATATATCGGAAACGGTTACGTACACAACAAAAACGTAAAGAACATAAATTGTGTGTTCTTACGAGATCTACATTTTTTGTGCAGTAAGTTTTTGTTGTCTCTCACGGTTTACAGTAATGCAAAATTCTGCAAAATACATCCATAATAAAGTAGGTTTCAGAGGCTATTCCCAGAAAATTCAAGATATACATTTTATTTGGATTGTATATGTAGGTGTAATATACGGGATTTTAATCAAATTCGTTAGAGCCATTTTTGAGAAAATCAAAATTTTCGGAACATTTTTCATGTAAAAGGTAGTTGGGGGTGGGGGGATTTTCTAGAAAATCTTCGTGTCACATCCTTGGAAGATACTGAACTTAAATACCAAGTTTGGTACTTAACTGGATTTTCATTTTTGAGTTATGCTGTCCACAGACACACACACACACACACACACATACATACACGGACTTGTTTCTAGAAATGTTTCTTGATTCAGGGGTATCCCTAACATGTATTTCCGGTGAAATCTCCGTATCAGATTTTTGGATGGAATACAATACTTTCTCTACATAGTACGTGTAGAGAAAGTAAAAAATAAGGGAAAAGGTGCTGAAATAAGATAAAAGGGACAAAAAGGTGCTGGTTTATTCAACTACTTCAAAGTTGTCTCTTTCCTCTATTCTAATTTATTGAAGTAAAACAAGGACATCAAATTATCACTCATCAAAAGAAGGAAAAACGTGAACCTGTTGGACTTCAAGATATAAGAGCATCTAGATGTTCACTTTCTCTACACGTACTATGTACATAGTGCATAGAGAAGGTATCGCACTCCACCCAAAAATTCGATACCGAGATTTCACCGGAAATATATGTTTTAGGGTCCCTTGTATCCTAAAAAAGCAGATTCAGAAAAAGGTCCGTGTGTGTCCTTGTGTCTGTGAACATAATAACACAAAAACGAAAAGTCGGTAATATACCAAGATCGGTATTTAAGTTTGGCATCTCCCAGGGATGCGACAGGAAGATTTTGAGAAGATCCTCGTCCAATCTGTCCCAGCTGCTGTCTGGAATAGATCTACCCATCTACATTTAGGACGGCCTCTCTTCCATTTCCCAGTTTGGACGTCCTACACCGTTGCAGTGTAAGTCCATCTATCCTGTTGTAGTCTAACGGCACTTCCATTTTAGCTCAATTATATTACCCACGTCCGTTATCTTCGATCTTGCGATACTGTACTCCGTATTTTATCTGAAACTGTGAAGTTTAGAATCCATCTTTCTATTTTCCGCTGGCATATTCTCAGGCTTTCTATCTATCTTTGTATACATGCCTAGGTTTGACATCCATATAACGGTACTGGGTTTACACAGCTTTCCAATATTTCGAATTTGAGCTCTTTGTTGATATACTATCTTGAAGGATAAAATTTAGATTTTGAAATTTGCTCCATGTCTGTGTAATTCTTTTCGATTACCATAAATAAATAGAAAAATAAGCTTTTTAACAATAATTTGTTGTATGGACACACCTTAGGTTTTTACTTTCTCCAGCCCCGTTTGTACAATTTACATAGTGGGTAGAGAAGGTATTGTATTCCACCAAAAATTCCATACCGATATTTAACCTGATATACATGTTTTAGGATCCTCTGAATCCCCCCCCCAAAAAAAATAAAAAGTATTTTCAGAAAAAGGTCCTTGTGTGTGTGTTTCTCTCTGTGTTTGTGTGTGAGTGCACGTCTGTCTGTATGCCTTTCTGTGTGCCAGTGGACAGGATAGTTCAAAAACGAAAAGACGGTTAAATACCAAACTTGGTACTTAAGTTTGGTATCTTTCAAGGATGCCACACGACAATTTTCAGAAAATCCCCCCACCCCCCAAACTACGTTTTACATGGAAACATTTTCGAAGATTTTGTTTTTCTTAAAAATCGCCCTAATGATTTTGATTAAAATACCACATATTAAAGCCATTTCCATCACAAATAAAACGTATTTCTTGAATATTCTGGAAATAGCCTCTGGATGAATTTTGTTGATTTTTGCTTGACTATTAAACCGTAAGAGATAGACAAAAACCTACTGCACAAAACACGTAGACCTCGTCAAAACACACAATTTATGTCCTTTACGTTTTTGTTGTGGAGGTAACCGTTTCCGAGATATTCCTTGTTATTGGTTTTAATTGTGAACAACTTATACCTTTCTCTGGCAGGAAGTGTCCGATTTTCTTTTATTCTGCTCCTGACCAAGCAAAGAAGGGATTTACATTGACAATCGCATAGCGAGTGCTTTTAAAACATTTGACTATCACTTTAGTTTATCGCATTCCTTTAGTTCCCTTCTACTTATAAGGAACTAAGTAATATAAACATTCTGCTAATGTTTATCTCGATTAGCTGGTGTAGAAAGAAGAAGAATCTTTTGTAGAGTAGCTAGAGAAAGTAATTCATCAGGTTTTTTCATTTAAACATGGATCCTTGAAACGCACATTTCTGGTAAAATGTGAATATATAATTCTTGGATGAAATGGCATGGTTGCAGCAGAGATATAGCCACCGTACTGAACTTCAGTTTCTGCCACTTGCTTTGCAGTAGTTTCGGATGCAAAGCAGGATCATCAAAGACCTCACAATGGCAGCATTTCATGCGTGTACAAAGGCTTCAAAAAGTGACTAATACAGAAACTGCAGCATTAGCACTTGGAGTGTGTGTGTGTGCACGCGAAGCCTGCAAATCAATACCGCAAGCACTTAACGTTAAAATGGCTATAACCACAACTTGATGTGATGAGGTACTCGACCATGATATTGTATACCTACTGTTAATAACGTGTGTACATTATTGCGACACACGCAGCTCATCTGTTTTACACATACAATGTTACATATACTTAAATACTCCGTTCTTCCTGTATCTACCAGCATTTCTATGTACTTTGAATTACTCTACCGCTACTTAACCTAAAAAAGCATGTGTTCCATTCACATGACTTTCTCTACCTCTCGGCAACAAATTATTGTTAAAAAGCTGATACATTCTATTTACTTCATGCTAATCGAGACAAAATTAATACAAATAGTCTTATTACTTGATTCCTTGTAACCAGAAGGGAAAATAGGGAGTACTATAGGCCAAACAAATAATCAAAAGCTGGTTGCTATGTGATTGAAGTTCCTTTCTTTGTATGGACACGAGTTGACAAATTCCTGTATGAGAAAAGTACAAGTTTTTCAAAGCTGAAACCAAAAATAAGGAATATCTCAAAAACGAACAACTCCACGAAAAAAATGTGTATAACATAAATTGTGTGTTTTAATGTGCTCTACATTTTTTGTGTGTTAAGTTTTCGCCCATCTCTTACGATTTAGCAGTTATGCAAAATTCCGTGAAATGCATCCAGAATAAAGTAGTCTTCAGAGGCTATTCACAGAAAATACAAGATATACATTTTATTTGTCAGGTAACTATCTTTAGTATACGATATTTTAATCAAAACCGTTAGACCCATTTTTAAGAAAATCAAAATTTTCAAATAAAGTTCCATGTAAAGGGTAGTTGGGGGTGGGGGGATTTTCTTGAAAATCTTCGTGTCGCATCCTTGGAAGATACCAAGTTTGGTATTCAAAGGTATTTTCGTTTTTTGAGCTATGCTGTCCATAGACACACAGACAAACACAAACACACGCGGACCTTTTTCCAAAAATGGGTTTTTTATACATGGGGACCCAAAACATGTATTTCCGGTGAAATCTCGGTATCGAATTTTTGGGTGCAATACAACCTTCTCTATACACTATGTACAAAGTACGTGTAGAGAAAGTAAAAAACTTGATGTATTATATTTCAGTGCTATAATAAAAAGCTGATGTGTTCCATTTACATGACTTTCTCTACATCTCTGTGACAAATTATTGTAAGAAAGCAATTCTTCTATTTACTTCATGCAAGTCGAGAAAAAAGTAGTGGAAATAAGTCTTATTACTTGCTTCCTTGTAAGTAGAAGCGAAATAAGGGAGTATCTTAGGTTAAAGTGATAGTCAAAAGCTGGTTGCTATATGACGGAAGTCCCTTTGGTTGTACAAGTACTTTACAGCTGAAACTAATAATAAGGAATATTTAAAAAATGGTAAATACCACGAAAAAGATGTATATGATATAAGTTGTGTGTTTCAACGAGCTCTACATTTTTTGCTAAGTAAGTTTTTGTATACCTCTTATGGTTTACTAGTTATGTAAAATATAGTAACATTCATCCAGGATAAAGAGGTCTATTCCCAGAAAATTCAAAATACACATTTTATTTATTGTGTAAATATATTTAATACACGGCATTTTAATCAAAATTGTTAGAACCCTTTTTGAGATCAAAATTTTCTATGTAAAGGGTAGTTTGTGGTGGGGGTATTTTCCTCAAAATCTTCATGTCGCAACCTTGGAGCATAGTAAACTTAAATACCAAGTTTGGTATTTTACCGACTTTTCGTTTTTGAGTTATCTTGTTCAAAGACACACGGACACATACAGTTTTGATACTGGGAACCCTAAAACGTCTATTTCTGGATAAAATTTTGGTGGAATGCAATACTTTCTGTATACACTATGCACATAGTACGTGTAGAGAAAGTAAAAAAGCGATACCACCAAGCAAGTAGGCGGTAGGCGGTGCGGTGACAAATTGCATACTGAAGACGTTAATTAGGCATTTTAAAGTAATTAAAATACACTTTTCAACAACTACTATGCAGGTTTGCTGTAAGAATTTAAGTCTCGAATGAAGCTGTATTATTTCACTTCAGTACCTGCCTTCAAAGATGTCTTTCAATTCGCATAAAACGATATAGAGAAAGGTTTTGTGTCGAATTCTTCCGCTCTACCAGTAAAAACGTTTAATCTCGTATAGCCCCTAGGTATTTGTGTAATGGACCAAAGGTTTAGGTTAAAATAGAGAAGTTTGTTTTGGTTTCAGATGCTTTCATTGAAACACAGAAGTTTATGCGCTTATGAAGCTGTATCTTTGATTTCAAGGATAAAATATATACAGAAAATCCTTTTAATATTTTAGTTATTTAAAACTTCACAAAGAATCTGGAATTTTGAGGGAACGGGTGAAAATTCAGCTAAAAAATACGTACATATGGTGTATAGAGAAGGTAGTGTCCCCCTGGATCCAAAAAGGGGATTTTTAGAAAAAGATCCGTGTGTATGTCTGTGTAGCCCCAAGACGATAACTCCGTTAAATACCAAACTTGGCATTTAAGTTCAGTGTCTTCCAAGGATGCGACACGAAGATTGTTAATAAAATCCCCCCACTCCCAACTACCCTTTACATGGAAAAATTTTCGAAATGCTTCATTTTCTCAAAAATGGCCCTAACGATTTTTATTAAAATATCGTATATTAAAGATATTTACATGACAAATAAAATGTATATATATTGAATTTTTTGGGAATATCCTCTGAAGACGTCCTTATTTTGGATGAATTTTATGAAGGTAGACAAACATTTCTTAACAAAAAGATAATTCTCGTTAAAACACACAATTTATGTTATATACATTACATAATTCCACGACGTGGGGGATAGCTATTTGAGGGTGGTAAAAGGAAGGCAGATGGTAGAGCAATGATAACAAGGCAAAGGGAATCCTGATAATATAAATATATTGACAAATAGCGAAAGGCAAATATACTTTACAATAAAATAGTAAGATAAATTACAATAAACAAGACTTAAGCGTGTCAGGCGTTTCGTATCGAGCAAGAACTAATTCGGAATACCAAAGGCAAAAATTGGTAAAATAGTTAATATACAACAAAAGGTTCTTACCTTTTAGATTGATTAGCTCGACGAGAAGAAAGATGTGTGTCGGTATGGTAGCCAGTGACCCGAGGTGAGGCCTCGGACGTCCTCGGGCAGCTAGTCTGCCTGTGTCGAGTACTGAGAATCAAAAGCGCCCCGAATTCAAGAATCCAGAGAATTTTATACTAGACAATTGCCTCTAGAGGATTCTTCAGAATCTACGCCCAGGCTCTTAATAAATCCACCAATCAAAATACAGTATTTAAAAGATAAGACTATATGACTATCAACTCCTGTCCATACAAACATAGGAACTTCAGTCACAGGAACTTCTGGTTAGCTTTGACTATCACTTTAACCTATGGTCCTCCCTTATTTCGCTTCTACTTACAAGGAAGCAAGTAATAAGACTATTTCTGCTAATTTTTTCTCGATTAGATGAAGTAAATAGAATAATTTGTTGCAGAGATGCAGAGAAAGTCATGTGAATGGAACACATCAGATTTTTGTTTTGATTCAGGGGGGACCCTAAACATGCATTTCCGGTGAAATCTTGGTATCGCACTTTTGGGTGCATTAAAATACGTTCTCTATACACTATTATATAGTACGTGTAGAGAAAGTAAAAATACAACACATTCTTTCACGACTATTCCAAATTCAAATATTCAAAAAACATCGCCAGGTTGTTATTTAAATTTCCATAAATAATTCTTAAACAATACTAAGATTCCGGATGAGATTAAATGCCGCAGTTGAACAAGCTTACAGGATTATGGAGGACAGGAAGTCGCAAAATGTAAGCAGCGTCTCACCTTTAGTTGATCATCTTTAACGCACGCTAACATGTAAATTGGATTATATCCGGGGGCGATTTATCGACTCGAATTGCATAGCGTTAGATGAGAGCGAACCACCTCGGGATAATGGAAAGACGGCCGAAGGTTTATCTTATCATTTTACCGCCAACTCTTAAAGTAGTTCAGCTCTTTCAAACTTTTATATCCCATCCAAGAGACCAAGTTGCTTCATTTAATCATGATGCTACTTATTTATTTAGTAATTATGAGGAGAAAGTTTGTTGCGTGGTTAAGGAAGTCTTATTGCAAAGGGAATACACGCGGCTTCAGTTCAAGAACTCCCCCTCCCCAATTAAAACTGCTGTTTCTTTTTCGCGGTTCACTGGTAACTTCTTAAGCATCTTTCACGTGCTTATAGCCTAGACACAACTGTTCATCATGATAATGTCACGCATAATTCGATTTTATATGCATCAGCAAAATTGCAGAGGAAAGAGGTGCAACGTAACCGTCTCTAATATCTTATTTTTACTTTCTCTACACTATATACATAGTGTATAGTACCGAAATTTCACCGGAAATACATGTTTTGGGCAAAAAAAAACATTTCCAGAAAAAGGTCCGTGTGTGTGCCTGTCTGTCTGTCTGTGGGCAGCGTAACTCAAAAACAAAAAGACCGTTGAATACCAAAATTGATATTTAAGTTTGGTATCTTTCGAGGATGCGACACGAAGATTTTCAAGAAAATCACCCCAGCTCCAACTACTCAATACATGGAACTTTTTTCGTATTTTTGTAGGTGAGGCAAGATTGTAATAAACATTGAACTTCCCCTTAATACTTGAATGTATTTCTTTCTGAAGATACTATAAACCTTAATAGGCGACCAGCTTGCTTCCTTACAATATATCTGCATTATTAACCTTCCCACCACTTCAACAAATTAACAAGGAGTCTAAACTATAAACACATATTTCCCACCCTTTAATCACCTCGACGTGCCTTCGTCGTCTCACATAAGTTCTGATCACAACTATCAAAACAGATTGAGATAGAGAATTAGTAAAAGTCTTTTTTTTTCGAGTGGAGGGGGAAAATCCACCTTATGGACTGACCCAGGCAAGCCCGGAGTGTCGGAGTCTCCCATGTGGGCATAACGACTAAAAAACCCATCCACCTGGTATTAGAAGGAAACAAGGAGAGACGGTACCGCATGACTGCACCCGCGGATTCAACGTGATAATTATCTGACTGCAGAGGTCAGTCAGAGGAGTGAATGAGGGGACAGACTTGACCGAGGCCCAGACTGTCACCGCGGCGGATTCGGGGTGTGGAATGAAGGGATTTGGGGTGAAGGAAGGAGCTAGTTCTGGTAAAGAGATGTTAACAGCTCTGTGTCTGCATGCTGGTAGTCTGAGTTCCTGATGTTGGAAAGCTTGCAGTCGCTCGTCTCTCCGACGTCTTCCCTAAGAGGGCTCTCACCTCCTCCTTGAAAATCAGTGCGTTGTATATATAACTGGCTTACCACTGCTGCTGATATTGCCTCTTGGAGATTCTGAGGAAGTTGTTGGTCTTGAAGTGATGAAGTGGTGTACGTATGGTCTTGAAGCCGGTCCTCCAAGGCTGTTAGTTTGCCCGTGAGCATCAGATCCTCCGCGTGGAGGTCCTGAATGGCCACACTTAGGCCCTGATTTCCTGCAACAGGTTGATTGTTGGTGATGGATCTGATGATGTCTGCGCTGGTTGTGTAGGTGGTGATGTCCGGGCTGGCTGCAGTGATGTGTGCCTGCTCACAGGAAGCACAGAACCGACGGCGTCTACGAAGGTCGTGTCCAGTATACTCAGCGGTGGGATCGCGGCGTTGAGGAGCAGGTCTCCTGGCTGTGCCCATTCACACAGCAGCGTCGACAGAGCCTATTGTGTTCCGTTTTGCTGACCTCAACGACCAGGTATCGCCCTACCAAGGACAATCCTGCCGTCAATGCAGCTTCTAGGTCTGCCCGGTCGATTAGCTCCAGTCGAACTAACGGTGTGGGTCCCCGGTAGCTCTTGATGCCCTCACACAGGAGTGCCACTGATATCTAGCAGCGGCGGTGACATGTCGGGCCGAAAGGTCCCGAGGGACCCCCCTAACCACGACAGTGTACCGGGGCGGCGGCGTGGAGCTCGGCGGCGACGGCGTAGTTGTGCCGCTCAGAGCCGGTGAAGCAGCGGCGGCTGGAGGCGCTGGTGATGCTGAGCGCTCTCTGCCTGTGAAGTGGCAGGCGGTGAGGATGCTGAAGAAAGTTTCCTTCCGGCGGATGCCGGATGAGCGGTGGCAGCTGCTCTGACGTTTCTTCTTTGGCATCTCGAAGCGAAGTCTAAAGCCTGGAGCATACTCCCCTTATACACTGCCACAGGGTGACGCCAACCTTCGCCCCATATAATATAACACCTATGATCGGTTCCTTGGTTGCATCACATTACATAGTATGAAAATAAATGGTATCAAATTTTATAAGTGATGCGTCCATATGACGCGTCTGGAAAAACCCAATGTTTCCATCTTTCTCTAGCCTATATCTCTCTTTTTCTGTTTTTCCAAACCCCTCTGTTTCTCGGTAGTCAAGTCATTACCCTAGTCTCTTTCTAACCTATTTTTTCTCTTTCTATTTTTCGTTACTTGGCCTAATCCTGTGCTCATTACCAAGTGGTGGTTGGCGGACTGTTACCTGAAATTAAGCTAGTCGCCTCTTCCTTAATTACCTAGGCTACAATTTGGTTTTGTATATCTTTTTACATCTCAATATTCTCAACTGTTTTAACATCGCTCTCTTTAATATTATACTATTATGTACAATTCTACTTTTTGTATTTATTTATGTACATGTGGTATGTCCTCCTACACTCCAATGGCAACATCAGGTTTTATAGTTTAACAAACTATTAGACTAATTAGTGTTAATTGTTTTTTCACATTAGCCGCGTGTAGTACATTAATTGAACAGATAGAATCAGGCCGAATCGATAGTTTAAAAGAAGGATCCTTGCTACATACATGCTGGACTTTAAATTTCAAACTCTTTCCATGTCTTCGCGAGGAATAAGTGAAGAGGTTCTGCACTTTAACAGAACATCAAAGTATTGAACAATTCAGATCAATAACAGTGGATTCTCGGAAATTCCTGATGTCACAAAAAAGATCATTCAAAACATAAATTGCATCTTTTAAAGAAATGTTTGTGAAGTGCTGTTTACTTTCTCCACACGTACAATATACATAATGTATTGAAGGTACTGTATTCCACACAAAAATTCGATACCGAGATTTCACCGGATATAGACGTTTTAGGATCCCCTGTATCCAAAAACAGCATTTATAGAACAAGATCCGAGTGTGTGACATTTTTGTATTAATGTCTTTTTTTTTTTATTATTCAGGAGGTCTCAAAACATGTATTTCCAATGAAATCTCTGTATCGAATTTTGGGTGCAATACAATACCTCTCTATACACTATGTGCATAGTACGTGCAGAGAAAGTAAAAAGCAGCTGAGCCTTTTGTTATTTATAGGAATAAAGTTGTGTTCCTATCTGTTTTTGCATTGAGTTCATAAAAAATTATTGTTATATTCAAAGTGCTTTGGTTTAGTTGCATCATTGGAAGTTTCGCTGAAAATACTTAAAAGCACCGTGTTGAATCAAACGCCACTACCTAGCTAAACAACACTAATTCTGCATTAATAACATATGGCAAGCAATGAACAGGTCTGGTCACGTAATTCCTACACACTTGACTTGACTTGACTCCGTGGCACAGCTCTCTAAGAGCCTTGGCCTACCGCCCGCCGCTGCATCCCCCATCTCGGTCCATTACAAACGTCATGGATGGGGTGCAGTACTGGGGGGTGAGACGTGGTCAGCGATTCAATCCCCTCGATCAGTTAATGCGGTCTTCATGACCTGGAGCCGCTACTTCTCCATCAAGTAGCTCCTCAATTGGCCCCCAGGGACCTCACGAGGCTGAGTGCACCCCGGTCCAGGTCTTTCAGCGGGGGAAAATCCCCACGCCGGTACTGTCTCCCGCTCGGCAAGCAGCAACGCTACCACCGCGCTAAGAAGACGACAAATTCCTACACAGCTAAAACTAATTAATTTTGAAAATGTCCTGTCAAAAATAATTCAAAAAGTGTCATTTTATTTCCTATAAAGTTAGTGATTAGCTTTGTATGGGACAGATATTTTAATTCCGTACCAGGGAAACCAGGGGAAATTTATATTACACATAGTACTTATTTCCCAAAGTAATGCCTTTAAACAGTTTTCTTTATCCATAATTTTATCTGGGTGGACAAGAGAGGTTTTGGAAATAAGTAGCTGATACGGTGATGAAGGTTGATGTCTATTTTCTAAGAAATAAATATGAACTCCAATCCTTTTGTTAGTATACGAATTTCGTCATCACATTCATGGATATCTGCGAGGGCTGTCAATGAAGTACCCAACCTAACAAAGAAAACACGCATAATTTAGGAAAAAACATCTTTATTTCTCTACATAGTACCCTTTCAGCTCGATACACTGTTCCCAGCGATATTCAATAGCTTCGATACCCTGTTTATAGTGAGAACTATCGAGGTCTGCAAAATAGCCATCAGCCTCTTCATTGTTGGCAAATCTTTTACCACCAAACTATTTCTTCAAGTTTGGAAACAGAAAATAATCAGAAGGGCCTAAATCTGGTGAATAGGGTGCATGCGGAAGCAATTCGAACTTGAACTCATTGATTTTGGCCATGGCGATAATGGACGTATGAACTGGTGCACTGTCATGATGAAACAAAACTTTCTTTTTTACTAACTGGGGCCATTTTTGCTCGATTTCATCACTCAAACGCTGTAGCAAGTCCGCATAATATTCGTCATTGATTACTTTTCCTTGTTTGAAATAATGAAAACTATCCCGCGTACGTCCCATGAAAAATGACGCCTGCAGATGGCACTGACTTCGCCTTCTTTGGAGTCGATTCTTCCCTTCCAATCCACTGTTTTGATTGTTCCTTCGTCTAAAGTGTGAACTGATGGACCCAGGTTTCGTCCATTGTTATGAATCGACGCAAAAACTTGGCTTTTTTACTGGAAACATTGCCAAACACTCGACTGAAACTTCCTCACGACGCTGTTTTTGTTTTATTGTGAGCAAACGCGACACTCACCTTGCACACAACTTTCTCATATCCAAATTTTCAGTCAGTATGCAATGTACAGAACTTTTTGAAATGTCTACAATGTCTACTAGCTCATGTCTTTCAGTCGACGGTCATCCAATAGCATTTTGTGATGTGCGTCTTGGCAGCTCGTATGGCCGCGCTTAAACTCTGCCACCCAATATTTCACTGTTGTAAACGAAGGAGCAGACTTCCCCAAAATAGAATCTAGCTTAGCTTTAATACTATTTGGTCTAAGACCTTTCAAATGAAAGTATCACATAATGATGACCAGTTTTATACATATACTTTCAAGCTGCAGAACAATTCTTTTTTTTTTTTTTTTTTGTTTTTTTCAAATTATATGAGCAAAAATGTGAACTATACCACTTCAACAAGTGTAAAAAGCGGACATGCACTCTAAATGAATTCATGGAAACAAGTGAATAGTCAATAGTGTTTGTATCCTGAATGCTCATTCAAGCGTACTTTGATTTAAATTTTTAAAAAGTGTAAAATGCTGTGTAATAAACTTAAATCTGAGGAATAGTACGTCATGATATAGGAAACAAGGTACGACGATGATAGCACTGCAGATTTATTTATTTATTTATTTATTTATTGCATACCTCTACAGAAGAATGCATGCAGCAACAGTGCTGATACTTTTTGACTAAAGTTAAATACATTTTGGGCTAACACTCTGAATGTTCCTCCTTCTAGGTGACCTGTTTGTGCTCGTATTCAGCATGGACAGCAGAGAATCTTTTGAAGAGGTCATCCGGCTCCGAGAACAGATTCTCGAGACCAAGCTGAGCGCATGCGCATCCGCCAACAGTTCTGGAGGTGGCAGGAAAAAAGCACAACTACCAAGGGTTCCGATGGTTATTGTTGGGAACAAGTGTGACAAAGATATGAGGTAAGTATTGTTATTGTTATGCAGTATTCAAGGATTGAGAGGAAACAAGACAGAATAATGCTACATTCACAATAAGATGCAAGCGCAGACGTAACGTAAGCGCAAGAGTTTGGACTTCACATAGAAACCGCAAGACGCAACGCAATGCAACGCAAGAGTTTGCAAACTCCAAACTTTATCCTTGCATTACGTGCAGAGAGGAGGACTTCTGCTTCTTTTCTCTATGCATTCCCTATAAATTCAACAACAGACGACCACACTGCAAGAGTTTACACGGTCTGCTGTATGCCAGGAGCCAGGAGCAGGAACTAGTCGCCCGAGTGTACTCGGGCGGGAGCAAATCACCACGGTACCTATCCGCTTTTCTCGCGGATTTACCCGTGTGATATAAAAGATGTAGTCTTGTGCAAGCGTTTATGTCTGTGTCGAAGTAATGTGGGCAGGGTGTTTCCCTCTGTGCAGCCGGCGCGGGCTGGCTTACCTACCTGAGTGGTCACCCACCCAGAGAGGGACCAGGCCCGATGCTGCTTACCTTGGCCAGCCGCTTGCGGGCTGTCAAGGAAAGCAGTGCCGGCTAGCGGGGGGAACTGAAGGGATGTAGGTACGGGGTGGGGGAAGCCAATGTTGCAGATCTGGTCGGAGTACAACTGGACGGTCACCCGTCCGAGTTGAGACCGGGCCCGATGCTGCTTAACTTGGCGGGTAGAGCTGTAAAGAAGGGAGAGGCGGCCGGAAAACTACCATCCCAAGGCGTCCTTGGGAAGGCGGTAGCTTACGCATCTCCTAGGCAGCGTGTGGTCGTAAAGACCGAGAGTGTTCACCTGGGGATTTGGGTGGGGAGCAAGTTTAGTGTATATTGTTTGAGCTCTTTCTCGCACAACGTCCACTATGTAAGGGATTCCGGAGTGGGAATGGAGAATGTGGGACGGGAATATACGGTCTGTGTCATATATCATCCTCAATGCCCTGTTCTGCACGGTCTGCAGCCTGCGGATGGTGGAACGAGCCACCGAACCCCAGACCTCTCAGCCGTACAGCATCAGGGGCGGGATGACTGCGCGGTACAGCCGTAGTTTTAGGTGTGTAGGCATGGTGGAGCGGAAGATGGGAAACAACTGCCGTAGGGCAGCGTGTCCCATACCGACCTTCTCCCTGACATGTGGAGTGAAAGTAAGGCCGCGGTCGAGGAGGACTAACATTGCAGACTCTAGTTCAGTTTTAGATCTGAACTCTGTCATTGGTCGATTGACCGACATGGCTGCGCATGCGCCAGCAAACAAATTGAACGGAAGACTGTGCATTTCGCATTGGAAAGAAGAGCCGATTTTCAGAAACTCCATTTTTATCCCTTATTTCGATCCAGTTCATATACACACACCTAACCTAACCTAATATAACCTAACCTCGATTAAATCTCGAAACCTATCGTTCACCTGTCCCGTAGCCATATTGTCTCCGTAACCAATAGGAAAAGCTCGGTCTAAAACTGAATAGAATCTGCAATCTTGCCTGCTGTACATGAATGATCTTCTATTTAGCCGTGTAGTGCCACGCCATCTCTAATTTCCCTCAAGAGATCATGACAGTCTCCCTTGATCTAATGCATGTAACTATCATCTGCGTCTAGATTTCTTGGTTCTCATAAATCGAAGGCGCAGAGAGATAATTTTTAGTTCATTAAATGTGTAGCTTCATCGCTTTCTACAGTTTCTATTCTTTTACTATTTTCAATAATTTTAAATGAGCAATTATTGAGATGTCACTGCCGCAAACGTCAGTTATTAGTGTGCAATTTTATAACATATTTACTTGTAAAAGATTGAGCGGATTTTCTTATATGGTATTGTTGGTTATGTTATTCAGTTTGAAACTTTCGGAGCGCTTGGAAGAAACGCGAATGTAATTTACAGATCTGGAAACTTCTTGCGTTACGCTTACGACTGAATGATCTTCCCTACCGCTTGCGTTTATGCTGTGTTACGTCTGCGTCATATTATTTATTATAAGCAATCACACAGAATCACGCAAGATGCAGCGTAACGCAACGCAGGAGTTTGCAAACTCCATACTCCAGCCTTGCGTTGCGTGCAACGAGGAGGAATTCTGCTTCTTTCCTCTATGCAGTCCCTATGAATTCAACAACAGACAATCGCATTGTCAGATTTTTCAGGGCGTGCTGTACATGCATGCTGTTCTATTTGGCGGTACAGTTTCTAATTTCCCTCAAGAGGTTATGAAGGTTGCGAATCCTTCTTTGATTTAGTGGATGCAACTATCATCTGAGTCTAGACTTCTTGGTTCTCATAAATCGAAGGCGCAGAGAGATAATTCTTAGTTCATTAACCAACAGCAGAAAAACTCTGGCGACATGGGCGAGCACAATCTAACCTCTGTGTACTCTGCGCCGAAATTGATATTTTGGAGCATCGCCTTATATCTTGTTGGCAGCTTGCTGGCATTTGGTTGGTGCGCCTGAAATTTCGTTTCTGAATACCTACCTACACCACTGTGTGATTTGGTTGGTAAGGTGAACACTCCACTGGATCTTGAAAAAAATAAATATCGAGACTGTGGCAAAGAGGGAGGACTGGTTCGGCTTCCTGAGACAAGAACGCGGTTTGAGGTTACAAATAATATTGTGTGGAATAATTGTTTTTTCACACAAGCCGTGTGTAGGACATGAGTTGGATAGGTAGAGTCAGACTGAAAAATTCAACGCCATATCCGGGTTTTGAACCACGGATCTCCCGAACATAATAGTTGGCCATACTATGAATCCTGGGTCTCAAGTACTTACAGCATTGTAAGTCGCCATTAGGGTTGTCATCCCAAAAAGAATTTGAGATCACCTTGTGGTTCATCGGGAAAACATACGAGTCAGTTGAGAAATTCAGTGCTATGCCGGCATGTTGATATGATGGCTCAGTGGCAGAGCAACCGGCTAGAGATCGGGAGATCCATGGTTCAAATCCTGGCTATGGCGTTGAATTTTTCAGTCTGACTCTACCTATACAATTAATATTGTTGGTCCCTCTGTTGATTATCACTTCAACACTACGACCCACTGACAATGTGGTTAGCTTAAGCTTCCTGCTGCAAAGAAAAGAACAAAATTCCCCAAAACATGAAATAGGAACGACAAGAATAGCGAATTAAACAAAAGAAAGTAAAATGCAATAAATATAAACAAACAAAAACTTGCAAATAACCCTTCCTTGGCCCCGCCTTTTCTACTGAATCTCCCTCTCTCCTTTTCACCTTGCTCATATCCTCCACTTCCTCATGCTCATACCTGGCTACGGGCCGAACCCTCGTAACATATTCTGCATTTTGTGGTTGGCTCCCCAACAGGCTTCTGACCCCTACACCTTGGCTTGTAAGTCCTAAGGGGATGTCAGTTCTACAAATACGAGGAGGGTAAGTTGATTACGAAACGAGACGAATATTTAAATGGAATACGTTAGCCCTCCAATAATACTCCGAAAATTACATATCTGCCCTAAAAATAAACCCGTGACCTGACAGAAAACTAAAAATACCTAATCACTCTACAATATATAATACTACAAAAAGTATGGAATATCGGGTAACTTTTTACTTTCTCTACACATACTAGAAAAGGTATTGCACTCCACCAAAAATTCGATACCGAGATTTCACCGGAAATATATGTTTTAGGGTCCCCTGTATAAAAAAAAAAAGTATTTTCAGAAAAAGGTCCGTGTGTGTGTGAACACGATAACTCAAAAACGGAAAGTCGCTAAAATACCGAACTTGGTATTTAAGTTTAGTATCTTCCAGGGATGCGACACGAAGATGTTGAGAAAAATCTCCCCACTCCAAACTACCTTTTACATGGAACTTTTTTCGAAAATTTTTATTTTCTTAAAAAAGGCTCTAACGATTTTTATTAATTTTTTTCGTATATTTAAGATATTTACCTGACAAATAAAATGTATGTCTTGAATATTATGGGAATAGACTCTGAAGACTACTTTATTCTGAGTTAATTTTACGGAATTTTGCCTTACTGCTAAACCGTAAGAAATGGACCAAAAAGGTACTACACTAAAAATGTAGAACATATTAAAACACACAATGTATGTTTTATACATTTTTTTCGTGGAGCTGATCGGTTTTTAGCTATTCCTTGTTTTTAAAATGTCGTGTTATTTATGGACGCTCTTTTAACTACTGTGGTTCTCAGCGTCCCATTCTAAATTGGGCGTGAAAGACCGCTTAATTTTGCTCAATCACGCTTGAGGTTCTTTTACGTGCCGTAAATCTACGACCAACGGCTTTACTTCCCTTCCGAAGGAAGCCATGCTAAGGATTTTTACGCCCGAAAAAATCCATCGTCCTCCGCCGGGTTTGAACCCGTGACCTTGGGTATATGAAGTCAGCGTGGTAACCATTACACCACGGAGGGCGACGTTTCTTGTTTTTGGTTTCAGCTTTGAAAAACTGAACTTTTCTCATAAAAAAGTTGTTAACTCCTGTCCATACAAACAAAGGAACTTCATTCACATAGCAACCAGCTTTTGACTATCACTTTAACCTATTCCGTTATTTCGCTTTTACTTACAAGGAAGCAAGTAATAAGACTATTTCTGCTAATTTTTTCTCGATCAGCATGAAGTAAATAGATGCATAGCCTTTTTAACAATAATTTGTTGCAGAGATGTAGAGAAAGTTATGTGAATGGAACACATCAGATTTTTAAATGTTTATTTTATAAAAATAATTTTGATTCCAGTATTTGAATGTAATTTACACTTCGGGTATATAGAGTGTGACAAAGTAAAAATGTATGTGGTAACTATTTTATAATTACATATTCTGAATCGTATGAATACATAGAGAGCTTATGTATTTAGTTGTTTCTTTGCATTTAGATTATAAAATTTCTTTCATGGATTTCCAAAGCAGCACATTCAAAATAATGTAGAGTAAGCCATGATACTAAAATAGTAACATTGCTCAATAATGAATAGTTTTCATTCTTGAGAACTCAAAATCTTTAAACATGGCTTTTGTCAGTGAATATGAAAGCATAGAACTCGTAACAATAGAGATAGGAATCAACGAGAGGTAACAAAGGCACTTAACGTTAACAACAGTTACGAACAACTTAAATGAAAATAGAAGCGTAAAAGACAAACCATCTGGAAGACCAAAACATGCTACAGACAGTGAAAACCTCCATGTGTAGTCATCAGTTGAACAAGATGCAAAAATGTGGCATGTGAATACCGTTTGAGATAAAAATAGCTAAACTGGTAGCACTTCTAAATATTCATGTGCAGAATTTTGTTGAAATTCGGAATAAATAAAATTAAAATAGAATGGCATTATAAAAATCTGATATGATCTCACATGACTTTCTCTAGCTACTCTACAAACTTCTTACAAAAGATTATTCTTCTTTCTACACAATGTTAATCGAGATAAGCATTAGCAGAATGTTCTTATTACTTAGTTTCTTATAAGTAGTAGGGAACTAAAGGAATCCGCTATGCTAAAGTGATAGTCAAATGTTTTAAGCTATCGTTATGCGATTGTCAATGCAAATAGCTTCTTTGCTTGGTCAGGAGTAGAACAAAAGAAAGCGGAACACTTCTTGTCTGAGAAAAATATAAGTACTTCACAATTGAAACCAATAACAAGGAATATCTCGGAAACCAAACTAAAATGTATAGGACATAATTTATGTGTTTTGACATTACATTTTTTTGTGGAGTAAGTTTTTGTCTATCTCTTACGGTTTACCAGTTATGCAAAATTCAATAAAAATTCATCCCAAAAAGTTCAAGTTATACATTTTGTTTGTCATGTATATATCTTTAATATACGAAATTTTAATCAAATTCGTTAGATATTTTTGAGAAAATCAGTTGGGGGGTTTCTTAAAAATCTTCGTGTCACATCCTTGTAAGATACTGAACTTAAATACCAAGGTTGGTATTTAACGGACTTCTCTTTTTTGAGCTATGCTGTCCACAGACGCTCACACACAGACACTCACACACAGACACACACTCACAGACACACACACACACACATAAGGACCTGTTTCTGAAAATGCTTTTTTTTAATTCAGGGGGTCTTAAAACATGTATTTCCGGTGAAATCTCGACATCGAACTTTTGGGTGGAATACAATACTTTTCTTTTCTATCCCTACGTACATTGCACATATGGGGCTGAGAAAGTAAATATATATATATATATATAATTTTTTTTTTTATTGTATTCGGGAGGTCTCAAAACATATATATCCGGTATAATCTCGGTATCAAATGTTTGGGTACAATACAATACCTTCTTAATATAACTCCATGGCACGAGAGCTCACGGGGAGCCTTGGCCCACCGCCCGGCCGCTGCGTCCCCTATCTCGGTCCACTAAAGATGTCATGGATGGGGTGCAGTAGTGGAGGGTGAGATGTGGTCAGCGCCTCGAGCCCGCCCGGCCGGTTAATGCGGTCCTCATGACCTGGAGCCACTACTTCTCCATCAAGTAGCTCCTCAATTGGCCCCTCAGGGACCTTACGAGGCTGAGTGCACCCCGGATCAGGTCTCCCAGCGGGGGAAAAAATCCCCACGCCGGTACTGGGGATCGAACCCAGATCTCCCACTTGGTAAGCCTTCTTAATATACTATGTACATAATACGTATAGAGAAAGTAAAATTTAACTTTACGTCACATTCTGTATACCCAAAGAGTAGACTTCTCTCACGTTCTAAGATTTATCTCGAACAGGTTTTGTAGAGAAAATTACTAAAATTAAAAGTTATGCGTTATTCTATACTCTTTATTACACACTGTATATTTATTCTCTAATATTACGATGGATATAATTTCAACGGATCTCAATTTAATACCATTGGATTCAAAGTGACACTCTTGTACTCTGTGTAAGGCTGAAGAAAGTAAAAGTTAAAGTTGTTTATGTACGATTACTATGCCATCTCTTACTCTTAAGAATTTTCCGATACGAATGTCCTCCCAAAGAACTGAGATTCTCTTCTTGTGATTTTCTACTTTAAGCTTCTAGATTTCAATCTTGCTGCTCTGAACATAAACTTCAGTAATCATTACGCATGTACGTTTGAAATTAGTCCGTTGCTTACGGTCGTAAAGGCTACTCAACTGCATATGGTCGATATGATTAATGTCACTGTAACCTGCGGGATCAAACCGCCCTTTGACTCCAGTTAGAAATTGATGGTTTCATTATTCATTTGGCAATCATATACAGCTGTTACAAAATTAGCTTTGGTAAACCACACTAAGAGATGTCGAAGTTATTTGCAAATGTGGAAAAAAATCAGTTGTGTTCCATTCACATGACTTTCTCTACATCTCTGGACAAATTATTTTTAAAAGGCTTATGCTTCTATTTACTTCATGTTAATCGAGAAAAAATAGCAGAAATAGACTTATTTACTTGCTTCCCTGTAAGTAGAAGTGAAATAAGAAAGTACCATAGGTTAAAGTGATAGTCAAAAGCTGGTTGCTATGTGACTGAAGTTCCTTTGTTTGCATGGACAGAAACAGACAAATTCCTGTGTGAGAAAACTATGTATTTTTAAAGCTGAAACCAAAAACAAAGAATATCTCAAAAACGATCAACTCCACGAAAAAAATATATACAACATAAACTGTGTGTTTTAATGTGCTCTGCATTTTTTGTGTGGTAAGTTTTTGTCCATTTCTTACGGTTTAGCAGTTATGCAAAACGCCGTAAAATTCACCCAGAACAAAATAGTCTTCATAGGCTATTCCCAGAAAACTCAAAATATACATTTTATTTGTCAGGTAAATATCTTTAATGTGTGATATTTTAATAAAAATCGTTACAGCAATTTTTTGAGAAAATCAAAATTTTCGAAAAAAGTTTCATGTAAAGGGTAGTTTTGGGTGGGAGGATTTTTCTCAAAATCTTCGAATCGCATCCCTGGAAGATACTAAACTTAAATACAAAGTTTGGTATTTTACCGACTTTTCGTTTTTGAGTTATCGTGTTCACGGATACACGGACCCTAAAACATGTATTTCCGGTGAAATCTCGGTATCAAATTTTTGGTGGAGTGTAATATCTTCTCTATACACTATGTACATAGTACGTATAGAAGAAATAAAAAGGTCGAAAATGTTGTTCACAATGGGACCGCAGAAGCCTCTTTGTTTTAATTAATTCTGGAGATAATATACAGAGGATGGTTCATTTACGTGATGCAAGATATTAAAACTTTAAATATTAAGAGTGAAGCCCTAAAACCTTGCCATCTTAACGATAATTAAGTAGAAAATAATCCCGGATCAGCGAAAAAGCAGAAATAGAGTTGACGTGTCTCAGAGAGGCCTGACAGAGTTTTAGCTCCCTACCGCGCTTTTATCTTCCACATGACTGGCGCCCTGCCTGAAAAAAACCAAGTGAAATAAACTAGTTAGTAATTGAACTCTAATTACTAATTAAATTTTATTGGTAAAGTTTCGCTCCGCAGGAGTTGACGAGGAGTGGGGGAACTCAGTTTGTCGAACGCCAGACATGATGCTACACAGAAATAATTATTCGTTGCATGTTCATTAGCTGCGTCCACTGGCTGTGTCAAACGCAAATATGTCCAGACGAGAGTTTATCAGCAAATTCACACGAGGTAAATGTTTGGACAACTTTAAGAATTTCTCCGTTTAATTATCAGCTATTAAACCTGTCTATTTTAGGAACGTTTTTACTTTCTCTAGCCCCGTATGTACAATGTACATAGGGATAGAGAAGTATTGCATTCCACCAAAAAATTCGATTCCGAGATTTCACCGGAAATACATGTTTTGGGACCCCCTGTATCCATAAAAAGCATTTTCAGAAAAAGGTACGTGTGTCCGTGTGTCTATGAGCACGGTAACTCAAAAACGAAAAGTCGGTAAAATACCAAACTTGGTATTTAAGTTTAGTATCTTCCAGGGATGCGACACGAAGATTTTGAGAAAAATCCCCCCACCTTAAACTACCCTTTACATGGAACTTATTTCGAAAATTTCGATTTTCTAAAAAATGGCTAACGATTTTGATTAAAATATCGTATATTAAAGTTATTTACCAGACAAATAAAATGTATATTTTGAATTTTCTGGGAATAGCCTCTGAAGACTACTTTATTTTGGATGAATTTTTCATAACAACTAAACCGTAAGAGATCGACAAAAACTTACCCACAAAAAATGTAGAGCACGTTAAAACACACAATTTATGTTATATACATTTTTGTCGTGGAGTTGATCGTTTTTGAGATATTCCTTTTTCTTGGTTTCAGCTTTGAAAAACTTATACCTTTCTCATACAGGAATTTGTCAACTCCTGTCCATACAAACAAACGAACTAAAGTCACATAGCAACCAGCTTTTGGTTTTTACTTTAACCTTATTTCGCTTCTACTTATAATAAAGCAAAAAATAAGAACATTTCTGCTAATTTTTCTCGATTAGCATAAAATAAATAAAAGTTAAGCTTATTAACAATAATAATTTATAGAGATATAGAGAAAGTCATGTGAATGGAACACATCAGATTTTTTTGTTAAGCTTTCAGCCAGAGGTTGCTGTTATGGGTGACTTAGAAAGAAGGAATTAAAAACTGAATTATTATTTGGCGAGGAGAGAGAGATAGAACAGATGTGCATAACTTTATTTCGTATAGTAATATGAATATTACCTTAAGTTACGTATATACAAGAAATGCTCAGGACGACTTTTAAAAACTCAACAAAACAAAGCTAAAAAGCCTATATTTATTTCATGCTAATCGAGAAAAAACCTGATGTGTTCCATTTGCATGGCTTTCTCTACATCTCTGCAACAAATTATTATTAAAAAGCTTAAACTTCTATTCACTTCATTCTAATCAGTAAAAAATAGCAGAAATAGTCTTATTACTTGCTTCCTTGTAAATAGAAGCGAAATAAGGGAGTACTATAGGTTAAAGTAAAAGTCACAAACTGGTTGCTATGTCACTGAAGTTCCTTTGTTTGTATGAACAGCAGTTGACAAATTCCTGTATGAGAAAAGTATAAGTTTTTCATAGCAGAAACCAAAAACAAGGAATGTTTCAAAAACGATGAACTCCATGAAAAAAATGTATATAACATAAATTGTGTGTTTTAACATGCCCTACATTTTTGTGTAGTAAGTTTTTGTCCATCTCTTATGGTTTAGCAGTTATTCAAAATTCCGTAAAATTCATCAAGAATAAACTACTCTTCAGAGGCTATTCCCAGAAAATTCAAGATATACATTTTATTTGTCAGGTAAATGTCTTTAATATATGATATTTTAATCAAAATCTTTAGAGCCATTTTTGAGAAAATCGAAATTTTCGAAAAAAGTTCCATGTAAAGGGTAGTTTGGGGTGGGAGGATTTTTTTTTTCAAAACCTTCGTGTCGCGTCCCTGGAAGATATTAAACTTAAATACTAAGTTTGGTATTTTACCGACTTATCGTGCTCACGGACACACACACGGACCTTTTTGTGAAAATACGTTTTTTGGATACAGGGGACCCTAAAACATATATTTCCGGTGAAATCTCGGTATCGAATTTTTTGGTGGAGTGCAATACCTTCTCTATACACTATGTATATAGTACGTGTAGAGAAAGTAAAAATTAACAGAAATAGTCTTGAATAAAACTTGCATAGTGTGGAACATTTTGAATGACAAAAACAAAGTTGAAAAAAACTGTAAACTAGTAAATAAAGTTTTAAAGTACGAAACATTTTCCCTCTAAGTTGCATACCTTCAAACAGTCTAAAACCCTTCAGACACTTAAGTTGGACCCTCCTGTCTCTTCCTTCTCTCCTCTGCAGCAGTTTTCTTCAATTTTAGTATAGGAGTAACGAATTATTTAATTGTTAGGTTATTCATTTTTTATTTTTACTTTATCTACACGTACTATGTAGATTTCTGCTAATTTTTCTCAATTAGCATGAGGTAAATAGGATCATAAGGTTTCTAACAATAATCTGTTGCAGAGATGTAGAGAAAGTCATGTGAATGTAAAACATCACCTTGTTTTTCACTGTCTCTACTTCGTATACATGAGTAGAGAATGTCTTGCGTTTCACCAACAAATTCGATACCAAGCTTTCATTGGAAATACGCATTTTAGGAAACTCTGAGGAAAATAAGTATTTCTAACACTTTCTCTACTTCGTACATAGAAGGAACACAAGTAGAAAGTGTTGTATTCACCAAAATTTTCAGTACAGAGTTTTCATTGGAAATACTTGCTTTAGGATTCTTTGAATTAAATAAGCGTCTCTATTACTTATTACTTTCTCTACAGGTACTATGTACATACAGAGACGGTATTCCACTCCACCAAAAAAGTCGATACCGAGATTTCACCGGAAATACATGTTTTAGGGTCCCTGTATCCAAAAAAAAAGTATTTTCAGAAAAAGGTCCATGTGTGTGTGTCCATGTGTCTTCGAACACGATAACTCAAAAACGAAAAGTCTGTAAAATACCAAACTTGATATTTAAGTTTAGCATCTTCCAGAGATACGACAGGAAGATTTTGAGAAAAATCCCCCGCCGCCAAACTACCCTTTACATGGAACTTTGTTCGAAAATTTTGATTAAAATATCGTACATTAAAGATATTTACCTGACAAATAAAATGTATATCTTGGATTTTGTAGGAATAGCCTCTGAAGACTACTTTATTCAGGGTGAATTTTACGGAATTTTGCATAACTGCTAAACCGTAAGAAATGGACAAAACCTTACCACACAAAAACTGTAGAGCGCTTTAAAACGCACAGTTTATGTTGTATACATTTTTTTTCGTGGAGTTGATCGTTTTTGAGATATTCCTAGTTTTTGGTTTCAGCTTTGAAAAACTTAACTTTTCTCATACAGGAATTTGTCAACTCGTGTCCACACAAACAAAGGAACTTCAGTCACATAGCAACCAGCTTTTGACTATCACTTTAGCCTATGGTACGCCCTTATTTCGCTTCTACTTACAAGGAAGCAAGTAATAGGTCTACTTCTGCTATTATTTTTTTTCTCGATTAGCATTAAGTAAATAGAAGAATAAGCTTTTTATCAGTAATTTCTTGCAGAGATGTAGAGAAAGTCATGTGAATGGAACACATCAGATTTTTTACTTTCTCTATACGTACTATGTGCATAGTTTATGGAGGAAGTATTGTATTCCACCCAAAAATTCGATACTGAGATTTCACCGGAAATACATGTTTTAAGACCCCCTAAATAAAAAAAAGCATTTTCAGAAAAAGGTCCTTTTGTACGAGTGTGCCTGTCTGTCTGTCTGTCTGTCTGTCTGTCTGTGTGTTTGTGGACAGCATAGCTCAAAAACGAAAAGACCGTTAAATACTAAACTTGGTATTTAGGTTTGGTATCTTCCAAGGATGCGACACGAAGACTTTTAAGAAAATCCCCCCACCCCTAACTACTCTTTACATGGTAAAATTTTTGAAAATTTTGATTTTCTAAAAAATGGCTCTAACGGTTTTGATTAAAATCCCGTATATTAAAGATATTTACATACCAAATGAAATGTATATCTTGAATTTTCTGGGAATGGCCTCTTAAGAGCTCTTTATTCTGGATGAATTTTACTAATTTTTGCTTAAATGCTAAACGGTAAGAGATAGATAAAAACTTACTACACAGAGAATGTTGATCTGACCAAAACACACAATTTATGTCCTTTACATTTTTGTTGTGCATGTAACAGTTTACGAAATATTCCTTGTTTTTGGTTTCAGTTGTGAGTACTTAGACAGGAAGTGTCCGTTTTTCTTTTCTTCTACTCCTGGCTAAGCAAAGAAGCGATTTGCAATGACAATCGAATAACCACAGCTTTAAAAACATTTGACTATTGGTTTAGCCTAGTGTGTTCCTTTATTTTCTTTTCACTTATAGGGAACTAAGTAATAAGAACATTCTGCTATGATTATCTCGATTAGCAAGGTGCAGAAAGAAGAAAATCTTATGTAAGAAGTTTATAGAAGAGCTAGAGAAAGTCATGTGAGAGTATCACATCAGATTTTTCTATTTAGTACATGGTACATTATTAGAGAAAAAAAATGTTTTCATAAAAAATTCGATACCAAAGTTTCGCTGGAAATACACAGTTTAGAGTTCCCCGTATTTAAAAAGTAAAAAAGCCGTGTGTGTGGTGTGGTGTGTCGTAAGATTAACTGGATAACTCAAAAACGAAAAGTTGGTTAAATACCAAATTTGATATTTCACTTCAGTGTCTTCCGAGGATGCGACACGAAGATTTTTAAGAAAATCCCCCCCCCAACTATCCTTCACAAGGAAAAACGTCTATAACATTTTTATTTTCTGAAAAATGGCTATAACGATTTTGATTAAAATACCGTATATTAAAAATACTTATGTGACAAATAAAATCTATATCTTGAATTTTCCGGGAATAGCCTTTGAAGTCCTTTTCATTCTGAATGACTTTTCCATAACTGGTAAAACATAGGAGATAGACAAAAATCAACCATGCAAAAAGGCAGAGCTCGTTAAAACACACAATTTTTGTCATATACTTTTTTGTGGAGTTAACCATTTCCGATATATACCTTG